>OU745264.1:2500000-5000000 GCA_916618015.1 Xestia c-nigrum
CCAGTAGGATGAAATGAAAAATGTTACAAAATCGGGGGATTTTGTTTTCCCTTCGTAAGCTTTTTCTCTCTTATGTGACGCAGACGAAGTTGCGTGGGCCAGCTAGTTAGTAATATACAATTATAAATAGACCCTAGTCTAAGGCTGTTGTATTTATTGATAGCAAGGAGAACAAGTCTTCGTTATACCCCTAAGGGCCTGCGCAGTCGACGGACTTATTGTGCGTGACGGACAAAAAGTCTGCGACAAATTTTGCGTGATTAATGTATTTGACTACTTATTTGACCTTTTTTGTCATCTAAAAGGCGATCAGTAGGAGCCTTTCCATCAGTAGATCCTTATAGTGGACAAAACGTAGTGAAACACAATTAAACACGCAAAATTTGTCGAAGACTTTTTGTCAGTCACGCACAATAAGTCCGTCGTCTGCGCAGGCCCTAAAAAGACGAAAAACACTTGTTCCTCTCGTCATTGCAACCTTTTGTCCTGTTCATGCCCGATTTGATCTAGCTCGTGTTTGATCTAGGTCGAATACGTTCGTGTCCGTGTTTTAGTGTTTAGATTAATGATAATCATATCGTTTAATCATTTGGGTATTTGAGTAGAGGAAGACCAAAGAAACGATGGATGGACTATGTTAAGAAGGATATGGTAAGAAAAGAAATGTCTGATGAGATGACGAAAAATAGAGGAGTATGGAAGAAGAAGACATTCTGCGCCGACCACACATAAATTGGGATAAGGGCAAGAGAATGATGATATCGTTTAATCATTATTTTCGTATTAATTTCGGTAATATTTTACTGGCATTGGTGTGATAGTGTGATCACGGTTGCGTCCAATTATAAATACCCCTACATACTTTTATAGTAGGTGCCCTTAGATACGTTATTCGCTCATAGTATTAGCAGTAGGTTGAAATGTCGGAAATCTCACCGAATCCAGTCCTGCACCATGTCGCGACTATACGTCGCTATAATTCGAAATTCTTACTAATATAAGCGGATTACTCTATTTTAAGGGCAATAATGTTTGTTCGTATAATGACGTGTCAATAAAAACCCCAGTTTTGTTTACAAAATAACTTTTATTGGAGTTAATATGATAGGTATAGACTATAAAAAACCAAGTTTGGTTTTGATGCAGCTTGGTACGGGATTCCATATATCCATGCTCATTGTCCTTTGATGTACAGAATCTTAGTTTGATGTACAGACTGCTTGGTTGACAGCTTTGTGAAGTGGACATTTACATCTTGCAGGAAAGAGAGACAATGTACTATTAATTTTATGTTTTTTATTACCTTAGAACATTACAATTGTTAAATGTTGTGAATAAAAGAAATATACTTTATTAAATATTTATATTTCAAACATAATAAATTCTAACAAAACGGCTCAAATGAAATGCAAAATGTATTACAAATTAGTCTATTAAAATAACAATCAAAATCAAATAACCTTTACCATTGTAGTTAATGGTACATATTATTAAAATAATGTTAGCTTATTATCAAAACAAATATGTGAATCTCAATGTATACAAAAGAGTCTTCAAAGAAAATTAGATTTAAATAAGTCAATTATAACGATTAATTTAATTCATTATTGAATCATTTTAAATGTTATTACGTGATGAAATTAGTAAAAATGTTACGTACATTATCAATTGAATTTGAAAAATCATGTATGAAAAAGACCTCTTGCATATAGTCTGATGCGAGTTTTTTTATTCCACTGGCATAATTTTAAAGTTAAAAAAAACGATGTCTTTAAATTTGTCCTGTATCGTGGGTGTTTTGACTGACATTTAAACTCACATACACAAACAACCAGACCCGGAGCAACTATAGCCGCCTTATTATAAAAACTTCCATAAGTACCAGGATTAAACCAGAACTAAAAGGTCCTAGGCTTAGTACGGTACTAACGTTAGTTCGTTCATTCGTATTACAAATCGGAGACCAACAAAGGTCTAACTAGTCCCAAAGAAAGTCTCTGGTCTTAACATTTTCCACAGATTATAAGCAACAAAATATTTAAACTATTCGTTCATTCGTTCAGAGTTCTATGCGCCGTTCCTTTTTACAAAATGTTGTAAAGTAAATTATAGAAAAAATATTTCATACGTTGACGTATGACAATTTAGTACCATAGTTAAACTAGGGTTCACGATGGTCTAACTTTGGTACCATAGATAGTTCTAGGACTAGCGATAAACTTTGTTTTGTAATAACGTTTTTTCAAGTTCATGGTTTAAACCTAGTACTAAACCCGGTACTATTTTTAATACCACGTTTTGTAATAAGACGGTAAAGGTTGTAAATTACCTCTTATCAAAGCCGAAAGGCTGTGTTCTCCGCGTCGTTGCGATATTTTTTTTGTTCTACACCTGGTTCTCGTTACGAAGATATTGGGGGTCAAACATGCAACTTTTTTTTTTAAATCCAGTTTTTTATTGTATTTTTTTACAATGAACATCTCCACGACCTCTTTACTATTCAATTCATCCACCAGGATAATGTTTTGAGTGAGTTACATTGAGTTCTACAACGAAACATGATTTTTCACCCCAAAGACAATGTCGTTTCCCAGCAATAATTTTTGCATAAACTGACGTAGTTTGATGTACATAATACTTGGTTGATGGTTTTGTGATGTTGATGAGGTTATTTACACCCTGTATGTGGGTCATAGAAAAAAAAACCTGCGATATGCAACGCATCAGCAGCCAATCGCTCAACCACTGCGCCAACCGTGGGTAATAATAAGAAAGAAAAAAATATTAATTACAAAAGTAACTAACAATAACCCTATATATTATGGGTGTCTCTCGACCGCGTTAAAAAAGTTAATTTCAGCAATAAGAACAGCAATAAATAAATATCGCTGGACATTACTCACAGCGGCATCTACTGCCACACTAAGCAATACGGCACCAGACCGGATACCAGATAGTTGATATACTACATTCATGTAGATACTTTTACTTTGTAAAACACACTAAATTTTACAAAAATCCATTACTTGGAAACAAAATGTCCATGCTCATCACACAAACATTTGCTCCTACCGGAATTCGAACCCGGGACCCCAAGAACGTAAGGCAGCCTCACTACCGCTGCGCTATTCGGGTCGTCAAAAAAGCAGTTGGATAAAAACAATTTTCTTTAACAAGCAAACTACATCAGAACTACCCACCTATGTAGTTGATAAAATACTAAGAGAATTACTTACTAAAAAATATATACCAATTACCTTCGTGTCGCAAAAAACGCCTCTTCTCCACAAGGACTGCATATTTCTTAATTAACCTTCCATGTCCTGGTGAGTCAAGGTCAGAGGTCAGTTAGACCCCACAATTTATACGTAGATGTGGGTTGGAAGATTTACGAGGCCACCTGCGTGTGCTCTTTATCACAAGCCTATTGTGGAAGGAATATTCTTTTATCTGTACCATGGTAGATTATTCCATGAAATTCAGTAGGTACTGTTTCGAGAACCTACCTACTCCAACTTGAATTCAATAACTGAATTCACTTGATTTTCTTGTGATTTTTTTTGTATCTTTGAGGAAGTAGATGGCAAAAAAATCTAATTGGTCCGTCAGATATATTTCCAGAAAATATTGGCCCAACTTTTTTTTCACCTAATCACAAAATTAAATCGATAAAGTGCGTCGTAAACTCATGTGACGTCCCATTTTTTGCCGGAAAGTGATGTCACAAGTGACTCATGATCTTTAATGCGTTTTATCATCGTAATTTTTATTAATTTAATAAAACCAAAAACACGTTTCAAATCTTTTTTGATAATCTAACTGACGGACTAAACATTTTTTTTTGTCAGGCGTCCCTACTACCGAACTCGATGCGATTAAAGCCGCGGGCATAAGCTAGTCAAACGAGGTTTTTTTTTGCTCTGGACCATATTTTAGTCACATTTTAGTTCCTATGTCTGATTAGCCTTTTTCCAACTATGCTGGTGTTGGCTTCCAGTCTCACCGGATTCAGTTGAAAACTGTTATTTTACATGAAACGACTGCCTATCTGACCTCCACAACCCCGTTAGTACTGGATAATAGTTTGGTAAGACTAATTGTCAGATGCGAGTAACAAGGGACCGGTCAATGTGGCGACACTTGGGGGAGGCCTATGTCCAGCAGTGGACGTCTTTGGGCTGAGATGATGATGATGATGATGAATTGACAGACTTTCGGGTCATTGTATTATCACCTGTAACAAATCGAAAGAAACGGCTTGACGTGCATTCCGAGGCACGGATGAAACTCGGTATGTAATAGGTCATCCACAGACCAACCAAGGCAACCTTCAAACACACATAGATACCCATAAAATAAGTGCTAAACACATAAATATTATCATCCCTTATAACTCCTTTCAACCCTTGAGGCTCATGAATTTCACTGCTTGCCTACGACGACCAATAAATTCATAATACTATCAGCCCGCAACGAAATCAAAATCTTATTTGCTTAACTTACGCATCGGTGGTCTAGACTGAATATTATAAAGTGGTAATAGATGGGCCGGTATAGCCCCCAGCGTGTTTTGATGACCCCTTAAATCATATTTGCTTTGACTAAATTCATTTTAGAGTAAATTTATTTTAGACTAGATTTCGCGCTGGATGGGTTGTTAGGGGTAATCCCCTCTAATTGGAACTATTCAATGGTTACAAATTAATTTACTTTCCAAAAAGGTGGCAGGGTAAAAGTAAACTGCTTCAGCAGATAATCATTTCGTTTATATTTTTTATTCGCGTTCAGCAATAAATCATTTTTAATAAAATAATAAATTCATTTACTCTCAGGTAAATAACACCCATTGCCAAATAATATTAAACATCAAATATGAATATCAAACTAACATCACAATAAAATAAAATAAAAACAAAACTCATTCAATCATTGCTGCATGAAAGGTCCGTCCAACCTGTTAGCAACAACGGTAAGAAGACTGTTGCCCCTGCCCCGCACCCTACTCGCTTTTGAAGTTGCCCTCCTGCGCATGCTGGCATAAAAACAGTCAATGCGGAAGCTTGCGAACATTCCCGATGCGTTGCAGAAAGCTCGAAACAAGGTGAAAACCCGAAAACCCGAAATTTCTAAGACAGCGACAAAGGCTTACTTTCTTAAAATTTGAGGCAACCATAGAACTATTAAATAAATACCACGCCAGACTGGAACGAACTTTTATTAAAACCTACATTCAACGTAATTTTGTCATTTACAGCTGAAAGTACCGCTTCTACGAGAGACCAAATTATAATAGTCACTGTGCCATAATATTCTTATTACAAAACTACTATCAAAATGGTGTAATCTAATCCAAAAGAACTATTTTGCCAGAACTTAATAATATTTTGGTACCGCCTTTTGTTATTATATTACGAACGGACGAAAATTACTGCGGTTTTTTCATACGCATTGCCAAGAATATGAAAATACAAAGCAAATGTAATTAGTAAATATGGAAGTCAGTTTTGTAGGTATTTCTAAAGGTTCATAATGAACACGGTGCCGGTTAAAGAGGTAAAAGGATATACGAGTATTGTGGGAAAACCTCAGTTCTAGACAAAAGAGAATAATATGCTTATGTTAATGAATGCTACCTCAATATCGCTTGAATCATGCCCAACCAAGGGCAATAAGCTTGCTTCCTATTTTATTGGAGTTAAGTGTCTGGTAAAATGTGAGTTGCTACTGTTACTGATGCTCAGCTCTGTCTAACTCTTCAGGAATTTCAGTCATGGTCTTAATTGAGATATACTGCCCTAATGAAGTCAGTCTAGCATACTAAAGGTTCGAGAGTCAATCATTTGCGTCTCTTCTCTAAAGACATTTTCACTGTAGTTTTTTTTTTACATCTGTCATTTTACTATCTTCCTATTTGCTTTAGTCGGAGCATTGTCTTTCAATAACGCTATCATGATGCAGTCATCACGTGACTGAATTCATGACTATGTTAAACGAAAAAAAAATTGAGTTACTTCGTCAGCTAGCTTTCCAAAAAAAAATTGGACACATGTCATATTTTTTTATTTTTCACGTAAACAAAAATTGAAGACACACTGCGTCGAAAACTCGTCTGACGTCACATTTCGGTTTTTTTTTACCAGAAAATGACGTCACAAGCCCCCACTCAAGATCTTTGCTGTGTTTTATCTTCCTCATTTGTTAATTAATTTGATAAAACAAAAAACATGTATCCAATATTTTTCTATAATCTAACTGACGGGCTAAACAGAATGACATTTTTTTGCCAGTCGTCATTCCTATTGCATGCAATATAGACGACTTCTTCCATTTTTTTCTCTGTCTATACTAGTATGTCAACATACTAGGATAGTATTCCCCAGAACAACCAACTTTAACAAACAAAACAAATCCTAAAACAGATCCCAATCTTACCCTGGAACGCAGGTGGCGTTCCCGACTCAACTAATAAGAAAATAATTATGAATAAAGGTCGGACCACTTGGCAATTCTGGTCGTTTATTAAAATGGTAATGAGCTTGAAGTTTATAATAGCAGTTCAAATGTAGTGTTTGAAGGTTAAGTGTAGTAGTGAAGATTATGAGGGTTTTGGGAGGGCTCGTTATGTCTAGTTGTGTATTATTTATGGATTTAATGGTTAGGTTTTTAAATTAATTAATGTAATGATACTAACGTAAACGTGCCGTAACGAACGTTGAGCAGTTGGTCCCGGCTGTGATTTGCAGAACTTTGCCAGTAGTTAATGATAGTAAGTGGCCCAAAAAGACTGATAACCAGTATTACCAAGGGGTATTGTATTACTCAGGACTAACTAGGTTGTGCTTTCGATTCGATCGGGACCTGGTCTGTACTGCAGTCTCTCCAACAGTGCCAAATCGAGTGCTGGTACCGGTACCGGTACCGGCCATCGAGGTGTTGAAGTGTTTGTACATAAACGCATGTCTGTCCGACTTCAGGACCAAGTCTCGGAACCTAACTTTCTGCAGCGAGGTGTAAGATAGGGAGACATCATATCTCCGAAACTGTTCACCGCTGCACTGGAAGATGTCTTCGATGTTCTGGACTGGATAGGGCTAGGCATCAACGTCGATGGCGATTACATCACTCACCTTCGGTTTGCCGACGATATAGTGGTCATGTCTGAGTCCATGGAGGACCTGCCAATGCTCAATGACCTCAGTAGAGCTTCCGAAAGAGTCGGTCTTAAAATGAACATGAACAAGACGAAGGTTATGTTGAAGGCCCATGTCATACCCACTTATATCAAGATCGAAGACTCTATACTCCAAGTTGTAGACGATATTGTGTACCTGGGACGAACGATCCAGTTAAGTAGGTCTAACCTCGAGAAAGAGGTCAATCACCGAGTCCGATTCGGATGGCCAGCGTTTGGGTAGCTGCGCGGTATTTTCTCGTCCAACCTACCGCAATGTCTCAAGACGAAAGTCTATGACCAGTGTGTTTTGCCAGTGATTACATACGCGACCAAAACTTGGTCGCTCACAATGGGCCTTATGAAAAGGCTTGAAGTCACTCAAAAAGCAATGGAGAGGGCTATGCTCGGAGTTTCCATGCGTGATCGAATCAGAAATGAAGACATCCGCAAGAGAACCAAGGTACCCGACGTAGCCCGAAGAATTTCCAAACTTAAGTGGCAGTAGGCAGAGCACATTGCTCGCAGAACGGATAGCCCATCGGCTATCCTATATAATTTTCGGCCCCATCCGGCCAAAAATGTCTGGAGTGGCAACCGCGAACCGGGAGTTAGAAGACCTCCCTCTAGGTGGACCGATGACTTGGTGATGGTTGCGGAAATCCGTTGGATCTGAGTCGCATGGGACCGGTAAATGTGGCGACACTTGGAGGAGGCCTATGTCCAGCTGTGGACAATTCTTTCGGCTGAAATGATGATGATGAACTAGGTTGTGTAGGTCAGATAGGGAGTCGCTCCATGTAAAATACAGGTATTAAATTGCATCCGGTTAAACTCGAAGCCGACCCCAACATTGTTGGGAAAAACTAGGCAGATGGTGATACTGGCCAGATTATCTTTTTGCGTGCCAGATTCTGCCAGTATGTACATTAAAAGGACAAATTCCAGATCACCATGGTTGCTCACTTGTCACATCAACCAAATCTCTGCCTTCATGGTTTCTCCAAAAGACCTGTTGCTACCAACCTGCGTCATCCAACAGCTTGGCATAAGACTCATGTTTTCCAGCAGTTTTTTGATCCAGGTTTTTATAATCGCATAGCCCATATTGTGTGAGTACTATGTACTAGAAAGCTATCATTCACTGGAAACCTACTTTAGTTTTTGACTTGAATGTGCCCTGGCGGTTGAGAGTATGTCATGCTCACTCAAATGTCTCGCTGATGGTGGCGCGTGAGTCGGACCATTTAGCTCCCTTCAAAGTGGTTGAGCTGAATGGTGCTGATCCATGCGTCATGTTCGTGAACGGGTGCTGTCAGTTGTGACTGGTCATCTCTTAGTTGCCATGGCTTATTTGAAAGAATTATTTTGTTTTTACTATGGACACTTTTAACGTGCACATCTTGCTACATTGTTCTCACATAATCTACCATCTCAACATGAATGATGTAACCAAGATTTTGTAACAATAATTTGATTTAAAAGAGTGTCCATGGAGTTTCTTGCCCGTTCTTCTCCATAGAGATCTACGTTAGGGAATGGGCAACTACAGTACTTTCACAGTTGTTATGTCTTGAGACTGGGACTGTAGCTACATTTAATTTTCATTTTTGTTTCGACAATTCAAAAGTGCCTGTTATTGGCCTACTTGAAATAAATGCTTTGATTTTGATTTTGATTTTGATTTTGACCAATGTAGTCTTCGGGTCGTTGATTTTATCCATATTTTACGGCCATCTTCTACAAGGTCTGCCTTGTGGCTGTGTCGAGGTTTCACAACATGGCAACTATATTAGTACAAAGCATAAGCCTAGTTTATCACTTCAAAAATAATAAAACACAGTTGTATGACTGATTTTAAATCCACGACTTAATTTCAACCTCGACTTCCCTAAAAAAACACCATCAACTCAACGAAAAGCCAATAAAAACAGAAGTGCCAAACACCAGATATGATAAAAAATTACAGCACGTTCTCTCAAGAGCGATTGAGTCGTCCAACTGATTCTAACGCACGTCCATCCCTTCATTATACTTAGTATCGTATCCTTAACCTTGGGAGTGGTCGTAACTTTGACGAATACCATCATTTGTACAGCCTTCTTCAGCAGTGGAGATGTAAAGAGAAGGTCCACTTGACACGACGCATGATAATCCCTGAATACAGTCAGCTGGAATATAAGCATCATGTTGAAATATCGACACAGCAATTGCATGAAGGTTTTCTATAACAATGATATCCGAAAAACCATCATGACGTGGTTAAGCAAATAATAATCCTTTCATTAATTAAATCTCAAACTTTGCTCTACAGTGTGGCAGTCATCACCTACCTAGCCTCCTAGGTTGGCTTCTGGTCTTCCCGGACGCAGCTAAATAATTTCTTTTTTTTTTTCTTTCACAATGTACAGTTACAATAATAGAGGTGTAACAAATATTGGAGGTACATAGGTTTGTGGGAGTCAGGAATTCAAACTTAGATACCCTGTGTTGGGGACTCCTGCAAATTGATACCAGTATTTTACGTGGATCGACTGTTTATTTGACCTGCGCAACCCACTTAGTACTGGGTAGAACGATACTTCTTGAAGCGTGACAGTACAGTCTGAATTAAACTCTCAAGAACAAAAGAGATTTAAATCGTCAATGATCTGTACAAAAATGGAATTTCAGTGGTCGTTCCATTAATGGTCCTTCTGCAGAATATTCTTTGGCGACGCCTAAGGCGACTTAGCGCAGTAACTTTTTATTTTTGATGTAAAACAATAAATCTCTGATATGATCCGATCGCCTCCCATTCGAGATAGTTTCGCTTTACGATACTCGTACCTCCGCCTTTTCTCTTTCGGCTTTTTATTTATTCCACTATTGTTTTGGGAGGAATGAGAAATTGGGTTCAACATGAAAATGGAAACTAGATCTTTGACTTTACCAACAAACAGAAATCGATTTTCTGATCTACTGAAAGTGGGCCATCGACATCTAAACAAGGACCTATTTATTCTCATATTAATGATAAAAGTATTCTGTTGTATCTGGCTAGAATAAATAACCGACCACAATCTAATCAGAAACATTTTAGGCACAGAAAGAAACTAAAAGAACACTTGTAATAAAAGAAAATATATCTTAGTCCAAGATAGTAGTATACGGCTATAAACACATTTAACTGGCCATAGGCATTCCCCAAATCGAGCCAAAAAATAAAATAAAGAATAAATTATCAACTAATCAGAATAATTTACATTAATTTTGTTGTTTACAATTTGAAACTAGAACGGTCATTAACATGAAAACAAAAGCCAAACAGCTAAGTTTATTTTTTGTTAAAATCAAGGAATGGTTTATTTTCTGGTAGAGCAGTGTTACTGTGTTTTTCCTTAAATAATTTCTTAATGACAGTGCTGGAGTCTGGATTTCCTACCTCCTGTTGATGGCAATAGCATACCTCTTTTACATCATCATCATCGTTCTGTCCCGTCATACTTTTAACACTCTTTTTTAAACCATTCTATATATTAGTCGTCACACAATCCATCCATCGTTTTTTGGTCTTACTCTCTTTAATCATCCATTCGATATCAGCGTGGTCGGCAACACGCGGCCCGCAGATATCTTTTTTTTGCGGCCCGTGAATGTTTTTTAAATAAGTTAGATATATCAAAATAATTGATGGAACGAACTGCGATCAACTGATTAGTGTGAATCCAGCCTTTTTTTTTTTTTTTTTTTTTAGGATGGGAAATCTTCAAATGACTTCTCCCACTCTGGGCGGAGCGGGAGGGAGTGTCAGACTCTTACTGACTAAAACCCATCCATGTTCCTTCCTCGCCCTTTATGTTCCGGGGCCGCGGTATCTCTTTCGAACAGGCCCGCAACCCCGGCAGGCTTCGGCCCTTGCGGGCCCCTCCCCTTATGCTGACATCTCTTTGAGGCGCGCGTGGAACACGAACGCGCCGTCGACACGGCCTGTCGTCGTCGCTAGACGGATGGACGGCTAGCTAGCCCATAGCCAACCGTCCACAGGCCCGCATCTACGGTAGCCGGTAGCCATCACGTGGCCCCCGACGCCCGGTGCGTCTCCCGCGGCGGCCGGGAAGAGAGGATCTCTCCCTTTCTCGTTCCGCCACCTCCTTCGCTAGCATGACTGCTTCGCAGAAGGAGGCGACGGCTTCCCATTCCGTCTCGCTCCGGACCATGGATTGAACCAGGGCCGGACGCGAGAGGTCGCCGCCGCCGATCGCCGCTACGAGGACACGGCGGTGCTCCACCCACGCAGGGCAGACTTCCACCGTGTGCTCCACCGTGTCCTCCGGTCGATCCTCACAGTGGAGACACCCGGGCGTTTCCTCCCGCCCGATTCGGTGCAGGTACCTCCCGAAACATCCGTGTCCGGTGAGCACCTGCGTCAGGCGGAAGGTGAGGACGCCGTGGCGCCTCTCCAGCCACTCCTCAAAGAGGGGACTTACCGCCACTATCGTGGCGTGCCCGTGTGAATCCAGCCTTAAGGCTGGAAAAGTTCTGTGTGTTTCGGGAAGGAATTACTCCACTGTTTGACACTAGACATCCAAAGTTAAAACTCAGATAACGTGTTTTGTTCGCAGTTTTAACGCAATTTGGGGCGTAAATTAGTAATAACAGAAGTGTCAAATTTCCAAAACAAAGTCGGTACCGATGAACCACCATTAACAAAGATTTCAATAAATTTGATTAGTAGGGAATTGGTTTATGCAGTGGTTTTATCATAAAACTCGATTTTCCAAAGATCTTTCCGTATTTTCTGCATCTTTTACTATGAATAGTCGTGCATCTCACTGAACTGACTCTGTCGGGTACGATGCCAGGTGAGAGAGCGTGCTTTTTGGGCACGACCATAGTGAGTTCGACCAGTGCAACCTTAAGAACGCGCTTTTTATTTTTTCTATGTGATATCCCATATACACCATAAAGTGAAAAGTGCGACCAATATTCGTATTCTTAGTTATATTGGGTTTCTATGGTTAATATCACAGTGCGGCCCACCTTTAGGATATTTTGCCACCTTGTGGCCCTTGCCTGCCAAAAGGTTGCCGACCGTTGATCTATAGGATCATCCCTTATTACATGAGACCTAAATATAAGTGGCGAACACCTCTGCCTAACCCTAACAGACGTGATGTTATGTTAATAAAACCCCAAAAATACAACTCATTCATAATAAAAACAGTTCTTCAACGGAACACATTTATATTCATGATGAACACGATTGACTGTGCAATGGACAAAAGGCCATAAAACATTTACTGCGACATGCATTAACGAGACTTCCGAATGCACTGGTAAATATTTATACGCTTCGGGGAGCGTATTTACGAAACTATGTTGTCGGGTTGAAAGTTGAAATGTGGCGTTTTTTATTTTATTGTTTTGACTAATCGATACGGCCCGCCGCTGAGTAGTATAATAAAAAAGAGTATCTTATTGGTATCGAAAAACACTAAGGCGGTGCGAGTGCGGGAGTATACAGACACCAGCACTTCAAGATACCAGAAACTGTCAAATTTTCCCAATCAACCTTCAACCTAAGTCCAATGGCTGAGGCTCAGGGTAGCCCACGAAATTCAAATTTTCAAACGTATTTAGCTATTTGCAGGCCAGTGCTAAATACAACCTAGTACTGATTCAAAAGATCTAGTTGATCAAAATATTGTTCGCGACCGAAGACGTATTTATTTACATAATTATCAAAATCAAAATCAAATTAATCAAAATCTTCAATACAATTCTCCGAAAAAACTTTGAGCTTTAAAAAATTTGAATTTCGTTGCTACCCTGACTCTGTCACGTTAAGCTTTTTATTAAAGTAATTATAAAGATGGGAATAGCGTGATGTGCTGGTCCCTGTACAATAGGGGCGCTCGTCTAGCTGCTGCCTGTACACTGTCGCGCTCAAAGTGCCATACAGCCATATTTTGAAGATATTTCTTGCTCAGCGTTCATCTTAATTTTTTTTACATGAGCCCAACTTCTATTTTACCTACGTTTTTTTTTTTTTTAAATTGTCATCAATGTTAGGACAGGTGCATTAAGATGCATAAAATTACTAAATATAGTGGAGGATTAAAACGGAGAGCACCGAAAAGCGTCAAACGCCAATTTGTACATAAATTGGAATATACAATTATTCATTGTTTTGTTTTGAACGAATATGAGAGAACAAAAAGAATCGCGAGCCAACGTGTGTACGAGCAGTCGTGCAAATATCAATTTCTATCCAAAACGTATGATAAATCTGCATATTCCACTTCAAACCTACTTTTTATTCAATTTCCCCATAAATTGAAAGTAAACAATGTCAGTGGTGTGGGAGTACGGTACCAATAAAACGGTTACCACTTCGGCCCCTATCAAAACATTCAGAACTAGCATTAATAAATACGCGTCTCAGTTCATTCGGTTCATTGAAATGTTGTTTGTTTGAAAATGTTCAATTTGGTTTTCCGTTTCGATACACTTTTTGTCTAGAACATTTATTTACGTAGTTTTTGCTTTTTTGGTAATTTATAGACATGCTGATAGCGATTATTAAATCAGAACTTGCAAAACCATTTTTCAAATCTTGCAAAATCGAGCGTGAATGGCGAGCAAAATAAATGTCAATTTGATATTAGTTCATTGAGGAATTTCATACAACAACTAACCTTCGCTACAACAGGATTTATATCACGATTTCTTAATTAAATACTCATTTATTCGTATGTAGAAGAAAAATAAGTCTTTCTTTTTACACTACAATATAATTTTCTTCGTCAAAATAATACTTTAATTGACAAAATAAAGCCTGATGAAACTTAAAAAATACGAAAACATTTAAATATTTTGCATTATAGAAAAAAAACAACAATTTTAGTCATTCTTCCCAAAATATTAATGATTATCAAAATTAAAAAAAATACATCATCAACTGTAAGAAATATTGCTCTAAGATATATTAGTCCTTGCCATGCTAACCATACCTTCATAATCATTGTTCCAGATGCAATAAAGCCATGTACGCCAACCGAATTTCTTACTGGCTGGACAGCGTAGGCCCTTCGTATGCCCTAGACGTGGCCTGTTCCAGCTCCATGGCCTGCCTGGAGCATGCGTACAAGAGTATCAGCAGTGGAATCTGTGAGGCAGCCATCGTTGGTGGATGTAACTTGTGCATGCATCCTAATGTGGCTTTGAATATGAGGAAGTAAGAAGAAACTTTTTTTTATTTTTAGTATTTTCAAATCTTTGTGGACAGTATTTTCAGTGATAGATCGTCATCACCTAGCCTTTTCCAATAGAGAAATTAATTGAATGGCTCTGGCTGCCAGTCTAACCGGATGCTGTTGAATACCAGTATTTTACATGCCTATCTGACCCCCACAACACAGATAGTACTCGGTAATACGATACCCCTTGGTAGACTGGTTGCAAACTTTCGGGCCATTGACCTGTTACGACTGTCAAAGATCTACAAATGACAGCCGGGACCAATGGCTTGACGTGCTTTCAGTGATAGATGCTGTGTAAAAAAAGTTAATCTGCATCTGTCTTGTTGTCATTTAGTTGTCATCAAACTGTTTCAATCCGATACGTAATAAATCTTTTTTTTTTGTGGTCCCCATAACAGATTGTAGATAAATATGTGCGTCTGGTTCGTGCAGAACAAACAGTTTTCCCTTTATATTTCTTTTTATTATTAATAACAATCATAAAGTAAAAAGGTCATGTCAGTGTTTTTAATAAAGCTCTATTAAGATAATCACATTTGCTGTTTAATTATTAGCTAAAGCTAGCAAACGTAATGGCCCAGATATCTAGCATTGAGGCAGACCTAGGTAAAAATGGAGGAAAGAGCGTAACACGATGGGTTTTAACCAGCTCAAGATTGAATCAGTCGTTCTCAAAAAGTGCAGGTTAGTGCTTAAACTTTAACGAATATTTCTAATCAAATATTTTTTCTCAGGTATGGATTCCTCTGCCTGGACGGTAAGACGAAATGTTTTGACAAGCACGGGGATGGTTGTGTGAGATCAGATGCCATTAGCATCCTCTTCTTGCAGAAGGCTAAAGATGCAAAGAGGTGAGTCTCATTTTAAAAACAAGCTACTGCTATAACTTGGCAACTGCAAGCTACTCGCTCAAATGACAGGCAAGTCGTGACATTGACTTCGGAAAAAACAAAAGAAAGAAGTTGTTTAAAGCATGCAATGAGTCAGAGCGTCACGTGAAGGATTCAGGTGTCACGCAAGGGTGGCGCAAGCCCGTAAAGAAAGACTAATCAGAATCGCCAAACTTTAAGGCTTCTACAAAAGTACCACCACTATTTTGTACAAGGCGTAATGCTATCATTAGATTTAAAAAAAATATACAGCGGCAAATTTGAAAATGGTTGTTTTCCCGCGGCAGGACGATTACCCATCAGTAGCACTTTCAAAACGCAAAGTTAAACTTAAAAAAAAGTGTTTTTTGTTTCAAATTTTTATTATAACTTATTGGGTTTTGTATTTTATTAAGTCAGGAGTAGTAATCAGCTGATTTATACGAGAAGTGCAACGACCGCGCGGCTGTTCTGGACACCCCCGCGGCCGCGCCCGGACCGCGTTCCGCGTTAGATATTACTGTTAGTTTAAGTCGCTTTCGAGTTTTGTTTATCACATTGTAAATCTGCCATTTGTTGAGTCTAATTTTTTTTTTATATTAATCGATTGTATTACCAATACAAACTCATTTGGTTTCGGGAAAACAACCACTAAAATTTCAGCGTATAGTATTGTAATTACAGATTAACACAGACACAGCTTTCCCATTCTATTTCACATTCACTAAATTGGATTATGGCACAATGTGAAAACTCCCCTTCTGCTACTTTTAATGTAATTAATCAATACGTTTAAATAAATTGTGACAATGGACTTCGAAATGTTCGCCCATTATCTGGAAGTAAAACTCATTACATATTAATGAATTGATTTTTAATGAATCATTACATTGTCGTACCATCCAATGAGATAATGGACTGGAATATTTTATTGAAAATAATCTCTAAAAAGTATTAACGTTGCATATATCCTCACATGTTCTTAGAATGAAATAATCCATATCCTTGACTCGATGATCGATTAGGTACCTACCCATTTTTTTTTCTTTTTTTTTGGGATGGGAAAACATCAAATGACTTCTCCCACTCTGGGCGGAGCGGGAGGGAGTGTCAGACTCTTACTGACTAAAACCCATCCATGTTCCTTCCTCGCCCTTTATGTTCCGGGGCCGCGGTATCTCTTTCGAACAGGCCCGCAACCCCGGCAGGATTAGGTACCTACCCCAGAATTGAAATGAATTATAAATAGACCGACGTCCATCTCCATGCAAGTGCTTGGATGGAGATGGACGTCGGTCTCTTCTACCTTATAGTCCTTTCTTTTGCATCTTCGTAAATGTAACTCAACTGTGAGTGTGATCGCCATTCACTTCACAAGTATACCATCAGCCAGATCAGAGCTCTGCCTTTACCTTAATTAGTCTTCATCTGTGTTAGTGCAGAATTTTTATCTGTATTATTTCTACTTTCTTCATGACCAACCGTCAGTTATTAGTTAGTCAACTTACATGTTACATTACCATGGCATGCTTTTTGGCTTCAAAAAGGATCGATTTCCTTTGTTCCATTTTTTTATATTTTTAATAAAATTTTGTTTAATTATTTTAGTAACCATTGTTCTTATGTTGTCCTGTACGAGACTGTTAAATAATTTTTCTTTCTTTCTCTCTTACACCTTAGGCTACTATATCAATATTTCAACTCACAATTGTTGCACTAGCCAGCAATTTCTCTGCGTTATCCACGTAGCATAAATCCAAAGCCACGTCTAACGGAAATAAATTATTTCTCTTACAAAATTATGTTCCCTTTATATACAGTAGAACTCTTACACTGACGCGATAATGGAGTAGCGACATACACCATTTCTTACTCCGCAAGCAAGTGTTAGCGTCCACTTTTTCATTGTCAACCTTTATTTTCTAAAGTAAATTTTATTTTCAGTTCTAAATTAACGTATAGTTTCTGTACTCACATCCATCTAAAAGTCTGGTGGCTAGTTATTTATTGCTTTACCGTTAATTCTAGAAGTTTGTAAAGTTGTAGTTTTCGGGGCTAGTAATAACTCATGTTGAAGGCTAGAAACATAGAAATATAAGTTACCGCTTCTTTTCGAATATAGGAGCCCGCATTTATTTGTTTCAACGACTAATTATTTAGTGACAAGAGCTCTGTAAATTGTCTTAGAACATTCCAGCGTGCAGCGTCTAGCAAAGTCTTTCAAATTACTTTTTCGGTAATGAGAACATTTGTAGATTATTGATATAAAGAGAACGAGAACTCGACTGCAGTGCTTCAAAAAATGTCCACATGACGCCTATACACTGCAAGTCAAATTACAAGGTCCATTAAAACACCGTTTATTTTTTGCTCGGTCGTCAGAACCGTTGAAATTGTACCGTGACATGACATCCACGGCAGACGGGCTGTGTGACTGTGTTAATGCATTTGCACTACAGTGTTTTTTTTGGTGACCCATTTTAGAAACGTGTTTTTGATAGTGTTTTTTGAAAAATTGATTCGAAGTAGAAAAGAAAATAGAAAGACTTGTGTGCATTTGATCAAAAAGGTAAACGTTAAGCTGAACACAGATTTTGAAGTGAAATATTCTTTAGGTGCGTTGAACACTTTTTGAGTGAACCAAAATCGTGGAACTCGAGTGACCATCACGTACGCTATTCGTAGCACTCGTAGCCAAACGTGTTTATTGAATAGGACGTGCAACATTGATATTGAAGATAATTATTAGGTTTTAGTCCGTTTAAGTGTTTGCAAAAAGCTTATCATAGAATTACTTTGTCAATATTTTCCACAATTTTCAACAGGATTTACTCCGAGGTCTACCATGCCAAGTCTAGCTACAGCAGTAATTTGCTAAACCAGTTTTTGCCTGTGCGACAGCCACAAGAAATCCAGGAGTTTCTGGAAGGATTCTATAAAGAAGCCGGCGTTTCACCTCGTGATGTAGAATATATTGAGGCTAATGCGTCGGGTAAGTCTAGTATTTTTATAAATTAATCCTTTCAACCCGATCTAAATATTTGAAAAATATCTCGCGTCTAGCAAATTCTGTAAACAAGTAATTTTTGCATGTAGTTTCTCGGCTAATTTTCATGATATCAACATAATTCCTATGTCATGTGTGTTCCTATAGTCATTCGGTGAAGATGTGGCTTTTTGATGGTGAAGAATATTAACATAATTTTATAATCTAGCAGTTCTTGAGTTAAATCGTGACAAAAAAACAAACAAAAAGTCAAATCTTTCCTCTTTATAACATTCGTTTAGATAGTTTAAGGTGATTATCATCTGAATACTGTAAACCAAAGCCTTAAGTTCTTTTTGGATTGAAAAACTTACTAATAATCACTTTTTGTTTAAACAGCTATTGCCGAAGCAGACGGCAACGAATTGGAAGCAATCGGGAAAGTGTTCGCAAAAGACAAAACCATTCAGGTCGGATGCGTCAAGTCTAATATGGGGCATAGTGAGCCAGCTTCCGGAGTTTGCTCGCTGACGAAGGTAATCACTTAGTTAATGTATCTGTTACACTTCTAATGATATGATGAGCCAGTAAAAACGAAAACACCAAACACTAAAAATTTTCCAAATACTGCTGAAGAATTAGACAAAGGTGTACCTATATAATCGCCTATAGTACACCCTCATCCCACCAGTGGTTGGAGTTCCATGTACAGTGGGCTTTATCAATTGACAACCCCAGTTGGGTACCCCAGTACCGCGGGACCGAACGTAAGTGCTTTCAAGGAGGTCCACATGGTGAAGCCTATTTGTCTTACAAGGACGGATTTTAATATTCAGACGAAAAACAGAACCGAAGATTCATTCAATTTTTGCCAATTCAATGGTGTCAAAGGCTTGACTATAATCTATCAGTAATGAGTTACTTGTGAGCTGCATTATTCATCTTAAGCCCAGAGAACTTAGTCAAAGCCCTAGAAGAACCTAGGCATTTTATCAGCAATAACGATGATAGATGATAATATGATGAAAAAAACATTATATAAGTACAACCAAAGACAACCAAAAATCTCATGTATAACATTGAAATTATACAGATTCCTCAAAGTCATATTCTAGTGGAAGTGGAAGTAGGAATATGAAACGCTTTGAAATTGTCTTGTCTTCCCCTTGTTGAAAAAAGAACCTCCTTGCAGATTGCCAATGACATTTTTTTTATCAGGTTTGCCTAGCGTACCAAACTGGTCAAATTCCTGCCAACTTACACTTCAGTGAGCCACAGGACCACATCCCATCAGTACGTGAAGGGCGAGTTCAAGTAGTGACTGAGAACACACCTTTTAATAGAGGCTTTACGGCTTTGAACTCATTCTCATACAGCGGAACTAACATTCATGTTCTTATGAAAGGACACTACAAGCCTAAGGTAGGAACTTCTTGAATAACTAATTACTAGCGGACATCACGCGGTTTTAACCTCGTTCTCTTGGGAGTACGAAAAAAAATATAGCCTATTTTACTCACTGATAATGTGGCTATTCATTGCTGAAAGATTTTTTCAAATCGGTCCAGTAGTTTTTAAGAATATTCGTTACGTGCAAAAATATAAATCTTTCCACTTTATAATATTGGTATGGATTTTATGTCATCTCGTAAGGCCCTTTGGTTGGCTGGTAAAAATGCCTGAGGCATGCCGGTTATCTTCTTACATTTTTGATGCTTTTAAATAAATTGAACAAAGAACTTTCTAAAGAACAACCGCAGACATTTGCGGGTAGATTACGATAGGATCTGTATGTCTTTTAAGAATAGTTTAACTTTTTATCACAAAAACCCTTTTTGTAATCGGATCTGTGATTATAATTACAGGTTTTAACTTTTACAAACATACAACTTTTTTTTTTTTGATAAGACGAGATGTACAGATTTGCGTGGTATCACGCAAATCTGTAAGTCTCGTATTTCTTTTGTTGGTTTTTCCTTTCTCGTTGGTTTAATAACCCAAATTTAGATTTAGGTAAGCTGTCTAGGTATTTAGTGTTACTCACTTATGTCAAGATCGTAGCGTGGGCGTTTCTAGCAATATTATATCCAGACAGAATATTATATATAGTTTTGTTATCCAGACTATTTTTATAAATGTCAAGGTTGCAAAACGGCATTTGAGGCACCAAAGGATCATATCTAATTTATAAATTTTAATAGTCTGAAATGTATCTACCGTGTGATTTTTTTGGGTGACAAGGAGTACTTAGAATCGTCTTAATGTTTTATTTTATTCTTTTAAATTAGTTTTTTCCTAGTTCCAATGCTGGCAAAAGGCCTTCTCATACCTTTCAGTGATTACCTATGTCTAGTTAAATAATGAATTGAAAAGTATCTCGTGCCCATTGGTATAATATAATTTTGAACACACATTTAATTTGGAATAAAATTTCGGTTTAGTTGCTGCCAGTTAAGATCGCAATAGCATTGACCCACCAGTCTTGAATCGTCACCTATCGTGAACTTCAAATTTTTGTTATGAAAACGATACATGTTTCGTTTGTTTTGGTTCGTACAAAACCACACCGATATTTTAGGGAAAGGGCAATGACCGCTTTTGCGATCATAACTGGCAGCGACAATAAATCACTAAATTACCTTAAAAAAATGTAAATATCTTCAGGTACGAAAAAACAAAACAAAATTGACTGAGTATTTTTTCACTAGGACCTTGATCGCTACCGCAGCAGTATTCCCCACATAGTGCTCACATCTGGCAGACAAGATCAATGTGTGAGGAGCATGATTGACCAACTTAACAAACAACCTGTGGATGCTGAGCAAATTGGTCTTCTGCATGATATTCATGATAAACCTGTTGCTGGGCACACTTGCAGAGGTTATACTATTCTTGGTAAGTAAAATGCGAAGGTGGATTGACATTTATTGTTGTTGCACACATTGACATTTAATGTTGTTGCAGATCAACTAGTTATAGTTGATCTGCAACAACATTGTATCGCCTCAACTTGGAATCGATCACTAAGCAGACGACGGCGGCAACGAAGCAGTCGTCACCACTAGTGGCCAGCTTAGCATGAGATCCTGGCTTCAAATACCCGGGCAACATCACTCCTGCAATCCGCAAAGAGCTAGGCAGAGGTGTACTATAGTACACCCACATTTAGCGAGCTATTTTTAAAGTTCAATGTCATAGGAAGCGAACCTGTTGCCTTCAACCGGGTAGAAATCCAGATTCCGTGACTGCTACTGAAACTTTCCTTATAAGAAAAGCCAAAAACTCGATCTCAGAACCTCATACTCAGCTGTCAAATTTCCTACCACTAGACTATTGAGGCATCTAGAGATATGCTTTTGAATAACTTATTCGGGCCTTGCTGTCTCTGGTCTCAAGTAACTTTCTCTATTTCAATTTATTCTCATTGGAAATATTTCAGATACAAACGACAAGAATGAAACGGTGTGTTTGGCAAAGGAAGTTGAATTCATAGACGGGTTAACTCAGCCAGTTTGGTTCGTGTACAGCGGTATGGGGTCACAGTGGGCTACTATGGGCGCTGACTTGATGCGTATACCAATTTTTGCTGCGGCTATTGAAAAGTAAGTGTTAATAGTTTGTTCGTGGAAATAGTGGTTATATACAATAACAGTTGTGTCACGATTGCTATAATAGGTTGTCGTCGCTAAGATAAGACATCGATTGATGTATATTATTGATAGAATTGATCGAGTTTGTGTCTTAAATATAATATAATAAGTGAAAATGGCTAATACACGTGCTGAGTAAATTCTGAGAAATAAACTGCTAATAAACTTTAATACACAGAGATAAAAATGTTGGTATCTGCATGTCGGAGCATTAAAATAAGAGAAGCATATGAACTCAAAATCTATGTATACATATTAATAACTGTAACTACTTTCAGATGTCAACAGGCATTAGAACCCAAAGGCATTGACATTGTGAATATCCTGACCAATCCTGACAAAACGATCTACGACAACATTCTGCATTCATTTGTCGGTATCGCTGCTGTACAAATTGGTCTTACTGATGTTCTGAGAGAGCTGGGAATTGTTCCTGATAATATTATTGGTGAGTTTAAATATCAAAAAGAACCCCTTCTTTATTTGTTACTGTAGCTAAAATCGGTTGTCTCCAAGATAAAATCCAAAGTGTAGTTTATCTGATCTTATAGTAGGTATTTGTGCCTAGTTGAGCAGAATCACATATGGGGCAGTATTTGGGGACTGCCCCTAGAAGTGAAAACTAGTAGACGACCCGCTACAGCTATGCCGCAGTGACGGTCACGCGAGTTTGGTAAAGAAGTTTAAATTCAATAAGACAGTTGTTTTCGAACGAAGGGTAACAAAGTTTAATTTGATCAAAAGTCAAAATCCTATACAAGATTGACACAAATTACGGAAAGCTTATGACGAACCCGTTGAAAGTCATTGTAGAAATATAAAAAAAACGTTCTATAGAGCTATTGTCACTTGTCTAGGCCCCTTCCTTCTATGTATAGTATGACCGCTTTAAGTTTTTCAGTTCAAAGTGGCGCTGCTTGTCAAGAAAAAATGCATTGACATGTCAAACTTGGTATATTTACTTTAGTTGTATTTTCACCTGCACAAAAAAGTTGATCGAGTGTTTCTTGAACTAAACGAAATTAAAAATTGTTTTTTTATTGTTTATTTGTTTCGTTTTCATCACAGGTCATAGTGTTGGTGAACTAGGATGCGCTTACGCTGACGGTTGTTTCACGGCTGAGGAGATGATTCTTTCAGCCTATAGCCGCGGTCTTGTCTCTCTGCAGACACCATTCATCCGTGGTTCTATGGCTGCTGTTGGACTTGGTTTCAAGGCGGTAGGTTTTAAAAAGACATTTATAGTCAGTGACATTTGGTTGCTCAATAAAAAAGACTGGTTAGATAAGAAGCTGATCCTTACACAGCCGTTCACTTTTCTGGTGATTCAAAAGTTAATTTCTCCTTTTTCCTGAATTTGAATCTTTAGCTGTCTGTAAACCACGTTTTTCATTTTTTTTGTGAGCAGTAATGACATTTTTAGGTATTTTTTTAAGGTTTTACTGTCCATCAATCTAATCTAATTAATGAATAAATTCATCAAGTTGTGCTTGAATTTTGTCAGATCCTTGCCACTTCTCGAACTCTATTTAGCTCGGGTTTCTTTCACGAATCTTTTGTTATTTCTCTCAGGTAAAAGCCCTGTGCCCACCAGAAATAGAAGTAGCCTGCCACAACAGCTCTGATTCCTCTACCATATCAGGCCCATCTGACATTATGAAGACCTTCGTAGAAGAACTGACATCTCGTGGAATCTTTGCTAGGGAGGTTCCATGCTCCAATATTGCATACCACTCGAGATACATTCAGGATGCTGGTAAGACCTAGATATAGATAAGGATCTAAAATTTAATTGCACCTATTGCACAAAATAGCAGTGCAAGTGCCTAGGATTCGATAGGACTCGATTAGATAAATTTGACAATTGCCCAGATTTTTTAAATACTGATTACTTAGTCAGAAGTTCCGAACCAAAATTTTTGACTCCATAAAAACTCATTTTATCGAGATTAACTTAATTACATGGCCGCGTAGTGAGCATGGTATTTTGGTTCGGAACTTCTGACTAAGTAATCAGTATTTAACAAATCTGGGCACGCTTATTCTATCATGAACCTCATTTATCGCTTTGCATCAGGTTTTTTAACGTCAGGAGTATGAGGGATAATTATGCTTTCAGAAACAAAAAAAAACTGTTGTAAACCACTTAACGTTTTTGTAGGACCCGGTCTTTTAAAATACTTGAGGGAAGTCATCAAGAACCCAAAACAGCGCAGCAAGAAGTGGGTGTCTACGTCCGTGCCACAAGACCAGTGGAATGAGGCGGCTGCTCAGTATTCTTCTGCTGAATACCACACCAATAACTTATTGGTAAGCAAATCCATCAATGTAAATGTAATTTATTAATGAATAAGAATTGGTATTTAATGTGCATGAAAACTGTTTTCTAATTATGTATAATTATTATTGTGGGAAATGAAGGCTTTATTATTTATTATTATTAAGTAAATCCATACTATATCTCACATAAAGAAACATAGACTTAGGTTGGTAACTTTGTGTTGAAAGATACCAACCTAGGTCTTATGTTTCTTATAATAATAAATATTAGACAAAACTTGATGACTTGAGACCATTCAAAAACGCAAATCTTAATGGAGACAAGCAGATACTCCATTGGCACTCTATAAATCAAAATCTAAATTAAATAGATCGTGCAGTTTGTAAGGATCATGTTTTTCTTAAATTCAAAACGAAGAACACACGACGACCAATCAAGCTATGCAAACCTAGTACATGCTGATCTCTCGTTGTGCGGGAATTTCATTCAAAGAGAGGTCAGGTTGTGCAAAAAAAAAGTGAAATTCGATACGTCGCAATTTTAATTTTGCTTAACACCCATTTCACACTTTCTATTTCTTGAACAGAATTCCGTCCTCTTCGAAGAGACATCCAAGCTTATACCATCAAACGCAATTGTCATCGAAGTAGCTCCTCATGGTCTTCTACAAGCCATTCTGAAACGTTCATTGGCAGAATGTACTCATATACCACTCACCAGACGTGGTCACGCTGATCCTGTCAAGTTTTTGTTGGAAGCTGTTGGAAAGTAAGTAGTAAAAATTTACATAATCAGCCTGTGGTCTGTGGCGGGAGCTACTTAAGCCCCCTGACAGCTTCACCGAGCCCTTTTAAAGCCTTCCACCTGGGCATGCTTTGCCGTAGCTGATTTGTAAATAGACTCCAAACCCAAGTAGGCTGTAGCAAAGACAACCTCTTCAGATGGGGGTTCTCTTCGGGAGGGAAGAATAGATCTCAAGTGTGTATGCGGGGTTTCTTTACAGACTATGGCCCACCTTCCATTTTGCACTGACACCTGCGCACGCAAAATATTGGTCCTTTTTTAATGACCTTTACTAATATCCGTTTTTTTTTTTAGATTGTATTTAGTGGGCCTTAATCCAACAGTGAAGGCGCTGTACCCGACAGTAGAATTTCCAGTTGCTACAGAAACGCCACTGCTTTCGCATTTAGTCGAGTGGGAACACAGCGAGAAATGGTAATTGGCATCTTTATTATTTCATTGTCATTCTAATTTAATATACCAGAGGCCGTAACAGGGATGATTCTTGAGTAATCAATATGATTTTATTTAGTGCGCCAGTTAGATTGACGAAAAATATTGGACTTTTGTTTTACTTGTTCAAATCATTAAAAATTACGAATTTAAAATGCATTCAATAATCGAAGTCCCACACACACACATCCTCCTTAGCATTCTCATTCTCATTCATTTCAGTCACATGTAATTGCCTTTAATTCATCCCTCTTTTGACCCAACCTGTTATTGGTTGCGTAATTCGAAAATGTAGAGAACAGCAGTTTTTATTTGATAAAGACCTGAGCGGGTGTTATTATTCGGACTATTGTAGTAAGTAAATTGGAACATAATTATGTATGTCATGTTGCTTTAATGTGTTACTGTTGAGACACTATGTCTGAATGATGTAAACAGACTCACCGCCAAGCCGTCAACCAAGCATTCTGTACATCAAAATAAGTAACATTGTGCTTTTAGATGAATTGAACAGTACGGGGGCTGTCGACGTGTTTAGAAATCTGTGTTCTGTATTAGGTCTAAAAATCTTACAGTAAAACTTACATTGAAAAACAAACTTGTCAAAAAGTAGTAACTTTGACCGCCAATATCTCCGTAACTAGGTTCCCAGGTGTGTTGTAGTAAAATAAAAAATAAAAATTGTTAGCTGGAATATTGACAGCAAACAAAGAAATAATTAGCCTCATATATGGCTCTCAATATTCCATTGTCAGGTCGTAAGGGAGGCCCTCGCTTTAAATAGTACGGCATAGAAATTACGCACTACCTCCACGGTAGCTTAAATACAGGGTGTAAACCACCTCATCACAAAGCCATTACCCAAGCATTCTGTACATCAAACTAAGTAACTTTACGCAAAAATTATTGCTGGGAAACAACTTTTTTTTTGAGGTTATAAATAATGTTTTGTGGTAGAACTCAATGTTAAGTAGTTAAAACATTGTGCTGATGGATGTATTGAATAGTACGGGGGCCGTGGAAGTGTTAAAATCTTACAAAAGAAACTTGTATTTTAAAAAAAAACTTGTCAAAAAGTTATAACTTTGACCCAGAGGTTCCCAGGTATGGTGTAAAATATCGCAAATACGGGGAGAACAAGTGCCTTTCGGCTTCGTGAAGAGGTGTTTTACACCCTTTATACACCTGAATGCATATTTATATTGCACACGTAGGGTGATATAAGCGCGTTATGTGTGCTTGTACCAGAGGTGGCTAGTGTAAAGCGACCGACAGTACCCATTGAACAGAGTGACTTTAACTTGATTTGTGCATTTTGCGAATCGACGAGCAAGTATAGTTATTACTTTTCGCTGCCAACATTCTCGTGTCTTTCTAAATCCTCATCGTACTACTTTAAATAACATTCAAAACCCTTTTTAGGCCACAAGCGAAATACAACGCAAAAGACAGAATCGCAACATCAATCAGAGAATTCGTTCTGTCTATCCATGACGATGACTACAAGTGTTTTGAAAATTATAAGAGAAATGGTAAGTAAATTAGAAAAAAAAAACAAAGAGATATATTAATTAAATTGAATTACACAAACCTTGACACAAAAAACCTTAACAATAAATTATCAGTAGTATATTTGTCACCGTAAAATTGACAAACACGTTAGATTTTAATCTCTCAAGCGAGGTTGTGAACTTTCGAAATATTGTCAACTGAACATATTGCTTACAATATAAAGCATTATTTTTCGATAGATTGTAATATATCGAAGTGAAACCGTAATATTGTGAAATGCATGCGACGGAAGTGTCACTGCCTCCATAATTGGAACTTGGGGCACCCCCACGTTAGGTTAGTTAGGTTCATTTAAACCCTGCACTCAGAAATAGACCCTTCCTGTTCCCCTTAAAAGCGTAGAGAATCCATCGACTACGCTTTTAAGGGTATGAGAGTGGTACCACTGGGCAAGAGGGACCCCTCTTTCCCTCCCTCTCCTCCACACTCCGCGCGAGTTGACTTCCATCGCATGCATTTCACAATATTACGGTTTCAGTTCGATAGATTACAATCTACAGAAAAATAATGTGTTTTATTGTAAGCAGTTTGTTCGTTTGACAATTTTACGGTGACATATAGGAAAATCATAGGAACGTCATCATAATTGGGACTCTACCCGATAGGAATAGTTTTGTTCCTTGAGATGACATTTACTGGATGAACTTACAAGTGATTGACCAGAAAAGTATTTTGTTAATATTATATGAAAAATTACAGGAGTCTACGTTTTCCCTGAAGCTGGACTGTTGACTGCAGTCTGGGAGACTTTCGCGATGTTCAAAGGAGAAGACTACAGGAACATGTCCGTTGAATTCACTAATGTACACTTCAACGAGGAAGTTGAAATCAAGGCTGATGATCCTCTGAAGCTTGGAATCATGATCAATAAGGGAAATCATTACTTTGAGGTTAGTGAGGTTGAAAATATTATACGACACGTTACTGACTCTGACGTGCAAAGATTATTTGAGATATTAATCCTTGTTAAGATTTATGTAAAACCTACATGAAGACTATGTCTGAATAACCTCCCTTAGCTGGTATCGCCTTTTTTGGCAACACTAACGTTATCGTGGGTCCTATTTTACCCATACCAAAAAATCGGTTGTAGAACGTATTTTTTTTTATTTGTATAAAATATGGTTAGTTATGAAATAAAAAGAACATTTTTTACAAAATTATCTTAGTTTAATTTTAGAATAAAAACAAATTATCATGTTTTACACGCATTTGTAACTAACCAAATTTTTTGGCACTTGTTGGTTAGTGTGAACTTAAAACTTAAAAAAAAAATAGAAATGTAAGAAAAACTTTAACTAAAAGATATTTATGGCACTTCTTATATCTTTATAATAACAAAAAAATAAATAACTTCTGAGATCAGCATAAAATAAAAAAAATGACAACCAAAATCAAAACGATTTCTTCCAAACTAACAAGATAACATATATTAGTTTTTATACTTTCTGACAACTGGAACATATAACATTTTGGACGAAATGTGTCTAACAAATAATATGTAAACATTTAGAACATTTTAGAGAATTAGCAACTAAGAGGTTCGGGACTGTCTCGATCGCTGATGATTTCGTCGTCACAAAGTTGGTTTATATTTGGTGTCCTTTCATTTTCCGATTACAAATTATCATTTAAGTCGTCCATCAAGTCCTCGAATTGTCTATTGTTCAAAAAATCCCCCATTGTAGTACAAATATTCACTAAAACAAAAAAAGTTACAAATTACACTCAGTGAAAAAAGTTACTTATTTGGTGTCGTGGGTCGAACGTGACCCAGCCGGCTACTTACCTCCGCTCCTAAGATAATCGCAGCGCTGCACATTCGCCCCCCGCCGCAGCTAGCGACGCACTGAGAATACGTAGAAGCGCGCAGTCGTAGCATAAATATTAAAAGAAAAATAACCGAAAATGTTCGCTTCTGGGTCAAATCTGACCCACGATACCTACTAAGGGTTAAGTATGAACAAACTTGTTCAAATAAATGACTGAAGAAGGATGGTCACTACTACAAAATTAAACTCATTCACACCCACAGTGGAACGATAGAATAAAACCAAATAAATTACTAGGTAGTACAAGTAACAAATTTTAAATTACAGATAAATCACGACCTAACAACGGTTGCTAAAGGCTATATTAGGGCAATGGTTCATAAAGGATTTAATCGTCGATTGGAAGAGCCAACAGTTAAAAATAATATTTCTTTGAGTACCCAAGAAATATACCAAATTCTGCGTATGAAAGGATATTCTTACGAGTAAGTACATAGAAAAAAGTATTAATCTTATCAAGCAACGACAAATGTCGTGAAAACAAATTAACATTCATTTCTCTTTTTCAGAGGTAAATTCCAATCGATCCATTCATTAACGACTAACACTGCAAATATCAAATACACTGACGAATGGATTCCAATGCTTGACTCACTTTTGCAATTCAATATGATCAAGAAAGAATACGCTGGAATGTCAAAATTGAAATACTTAAACAACCTGATTATCGATACTGTTGCTCACTCAAAAACTAACAAGGAAGATGTCGATGGTGTTCCTTGTTTGACTGCTGAGTACTTTGACATACATGATTTTACAAGGTAATTAATTCTTTCTTTCACAAAACTATATGAAGTAAGTAGATTGCCTACTTGATTTTGTGCAAAAAGAAATGCCTAATGAATGTTTTTTTCAGATGTGGTGGAGTAGAAATCAGCACCGTTTCTTATTCTGATATACCAATCGTTGAATCTGATCCTGACATTCTACTAACCCATTCATTTGTTCCACACTTCTTACAAGGGAAAATTGACGTAAGTGAACACAACAAACAAGAAACATGAATATTTAAAGTTTTATTTAAAGTCTGATCTCTGAGTGAGAGAAGTGAAAATATATCTCTGTTTGGGTACACGTCGGCTCAAAAAGGTGTAATTAGACTTCGTGATGGATCCGGTTACACCTTCTATAATATTTCATGCTTTCATATTTAGTCTCCAAATTCAATCTTATTGGCTGTCAAAACTGTTAGGAAGACTACTACCTACTATCATTTAGTGGCCAATTTATAAACCATAATTATTTTTTTAGCTTAAGTCAGCCCTTCATGTGAACATGCAAATAGTGGCCGATAACACAGAAAAAAAACAAATGAAAGTAACTCAACTATTTTCAACGGACTATCCAGAAATATCAAATGCCTTGAAAGAAGTAACAGATGAAATTCCGTACAAAGATTTTGTACTAAATGGATCCACTAAGGATACTGTGGATACGTCTACCGTTTTTGTGGTCGACAATTTGTTGGAAGATGAGCATGTAAGTGAAGATCATAATTATGAGGAATAAGTTTGATTTTATCATTGTCATCAATGAATCTTTTTAAACATTCAATTTGATACTTTCAGAAAATGGACACCATGTCGAGAGTTCTACCAAAATCTACATTCATTTTGGCAGTTGAGAAAGATACGGCTAGAATATCTCCAAAATACAAACTTTTTAACATCATAACATCTATGAACGTCAACAACCATATATTGGTTTTGGTGAACACAGTTGATTCCAGTGACAGTGAAAATATCATGTTTATGCCAATATCAAATGATAATAAATTCACTTGGATTCCAAGGGTGCAATTGGAGCTAGAAAGGACCAGAAAACTTATGTTGGTCTCGGAAAGGCAGCCTTACTCCGGTCTTTTAGGTAATTTGACAGCTTTAAATCGCTAATAGTACATTAAAAATGTTCTATTCCAATTTAAAAGCCTTGTTACTGTTACTGTTAGCCTATACCATACCATTTCTGGGCAAAGGCCTCGCCCCATGAGTTCTTCTTCGATCCAAAGCGAATGTGGACCACTGTTCGTTGGTTTTGTCCAGCTCGTCAATAATTGTCCCGTGCATCGGAAAATATGCAAAACTGAAGAACTATTTCTGGAATTGGTGTCGTGTCGGATTGACGTCCCACCGGAGAGTGTGAGCAAGAGAACTGTTAGAGAGCATCATTCTGTGTGCCTTGTTCTAAAAATATCTTCGGTGTCGATGGCTAGTCCTTGCTATGATTGGGCGTCATGAACGGAATTTCATCACGAGGTCTATAATTTTCCTAACTTTATTCAGTATTTAAATATGGTACATTTTTCTCAGGTATGGTGAAGAAGCTAAGAGAAGAATACGGCAATAAAATTGGCTTGGTAATAGTCGATGATTATCACGTGGAGAACTTCAACACGGAATCAGAAATATTCAAGGATCAGCTTAAAAAAAAACTGTCAATTAATATATTCAAAAAGGTATGAAAATTAAATGTGATATACATCAGTTACCATAAAAAATGTAGCATCCTTTAATATCTTAATGGATGAAAAACTTACAAATTGTGTGTTTTAGGGACACTGGGGTGGATATTACAGTATACCGAATGCAAAAGATACGAATATAAGAAATGTTACCCTAATCAGTACTTTGCCTGGAGATCTTGACAGTTTGAAATGGGTTGAACAGCCTGATATGCCTGCAAGCAACACTATGGTTCAAGTAAGAAAAAAATGTGCATTTGTACTGATTTTGCCTTTTGATGATGGTCAAGCAGATGAAGGTAATATTTAAAAATATTTATGTATTTTTGTTCAGGTCTGTTATGTTGGACTATCAAGTGAAGATGCTCATAATGCAGCTGGTACTTCTCTTGAACCAAGCAAGGGCTTCGGGAAGGAGTTTAGTGGTATTGATATCAAGTAAGTTATATTTTGCTAAAATATTAAGTCAGACAGTAGAGGTAGTAAAGACACATCAACAGATGGATGGGTGGGCTATAATCGGAGAATAGCGGATTATACCTGGTGTGATTTATATAGAACAGTAAACCATGCTACGAAATGGAGGCCTATGATCAGAAGGTATAGGCACAGCAACTGCCGTTGATGATAAAGCAGTAATTTCAGTTGAGATTTTTGTTTTCTTTATGAGTACGACAATATTACTGAATGCTATTTTTCTTTTAGTGGTCAAAGAGTGATGGGATTGCTGCCCGAAGGGGCGTTAAGCAGCATTGTAGAAGCAGATCCAGCGCTACTATGGCCAGTTCCAGAACACTGGAGCTTAGAGGATGCTGCTACAGTGCCTTTAGCTTATGTGAAAGCATATTATTGTTTGGTAAGATGATTTGTCAAACTAGATTGAGAACACGTAGTCGTGTTAAGTTCTTTTTTTCGTTTACTACGATAACTCTCATTTGCTTCCTTGATCTAGTGCTCACAATCGTGAGAGCAGATCATGTCCTGGGTTCGATTCCCGGAATGAGCAGTATTATTAGCAGCTTTTTGATTTGTGACCGGTTGATGGCAATAAGCTGGCCCCCTATAACATAGAACTTAAATATAACGAGTGAAATGTGTGTATACAATTAGATATGCCTGTGCTTAACCCATTGGTGCTTTCAGGTGTAGTTTTATGAAGATAGTGTATTTAACATGCGTTATTTTATTGTCTGTTTCGCAGAAAATGCTTTATACTAAAAATCATTTTGAGGAACCATCCGTGTTTGTTAATGGAGCAGAAGAACCGTTAGGCCAAGCAATCATTTCTTTGGCGCTCACCATGGGATACCCAGTATTTGCAAGTGTAAATGATTCACAGAAGAAAAAAATGCTACTCAAAGTTTTCCCAGAGTTGAATGGTAAGAGTTTTTGAATTGAAAACTTCTTTAAATACTTTTTGGGTGAACAAAATCATGATACTCGCGTGACTGTCACCTAACGCTTCGTAGCACTCGGATCAGCTATGGTATTTTTATTTTTATTGTACTCTATCACACACAATACTATCTTATTTGACCCAAAGGTTGGCTGGTAGAGAATGCCTTGTGGCATTAAGTCCGCCTATGTACCTCTCTTGTACATGAAGTTTACATAAATAAATAAATTAACTACGAGTGCTATGATCGCTACGAGTTTTGACTTCTGGGTTCGAATCCCGGTAGGAGCAAATGTTTGTGTGATGAGCATGGACATTTGTTTCCGAGTCATGGATGTTTATATGTATAATAAGTATGTATTTACAAACAAAAAAGTATGTAAGTAGTATATAAACTATCTGGTGTCCACGTCACAAGCCTTGCTTAGTGTGGCACTAGATGGCGCTGTGATTTAATGTCCAGCGATATTTATTTTTATTATTATGGTCTATCCCCAAACACTACACATGTTTTTTTTCACTGTATCTTTAGTCTAACATTCGTTATCGTGACTAAGCATGAGGTTTTGAGTTTGGTTTTCAGGGCGAGTAAAGCCAAATTTTATTTTTAAAACATGTCAAGGTTTTCATAATAGCCACCCGAAGACTCGATTTTTTTCTAGGTGATGGACGGGTACTTTTACCCGTTCATAACTTAACCCGAGAAATTAAAGCAAGAGTGATACCTGTTTCTTCAAAAGGGTTCTGAATATTATGAATGTTCTCTTAGTACTCGTAATATAAGTTACAATTAATTAAGAAAACATCTTGAGAAAAACAGCCTGAGAGATATTTCTTGACTTGATATTTCTTGGCCCATGGGCCTTACAGGCTCATGGGCGGCATAAAAACACTGAGACCAGGTTAGGCACTAAACACAAGTTATAGAAAGAAAAAAGATAAATGAATTAAATTTTATTTTTATATTTTTACAGAGAAAAACATCACCTCCTCCCGTATCGATTCTCATAGCACAGTCATCATGAACACGAATACAAAACGCTGCACCGTTGCCGTTAACTGTGCGAGTGGGCCGTTGCGTCATGTAAGTTTATTAAACCATCACTAGCGGACGTCACACGGTTTCACCCGCATTGTTCCCGTTCCCGTGGGAGTTACGGGGATAAATTATAGCCAATGTTATTATTTATTTATTTATTTAAGCATTTTATTTCCCAAAAATACATTTTTTAAATTCGTTACATAATAACATGATATAAAATCTTAATTGTAATATACGTTTGATTCTTAAAACTAATAAATTCATTTATTCGTATTAATCGAACACATGCATCTAACAGCATTAAAATCATAATTTTAATAATCATTTGGTTTTTAAAACTAATAACTTAATAACTTCAGGCGTAATTATTGAACATGCATTTAAGAGTTATCAAATAAACAATTTTTTTTTTCGTAAATAAAATTTGCTACATTATCACTTATTCAATTAGGTACTTTTTTTGGGTGCCCAATTTAGGGCGAAGGCCTCCTCCATCTTATGCCATTCCTCTCTGTCTTAGGCTATTCTAGCCAATGTTACTCGCTGATAATGTAGCTATCCATTGCTGAAAGAATTTTTCAAATCTGTCCAGTAGTTTTAAAGATTATTCGTTTCATACAAAAAAAAAAAAAATACAAAACAAATACAAATCTTTCCTCTGTAATAATATTAGTATAGATTCGTATTTGAGTCACGATTTTCAATTGTTTATTTTTGTGGTACTGGGTTTTCTTATTATTCTATTAGGGACTAGTACAGTCAAGACCAATAATGTACAACACTTAAGATTTTTTTAAATTTTGTTTCTCCTACTGTACTGATTAAAATTTTATGTTATTGCGAACATAGTATTCTGGAACTGATATTTTTTATGAAAAAGATCCAATCTCTTAGTGACAATCGTTATTTCTCGCGAAAATAACTATAATATTGAGGAAAGTGTTTACATATTGGTGCTCGTGACTGTACATCTCTGCCTAACCCTGCGAGGCTTCAGTCCTGATACTTAATGATGTCGACATCGATGTTTTAAACTTATGAGTTCAGTTATACAGTCCGTTTGTGACTGCATGACTTCATTACAATGGAGTTTTAAGGGGCCGGCCGAGCATGCGTCTTTCATGCAAACGTAATACCAAAATAATTTGTAAATCAAACATATTCTTAAGGTAGTGTGTATTTATTTCGATTGGATTACAGACTATCTATGTTCCCAATTATATATGTTGAAAGGACAATCATACGAGTATAAAGACGAGATATGAGGTATTATAATTTCTATAGAAATCTTATTTTTCTCATAACTCTTGTTTAAATCAGTGTCCATCAAAATGAATATTTGGGAACCTATAATATTCTGTAATCCAATCGAAATAAATACTCACTACCTTACGAATATGTTTGATTTACAAATTATTTGTTGTTTGTATGAACTACACTTACTCCGCAGGCCTCATAATAGGCTAGTTTCCACCATCAATCAATTGCAAATCTATTTAGTCCGAATGGAAACGTATTTTTAGGTTTTGTAAATCAACGAATATTGACAAAGATAAAACGCATCAACACTCGGAAGGGGGTCTCGTGACGTCAGTACTCACTAAAAATTATACCAAACAGCGTCGTATTGAGAATTTGAAAAGCGTCGTATCTTCGTCAATTTTGGTTTATGTTACCAAAAAAAGCTTTGTGTGAAATATTTTTTGATAATCTAAGTGACGGATTAATTGGATTTTTTTAGTTAACAAGCCTATTAATATCGTCGTTGATTTTAATCTTTTATTTTTGAAAATATCTTTGTCTTTTTTTTAGTCTGCCATGAAATGCGTAGGCCCTCACGGTTACTTATTCGATGCCTCTGATGATGACATTAAAAAGAACGAAGACTTCGGAATGTCTTACTTGGTTGAAGAAAAAAATTACAAAGGTGTCAGGACTTCCAGCTTATATAAGCCAGAATATGCTGATGAAAAAAAGGTAAGCATTCTTCTGTATAGTTATGACTGCAAGCGAAAAACGGCGACACATGCGTTAAACATTTCGTAGTATGACATGGCTTCGCTTTGTTTAGATTGCCTGTACAATGAGAGATCTACATAATCTTGTTTTGTATAGTTTGTTTGGTCTCCAACAATAGTAATAGTGTTGTTTCCAATGAGGGAAAAAAAAACAAAATCAGATCAGTACGGTGCACGTACGTTTTAAAATATATTTATTACGATAGATAAGTTAGCCAGTAGGCTCGCGTATTTTTTATTTATTTTATTTCACTTTGGACGCAACCTACATTTGGCAGTGCATTGACACTGACATATTGCATTGTTTTATGCATTTTCTATAAAGGGTGTAAAAAACCTCTTCACGAAGCCGAAAAGCTCTTCTTCTCTTCATAATTGCGATCATTTTTTTGTTCTAGACCATACCTGGGAACCTTCTAGTTACGGAAATATGGGGGGTCAAAGTTACAACTTTTTCACAAGTTTTTTTATTAAATACAAGTCCATCAGCACAATGTTTGTAGTGCGTTACATTGATTTCTACCACAAAACATGATTTATAACCTCAAAAAAAAAGTTATTTCCCAGCAATCATTTTTGCGTAAAGTTACTTAGTTTGATGTACAGAATGCTTGGTTAACGGCTTTGTGATGAGGTAGTTTACACCCTGTATATTGCGTTTTAGTGTTCAATTAGACGTGGTTTGAGTCGGACAACTTGCATTTTTATTTAGATTCATCCCGTTGAGCATTCACTGACATTTTCTGCATTTAAGTTTAAGTTTGACATTTACATCTGCATTGACATTACTTATGTTAGAGAAGCACCCTACAACATCCAAAACTGGTGCGCAAGAGGTCCTGAGTTTAGTTCCCATGTCGGGCAAAAAGGTATTCGTTATTCCATTAGGAATTTCTCATTAACAGTTACCTCCGTTACTGTTATTGCCAAACCCTGCGTAACCCTGAAGAGCTAGGCGTACAGGCGTTATCTTATGTTATTGTAAATGGCATAGGCTATAATCGATTGGATGATGATGATTATTTTTATAATTTCGGTCAAATTCGACTGCAAAATAATCGAGTGTTCACACATTTTCTTATCCAATCAGGAAATACAATACAAGATGGCTGAAGGCATTAAACACGGTACGGTTAGACCTTTGAGCCGACTGGTCTATTCTCCAACAGAAGTTCACAGGGCATTTAGAGTTTTATCTCTGAAGAAATTCAGCGGGAAAGTGTTAATAAGAATGAAAGATCCCCAAGCATCGAGCAAGCTGTTGACTGTCACTCCAAGGTAACTAGAATAATTATTTTATGTTTTATTTTATTATTGAGGAATTGCCAAACTGAACTTAACTGCTACTGGGCAGGGCACATTGCTCAAAGAACAATGACCAATAGGGAAGAAGTTCTTAAAATGGACTACAAAGTCATAACCATAACGCCCCCCCAGGTGGCATTTTTTAGTTTCTGCCTAAAAAGGGCGGGGGGGGTTTCGAAAAAGGGTGTGAGTTTTAGTTTGTCCTATGTATAATTTTATTTTTAACCAACTTCTATAAAGAGTGTCATGTTTTCCAACAGCATCCTTGTCAAGTACTAATTTTGAGATACCACCACTAAAAAAGAAAAATAATAACTTGTTCGCAAAAAAAAATACAGTCGAATTGAGAACTTCCTTTTTTAGGAAGTCAGTTTAAAAATTAAGCGACCTCAAAAAATATCCTAAGGTGAAAAAAAAACTTTACAAGTCGGTGGAAAAATTCAATGAAATAAACAAAAAAATAACGTTTATCACACATTTTCTTTGGAAATCGTTTTTTTTTTTATAAAAAGTTTTTTTTTTGTTTTTAAGTTCGTTTTAATTAACATCATATTTTACTAATTTCTTGTTATTCTCATTTTGAGTTACGATCTCAAATGAAAGAGATTTTCTTTATCCTCATTATACTGGGAGAAAAAGGGTACAGTCAAAATTTTATTTGATAGATATATCACCGTAAAATTGTCAAATACGTTATATTGTAATATCTCTTGCGATATTGTAAAGTCTCGAATTATTGTCAAATGAACATACTGTTTACAACAAAACGCATCATTTTTCGTGAAATGCATGCGATGGTAGTCAACTTACGCGGTGTGGAGGGAAGGAGGGGTCCCCCTTGCCCAGTGGCTCAACTCTCATGAAAAGATAATGCACCATTCCTGAGAAACACCGATTAATATAACATAACCTTAAAACACTTTATATTTCCCCTAATAAACGTAGTCGACGGAGCCTCGCTTCGCGGGGCCCCTATTTCCGAGTGCAGGGTTTAAAGGAACCTAACTAACCTAACGGGGGGGTGCCCCAAGTCCCGATTATGGGGGCAGAGATACTTCCGTATGTTCAGTTGACAATAATTCGAGACATTACAATATCGCGAGAAAAAACACGTTATATTGTAATATAACGTGTTTGACAATTTTACGGTGACAGATATATTTATTGCCTTTGGAATAAACTTTTTTCACATTTTTATAAATTTTCAGACTAAACTATTCTGCTGAAGGAACCTACGTTGTAGTTTGCGATGAAAGTGGGCTAGGAATCGAAGTGGCTGACCGATTAGTTCAACGAGGTGCTAGAAACATGGTTCTTCACCTGAAACCTAAAGCTTTGGCTGGGTATTGTTATACTAAGTTGGCGTAAGTAGTTTTTTTTTAATTTATTTTATGCTTATTGATCTTTATGTATGCAAACCGACAACGCTCGCTCTCACAGACCTTTGTACCTCCACTAAAAAAAATATAACAAATTGTATATAAAATAAATCTTTATTATAAAAATCCTATTATTATTTATCAAAGTGAAATGTCTATATGCATTTTTCATTATTGTTATTATGAAATTGGCAGAAACTAACGTATTTATTTCTGTAAAACTATCCAAATAAATATTCTTAATTTTTTTGGGACGAGTCGGATTGAAACTGTCAACATTGAAATTTGAAAAAGAGAATTTTAGAAATATAAATAAATGTGCTGCAGCGAAAAGTAATTTTATTTTTTTTCCCAGGTCATGGAAAAAACTGAATGTGTCAGTCAAAATGTCTTCTGAAAGCTTGTCAACAGACAAAGAATGTGTCAATTTACTTAAAGAAGGAACAAAGATGGCGCCCGTACTAGGGATTTTCGTTGTACAAAACTACAACGCGGAACCCAAAGAAGTAACTTTGGAATCCGAGAGTATGGTTCAGAAATTTAATAACGCTGTCCGTATTGTTGCGAACTTAGATGTGTCTTCTAGAAACCTTTGTAGTAATTTGAAGTAAGTATTATTAAGTATTATCATAAAAAAAATATGCGAGGCAGTCTTTGGGTATTGCCGATAGAAGTGAAACTCGTAGCAAATCGGTTACGAGTGCAACAAGTTAGTTGACGCGAGATCCATGATTTTTGTTTGCTCAAAAACTGCTTAACGTGTCTACAGAAGTTTTTACTTTAATAATATAATCGAGGAGCTCTTGGGAAAATAATAACAGCCGCTTCCGTCGATCTTTAGGTTAAGCAACGCTTGCCACGTTTGGCCCGTGGATGGTTGACAGCCCATTACATACCGAGTTTCCTCCGAAAGCCTCATGCCTCTGAAAGTACGTTAAGGTATTGGTCCCGGCTGTCAATTGTAGATCCTTGACAGTCGTAACAGGTAGTCAAGGGCCCGAAAGTCTGTCAACCAGTCTTACCAAGGGCTATGGTATTGCCCGGAACTTATGAAACGTCAAGAATTAATAGAAGTCAAAGTGACGGAGCTAAACTGACAGAGCAAACATTTTATAACATTATTTACGGTTTTTTTCGTGTGGTAGACACCAGTCCATCAACTTTAATACAAATGGTGTGTTATTTTGTGGTATTTGTTCCTACATTACTTTTCTAAATTGGATGTCTAGCTTTCTATCTAAGTGCTCATAACGTATGAATAAGTTTATTTAATAGCAATAGCTTTAGTGGGTAGTGCTTTTTGCTCATAAATTCAATTTTGGTGTAAAAGTGTTTCAATAATAATATGGAATAAGCTAAGGGAAATAAATCTAGCCTACTGCCTAAGCATGATAACCTATTATCTACCTACAACTTATTACTTGCTACTTATACTATTATCGCTAAAATTCACTTTCATTATTAGAGTGATGCCTATGAAAATAACAAGGATATGCGTGAGATACCACAAATAAAAGGGTAAAAAAAAAAATGCAAAATAAAAATAATCGACTTTCAATCGAATATGTACACTTACAAGTGTAAAATTACTTTTGCTTTCGGAAGTCGGTGACAAAAACATAGAGGCTCAGACAAAATCAAAGACTTTTTTTTGGAAGTCAACTTTTTTTTTGCAAAACGTATTCAATGTAAATTAAATAAATGTCCAATAAAAACAAAGTAACTAACAAAAATATTCTTCAACAGGCATTTCGTAGTCTTGAACTATGCTTCAACAACAGCAAGTGAGGAATACGCGGTCTCTGTAATTGAGAAAATATGCGAAGCACGCAATGAAGTGTGCTTGCCAGCCCTCTCTTTCCGCATCCGTTCCATCAATGAGGTATTCCTGTTCAAGTTATTTCAATATTTGCATTTCATTTGATGCGGTGTGTGAACGGTATCGGATGTTCAGAGGTTTGCATATGTGTTTATTTGTGAAATGAGCGTCTTCTATGGATTGATTTATGTGTATTTTCAATAGTAAGAAAATTGTATACTGCTGGTTCAATATTTATTATTGATGGTTCTGTGATGCATTCAATATGACAACTTAATTAAGAACACTCCTGGTTCGACACTGTCTTTGTCTGTTTTGTGTTGTGCTTGCAAGTGCAACTGCTGAGCATGAGATCTTGGATTCGATTCCCAGCTCAGGCAAAGTGTTACTGGGATTCCCATTGGGAATTCCTCAGTGGCACCTATCGAGTCTGTGTTTGATTTATGCCAGGTTGATCGCAATAAGCTCGCTCCCTATTACATCGGACTTAACCATAACTGGCGAAATTTGGGTGAGCTTATAGGTACACTACTTCCTAGCTCATGTTATTTTGTGACAAATAAATCAATGACTCAAAAATATTGCACACTTACCATTTCAAATCTCAGAACTTATTCGGTAGTTGAAAATCTGAAGGTGCGCTTTTATTTGACCATCTTCCACCAGCTTTATTCATTAGCTAATTATTAACTTGTGGCACAGTACTGCAGTTGCAAAAATGCCTGAGAGATATTTCTTGACGTCATGTAAAGCCAAATCAGAGGCCTGTGGGTAGCATAAAGACTCTAGCACCAGGTTACGCATTAACCTCACGATAAAAAGGCAGTACTTTAGTTGCCTAAAGACTGTTGATTTTGGCTAAATAAGCCACTGATGATGCTCGTTTTAAAATGAATCCATACCCAATTTATTTATAATGTTCTTATTTCTTTCGGACCGAGTTTGTTTGATTGTATGAAGATGTCCGTGTCTGGCACCGCATCGGCAATTTTTCTCTTATATTTAACATTGATTTAAATCTAGACACTAAACGAGACAGAACTTTACAAAACTTTTATAATTTTTCAGTTTGATAACAATTTAGACAATGAAACTAAAACACGATCACAGAAACTGTCAACAGTTATGAACGCTTTGGAAACAAGTTTGAAACTGAATTACACGAATGTCGTGTCGTTTGATTTGAAGAAACGAAACAATTATGAGTTCTTGGAAAAGGTCGCTAAAATTATTGGTAAGTTTTCATTGCATTGTTGTGTGCTGTTGAAAATATACAGGGTGTAAACCACCTCATCACAAAGCCGTAAACCAAGCATTCTGTACATCAAACTAAGTACTTTACGCAAAAATTATTGCTGGGAAACAACTTTTTTTTTTGAGGTTATAAATTATTATGTTTCGTGGTATAACTCAATGTAACGTACTCAAAACACTGTGCTGATGGATGGATTGAATAGTACGGAGGCCGTGGAGGTGCGAAAAGTCAAAACTTTACAAAAATAACTTTTATTTAAAAAAAAACTTGTCAATAAGTTGTAACTTTGACCCCCCATATCTCCGTAACTAGAAGGTTGCCAGGTATGGTGTAGAACAAAAAAAATATCGCAATGACGGGGAGAACAAGTGCCTTTCGGCTTCGTGAAGAGGTGTTTTACACCCTTTAGATAAGTATAAAAAACAAATGAGAAAGTATTGTTACGAGCTGGGTATGAGATGAATTAAACACTACCGATTAAACTTATATATCCATAGTGGAATGTTCTATTAAAACAATGACGTAACAGTATTTTTTTTTCGAAACTAACGTCGTTTATCTTATTGAATACTTAATATCCATTTATTTCTCAAAGACAAAATATTGGTAATAGAAGAATAATATCATTCAATTTCAGTAATTACGGCTACTACTATAAAATATCGATTAAACCACTCACTAAAAATATCGCTATTATAGCAATGAAATTTTTCAAAGGACTGTATTTCATTATAGTCTATTAATCCATTTATTTTATCTCCTTTCTATTGACGCATTGTGTTCTTTGAAATACAAAGAAAATATTTTTAATAATAAAACTGGTCTTTGTATCCAGGAGTGCAACATATTGACCATATTGGACCAAACCTAACGTTAAGCGAACTCTGCCTCAACGAGACCAGCTTACAAGAAATTAAGTTACTGATCAAAAATGTCTATGATATAGACTTGTGTAATGAGAGGGTGGCACAACTAGATGTTGCGAGGTAAGACCTCAATGTGAATTATAATAATATAAGGAACTTTTTATCTCTGGCCAAGAACCAGACACAACTGCGACATATATTTTGTCTGTGTATTAAGCTTTTCAAATCGACAAAAATCAATCATAAAACGCGGCAGTACTTGAAACCATATTTAAAACTAAAGTACGAAAGCTCTATTTACTCCTAGTCGAAATTTTCTAGAAAAAATCATTCCTCAATATTCTTAAAAATGTTATCTGATTTGATGTCATATTCTTTTAGCATGAAGAACTTTGCCACCATAAAGAAGAGAGAAAACACAAAGTTTGACGCCGGTTTAGGAGCATTTTACACTTACACTGACGAAGATGAGTGCATGGCTACAGAACCCATGATACAAATGCCCACCAAACTCAGCAATGGTTCTGAGGTATGTAAAGACTATCATCATCAGCCTGTCAGTGGACTGCTGTAGCCCACTGCTGGACATAGGCGTCCTTGGTCGCACGCCAATTAACTCACTTAATGAAAATGATTCAATATTTACTTTTAGGAAGAACAAGAGTTGAATCCAAAAGAAACATATCTGATGCTGATACCAGGATTTGAAGGTCACCACCAAATCTTCACACGCGTCTCTGAGAGGTTGAAGGTTCAAGCTATGACCTTCCAACTTGGTCCAGACATGACTGAAGACAGTATACAGAAAATGGCTAGCAATATTATGACGGTTAGTTTGAAACCAAATAATATAATGATAATGAATATCACTGGGTATTACACACAGTGCCATCTAGTGCCACACTAAGCTGCGAGGCTTGTGTCGTGGACACCAGGTAGCTGATATACTACATGTATAATTTTCTGTTTGTCACATACATAGTATTTATATAAACATCCATGACTCGGAAGCAAATGTCAATGCTCGTGACACAAACATATATTGCTCCTACCGGGATTCGAACCCGGGACCCTAAGAACGTAAGGCAGCCTCACTACCAATATGATTGTATTAAAAAAAACCAGGCAAATGTGAGTAGGTGCTACGGAAACTTTAGTGTGAATATGCAAACGTTTCCGTAGCGCCTAGCAATATACTCGTAATAACAATATGCTTAAAGCTCGTTAATAGGTCCCCCACACAGTTAATGTATGAAGATTTTTTTATAGAGCCATCAGGTATATGTACATGTATGGAGGGACAACCCTTCACGTCACTTTTGTGTAGTAGTTCATAGAAGACTACCTATTCTCCAAATTTCAACTCTGTGGTCCCAATAAATAGCCTTGAAGTAAAATCGTTGTGACATACGAATGTACAGACAAACTGGCGGACAGGACGAATCTAAAAAGGTTCCATTTTTCAAAGTTTCTAAAAGGATTTTTTTCCGTCTGGAAATGTCTGCTTAAATTCCATTAACAGAACTTTCATTAAAATCTTTGGGGAAACAGAACAAAGTTGAGAAATAACTAAATATCTTATGAAATTCGTTTCAACAATTACTGAAATTGTTCTAACTTTTCCAATATCCATTGTCCAGTTCAACAGAATATCGAAAACAATCCCTCTATCCTCGGAAGCGTACACGAAAAATATTGCATTTACTCTTTATATTTCCTAAAGAAAATCCAGCGTCTCGATTCATCTACAATTTCCCGTATATTTATTAAGTATTGAACGTTGTGACCTAGTATCGGGAGCAGTTCGTGCTTGCACGCGAGCCGAACAACCGTTCTATAGTTCCCGAACAGTTGTCGTTCTCTTTTATTATAAAAGATTGAATTAATTCAATTGATATTTCCCAAGGAACACTGATGCAGGAACTCAGTGGACGTAGTAATAAAATGGACCGTGATTGGTGAATAAATTGTGGTAGATTTTGTTTTCTTTGTTCGTCCAACTGGGAACCCAATTCGTTAAGTTATTCATCACTTCGTTAAATATCCATTGGAATACGGAATTTTTAAATTTCGACGTCGATTGGGGGCGAAAGAAAAACAGTTGGATTAATTGCAGCGTTTCGTGTTCATGCCGGATTGTTTGCCTTCTTACTTTGATGACATTAAACTGTTACTTATTTATGTTTCATACAAAAAAAAAAACGCATTGGTGAGTTATTCGTATATGTAACTGTTCCCAATAATATTCAAAAGGTCTTCAATGATTCTAACACCACACAAAACACATTCAGCTGAAACACATTTCCTTGATATTGAAACCAGATTTCTTATTGATAAATAAAATAAATAAATATCGCTGGACATTAACACACAGCGCCATCTAGTGCCACACTAAGCAAAGTTTGTGTCGTGGACACCAGGTAGTTGATATACTACATATATATACTTTTTTGTTTGTATATACTTATTAAAAAATGATCTATTTGTTAATTATTGTGTCATTTTAATTTTAATTTTAATTTATATTTCTAATTTTATTACTAAATGTGTTATGATTTCAATTCAAATCTAATTTAATTAAATTTTCCAATTGTATAAGTAACTTAATGTGTGTTGACGTTAATTTTATTTTTTAAGTGCTACTATCATTTTGTTTTGTTTGCTTGGTTATAAATTTTATTATGCCTGCTGTGGTCTCCTGTAAGTGAAGGAGTACACCTACGTACTACTTTTGTCGCCGATTCTTTTTTTCGTGTTTGTGTATATTCTTTGTTGGAGATCCTAAATAAATAAATAATAAATAAATTATACATATAAACATCCATGACTCGAAAACAAATGTCCATGCTCATCACACAAACATTTGCTCCTACCGGGATTCGATCCCAGGACCCTGAGAACGTAAGGCAGCCTCACCATCACTACGCCATTCGGGTTGCCAAATTTGTTGCTGCATTTAGTTAACTTCTACCCAGAAGGACCAATCTGGGATTGTCAAAACCAGAAGGACCAAAAACATCTGAATATTAACTGAGAGTAAACTCCACACAATAACACATTCATCTGGTCTCTTCGAAGTTCAAACCAAAAAGTTCCAAGGCGTCCACATTTGTTGCGTATCGGCTATTTATTTTACTCGCTGGAGCATCGGATTGTTTTTGCTTTTGTAAACGGAACGGACGGTTCTCTTTTGAGTTTACTTACAATTAATTTAACACTTTCCTGTTACACAGCACTTTTATTAATTTGAGAATTTGTTTAATTAAGTATTCAAATAACATTGAGTTTTAATATTATTATGATGTTGAAACCAGTCTGAAACATTTCTGAAGTAGCTTATTTGAGACTATCATTAAAGACAATTCCATTCAATTCAATTTACTTACAAACAATTTACATGGTGTTTGAAATACTTAAAAAAAATTGGTTGCCTGTAAAGTCGGTATACGGGCGAAAGTTTTACGTGACAACGACTTTGAGTGGTAAAATAATTTTAATGTGAATTCTCTCTCACTCTCTCGCTCTCGCTCTGTCTCTCTCGCTCTTAGGCGGGCTAACTGTGCTCGAGTGGAAGGGACGCGTGCCTTTCACTTTTTATGTCTGTCTCTCTCGCTCTTAGGCGGGCTAACCATGCCCGAGTGGAAGGGACGCGTGCCTCTCACTCGCTCTTATTGTGAGCGCATAACGTGAGCGGAGCGTAACGCAGTTTCTTGAAGTGTCACCCGGCAAACCAATTTATAAGACATTGTCACGTCAAAAAAACAAAATACACAAAAAGAGCAACATTTTTTAAGCAACACAATTAAAAATTAACAACATAAATATTATCTCACATCAAATCCAAATTAATGTCATGATAAAGAAAAATAAACAAGAATACAGTAAAATTATTCAATGTCAACCCAAATTTATCAAAAAATATTTCAATGCCAGGTTAATGTAAATAATAGTAGATTAGTCACTTTTTAAAATTATAAGCAAGACATACATCATCATCAGCTGCCTAGCCTTTTCCCAACTATGTTGGGGTCGGCTTCCAGTCTAACCAGATGCACCTGAATACCAGTATTTTACATGGAGCGACTGCCTATCTGACATCCACAACCCAGTTAATACTGGGAAATACGATAACACTTGGTAAGACTGGTGTCAGAGTTTTGGGGCCACTGACTACCTGTAACGACTGTCAAAGATGGCCAAATAACAGCCAGGACCAACGGCTTAACGTGCTTTCCGAGGCACGGAGGAAACTCGGTATGTAAGCAAGACATACATAAAGACAAAATATAACAAAAAGCACAAACGCAAATATTACATGATACATTATTTGAAAGAGATAATCTGGAAGATTATTATAAAACACTAGCGGACGTCACGCGGTTTCACACGCGTAATTCCCGTTCCCGTGGGAGTACGGGGATAAAATATATCCTATGTTACTCGTGGATAATGTAGCTTTCGAATGGTGGAATAGTAGTTTATGCAACTGTGCATAATGAAGGGCATTACAACACGAGTGTGGGTTTAAGAAACGAGCCGAAGGCGAGTTTCTTAATAGCATCACACGAGTGTTGTAATGCCTAATTATGTATAGTTGCATACACTACTTTATCTACCCAAATATCATAAGGGCTCTATGATGGGTTCAAGAACCATAGGGAAATGACCTGCATTGTTACTTGGCCCTTGATTTTTGTGCCAACAGGTTATTAGTTGCATTCGTCGCTGCATTTACGATATCTGGCGGAGTATTCATGTCAATTTCTGAGTCACTATCACTCATTTTCAACAGAAATAAAGAACTTATCAGAAAATTTGTCTACTCGTAACTGGATTACTGGAAATAAAAAGCTAACGAACAAATGACAGCTCGAAATGGCGGCGTTTCGGATATCTGTAATTTTTTTTTAAATCATAGGCAAACGAACAAAGTCACTATTCTTGTGTCACTCGAGATCAAAATGTCGTGCGATTTATAATTAAAATCATACTGAATTGGGGTTCTTTTTTTTTTTATCGATATCTGATTTAATGTAGGTGGTACTAGAATAGCACACTCACTTGAATTTGACACCTGTTCCAAATTTAAAACTCATAACGCAACTGTTTTCAGTTGCGTTATGAGTTCATTACAGTTCTGTTTATTTCTGCAGGTTGGTAATGCTGGTCATTGCCTATGGTTTTTGAACGCATTAGAGAGGGTTTATGATATTTGGGTAGATAAAAATTTTTAAAAACGGTCCAGTAGTTTTTAAGCCTATTCATTACAACCAAACAAACAAACAAACAAAGTTTTCCTCTTTATAATATTATAGTGTAGATAGTGTAGATGAAAAACGCTATCATCATCATCATCATTTTCTTGCCCTTGTCCCATTTTAATTAAGGTCAGCGCAGCATGTCATCTTCTTCCATACTTCTCTTTAGTCGTCATCTCATCAGAGAGCTCTTTTCTTGCTATACAACGTGTAACAAAAAGGATATAGTCATATGAAAGGGTGTATAATTGTCACTGTAAAATTGTCAAACACGTTAGATTACAATAAAGGGTGTAAAACACCTCTTAACGAATACGAAAGGCACTTGTTTTACTCGTCATTCTGATCATATTTTTGTTCTACACTATACCTGGGAACCTTCTAGCTACGGAGATATTGGGGGTCAAAGTTGCAAGATTTTGACAAGATTTTTTTTAAATACCACTTTTTATCGCATGATTTTTACTTTAAATATCTCTACGACCCCCGTACTATTCAATCCATCCATCAGCACAATGTTCTAAGTGCGTTACATTGAGTTCTATCACAAAACATAATTTATAACCTCAAAAAAAAAAGTTGTTTCCCAGCAATAATTTTTGCGTAAAGTTACTTAGCTTGAAGTACAGAATGCTTGGTAAACGGCTTTGTGATGAGGTGGTTTACACCCTGTATAACGTGTTTCTCTCTAGCGATATTGTAAACTTTCGAATTATTTTCAACTGAACATACGGAAGTATCTCTGCCCCCATAATCGGGACTTGGGGCACCCCCCCGTTAGGTTAGTTAGGTTCCTTTAAACCCTGCACCCGGAAATAGGGACCCCGCGAAGCGGGGCTCTGTCGACTACGCTTTTTAGGGGAATATAATGTGTTTTAAGGTTAGGTTATAATAATCGGTATTTCTCAGGAATGGTACAATATATTTTTTAGAGAGTGGTACCATTGGGCAAGGGGGACCCCTCCTTCCCTCCACACCGCGTAAGTTGACTACCGTCGCATGCATATCACGAAAAATAATGCGTTTTGTTGTAAGCAGTAATGTTCTTTTGACAATATTTCGAGATTTTACAATATCGCTAGAGATATTACAATATAACGTATTTGATAATTTAACGGTGACATATAGACCATCAAACTGAACAACTTTCTCTATGGGACCACCATCGTAATCGTAAGAAAATAATCAGCTGTCTCGTCTATTTGGTTGAGCAGGTATTGGAATTTAGTATGGGGGGGGCGTTGAATGTTTTTTCTCGTTTACGATGGTGGCTCCATGGAGAAAGTTGTTCAGTTTGAATGTCTGTAGCACACCCTTTCATATGACAATACCCTTTCTGTTACACGTTGTATGTCATTCTTCATACAGTCAATCCATCTTTTCTTTGGCCTTCCTCTGCTCTTATTCTCCTCCCTCCTCCTCCTCCTCCTCCTTCCTTTTTTCCCTTCCTGTTCTTATTCAAAACTATCCTCACGACGAAACTTCCAATATTGGAAGGTTAATTTTGCAGAGATAAATGGTTTCCTGTTTTTGTTTTTCTAGTTCATGAAAAAGAGGTTCGAGCTGAAGGCTAACTTCTACCTATTGGGATATTCCTTCGGTGTAAACGTTGCTCTAGAGCTGGCTGCTATGTTTGAAAAAGAGGGTATGTATTAATTTTAATTAATTTCCGACGTAACCACCAGGTTCTTTCTAAATAGGAAAATAAAGTGCCTATTAAATTCTGTTCCGCATTGGCGCCTCTTTGCGGCAAAATTAAAACTTCCTCTCAACCAATTTCAATTTATTTTTTGTCGTTCCTCAGAAAATAATGTTAAAATTATTAAGACAACATTTAACAAAAGGGAAGACTTTTATAGATTGAATCCCTTGCGTCACATTATTTCAAAGTTTGACTTTTATGGAGCACATTTTAATTTCGGAAAATCCTCTTGCTTATCTATTAAAATACCGTCTTCCTTCATTCAAGAACGTAGCAATTTCAAACTCTTCCTTGATTCACTCAGAGTTGAATTTTCACTAGCACTGAACAATCTCGAAGATAATTATTTGAACTCATTTTTTCAGGTCGCGTGGGAACTGTATACTGCCTAGACAGCAGCCCAGATGCATTAAGAGTTCAACTAGACGCTTACGTCGGCAATTTAACCGACACGGAGTTACAGAATTCTATCGTCGAACACATGTACCGTCTAATGACTGGAAGGGACAGTGAAGAACTGAAGAATGATTTAGAGAAGTCAGAAAGCTGGTCGGAGAAGGTAGAAGCGTGTGTTAGTAGACTCAGAGAGTTGGCTAGCTACTCGAACCAGTACAAGAGATCTATTCTTCAGGCTGCATATCGAAGAATCATGTTGGCCAGACAGTACGAGCCTGACTTCAAGCTTGAATCTCAACTGGTCCTCATGAAAGGCATCCCTCATCCAAGAGCAGAAGCATTGCCTGAAGACTACAACCTATCAAAGTACACTAACAAACCAGTGAAAGTATTCCAATTAGAATCTGACCACGCGACAGCGCCATACGATTGTAGGGTCTCCAACATCGTTAACAAGTTCTTAGGTCCAGAACTGCTGTCGAAATTCGAAAAGGAAGTTCTTTGCGATACGTACTTGGTTGAATCTTTCAAGATGTTGTAGTTTATGTCTGTTGCTATTATTACTTTTGTCATGTCCGTTCATAAATATATTGATAAAGGTTGGTAGGTACGGCTATTCTCTGGATATGGACATCGCCATACAAATACTAACTGATGTAGTTTTCACTGTTCAATGTCCGCAGTCGGTCCACAATTGGTTCGTTCCAGTTTAACGGATCCACGGAGGATTGCCTTACTATAGCTTCGTAGATCATATCACTGATTTTAGTCAAATGTTCTAGTTAAATGATAAGGAAATTACAAAACGATGATGTCTTGTAATTTCCGATATGTCCTTTACCAGTTGCTAAGTTGCTTTATTTTATACGGCCATTGATTATTATTTTAGTTTTATAATAAATTATATTACTTTTACTAAGACTTTTTTTTATTTTTGTTAATCCATCTGCCCTTCAGAAATCCTGAACATTAATCAGCCTTTGATTGACATTTTATCAAAACTTTTTGGATTTTTATAATTCATTAATTAGGCTTTAGAACCCTTAATTGTTGAGCAACAGTTTTAATATCTATTAAGTATAAAATAGAGCCTTTTGAAGATTAATTTTGTTAGAACTGGTAACTAATTAATTGGGCTAAGAGGTTTATTTGTTGATATCTGTAGACAAAAGATAAGACTTATTTTATTTATTTATTAAAACTTTATGCACAAGTAAAACTGTACAAAGGCGGACTTAATGCCTTGGGCATTTTCTGTCAGTCTTACTTATCAATCTTGTGTTTTGAAAATAAATATAAAGTATCATCACAAAAACACATGAATGCAAAATGATAAAACTCTAATCAGTACCAAACTTCTAAGCTACTAAGTACTCCTAACTACGTATTTCAAATACGGAGTAACACACTGTTTTAAACTATCACGGTTAAAATGTCACATACGAGACCGGGTCTCAATAAAAATAACAATCACAAAAAGATATCGCGTAAGTGACATCTCAAGTTTACGGAGTAACACTTTCTCTCAATCTGGTAGCCCGAACATTATAGTTCATTATCCACAGCCCGACTTTGCCAAGTATAGGCCTCCCTATGCTTGTGCCAAGCTCCATGTTCCTGTGACAGAAGTCCATCAATCAATCAATCAATAAACACTCTATTCTGAACTTCTATCTATTTCTCTTTTAAAGTGTTCGTTTTCCTCATTTAGAGGATATCTCTAAGTTCAGTGTAACTTTTAGCAAAGGCCTCTCCCAATATTTTCATTGTGTTCTATCTCTGGCAACCCGACTAATAAGGGCACGCTGTAAGCTTCAATTCATCTTCCTATGACTATCTTCCCCGTTTCATTTACCCGTCTCTGGGATACCAAATCTGTCACTATTTTACTGTAATTTTTTCAGTACTCCTTAACATGTAGCCTATCCATCTCCATTTTAGTTGGTATATCTTCGTAAGTACATCCATAACTTTTGTCTTTGCTCTTATGAAGATGTTTCGTTTCCTATAATGTTTTTTGATGCCTATTATACTCCTTTTCTTCAGAAATTCAGAGGGTACTTCAAATCCAGTAAATTTTTTGGGTGTTCAAAATTGATGATACACAAAATACTGGAAGATTGCGGGGAGTGAGTTCTATCTAACTGTAGTTGAAGCAATGGAAAAGAGATGACTCCTTAATAAATAAACACATCTGATTACAAAACAATGTCATGTATTCCTCCTAATAAAAGGATAAAGGGCTTTGGTAATATCAATTAAGGCCAATTTTAATCTCAAGAGTTTCCAGGTTGCATTTTTATTAAAAATCGCAATTTTCCTTGTAACGAAATGAATTTTTAAATGACCACGAAACCGCTGTAGCCACTTTGGGGAGTTATTATCTTCATTTTCAGAAGCGAAATTTTGATGAAGGTAAAAAATCCTGCAGTTTACCTTCCTAATTCCTGAGATAAGAGAGGATCCCTACTTCTGGTTTCTAAGAGTTAAGAAAAGAAAAGATAGAGAAAAGGTAATCCCCGTAGGATTACAAATTATAGACTTTGTGTCATTTTTAAATTATTAAAAAAATACCAACTACCAGGGTCTGATTTATCGTCAATCTGATCTTTTATGTGAATGAAGAAATAATTTAAATTATTTCTATAATTTTCTATTCAAATGTTACCAAATATACCTCAAAAATAAAAAAATTAACCTCACTGAACCGTCCAATAACTTGAGTTGATAGATAGATATCATTTCTCTAGTTACTTCAGTAACTCTGTCAAAGGTCTGATAAGTAAATATTTTCAGTACTAATTAGCTTATATTCCAAATCTCCACGTAAAACCAGGTCACTCGGTAAGTATTTAAATATTTTTGAAAACTTTCGACTTTCTAAAATCCACGAGTTGCGATCTTAGCTCAGATAATATCATAAAACTGAAGAACTTCAGTAACTTTGTGGACTTATCTGTACGATTTAAGGGCACCCAGCAGATTTATACAGGGAAAACTGTGGGAGCAGAAACTTTGATCGTATTTTCTTTTATTTACTTTTTATTCAGGTATTTTGGTGTTACTTTTGGGGCGTAAACAAAAATGTAATGATGATGAAAAGGTGTACTTTATAAATCTTGTCTTTTGAAAGGAATAACAACTGAAAACTTTTAAAAATATACTGTCATTGTATTGTATTGCACAACAGGCTGGTATCCGAAACTCCACGTCAAAGCGCGTATTTTGCGTATGGGTTTATAATCCACCACGCGGGCCCAGCGGGTTGGTAGAGGTCACATGTCTTCGAATTTTTGGTTCTCGGGTTTTCCTTCACCGTTTTTGTGAACAGTGGTGATGACATAAATTACACAGAGTAATGTGCCTGCCTGGGTTCGAACCCAGGACTTACTGTTCGTAAGTTGGGGCCGCCACCACTGGGGGGCACCATTGTGAGCTCCCGATAAGTCAACGGTTGTGGCGAGCGACATGATCGCGGGATGGCTCATCAGTCAACCGAAAGTGATAGTGTAAGTTTTTTAGATATAACGGGTGTAAAACACCTCTTAAAAAAGCCGAAAGACACTTATTCTCCCCGTCATTGCGACATTTCTTTTTGTTCTACACCATACCTGGGAACCTTCAAGTTACGGAGATATTGGGGTCAAAGTTCCAACTTTTCGAGAAGTTTTTTTTGAAATACAAGATTTTATTGTAACATTTTTACTATTAAAACGTCTTTACGACCCCCGTACTATTCAATGCATCCATTACCATTATGTATTGAGAGCGTTTAATTAAGTTCTACCCCAATACATGATTTTTGACCCCAAAAAAAAGTTGTTTCCCAGCAACAATTTTGCGTAAAGTTACTTAGTTTGATGTCCAGAATGCGTGGTTCATGGCTTCGTGATAGGTGGTTCACACCCTGTATAAACCGTGTTTTTTCTGAGAAGTAGAAAAAAAGCTTATAAATAGGCTATGCCTCTGGCGAGATTAAACATCGGTGCCATCGACCAATTGCGATAGAAACTCACTTTTTCATTTAATCCTTTAAGACTTTAAAGGAGGACTTGCTCTTACACCATCATTAGTGTAGTGAGGAAAATGTTGAGTATGAATGTAGATGGCTATAAAAGTAGAGAAAGGATGGACTGTGTGAAGGATGATAAAGCCAAAGTCAAAGTCAAAACATTTATTGCGAACCAAGTGTACAATGTGGTGTTATGGTATGGTAGTACTTATGACTTAGCGGCCTTTTACAAGCATTGCAATTTCTCCTTCGATTGCCTTCTCATTTTAAATTAGCATGCATTCAAGCATGCATTCAACATTTGTAATTACGTAATTTTTTATTTTATTTTATATTAGTTAATAGTAGTACAATTCACAATTTTATATTTATGTCAAGATTAAATGTCAATAATAATGAATTTAATACAATTTTAAATAATAGTTATGTCAAATTTTTGTAAAACAATGGTGAATTACGCACGAAAGGAGGTGACTGCTAAGATAACGAGGAATAGAGAAGTACGTGAGAAGATACGCTGCGCATACTTCAAATAATTTGGGATAAGGCAAGACAATGATGATGATGAGACTTAATGGATGGATGACTTCTCAAACTTCCATCCTTGCGTGTTATTTGATGATAATTATGTGATTGAGTTAAGGGGCCGGCGAAGCATGCGTCGTTCATGCAAACGTAATACCAAAATAATTTGTATTTCAAATGTATTCTTAAGGTAGTGTATTTTTATTTCGATTGGATTACAGAATATCTAGGTTCCCAAATAAATATTTTGAAAGGACAGTGATGTAAAGACGAGATATTAAGAATTTAAAATGTCCATAGGTTACTTATTATTTTCATAAATCTTTTTTAAATCAGTGTCCAATCAAAATATATATTTGGGAACCTAGATAATTTGTAATCCAACCGAAATAAATACACACTACCTTAGGAATATGTATGATTTACAAATTATTTTGGTATTACGTTTGTATGAACGGCGCATGCTCCGCAGGCCTCTTAAGACTTTTATAAAATTGTTAACTGGCTAGCACTCTAGTATAAAAACGTGACTAAAATTCAACTTTTTATGGTTATCAAAGGAGATGCTGCTTTCAAAGATTCCTCTAAATTTTCCAAGGGTCTTGTTATCATAAATAATAAAAAGAGCATCTAATTTAAATATAAACAGCTTTTTAAGCAAGATGCAAGTGCTAATAATTTATGGAAAACCATTTATTATTTAGATTTTGTTTTTGAGAACTCACGAATGTGGTTGCACCTGTCTCATAAATAAAAGTCTACCTTTTTAAAGCAATTTGTCTTTGTACAGTCACGTCTAATAATATGTAAACACTTAAGATTTTTTTTAATTGTGTTTCTTATAATGTACTGATTCAAATTTAATGTTATTACGTAGGTACATAGTATTCTGGAACTCATATTTTTATGATGAAAAAGATCCAATCTCCTAGTTACAATCGTTATTTCTCGCAAAAATAGCTATAGTATTAAGGAAAGTGTATCCATATTATTAGACGTGACTGTAGCAACGAAGGAAAAAATCTATAGAACTTACATTCAAGAGGTAATATTTAAACACTTAGCAAAATAACAATAGCAATATAAATGCTATTTTTTCCTGAAATAATGAGCGTTTCATTTAGTATGAGGTAAGACCTGTAAGTATGGCTTCCAAAATACTATGATCGTGAAAACGTAAACCGGTAATCATTACCTACATTCCAGTCACAGGCATTATAACTGTGAATGAAGTGTATTTCCATTACATTATCATCACCATCATCAGCCTATTAATGTTCCCACAGCTGGGACACAGGCCTCATGTCTATGTGAGAGAATGGGCCACGCCAGCACAGTGCGGGTTGGTAGATGTCACGTCTTTTTTTTTTCTTAATTGTTCATTTTTGTTTCGACAATTCAAAAATACCTGTAACTGGCCTACTTGAAATAAATGCTTTGATTTTGATTTTGTTTGTGAGCGCAGCTTTCTAGTACTAAGTCTCTTAAAAAACCTCCGACGAGCAGACGGACACACGGACATAACAAAACTATACGGGTTCCTTATCAAGACCACGTAACCCAAAAAAAATTGGACTTATCTATGTCAGGGTTGCCATACTTGGCAGATATGCTAATTTGGAACATGTGCGACGGTCAATAAGTCAGTTATCCCGGTTCAGGCTGGGCTATCAAAACAGAATCGTATAACTCGGTTGCACGATTCTGTTTGTCTCGGTTCGGGAAGCGATTGAGATCAAGAAGTACCCTAATTTCAATCGCGAAGACGGCTTCACACTCTCTTCGGCTTTAGATCCAATGATCACTAAGTGTACTCGTCAAGTGAAATCGCCTCAATATACGGACAGTGGACACTGTTAGTGTAGTGTGCTGTCCTAGTGTAAACCGGCCCTAATTAACATTTATGAAGATCAAGTGAGGGTAGTTGAATAAACGCCTTCACTTTGCTGTCGCGGTACCTCCAATACTTCAGCACAAATTACCAGATACTACATTCCATGTACTTACACGCGCTAATCACCTACCGAGCGCCGGGTAACCGGTAACCCATAGCGCAGTGGGTTGTCAACAGCCACGCGGCGCGTACGTACCTACGCATATTCCCCAAAGATAACTTATTAAAACTATTTGACCGATTTCGAATATTCTCTACGTTAACAATCGGGAATTTAAAGAAGGGAAAAAAATATTAATCATTACATCAAAATAAAACACCTCTAAGCAATTTCTTTTAAAAAATCTTTTTAAGCTATTGCATAGCTTCTATCGCGGGCTTTGAGCGTGGAGACCGAATCGACATTCCGTAACGAAAATATCCTGACACCCCCCGTAAAAAACAAATGCAATGAGTGACACACGTCTTTTTATATATTTCGTTATTTTTAAAACAATTATAAATTCTGATACATTATAAAACATGTTTTATTTTATAACGTGCCTATACTAAAAATCCCTTCTATAACATCTTTGTCGACAGAGGCAGGCCTATAAATCCGCAATATCCACGCGGCAGCGCGATCTACAAAGCAATACCCACTTTACGTTTGTAAGGTTAGGTACATTTTCGTTCGCAGCGTCTATTGACTTAGTGTAGGCTATTATAGCGGTAGGTATTGAATGTTTTGGATGGAGTGAGTTATCTGGTAATCTGTGACTTCAGTCTCCCCGCGACCACGGCTGGTGCAATCCGGTCGAAACGTCGGGCTTAAATTAAAGGTAAATTCGCGATTAATACCCGTTTTCATATGTTCTATAATGAGAATCGTGTAATTTCGCCCTAGTGTTATAAAAACACTTTTTACGTATGACTCGAATTATGACTTAACCATTCTAACCGAATGCAGTTGAAAATCAGTATTTGACATAGAGCGACTGCCTATCTCACTTCCACGACCCAGTACAGTGCAATACGATTTCCCCGTTAAGATTGGCTGCCATATTTTCGGGCCACCGACTGACTATAACAACTGTGAACAATTTACAAATGACAGGCTGTTTAACGTGTTTTCCAAGAGGGTTGAGGGTTTTAAATAAATATTCTTAATGGCATATATTTTATTCAGCAAGAACCCCTCATATTCAATATTGAAATGGGGGTGATAATGCCCTGATAGTATTGCAAACATCATAATTTTATTGAATTTGCACATTAAAAACACAGAATTAACAAGGTGTTCAAATGTAAATTATAATTATTGAAACATTTATCAGCTGATAATTGCATTGTGAGAACGTAAATTACGAGCAAAAGTATGTTTTATTGTTTAATAAATATTCATTACAACAAGGCTTGGTTGTATTGGGTGTGCTATTTCTCCTTTAAATTCACTTAACGTATTTTATTACTGTTTCTCTGAATATAGCTGTTTTAAAGAAACCGTCCAAAATATAAGTTTTGCCTAACACTCCGAAATTAAGACATCTAGAAACAAAAAGAGAGTCATCATCATCATCATCATCAGCCTATAATGTTCCCACTGCTGGGAAAAAAATAAAAAGAAAAAAAAAGAAACAAAAAGAGAGTATTAAAATTATTTATTTTATATGGTGTCATGTGGCCAACCTCACGAACAGAAGTACGTAAATTACCATAAGAAGTGCAGAAATAAATATTACTATTGAATATGAACAATGGTGATAAAATTAAAAGCAGTAATTAAATCATGTTTGTATCAGACTATGAATTTAAGTTCATTATTCTTTTGCACCTATTTTACCTATTAAAAAAATGGAGTATCAAGATGTCATGCAGTGTTCTTATAGCAAGCCATCTGCCTGCATCTCAACTGTGTTGGGGTCGGCTTCCAGTCTAACCAGATGCAGCTGAATACCAGTATTTTACATGGAGCGACTGCCCATCTGATCTCCATAACCCAGTTAGTACTGGGTAATCCGATACCACTTGGTAAGACTGGTTGTCAGATTTTTTTGGGCCACTGACTACCTGTAACGACAGCCAAAGATGGACAAATGATAGCCGGGACCCACAACTTAACGTGCAATCCGAGACAGGGATTTAATTCAGTATGTAAGGGCCCATCCACAGACCAACCTAGGCAAGGATGGCTTAACCTAAAGATCGGCCCGAGCGGTTGTTATTATTTAGCCAGGAGTTTCTCTACTCTACTAGCCACAAGTTCTTATAGCAAGCCAACGACCAAAAAATCATCACAAAAATCGTCTTGTTTATAAAATAATGTTGTGTACTTTTTAAATTAGAAAAAAGAAAGTTTAGTACTTTTTGATAACGAAACTATCGAGTTTCTTGCACCTCTATCTTCCAGTATACGTTTAAAAATTTCCCTAACACTATTTTAGAAACCGAAGTGCTATTTAAAACTGGGGTACAGCGAATAACGTGAAAAATTCACCCGTACTTCACTGGATTAGGTAAATGGTTTGAAAGGATGCATGAACACATAGAAAACCTTGGTACTAGGCTTCTAGTGGACCTGATTTACGTGGAGTGTGGGGAAACGAACAAATTCTGGGCGTGTGTAATAATAATAAAATTTATTTCAGACTATCGAGTCCATATTTAAAACGTTACAATTTTTTATCGTTCATACATAAAACACACACATGAAAGAACACAAAAACATACATAAAACGAAAAGATACACACATTATTATAATGTGAATTTTATTTTAAATATCTAAATGACGCATGATGAGTGGTCATCCAGTGCCACATCATTGGACTGTCCATTCTGTCAGCCATGATAGCCACAAAGCTGTTAGAACTTCCGCGCACTCGCCGCATCAGTGAGGCTATTCGTGATTGCATAAGAGCGTAAAAATCAGGCACGCCATACTCCGCAAACATCTCTGATGCACTGCAGAAGCGCGGTAGTCCCAACAAATCTCTGAAGGCGTTATTAAATTGGAGTATAAGGACGCCTGCGGTGACTAGTGGCGTGGTGAGTGAACAATACACGTACAAATAAAGACCAGTTGCTCTGTATTTTCAACAATTTTTTGTGTGACTGTTTACAAAAAGGCTGATAATATGGGGCTTGCCAATATTCAAATATTAAGGCGATTACATGAGCTAAACGTGAGTTTTATAATTACTAAAAGTATATGATTCACTGCTATAAAGAAGACCAGAAAAATATTTGATATTCTTCAGGATATATGCTAGCTTGATAGTGTTTTGGAAACAAAATACAATTAATTTGACTCGATAAAAAAAACCACGAACTTTTCTCTAATAAAAACATCTTTCACACAAAAAAAACACATGCTTATATGCATGCGAGCATTCTGATTTTTTGGCAAATAATTCTACAGGCAATATATTAGCATGATGGTGTTTTAGTTTTTTAATCAAGTCAATAGCTTTATTGTAAATCGATCGAAACCACTCATTTCGCGCTATTTGCCCCGCAGTGACTGACGTAACAACCACTTTGTAGTGCAATCTGATTAGAACTTTATTCTAATAACAGCATTTCAAACGACGCGACCTGCGACACATGGGCGATTAAAACAAGTAAATGAATGCTCACGTATATGGCTACACATACGTACAAATATTACTAGCGATCTTTGATTTCTTTATGCGATCGGAACAACATTACTGTAATCACTGCATCAGCTACACCAACATAGCGACATTGAAGCGAATTTATTATACCATGTTTTTCTCGTTTTGCTCTTCCAGTCGCATCGCTAATCACTGCCAAGTGTAGCCTCAACCTTAACGGTGCTTTTCCGAGACGGTGCACGCCGCGGCTGTAGGCCACATTGTCGCCGCTTTCAGAAACAATTTCATAGAGATTCATAGAAACAACTGGTGTCGCTTGCAGTTTGCGATCTGCAGCCCATCTCGAAAAGGCACCTTAACTTCCACCCTCCAAAAATTATTTATTCTGCCTAGCCTTTCCCCTACAAAAAAATAGAGCTATGAAGCTCTCATTTTTTATTTAAGAAAGAACGAATAAGTACCCAATGAAAAAAATCAAGAATTTTATATAAAAAAGAAAATATCGTTATTTCAGTTTCTATAACAAACTGAACACTACAAGGTTTTCTTTTTGAAAAAAAAAGCAATCATCGCAATTCTTAAAGAACTTTTATTTTTACAAATATCTGAACAAAGACCAATTTTAGGCATTTATCAGCAAAGAATTCATTTCAAAGTTTGATCTCTTTTGAGGTAAACATGATATAATTATTCATTTGTGTTCCGGTTTGGTCCCGAAAATAGCAACTGTTAAAAATTTCTTAATTAATGATGCTTGTAAAATGTCAGGTCTTCATTTTAATATAATGAACCCACTTGAATTAACAGTGTGCACTTAATTTGTCGTTTTACTTTTTAGGAGAGTGGATACCATAATTATAATGCTAATACATAATATTACGCTTATTTCCACGTAATGATTTAGGCAGAAATGTAGACGCTTCAACTTTTTTTTATGTCAGCCTATTCTGTCCCACTGTTGGGCAAAGGCCTCCCTCGTAGCTTTTCAATCCTGTTTACAATTTGCCCTTTGCGACCAATCTGTCAAGAACGAGTCCAGATCGTCAAGCTAGCGTTTTTTGGGCCTGCCTTGGTTACTACAGCCGTTTTCAGGCGCCCACTGTGTGACTTCGCCCATCTAGCACACACTTCTTCTATAACTATAAATTATTATATGTAGTGGGTGGGTACATGTACAGCTACGTTTGCCACGCCAGTTATGTCTCATCATCTGCCCAGCCTTGTCCCTACTATGTTGGGTCGGCTTCCAGTCTATCTGCATGCAGTTGGATACCAGTATTTCACATGAAGCGACTGCCTATCTGACCTCCACAATCCAGTTAGTGCTGAGTAATACAATACCACTTGTTAAAACTGGTTGTCAGACTTTTCTGGGCCTCTGACTATGTGTAATGAGTGTCACAGACAAATGCCAGCCGGGACCAACAGCTTAACGTGCTTCCCACTTTACTCGTTATGTAAGAGTGGTTTGCTCAAATTCCAAAAAAAAAATATTATGTTCCAATATCTTTTTGATTTGTTGTATAAAGTCATTTTCACTATATAAAAATAAAATTACCCATCCACAGACCAAGCTAGGCAAACACGGCTTAACATAAAAATAGACCAGAGAGGTTGTTATTATTCAGTCACGATCTTTAAACCTAACTGCCAACTGAGCAAACAAATAAAAATACCATGTTTAAAAACTTTTATAACAACTCGAAAAGAGTAACAGAATTTTTCTTTTCGTCGAATAAGCATCGCTAGAGCTTACTGTTTGCTCCGCGTCTTCATTCTTTTGTTTCCATTTCTTCACTGCAATATTACCATGACATCCAGCGTAACTTAACCCCCCTGATTGCCACTACACATTGCGAATATGAAGCAAAAGTTATTTATTTCCTTCTTTAATGAGGTATCTACATTGGCTGGTCATGTTATTCAGATTGCAACATGTCTCGATTGCGAATGTTTTCACCATTCAAATTTATGATGCAATGTTTTATTGTTTTCTGTCGGAAAATATGTTTAAAGAGGTTTTGTATTGTAGTTTTAGTATGATTCCCTATGTTTTTTAAAGGAATGGTTTCAGTTGTCCTTACTAATATTACAATTCATGCGAAATTAAGTATATGTTTCTTCCCGTTTCACGCCTAAACCACTGAAACGATAATTCTGATTTTTTTCATAATATACGTTGTCAGGTGTACAGATTGAAACGAACGGGTAGTTTTCATTCAGAAAAAAAGTACAATTTCCGAGGAAAACAGCAATAACGTTCTTAAGAAAACTGTAAAAAGTTTGGTGAGTAAAAACCTAAAAAAATAACTTGTAATTTTATGAGTAATAATAAAAAATATTAAAAAAAAGATGAAAGGTGATGCCACGTGTCCCTGGAATCATGATTGAAATGTACTAATTTAGAAATTTATTAAAATTCACTGCCAGTTAAAATCGCAAAAGCGGTCATTGACCCACCTACATTTACGTAAGTTCTTAAGGGGCCGCCGGAGCATGCGAATTTCATAATAAATAAACAAATATTTTCGGTTTTCTGTACAAAAATACTGAAGATCACGATAGATGATGATTCAAGACTTGAACAGGCTTGACTCGGGACTGCACTCTAAATCAACAAACAAATATAACACAAGATGATTTACACGTGTTTCAGCCTGAGTTATATGATAGTTTGCCTGAGTTTGGTAATTTTGTCTCATCAATTAGTAATGTTTGTGATCATTCAGTTATGTTCTCTGATAGTATGGGTAGGGGGCTAGGTAAATTAATTAGTAATAACCTGAGTTATTGTACCCAAAACAATTGTATGCCAGGGTCAACCTACAAACAGGTTATGGCATCTGTAACAAAAAGTGTTTGTGATCCTAGTACCACCATTACTATATGTGTTGGGAATAGTTCAAGGGTTAAAAAGGAAGACATCACTAACTATGTTTCAGAGTTGTTAAAGTTAAATTGTAAAAAAGTCATTTTGTGTGCTTTTCCATATTTTGAAAATTTTGGAAACAGAAAAAACAATTATATTCACATGCTAAATAAACACATGCATTTTTTAGTAGGTCACTATACAAACAAGTAGTGACAAATTTATATTTCTTGATATTAACACTTTTATTGATAAACTTAGATCAACGCGGGGTAAAGTGTATCTACCTATTAGTTGTAGACACAAAATAGCTCGGCTATTAGCTTTTAATATTCACACAGACATAAGTAGTATGTCTAAGTTTTGTTCTATTATTGATACTGCGACTATTAGTACTATTACTAATGAACAGGTGGTGACCTTAAATAAATATAGCATTAGTGCTATTGATGTTTACAAACTTTGTACGGAGGAGAATCCATATGTCACCGTGGAAACTTCTCAATTAGCTCTTAGTTATGATAGGATCATGTTGTCTGGCGATGGATCGGGAGTCTCGGGGCTCTCTCCAGATCTTAATATTAATTTAAACTAGGAAGTGAGACAACAGAAGGTACCATTAACAATATTGTTAATCCTACCAACAGCAAGGTATCTTCTTGCACTCCATTAGGTCGTAAAAAAGGGCCTCAGCAGAACTCTTTAAAATTATTCCACCAAAATATCCAAGGCATTTCTTCCAAATTTTTAGAAATTGAATTGTATTTAGAGAAAAGTATGTTTGACATTGTTTGCTTTACTGAACATTGGTTAAAAGATTACCAAATGCTTATTAATTATGAGAATTATATGGTGGGTAGCTGCTTTAACCGTAAATCTATGCTGCGTGGAGGTTCCCTAATATTACTGAAAAATTGTGTTAAATATAAGCAACGTGCTGACATAGTAGGTCTTTCGGTTGAACATTGCGTCGAACTGTCTTGTGTTGAGCTAGATACGCATGTAATTGTGTGTGTGTACAGACCCCCAAACTATCAAAACTTTTCCTTATTTGAATCAATAATGGAAGATGTCCTGGCAAAACTTACAACCAGTAATAAATCTACAATTATTTGTGGTGACTTCAACATCAATATTTTAGAAGATAATTCAAATAGCAGTCGGTTATTAAATCTTTTTAAGTCTTTTGACTTGACTAACGTTTTTATAGAACCCACTAGAGTCACGCCTTCTTCTGCTACTTGTATAGATAATGTTTTCTGCGATTGTGAATACTTAGATAGAGCCGTAGTAAATAGTCTGCCGTCTGACCATAGCGGACAAACTGTAACTTTCAGGTGTAATACACCATTGCAAAAAGTTGATATTAAATTTAGACCTATAACTTCTAGTAAATTAAATAGGTACAATATTTCACTACAGAACAAGTTAAGTGTTATGAGCCATGACGATATTAATATAAATCAATTCTATGATCATTTCTTTTCAATTGTTCACACTGAATTCAATAAAAAATTTGAAAAGAAGACTAAAAGCATTTGCCCTAAATTTATATTTAGTGATTGGGCAACTAGAGGTATCAGAAAAAGTAGGGAAACACTATTTGAGCTTTATGGCCTTAAGCCTTATGTAAACACTGAAACTTTTAACAACTATGTTGCTCAGTATTCAAAAATTTTTAGAAATTCATGCAAGGTTGCCAAAGCCCTGCACATTAGCAACAAGATTAAAACAGCAGAAAATAAAATTAAGACAGTTTGGAAAGTCATAAATAGCGAGACTAACAGGAAGAAAGTACGTAATACTAGCTATACATTAGATACAGTATGTGGTCCTAAAAGCTCCAATCAGGAAGTAGCTCAGGAATTTGTAAATTTCTTCACCAATATACCGTTAAAAACTACGGAGGCTCTAAATTCCTCTTCTGAAGTCTCAATTGGTTTATTAAAAGCGAATGTATCTGGATGCCAGGCTGAATTTAAATTTAAACATATAAACCCGATGACGGTTATTAAAGCTTTCCGGCAAATAAAAATCAAACTGACCGAAGATCTATGGGGAATGTCTATCAAAGTTTGTACTTCCATACTTGAGACGATAGCTCCATACTTAGCTTTAATTTTTAATTTGTGCGTAGACCAAGGAGTTTTCCCTGATTTAATGAAATACAGTAAAGTCATACCGCTTTTCAAATCCGGGGATAGTAAAGATACTAATAATTATAGACCTGTATCCGTGTTGCCAGTTTTTAGTAAGGTGTTCGAAAAGATAATGCTTAATCAAATGCTCAATCATTTCAACACCAACAGAATCTTACACGATCAACAGTATGGCTTCACCAAGGGACGTTGTACAACTGACGCCGGTGTAACCTTATTAAAGCACATATTTATGGCGTGGGAAGAGTCCCAAGACGCTGTAGGAATATTTTGTGACCTCTCCAAAGCATTTGATTGTGTAAATCACGACACATTGCTTTTGAAACTTGAGCATTACGGACTAGGTAAACTTGCACTTAGTTTGGTAAAGTCTTATTTAAGTGATAGACTGCAATATGTTCAAATAAATGGTGTTAATTCACAGGGCTTGAAAGTAAAAATGGGGGTTCCGCAAGGCTCAATATTGGGTCCTTTCCTCTTTTTAGTATATATAAATGATCTACCCTATTTACTGAAAAACCAACCTCAAAATATGGTATTATTTGCCGATGACACTTCCTTAATTTTTAAGATAAATAGACGAGCCCAAAATCTAAATGACGTGAATAATGCCTTACTTGAAGTCCATAATTGGTTCACAGCAAACAACTTGGTATTAAATGAAAAAAAAACGAAATGCATAAGATTTGCTCTACCGAATGTTAAAAGTAGTGATTGTGAGATAATATTGAATAAAGAGAAACTCGAATTCGTAGATAAAACGGTTTTCCTGGGGCTTACGCTTGATTCAAGGCTTCAATGGGGTTCTCATTTAACATCTCTTGCGGGGTGCTTAAGTTCAGCAGCATATGCCATTAGAAAAATCCGTCAATTCACTGATGTAGATACCGCTAGACTAGTCTATTTTAGTTACTTCCACAGCATAATGTCTTACGGCATTTTGCTGTGGGGACGGGCTGCTGATATTGAGTCTATATTTATTCTGCAGAAAAGAGCCATCAGAGCCATATACAATCTTCGTAGGCGCGATTCTCTAAGGGAACTGTTTAAGGAAATTAACATCATGACTGTATATTGTCAATACATCTACGAAAACATAATGTATGTCAGAAAAAATCTGCATCTTTTTGGTAAAAGAGGTGACAGACACAATTACAGTACTAAAAATAGAGACCAATTAGTTCAGCCTGGCTTCAGACTCGCTAAAGTAGACTCGTCTTTCATGGGGTACTGTTTGAAATGCTATAATAAAATTCCACAAAGCATTCTTGAACTAAATGAAACCAAATTTAAAACTTGCAATAAACGCACACTGTGTAAGCAAGCATATTACAAATTGGACGATTATATCGCTGATAAAAATGCTTGGCTCAATGCCGGTCCTGCTCCACAAGGACAGGGGCGCATAAATGGATAGCATTAAATAGTATTGTTGGAGCTGCTGAAGATTGTACAACTATCTTTGCATTGTATAAATTCAATATCTTTAGTATTATATAACCTCATATCCCATATTGTGTGAGTGCCATGTACTAGAATGCTATCATTCGCTGGAAACCTACGTTTTTATTTTTTTGACTTGAATGTGCCCTGGCGGTTAAGAGTATGTCATGCTCACTCAAATGTCCCGCTGATGGTGGCGCGTGTGTCGGGTCATTTAGTTCCCTTCAAAATGGTTGAGTTGAATGGTGCTGATACATGCGTCATGTTCGTGAACGGGCGCTGTCGGTTGGGACTGGTCAGCTCTTGGTTGCCACGGCTTTTGTTTTTATTTTATAATTAATTATTTTACTTTTGAATTGTTTTTGTTAGTTTTAACTATGGACACTTTTATCGTGCACATCTTGCTACATTGTTCTCACATAATACACCATCTCAACAGGAATGATGTAACTAAGATTTTGTAACAACATTATGATTTAAAAGAGTGTCCATGGAGTTTCTTGCCCGTTCTTCTCCATAGAGATCTACGCTAGGGAATGGGCAACTACAGTACTTTCACAGTTTTTATGTCTTGTGACTGGGACTGTAGCTACATTTAATTATCATCTTTGTTTCGACAATTCAAAAGCGCCTGTAACTGGCCTACTTGAAATAAATGCTTTGATTTTGATTTTGATTTTGATTTTGTACAGAAAATCGATGCATGGTTAATTTTGTTTTTGTTTATACGAAGAGATATTAGGGAAAGGGCAATGACCGATATTACGATCTTATTTGACAGCAACTTTAGTGGTGCGTTAAGAGTTAAATTTTTAACTTTTAACTAACGCGAGCGATACCGGAAGACGATGCGTTGGAAGACCTCCCACTAGGTGGACCGATGACCTGGTGAAGGTTGCGGGAATCCGGTGGATGCGAGTAGCAAGGGACCGGTCAATGTGGCGACACTTGGGGGAGGCCTATGTCCACGTGGACGTCTTTCGGCTGAGATGATGATGATGATGATAATCAAATGATGAGCGATACCGCGTGCAAAAGCTATTTTTAGATAAGTATAATGAATGATGGTGGACTTTATGAAATATTGGAGTCCTATCAATACTGATAAGTATTTCACCATTTGACCATTGCAACGATGGCGAGACGACATCGTTGCACTGGCTGGGATAGAATGGACCAGAATGGCCCAAGATAGACACAGGTGGAAACAGATGGAGGAGGCCTTCATCCAAAGATCGATGACCCCTTAATAGTTTAAGTTATTAAAGTTGCAGTTGCAAGTTGTTGTTGTTGTTGTAAGTTGAAGTTGCAGTTGTTGTAGTTTAAGTTGTTGTTGTTTTGTTTGTTTCGTTATTAAGTTGTTAAAGTTATTATGATAGTTTATTTTATTGTTAATTAAAGGGAATAAAGGCTATTTTTATTTTGTTTATTTATATTAACTAACGCGAGTAATACCGCGTGCAAAAGCTATTTTTAGAAAACTGTAATGAATGATGATGGACTTTGTGAAATATTCGAGTCCTGTCAATATTGATAAGTATTTCAAAACGAAAACAAAACTGTTGTCATATAAACTTATTGTTTAAATATTTAGGAATCAAAGAGCCTTGCTACGATCAATTTTGACCTCGTTATAAATTCACAAAGAGTGTTGGTGTTATTTTCTATTGCAAATATTATAGAGCAGTTTCTACCTTGTGGTCAGTACGGTATTAGGTGTGTGTTTAACGTAATAGGTTGTTAGAATATAATATGTCTGATAAATACTTGCAACACCACAACGACTTTTACATAGATTGTTTTGTTTTATTGTGTTTGTTTGTATTAAATATTTCGATATATCAGCGGTTCTTTTTTTCATATTTTGGTATTGTGAACATTATAATATAACTTTCTAGTAGCGTATCGATTTGTGTGATGCGTTTTAGGTTAAAACACACTTGCCTGGGTTGATCCGTGGTTGACTGATCACCCATTACGATTTATTCTTCGTCCGGCCCACTGAGTTTCGTCCCAACTAACAAAATCCTAGTTCGCACCAAACAATATGCTTCCTTTGTCCGACGAGTTTCTTCCGTGCCTCGAAAAACACGTTAAGAGAGGGCTCCGTCTCATCTCGTAACTTTCCCATTTCGACAAATAAACAAAAGAAGTGCAAAAGTTAAGAGGTTAGGAGTGGGTGGTTTTCAGGTTAAAGGACGCTTGCCTGGGTTGATAGCTGGATGGCTGATCTCCCATTACATATCGAGGGTCCTTCGTGCCTCGGAAAGTACTTTAATGGTCCCAGCTGTCAATTGTAGTTTTTTGATAGTCCGCAGCGACAGCGACCCAAAAGTCTGGCAACCAGTCTTACCTAGGGGTCGTATTATCCAGTACTAACTGGGTTGTGAAGGTTAGATAGTCAGTCACTCCATATTAAATACTGGTATTCAACTGCATCCGGTAAGACTAGAACGACCCTTACATAGTTGGGAAAAGGCTAGGCAGATGATGATGAACAAAAACAGAGGGAAGCGACGGAAGGAATGTAAGGATCGCATTAGATGCTGGTTCTACAGTTACACACTACCTCTGGAATAGGCTTGTGATTTAACGTGATAAGTACCTACGTGTGTTTGCATTAATCACTTTATTTGAGATGGGTTTTCATTAATGTTTAAGACATCCTTTCGTTTTTTTTATTGTGTTTTTTTTTAAATGATAAAGTCGCGAACAAAGCTTTGTGAACAGACTAGTTCAAAGTACCTAAGTATAAGTTAGGACACATTTAAAAGCGGCGTCACCGCTTACTTGTTATAACTTTGAGACGTCTTTCACACAATTCACCTACTTTCACGCAGTTTTCAGAATTTGCATGACATTCATTCAGAATTGTGAGTCTTCAAGCATAGTTATTAATTTTAAAATTCAGTAAAAAATTAACTGTTGTGTTCGAGTGGTAAAATTTGAAAGTTTTGGTGATGACAATATGAAGCAATCTCGTTAAGAGGGTACATTTTAGAAGCTGGCAACGTTGCAAATAACTGTGAAATATTTCCCTTTTTGATTATTTAATCAATGAAATTATTTATAAAATTAATTATCATTCATTAATAAATTTACCTAATATCGAGTTTGTTGAACTTAAATAACACTAACGACTGTTTTATTCTCAGAAAAAATGCAAGTTCATATTATCTAAAAATGGACGGAATTCCCGATGTCCCTAAAGAATTCATTGACCCTATATTCCCCTGTCTGGATTTATTAAAAAAAGGCAATATACATCTTTATGCTGAAAAAAAATCTTTTTGGAAGAAATACTGTCGCCTTCCATTCAATATAATGTGCTCAGTCTTCTACCAGATTGGGCTGACGATGTATTTGGGTAACGTGTTTCGAGGGGAGCTTAAACTGGACGAAATGGCTTATGTTGTAAGCGTCTATGCGGTTAGCATACAAGGTAAGTTGGTTATATAAATATTTTTACATGTCTGCCAAGGAAGTGTAATGTATTTCGCGAGTATTTGGTAAGTTTTATGTAAATTTATTTAAAACCTTGTATCTTCCAAATGGATGGATGGATTTCGACGATTTAGGTATCATTAAGTGTTAAAAAAACAACATGGCGTATTTTTGGCGCTAAATTGTTAGTGGTTAATTTTTTACCAATCGAGTAGGGTATCAATTTGAAGATAATTAGAAAGAGATTACAAATATACAGGTTGATGTTTTGAAATGAGCGTGGATTGCAAAATCCGAAGTTATGAGGAATAGCATAAAATGCTAAAAGGAGTCTCGAGACCGATTTTGATGAAAACTAAAGTACATATTGGATTTTTTGAAAATCTATGTCCCTAGCCAGGAATCGAACCCGTTAATTATGGAAAAAACCACATACTGTATTATTACACCTAACAATCAAATTCTGAGAAGAAATGGAGGCAGAAATAATTTGATGGCATACACTTCATGATTTTAAGGTTTCACTTCGATAGATTATAATCTACCGAAAAAGAATACGTCATATTGGAAGCAGTATGTTCAGTTGACAATATTTACGACAGTTAACAAGCTTGCAAGATAGATTACAATCTAACGGTCTTTACAATTTGACGCTGACATATACACAGGGTGTAAACTACCTCATCACAAAGCCGTTATAAGCATTCCGTACATCAAACTAATTACGCAACAATTATTGCTGGGAAACAACTTTTTTAGAGGTCAAAAAAAAAACTCAACACTCAATGTTTAACTTAAAACATTGTGCTGATGGATAGATAGAATATTACGGTGGTCGTGGAGGTGTTAAAACTCAAATTCTTACAAAAAAACTTGTATTTATAAAAAAAAAAATTGGTCAAAAAGTTGTAACTTTGACCCCCCATATCTCCGTAACTAGAAGGTTCCCAGGTATGGTGTAGAATAAAAAAATATCGCAAGTGCCTTTCGGTTTTGTGAACAGGTGTTGTACACCATTTATAGGTACATTATGTATTTGTTGGTCTGGTTTTTTGATATTTTTCATTAAATTTACTTGTTTTTAAATTTCTTTATGGTTTTGACCGGAAGCTTGTGTCATACTTTTAACTATGGCATGGATGGACTCATTTGTCGGAAATACCAGCAACCAATGTCTGAGTGACTCTCACTTGTTTGCGCGACGAACGCTTTTTTAGAACGCGGCACGCATTTTCACTTACATTCTACGTGAGAATGCTCCAAAGTCAGATCCTCTTTGCAGCGTCACCGTTACGATAATAATATCCTTATTCTCGTGCATTACTATTCAAACACCACGTCTTCTGTAACCGTATTCTCTCGTCAAAACTCGTCGAATACACAGGAGCTTCCCAATTTCCCCCTAACATTTTTCCTTCATATTTTCTCGAAATTCAAAGAACAAAAGACGTTTCCGCCAATGTTTTATATCAACGCCTTGCAAACGAAAACATGCTGTATACTTTTAACTGAACTCTGAATTTCAGCCATACTCAAAGCGATGGTTGTGATACTTCACAAGAAGGAAATAAGGTCGATTATCCTGCAAATGGGCAGAATGTGGAGGACGAAGGATCTCACTGAAGTACAGATTAACAAGAAGAATGCTCTACTGAAGAGACTAAAGTTTTGTTATGCAGGTGGGAAACTCGCATTTTAATATACGACTTTAGTAAAGTAAAGTTTTGTAGTAATTTTGACCAAGGGAGCTCTTAGTGACGTTGCTGGGTGTATACGTAGCTAATTGAGATTTGTACTTAAAACTTCTTCTACCAGGTGGTACTACTTGAAAATAATTAAGTTGGATAGGACTATGTTGAGTGGTATTCTAGAGCTATCTTCAGTAGTATAGTTCATTCCATGAAACACGAAAAAAAGTGGTCGCAATTTTAACCAAAAGTAAAAAATTAATTGTTTTAGTATTACGAAGCTGGTAATTTCTTACATTTTATTAGGTTATTAATTTTTTTGAAAGTTCTTGAAGATGACAAAAATCTCAAATGTTCTGAATTAATTAATTTTTATTTTGAGTTTAGTACATAAATTACTGTAATAGCGTTAAACTATTCTAAAACAAAAACCAATATTTTTCTGCCGTTTTGGTTTTGGCGCTTGAAGGACATTGTCACGAGGGCAAATGTATACATTTTTTCTATTTTTTGTTTGTGGAAAATCAAGCTCTGACTTTCACAACCCAGTTAGTAGTGGGATATACGATATCTCTTGGTAAGACTGGTTTTTAGACTTTCAAGCCACTGACTAACTGTGATGACTATCAAATATCTACAAATGACAGCCGGGACCAACGGCTTAACGTGGTTTCCAAGGCACTGAGGAAAGCTGGTTTGTAATGAATGGTCATTCATCTACAGACCACCTTGGAAAGCGCGATTTAAAATCGAATACCCGTGTGGCTATTATTAATTAGCCGACGCCCGACGTCAGGTGTACTGGTGGTCGCGCGAAATAACGTCTCTACGCGAGGCGTGTGTTGAAGCGCGGCGCCTGTACGCCAGGCATCGCAGGCTCCGCATCCGCCCGCCCGATGCGGCAGCCATTGAGGCGGAGCTGTACGAGGGATACAGAGCGGCGAAGACCGCCCTCCGAGACGCTGTCCTGCGGGCCAGGGAACTGGCCCGCTCGGAGATGCTGGAGACTCTCGACAGAGATCCGTGGGGGCGCCCTTACAAGATGTTGCGGAATAAACTCCGCACCTGGGCCCCCCCGCTGACGCAGAGTCTCCGGCCAGAGCTCGTGGAGGACGTGGTGAGCGCTCTGTTCCCCTCGCAGGGGGAACATCCGCCCCCACCTATGGCTCCGCCACCTGCGGTGCCGGAAGAGGACCCAAGCGACGACGACAACACTCAGGAAGTGACTGGGGTAGACCTGAGAGCTCGGATGCGGAGGCTCTCGGGCCCCGACTGAAAGGGCTCTTAAGCGCATGCTTGGAGAGAGGCCAGTTCCCGCTTCGTTGGAAGACGGGGAAACTGGTCCTCATCCAAAAGCCGGGGCGCCCTGCGGACTCTCCATCCGCATTTCGGCCCATCGTGCTGCTCGACGAGATGGGCAAGCTCTTTGAGAGAGTAATTGCAAACCGCCTCGCTGAGCACCTAGAGGGGATGGGGCCGAATCTTGCGGAGAACCAGTTTGGTTTCCGCAAGGGGCGCTCTACAGTGGACGCCATCATGCGCGTGAGAGCCCTCACGACGGGGGATGCGATATCCCGGGGCGGAGTCGTCTTGGCGGTGTCTCTCGACATCGCCAACGCCTTCAACTCCCTGCCCTGGAGCTGCATCAGAGAGGCACTCCGGTATCACCGGGTGCCGACCTACCTCCGTCGTGTGGTCGGGGACTATTTGACGGACAGGGCCGTCATCTACCCCAGTCGCTGCGGAAATTGGAACCGGCGAGAGATGTCGTGCGGTGTCCCACAGGGATCGGTTCTGGGACCGCCCCTGTGGAACATCGGTTACGACTGGGTGCTGCGCGCGGACCTCCCTAGTGGTGTCAGCGTCGTCTGCTACGCAGACGACACCCTGGTGCTGGCACAGGGGAGGTCGCACGAGGCGGCGGCCGAAACTATGACACGCGGGGTTGCGATAGTCGTTGAGAGGATCCGGCAACTGGGTCTCGAGGTGGCATTGCACAAGTCCGAGGCCATGTGCTTTCATGGGCCTCGGAATGCGCCACCGTCGGGATCCACACTGACGGTAGGAGGGGTATCCATCGGCGTCGAGTCGACGTTGAAGTACCTAGGACTCGTCCTCGACAGCCGGTGGAACTTCGTGGAGCACTTCCGACGTTTGGTCCCCAGGCTGGAACGGACCGGGGCTGCCTTCAGGCGGCTCCTGCCCAACCTTGGGGGGCCAAACGCCTCCTGCCGCAGGCTCTACGCGGGGGTCGTGCGGTCCATGGCCCTTTACGGGGCCCCAGTGTGGGCGCGTTCGTTGAAGCGGCGTGCCGCTCACTATCTGAACGCGCCCCAAAAAGTGGTGGCCGTGAAGATGGTCCGTGCCCACCGCACGATCTCTCGCGAGGCAGCGGGCCTGCTTGCCGGATTGCCGCCATGGGATCTGGAGGCGATAGTCCTCGCGCACCTGCATGAGTGGCGCGCGGATGTACTACGCCGGGGGGAAACTCCGCTGCCGCGGCAAATTGCCGCTCAGCGGACGGACCTCCGGCGCGATCTCATGGCGACATGGAGAGAGCGACTGTCGCAACCCCGTGCAGGGCACGCCACGATAGTGGCGGTAAGTCCCCTCTTTGAGGAGTGGCTGGAGAGGCGCCACGGCGTCCTCACCTTCTGCCTGACGCAGGTCCTCACCGGACACGGATGTTTCGGGAGGTACCTGCACCGAATCGGGCGGGAGGAATCGCCCGGGTGTCTCCACTGTGAGGATCGACCGGAGGACACGGTGGAGCACACGGTGGAAGTCTGCCCTGCGTGGGCGGAGCTCCGCCGTGTCCTCGTGGCGGCGATCGGCGGCGGCGACCTCTCGCGTCCGGCCCTGGTTCAATCCATGGTCAGGAGCGAGACGGAATGGGAAGCCGTCGCCTCCTTCTGCGAAGCAGTCATGCTAGCGAAGGAGGTGGCGGAACGAGAGAGGGAGAGATCCTCTCTTCCCGGCCGCCGCGGGAGACGCAACGGGCGTCGGGGGCCACGTGGTGGCTACCGGCCACCGTAGATGCGGGCCTGTGGACGGTTGGCTATGGGCTAGCTAGCCGTCCGTCCGTCTAACGACGACGACAGGCCGTGTCGACGGCGCGTTCGTGTTCCACGCGCGCCTCACAGAGATGTCAGCATAAGGGGAGGGGCCCGCAAGGGCCGAAGCCTGGGCGAAGGGCGAGGAAGGAACATGGATGGGTTTTAGTCAGTAAGAGTCTGACACTCCCTTCCGCTCCGCCCAGAGTGGGAGAAGTCATTTGATGATTTCCCATCCTAAAAAAAAAAAAAAAAAAAAAAAGCCCCTTTTGATTAAACAAAACAATGGCGTTCACTTTAATCAATACCACCTGCTGAAACCTCAATGCAAAACTATAAGTGTATCCTTGACATCGATATTCCCACCAATTCTGCACCTCTGACGTCACTCATCATTCCTGAATGTTCCATTATTCACGGGAAACACGAGGCGACAATGTACGGGTTATGATCATGTGACGTCATAACTCACCGCCTTTGTCGGAGTTATTGAGTACATAAAAGTAGTTCCTTCATTATTCTTCAGTAGAATAGTTCTTATTGTCCTGATATGTGGTCGTTACGAGTTGTTTGAAGTCTGAAAGTCTGGTCAGTTTAAGTTTGGGAATGTCAGTGACAACGTATAATACAGTGCTTTAAATATGATATGATTGTGGAAATTGTATGGACAAAATGGATGTTTATAAGTATATTAAGTACTAGCGGACGTCACGCGGTTTCACACGCGTAATTCCCGTTCCCGTGGGAGTACGGGGATAAAATATATCCTATGTTACTCGTGGATAATGTAGCTTTCGAATGGTGGAAGAATTTTTAAAAACGGTCCAGTAGTTTTTAAGCCTATTCATTACAACCAAACAAACAAACAAACAAAGTTTTCCTCTTTATAATATTAGTGTAGATGTATTTACAAGAATGGAAGAAGAAAACGTATTGCGCCGACGCCTACATAAAATGGGAAAAGGGCAGGAAGACGATGATGAAGTATGTATTTACAAACAAAAAAGTATGTAAGTAGTAAGTATATCAACTATCTGGTGTCCACGGCACAAGCCTTGCTTAGTGTGGCACTAGATGCTACTGTATGTTAATGTCCAGTGATATTTATTATTAATTAATATTAAAAATAAGATGGCGGCATGCTCTAGCTAAGTTTTGTAGGAACTCAGTTTTTTTTAAATAAATAAATTTCTGGCATTTTTGAATATATCTCTCGTAAATTGAAACCCAATTAAAAGATTAACTACTTAAAAGCATATTATTTAAAATTAAAGGGAGGGAACATTCTATTCAAATTTGTACATAATGAGACTAAAACTGACGCCATACTTTTAATAACGTTACGGATAATTTTATCTTTCAGTCAGTTATTTTCACTAAGCAAACTTTTAAGGCCTACATTATTTTAATTTTGACGATGTTCCTGACAACACGCAGATTCAGCAACGCAGAGACGGAGACATGGAGTTTCTCACATTAATCTTCTTCGATGATGAATTGAAACCATGCACCTACCTTCAGATGTTCCATTATTGACTTTGTAATTTCTTTGATTTTTGAGAAATTGAATAGTTTAAATAGTTTTTAACAGGAGAATCGTTAAGCTGTTGGTCCCGGCTGTCATTTGTAGATGTTTGACTGTCGTAACAAGTATTCGGCCGCCCGAAAAATCTGACAACCAGTCTTACTAAGTGGTATCGTATTACCCAGTACTTCCTGGGTTGTGGAGATCAGATAGGCAGTCGCTCCTATTGTAATACTACTGTAATATTGTATGCATATTGTTTTTGTTTGTTTTTACTATGGACACTTTTATCGTGCACATCTTGCTACATTGTTCTCACATAATGCACTATCTCAACATTTTACCAAGATTTTGTAACATCATTACGATTTAAAAGAGTGTCCATGGAGTTTCTTGCCCGTTCTTCTCCATAGAGATCTACGCTAGGGAATGGGCAACTACCGTACTTTATTTTTATGTCTTGTGACTGGGATTGAAGCTACATTTAAATATCATCTTTGTTTCGATAATTCAAAAGCGCCTGTAACTGGCCTACATGAAATAAATGCTTCGATTTTGATTTAGATTTTGTAAGATATAGATATTCAGCTGCATCTGGCTAGACCGGGAGCCGACCCCAACATAGTTGGGAGAAGGTTAGGCAGTTAAAGAAAGAAATAAAAAGCATTTATTAGGACGACAGGGCAAAACATACAAAAAAAAATTGTTAAATTTTGATAATAACTAATAAGAAGTAAATATAGTAAGAGAATAATAAAATTAAACACTGTTTTAGGCTTTCACGGTTTAAAACTAAACTTGTATTGTCACTTACGGGATATCTTCCCTGATTATTTATTAAGTTGAGCTCCCGATAATAAGTAGGTAGGTTTTTTATTTTTATTTATTTATTTATTTATTTTTTCCATCCACCCGCATACTCCAATCAACCCGCGATCATGGCGCTTGCAACAGCGTCGAAATATCGGGAGCTCTAATAAATAATCACGGAAGATATCCCGTAAGTGACAATACAAGTTTGATAATAAAATTACTAAAAACACAACAACACACAAAGAGAATGCACACAGTACAGTACAGTTTCTGTTGTTGTTGTCCCCTTTTTCAACTTAGAATGATTTCATATCCCTGTTCCTTATTTATCTACACTGAAAACCTAAAAGACCGGTCATCATTCATAAAGAATACTATAACACACTTGAGTTGTAAAATAACTTACCGTATAGGTATTCCTTGTATCTTTTCCCTTTATTTTAGACTACATTCCTAAAAAGGCTCAAAAACTGAGAGGCAGCGTATTAATAATACCGTTTGTAATAAAAACGTCATGTAAACTCGCTGTAGACGATTTTCCTGCAATATGGAAATTGCGTACATTCTTTATTTTTCTTCTTTTATAAAACTTTACGAGCTCCGTGGTCTGTGTTTACGAGCTTTCTTTTTGAATTAAGGATTTATTATTGGTAGAAAATATTCTTGAAAAAAGGTTCAATATTTCAGGAATAACTGTTTTGTTTTTTAATCGTACCTACATACTAAAACGAAAATAATTTTGTACGACCTGTGCTAAAAATAGGGCTTACATTCATTTAATAGTATGGTGACACAAATTTTACTAGGGATTCATTCAGTCCATCACAACAACAGAGCTCTCTTTAAAAAAAATGTATATGATAAACAGTCTTAGGGGACTCCCGATAGAAGTGAAAACTCGGGCTACTAGTTCGTAGTACTCGTAGCATATCGGCTACGAGTGCTACCTATAGCGTACCTAACGATCACGCGAGTTCCATGATTTTTGTTCAATCAATAAGTACTTAACACTCCTAAAGAAGTTCTCACTTCAAAAAGTTTTTGTTAAAAAACAGGCGAAAAAAAACAGGTCTTACTGCTACTGGATGTGGAATCATACCCTAAATCTACAGTAAAAGATTATGTCACGATACCTACCCTCTGAATAGCTTTTTCAAAATAACTACACAAACACTAATCTTGCGTTTTCCTGTCAGAAAAATAAAATCAAGCTTCCACCAAAGGCTATTTTATAAATTGCAATCCACCCACACGATTTACGTCTTCAAGAATAATTGCATCACAAATAACCACTGGGACTAGTCTACAAGAATTTCTAACTTGATACAAGCAACTGCAGTTTTATTGCATGTTACGCCATTTAATTATCTTCTTTTCTTTGCAGTTTTCTACTGGATCAATATGATTGGATCCTGGCAATACATCCTAGCCCCTTTATTGGAAACTGTTTTCCGCAAATTTATTTTACAACAGGAATGTGGGCTGTTGTTACCATTTTCTTGTAGTTTCCCGTTTGATCCAACTGGGAACTGGCCAAGATATATCGGTGTATATATTTTTGAGACTTACAGCAGTAAGTGGGGCTTTATTGCTCTTGGAGAACTATTGTCCTTTAGGGACGCTCCTTGATTTATCATTGCCTGTCTTTGCTTTTTTTTGTAACTAGGCCAGAGTATACACGTGTGGTGTTTGAAGTTACGTGCACTAAACCTTTTTGGTGTGATTTCTTTTTTTTGTTTTCCCAAATGTATTGTTTTGAAAAAAGAACAGTAATATTTATAATAAGAATTCATGTTGATTTATAATTTCAGATGGTAACAGTTACTGCAAAATAGGCTACTAAATAAAATCTAGCATTGATCGCCGTAATGTGTGTTAACTTAATGAAATGTCAGACTACTTAGTTCCAGTTTCTTTACATTAGGTCATCAAAACCACAAGCATTTGTGTCCAATCAACACAACAACACTACAGCAACAGCAATACAACAACAACAATAATACAAATCATTCATTTCCGTAGATGAATGAATGATAGCTCAAGATCAAACACAAAGTAAAGCACTATCCTGCTTAAAATAAAACAACAGATCTTCACAATTGAAAATAGTAAAATTCGCAGCAACTATAAAAGCTTGTTCGAAGAACGCATAAAGCTGTTTCTTAATCATCTTTAACAGCATTTTGAGTAGTAATAACGTTTGTTAAACAAGAATTTGTTTGTATTTCAGAGCACTAAATTAGTTCAAAACAAACATTTATATTGTTCTCTTCTTGAGCAATTATTCAGTAGAACTGAAGCAGTTTCGACTTATTTGCATTATTTGCTTTTACTTCTTTGAAGGATTGATGCGTACTTGTGTAGATAGTATGTATTTGTATTTCACTGTATAAATGCCAGCAAATGTCTCAACTTTATCGCTAATGCAATAGCAGAGGAGCTCGTGGCTAAATAATAACAGCCATGACTCGATTCTTAGGTTAAGCCACGCTGGCCTGAGGATGGGTGACCACCCATTACATACCGAGTTTCCTCTGTGCCTCAGAAAGCACGATAAGCAGTTGGTCCCGGCGGTCATTTCTAGATCTTTGACAGTCATTGCAGGTAGTCAGTGGCCCAACCACCAATTCATACCAAGGGGTATCATATTACCCAGTACTAACCGGGTTGTGGAGGTCAGATATGAAGTCGCAGATATGTAAAATACTAGTATTAAGCTGCATCAGACTTTGGCAGCTTGAAGTGCTGGTACGAGTACCTATCTGCGAATCTACAAAAAAAAAAAAAAAAAAAAATACAAAAAAAAAAAAAAAAAATAATAAGAACAAAGCGAAAGAATAAAAGCGTGCTGCGTATATCACGAGAGATCTGAGTAAAAAACCGTGTAGTATCAACCTTAAGTAAAGGTGCAATCAAACTGACCGAGCTAGATCGCGGATTGGTTGATTACACGAATTTTCACCGATATTAATTTTAAACAATTTATACATTATCTATCACAGTCCACAGATCGCAAGTCCTTCACCTGTTTCAAGGACAGGATACTGGGAAATTTTTGTTAATCATCTACATAAATTATGTAAAAGAAAAAACGGAAAAGTGTCACGCTAATTATATGTTACCTTCACTTATAATCTCTCTATAATTACTTTGTGCAATCGATGTCATTATTCGATGAGATGCTTACAACATGCACAATTAATCCACATCATGGTTCCTATGTTATTTACAAATAAATAAATAACTTGTATTTTCCTTTCAAACAGCTTGGTTACACATCTTGTTTGAGCATTTACGTTATTTCAAACTCGCCCTCAAATTTCCTAAATTTTGCCAAACAATTTAACCGAAACAGTATTCTAAAAATACCTGTCGAAAATTTCTATACTGCCATGCAGAAATTCATAAAATCTTATTAAAATTTCGAACACACAGTCTTAATACGGTCCCAACTCCGGAACCCTTTTGAACTATTTTGAGAGAGGTGAAATTTCAAAAATTCCTTTCTTCCTCCTCTCTCGTGTAATGAGTGAAGTGTGCCTTAAATTTTCAGGAGTCAACGGTTGCCGGAAAGCTTGATTAATCGCAAAGGACCTTTTGTGAAATTCTTACTAGTATTTGACTTTGCTTCAAATATGTGGACGTATGCGACCCGAGTTTAATGTCAGCGAAAATGTTCTGACGTCCTTTTTTGGGATTAATTTAAAGATTTGATTTAGTACATTTATGTTTACGGGCATACATCTAAGGTCTTGAGGACTAAATAAATAGTATATTCTTTCATGGGTTTCGAAAGAAAACAATAGTTCTTGAATGCAGACTAGATGAAAGCCAAGTTTACTTCACAATCTATATCAATCATTATTATCCTCAGTCTGACTTCACCCACTGCAGGGTAAACACCTCTTTTTGCTTATGCTAAGCTCCATGTTCTTGTGCCAGCCTCATCCAAGATATTCCCGTAATAGCAATGATGTCATCTCTTGCATTAACTTCCTTTTTATTGAAAACCATCCAATTTTGTTAGATATTTTTGCAAAATGCCACTAGAAAGGCAAACATGTTTCGGTTCTTTAGTCTTAACAAACACCTTTGTCATACTCGTATTATTCCCTCATGAAAACCAATTAGTAAAATGCACCATGTCCAAAATTCCTTTCAGTTCCGAACGACAGCATTGCTAAAATGATTAGGTCATGCGAGGCGACGGAGTTCTATCGCTAGCTTTGTGAGCTGAAATGTGATTGGACTGTGATTTTGAGTTCTATGTCAAAGAAAGTTTTGAAAGAAATATAGAATTTCGTACGTTCGACGTCAAAATTCATAATGTTAGATAAGTTTGGCTCTGACCTAACTGAATTTTTTGCTCACGTCGTTTTAATCCACAACTAATCTTTGAAACAAGGGATGCTCACAGTTGCGTCCCGCATCCCGCGCTCGTTGATTTGATTGATTTATTGATTTCTTGATTGATGTATGATTTGTTACTAACATTCAATTTATATTATTTTCTGTGTTACTGTGATTAATTAGATCTCGCTATCAAGTTTGTTGATTACAGTTACTGTAAGAACCATTTTCGGAATAAAATTTAACATGAAATTCTGCTCGAGTTGATCTATGTAGGTAGTTGCATTAACTTTCTAATTAAAGAAGGTTTATACATATGTGCACGTAGCTTCAAACATGCATCTTCTGAAAGATGTTTCATCATCACCATTATTTCAGCCGAAAGACGTTAACTGCTGGACATATGCCTCCCCCAAGTGTCGCCACATTGAGCGGTCCCGTGCGACTCGTATCCAACTAAATAGTTAGATGTTTGTTACCATTCATATTTCTAATATTGTAAATGAATTGTTTTGTTTGTCAAGGCTACACAATAAAACGGCTGATTAAATTTCTATGGCTTACGAATAAAAAGAGCCCACGGATAGGCGTAATTATCTTACACGGAAGCTTCCCTAGGATCATTTTAATTTGTTATTCAAACTCATAAACGTAGGTATATTTACTTCCATTAGGAAGAACGATGACCTGGTGAAGGTTGTGGGAATTCGTTGGATGCGAGTCGCACAGGACCGGTCAATGTTTGGCGACACTTGGGGAAGGCCTATGTCTAGCAGCTACATCTTTACCAAATAACGTCGGCTATACTCAGAAATAAATAAATCTTATCGTATAAGATATTATCGTATCTTTGGTAAAGATGTAGCTGCTGATCTTATAAATAAAATTGTATTGATATTGTTACATCGGACCTACTAGAACATTCGAGAAAGCACGTGATTACAGTGTGTTTACGTTGGAATTTCGAGTGCATTCCATTATTATTACTTTTAAAGTTAGGTAGGTACAAATTCGCGACCTATTTTTATAAAAAGACATTAGAATTTCAACCGTACGCTTAGGGCATACAATTCATATTTGTTTGTTTTGTACAAGTAGCTTATACCTACTACTTTTATTACCTACCTACTATTCTTTTGTTAGTGTTTTTTATGACCCTCTAGAATATTCGTGGTTATTCTGGTGTGTCTGCTGGCGAGTATAAATACACCGCTCAGGCCCGCGACAGTAAGTCCCCATCCGATCCGCGCCGGAGTCCCTCAGGGCTCCGTTATCTCTCCCCTCGCGTTCACGCTGTACACCAGCGACATTCCGATGAACAAGAGAGTTCAAACAGCCCTATTTGCTGACGACACCGCGATCTACTACACTGGCCGTTCTCAGGCTAACATCCGCCGCATTCTCCAGAAAGCTGCCGACTCGCTCGGCGCTTGGTTCCGTAAGTGGAGAATAGAAGTTAATCCTGAAAAGAGCCAGGCAGTTTTATACTATAAGGCACGCCTTAAGCGTTCGCCAGGTCCCCCCATCACTATGTTCGGTAAGCCTATCCCCTGGAAGAAGCAAGCCAAGTATCTTGGAGTTATTCTTGACGACCATCTGTCATTCAAGGCCCACATCAAAGCAGCTCGTGACCGGGCTGCCTTCGCTATGGGCCGGCTCCACTTCATGATCACTAGGAAGAGCAAATTGTCACTCAAGTGCAAATTGCGTCTTTACACTGCAGTCATCCGTCCCATCATGACCTATGCTTGCATAGTATTCGCTCATGCCCACCCGCGTCATATCCACACGATGCAGACCTTGCAGAACCGATTTCTCCGTAAAACACCGGTGCCCTCCCTTACGTCCGTAACGATAGTCTTCACGTAGACCTCAGAATCCCCACCGTTAAGCAGTTCATGAAACGCCTTTCCAAGCGTTACTTTGACACTGCTATTAAGCATAGGAATCCCCTAATCGCATCGGCCGCCCGGTACGACCCATCGCGTATTAGCTCCGTCCAACGACCGCGTCACACCCTAGTCGCCCCCGACGATCCGATCACTACCTTGCAAGAGAGTAGGAAAGATACCAGTACAGTTCGTAGAGTGTACAAATACAACCCGAAGACATACCGACCTCGCCGCAGAGGTCCGGCGCGTAATCCCCAGTCAATCCCTCCCCGACCCTTGCTCGAGCCAGCCCGCGATGTTGAGCCTGTAGTAATAAAACAGTCCCTAAATAAAGACAACCAGATCCAGCCTGTCCCTTTGCTGCCCCCAGCGACGCCCTAAGCCGAGGTTCGTACCCCACAGGGGGTGCCCTTAGAGCGCTGTCGCTTAGTTTATAGTCATTTTTGCCCTGGCTGGAGGCCATAAATTCAAGGCATCCACAGGACTTGCCCGGTTAAGCAGAAGCCAGTCTTTTCAGACTGAACTGCGAGATGCCCATTCTAAAAAAAAAAAAAAAAAAATTAAAAAAAACGCGACAGTCAGTCTTGTTTTGGCTACACAACGAAGCGATTCGAAGTGAACTTGAAGTACGATATCTAAGCGAATAGTGAATAGTAGTGTATCTGTGCTTAAGTTTAAATTGTTTTGTGATTAAAAAAGTTATTGTGTTGTTTAATCGGTAGTAATTAATTTATCTCATACCCAGCTCGTAACAATATCATGCAAATTAGCAGAGGTATCACAATTTTTGCAAACGAAGTCGCGGGCACAGTGCTAGTGTAAATATATTTTAAATGATTTCCCTTAACATTCGACAAAAAATTACTAAGTATTTTTAAACTTTGTTTTACAGAAACTCTGTCTGGCTTGCTTACCTGCAATATTACTTCTAATTACTATTTTATTTTGTAGTGTTCCGTATAGTATATTTCTACTTAGGAACAGAGTTCCTCATGATAACATTATGCTCTCACTTGTCAACGGAATTCACTTTACTTCAGGAAGATTTATTGAATATGAAACCAGAAAATCTTGCAGGGCTCAATATCGTTATTGAAAATCATCAGAAACTAATAAGGTAGCTGTTGTTATTTTCATGTTTTTTTTGCGGTTTCGAGAGGTGGCTATTAGCTATTTAATCTTCCACTTATTAATTTACCAAGATATCAAACAGCTAAATCGCTGAATCCAAAAAGAATATTAGGTTTTTGAATTCATTAAATTATTTATTCTTCACGTTTTACTACAGCAGCACTTTACACTCCCCTATGACCCAGTACCTTCCGATAGGAGAAGGAAGGATCTGATTTGAAACATGCTTTTGCTAATCGATTTTATATGCTTTTAAATTAGGACCTTTTCTGTTTAATAGTATCAACAAGAAACTAAACTTCTATAGTCTCAGTTATAGGAAATGTAGTGTTGTTTTTATCTTATTTCCAAAGCGTCATTTTTGTATGGAACTTTGAAGATTGTTGATGGGCAATTTCATCACTCGTCTTGTCACTGTACCGTTTTCTTTTTCAGTTTAGCTCAACAATTAGACGATGTGTTTAACAAAGTAATATTTGTGAATTTGAGTTCTGCTAGCATTTCGATATGCTTCTTCGGTTTGAGTGCTAAGGTGAGTGTTTCTTAATACCTAACTCCTCTTATGTTGAATCCATTGAATGCTGATTATAAAGAATTTTAAATACCCTTTAAAAAACCGAGAAGTACTTGTTTTACCCGTCACTGTGATATTTTGTTTTTTTGGTTCTTGACCGAACGTGGCTACTTTCTGGTTACGGAGACCTTGAACCTTGCACACGCTTTTTTTTTAATTACAATTTTTATGGTATAATTGTACCGTCTACCGTCCGACCGCTTTCACACCAAAAAAATTTCGTTTCTCAGCAATAGTTTTTGCACAGTTTTACTTGCTTTGATGTGCAGAATGTCTGGTTGACCTCTTCGTAACCGGTTCCATTTACACACAGGATAAGATTATGTCATATTTTTCTACTGATTGGCCACAAACTGTTTCAGGTTTCTCATGGTGCACTCCATATGGTCAACAATTTTGGTGCTGTTGTCAGTTTGACATTACCGTTGTTCAATTTGTGCTATTACGGAGAATGCTTGAGGGAAGCCGTAAGTGTAAAATGTTTTGAATATTCACCATTATACATCATTATCTGTAGACTTGTTCCACTCACTGCTTTTATCCAAAGCTTTTCTGTTTTGAAGTCTTCACTTTTTTAATAATAATAACTAACCACCGGAGGCTTGGACCCTGCTCCCGACACCAGCGGACTTCTATTTTTTTACATCATTAATATATATATATTAATGTTTTTTCATATCGTGTTAAATTTTAAAATTTTAAAATGTAAATTAATATGCACAAAAATGATTATAAGAAAATAATAAAAATAATATACTAGTCTATTATTGTCCCACTGTTAGGTTTATAAGGCCTCTTCTGATGCAGAGAAGGCACGAGCATTGATCACCACGCTTGCTCAAAACGGGTTGGCGATTTTTAATAATTAATTACATGATTGAGGAACATGTTCTGCCAGCAAATAGTACTTTGTCGATGATCTTGGTGTAGGGTAAAACTCTAACGAGTTTATGTTGGCACAAACTTAAATGTATAAAATGTGTGTTTATTATTGAAACAATAAATAAATAAATTTCAGAGGCTACTGTAATTTTATCAACGAAGACTGCGGCACGCTTAAAAGTAAATATAAATGTTTTATGTGTTGTGTGTGTGTGGATGTTTTCAGAGTGCAGGAATCGCAGATTCAGTATATAACAATCTTTGGTATCGAGGAGACATTCGCTATCAGAAGCTTCTATGGTTTATCATGAGAAGGTAAGCTAGAAGCTATTAATAAATCTAGGCTAATTTGCCGATATTTAAACACATTAATTACATCGGATGGATCGTTTCAGATCTCAAAAGACATGCTGCTTGACGTCATTAAAATATAATCCTATATCACTTAACACATTTACAACGGTAAGTAAATCTGAAGGCATTTTTTTTTTAAATTCTGCGTTGTTTCATTCTATCAACTATTTTAACCACACTTACTGTACTCAATTTGATAGTACAATGTAGACGTTCAGAATCAGAATTTCATATCCGTAACTATGTTACGTGTGTCTGTGTAGGTAAAACTGAATAGTTTTGGTAAAGTAAGTTTTGGTAATGACTGGCCAAAACTAAAACATGCAATCACAGAAATGGCAGTTCATAATATCTAAAATGGAATTCTCTTTTATAACCCCAGGGCCTTTAAAGTAATATGCATGAAGATACACAAGAAAGTAAACGCTCTGTTCTCAAGCAAATATGACATTCTGATTCCATTTCCTAAGAGTACGTGTCCTATTCAAATAATATTGAAAATCTAATATCTTGTGCGAGGAGAGTTTAGTTTGCGAATTGTTCGTCCGACGTGATATTGTGGGTTCTTGGTACATGTCGTACTATTGAGGTGTGGTATAGAATTTGTTTTTGACTCAGCTTAATCGGTTGAAACTTAGAGGTCGATATGGCTGAGATTTTGTCATGCTACTTATATGCTATAGCCCGCTCCACGAAAAACTATAAATTTTCGAGTTCGCAACCTTTGGATCAAATTCACAAATAACAGCGTCAGCGTGAACCTACTTCGATGTTTTAAACAACATTCGACCAATCACAAGACAGACGAAAATCGTGACATTATACTTAAAATTATTGTATGGATAGATGTTTGTTGCACTTTCACGCAGAAACAACTGAACAGGTTTGGTTATAATTTGCACAACGATACTTTAGAACCTGGATAGAATAGGATACTTTTTATACCAGTAGTAAGATCTCATGGGACAATTATCAATCTTCACGCGGGTGAAGCCATGACAAAAACTAGTTTTAAAATAAACTTATAATTATGTCACCATTTTGTACATATTATGGTTCAAACAAGAACGTGGTGTTGGCGTTTAATTGATATTGTGTCTGATGCAACTGCGCGGTGTGGGAAAGAAAGAAAGAAAAAAAAAGCATTTATTAGCCCACACAGGACAAACACATCAAAATTAACAGTATAAAAATTACAAAGAAAAAAAAAAACAAATATATATTTAAAAATTAAAAGAAATCAAACTCGTCCTGTACGAGGCCAAAAGGCTGGGAGAAGTATGATAGCGTTTCTTGAAAGCACAGTGGCTCAATCATGGACCCACTGATGGCCTTCAACACCCCACCGAAGCAGTAGGTTTATCAGAGCGGACCACTCTTTTGCGAAAATTTTTGAAATGAGTTTTGTGGTACAACTTGGGAGAGGCTAGACTTATGTTTTACGGTACGGTACCTAACAGAACGCGATTTCGATGTAAATCCCATAGAAAAATTTAAGGGACCTGCAAAATTGTTTCACCCACCAGGCATAAGGGAGAAGTTATACAAAGAGGAACGGGCGCGCGCCCTGTCCGCTTTGTATAACTTTTCATTAAATGTTGGGAAATCAGCACGACTTCCAGCTATGAAGGTTATCCAGGTCCCACTTAATCAAATTTCACTGTATATATTTATATTCTTAAATATGACTGCTGTACTACTATCCCTTCGACGAGTTGTTTATTTCAGTTGATTTTGAGTGTAGGCTCAACAGACGGACTGGCGTGCAGTCGATATATTCAAACTGCATGCCGTTGTACGTTCAACTTCGTTCAGTCATAGTATCAACTTCACGCGATCGGCTGCAGTCATGTAGTGCAACCGCATACAGTTTAAGCAGTTAATAAAATCAATATAAACTGCGTACAGTCGTGACTTCAATTTCACGCGGTCGGCAACAATCTTGCAGTGTCGAAGAACGCTGTCCATCGATAACCGCATAGAGTTGTACTTGCACACTTACTGCGTGCGGTTGCTGCACACGACTGCAGCCGACCGCGTGATGTTGATATCATGACTGTACGAAGTCCAACGTTACAGATGAATAACTAAATCGATTGCGCGCGGTTGCTGCGATGCAGTCTGTCTATTGGCAGCCTAAATGCCTATGTCATTCCTTCTTTCGACATCAATCTTCCTGGCATTGATCCAAACCAAGACTTACTTTCAATATTCCATTCCAGGTACTGAGCACAACTTGGTCTTACTTCTCCTTAGCTTTGAGTGTGTACGAAGATGAAAGTTGAAGAGTTTTAATTATTTAATTTATTACTTAAGAATTCTTAGTGAGCATTTGCACGTAGTAAGTAGTATTAGACTGAAGTTCGAAGAACCAGAGAGTTAATAAAGGTTTTTGGTAATAATATGTTTTTTTCTTACTTCTATATCCCAAGTTTTTCTGTGGTTATTTAAAAGTTTTGGAGAGGCTCGTGGCTAAATAATAACAGCCACTTGGGTCGATCTTTAGGTTAAACCGTGCTTACCTAGGTTGGTCTGTGGATGGGTGCCCACCCTTATTTACTGAGTTTCCTCCGTGACTTGGAAAACACGTTAAGCCGTTGGTCCTGGTTGTCATTTGTAGATCTTTGACAGTCGTTACAGGTAGTCAGTGGCCCAAGAAGTCTGACAACCAGTCTGACCAAGAGGTATTACCTAAGTACTAATTGTGTTGTGGAAGTTATACAGGCAGTCGCTTCATGTAAAATACTGGTATTCAGCTGCACCCGGTTAGACTGGAAGCCGACCCCAACATAGTTGGGAAAAGGCTAGGTGATTGACAGAATGATGATGATTTAAAAAAATGGTGTCTATTATGACACTCTTTTGGCGATGAACGGCATCGACGGGCTGCGGTTGGTAAACATTTATTTATTTACATGTTTTTGTTGCCTGTAATATCCCGTATTTTGGGCAAAGACAGCTTCTAACACAGATAAGAATGAATGAGCTTGATCACCACGCTTTTCAGTGTGGTTTGACGATTTTAGATCGAAATCTTGGTCCAAGTGTAGAAACTACTAAGAAAGTACAGTCACATTGGTGCTTGCTGGGTTTGAACTTGAATCTTAGAGCTTAAGAGCTGGATCAAATATGAAACGAACCACCACGACAGAAAAACATGTGGGTGTGCCATTTATATGGTAATCGATCGATTTGTTCGTATAAATCACCATACAAAGGCTCAACATAGGTTCATTTCGCATAGCAATTGTTATAGGTAGAAGTACTGTTCTATTAGCTTGACTCATACAGTAATAGGGTAGACAATCATCATCATCATCATCAGCCTATAATGTTCTCACTGCTGGGACACGGCCTCCTCTCAATGAGAGGGAATGGGCTATAATCTACCACGCGGGCCCAGTGCGGATTGGTAGATGTCACGTCATGTCTTCGAATTTTTGGTTCTAAGACATGCCGGTTTCCTCACGATGTTTTCCTTCACCGTTTCGAGAGCAGCGGTGATGAAATAAATTACACAAAGAAATTCGCCTGTCTGGGTTCGAACCCACGACTTACTGTTCGTAAGTCGGGGCCGCCACCAATGGGCCACCGCTGCTCAATAGACAATAAACAAATCTAACTCCGTCAGATAAAGCATATTGGACACGCATTTTTTTTCGTTTTCACGTAAACAAAAGTTTAAGACGATACGGTGCGTCGAAAACTCGTGTGACGTCACATATCGGTAAATTTTTTACCGGTAAGTGGCGTCGCAAGTCCTCACCTTTGATGAATTTATTGTAAAAACAACCAGAATTGAAACAGCTGGATGGTTGAATATGCGTTTTATTTAGGAATGACAATAACGATGTTACAGTATAAACTTGCAGTATAGTCTTCTACCAATAATTACGTCGATTTTATTTAGAAGTGACTGCTCGCTGAGCTCCAGAATAGAATGAATCTGGAAAGGAATCGTTTCTGCCTGAACGTAACTGTTCCCCACTACCAGTGCACAACCCCACTAAACCAACGGAAATTCCCACTCAGTGCTGCCAGTAAAATAATTTAAGTGTGTATCAAATCTGTTACACCTGCAAAAGTTAATATTATTATCTTCGCCATTTTTTGATAATAAGATAAAAAAAAACACGTGTCCAAAATTTTCGAAAATGTAACTGACGGACTAAACTTATATACTTTATTGTCAGTCGTCATCCCTATTCTTCAACAACCCACCGTAATTTCCATCCATAGACAAAGAGACACTTATTACGTTAACACTACTGCCACATAATCTAATTACAACCACGCAGCACTCACTATTTGCTCTGCTCATTCCTTTTAATTAGAACCTTTTTATTGTCAGCGTGAGGCCAATAAATTCAATTATTCAACGCGAAGCAGCGGCCAGTTTTTTTCCGTCGTTTTTTTCCTCTACAATTGGATTTCAGTTCATTGGCTACGTAATAATTGTGCAAATTATCTGGTGTGTCGTAATTGGAAAAAAAATGGGAGATTTGGTTGAAGGTCCCTTGGTCGAGAGATTATTATAATTAGTTTTCGGAATTTGATTTTCGTTTTAATTGAGATTAGTTTTTGTTCTTTGAGGTTTGACAAAACGACGAAATCAGGTGTTTTTCATTGTCTTATATGTTGTCACAAGTTTAAATTGACTTAGCTTCCACTAAAAGCAAGATAAAAATAAATTATCAGTGTCTTATGGCATCATAATTTGACATTCTTATTAACGCAATGTTGAGCGCTGAAGTTCCGACCAGACCCCATATTTACAAACGCTCGCCTCGTTTCTGATTTGACAAGTCGTATCTCTGTCTTCTTTTGGCATAAGAAAACGACCGAGATAGACATACGACTTTCCGAATCGGAATCGAATCGAAGCGTTGTGAATACGGGTTCAGGAAGAAAATATGATCGCGCGACCCGACCAGTGCGCAAGATTTCTAATCGCTCGGGAACTTTACGCTCAAGTGGAACGACTGCGGAGTACTCACGTGTAGGAAATAAGTATCACGCGCGCCCGTTGCTTGTTTCTTTAGCTTGGGTACTTACTATCACCCCGCAATTGTATTATTGAGACTCTTGGGATTCTATAGGTAATTTGTTAATTCATTTTAAACAAAAAAGTGTATATACGTAGTATATCAACTATCTAGTGTCCACGACACAAGTTTTGCTTAGTGTGGCGCTAGGTGGCGCTGTGTGTTAATGTCCAGCGATATTTATTTATTTATTTTATTTATTTGTATTACAATTTACATTTTGATATAAAACTGTGTAAAAAGAACATTCAAAATAGTATCCCACTAGGCGCTGCAGCGCAGCGCAACAGGGGCCGAGCTGGTGGTGGTCAGGGCTCTTGAGAGAGGAACCTTCTAATACCTTCTAATCTTCTTCTGAATCAAGCCCTTGATCCAGCTGCCAAGCGAGAGCCTCATAAGATGTTGGTCGAGGCTCTTGGCTATTTAACTATTGGGCGACACGACTATTGGCATAATGCCTGCTGTACTCACGTCTCACATGTCGACAACCTCGCGAGCCAGAGAGACATTTAAATTGTTTATCTCTGCTTTCACGAGGGTTCGGTTGTCATTTCCATTTATTAAAACGATATTATTTAATTAAGAAGGCACGCCTGCTTCACAATTTTCACGGTGTTTCCATGGCAACTGAATAATAGGTTGCTAGCTAAAGTTTACTACCGTACTAGTAAACTGTAGCTAGCAACCTATTATTCAGTCTCACTCTTAATTTCAGCCTATTCTTTCTTACATAATTTGTTATATAATTTTTATCACTCTTTCCATAAAAGTGCCACTTGTGCCACAGTGTTCCACTTTTATATGATACATGGTTTGCAATACTCTTAGGGTCAATTCATACCAAGGCGCAACGCTGCCACTTTTTATAGAACGACTCAATATATAATTTTATTTACTACACGACAAGAAACAGATTTCATAACGATGCTTCTCGCGGCAACGCGCGGCGCAGCGTGAAATCAGTGGCCTCTTCCAGTGTCATTGCATCACATCGCATCGTCGGTGTGAACTAAGTTTTAGTAATTTGTGCATGTCTGTTGAGCAAGTAGCATCGAATAAAGCGATAGAGGTCGGATTTTCCCAACACAAGAAACGTAGGACACGAAATGTTTTAAGCAAAATACGCTTTAGCATCAAACACTTTTCTGGACACTTTTATTAATATTACAAACTTTTAAAACAGTCTCTGCTTTCACTCCATTGAAAGCGCGTCTCATGTTGGTTACGCTCTTGTTACTAGTGGCAACGTAAAATAATAAAGGGTGTAAAACACCTCTTAACGAAGCCGAAAGGCACTTGTTCTCCCCATCATTGCGATATTTTTTTTATTCTTTACCATACCTGGGAACCTTCTATTTATTGATAATGGGGGGGGGGGGGGTTAAAGATACAACTTTCGACAAGTTTTTTTTTTTTAATTTGATTTTTACTTTAAACACCTCTACGACCCCCGTATTATTCAATCCATCAATCAGCACAAGTTTCAAGTGCGTTACATTGAGTTTGACCACAAAACATGATTTTTCACCAAAAAATAAAAAGTTGTTTCTCAGCAAAAATACTTTTGCGTAAAGTTACTTAGTTTGATGTACAGAATGCTTGGTTGACGGCTTCGTGATGAGGCGGTTTACACCCTGTATACATTTAAAGTAGGAAGTAGGTTTACATAACATGACAGAACAGTACGTCCTACAGAATATGTGTACCTAGTACACACCGAATACCAGCGCTGTGACGTTTTTTTTTAATGTTACTGCACCATGCTGAATGCTGATACAGGAGCCTTTTGGCCTCGTACAGGACGAGTTTCGTTTCTTTTAATTTTTAAATATATAGAGGAAAGTCACCAAATATGGAATAGTATCTTAATATGGAATACCTTCATTTCTCTAAGAATATAAGTATGAAATGCAACACTCGACCATCTTTTGTTTCATTCGGTCTACTAACTATCGCACCCACACCATCGAGTCAGTTGCGCGAATGCTTCACGTGTGGCAGCCGTGTTTTGTTTTGTTGTCGTGCAGAACATTTTAAAGGTAAGTAATAAACGAGTATTACCAGCTGGTATATTTTTTTACATAAGTGTTATACTATTTAGTATATCGGTATTATGTTTATTTCACCATTTTGTGATCTTTTGTCATTAAAATATTGTGACTTTAAAAAATATTTAGAAGAGTTTGAACCAGTATAAAAATCCAAATATGGACAGTCGTACTTTTACGTACGTTTGATACTTGGATCTGTGACTTTTGCAAGTAATTATGTAACTTCTTTCATTTATCACAATATATTATGTTCGAGCACCTCGATGACATCTCATTCGGCCTACGTCATTTCACCCGTTTCAACGTTCATTAGGCAGTCGTGCGCCATCTACGATATAGCTAACACTTGTGTAACAGACGTAACAGTGCAATAAACTACTTGTAAAACCAAGAATATACGCAATTATTTGGAGTCAGATTCTATTCATTTGGTACCCTGGATCAATCCCATGCCAAAACATGGTGACCCCGACGTGATCGACGCAGCTATCGGCATATTTTATTCATCGCATCGTACCTTTGTCAAAGCGGACTTTGGACTCGACGCACGCTAATTGAAAAAACGTTGCCCAGCCGTTGAAAATCGTTGCATCTTTTAATTTAGAGATTGGTTTCTTTAAACTGAGGAGAAACCGCTTGAACATCTCAATTGTGGACACGGAGAAATAACACAGGAACCACGAGTGGAGTGAAACACCACATCGCCAGGAGATCATCTGAACCACAGCTTGTAGCCCGCCGGTCAGACTTGTGAACGAGGAGCACCGCAGCCACGGTTAAGCCAGGGAAGTGATCCATCCTGTGGTTCCCCTATTATTCCCATTTTTCCGTCCTCTTTTTGACTGAGCATTGTGCTAATTTACTTCATTAGTTATCCGCCTGCGGGGGAAGTGTTACTTCATTGTGAGGCTAACGCAAAACCAAAGGCAAGATCATACCAGTTTTTACATAATCCTTATTCCCTATTAACATAAAAAAAAAAAAATATATGTGTAAATGGGGTGGATGAAAAGCTGACAAAATAGCACGATTATTAAGCGAATGTAATCTTTTTTATAGGTTTTTTACACAAGTTTGTTAGCTATCCATCATTACATTTCATTAAAATACTGTCTAAAATCAGTAATAAGTCGCAAGCCGTGCAGCTCACTGTTTTTCTCAGCCACGTGCGCATGCGCAAATTCCCAATCCAAAGTTTAATCGCACATATTTCTAAAGATTTTCATTATTTATGCACGTAGTTGCCATTAAAACTATAAAATATTCAATATTTTTGCTAAAATTCATCTCATACAATTTATAGTTAGTTACATTACCTAATCGCTAGTCCATTTAATTTCCCTTGGTTTCGCCGAAAACCAAACATTTCTTATATGTAATTAATGTTTATTTTATTACGCATTCCAGTGCATATTGTGTGTGAGCGAGGTGCGTGCGGACCAGCTGACGCCTATTGTTCTTTCGGCGCGTTATCTATCGCCAGCCGTCCCATCAGCTGATTTGTCCCGTTACCTGCGATCGTGACTTTGAATCACCGTCGCATACGCTGGAGTGAATTTAAGTATTTCTTTGTTTATTTCATTATCTGTGTGTGTTCCATTTTGTATTGCTGAATTTTTATTATGTCGCATACAAGTATGAGTGATTTCCGTTCAAGATCACCAGTTGAAGGTGTTAAACTTCAAGTTCCTACAGCTAGTCATTCAATAAAAGACTTGAAAGATTTAATTGTAAAACGTAGTTCAGTTAAAGGTCGAATTACAAAGTTTAAAAACCTTTTAAATGAAGTCACTTCTTTAGAAAAACCTACCGATGCTCAAATGCATACTTTATTAAATAGGTACGAAAGGTTTCGTGAATTGTTTATTTATTTTGAAGATCTGCAATCAGACATAGAATTGTTAAATTCCTCTGAGTTAGATAGTGAACTCGACATCAGAGATGCCATAGAAAGAGACTTTAGTTCTTTGATTGCAGAGACAAAACTATTTATAGATACTAATCTTTTAAAACCGAATAGTAATGCTGATTCTTTACATTCTGCACGTGATTCTTCTAAATGCTGTAGCACTAAGCCTATGGGCTTCAAATTGCCTTTGATTAAAGTAGCAAAGTTTGATGGTGATTTCTTTAAATGGATGGAGTTGCGTGATACATTTATTTCTTTAATTCACAGCAATGACAGAATTGAACCTGTACACAAGTTTCATTACTTGAACTCTTACCTTGAGGGGGAGGCTTCCAATGTCATTAGTAACTTGCCAGTATGCTCTGCTAATTATGAGGATGCCTGGAATCTTCTCTGTGAGAGATACAACAATGTCAAGCAATTGAAAAAGAATCATTATAATTTATTCTGTAATTTTCCACCTACCACTCGAGATTCTGCTAAATCTATGCGAAATTTAATAGATCATGTTTCAAAAGGTTTACGTGCCTTGAAGACTTTGGGTGAGCCCACAGACTCGTGGGACGGTTTAGTTGTCGAATTGGCCTCAGCGAAATTCGACAGTGGCACTAAGTTCAAGTGGGAGGAATATACCAACTCATTAGAAAATTCTCCTACATTACAGGATCTCTTTAAATTTCTCAATAGTCGAGCTAATGTCTTAGACGCTGTTAAAATTAATAAATCAAAAGGTGAAACAACTTCTTCTCATAAGTGTGATAAGTCTCATACTAAGTCTTTTGCAATTTCAGCTGATGTTAATGCGGGTTCTAGTGACGCGTGCCTCCTGTGCAAGGGTAGGCATCGGATTTACGATTGTGCGGCTTTTTTGGCCAAGTCACCAGCAGATCGAGCCGCGGAGGCGATGAAATTGAGGCTGTGCCTCAATTGCTTGCGTAAGGGACACTCATCACGCCAATGCAGGTTAGGTCCATGTTCTACTTGTAAAAGGCGACACAACACCCTGTTGCATAGGGAACCGTCTCAACCTGTGACCACATCGAATGTTCACACGTCTGCATCCTCAACTGTGAGTGCAGTCGAGCAAGTTTCGACTGATAATGTTGCTACTGATGACGTAGTTAGTATGTCGGTCAAGGCCAACCATAGTGTGCTGCTTTCAACAGCCCTGGTTGATGTTTTTAATCCAGTTACAAATCAATACACAACAATTCGAGCACTGCTAGACAGCGGGAGTCAGTCTTCTTTAATCACTGATAGTTTAAAAAATAAGCTTCAGTTGACTCCTCAGCCAATCCAGGTCGATATTGTAGGTATAGGTAATGTGTCTACATCTCATTCACTACAAAGATGTGTAGTGCAAGTTAAATCAAAACACAATGATTTTAAATCAAATGTGTCGTGTTTAGTGTTGCCTCAATTAACAGGTAACTTACCTAAGAAATCATTTAATATTTCGCAACTTAATTTACCTCCTAATATTAAGTTAGCCGATCCCACCTTTAACCAATGTGCTCAAGTTGATATGTTAATAGGTGTTGATTTGTTTTGGTCGGTTATAGAGGGTGAGCAAATATCTCTTGGTCCCAACCAACCTATCATGCGTAAGTCGAAGCTAGGCTGGATTTTGGCAGGCCCACTGTATATTCGAGATATTAGCAAGTCACAAAATAAAACTGTAAATTGTCATCACATTTTTATCAATTGTTCAGATAGTTGCTCAAATGAAGTACTAGACCAGCAATTAACCAAGTTCTGGGAGTTGGAACAAATCCCTCACTCAACCAATACTGAAACTGAAGAGGAGATTGCATGTGAAAATCATTTTGTTATGAATACTAGCCGAAATGATGAAGGCAGATTCATAGTTAAATTGCCACTCCATACAGAACCCGATTGTCTAGGCAATTCATTCATAATGGCTAAAAGGCAATTTTTCGCGTTAGAGAAACGTTTTAATAAAAATCCGGAACTGAAAGATATGTATTCAAAATTCATTCAAGAGTACTCTGATCTAGGGCATTTATCGGAATCCAAAGTTTTGATTCCCGAACAATCTTACTTTATTCCGCATCATGCAGTATTAAAACCAACCAGCGAATCGACAAAGTTACGTGTCGTCTTCAATGGTAGTGCACCTACAACGTCAGGATATTCCATTAATGATCTACAGTTAACCGGTCCAAACATACAAGATTCGTTGTTAAATATTTTACTCAGATTTCGTCAATACGCTTATGTGTTGTCAGGCGATATAGAGAAAATGTATAGGCAAGTACTGATTCGCGAAGATCATCGTAATTTGCAACTAATTTTATGGCGTAATTGTGACAATGAGCCATTAAAGTCACTCAGATTAAATACGGTTACATACGGATACACCAGTTCAAGTTTTTTAAGCACTCGTTGTTTATGGCAATTAGGCGAGGAGTGTAGTGACCCTAAAATACGAACCGTAATACAAAATGACTTTCTTGTGGATGATTTGTTGACGGGTTGCGACAGTGAAGCTGAATTGATACTAATTAGAGACGCGATAGAAAATGCTTTGACAGCTGGTTGTTTTACATTACGTAAATATCGGTCAAATTCACGTTCTTTGATTTCTGAATCCCAAAATGTTCAACGCAATCTGATCATCAGTTCCTCACTACACACCCTAGGAGTAGGGTGGAACCCTAATGAGGATTACATACATTTTCCCACAAATTATGAAAACAAAAGTGACAACCCTACTAAAAGATCTATCTTATCAGATTCCTGTAAGGTCTTCGATCCTCTTGGCCTGTTAAGTTTATTTACTATTAAACCTAAAATATTAATTCAACAGTTATGGGTACAAAAAATAGACTGGGACGAACCAGTGCCCAACAATATACTAAAATCGTGGCAATCTTTCATAAAAAACATGTCTAATATTCGTAATCTATTCATTCCTCGTCACGTGTTATGTAATAATCCGGTTTTGATAGAATTACATTGTTTTTGTGACGCGTCGACGACCGCCTATGCCGCATGTGTTTACTTAAGATCGGTAAATAGTCAAGGTGACGTCACAGTACGATTGCTGTGTGCTAAGGCTCGCGTTGCGTCTGTGAAGCCGACTACGGTGCCCAGGCTTGAGCTGTGTGCGTGTCTGTTGGGAGCTCAGCTCGCTGCGGCCGCATGTCGCGCACTGCGATGTGTTATCACTCGACAGATATTTTGGTCTGACTCATCCATCGCGCTAGCATGGCTGGGGGCTAGGTATGATAAATTGAAAACGTTTGTTGCTAACAGAGTGTGCAGTATTTTAGAGCTTACTGAAGGTTCGGAATGGCGTCATGTGCCTACCACACTCAACCCGGCAGACTTAGCATCACGAGGGGTAGATGCAGACAAAATAAATATCTTAGGCTTATGGTGGAACGGTCCTTCATACTTACTTATGTCGGAAAAGTTCTGGCCTACAAATAATAAAATAATAAACAATATTAGTGATTTGCCCGAGGTAAAATCAAATGTATGTGTGAATGTAGATAGTGAGACAAATCATGTAATTAATTTCGATAAATATTCTAATTTTTCAAGATTGCAACGGTCTTTTGCTTATGTACTTCGATTTGTGCATAATTGCAAGCATTCAAACAATAAACTCACAGGTGTTTTACAGCCTGATGAGCTTAAAGCTTCGTTAGAAGAACTAGTGCGTCTAGCTCAGCAAGAACTATTCAGTTCAGAAGTGAAAACACTTCATTCTCAAAGGACATTAGGTTCTAAAAATCCATTGTTGGCTTTGAGTCCGTTCTTAGATACTAAAAATATCATGAGAGTTGGAGGGCGTCTGAAATATTCTTGTTATTCATTCGAAAAACGTCATCCAATGGTGCTACATGCTAAGCATAGACTTGTGAAATTGTTGTTTCGGCATGAGCACTTACGTCTTCTCCATGCTGGTCCACAGCTACTACTTGCATCCATTCGCGAATACGTCTGGCCCATTGCTGGACGAGATCTTGCACGAACTACCGCTAGGCAGTGTATTGTTTGTAGGAAGGTTAGCGGGAATACGTTGGCTCCTCTGATGGGTTCCTTACCCGAGCAGCGTGTGAACCCCGATTTCCCATTTGCTAGTGCTGGTGTCGATTTCGCTGGACCATTTTTGATAACAGATAGGAAAGGGAGAGGATGTAAAATTACAAAATGTTACCTTTGTATTTTTGTATGTTTACGATTTAAATGTTTACATCTCGAAGCTGTGAGTGAGCTTTCGAAAGATGCTTTTATACTTTCGTTGCGACGTTTTATCTCTCGCAGAGGAAAACCTACGGAGATATTTTGCGACAATGGCCGTAACTTTGTTGCCGCTGACAGGGAAATTCAGGACTTGATTTCAAGGCATACTAATGATATTGCGAGCTTTGCTTCTGGGGAGGGTATTAAATTTAAATTTCAACCAGCGTATGCGCCCCATTTCGGAGGCTTATGGGAGGCTGGCGTAAAATCCGCCAAGTTCCACTTAAAAAGAATTTTAGGTAATTCACATTTGACATTCGAAGAATTAGCCACTTTGTTCAGTCAAATCGAGGCTATCCTCAACAGCCGCCCTTTATATCCCTTATCCTCATGTCCTGATGACCTTCAGTCCTTAACCCCAGGTCACTTCCTGATCGGGCGGCCGCTAACTTCGATGCCGTCTCCCAGTCTGGAACACTTGAACCTCAACAGGCTAGATCGCTTTCAGCGCCTAGAACGTCTGCGCCAGGATTTTTGGAGACGCTGGCAGCTGGAATACTTGGCTGAGCTGCAGCAGAGGCGGAAGTGGAAGGTTCCAAATCGACCACTTCAAGCTGGCGACTTAGTATTAATAAAAGAAGAAAATACTCCACCCATGTCATGGAAATTGGGTCGAATTCAATGCCTGTTTCCAGGAAAGGACGGCGTGGCTCGGGTCGCCGAGATTAAAACTGCTTCAGGCACCTATCGAAGGGGTGTGAAGTATCTGTGCCCCCTGCTGGATGCTGCTGCAGATTAATTGGAGTCAGGACACTCCAACGCCCCCCAGTATGTTCGAGCACCTCGATGACATCTCATTCGGCCTACGTCATTTCACCCGTTTCAACGTTCATTAGGCAGTCGTGCGCCATCTACGATATAGCTAACACTTGTGTAACAGACGTAACAGTGCAATAAACTACTTGTAAAACCAAGAATATACGCAATTATTTGGATTCAGATTCTATTCATTTGGTACCCTGGATCAATCCCATGCCAAAACATATTATATTCATTTAATTGATCTCAAAGATATTAATGTCCATTTTTGTTATTGCTATGTTGATTTATGCTTATATTATTTATTTATTTATTAACACTTCAAGCACAAAAGTACACAGGCGGACTTAATGCCATAGGCATTTTCTACCAGTCAACTTTTAGGTGATGCAGAGACAAGCAGTGGTAGGTGTCATTTCTGAAATATATATATATATATATTCCATATATGGATACCTATTCCATATTTGGTTACTCATTTGTGATTTTGTTTTTTGTGTTAGATTTTAATTTGATAATTAATATATTTGATTAAAGGCTGTTAATTACTACATATAAATGTATGACTGATTAGAAAAAACATTAAACTGATTTATTTTATATGAAGTTTTTTTTTATATCCCAAAAACAAAATGGTATTCCATATTTGGTGACTTTCCTCTATATTTGTATTTTTTCCTGTGTAATTTTTATACTGATAATGTTGATGTGTTTTGTCCTGTGCGGGCTAATAAATGCTTTTTCTTTCTTTCTTTCTTTCTAGTAGTGTAACCACATTTTGCCAGTTATATTTAAGTCCAATGTAATAGGGAGCGAGCTTATTGCCATCAACCGGGCACAAATCTAGCCTCCGTGGCTGCTACTGAAAAAAATCCGTTTTTATTTTTTTTTTTATGATGGGAAATCATCAAATGACTTCTCCCACTCTGGGCGGAGCGGGAGGGAGTGTCAGACTCTTACTGACTAAAAACCATCCATGTTCCTTCCTCGCCTTTTACGTTCCGGGGCCCGGGAATCGAACTCAGGACCTCAATCTTGGCAGTCGCGTTTGCGACCACAAGACCAAAAAGGCAGTCATCGCTTCATTTAATTTTAATATATCCTATACCTTAAGGAAACTCTCTCGATCTCCGGAAACTTCTAAAAGATTTTACAGGAAAACACTCAACAAATTGCCGATTCCTAAGTATCCGAAGATTTCCTTCTATCAACATTTCAGTACAACTTTTCATATTATCTTCCTATTCGTAGACTTTAGCAGAAATTTTCTCCCTTTAAGTTTTCTCATTAAAATATAATAAGTTTAATGGGAAATAATAGATTGATGTTTTCAACATGTTTTAGTATTGGGGTACGTATTTTTGCTGTCACCATTGACAATTGTATTGACAAATGAAAATGGAATTGCGTAAAAGGTATGGCTCGCAGGTATTACTCACTATTCAGCAGGTGTTTAAAATTGCGGCTTTTTGAAGTGATATATAAATTGAGTCTTTCTGATCTAGTAGTTTGAGGCTATGGTGGAGGTGATTGGGTATAACACCCGTAGTAGAGAGAACAATAGGTACAACGTATAGTTTTTCCTGCCTCCAGATTCTGGTCACTTCTTCTTTCAGTTCAGAATATTTACTGATTTTTTCCCCTATTGTTTTTTGTAGATTGTGTGTATTAGGGACTGCAATATCTATGAGGTATGTAACTTTATTAGCTTTATCTTGAAGTATTATATCTGGTCTAATTGTAGTGAATGGTCCTGTCAGTTAGTATGGCGCGAGAGTTTGTGTGTTGTATTTTCCAGGAATTTTCTGGTACATACTTATAATAAGGAGCGTTAGCTCCAGTTTCACCGGTTCCGGATAAAGTGTCGGTTAGTTATCTGATAGTTAATACTATCTACGACTTAAAGGCTGGTTATAACTAATACTTTATCTACCAGATATCGCTATCCGACACCTGTGAAACCAAAAAAGTTAGTTTATCTGGCAGATAAGTTCCTAATAGGCTAACCGACACTTTATCTGCAACCGGTGAAACTGGCTCTTAGTGTCTTGTATGAGCTTATATTTAAGTGCTAGGTTTTGATGAATGATGTTTGCTACTTGATTATGCCTGTGAGTATAATCTGTTTGGGTGAGTGTTATGCATGCCCCTGTGATGTGTTGTATGGTCGCTGGTTGGATGTGGCATTTGCGGCATTTGTCGTTCGTTATTGTGGATTATTATTATCTCCTTTATTCATTATATATCTTACTTTATACATTTTTAAATATTTCTTAAAAAACATATAAAAACATTTGAAAATATAAAAAATACAGAGGCATGCCCGACACACGTCAACCGTCCCGTCCTTCATAATATATTTCCGGTGGTTGTTCGTTAACATAACTTCGTCCATAATCGCACAGACAAAACCTTCAGTTTCCCCGAAGAGGTCACCAAAACGTAGCCAGGACACGGACGCTAGAAAATCTACATCGGCCCGATGAAGAGCCCGGTAGAAGCGCCCGTGAAGCTCCTTGCCCTGCCATTCTTTCTTGCGGTCATCGGTAGTAAGTACCACAGATTTGCGCCCGTTCTCTTTAGCCATGGACAACGGGGTAAGTCCCTTGTCCACTGCGACATTATTATTATTATTACAGGAAAGTCTTAATAATGATTTGGTAAGTCACCTCTGTCAGCATAGTTACATCTAGAAGGTATGTGATTTACTCCAAGATCAATAGTGTACGTGACTGAAAGGACCAGAATCCACAAGCATACAGAATAAGCAATTCACTGATAGAATTTGATTTAGTATTTCCAGCAACGAAGAGATCGGTGGTCATTAGTATTCTTGCATAATACTGCCAATGTGAAGGTTGGAGAAATTCTATTCTGGTCGAGTAAGAGTTTTGAAAGTACGGATTTGTGAATTTGTGTGGCTTTTAGAGTCGGTGTCGTAGCGTTATTATTTGGGGACGAATAAGTTTTAATTGTTAGGATGAACTTAAATTTTCATTGAGTTGAATTTTTTGAACTAACAATTTAATTTGAAGTTTTACTTTTCTACCTTACTAATTACTGGTTGGCTAAAAAATACCGTGTGGTGATCCCATCCCATCCTCGTCGCCATTGAAGAATATGGAGGCACGTTTGTAGCAAGGGTGGAATCAAATGACATCGACTGATTTGCTGATAAGACAGTCAGTGTATAATAAAATTCCAGACTGATGCAAGTGACGCATCTTGACAACCATAAACAATTTGTGTTCTTAATTAACCATAGACTGTAAAGTTAACCACTGATTATTACTTATTTTTAACGCTTACATCACACGATGCATCAACTGTACTGACTGAAGATTACTTACACTGACCCTAAATACATTAGGTTAAGAGCAAGAAATAGTAGTTTATGCGACTGTGCATAATGCCTAATTATGTATAGTTGCATACACTACTTTATCTACCCAAATATCATAAGGGCTCTATGATGGGTTCAGGAACCATAGGGAAATGACCTGCATTGTTACTTGGCCCTTGATTTTTGTGCCAACCGGTTATTAGTTGCATTCATCGCTGCATTTACGATATCTGGCGGAGTATTCATGCCAACTTCTGAGTCACTATCACTCATTTTCGACAGAAATAAAGAACTTATCAGAAAATTTGTCTACTCGTAACTGGATTACTGGAAATAAAAAGCTAACGAACAAATGACAGCTCGAAATGGCGGCGTTTCGGATATCTGTAATTTTTTTTAAATCATAGGCAAACGAACAAAGTCACTATTCTTGTGTCACTCGAGATCAAAATGTCGTGCGATTTATAATTAAAATTATACTGAATTGGGTTTTTTTTTTTATCGATATCTGATTTAATGTAGGTGGTACTAGAATAGCACACTCACTTGAATTTGACACCTGTTCCAAATTTAAAACTCATAACCTACTGTTTTCAGTTGCGTTATGAGTTCATTACAGTTCCGTTTATTTCTGCAGGTTGGTAATTCTGGTCATTGCCTATGGTTTTTGAACGCATTAGAGAGGGTTTATGATATTTGGGTAGATAAATTATGTTATGCTATTTTGCTAATTACCACAAAAGCTTTATGTACTGTGTAAAATAGTGATAGTTTAGTGGTGTATTCTTTGGACTGTCAAGTCATAGGTCATGAGTTCGAACCCTAGACACGCACCTCTGATTCATGTGCGTATTGTATAGTTGTCACTTGTTTCGGTGAAGGATATACTCGTACATCAAAAGGAAAATAACATGCCTGAGAGATATTCCTCGACGCCATGTTAATCCACGTTAGAGGCCTATGAGTGGCATACCACACGAGAAAGAAAAAAGAAGACGTATGTAGAGATACCAAAACAAGAAGTGACCTCTTACGCTAGCCAATGAAGGAAACAAACAAACATAGTTTTGTGTTGCTGGAGTAGGCTCCACAGTAGGCACAGAACTATGTTTCAACGACACGAATGGCGCAGCGGTAGTGAGGCTGCCTTACGTTCTTAGGGTCCCGGGTTCGAATCCCGGTAGGAGCAAATGTTTATGTGATGAGCATGGACATTTGTTTCCGAGTTATGGATGTTTATACAGGGTGTAAACCACTTCATCACAAAGCCGTTAACCAAGCATTCTGTACATCAAACTAAGTAATTTTACGCAAAAATTATTGCTGGGAAACAACTTTTTTTTTTGAGGTTATAAATCATGTTTTGTGGTAGAGCTCAATGTAACGCACTTAAAACATTGTGCTGATGGATGGATTGAATAGTACGGGGGTCGTGGAGTTGTCCAAAATCAAAAACTTAGGTACGGTGTTGAACAAAAAAATGATTGCAACGATGGGGAGAACAAGTGCCTTTTGTCTTCGTGAAGAGGTGTTTTACACCCTATATGTATAATAAGTATGTATTTACAAACAAAAAGTATATATGTAATATAACAACTGTCTGGTGACCACGACACAAGCCTTGCTTAGTGTGGCACTAGACGGCGCTGTGTGTAATGTCCAGCGATATTAACTTATTAAAAAAAAAAAAATGTTTGTTTATTTGTTTGTGTTGCGAAAGTATGTACCTATACTGATATACTGATCAATTTCGCTACGGTCCTTATGATACAAATCTGACTTTTCAGAGGAACATTACTCATAAGGCCAGTGAATGCCTAGAACGTCTCTTCTCAATAGAAGAGAGAGCTGCCAAAAACCACAGAATAATCAAACCAACTAAACCCCTTTAAGCACACCTAATTCCACAAGCATAATAACCTAAAATAAATACCCAAAATTCGCTGAAATCAAAAGCTAAACGCTTAATAGCTGTAGCCTCTGTCTAGCATAGTCTTCTGCGCAACAGATCGCGTAATGTATTCGAAATATGTTATCCTATCCGAACGACCGGCGCGACCGATTAATGTTGTCCGACCGTTGCAATAAAAACACCTGTACATCGCAAACTACAAGTGCTAGAGCAACTTAAAAAACATGGTTGTAAAGCTGAATACATAAAGAATCTATTTAACTAAAAACCAAGAAATATAACATTAATTTAATACTCTAAAATAAATGTAAAGTTTGAAAAACAGTCACGAAACGGCTATTTCGCGATTAAAATATTTATTTTACGAAAATCTATTAACTCCTTATCAATAAAAAAAATCTTATTAGAAACTAGATTATATTTCCTTTCCATTAAGACCAAAATCTTAGTAACGTGTTAATTAGAAACCATTTAGAATCTAACTGGAATGTGGAAACTCAGTTTGTTTTGATGCGGCCGGCGCCCGCGCACGTTTTTAAAACTCAAATATTTACGTAACTTTAACTCTAAGATACCTCTTTTTGTTGTTTATAAAATTAAAGAATATACTCACCATACTAAATAATTACTATTTATCCGTTATTACACACGTTTTAATCACATAAAATTACTTATTCAATGTTTACACACAGCACTATAGGTATACATACCTATCAGTTTTTCACAGGCAAATTACTGCAACTTTGAGATTCGGAAACTAAATTACTTTAACATAATATTGTAGCACGGTTCTTCACATTCATTTTGATGTATAATACTATACTAAAATACGACTATTTCGATAATAAAACAATTTAAATACGACACTGCGCAGACGCAACACGGGAAAAAATGGCCGGGTTTGTTTACACTAAATTGTTTATATTATTTTGACGTCTGTCGATGCCTTTGGGCATAGATAAACGGTATAGAGTTGGGACATATTGTATTAAAGAGACTGTAGACGATCAATGCATGGAAATAGCAAGTTTTGATGATTTTTAAAGCATTTATTTTAAAGGAGGTGCGTTTTGTTTTTTGCGGCTACATTAGTAGCCCACGGCGTCGTCGTTTCAAAAGCAGTCGGCCAGTCTAGTAGCCAAAAACGCGTTAGGAGGTAGTAATTACTTTGCAGCCACATGTGGTTTGTAAAGCCTCAATTTTCGCCACTATATGACGACAACATCGATTTAGAAGTCGATACATGGACTGCGGGACATTGTTTAACAGCTGCTGTCGTGACAAATTACCTACGTAGGCGTCCAGTGAACGAATACTGGGACGATATCCAAGAGACGTGACCTGAAAATTATTGAGATTAATCTACTTATTGTTGTGTTTCTTGTGTGAAATCTGAGATGTGGTGTTGGGTTCGTGGAGATTCTTGTAGACAAGGTCAAATTAAATTAGCTAACGAAACGAGGCAGACGTGTTGGGTATCAATTTCTAAATACAATAAAACAAAAGAAATTGGATTTTAAAACTTACCATTAAAGAAACTACGCTGCTAATGACAGTTGGCTCCAAATCTCCATAAAATATTTTGTGGCTGATTTTGAAGCACGTACAGTCACGTCTAACAATATGTATACACTTTCGTTAATATTATAGCTATTTTCGCGAGAAATAACGATTGTAACTAGGAGATTGGATTTTTTTTCATAAAAATAAGAGTTCCAGAATACTATGTACGTAATAACATTAAATTTAAATCAGTACATTACGAGAAACACAATTTAAAAAATTCTTAAGTGTTAACATATGTACTTACTCCGATCAGTTTGTTTTAACTTGAGTTAGCTTTTGTGGTATGTACTATAAATATATTTAAAGGTTTGGCGGAAAGCATACGCAATAACAAAATAATAATTTCCAATTTTCTTTTCAGTAAATAAATCTACTTAACGATAGCAGAAAAAGCAGCACCTAATGTACAATATTTAATCTAGAAAGCTAGACGCTAAGGAAAGTTTTCAGACATAACCTAATAAGATAGCTATTTTAATATAAATAATATCTGTAAACTTTCCTTCAGTAACGAATTTTCTCAAGATATTCCAATCATCAAAATACTTAATACAATTTTGCGACAACGCTACTTGCTCTAAAGTAAATAGACTAACTTCAAAGCGGCGTGGCCAAACCGTGGAACTTTGATTCCAACTGAAACCTCTTCGAAACTGAAAGAAGTGGAAATTAATTTATTGCAAATAAAGAAAGTTTTGATCCGAGCGCTCTGAAGTTGTTTCTGTTTACAAAAGTGAAAACAATCAAGTGCCTAAATGAAGAAATTTAGGTTCCTGAAAATAGGTGCAGGCACGACCAGAAGAATGAGATTTTTGCCTGTAATAATTTAAACTAGATATTTTTTTGTCGTGTATCCTAGACAAAAAAAAATTGTCTGTCAGTTATATTATCAACAAATATTTGACACCTATTTTTTCTTTTGTTTCATAAACCAACATTTACACGAAGCTGCGACGCTTTTCAAATTCTCAATACGTCACGCCTTGGTATAACTTTTAGCGAGTTACGACGTCACGAGCGTCACTCTCGAGTTTTGATGCCTTTTATCTTTGTCGATATTCATTGATTTACAAAACCAAAATTATAATTTGAAATTGTCGTCATGCCTTTTCATTTCTGTTTCATTTAACAAGGAGAATTATTTAACGTAGTGATCAATGGCAACTATTTCGACCCCAAGAAACGCAGCTCTGATTTTTCGAATACATTTGCGTATTTATTCAATACTTTCACTTGCTTTGGTGAAGCAAAACATCAGAAAACCAAACCTGCCTGAGGAATATTTCTTGACAGCATGTAAAGCCAAATCATGGGGCCACCCGTGTTCAGGGACTCAAACTGTAACCGTAATAATGTGTTTTTAACACTGTTTTTAAAACAGCTTCAACAGAAAAACACTTTTAAATGTAACAGATATAATAATGTTACCGCATCAAACTGTAACCCTTTATGTGTTAATATGTGTAACTGAAATAATCAGTTTTACAACAGACTTCGCCTAGATTTCGGCTATCCAATGGCAACGCTGAGTTTACCTGTTAAACACTTATTAACACTGTTAAACCTTTTATATCTGTTACAGATATGTTACGGTTACACTTTTGTAAGTGTTTTGGGTTAACACATTGAAAACACATTTATCAGTGTTACATATTTGATTCTGTTACCAATTCAACATGTAACACTTATAATTCTGTAACCTTTATGAAGGTATTAATAGTCCCTGCCCATGTTTATGCCAATAAATACTTTGACAACAGGTTAGGCATTTACCTACCGAAAAATCGGTTCACCTAGTCCAAAGTTCTGAGGAAACAAACACAAAAAAAAAATACAGACGAATTGATAACCTCCTCTTTTTGCAAGTCGGTTGAAAAGAAAGAGAACAATTACTCTCAGGGAACTGCACACTTTCAAAAACCTTTGCATCAGTTATACAACTATCCTGCTTGGTTCAAAAACATAGAGTGAGTTATAAAATATCATTGAACAGCAAAACTCTTCATTGCATCCATTTGCTGTAGTCACATTCGATATTTTATTAAATTCGTACTTTATCCACGGGTATGTAGGTAATAGTATAATGATTATTATTTTCCAAGCGGTTCTTTTGGCCTCATTACTATACTCGTACTTATCCAAACAAGAACTTCACAAAAATGGTAACCCCTCAGTATCAAATTTCCCATCATACGTCCCAAACTATCAAATTTTCCGTATTTACGACTTGTTGGTGAGAAGCTGTAAAGTGTAACGACCTGTTTTCGCTTGCCAGCAGCCTTGAACGCCCTGTATTTGGTGTCAACAGTTTATGGCATATAAACGTACGTACAAGGCCATCTAGTAACAATAAGTCGAACTAGAGGTGTTGAAACGTGGAACAAGTGCTAATCTTCATGCTTGTTGCAAATTAATGTTGTCTTTTTCTTAGTGATTTTAGATGTTGGAATGAACGTTTAGGTTAGATTGGTTGCTTAGGAACAATATAAAATTGAGCATACATATTTTAATAAAAAGGATTGAATAAAATAAAGACTATTTTTAACAAAGACAAATAGGTCGGTGTAGGCTGGATAAACGTTTTTTCGGTATAACGATTACGACTAATAGATTAGCTCATAGTCATCATTTTATCTAAATGTTTTTAACTCAAAATAATCAAGATCTTTAAATAATTAATTACTTGTCAAGGTGTTACTATCTGGTATGAATGAACAAACAAAAATCTGACATATCCGAGGTGAAGTGAAAAAACTTCAGAGCCTCTCATGGAGCTAAAGATTCATCCTCCTAGAAATATGAGACGAGGGTCCGCTAATTCACGAATTAAAACTAAACATTACAACCTGTTTTCGTGCGTTATACCGCCAAAATCAACGGTTCAGTTTCAACCCTAAGCCCGTGTGTCTCAACTGATGAGAATAAATAACCGCTACACTGAGTAAATATTGACGACTCCAAATTCAGCGTTTGTTGCTAACTTTCAAATGAAATCCTTTAAACATGGCCTGTTTATGTTCTTCATTGGCTACGGATACAGTTGTTTTATAAAAAAAAAACAAGTGAATCGTTTACTTAAATTAAAGTTTACCGTAATAATTATATATGGATTTATATTTAGCATGCTGCCAAACCATATTCGTAACGTCACTCTTTTGTATCTCAATTCCAATAATATTTCGATCAAAGGAAACAATTTTTCAATAAGCTTTTAATATAATAAACCGAATTTACTTTATGTGGCAAATCTTATGCAAACATGCCATTCTTCAAGTCTCACTGATTCAGGTTCTGTTTTGTCACTGAAATTATGATTTTTGGACAGTGTTCATAATTTACTCGATCTAGGAATCGAACCCTGGACCTCATACACAGCAGTCGCGCTAACGACTACTAGACCAAGCGAAGCAGCAGTACCAAAATAGTCTAATAAATAAAACACATAAACCATATAAAAAGTTTTAATTATATCCGTATCTTATAACTTCATAACATTCTTATTAGAATCTTACTTAGATTTAATTACGTACGTTTCACAAAGATTTTTCTTCTTGAATTCTTCCAACAATGTTGGATCGAGCATCTTATTCACTATGTTGGACACTCGACAATCATAAGGTGCTGATGCATGATCAGATTCTATGTTGAACACTTTCACCGGCTTATTTGTGTATTTAGACAAGTTGTAGTCCTCAGGAAGACTTTCAGCTCTTGGATGTGGCATGGCCTTTATTAGAACGACTTCAGAATCCAACTTAAAATCAGGTTCATAGCTTTTTGCAAACGTAATCCTTCTGTACGCCGATTCTAGTATTGACCACTTGTATTGTTTCGAATAGTTCCCCAGTTTCCTCAAGGTAAACAAGCAAGCATCGACTTTAGTTTCCCATTCGGTTAACTGTTCTAAATACTGGGTCAATTCTTCAGAAACCTGTCCAGTCATCACCCGGACCAAATGCTCCAAAACAACATTCTGCAGCTCTGAATCCGTCAACTCGCCTAAATACGAATTTAGCTGTATTCTTAATGCATCTGGGCTGCCGTCCAAACAACACACGACTCCAGTGTGTCCTGTAATTTTCAAGTAGTGTAAACATCAAGATTTGAATGGGAACCAACCATTTGTAATGGAGCGCTTTGGAGAATAATTTATGAGAGGAATTCATAATACTGTGTTTCAACGTTGGAGCATGAAACCGAGTACAGTTATGGTAAACAAGTCGAGCAGATGGTAATCAAAGAGTTTTGGAATCAAGAACCAACATTGCATTAATATGCATAGAATTGCTTTAGAAATACAAGTTTCTATCGTGAAAGGAATCAGTGAATTGTAACTAACTTCACACTTTGAGATAGCAAACCGTATTATTAACGACGAATTATTATTATTTTACAAATGAGAATTTAAGGACGAAATATTTTTTTTTTTTTTGATGGGGCCGAATCTTGCGGAGAACCAGTTTGGTTTCCGCAAGGGGCGCTCTACAGTGGACGCCATCATGCGCGTGAGAGCCCTCACGACGGGGGATGCGATATCCCGGGGCGGGGTTGTTTTGGCGGTGTCTCTCGACATCGCCAACGCCTTCAACTCCCTGCCCTGGAGCTGCATCATGGAGGCACTCCGGTATCACCGGGTGCCGACCTACCTCCGTCGTGTGGTCGGGGACTATTTGACGGACAGGGCCGTCATCTACCCCAGTCGCTGCGGAGACTGGAACCGGCGAGAGATGTCGTGCGGTGTCCCACAGGGATCGGTTCTGGGACCGCCCCTGTGGAACATCGGTTACGACTGGGTGCTGCGCGCGGACCTCCCAAGTGGTGTCAGCGTCGTCTGCTACGCAGACGACACGCTGGTGCTGGCACAGGGGAGGTCGCACGAGGCGGCGGCCGACAATATGACACGCGGGGTTGCGATAGTCGTTGAGAGGATCCGGCAACTGGGTCTCGAGGTGGCATTGCACAAGTCCGAGGCCATGTGCTTTCATGGGCCTCGGAATGCGCCACCGTCGGGATCCACACTGACGGTAGGAGGGGTATCCATCGGCGTCGAGTCGACGTTGAAGTACCTAGGACTCGTCCTCGACAGCCGGTGGAACTTCGTGGAGCATTTCCGACGTTTGGCCCCCAGGCTGGAACGGACAGGGGCTGCCTTCAGGCGGCTCCTGCCCAACCTTGGGGGGCCGAACGCCTCCTGCCGCAGGCTCTACGCGGGAGTCGTGCGGTCCATGGCCCTCTACGGGGCCCCAGTGTGGGCGCGTTCGTTGAAGCGGCGAGCCGCTCACCATTTGAACGCGCCCCAAAAAGTGGTGGCCGTTAAGATGGTCCGTGGGTACCGCACGATCTCTCGCGAGGCGGCGGGCCTGCTTGCCGGATTGCCGCCGTGGGATCTGGAGGCGATAGTCCTCGCGCGCCTGCATGAGTGGCGCGCGGAGGTACTACGCCGGGGGGAAACTCCGCTGCCGCGGCAAATTGCCGCTCAGCGGACTGACCTCCGGCGCGATCTCATGGCGACATGGAGAGAGCGACTGTCGCAACCCCGTGCAGGGCACGCCACGATAGTGGCGGTAAGTCCCCTCTTTGAGGAGTGGCTGGAGAGGCGCCACGGCGTCCTCACCTTCCGCCTGACGCAGGTCCTCACCGGACACGGATGTTTCGGGAGGTACCTGCACCGAATCGGGCGGGAGGAATCGCCCGGGTGTCTCCACTGCGAGGATCGACCGGAGGACACGGTGGAGCACACGGTGGAAGTCTGCCCTGCGTGGGCGGAGCTCCGCCGTGTCCTCGTGGCGGCGATCGGCGGCGGCGACCTCTCGCGTCCGGCCCTGGTTCAATCCATGGTCCGGAGCGAGACGGAATGGGAAGCCGTCGCCTCCTTCTGCGAAGCAGTCATGCTAGCGAAGGAGGTGGCGGAACGAGAGAGGGAGAGATCCTCTCTTCCCGGCCGCCGCGGGAGACGCAACGGGCGTCGGGGGCCACGTGGTGGCTACCGGCCACCGTAGATGCGGGCCTGTGGACGGCTGGCTATGGGCTAGCTAGCCGTCCGGCCGTCTAACGACGACGACAGGCCGTGTCGACGGCGCGTTCGTGTTCCACGCGCGCCTCAAAGAGTGTCAGCAAAAAGAGAGGGGCCCGCAAGGGCCGAAGCCTGCCGGGGTTGCGGGCCTGTTCGAAAGAGATACCGCGGCCCCGGAACGTAAAAGGCGAGGAAGGAACATGGATGGTTTTTAGTCAGTAAGAGTCTGACACTCCCTCCCGCTCCGCCCAGAGTGGGGGGGGTCATTTGATGATTTCCCATCCTTAAAAAAAAAAAAAAAAAAGGACGAAATATTTTTAGGGTTCCGTACCTCAAAAGGTAAAAACGGAACCCTTATAGGATCACTTTGTTGTCCGTCTGTCTGTCTGTCTGTCTGTCTGTCTGTCTGTCTGTCAAGACCTTTTTTCTCAGGAACGCGTGGAGGTATCAAGCTGAAATTCATATCAAATACTCAAATCTATGGTCTCTTAGAGCTGTGAAAAAATCAAACTTCTAAGTCAACGCGATCAAAAGATACTCCCGTTTATGCCGCAAATTTTCGACACTCGCAAGGGAATCAAAACCTAAAGGGTACTTCCCGTGAACTCAGAATCTTGAAATTTGGTACGAAGCAACGTCTTATAACACAGATAAAGGAAAAATTGCGAAAAGCATAAATTTTTAGTTACATCATATAATAAAAATATTTTTAATAATTTTAAACTTATTACCCCTTTACTCATGAACGCGTAGTGGTATTATATTGAAATTCTTAACAAATACTCAAGTCTATAATATCTTTAAGCTGTAACAAAATCAAACTTCTACGTCAACGCAATCAAAAGATACAGCAATTAAAGCCGCATATTTTGAAACTCGCAACTACTCGCAAGGGAATCAAAACCTAAAGGATACTTCCAGACGACCTGGAATCTTGAAATTTGGCATGAAGCAACGTTATAAAGTACACATATAGGAAAAATTCCGAAAATCTTAAATTTTTACTTTTACTTATATACCTACAGGTTTGTACGGAACCCTCGGTGCGCGAGTCTGACTCGCACTTGGCCGGTTTTTTTAAAACTTAAAATGACACTTACGGCATATTTTTTGTGATATCTCATAAGTGACCGTAAAAGCTAAAAAACAGTGTTTGAAAATACTTTTTGACAAATATCCGACTACTAGAAAAACTGTAAAAAGTTGATAATTACTTTCGGGAATCGGTGAATTTTGTTTGTTTCAGTGATTTTTTTGTCACCACCTCCCGAAAGTAGAAGTTATTTTCAAAAGAAAAAGAGTCACTCAAATCGGACTAGTAATAGCGGAGAAATCGGAAGATATAATATGAAACACATGACCTCCTCCTATTTTAGTAGTCTGTTAAAAAAAGACACATTTTCTGACCTGGATATTTAATAACATACCTTCTTTTTCCAATAAAGCAGCTAGTTCCAAAGCAACATTCACTCCAAAGGAATACCCCAGCAGATAAAACTTAGATTTGCTCTCGAACTTGGTTTTCATAAACTGAAACAATTTATAGGAATTTTTCATAAAGACGTTTCATTTCTAAGAGAAATTTGATATAACAAATAGCCTTCCATTATTATAATAGGTAAGCTCTCGGAGGTATTTTAAAAATAAAATATTAGTAAAATTAGGCTTGAGTCGCGGCTCGAGCTAGGTAAATATATTGTGAACTTTTTTCGGCTTTTTTACCGAAACGTTTTACAGAAATTGGGGAATTTGTAAAAATGGCTATCTCATTTCGTTTGCCTACGATATTTAATTTATTTGCATGCTTCGATTGGACTATCTGATAGGATTGGTGCAGAAAATTATTGGAAAAGATATATATTTAACACTGAAGAACTGAATAAGAATTCAATTCATTTTGACTGAGAATTTGCTTGTTTTATCTCTTCGAAACAAAAAGACTGACAGACATGCTTCAACAGGCCTATCGTTTAATGGTTTGCTCAAACTGATGCGATGCAGACAATTTGGACATAGACGGTCACTCTAGTACATATATATTTGTCAGAGTCGGTGGTCCGGAACTGCTTCACGGTATATCCTTGCCAGTTTGACTGAACTTTCAAGACGGTCCTTAGTTTAACGATAAACCTTACCTTTCGAACTGTAACAGCCATTTCTGGTATACTATTTCCATCAATATCTGGAGCTAATTGGACAGCCACTGCCTGCACTTTGAGCCTTTCTGCCACCGAACGAAAGATTTGGTGTCGGCCTTCAAAGCCTGGTATCAGTGTCAAGTACGTTTCGGTGGGGTCAAGGTCATTCTGAAAATAGGTGATCGTCAATAAATGGATACAAGACATTTACTTGATTTAGAGTCAGTTTGATGTTTTCAGTTTGTAAATAGGAGAAGGTTTCAAGCTTGCAATAGTTTTTCTCACTCGTCATCCAAAAATGTAAAAGTCATGGACATGGTGAGTTCGTTTTTTAAGTTCACTTAAACAAAATGAAAAGATACCTAGGTATTTATAAATTTTAATGGGAGCTCTCGTTGGAGAGAACTGTAGTTTCCATTATTGTTGTTTTCTTTTAAACTTTGAGACTCAAAATTAATCAGAAAGTCATTAGTTAAATCTTTTTTCTCTAATATATAACCAATTGAATCTCGTAACCAATAGGTCTCAAAGTTTCGGCAGTAAAGTTTAAAAATCTGGGCCACTTTTGACTCTAAACCAGCTTCAGTAGCAATCGTTTTTTTTTACCTCTGTGCCATTGTTGAGTAATGTGAGCATTGGTACAATAGGATGTGATGTCGCTAGATGCTCTTCTTCGTCATCAATACTAGTGTAAAATGCACCTAAACCATCACAGTACTTCGGTTTTTCTGTAGTGTCACTGCCTATATTTATGAGGCTGAAATGAAACAAGTAAATTAAGTTCAAAAAGTTTCTCTGGCGCAGACCTTATGTCCGTACCCACGCGCACACCACGCACTCCCCGCGACCACGGCTGGTGCAATCCGGTCGAAACGTCGGGATTAAATTAAAAGTAAATTCGCGATAAATACCCGTCTTCTTAAGTTTTATAATGTGTTCTGATCGTGAAAGTTTAAAAAAGACAATTATGTCCGTATTGTCTACGATTTTTAAAAATAACTGTCAATTAAATTACCGCCTTTCAATAAGATTTCTAAAGAGTTGCTGTTAACTGTGGAAATATATGTGAGAAATTACTGTGTACTGCATCAAAAGCTTATAAACAAAAATAACTTTGTAAAGTTATGACAGCAAAGAAAAGAGAAAAGAAAAGAGTCATACTGACTCATGAAAAGAGTTATTTCAAAAACTATCAAACTTAAGTCATAAATTGGACCTAATCAAAGACGTATAGACATGTATTACAATATCAAGGATACTACAAAGTACCAAATAGTTCCATTACTACTCGATGCACGTTGCGTAGAAGCATAAAAACTTTGCTGACTCAAACCTATTTTCTGTATTTTTTTACGACTGAAGACAAAAAGTAGCTGAAGTTTTTGTTTCTCTTTAGTCCTTATGTCTATGCTAGTAGCTGCTATTTTCTGGTACACAGAAGTTGAAAATAATATGTTATTACAGTCTTGTTAATGTTTAAACGGTTAATGTAAACAAGGACATAACAGGTGTAAAAAAAACACTAAATGAAAGCATAGGATCGTATGTTCTTTCAATCATTGTGATTTATTTCACGACCATACTTTAAGTTTTCTAGTGCCATTGCGATATTTTTTTGTGTTTGGGTCTTAAAATTACTTGTATTCAACTTGATGAATAGAACATTAAACTAAACGAGTTGTAATAGATGTTGACCAAGGGCTTCATCTATGTAAGTACATCATATACATACTTAACAATTTAAGTATTTATCTCTAATGCTAAAATACATTTTAACATTCGGTGCTATTTTTAGCAACACTCAGTTTATCGCTAGACTATTTTGTACTTAAAGTCCTCACACATCAATCATGTCAACGAGCCAATACATTAAAATTTTACAAGCCAATAGTGAATGAATAAAATCTGGTATTTCGGTATAAAATTACCACAACGAATTTTAGAGTAACCAAAGTAATTACTTAAAACCAACTTACCTTTCAATAGTCATGCGTTGAATCATTTCAACTGGATAGTCGACCTTATGTATACTTCTTATAAGAGTTTTTAATTCCATTATGTTAACTTCGTTTAGCTTCAAATCATGAGCCATCGTGCCATTTTGAATATTTTCGATTTTTGCAACACCTTAAATAGAATGGATTTTGTTTTCAGTGGAATAATTTATTTGCGATTCCATTTCTACTTTTATTTATCAAAGGTCATGGATCTATCAAGTTATGAAGGGTTTCAGAATCAGATAAAATTACATTCAGAAGACTTATCAGATTTTAATTTTGCAGAAATTACAAAAGTGAATGCTTTGGGATAGAAGAATACTTTGACTTTACTATTTCGATTATTCATCCCTTAATGTAATTCTAATACGATATTAAATATTGATCAAATAAATGTGGGGGTGAAATAAAGCAGGCCAAAAAGACTCCAACGAATGAAACAAGAGACTTTGACCCCGGCCGGCAGTCTCCACATAGCGATATCATCGCAAACTTTCCATCGCTAATTACAAACGAATAAATTCAGTTCCAATAATTATGCTTGCGAGAAACTTATCATGGATGTAGAGACTTGCGTTACTCGTAAGCATCATTATTGCAACCGAATTTCTTCGTTGGGAATTAGCGATCGAAAGTTAGCGATTTTATCGCTATCTTGTCGAGACTGCGGCGCCTGAGTGGGTTTTGCTATTTCTTCTCGGGGATAATCATATAGGAATTTTTGACCACATCTAGCTTATAATAAGACATAATTATAACGTATTGGTCTTATGTTTGCTAGTGGGACTGCTGAGCATAAGGGCTTTTGTTCGATTCCCAGGAAGGGCAAAGTGTTATTGTGTGGTTTCATCAGAAATTTCTCAGCAGCGGCAAAAGATTTTGTAGCTATACCCGGTTCATGACTAGGCTCGCTTCCTATTCCATGGAACTTAAGAGGCCTGCGAGGCATGCGAATTTCATACACCAATACGTAATAACAAAATAATTTGTAAATCAAACACATTCTTAAGGTATTGTGTATTTATTTTGATTGGATTACAGAATATATAGTTTTACAAACTTATATTTTGAATGTACACTGATTTAAACAAGTAATTTTAAATCAGTGAACATTAATTTTAACAAGTAGGTAAATAAATTTTCGATAGAAATCAAAATCAAAGCATTTATTTCAAGTAGGCCAATAACAGGCACTTTTGAATTGTCGAAACAAAGATGAAAATTGAATATAGCTACAGTCCCAGTCACAAGACATAAACGGGCAAGAAACTCCATGGACACTCTTTTAAATCAAATTATTGTTACAAAATCTTGGTTACATCATTCATGTTGAGATGGTATATTATGTAAGAACAATGTAGCAAGATGTGCACGTTAAAAGTGTCCATTGTAAAAACAAAATAATTATTTCAATATTAATAATTCTTTTAATATAATTTTATAGAAATTATAAATTCCTCATATCTCGTCTTTATATCATTGTCCTATCAAAATATTTATTTAAGAACATAGATATTCTATAATACAATCGAAATATATACACACTACCTTAAGAATATGTTTGATTTTCATATTATTTTGGTATTACGTTTGTATGAAAACGCATGCTCCGCCGGCCCCTTAAACATAATCAACGAAATATAGGTTTACAGGCTATAAAGCACACCTCTGCACCCTACACATATACGGACATATTATAAAGGGTGTAAAACACCTCTTCACGAAGTCGAAAGGCACTTGTTCTCCTCATCACTGCGATCATTTTTTTGTTCTACACTATACCTGGGAACCTTCTAGTTACCGAGATATGGGAGGTCAAAGTTACAACTTTTTTTAAATACAAGTTTCTTTGTAAGTTTTTGACTTTTAACCCCTCAACGACTCCGTACTATTAAATCAGCACAATGTTTCAAGTGCGATACATTGCGTTCTACCACAAAACATGATTTATAACCTCAAAAAAAAGTCGTTTCCCAGCAATATTTTTTGCGTAAAGGTACTTAGTTTGATGTACAGAATGCTTGGTTAACGGCTTTGTGATGAGGTGGTTTACACCCTGTAGATAAGATGTCATCATAATCATCTGTCTAGCATTTTCCTAAATATGTTGGTGTCAGCTTCCAGTCTAATCGGATACAGCTGAATACCAGTAGTTTACTTGAAGCAACTGCCTCTCTGATCCACCTCCACAACCCAATTACTGGGGAATACGAAACCTCTTGGTAAGACTGGTTGTCAGCATTTTTGAGCCACTGAGTACCTGTAAGGATTGTCAAAGATCTACTAATGACAGCCAAGATCAACGGCTTAGTGTGCTTTCCGAGACACGGAGGAAACTCGGTATGTACTTGGTGGTCACCCATCCACAGACCAACTTAGGCAAGCACGGCTTAACCTGAAGATCGACCCATGCGGCTGTTTTCTTTTTGAGAATTAAAAAAAATAGTTTCCATGAACTCGATAGATGGTGTTGATCCGACTACGCTACTAGGTGCCAAAGCCAAAATACTTAAAAAACAAACGTCATATACGCTCATTGACTGACACTTTCGTTAGCATAAGCTTGAGGTTGGACTTTCAAAGAACAGATCTAAAACCCAGGTCTTGACCGACGAAACGTAGGGTCGAGGTAGACGGGCATGTGCTACAATATGTACGTATGTGTGTGTCGATGAGTATACATTCTTGGGCCAGATAGTGTCTTTCAAAAGTAGGCAAAAAAAGGAAATAGAAAAAGAGTCCAAAATGCTTGGAAGACCTTCTGGGCCCTAATAGAACACATGAAGGGAAGTCTTTCAATGATATTGAAAAGAATACTCATCGATATGTGCATCCTGCCTGTCCTACCTACGGTGCGCAAAGTTGGTCACTTACTGAACAACAGAAGTCCAAACTCAAGATTTGCCAGAGGGCAATGGAACGCAGTATAATCGGTGTGAAGCGTACAGATTGCGTAAAAAGCACGACCGTGCGTTCCATAACTCAGGTTGCAGATGTCGGAGAAACAGGCAAGCTGAAGTGGGAGCGGGCTGGCCACGTAGTTAGAATGCACCCGTAGAGATGGGCAAAGATCGTCACTTTGGACGCCTGACGGAGGAAATCGCCGTCGAGGTAGACCGCGGCGAAGGTGGTGTGACGATCTGATCCTGTTTGCGGGGCGAACATGGCCAGATACCGCACAACATAGAGAGGTTTGGAAGGAAAAAGAAGAGGCCTTTGCCCAGCAGTGGGACACACGATAAGCTCGGAAAAAAAAAAGCTTCCGAATATAACCATTAGGTCCAAGTGATATTATGTGACGTTCTGTTCCTTGCAGTGACGTAGTCAGACTAACGCCATCTATCCAGCGACTGGGGAAGAATTGTTAACTCCTCATTATATTTCATTTATTTCAAGCAAATTACCCAAAAAGTTGCGCTATCCATTTTCATAATATCATTCATCATTCATAATAATTGAAAGCTTCACAAATCCCAAATAATGACGGCATCGGCAGATACTGTTGAACTTCGCCGGTCTCTAAATACGTGTTCAATGCCCCTATTGGATAGTATTGCCGCTCATTGCACCGCACTTACCAATACCAGATGCATTAATTCCGTTTGAAATCCCGCACGGCAAACTCATTAGGTTTCGAAATTACAGCACTTTAGAATTTGTAGCATGGTGCATAGCAATGTAAGCGGCGTTGAATGGGCTGTTTACATCGAATTTGATACATTGAATTATTAGAGCTGGTGATTGAGTATTCATTTTTAAACTTCACGCTTATGTTGGTGATAAGATAGGTACCATAGATATAATAAAGAAGACAGGTACAGTTGATCTAGGGTTATGGTTGATTTCCCATGTAATAAACAGTCGTATTGCCCTCTTTCTTTCTGCTATACTCTTTGAGCAGAAAGATGTTCACTACTGGACGTAAATCTCCCCCATAAGTCGCCACATTGACCGGTTCCGCATCCAGCGGATTCCCGCAGCCTTTACCAGGTCAACGTGTTGCCATCAACTGGGCTCAAATTTAAACAGCGGCCTGCTGCTAATAAATTCCTGATGTAAAAACCCAAAAATAATTTTCTCAGTCTGGAAATTGAACCCAAATGTTGAACAGTAGTTGCATTTGCGGCCACAAGACCCACGAGAAATTATTTTCTCATTTTTCTAATTATTTATAAATTTTCCAGTTCGACTGCGCCAATATGAGTACTAATTAATCTAGCCTAGACGTACGATATCAATAAGAGTCCACAAATGAAAAAATGAAAAAAAATATGTAAAATAATTCTAAAACAAAGAATATAACCACACAGGCCACAATTAATAGTGAACTCATAACTAATCTGATTTACCTAATCTAACCTTAAACCTTATAAGGCATAAAAGAATGTCAAAGACTCTCAGCATTGTAGATGAAATGTAAGTAAAAATAACTTACCAAATATTCTGGCTAGCTTCAACTCATAATCACTGGAATTTTCTTTGTTCAAATTGCAGGTCAGAACATTGTTGTATTTTAATTTCAAACTGTTTTCCATTGCGTTGAAAAATGCTGCCAATGTTTGTCGCACCAAAATTATTTTTGCATCGTTCGGTATTTTGTTGGGCTACCAATGAAAAGTAAACCATTCATATTTAATTCAATTAGTAAAAATACAGCGAAAAAGTATAGTTGAAAATCAATTTTTACCAACCCCCGTACTAAAAAGAGGGTTGTAATAAGTTTGTGGTATACATCTATGTCTGTGTGTCTGTGTATCTGTCTGTCTGTGGTATCATAGCTCCATTTCGAATTTGATTAAATTTTATAGTATTACAACATTTGAAATAGACAATTAAATATTTTAATTTTCATCTGTATATATATAATAATATGTATTTACAAAAAAAAAAAAGGATATTATGTAGTATATCTACTATCTGGTGTCCACGACACAAGCCTTGCTTAGTGTAGCACTAGGTGGGGCTGTTTGTTAATGTCCAGCGATATTTATTTTATTTTTTATTTATTTTATTTGCATTGATGGTCTTACCTTTTATCAGGATATAGTTAACTTTTGTCTTGTCTAAAAAAAAACCAGCTACGTAGTATCTCAAACTAGGTCGAACTAATAAAAACTGTGAACTTAAAGAACATGACCTGCTACTTACCCCTGTAACAGCATCTGTTTTTATAATAAGAGCTGGAAAACCACTTTTGATCCTTGCTTGGCATACCCCCTCCAATACTGAGAATGAAAACTCAGTACTGGCACTTTTTGATTTCGTTGTTAGTATAACAAAATGGCTGAAAATATAACAAAAAAGTGATACAAAATAAAAATATTTTGTTACAAAAGCATGACATAGACGTTGTATAAACTCATTTCCAACGAAGTAAATACAAAAGTAGACGTTCTTAATTGAGCCCAATAGCTTAGGTAGACATAAAGAAACTCTATCATCGCTATCGGCGGTAGTGAAATCAAAAACGTATTAGGATTATTAGCCATTGAAAAGCTTATTATGTCACATCTATTAAAAACAATTGTAGAAATACGAAACGTCTGAATGTGATGAATACTATATAAACTGTCCAAGCCCTTTGATCTAAACAGATGACGAATTTTAGTGTCTTGTTTAGATAAAATAGGCTAGCTCATATTCTGGAGAAATCGTTGAGATGAATACTCGTCTTTTCTCTGATTGAGAAGAGACCTTTGCCCAGCAGTGGTACAGAAAAGCGCTGGTATTTTTAGGACAGTAACTAGCACTATTACTCAAACTTGAGTAACTTCATTTTAAATTAAAATAGGCAAGAATTTAAAATCGCAAACGATTTAGCTTGTAACGTTCTTTCTCTAAAACTGCAGAGGCAGCAGTAATTTATCAGCAAGAATTAAGCTTTAAATTTTACCTCAACTCATTACAATAGTTTTTAGACGTCAAGTCTAGATTTATAACAGCAAAGGCGGTCTTATTGAACATTCGAACAAAATCTAATGCATTCTCGTCCTTTTTATCTTCAAAATCTGGAACTATGAAAATTCCTTTGATAGATCCTATTCTTGAAGCTTCTTTTAACATTTTCGTGCACCCGTCTTGCGTTTCGAGATTCTCCGTGGATATTTTTATTGTAACGTTGTGCTTGTCCCACGATCTGGTAAAATGAAAACTGTTATGAAACACACAATATTGTTCTTTCTAAATTGTTACAACTGGCGTGTTGCAGTTGTACTAGATATTGTTAAATAATGGTAACACACAATGGAATATTGGTGTCGACTTCTGGCACTTATTTTCGTCTAATTCTCAAGATAATAATAGACGAAAAGAAGTGACAGAAGTCAATGAGAATTTTCTTTTTTGCCATGTTTTTGTAGTCTGTGCGATTTTTATCCAGTTCTTCCCCGCGGCTTCTTGAAGAACAATATTCCCAATCCCAATGACTGCAAGGATGCTAACGATGGTATTGTCCAACTAAATACTCCCAATGTGCATTCACCATCTGCCATGAGCCTTTTCCCTATGTTGGGGTCAGCTTCCAGTCTAACCAGATGCGGTTGAATCTGGTATTATTTTACATGGAGCGACTGCCTATCTGACCTCCACAACCCAGTTAGTACTGGGTAATACAATACCCCCTGGACTTTTTGGGCTAGTGACTACAAACACTGGTCATAAATGACAGCTGGTATCAGCAGCTTAACGTGCTTTCCGAGCCACGGAGGATACTCGGTATGTAAGGATGGTCACCCATCCACAGACCAACCTAGGCAAGCACGGCTTAACGTAAAGATCGAATAGGCCGGCTGTTACAATTAGCCACGAGCTCCTCCCAATGTCCATTATTTGGGTAAAATACGTATGTATTGTTAAATTAGTCTGGTATGTTTATACTTACGCAAACTTTGTTTGCCAATATCCACTGATTTTTGACCTGGAATGTAGTACAATCTTTCTGGCTCCATTTTTAACCAACCTGTCAGCTAGTTCTATACCAATATCATTTTCGTCACAAACAACCAAGTAAACACCGGTTGAGCTGTAGTTCATTCTAAAACATCAAGATAATATAAATAATGCATTTAACAAGTAGTTTTTAAAAAACTTCTCTACTGAAGCGCGATAAAGGTAGGTAAGTACTTATTTTTTACTGAAGTTAGCTTAAGGCGACTATACAGTTTGAACCACCACGAATAGAGTTGCTAATTCAGCTCCTGTAGTCCTCTTAATGACTAGGACAAATGTAGTACAAATACTATCTAATCACTGCAATCCGCTAAATAACATGATGAAAAAATGTGTGAATTAAAATCTAATAATATAATAATCACTAACAACAAATTTAAGTTCTCATTTCAATTTAATATGGTTCATACACGCATAAAAAAACAATGCCATTAATAAAACAATACCTATTTAATGTGCTAGCAAAAATATTAATCTTAATGCCTAAACAGCCATCCTTCGATCAATCTTCAAGATATTGAAAGAAAAAGTTGCAAATAAAACCTCGTTACGCAAAGATGGCCAACAAATAAATAAAATAACACTAAAGCAATATACTCGGAATATTATGAAGGGCAGCTAAAATGTAACAGTCATATTGACGCTTACAAAATAAATAAATATTTGTGCAGACGTCAAATATAGTACAAATGAATGTCGAAGGATTTTTGAACTATATCAAAAAAAAAAAACGGCAAAGTGTGAGTCGGAATCGCGCACAAAGGGTCTCGTACTATTTTTTATACAACAATAGACAAAACGGCAAAAAAATCACAAAAATATTTATTTCATTCTGTTTTTAGTTTTTGATGTTATAGCGGCAATACAAATATATCATCTGTGAAAATTTCGACTGTCTAGCTAACACGGTTCACAGATACAGCTCGGAGACAGACAGACGGACAGTGGAGTTTTAGTAATAGAGTCCGTTTTTACCCTATGAGTACGGAACCTTAAATAAAGTAAATCCTTTATGATTGCTTTTCATTCAGATAACATTACAAGCTAGATAACGAAGTGTTAAAGAAACAGTTTCAATTAATTGGAACTAGCAACTGTATTGAATACTTTGTAACAGATACAGAAGGTTGGCATTATGGTGCTCTCTCAATTTCAGAAGCTATCATCAAAAAATGTATGTAAATTATAAAGGAAGCAAACATGGGCTTTTCTTTACGTGTAGTTTTTGTTTAATACTGCCCGAAATAAAAAAAGGAACAATAAATATTTTACTAAATCTGAACATCTATACGCAATCATTTGCAATATCGACAAGTAGAAACAGTGATGGAGGCAATGAATTAACCATATTCAAAGGAATATGGAATAATAGAGATAACATAGAAACTTACCACTTTAAATTCATAAAGCTTACCCTGTTGTGAAACTAAATCTATACTTCTATACTAATATTATAAAGCAGAAGAGTTTGTTTGTTTGGTTGAACGCGCTAATATCAGGATCTACTGGTTCGAATTGAAAAAATCTTTTTGTGTTACATAGTCCATTTATTGAGGAAGGTTAAAGGCTATATAACATCACGCTACGACCAATAGGAGCGGAGCAGGAATGAAACATGTTACAAAAACGGTTTTTTTTCCTTTCGTTTTTCTCTCTTATGTGACGCAGACGAAGTTGCGTGGGTCAGCTAGTAATAATTATAATATACATAGTTTATTTTGGAAACATCCTACGTTGTTTTACCACTGCCCGTCTGATATCGGGCAGTACCTAATGGTTGTAGTACATCACAGTAGGTAGTACATTTATAATGTGAGCAAACATAAAAAAGCGTTGATTTTTTACCAAGCGAAAATGTAGCGATGCTTAGATCATCATCTGCCTAGCCTTTTCGGCTTGGCCTGGTCGGCTTCCAGTCTAACCGGATGCGGCTGAATACCAATATTTCACATGAAGCAACTGCCTAGCTGACCTTCACAACCCAGTCAGTACTGGGTAATACGATACACCCTGATTGTCAGACTTTTCGGGCCACTGACAATGACTGTCAAAGATCTACAAATGACAACCCAACCGATAACGAGTGTCAAAGATCTACAGATGACAACCGGGACCAACAGCTTAACGTGTTTTCCGAGGCGGAGGAAACTTGGTATGTAAAGTTGGTCATCCATCCACAGACTAACCTAGGGAAGCACGGCTTAACCTAAAGAGGGACCCGAGCAGCTGTTATTAGAATGCAAAATGATTTCTACTCAATGTTTTCAAACGTCTTCCTTACCTTGGTATCACATCAAAGCCTTGTTTCAAGATCTCAGGACTCCTCATTCTTATTAAAACTTTCCCCACATTCTTACTTGATGAAAGTAGCCTAAATGCTTTTGATATTTCAGTAGGTGAATATTCTACACGACTTATAGGTCGCACTGTGTCGTTTGCTATGCCTTCGGTAATCATGCGTTGGAGAATCTGCAATGAATCATAAAGTTAATGACGGTCCTCATAATCATCTGCCTAGCCCTTTCACAAATATGTTCTGGTCGGTTTCTAATCGGATGTAGCAGAATACCAGTATTTTACATACAACTCAACCCAGTACTAACAGCTTTGTGAAGGTCAGAAAGGTCTGACCTTCACAAAGCTGATAATACTGGGTAATCCAATATCCCTCGGTTAGACTTGGAACCACTGACATCCTGTAATGACTGATAAAGGTCTGTATTATATGGTATGTAATGCTTGGGCACCCATCCATGGAGCAACCTAGGCAAGCACGACTTACCCGAGCGTTTGTTTTTATTTAGCCACGAGTCTTGTCTCATTTATACTTTTTATTTTTTTATTTTTTATTTATGTGTTGTCCTGTCGGGCTAAAAAATGCTTTTTCTTTCTTTCTTTCTTTCTTAATGACGGATTTATTTATAAATGATGGTCCTATTCTAGTGCATTGGTTAACTTATTTGTTAGTACTTTTTTACTGTATGCAAAATACAACCCAAAGTTTTATTTCGAGAAGCCTATTTCCAACAGTGCACGTATTTCGGCTGAAATGATGATGATGGTGACTTTAATATCAATCCTACAGTGATATTTAGTTATACTTAAGGGGCCGGCGGAGCATGTGTTCTTCATACAAACGTAATACCAAAATAATATGAAAATCAAACATATATTCTAAAGGTAGAGTGTAATAAATATTTTGTAGGGAAAATTATATAAAGACGAGATAATTATGAGGAATTTAAAAATTTCTAAGTAAAAAATATTTTTCTCATAACTTTTGTTTAAATCAATGTACATTCAAAATAGGAATGTGTTTGGGAACCTTTAAAGAGTGTAAAATACCTCTTCACGAAGCCGAAAGGCACTTGTTTTCCCCATCATTGCGATCACTTTTTTGTTCTAGACTATACCTGGGAACCTTCTAGTTACGGAGATATGGGGGGTCAAAGTCACAACTTTTTGACAAGTTTTTTTTTTTTTAAATATTAGTTTTTATTCCACAAAACATGATTTATTATAACCTCAAAAAAAAAGTTGCTTCCCAGCAATATTTTTGCGTCAAGTTACTTAGTTTGTTTACATTTAAAAATATAAAAAATTGTAGCCCACCGGTATTGGGAACAGGGTCCAAGCTACCGGCGGTCAGGGCTCCAGAGAGAAGAACCTCCTAACAATACGGGCCGTGTCCAAGAGTACCGCTTTCTGAATCAAGCCCTTGATCCAGCTGCCTAACGAGAGCCACCTCAGGTGTTGGTCGAGGCTCTTGGCAATTAAGCCATGCGCTGACACGACTATCGGCACAATGATCGCTGAGTCCACTTCCCACATGTTGACAACCTCGCGAGCCAAGTCAAGATACTTTATTTGTTTATCTTTCTCGGCTTTCACGAGGTTCTCATCATGCGGGACCGTTATGTCAACAATCATTGCGCGCCGCTCTGATCGATCCATCACCACTATATCAGGCCTATTGGCTAAAACAATCCTGTCAGTGATGATGGATTGATCCCAGTACAGTGTGATATTGCCATTAACGAGAACTGGGTCGGGCACATACCTATAGTAGGGCACTTCCGATTCTACAAGATTGTATTTTAGAGTAAGTTGCTGATGGAAATTATCCTGGCTACAAGGTTGTGTCTGTGCAAGTACTCTCCGTTAGCTAGACGAGAACACCCGGAGATAATGTGACGGATTGATTCGCCCGGACGGTGTATTATTATTACGTTTGTATGAACTTCATATGCTCCGCAGGCCTCTTAAGATTGTCTACACAAGCTGTGAGGGATCCTTTCTTGATTAATAATAAATAAGACATGACATAAGAAAGGAATGTCAAATGGCTTGTCTATTTAATATCGCAATTTGGTCCTTTAACTAAAATTAGTATATCGAATGAGAAATATTTTTGTCATATTATTATTGATAATTACTTTAATGATCAACATAATTAAAACACACTCATTTCACACTAATTAGAATATTGGAATATTTTGAGTTATGTAGATATCATTTTGCGCGTAGCATAAGAGAAAAAAAACATTGCATTACTTTTAACCACATTTTAGATTAATTAAATGTCATTAGTGAGGTTACTACTACCCAACGATTTGATTGTAACAGATTAGTGTGAAAAGCAATTTATTAGTTTAATTTACACCGATGAGTAATTAGAAGTGCCCGTTTATAGTTTTACTACCAAATAAAATGTTAGTTTCATACGTCACTGATTCTTGTTATATAAAAGACTAGCGGACGTCATGCGGTTTCACTCGCGTAGTTCCGATATATGGGAATAAAGGGATAAAAAGTAGTCTATGTCATCCGCGGATAGTGTACCTAGCTTCCCAATGGTGATTTTTTTTTTCAAATCGGTCCAGTAGCTTTTAACTTTATTTGTAACATAACGGCACAGTCGCTGAGCAATTTTCTGATGCGCTGCGTACGGCGGGTTCGATCCCCACACGGAACAAGGATTTGTATTACCTGCAGGTGCCGTGGATCTGGCTGTTTATGTCTGTTTATGCTCCATTAAACAAAGTGGCGAAACGTCTGCGTACACTAAAGGATGTGGTACCATTCCAGGTTCCTGGTGTGTATAAGATCGATTGCAACTACGGGCGTTCCTACATAAGCCAAACGAAGCGAACAGTCGCTAAAAGGGTTAAAGAACACATAGCAGCGGTCAAAAATCGACAAACAAACAAGTCTGCTATAGCGGAACATGTAATAGACTCAGGACCCAACCACTGCTGGATGGAGTTACACAACCCAAAAATCCTTGCCCATGAGAAGCACTATTATAAGAGAATGGTTCGGGAAGCGATTGAGATCAAGAAGTACCCTAATTTTAATCGCGAAGACGGCTTCAAACTCTCTTCAGCTTGGAATCCAGTGATCACTAAGTGTACTCGTCAAGTGAAATCGCCTCAATATACGGACACTGTTAGTATAGTGTGCTGTCCTAGTGTGAACCGGCCCTAATTAACATTTATGAAGACGAGTGAGGATAGTTGAGTAAACGCCTTCACTTTGCTGTCGCAGTACCTCCAATACTTCAGTCTCCCCGCCGACCACGGCTGGTGCAATCCGGTCGAAACGTCGGGATTAAATTAAAGGTAAATTCCCGATAAATACCCGTATTTCATATGATTTATAATATGTTTATGTTTAGTAATAATAATAATACCAGCTTATTCCTGTCCCACTGCTGGGCAAAGGCTTCTTCTCGTACAAAGAAGGCATGAACATTAATCACCACACTGTTTGTCTATGTGAATTTAAATGTCTGGAAACGCTGGGTGCGTTTACAAACATTATCTTCTATACGAAAATTAAACAGTTGAACAGTTTGTTTGTTTGTTTGAACGCCCTAATCTCAGGAAGTTCTGATTGGAATTGAAAAAAAATCTTATTGTGTTGGATAGGCCATTTATCAGGGAAGGCTTTAAGCTATATAACATCACGCTACAACCATTAGGACCAGAACACGAACGAAAAATCTTGCAAAAACGGGGTATATTTTTCCTTTAGTTTTTCTCTCTTATGTGACGCAGACGAAATTGCGTGGGTCAGCTAGTAACAAATAAATTTCAAGTGAATTTAAAACAACCTGTGTTATTCCTTTTCCATGTTTTCAAAGATCATAAGTGTCATCTCTGTGACAGTGAGTGCTTTATAATTAACGAAGTAGCCCTGGTGCTGGTTGGTGGATGAACAAATTGTTCGTTCTGGGACATCATCATAGACCGGTTATCTTAAACAGATTTTCTTCACAGTCTTGAGAGCTGCGATAGTGAAAAGCAGGCATTTTACTTACAGCCACGTTTTAGACCCTTTTTTTTTTTTTAACGATGGGAAATCATCAAATGACCCCCCCCACTCTGGGCGGAGCGGGAGGGAGTGTCAGACTCTTACTGACTAAAAACCATCCATGTTCCTTCCTCGCCTTTTACGTTCCGGGGCCGCGGTATCTCTTTCGAACAGGCCCGCAGCCCCGGCAGGCTTCGGCCCTTGCGGGCCCCTCTCTTTTTGCTGACATCTCTTTGAGGCGCGCGTGGAACACGAACGCGCCGTCGACACGGCCTGTTGTCGTCGTTAGACGGCCGGACGGCTAGCTAGCCCATAGCCAGCCGTTCCACAGGCCCGCATCTACGGTGGCCGGTAGCCACCACGTGGCCCCCGACGCCCGTTGCGTCTCCCGCGGCGGCTGGGAAGAGAGGATCTCTCCCTCTCGTTCCGCCACCTCCTTCGCTAGCATGACTGCTTCGCAGAAGGAGGCGACGGCTTCCCATTCCGTCTCGCTCCGGACCATGGATTGAACCAGGGCCGGACGCGAGAGGTCGCCGCCGCCGATCGCCGCCACGAGGACACGGCGGAGCTCCGCCCACGCAGGGCAGACTTCCACCGTGTGCTCCACCGTGTCCTCCGGTCGATCCTCGCAGTGGAGACACCCGGGCGATTCCTACCGCCCGATTCGGTGCAGGTACCTCCCGAAACATCCGTGTCCGGTGAGGACCTGCGTCAGGCGGAAGGTGAGGACGCCGTGGCGCCTCTTCAGCCACTCCTCAAAGAGGGGACTTACCGCCACTATCGTGGCGTGCCCTGCCCGGGGTTGCGACAGTCGCTCTCTCCATGTCGCCATGAGATCGCGCCGGAGGTCAGTCCGCTGAGCGGCAATTTGCCGCGGCAGCGGAGTTTCCCCCCGGCGTAGTACCTCCGCGCGCCACTCATGCAGGCGCGCGAGGACTATCGCCTCCAGATCCCACGGCGACGTTTTAGACCCTTGAATTAATAAGGTGTTTTTTGATTTAAAAACTTTTTTACGCGCGTTGAACACTTTTTGAGTGATCACGTAATTCGCGTGATCATTACGTACGCTTTTCGTAGCACTCGTAGCAGATCCACTAAGAGAGCTACGATCTCGTAGCTGATTCTAATGAAAGTGAATTTTCCAGTGATACAATGACCTTTCTTTTGTCCATTGCCACCACTTATAAATTAAAGACCAATTCATACTAATTAAAAGAAAGTAGAACGTTACACGAATTTCGGTTATAAAATATAATTTTTCGGACTAGAAAAACATCTTTGTTAGCTCTGCCCATACAAAAAGCAAAAAAAATACTTTCTCTTGGCAAACACCCAATTTCGTTGGTAGATTATTACTTATAAAAAGGTGGACGGCTTTTCAGAAAATATAGCTTTTATAAGACGGAAAACTAAGGTATGTTTTACGTTTGTTTTGTTAATTTTTAATAATTACTAATGTAAGGGCATGAGCCTTTACACTTAATGTTAAATGTTAATAAAATAAATGTTAATGTTCAAAGGTATTTAATCCGAAACTGCACTAAAATAATGTAATAAGAAAATAATAAAAAATGTTAGAAAAAGTCACAAAATGTTGTATGTTGCGCGAGCTCGATATTAAACCGAAGACTGACGTACTTGCGTACGTGACGATACTACATTTTTATAGAATAACAAAATTTGCAGTATTTTAACTAGGCTAACTAAAGTACAATGTGCGGTTGCTGACCGTACATCTTGGCGGGGCCAAAAAATAAGATAACTTATTAAAGACTATTTTACCAATATAAATACAAATCATGAAATGAAAACAATGTGAATTAAAATTATTATAAGTCAAATGTTAAAAGAATGAGGTGTCGCATAGGTAAGTTCTATGTTTTCAGTGGATGCTGTAGCTCTTGGTGGCTTCCGTGGCGGTAATCTGGTGGACACGCCGGCGTCACTGACGGTGACCTTGCCGCTACGTTTGCAGTACACGTAGGCTCCTCCCGCGACGACTATTGACAAGATCAGAAGTCCCATCGTCGAGTATGAAACGATGTATTGGTGCACATCGTGTTGCGACATTTCAGCTTGTTTTGTTTGATCTTCCAATTCTTTCAATGAATTATGAAGCTTTTCATAATCGTTTCTTACAAATTGCGTATTCTGTTGTCCAGTTGATAAATCAAGCGGCTGGACCGATGTTAAATTGTTGATGTCATCCAGATCTATCAGTGGTATTTCAGGGCTGACATAAATATTGTTTGTGTAGTAAACTTGTGTGTAATATGTTTCTTCGTTGTTTCTAATTATACATCCTTCTTTGGCTTCTAAAATTCCCGTTGAATGTATTGCCTTAGTAGTCATACGACCTTCACAGATTATTTGCAGTTGGCAGTCTGTGCAGCAGACATAGAGCCAGGTGTTAGGTTTTTGTAATGGTGTCCATTTATTGTTGCAGGATTCGGATGTGTAGATACATTTTGATAATGTAATGTTTGTTATTGCGCCGATTTCGCATGGAATCTGATGATTTCTCATGTTACGAGTTGGTTTGTTTAGTGAACATACAAATGTACTTGGTTCTATTTTGATGCAATGTTCCAGGTCACTGTCTGTGAGCTGCATATATGTCTCCTTTCGTATATTGACTGCAATATATTCTGAATTGGTTTTCATTGTAAGTGAATGTTTGTTATTTTTTATCATCGGTATAGGAACTGTTTTATACATGGTGAATGGAGTGTCGCCTGTTAATGGTAATGTTATTTCGATGATAAAATATTTATCAAATAATCTTGATTTCACCTCTAGTAGTTTGTATATGTCAGCTAGTTGGTTTTGAATATTGTCAACGGGTAACGATAATTGCTGTGGCAACTGTCCAGAGATAATGTTGAGCTCCTGAAAGAGCTGGTTCTGTGGTAAAAGTCTGGTGTCTACATGGCCATGGTGAATGTTGATGGCTGTGTCTAAAAGCATGTGTTGGATGTGGCGCAGTTTAGACAGAATTGTTGAACTAGCCAGAGCCATTATGTTAAAGTAGTTCAAAGCTTCCTCTTGTTCTACCTCCTTACCCAATTTCTGTAAATAGTTCTCTGTAGCGTTGAGATGCTGATCCAAGAGATTGAACTGAGTGTTCATCGTCTCTTCATTTCTCTTCAGAATGTTATTATGTGCTTCTATAATTGATGTTTGACTTTTGATCAGGTTCAATAAATGGTCTCTGTTGTTTTGCAATGTTTCTATGTCCTTTTTATATTGTATTGCGAACCTTTCATCTAGCACGCCGAATAGGCTGTTTGCTAGATAACCTATTCCGTTGACAAGACCTCGGGAAACGCGCCCTCTTGTCTGCCCATGATGTGTTTCCAACATGTAATTGTTATGATCAAGCTCGTTAAGTTCCTGTTGGAATTCGGTCATAATGGTTTTGCACATCGTTTGGTATGCAAATTGCTCGCACCTTTCACTCAGGTGTTTCACAACTCTATGTATGTTTTCCATGCCTTGCCAGTAAGATGTCATGTTATAGTAGGTAACAATCTTCCAATCATCGTGTACGCTTTGCAAATTACCGATTTTGTCAAAGTACACTGCTCTATTTGGTTCAAACGGTGTGATATTTATAGTGTCACTGCTTTGCCTTGTAGGTTGAAATAACGTTAATAATGTTAAGAGTATACATAGCAGGCTGGAACTCATATTCCTTGATTTAAGTCGTTGGTATCTATTTGTGTTGTTTAATGTAGATTTTTGTTTTTCAGTGCAGGTTTTGTCATCGGATGTGGTGGTGTCAGGTATTTTTATATTAGATTCTGGTATAGGTAGTTTAACTAATTTTGTTATTGGTCTTGTTAGTACCCCTGATTTTGTTTTCATAGTCACAACTCTGACTAGATTGTCTTTCCCCGGGTGAGCTTCTTGTATTCTGCCAAGCGCCCATTTCGCAGGAGGAAGGTTGTCTTCTTTGATTAAGACAACATCCCCTATGCATAAGTTATTTGTTTTATTCAGCCATTTACTACGAACTTGAAGTTGTTGCAGGTATTCTGACGACCATCTGGTCCAAAACCCTTGTTTCATTTGGTTTAGCAACTGCCACCTATGTTGAATGTTGATGTTTCGGCTTTCGGTATTTTCCGTTGGTAGAAATGTTACTGGTCGTCCAATTAAAAAATGTGCCGGAGTAAGGTAATCAATATCGTCCACGTCTTCCGTTAACGGGCAAAGTGGTCTTGAGTTCATACAGGCTTCGATTTGAGTAAGCAGTGTTAAAAACTCTTCGTATGTCAACTTTTGCTCTCCTAGGACACGCTTTAGGTGATATTTCATTGACTTAACTGCAGCTTCCCAAAGTCCTCCCGCCGACGGCCAGCTTGGGGCGTTGAAGTGCCACTCTATCCCCATCTCGGTGTTCCTTCTCGATAAGGTGTCGTTGTTAAATGTTTGTGAGATATGCAGTTGTTTGGCTAACTCCCTTTCGGCTCCAACAAAGTTTGTTCCGTTGTCGGAGTAAATATGTTTCGGACAACCTCGTCGCCCAATCATGCGGTTGAGAGCCAGTATAAATGTTTGTGACGATAAATCTGATGCAAGTTCTAAATGCACGGCCTTTGTTACCATGCATACGAAAACAACGACATACCCTTTACTCGTTCTGACGCCTCGGCCTTTGTTTAGTTTCACACTAACAAACCCTGTGAAGTCCACCCCTGTGTGATAGAATGGTGGTGATTGCGTTATCCTTTCGCTGGGTAGGTCGGCCATTAATTGGTATTGTTTCGATGGTTTGAAGCGACAACACTTTACACAGTCTTGTAGGTATTTTTTGACTGTGTTATTTCCTCCTGTTATCCAATATTTTTGTCTTAATGTGGCCATAGTTAGCCTCGCTCCACCGTGTAGTGTTGTAAGATGCGCACGAGAAATGAGAAGATATGCCAGCTTGCTGTTCTTCGGGATGATAGCAGGGTGTTTTGTTTCTTCAGGTAAGTTTGAATTCTGTAATCTCCCTCCGACGCGTAGTATGTTATTTTCATCTAGGTAAGGGTAAAGTTTCTGAAGTCCTTTATTGTTGCTTATCCTTCCCTTTGTTTTTAAATCTTGGATTTCTTGTCCGTAATGTTCATTTTGTACATGTTTTATAATTATGATAGTAGCGCGTCGAATATCAGCGAGTGTTAAATTACATTGTTTTGATGCAGGCGGCCCATTCATGTTTGTATGATTCATAGCTGCGTCTTCCTTGTGACGATTATTTTGTGACGTGTTTGTTATGAAACGCGAGACCCAGGCTACGATGCGTATTATACTTATAATACAGCTGTTCTTGGTAAGGAGTTCAGTTACAATGTTCATGTTTTTGTTTTCGATAGTTCGTAACGTAACCGCATGCACGTTTTTGACCTCTATTTCTGGTGTCTGAACCGTGTCACATGTTTCCGGGATATTTTCTCTGTTAAGCCATTCGGGTCCGTCAAACCACAGAGGAAAGTTGTGTAACTGTGACGGTAGTAGTCCACGTGACGCGCAGTCGGCGGGATTTTGCTCCGATCTTACGTGCTTCCAACACCCGGCAGGCACTACAGATGTTATCTCCTGAACTCTGTGTCCGACATAGGCCTTCCATCGCGAGATATCGCCCTTTAGCCAGCCAAGCACGATCATTGAATCCGTCCATGCTGTTACTTTAATGTTAGGTTTATCGAGGCAATGTTTTATTTTCTTGATCAGTTGAGCTAACAGCTGAGCACCGCATAACTCAAGTCTGGGAAGTGTTTGTTGTTTTTGGATTGGAGCGACCTTTGTTTTTGCCGCAACTAATGCAATTTTTTGCTGTTTCCCTTGTTTAATTTTACTGTACACCACGCACGAGAACGCTTTTTCCGATGCGTCACAGAACGCGTGTAATTCCCAATCCTTGTTTGCTTCTAACCCTAGCCATCGGTTAATTTTGAAGGGTTGCATAGTTGTTAATTCTGATTTTAATATTCTCCATTCCTTTTCTATTCCATCTGGAACAGTGTCATCCCATTCGATTTTGTAATTCCAGATTTGTTGGAATAAAATTTTTGCCTTGATTGTTATAGGGGATAGCCATCCCAAAGGATCAAAAATTGTTGATATGTCGCTTAAGATTTGCCGTTTTGACGAATTTTTGTTAAGGCCAATGTTGTTGTTTTTGTTTTTTAATGTGGTTGAAAATATGAATTCATCTTGTTTCGGATCCCATGCCAAGCCTAATGCTTTGGAAGCTGATGCTTCTGTAAAACTTAAGTTGACTGGGCTAATCATATGTTCTGGCAGATCTTCTAGCAGTTGTTGTTCGTTACTCGACCACTTTCTAAGGTTAAACCCTCCTTCTTTTAGTAGCTGTATAAGTTGATCTCTTGTTTCTCGCGCCTCGTCCATGGTATCCTTTCCGAATAACGCATCATCTACAAAAAATTGGTTGAGTAAGATGTTTTTTGCTTCCGGGTACTGGTCACCTTCGTCCATCGCTAGCTGTTGAAGTGTTCGGAGTGCTAAGAATGGAGCGGCCTTAGTACCATAGGTGACTGTACATAGTTGATATTCTCTTAGCAGTTGCCGTGGACAATCTCTCCACACTATTTTCTGTAAGGGTTGATGTTCTGGATGTACCACTATAAATCGGTACATTTTCTCAATGTCTGATGATAAGACATATTTGTATTGTCTCCACTTCAGCAAGATGCTAAGGATATCTTTTTGTAGATTCGGTCCAGCCTCCATTAAGTCATTAAGACTGTATTTTGAACTTGTTTTTGCCGAAGCGTTAAACACAACTCTAAGTTTCGTTGTGATAGCACCTGGTCGCACTACCCCGTGATGCGGGAGAAAATATTCAATGTTTTTGTTCCTAGTGTTGCTTTCGACTTGCTCCATGTGACCCATTTCTTCGTATTCATTTACAAAAGCTTTATAATCTTTTGCAAATGCATTATTTTTAGCCATCTTTCGCTCTAGTTGTTGAAATTGAGCGATGGCCTGTGGTTTTGATGTTCCTAAGTGTTCAATAAAATTATCCTTGAGTGGGAGACGAACTTGATATCGCCCATCAGGAAGTCGTGTTGTTGTCTCTTTGTACAGCTGTTCGCACCTGTTGTCAGGTCCTACTACTAGTTGTAGGACTTTTTTGTTATTAATATTGTGATTATTTCAAGAGCGCAATTTTGTAAAATGAAAAATCAATTATAAATAATGACAATAATAAGAGTTTTATTTGAGTTTTATTGTTATGTATCTTAACATTAAACCTTTAGTGAACCGGTTTAAAAAAGGTTTTTTGGTCGACTGAAATTCTTAATGTCATTAAATGCATTAGTCCCATGTCTCAATAAAATTTTACCACATTTAAACTCATGTTTTCAAAAGTGACAATTTAAATATCAATATTTATATCGTCAACATGTACCCATGTTATTTTCTCGCTGCATCTGATGCAACAAAGTGAGTGAAATTTCCAGCGATGTCAGAACTAACAGCGACGGAAGCGCTGAAAGCGCTGAAAGCGCTGAAAGCTGCTTACAACATATTCTGAGTTTAACATTTACAACTGTAAGGTAAGTCGTGTGTCTATCAAGTATAAAAGGCTTTAAATCTAAAATAGTATCTAAAAGTTCTACATTTCCTTTAATGTTTTTCTATTTAGGTTACTTTTACCTCTGCGCAGAAGCGATAATGTAACCGCACTATATTATCGATACTTAATTAGCTTGAGACGAGCAGAAAGGCTGTTTTAAAAAAGCAGCCAAGTGCGAGTCGGACTCGTCGGCCATGAAGGGTTCCGTTTTTATCATTCTCTTATTTTAGAAGTTACAGGGGGGGGAGGGAGATTCACATTTTACTAGTTTGGAAATGTCTCTCGCGCAAACTATTTAGTTTAGAAAAGAATATATTAAAAACCCCAATATCATCATTATCATATTTGAATATCAATATCATTTTTGAAGACCTATCCATAGATACCCCACACGTTCCATTCTTGATGTTTTTTTTTTTTTTAGTTTGAGTTTTAAGTGTGGGGGAACCCCCAACATTTATTGTTTTTTTCTATTTTTGGGTGAAAAACTTAATGCGGTTCACAGAATACATCTACTTACCAAGTTTCAACCGCTTAGTTCTTATAATTTCAGAAAAAAGTAGCTGTGACATTCGGACGGACAGACAGACAAACAGGCATATAGACAGTTAAGACGAATCTATAAGGGTTCCGTTTTTTGCCATTAGGCAATGGAACCCTAAAATATGACGTCAATGACGTTTCGGTTCCGACTACGTAGCACAATACAACGTCGAACTAAACGCTTTTATTATACAGAAATAAAGCTTTTTTTTGTCCTGTTTTAGCCGATTCTGAGACGGTAAGTTTGGTCACTCTCCACCATAATAAGTGACTACAAAATTTAATAAACTTAAAGCAAGTCTGGGCTAAAAAAGCGTCTCGATGTTAATGTCAAAACAATGCAAGTTATTTGCAAACTTGGTTTAATTAAAATTTATAAGAACATCAAATTGGCAGTTATTTGCTACTGAAAAACTTAGAAAAGAGTCTTACCAGTCTATCCTTAACGTTCTCTGGTCTAAATATGCTAGAGAAATCAACAGCCTTGTATGATGTGTCTCCCTCTAAGAATGACATACCAATATCTCTATTCTCACTCATATCATAAGTATTGAGGTCCAAGAAGAAGCCGCTTTGCCCGACGCACTTCATTGCTGCCTGCAAAAAAAAAATTGTTTAAGAAATTATCTAGGACATACCTCTGTTTTCATATGTGTCATCATTTTTTTATATTTTTTTTTATTTTGGATGAGAAATCTTCAAACAACAGTTTCAGACTTTTACTGACTAAAACGCATCCATGTTCCTTCCTCGCCCTTTATTTTCCGGGGCCACGGTATCTCTTTCGAACAGTCCCGCAGCCCCATATGGTGGCACACTGGACACTGAACCTCACTAAGACTTCTTCTTCTTCATTGTGTGGTTGATTACAATAATTCTTTAACTTATGTTTCGACCAGAACTCAGTCACATCGACGAAGTTGCCAGTGGCTTCGGACTACTTCGTAAAGTTCAGATGGAGTGGCATAAAGATCAGGTCTGGAAGTGGCCCATGGTTTGGGATGAGACTCCACAGTCACACTCTGCTTCATTGGTATACTCGCCAATAAACATAGACGATTGGGGTATTTTAAAACCGTATTTCCGTGGAGAGACAAATTTGAGTCCTACGGACTCAAATGCATACGAATGTCGAGCGATTAATGACGAATGTCCCTCAATAGCAGAAGTCTGCCGTTGATGGTGAGGAAAGGGGAGATCCCATATACCCAGCAGTGGGACGTTACAGACAAAATAGATAGATAGCTAGATAAGCTCCAACACACACTCGATCTAATAGTAGGCAGCATTCCAAGCCATGGTTAAAACAATTAATTTTTGAAAGAAATTCTGCAAACAGCCAATATTTCTATCGGATGCCAAAGCGGTGTCATGTCTGTTTACAATTTATTAGTTTTAAAATTATATATTTTATTTATTTAGTATTAAAATTTGTTACTAATAGCAACTGAAATTCGAGTACTAGTTGTAACTTAAATTATATTTCTTGTAATATTTTGATTTTGCTGTGTTGCTAGGGAAAATGGTATATAGGTCAGACATGATCACTATTTTAAAGATAGAAGCTGTTTTCCTGAAATCCAGAAGTAAAGGCAGAAAACAATCACAGATGGAATTAAATAGTATGTTTAATAGGTACGACCAGAAAAAAATTGTATTTTATGATCGTTTGTTCCGAATCTGGCCGTTATTCCGGATCTGGCCGATTGTGTATGTGACTTTAAAAATGTTTGTAAATGCTCCCATGATATGGAAGAAATTCCTAGTAAGGAATAAGGTATTTAAATATCCTGAACTCTGAATAATTTGGCCACTGAATTTAATTGGCTGTTTTTTTCAGTGTAATCAGGTACGAAACACTGGCCCCATCGAGTTTAAAAAAATACGGGTAAAAATGTTTGTAACAATCGATTTGCAAAATAAACCAATTACCGTTTAAAAAAAAACCTATAAATCACTTTGAACGCGATTTTCAGTTGCTTAGGCTAATATAAAAATCAATTTTCTTACCTCCCTCAAATATCCACTCGTACAGTTGATGACAAAATCACAACTTTTGTTTGCAGCATTAGACTTGATCATAGTCAGGAAGGAATCGTTTCGAGAATAGCCGATATTATTTTCTGAAACAAAATAGAATTTACTATTTATTATAAAGTAGCTGACCCACGCAACTTCGTCTGCATCACATAAGAGAGACCCGCCTTTGTACAGTTTTAATTGTGCATAAAGTTTTAATAAATAAATAAATAAATAAAAACGAAAGGAAAAAAAACCCCGTTTTTGCAACATTTTTCATTTCTGCTCCGCTCTTAATGGTCGCAGCGTGATGTTATATAGCCTGAAGCCTTCTTCGATACATGGACTATCCAACACAACCATATTTTTTAAATTTGAACCCGTACTTCCTGAGATTAGCACGTTCAACCAAACAAACAAACAAACTCTTCTGCTTTATAATATTAGTATAGAAGTATAGATTGAGGGAAGTTGAACCTAAATTCCTACTAGTGGTAGTAGCCGCGACTGAGGAACAGCAAGTCGTGAGTTCGATGAACCCAGACCATGCGCATTACTTTGTGTAATTTATTTCATCACCACAACTGCTGCACTGCTCTCAAAACGGTGAAAAAAAAGATCGTGAGGAAACCGGAATGTCATAGAACCTACTTATCCGCACTGGGTCCCCGAGGTGGATTAAATTCCATTCCCTCTCATAGAGAAGAGGCCTGTGTCCGTATCAGTGGGAAAATTAATACGCTGATCATCATGATGATGATGAATATAGCAATTATTTTAAACAACATTCGTAGCATACATTTCACAATTTTACGCATTCACTTCGACAGATTATAATTTACCGAAAAACAATGCATTATTATTGTAAGCTGTATGTTCAGTTGACAAAATTTCGATAGTTTACAATCGATAGATATCAGAATCTAGCGGCTTCTACAATTTACGCTTACATATAAAGGGTGTAAATCACCTCTTTACGTAGCCGAAAGGCACTTGTTCTCCCCATCATTGTTATCATTGTTTTTGTTCTACACCATCCCTGGGAACCTTCTAGTTACGGAGATATGGTGGGTCAAAGTTACAACTTTTAGACAAGTTTTTTTTAAATACAAGTTTTTGTAAGAATTTGACTTATAACACCTCCACGATCCCCGTACTATTCAATCCATCCACTAGCACAATGTTTTAAGTGCGTTACATTGAGTTCTACCACAAAACATGATTTATATCCTCAAAAAAAAAGTTATTTCCCAGCAATTATTATTTTTGCGCAAAGTTACTTAGTTTGATATACAGAATGCTTGGTTAACGGCTTTGTGATAAGGTGGTTTACACCGTGTATGTCACCGTAAATTTGTCAAACACGTTATATTACAATATAACGTGTGTCTCTCTAGCGATATTGTAAACTCTCGAATTATTGTCAACTGAACATACGGAAGAATCTCTGCCCCCATAATCGGGACTTGGGGCACCCCCCCATTAGTTTAGTTAGGTTCCTTTAAACCCTGCACTCGGAAATAGGGGCCCCGCGAAGCGGGGCTCCGTTGAATACGCTTTTTAGGGGAATTTATAGTGTTTTAAGGTTAGGTTATATTAATCGGTATTTCTCAGGAATAGTACAATATCTTTTCATGAGAGTTGTACCAATGGGCAAGGGAGAACCCTCCTTCCCTCCACATCGCGTGAGTTGACTATCATCGCATCGCTTGCACTTCACGAAAAATAATGCGTTTTGTTGTCAGCAGTATGTTCATTTGACAATATTTCGAGATTTTACAATATCGCTAGAGATATTACAATATAACGTTTTTGACAATTTTAGGATATTTTATTGGTTTTCGTTAATACGGTACAGTTAGGTAGTCAAAAAAACGGTTCTATAAATTTCTTTATAATTTATTAAATATCTTGCGTCGGTTGAAGAATTATAGATTTAAGAGAAAGTCGATGTTTGAAGGAGTTAAGTAGTATTATTGCAAAAAAATGAACTTTATTTTTGAGTGGAACGGTAACTTTTATAAAAAAATAACAATGAACGAATTAATTCGACTAGTTCTAAAATCAAATACGTAAATTAGGAAACTGACAGTTACATATTATATTATATCACCGTTAAATTGTCAAACACGTTAGATTGTAATATAACTACAGAGATTGTAAACTCTCGAAAGATTGTCAAACAAACACACTGCTTACAATATAACGCATTATTTTTCGGTAGATTGTAATCTATCGAAGTGGAACCGTAATATTGTGAAACTTCCTTCCCTCCCCCTTTTGAACACCGCGCGAGTTAACTTCTATCGCATACATTTCTCAATTTTTGAGTGGAACGGTAACTTTTATTAAAAAATTACAATGAACGAATTAATCCGATTAGTTCTAAAATCAAAAACGTAAATTACCAAACTGGCAGTATATTTATTATATCACCGTAAAATTGTCAAACACTTTAGATTGCAATATAACTAGAGAGATTGTAAACTCTCGAAAGATTGTCAAACTAACATACTGCTTACAATAATAATGCATTATTTTTCGGTAGATTGTAATCTATCGAAGTGAAACCGTAATATTGTGAAATGTATAATTATTACGTTATATTGTAAGTTCAGTTGACAATATTTCGATAGTTTACAATCTCGCTAGAGAGATTACAATCTAACGTGTTTGACAATTTACGGTGATATTTTCACGAAAATTTAAGTTTAAAATGAAGTAAATAAATAAAAAAACTTCGACTTACCATCTAGTTTGGGGAACAGTCGTAGCAACAAGTTCTTCTTCAGCACATTGCTGACAGTTGTGAATACGGTGCAGTCCAATGACAGGCATATGGCTATCAGTGCTTGTCCAAGAGCCCCTGCCCCTCCTGTCACGAATACGGTTTGACGTTTGGATAGTTGACTTCTTATTGCCTGTAGAAGATATTAAGGATTAACTTGACATTAAAGTGTGTTTTTCTGAAACATTATTGGTTTGAGCATTATTTTGGCATCCTTTTTCGAGATAAATCGAAATTGCTGTACTGGCCAGATACTGTTTGCGACCAGCGGCCGGCAAAAGTTGTATAAAATCCACATCTGTCCAGTTTAGCGACCAAACTCATATCTGCCGTGTTATTTAAAAATGGAACGATCTTTTACACTGAAACATGGCCACCAACGAGGTATCTTATCTAAGTTTTAATTTAAATTTCGAATTGGCTTGCAAATATAAAGCGGTTTATGAAAAAAAAAAACCAATGAACTCTTTAAAGCGAGGAATATTATTGTATCATTGATTTTAAAAGTAAAAGCATTTATTTCCTCGCATTATTTAGTAATGTGTTATTTTCTTAGCTATCTTCTGTCTGAAAAACACAAACAAAGAAAGCATAACATTTGTGTAACTTACTCAAAGGGTCAAATAGACGCGTATTTAGTACACCCTTTATTATTATTTTTTTTGGAAGGGAAATCATCAAATGCGCCACCCACCATCCCACTCTAGGCGGAGCGGGAGGGAGTGTCAGACTTTTACTGACTAAAAACTATCACCATGTTCCTTCCTGGCCCTTTACGTTCCGGGGCCGCTCTTTCGAACAGTCCCGCAGCTTTAGTACACGCTGAGGTTATCTTCAAGATTTTCGCATCAATTCAGCTATTGGGAACGTCTATATAGAAAACTGTCAATACTGCTTTTGATTGAACTGATAAATAATCTAAGGGCATCACGCAAAGTTCCAATTGTGACTTATAACGGAAGTCTTGTTGCGTTTTCTATTGTAAAACTTCTATAAATAAGGAAGTGAGAAGACCAACCGTAGGTAGCTAAATTTGTGTGTCTGGAGAGCCATGGAGCTGACAATCAAGACGGAAGTTGGTCTACGAAAAGCCAAAATCTCACTTGACTGAATATGAAATAACTAAGACGGTATCTAATCTTCTCTATGATACTCATATCACACACAATCCTGCTTGAAGTCCAAGCTAACCCATATTGAGAGAATAAATTAAACGCCAGTCCACCACAGAAGATAATCTTCCAAGACTGACAATACACTAACTTGAGTTTACGCATTCAGTTTCTTACCTTCTACGCAACAGATACGTACAGAAGGTCACTAAATAGAAAAAAAACTCGTACTTTGAGTTAACAAAACCAGTTTCAGCTGATCTTTTATTCTATCGACTACTTTGCTAGATTAGGACAAAGAGATAGTGTTCTGCACGGACTAAGATCTCATCATCAACTAGCTGAGACTTTTCCCAACTACATTGGAGTCAGCTTCCAGTCTTACCGGATATAGCTGATTCCCATGTTAGATGGAGCCACTACTAAATTGACCTCTACAATCTGATTAGACTAAGTTTAGGTGAATGAAAAATGAATAAATGGAAATGAAAAAATGTTTTATTTGTAAACAAGTAAACTTAACAACTAGTGATTGGAGCCTCCTTTTAAGCAAAAAAGCCTGTGTTTCTTCCAAAACTTAAAATATTAACATAAAATTACTTGTTTTTAAGTGTTATAAAAACAGGCAATTTATAAAAAAAAAAAAAAATTAAAACTAGACAAGAATCATGCAGATGTGTGAATGTGAATATGACTATGAAGGTGTGTGAATGTGAAAATGGAGGTGTGTGAGTGTGAATACTGAGGTGTGTGAGTTTGAATACTGAGGTGTGTTACTGTGAGTATAAAGGTGTGTAAATGTGAATTTAGGTAAGACTGGTTGTCAGACTTTCGGGGTTTTGACTGCATGTTACGACTATCGAAGGTGTATGACTGACGCAACCAACAATGCTTCCCAAGACACGGAGGAAACCTGGTATGTAGTGACAATCGTCCATCCACAGAACAACCTTGGTAAGCACGACTTAACCTTGAAGGTCGACCCGTCCGGCTGTTATTATTTAGCCACGAGCTCCTCTTCTTCCTTATGTAGTACGCACTAAGATTTTGTAAATAACTAAAGGTCCGTTATCCAACTTACAATTTCTGTAAATAAGGTTACTTAAAGCGTTATCTATCAGTTTTCTACTGTCATATTTAAATGTCATGAGAAGAATGCCGATACTTTGTTTCGGTTTCATATTATTTGTTTGGTTCCAAGTTTTAGGGTTCCATGTCCTTCCCTTACAGTTTTGCCATGTCCGTCTGGCCGTTCGACTGTCCAAGGTTTTGCTAAGAGACCGTTTGTACTAGAAAGCTGTAATTTTGCAGGCGTGTGAATATTAATTATGCCGACAAAATGGCAAAATACAATTTTGGAATTTATTTTTAGAGTAACTCCAAAACTTGTAATGTGGGGAGGAATTTTCGACCCCCAAAAGCCAAAGTGCAGGCTTGAAAAGTCTGGAAACTTCGTGACGATAGTGCATTTTAAAATAGTAAAATTATAGTGGCTATGGTAATCTTATTAGTTCAGCAGTAATAGTCGTTCAACTTGGGTGTTGGATAATTTTGTACCCTATACAAAATCTAATATGTATATTATCTAAAAATATGAAGTCGTTGCTTGTTTATAACGTGTAAAGACTTGCATTGAAAACGAAAATCCAAAAAAAAAAAAAAAAAAGCACTAATTAATTATCATATTCAAGTTTAAGAACAGAATCGTTCAATATTGTGATATCTACGGAACCCTACACTGCGCGTAGCCCAACACGCAATATGTAATTATTGTCACCATGTTTACGAATAAATGGTTCTGAATCGTCGACGTGAGTGCGCTTGCTGTACATGAAGCTTGTCTTTGTCCGGGGTTGCGGGCCTGTTCGAAAGAGATACCGCGGCCCCGGAACATTAAGGGCGAGGAAGGAACGTGGATGGGTTTTAGTCAGTAAGAGTCTGACACTCCCTCCCGCTCCGCCCAGAGTGGGACAAGTCATTTGATGATTTCTCATCCCAAAAAAAAAAAAAACAAAAAAGCTTGTCTTTGTGTGGGTACGTTTTGTACGTTGTGTGAAGTCAAACTTCTATATACAATTATTTAGTGGCATTAATATAAAGCATACCTATTTAGTTCCACTCATGGCATCTTGGGAACGTAATGAAGCCATTTATGTGAATATTTTATAATACAGAATTCTACGAATATTTGATTAGTTTTCTCTTGTATGACGCTATTTCTAGCGTTTATAAAATTAAAATAATAAAAAATAAATATCGCTGGACATTAACACACAGCGCCATCTAGTGCCACACTAAGCTAGGCTTGTATCGTGAACACCAGATAGTTGATATATTACATATATACTTTTTTGTTTGTAAATACATACTTATCTATCTTCTATAATATAAAAATGAATCGCAAAATGTGTTGGTAAGCGCATAACTCAACAACGCCTGGACCGATTTCACAAATTCTTCTTTTGTTGTGTTTGTTATTGCCAGGAGAAGGTTCTAATGAAAAAAAAATGTAGTAGTAGGTAGGTAGTAGTAGGTAGGTAGTAGTATGTAGGTAGTAGTAGGTAGGTAGTAGTAGGTAGGTAGTAGTAGGTAGGTAGTAGTATGTAGGTAGTAGTAGGTAGGTAGTAGTAGGTAGGTAGTAGTATGTAGGTAGTAGTAGGTAGGTAGTAGTATGTAGGTAGTAGTAGGTAGGTAGTAGTATGTAGGTAGTAGTAGGTAGGTAGTAGTAGGTAGGTAGTAGTATGTAGGTAGTAGTAGGTAGGTAGTAGTATGTAGGTAGTAGTAGGTAGGTAGTAGTAGGTAGGTAGTAGTAGGTAGGTAGTGGTAGGTAGGTAGTAGTAGGTAGGTAGTAGTAGGTAGGTAGTAGTAGGTAGGTAGTAGTAGGTAGGTAAGTAGTAGTAGGTAGTAGTAGGTAGGTAGTAGTAGGTAGGTAGTAGTAGGTAGGTAGTAGTAGGTAGGTAGTAGTAGGTAGGTAGTAGTAGGTAGTAGGTAGGTAGGTAGTAGTAGGTAGGTAGTAGTAGGTAGGTAAGTAGTAGTAGGTAGGTAGGTAGTAGTAGGTAGGTAGTAGTAGGTAGTAGGTAGGTAGGTAGTAGTAGGTAGGTAGTAGTAGGTAGGTAAGTAGTAGTAGGTAGGTAGGTAGTAGTAGGTAGGTAGTAGTAGGTAGGTAGTAGTAGGTAACTTTTGACGCAGACGAAGTTGCGTGGGTCAGCTAGTTATACATATAAACATCCATGACTCGGACACAAATGTCCATGCTCATCACACAAATATTTGCTCCTACCGGGATTCGAACCCAGGACCCAATGAACGTAAGGCAGCATCACTACCACTACGCCATTTGAGTCGTCAATAATGCTGAATGAATTTTGTTTGGTTTTATTTTGTAACTGACTGCCTCGTTGGTCTAGTTGTCGCAAGTGCAACCGCTGAGCATGAGGTCCTGGGTTCGATTGCCTGGTTGGGCAGATTATTATTATTATTATTTTTCAGGAATAGGTATGTCAGTAGCAGCCACGAAGTATATTTGGGCAATTGCCTGCTACCCCTTGTTATGCAGGGTGTTTCTGTTTTACATTGTAAATAATTTTGGAAAGGTTATAAACTAGAAAACAAATTTTGATAAAAATTAATAATTGAAACACCGTAGCTTTTTTTATTTGAGTTTGAATTTGATCTTAATCATTTCGATTTCTCATTATTTTCTTTAAAAAACGTACTATCTTGCTTTTTTACCCTAGTTTGAGGAAAGTTCTGAGGTATTTTAATTACCAATGTTTATGACTACCAACAAAAAGTAAAAAAAAACCCACAAAAATAAAGCAAAACAAATGTTATGAATGCTTGAAGGTCAAATATTGGAAAAAAATCCATTAAGTATAAAAATTGACCATCTCCTAAACTATAATTTCTAATTTCTGAACCTTTGTTTCTATAAGTTTTGTTTACGGAAAGTAAGGTTCAGTAATTAGAAAATTACCTCCTATATATGCGAATTTGCTATGGCGGGTCTGGACCCGCCATAGCAAACACAACAAACAGGGTGACTGGGTCTGGACCCAGTCACCCTGTTTGTGACTACTAACATAACTGGCTACATGTGGGAGTACTGCTATTTACTTTTTTGGTTAACCCTTTGGAGATTACCGATGTCAAGTTATATTTTTTGTTATTTTTAATTATGTATAAAGGGTGTAAACACCTCTTCACGAAACCGAAAGTCACGTGTTCTCGTGTGTTTTTTTAAAATACAAGTTAATTTTGTGAAATTTTGACTTTTAACACCTCCACGACCCCCGTACTATTCAATCCATCCATCAGCACAATGTTTTAACTGCGTTACATTGAGTTCTTAAACAAAACATAATTTATAACCTCAAAAAAAAAATTGTTTCCCAGCAATAATTTTTGCGTAAAGTTACTTAGTTTGATGAATAGAATGTTTAGTTTTATGCAGTAACAAATCTTTTTTTTTTTGTTGTGGTTAAATAATAACAACCACTCGGGCCGATCTTTAGGTTAAGCCGTGCTTACCTAGGTCAGTCTGTGGATGGGTGACCACCCTTACATACCGAGTGTCCTCCGTACCTCGAAAAGCACGTTAAGCTGTTGGTCCCGGCTGGCATTTTTCCATCTTTGGCAGTTACAGGTAGTCAGTGGCCCAATAAGCCTAGTCTGACACCAGTCTAACCAAGTGATATCGTATTTCCCAGTATTAACTGGGTTGTGGAGGTCTGATAGGCAGTCGCTCCAAGTAAAATACTGGTATTCAGCTGCATCCGGTTAGACTGGAAGCCGACGCTAACATAGTTGGGAAAAGGCTAAGCAGATGAAATTATGATGAAATCTTTTTTTCTTTTATAAAACATAGCAACAGGTTCACAGATAAAAAAAGCTTTTCTACAGTCGTTTCCATAATTTGCTTACGAAAGTTCTTTTCATCTTTTAATGGTATTTTATAAGTACTTATTAATTGACCTTTTTGCAAAAGACAAGATACTTTAAGGCTACTGACCTTTTCAACTTCGCTGTTTTAATTAATTCCACTAGTAAAATATTTCCAGTATCATTAAATAAACGGTACAACTTACTTTTCCAACTTTGCTAAAATTATATAAAAGTCCGTTAAAATATTCGCCTATATTAGAATCTTCCTTACTATAGAGACTACATCAGAACTTAGAATTAATTCTTACCAAGCAGTAGTACGCTACAGCATACGGCAGTGGTACAGTAGCAGCATCTTGCAGACTCCAGTGTTCTGGAACTGGCCATAGCAGAGTAGTGTCTGCTTCAATTGTACTGCCCAATGCACCACCAGTAACTAGACCCATAACTCGATCACCGCTGTCGAAGATATGAAGTATTAGTGATGTGACGACAAATGATTCTGTTGCTGGATGAAGAACTCTGCGGTAAAAAAAATAGTAAAAAAGAAATGATTCAATACGTATGAAATGTGATTACATACAGGGTGTATTTCACCTCATCACAAAGCTGTTAACCAAGCATTCTGTATATCAAACGTAAGTAACTTTACGCAAAAAATATTGCTGGGAAACAACTTTTTTTTTGAGGTTATTAATCATGTTTTGTGGTATAACTCAACTCACACTCAAAACATAGTGCGGATGGATGGATTAAATAGTACGGGGGTCGTAGAGATATTTAAAGTAAAATCATGCGATAAAAAGTGGTAGTAAAAAAAAACTTGTTAAAATCTTGCAACTTTGACCCCCAATATCTTCGTAACTAGAAGGTTCCCAGGTATAGTGTAAAACAAAAAAATGATCAGAATGACGAGGAGAACAAGTGACTTTCGTATTCGTTAAGAGGTGTTTTACACCCTTTATAGTCCAGTCATGTCATTATTGGGTTTCACCTCGTAATGGGAGTCGTTGTGTCGTAAACTCGTATACACCTTCATTTTGATGATTTCAAGAGTTGTCTCAAAAGATTTCGTGTCTGCTTCGTGAGTTATTTGTCACAAAAATCAGTTTTTCGTTATTTCTTAATCAACTTTAATCACTACTCAACTCTCAAACGCGGAAGCCTGACCTGTTATTTTTGCATAATTGACTCAACTGGCCTAAAATGGAATATCCCTATTATTCACACTTATAATCAATTAGCTGTAATCTGTTTTAATGTCTACCTTATTGGTCACCAGCTACGGTTTTTTTTTTACCACATACCAACCAACTCCAGCAATGTCATTAAAATGGTGATGAAAAAATTTCGCAAGTAGAGCTAAAAATAACTACCAATAAGCAAAGTTTTTCATCATTTTCCTCTCTCATTTGGAAATTGCCTTTTTAAGTTATCATTATAGGCTGTTACGGGCTTCCAATAAAGCGCCAAGTATTTTATAATAAATCTCATAAAACTTTATGTTTACTTAATAATAGTGTACAGGCCACACTTCTTGTCGATTGAAGACAATTTTGAGAGGAAAGCTTGGAATATGAATGCGTTGTATTCATTATCAGCCTATTATTAATGTTATTGCTGGGACATAGGCCTCCTCTCTATGAAACGGAATGGGCTATAATCCACCACGCAGATTGGTAGACTACCACCACGCGCAATACTCACTGTGCGAATTGGTGGATGACACATGTCTTTGAAGTTGTTGGTTCTAGGACATGATTTTTTCACGATGTTTTCTTTCACCGTTTTGAGAGCATCGGTCACATAATTAATTACACAAAGGAATGCGCCTGCCTGGGGTCGAACCCAGGACTTGCTGTTTGCATTGGGCCACCGCTGATCTGTGGCTATAAGAGTTTGAAACGGCAATGATGAACAATAACGATAACATATTGTGCTTAAGATAATATGGATAGAAAGAAGGTGACTGCTGATGACTTATGGAACAAAAAGATATGCTGCGCTAACTCTATTTAATTGGGTAAAGGCAAAGAGAAAAATAAATGGGTCATAACTTACTCTGAGTCGATACCGCTGAAGTCCATGCCGAATGATGTTTTCTCTACACTGTTGTTGCTAACTGCTTTTTGGACATCTTTTAGTGATATGCCAGCATAGGAAACCTATAAAAGATATTAACATCTTACTGCCGGTAATTTTTGCCTTTGGACCTCAGTTAAAAAGTATAATGCCTGTTGCTGTACAGCATACGATTTATTAGAAACATCCATGTGGTATGATTTCCTTTTGTAAGAGCATTTTTGCAGGTTGGAATGTTACAACCTTAGAAAATGCTTTACCTAAGTAAAGCTTTTTTTTAATCTTACCTGAACTATGTTGTTACTCGCAACAGAAGGAGGTGCCTCGATCCATGTTAGGTCATCCAAATTACAGGCTGGACTTGTCAGTGTAACGCTTCGCAGGTTTGCTGAATTTGTAGACCGAGTGTAGTAATATCCTCCCCATTGGCCCTACGTGAAAATCACAGAAAAATAAAAAAAAGACCAAAGAAACAATGGTTGACCTGTGAGCGTAAGATGAAGACGTAGACATGTTGCGCCTTCTCCAAGTAAATTAGAAAAAGGTCAAGACAACGATAAAGGTAGTGTTGTTTGTAAGATTTTTCGACCCAGTTCAACTGTCTAGCTGTGTGTGTTGCTATCAGTTTCATAATTATGAAACTTGCTATGAAATATTGACACTATAGGTTCTAGAACGCGGCTTGCTTTCGGCTTAACTGCTGTAATTCACCCTAAATTGCCGTAGAACGTTTGAATCAGGGTGTTAAACGCGTTGATGTAGTCGACGGCGTGGTGGGCATGCGGGCTTTCGGTAAATGCAAGTCACTAGAGCTACAAGCAAAACCGAACATGTTCGGTAGGTTTGAAGAGGCCACACACGTCGAGCGCTAAATAGCTGCGATCAATTCGTCTGGAAGAGGTGGTACCTAATAGACACGGAAGAAAATTGGAATGAATTCATTCTGGTCTATTTAATGTAATCATAACTTGGATATGAACAATTCCAGTTAAGTCGAATAATTGGTGGGGTTTTGGAAAATAAATGACAATTAAATAGACTGTTTAAGTCATTTTAATGGGATCATTTTTTTTTTGCATCTAAACCAAGGCTGACCCAGAATTATTAGTCTGGTAAGCGCCATTCAATGGCTGCTTTGAGGTGGTGTATAAAAAAGGTAAATAGAAAGACATGCGAGTGCCTTTCACTCATTTTTACTAAACAAATTATCTAGTAATTATAATACCTAAACATTTTCAGACTTATTTCCTACCCGATAGCAGCAAAACTGTATCAACATCGCCAAATTCCCGCTCACTGTAGCTAAATCTTAAAAGGCCAAGATTGTGCTCAAGACATATTGACAGATCGTTAGCGTGTCGCCTGCTAGCGTAAAGGAAAAGCATTTCCAAACTTGCAAGGAAATTATAAATAAACTTCAATGTTTTTTGCGAAAGAAACAAGGAAAGAAATAAATATGTATGGGATTCGAGGCTTTGAGATCACTGGATCGTTTTCAAAGGGTGAAATTACTCATGAATATAAACAACTTTTATACTTCATTCTAAAATATTGAAAAAATAAAAAAATACTGACCTAATCTGAATTTTTATTAAACACAAAATTCTTGCAGAGTCGGTCCTAAAGAAAGAATTTATAAGTTTCAAGTTCTAAGAATTTTCACTCCCTAGGGTAGTGACTTGTTAAGTTGAAAAGGAGATGCTTCATACCTTTTTCAGGATGTTGACAGTTAGATTTTTCTCCAATTGGTTCTTGTATATTCCAGTGTTGGGATTGAAAGAAGGTGCATGGAAATCGTCGATCACCACTGAGCCTATTTTGTCCACTCCGTCATTTCTCAACTTTTGTACGAAACCTAAAGTTAAGATTTTTAATATTACAGAAGTAAGAAATGAAGTGGTGAATTACTGATCTACTCATCTCTTGAAAATTGTACAGCAACTTAAAATGTCATTGACTCCATTATTTTTATGAGGATAAAAATGGTGTAAAACACCTCATCACGAAGCCGAAAGGCACTTGTTTTCCCCATCATTGTGATAATTTTTGTGTTCTACACCATACCTGGGAACCATCTAGTTACGGAGAGATGGGGGGTCAAAGTTACAACTTTTTGACAAGTTTTTTTTTTAAATACAAGATTTTTTTGTAAGATTTTGACACGTCCACGACTCTTGCACTATTCAATCTATCCATCAGCACAATGTTTTCAAAGAGCGGTACATTGAGATCTACCACAAAACATGATTTATAACCTCACAAAAAAGTGGTTTCCCAGCAATAGTTTTTGTGTAAAGTTACTTAATTTGATGTACAGAATGCTTGGTTAACGGCTTTGTGATGAGGTGGTTTACACCCTGTATGCAAAATGTTATTATTGAAATTATTTTTAGATTCAATACAAGAAGTCTATACTACCTAAAGCTCCGCAGTACGGCTGCCTTTCAGATACCAGCACCACTCGCTTCGTTCTATTAAGTTCATCATATACGCGCGGCAGCCAATCCAATTTGTTATCACAATTTACAGGCACATAAGTAACATCCTTGAGATCGCGCCTTTTCAATAATATTAATATTTGCTTCCCATCCGACATGGAACTCATGATGCTAAAGTGGCATATAAGTCTTTGAAGCTTTGGCACACCCGACTCTAGTGCTAAAACGAAAGTATCCTTCGCAATATTTCGTAGTGACTCCAATTTCTGGGAAAAGAAAATGTGTGATAGGATTTCATTGAAATTAAACTGTGCAAGTGTTATTTTTAAGTCTAGGGTAGCCTACGAAATTTAATGATAGTATTAAATTAGGTGATTGTTTTATGAAATTAGACAAATTGGACTCAATTTGTCTTTTTCAATTCTAACTAGAAGAGTTTGGTCGACATTTTTAATCTCAACAATTTAAATCAACATGAAAACAAAACATATTGCTTAAAAAAAACTTTACAGATATTACAAAAATAACATAGGTAGATTATTTTCTGGAAGTCAACAATAAAATCTTTAAAAAAATCTTTACAGTAACTTTTCAATTCGAAACATTTTAAAGAAGTAAATAATTCTGATTCTGATTGTTATTGTTGTTTTTCGAGTTTAATCAAACTTCTTGCTTTGATTATGTTGGCTGATAAAGACCGTTAACTTGAACGCTTTTACTAAACACAACTTTTAATTTTGTTAACAATCATGACGTCCACCACCCGCAGGTAGAAGATTATTCAAACACTACGCCACACCCTGCATTAAAATTAAACTTAGTACAAAAAAAAAGTATTATCATCCGTTGGTTTCAAAACATGGGACCATTCAGCACGCGTGATTTTTATAGCTCCTTTATCTCCTATAGAAACGAGGCATGTGTCCCAGTAGTGGGAACATTAATAGACTGACGATGATGATGCCGTGTTTCATAAATCAAGCGTTTTAGTTTTTCATTTAACCAAGATTCACTAGTTCAACAATCGAATAACTCGTCACGGAAGACATCGTTGACACAAATCCGCAATGAAATGAAAATCATATTAATTCAATAAGACAGGATCTTACCTTTTCATCTCCCAACAGGTCTTCAATGATAAAAACATTTGCTTTATCGACGTCGGAATTTTGAACTAACAAAGTATCAATGTCAATATTGACATTTATAATTGAAGCCACGTCAATTGTAACATTGGGTATATAGTTTGACATCTCTTGGATAATACAATTTATATTAGTGTTTGACGTTACGATTTGGGTAGCTTTGATGTTCTTCACTGTCGTGTTTTCGGCTATGATTTGAAGTATTATATGAAGCGCAGTTTTCAGCTAAAAAAATACCACATCTTAATTTTAATATCATTATGAAATGTTTTGTCATATAAGTAAGTAATATTGATAATATGAAAAAATATTGTCTTTCAAATATTACCAATTAGTTACATACTCGCAATTCTTAATATGGTAAGCAATTTCTTAATATTTCTAAAAAAATACAATATGCTTTGGATAAAACTATTTTGCTGTTGTAAACATTTTGCTGGATTTTCATCTTAGATGCAAGGCTGCAGATTAAATCCTGCGCCAAGAACGCTCCACCGTGATTGACATTCAATTAAGAATCTGCTTATCCTATGAGAAAATATGAGGAAACGCTGCCTTTAAGCTTATATCTTTAGCTTGCTTTCAATTTAGACGGAGCAAAAGTAATTTAATATTATGTCGTTCATTCCGAACATACATAGAGTACAAGGGGGGGACACATTTTACCACTGTGTAAGTGTCTCTCGTGGAAACTATTCAGTATACAAAAAAAATATTTTTGAACTCTGAATATCGTTTTTGAAGACCTATCCATAGATGGGTATCTATGGATAGGTCTTCAAATAACTTCTATCCATAGATACCCTACACGTACGGGTTCGATGAAAAAAAATATTGTGTTTCAGTTCTAAGTATGGGGAACCCCCAAAATGTATAGTTTTTTTTATATTTCTGTGTAAAAATCTTAATGAGGTTCACAGAATACATCTACTTACCTAGTTTCAACAGCATAGCATAGTTTCGTAAAAAAGTGACTGTGACATACGGACGGACAGACAGACAGACATGACGAATCTATAAGGGTTAACCCTACCTAGGCAACATAGTTTGTGACATCTTTACTCATGCAAAGTTCAGAATGGATTATTTGGGTAATAAAAACTATCACATGTATTATTCTAGGACATTCACATGTGTGGCACAACACAAAATTGGTTCACGCGAATCAGATTATTTGGTTATTAAAAAACAAACAGGCATCGAAAAAGCTTTGGCTTTAAAATATTAGTTTGGAAGCCGTTTTTGGCATCGATTATCGAGAGGAAAATGCAGTAATGGAGAAGTACGAAAGAAAAAAACATGCGACGCTGACCAAAAATGAATTAGAATAAGGGCAGAAGATTGATGACAAATGATTATTAGAAACAGAACCATTCTTTTCTATTCATTTAGCGCTAAATACATTTATTCATCTGTGATGCAAATTGGCTTTAGTGGGCTTTACTACTTATTTATTAACAGGAGAACCAACAACTAAAATAAGTGAGTAACAATTGAATAAGCGACACAGAGCCAATTACAAGTTCTCACGAGTAGACACAGAGATAATAGTAGAAAACTTATGATCACCAAATAGCAAGCACGATAATAATTCAAATTGAAGGAATTAAAAATGAGCAATAAGCACTAAATACACTCAGACACTAGGTAAGGCATTGTTGACATGGAGAAAAATAAGATAAATGAGATTAAGCAGTACGCAGTCAAAGAGAACTCCTTACAAAGAGTATTAAAGTCCTTACTCGCTCGCACTAAGTATGAATTTTGCCTATAGTTGAATGAGAAAATAGGATTGGAGACAGATGGATTAAATCTCACTGATCTCTGGCGGACATTGAAATGTAATTTAAGCAGGAGATCAGGACAGTCAATCTCGTTGTTTATTATTTATAACAGTATGATTATAAACTGGATTAACATAATATGCTTGAAGGAATATTACAAAACAAAACTTACATCAACTTTGTCCATTGAATAGTGTGGATAAAATGCCCTAGTCAATAAAGCTTCTGGTTGTGGCTTCGGTACAGGTTTATCTATAAATGTAACGTTATCAAGTTCCACTCCTGCACACCTGAAAAGTTAATGACTAATGTAATTCAAAATTATTTTTTGCACTTGTTCAATAATAAAGGCTTGCATCGTTTCTTCTTCTTTATTATGTAGTTAGTGTCTACCTAACCTTGGTCTCGGCTGTCATTTCTCCATCTTTGACCGTCGTTTCAGGTAGTCAGTGGCCCAAAAAGTCTGACACCGGTCTTACCAAGTGGTATCGTATTTCCCAATATTAACTGGGTTGTGGAAGTCAGATAGGTAGTCGCTCTATGTAAAATACTGGTATTCAGCTGCATCCGGTTAGACTGGAAGCCGAACTCAACATAGTTGGGCAAAGGCTAGGCAGATGATGAGTGTCTACCTAACCAGGTGTGTCAGAGTTTCTCAGCACCCATGGGCCTCTGACTTGGCTTTACACGCCTCACAGGCATGCTGGTGTTCTCACGATGTTTTCCTTCACCGAAGCAAGTGGTAATTGTAAAATACGCAATGGATTTGTGTTTTCTATCGATAAAATCAGAAGTCCAGGAAACAATCCCTGATGCCATAGAACCACGGGTAATTAACAGTAAACATGAACCCAGTTATGGGTCGACCCACCGGGTCCACGGGTCCATGAATCCGAAAAATCTGAGGGCCTTGCTTGCACCGGCTAACCATAGTAATTTTAAAATGTTGATTAAAGTTGCAGTGAAGCGCGATACGGTTCAGTGACCTGGGCTTTTTTTTTTACTAAGAGCTGGATTTGAGTAACAGTACCACTTTAATCAGATCAAAACTGTTGAATTCTAGTAGAGAGCACCACCAAATGGCATTCGGTCTTTCTTTATCCTCGCCTTAATTTTAATATATCATGTTGTGATTTTATGAAAAAAGAAAATGCTTTCTCTTTTGTACGCACACACACACACTTAATATCTTCTCTGAAGTTATTATGAATTCTCGGAAACCATTATTTTTTATGATTTCTCATAAATATTTCATTCTTCAAACATGAGAACTCTTCAAAGGGCTTAAATTGATTGACATCTAAAAATATATCAACCTTTATCAGGAAGTGAGGTTAGAAGTGCCTTTTTGTTATTGTCTTTTTTTAAATAATGTTATATTACAAGTCGCAATATCATTTCGATAAATATTGCAATAAGGATTCTCAATTTTATTTGCATTTCACAATGTGCACTTATGTGGTAAATTAAAAAATGAGATCATTATGGACCCTGTCGGGCACAGCAAAAGACAAAGACATAAGTAGACTCATGCCTTTGGCTTTTTTTTAAAGTGACTTCAAAAAGGAAGAGGCGATGTAAGTATATAGTTTGCTGGTGTTTTGGTACTGACCAAATTAAACAAATTGTAAAAAACACCGGACAAGAGCCACAGATTTTTTTAAATCATGCTTTTTATTTTTTATTGACGAATGGAATGGATGTCTTCCTTGAGAATTGGAAAGAGATGGCACAGAATCATTACCGTTGGAAAGAATGGAGGGAGGCCATTGCACAGCAGTGAACAACACAGGTTAGCTTCTGCGAAGCAGTCATACTAGCGAAGGAAGTGGCGGCAAGCGAGAGGGAGAGAGCCTCTCTTCCCAGCCGCCACGGGAGACGCACCGGGCGTCGGGGGCCACGTGGTGACTACCGGCCACCGTAGATGCGGGCCTGTGGACGGTTGGCTATGGGTTAGCTGACCATCTGTCCGTCTAACAACGATAGACCGTGTCGACGGTGCATTCGTGTTCCACGCGCGCCTCAAAGAGATGTCAGAATAAGGGGAGGGGCCCGCAAGGGCCGAAGCCTGCCGGGGTTGCGGGCCTGTTCGAAAGAGATACCGCGGCCCCGGAACATAAAGGGCGAGGAAGGAACATGGATGGGTTTTAGTCTGTAAGAGTCGACACTCCCTCCCGCTCCGCCCAGAGTGGGAGAAGTCATTTGATGATTTCCCATCCTAAAAAAAAAAAACAAAAAAAGGCCTGCTAAAATAATTATGTGTTGTTAAAACGGCAACAGAAATACATATTCTGTGAAAAGTTTAATTCTCTAGCTATCACGGTTCATAAGATACAGTCTGGTAACAGACATACAGACAGTGGAGTCTTAGTAATATGACCCCGTTTTTACCGTTGGGTAAAATACAATTCATCGAATTGCTGTTGAAATGTAACATTTTTTTCTTTGAACTTTCGGGTGCTGCGACTGCATTTGCACTTCTCAAAAATATAGCAAGTTTAGTTAATTAATTATTTTTCAGAATTACTTTTCTATAAGCAATAATTATTTGGTATCTAAAAAAGCACTTAATGTTATGAAAAACACGTTCAAAAAGTAATTTGCAGAAAGCACAGTTCATTTAATTTAAAAATAAAAAATTAAGTTCTGTCATCATCTGAATTTTTAAGTTATTAATAAAACATTTGGAATAATAAGTTATTAATAAAACATTTGGTATGCATCCAAATGCTTTATGACCCCTGCCGGGCTAGCATGGGCAGGGAAAAAAATATAATATAATATAATATAAAATTTTCTCCACCTGTCATTTCTACTGACTTGTCCCTTGTCAGTAGAAATAACCGGTGGAGAAAAGTTTTATCCCCTGCCCATGCTAGCCCGGCTGATGAGGAGGTGGACTTCCATGCTTTGGAAAGCCTCTTTTCGTTCGGTGGTCCCGGTTGACATTCGTAAATCTTTGACAGCATCACTGCTAGTTAAAATACTGACCAAGAGGTGTTCTCCAGCAACTAGTCAGGTTGTTGAGGTCTGATATGACAACGCTCCATGTAGAAAATACTGATATGAGTAGTCGGTTACATAAAGTTGACACTACCCCTTCATCTACCTAGTCATTTCCCAACTATGTTAGGGTCAGCTTCCAGTCTAGCCGGATGCAGCTGAATACCAGTATTTTACATGGAGCGGCTGCCTATCGGACTTCCACAACCTAGTCGGTTACTCGGCCTTCTCGATTGAAGAAGTTATATAGCATAATATATTGTTCAACTACTGGAAAAAGGCCTCCCTCATCTATAGTCCTTCTACTCTTCTTTATGTGCGGTTTTCTTCAATCCCATCTGTCACAAACGCCTCTAAGTTGTCACGCCAGTGTTTTCTAACACAATAATATAATTTTATCGTACCTTATAACTCCTTGAACATTACTAAACTGAGCTGCAACACAACAAACGCCATTAATTTCAACGCTGTTCAGAATCTGTTGTTCCATAACACTGATCCTTAGTTTCCTGATGAACTTTGGTGTTGAGATCCCATCGTGGTTCCTTGATAGAGTACCGAGTTGGATCAGAGAATCCAGGAATGTCACCCAGTCTTCGTCCCACTGAATGAATGCTTTTTGGCAATTGAGGACCATTGATTGAATTGTTTGAAACTTGTTTCTGGAAAGATGGATGAAATTATTCGTAGTGGTTACTTGCAAAAAAATGATTACCGAATTAAAAGGAACTATTTTAAATATTGTGAATGTTTTATTGTAATCTTACTACAAATGAGAAAAAAATGAGAAATGCGAAAGTATGGATGGATGGATGTTAGTCCGGGGTTGCGGGCCTGTCCGGGGTAGCGGGTCTGTTCGAAAGAGATACCGCGGCCCCGGAACATAAAGGACGAGGAAGAAACATGGATGGGTTTTAGTCAGTAAAAATCGGACACTCCCCTCCCGCTCCGCCCACAGCGGGAGAAGTTATTTGATGATTTCCCATCCAAAAAAAAATTAAAAAGTTCAAAAAAACTGGATGTAAGTTGTTCAATCACGCAAGAATGGCTAAACGGATCTGGAAGAAATTTGGCATTGATAAATATTAAGAATACTTTTTTTTTCACAAATGCACATGCATATTTCAATTCCTTTTTATCATTTGATCACCATAAAAGTGAGATACTGAGCAGCCTTTCTTTGTCTCTATTTATTTTTCATAGTAGACGTAAAAGGTATAAACCTAAGAAACCAAGATAATTTATTAGTTTCGGAGTAGTTGAAGAAACTGAGAATAAAAATAAAAAATAAATAAGGATACTATAAGAAACAAAAATTATGAACTACATAATAAATATTTTAAACATTATTACAGCAGTCAGAAAATTATAATACAGGAAACAAATGAGGATCGTCAAGTTAAGTCATGTCATTGTAATAAGCCTCTTTTCCGGGATTCATTTTAAGGGTAGGTTCACAGAGCACGGAGTCACCTCGACGGCAGCTGTTAGAGGTGGAACTGTCCACATTTGTGTACAAACCAAATGTGCGAACGTTTACTCGGGAGTTAAGACACTAAAAAGGTTGGAAGCGTTTTGTATGAATCGTGGCCGGATAACTTCGGCCATTTTGATATTTTTTCAGAGTAGCGGCCACACGTAAGACCTATTATAATCGAGCTGGCTGGTATCAATGCAAGCAAGTTTTGTATGAGACAAAATGTTCTAAAGTATCACGTTTCTGAGATATGAGCGACCAAATTTTTCAGTTATCTTCAGCACAACTTCGATAAAAACAAGGGTATATTGTGCTGTATTAAAAAACGGTGTCTTACAAAGCGTTTTGTAGAATCTATATACATTTATACAAATTAATCCCTATTTCCCTTGGTCACGGCATCACGCGTGAACGGATTCCACTAATTCTTTTTTTGTTGTGTTTGTTATTGTCAGGAGAAAGTTCTTATGAAAAAAAATGTAGTAGGTAGGTAGTAGTGGTGGTAGGTAGTAGTAGGTAGGTAGTAGGTAGGTAGGTAGTAGGTAGGTAGGTAGTAGGTAGGTAGGTAGTGGTAGGTAGTAGTAGGTAGGTAATAGTAGGTAGGTAGTAGTAGGTAGGTAGTAGTAGGTAGGTAGTAGTAGGTGGGTAGTAGTAGGTAGTTAGAGTAGTAGTAGGTAGGTAGGTAGTAGGTAGTAGGTGACAGGACAACGCCTGTCAATAAATAAATATCGCTGTACATTATACACACTGCCATCGAGTGGCACATTAAGCAACGAGGCTTGTGTCGTGTACACCAGATAGTTTATATAAAATTATATTACTTGGATACTTTTTTTTGACAGAAGTTGTGTTCTCGACGCAGCTTAATAGTAGTAGTAGGTAGGTAGTAGTAGGTAGGTAGGTAGTAGGTAGTAGGTGACAGGACAACGTCTGTCAATAAATAAATATCGCTGTACATTATACACACTGCCATCGAGTGGCACATTAAGCAACGAGGCTTGTGTCGTGTACACCAGATAGTTTATATAAAATTATATTACTTGGATACTTTTTTTTGACAGAAGTTGTGCTCTCGACGCAGCTTAATAGTCCTCTTGTCTTCTAAACTGACGACACGACAATTCCAAGCTCTATAGTAAGGTAGTACTTACCTTGTTTACATTATTTTCTTCAATTTTATGTTGCAAGTTTTATGAGGGATAAAAGCAACGACAAAATAATGGTTTGGACGTAAATTGGCTACTATTTTCATGTTGATGCTGGGATTAAGCGGAATGAAGTCGGTACATTACCTGATAATGACTTGCGCAAGGAAACTTGGTTTATGTCTTAAACGTGCTAAGGTTGTTTTTATATTTTTAAATGAAAGTACCACTTTCATTTTGAAGTAGCCTTTCTAGTAAACTTAAGTTGTGAAAACACTAAAACTTTTTATTTAAAATGCTACTAGATGATTTAAAAGAAATGTTAATGGTTAATTATTGGAAGGGATCTTTGAATTAAGCGTACAAGCATGATTTTCAATCGTTTTTTTAAACATCATGTTATTTTTTTTTCTAATAACAGAAAAAGCATGAAAAACATAGTAATTTAACACCAGCGAAACAAATGTAGAGTCGAGGACTTTCATTAATAAGCCACCTTATCTTATTTCCAATTTTGTACTTTTATACATTCAGAAGTACGAATATTACCGATTAAACCCGATTTATATTACTTGGCTAAAATACAAATAGCGGCAAGTGACTCAGTGGCTCTGTTCTCGACTGTACCTAAATGTAAGTAAGTTTAACCTACTTGTAAGAATATCCTCTTGATCCCAAAGTCTTATAAACATCATCACGGTCCAATATTATTTCATCGTCGTCCGACTCAGTAGTTTCTGTATCCTTATAGAATTTGAGAACTCTCACACTGCTCACAATGCCACTTGCAATACAGATGTCATTGTGACTGACCTAAAATTTAAAAGAAACGAAGAACAAATAAATATAAATCATTAAGTGACTGGTGTCTGCGTGAAAAGAACTATATTTGAACACAATTGTTCTCTCTCTCTCTTCAAAGTGTTTTTGGGTTTTTCCATCAAGAATTTCTCAGTAGCAACAGAATGAATTTGGGCCTGGTTGATGGCAATAGGCTTGTTCCCTTATTACACGAGACTTAAACATAAGTTGCGAAATGTTGGTGTACTATAAGGTCGAACAAGCTATTCACTTTACAATGTAATTTGTAGGTTAAACTGTAAACCAATTAGCTTGTTTGACCGTAAACCTTTGCTTACTCCCTCGGGAATTAATTACGTGCGTGAAACATGTTATGTTATAAAACATAGTCGCTGATTTAACGGAATGCTGTAGACTAATAATGAAGAAGTGAAGAAAAGCTGGCATTTTTCAAACATTTTTTGTAAATCATAAATGTAATTCTCAGTTTTTCTTGTAGTTTAACCGCAATGAGTCCTTACATGAGTATCGAGAGGTCTTTGCCCTACTAACGGCAAATAACATGCTCTCATTTATTAAGAAAGTAAAATAAATCGGTACTAATAAAATGACTTTTAAAGCAAAGTATCACAACTTGCTCTGAATCGAATCAATTATACGGTACTTACAATTACAGAAAGAAATCAGGGCTAAAACATGCTCTAATTGCTTTCAAGTTTCCATATTTAACTAAAATGATACCTCATCGAAATAATGATTTAGATTTTAGTTCATGTTACAAGATATTTCGATCTTTTGAAATTGATACTTTTGCCTTTTTGATATAAAGTGACACACTCACTTTAATTCCTTGCACTGTTTAAAAAATATGTCTTTCTGTGCTGAGTCGAACATTGAAACTCCTACGAGGTGCATTTTCAAGCTCACCAGGCGCCCTTTCCCAACTACGTTGGTGTCGGTTTACAGAATTACCGTATGCAGCCGAATATCAGTTTTAAATGGAGCGACTGCCTATCTGATCTCAACAACCCAGTTATTACTGGGTTAACCGATACGAATCGGGAGCTTTTTATTGAAGTGATCATTCAGTTTTTGCCAGTAGGGTTACTTAAAACGGACAGTTACTCTTCATCATTATCATCAACAACATCCACAGGCCGACTTGTTCCAAAACTGGGTATAGGCCTCTCTTTGTTTGTGACAAGCTTCACGGTCGTGTGCCAACACCATCCAGGATATTCCCACAATTTCAACAATATCGTCTGCCCATCTTGCCGCTGGACGACCAACACTTCTATTTCCATTCCTAGGACGCCATTAGGTCACAGCTTTGCACCTGCCATCACCGCGTTGTGCTAGGTCCAGTTAGTCTTACCTCAAACTTATTGCTACCTCTATTTATAGCAATGCAGAGTCGTAGTGGAGAGTCTGGTTTTAAAATAACTTCACTACGGAAGTGTATATCACGAAAAACTACAGACTGGTCCTTATAGTTTTTCCCAATATGCATAGACAGGGTTTCCCAAACGAGGACTAGGATAGCTGATTCAGGAAGCACGTTGACACCTATAAAATAAAATGCAATTTACTATAGCTGTTTTAAGGAAAGTTAAAATGGTAGACGTAAATATTGAAGAGAGAGAAGTTCATACTGTGATGAATCAAAACCTTTTAACGATTGTACGATCATCATCATTTCAGGGGCACATTTGAGGCCTGTGTCCAGCAATTGCTGGACATAGGCCTCCCCCAAGTGTAGACCACATTTACCAGTCCCGTGCGACTCGCACCCAGCAGATTCCCGCAACATTCACCATGATTGCCTGCAAACTGGTAAGCGTCCTTTCTGAGGCACGGAGGAAACTCGATATGTAAGGGTGGTCACTCATTCACAGACCAACCTAGGCTAGCTCGGCTTAACCTAAAGATCGATCCGAGTGGCTGTTATTATTTAGCCACAAACTCCTTAACTTTCTTTTTAGTGAAGTCAATATGTGATTTAATATATTGTGAGCAAACACTGCGCTTTTGTTTCATCCCGAAGCAATCTTCTGCATCAAACTAGACAATATCCTGTGAGACTTCTCCGAACTGTACCTTAACATTGTATTGCATGACTTACCATCTCTAATATGTCCTTCCAGGAACTCGTAGTCATCATCCTGAGTTGATATTGCAACGTTCCGTTCCATTGCTGTTCGAACTTCATCTTTTTCCAAGAAAGATAGCTGTGGCCTGCAAGTGTAGTATGTTTGAGCTTTCAATGCGGATGAAGTTATTTAAAATATTCGATTCGATGTAGTTAATTCCTTTGTATTACGTGTCATCAGTAAAAAAGTCTTAAACGTAAACGTTGACCTAACTTTCCGGTTTTCTATTGAGCTGTAATATTGCATACACGATAAAAATCGATACGGTTTTCCAGATTTTTATTTTTCGTGAATTTAGTTTTTCCTTATAACAATTAAATCTGTTTAACATTACTGAATAGCATTTTTTTGAATAACGTTTTTTAGCCATTGAAAAAAATTTTGAGTTATGATATTTTTTTTTGCGTTTTTTTATATTTTCGAATTAGTTGGAAATTTGATTAGCTACCTACCCGTTAAGTTCGATCCATTATTTACAGAACACCGTTATTTCTATTTATCTAAATCGTATCCAAGTGTTAGTTACAGTTATGTTTCGATTAACGCCATGCACCAAAAGATAATTCTTCTGAAAGGACTTATAGTACTGCATAATTGCAAGACTAGGTATAAATTTGAATTCTTTTTCAGCCGCTAAATTATGCGCCTTCTAAGTAACACCACCTTACTCTAATACTCATAAATACATACAAAATACGATGAAACCTTGTCAGCTAAGCCAACCTTACAAGCGAACACTCGGCATGGGAAATTAGGGACGCGACGGGATGTCAGTGGCATGACATGACGTCATGATAATTAAACCATAAACCGTTTATGAGCACGTAAAGCTAGGTTCAGGGTATACCGGAATTTGGGGGCGACGTCGACGTACGAAGTAGGAAGGGCCGGTATTTCAATGTCACCTTAACTTATTGTTTAAGTTAAGTCCTGCATTTAAGCTAAGTGTCATTTTTAGAAGACAGAAGTGTATTTCAATCCGGATCTTCCTCGCCTTAACTAATCTAGGATAAATTGCAATATTGCAACTTAATAAACAAAATATGTCATTTTAGTATGGTTTCTGTTGTCATCCTACTACATTGTTTATTTTTTTCAAAGATTAAAGAGGTCGAAGAAAAAGGTTTTAAGTTCATGACATTGTTGAGTTGTCTGAACAATTGAGTAGTATCACGTAAGTACCTGCCTACCGTTTTCGCTCTTTTTCTACGATTTTACAACTTGGCAACTCAACTCTAAAATGTTTTTGTTCAGTAACTATACTTGTAGCTCGAGCAGTGATGATGAAGATATTATAGAATTTATCAATTATTCTACGACCCCACGACGTATACGAATATATAGAAAATGAGACACAAATTTTCAGAAATGAAGGTGAATTTTACGAAGCGGCGGGCCTGCTTGCCGGATTGCCGCCATGGGATCTGAAGGCGATAGTCCTCGCGCGCCTGCACGAATGGCGCGCGGAGGCACTACGCCGGGGGGAAACGCCGCTGCCACGGCAAATCGCCGCTCAGCGGACAGAGCTCCGGCGCGATTTTATGGCGACATGGAGAGAGCGACTGTCGCAACCCCGTGCAGGGCACGCCACGATAGTGGCGGTGAGTCCCCTCTTTGAGGAGTGGCTGGAGAGGCGCCACGGCGTCCTCACCTTCCGCCTGACCTGACGCAGCAGCGACCTCTCGCGTCCGGCCCTAGTTCAATTCATGGTCCGGAGCGAGACGGAATAGGAAGCCGTCACCTCCTTCTGCGAAGCTGTCATGCTAGCGAAGGAGGTGGCGGAACGTGAGAGGGACAGAGCCTCTCTTCCCAGCCGCCGAGGGAGAAGCACCGGGCATCAGGGGCCACGTGGTGGCTACCGGCCACCGAAGACGCGGGCCTGTGGACGGTTGGCAATGGGCTAGCTAGCCGCTCGTCCGTCTAATGACGACAGGCTGTGTAGACGGCGCGTTCGTGTTCCACGCGCGCCTCAAAGAGATGTCAGCACAGTGAAGGGGCCCGCAAGAGCCTGCCGGGGTTGCGGAACTGTTCGAAAGAGATACCGCGGCCCCGGAACGTAAAGGGCGAGGAAGGAACATGGATGGGTTTAGTCAGTAAAAGTCTGACACTCCCTCCCGCGCCGCCCAGAGTGGGAGAAAATATTTGATGATTTCCCATCCTAAAAAAAAGGCGAATTTTACGACCGATTTACTTTGTGCTGGAACAGATAAGAGACGAACTCAAATGGCCTACTACGAGGTAATATTTCGCAAGGATGTCTGTACCTACATTTAGGTACATAGATTCCTCACAGCCTTTTTTATCCTTTTATTAACTTACAAATATTCTATATGCGGCATAAAAAACCTTTTTGCAGGTCAGAATTAATAACCATAAAGCAACTTTTTTTTGAGGTTGACACACGTTAATCTCAGATCGGAACTTAAGCGACAGAAATCTGTCACTTAGATTTAGGCTAGTTAGGGTGGACTTTATGTGCCGCTTAACTTTAATCCAATATTGAAATACACATAAGTCGTTCTTAAATTGAATCCTGGATCACTTCGAGATAAGTTACTATTGAAATACCGGCCCTTATGTGTCTAAGCTTGGATAAGTGAAGGTTGGTGAACATTTTAATGGCTATTGCGTGAAAAAATGCATGGTTTTTAATGTTATTGGGTTTTGAAAAAGTCAATTTATGGGTTATCTAGTGCTAAAAAGTCCCTTTCATATAAGACATCTGTTTTACCAGATGTAACGTATTTTTCTTTTCAGGGATCAAAACTGAATTTATCCCTGTTTTTTTTTTATCAAACATTTTGAAACTGAAAAAAATTCAAAACGCTTAGTTGACATTTCCTGTGACCTTGGGGCTGTTTTTTACCTTGGCCATATGTTTAGGGTTGCCCCATACAGCGCAGTGACGCCGTCAGTCTCTTGGGGACATTACCAGTTGTCAGCGTTGAGGAGGAAAATTCTAACGTCATTTTTAATTTTATAGTTTAAGTTAGTCAGTTTAGTTTATTTTAATAAATTGTAATTGTTTAAACATGTTTCATTATTAATACTTATAAATAATTATAGACACAAAGGCAGAAATTAGTACATCTGCAGATTATAATAAGAACGTTTTTAAACGAAAATAAAATTACTTACCAATCCTCACTATGCTCCCATTTCACAAAGTGCGATAAAAGAGGCGTTTCAGTAGACACAGGGAATTCAATCCTAGGATACAGAACATCTATCCTGGGATTAACACCAGCCTCGTAAAGTCTAAAATTTAATATCAATATTAAAAACAAGGTTGTTACCAAAGTCTGGAGGACATAGGTATAAATGCTGTCCTTGAAAATAGTTAGTATAAAGTAGAAGAGATTATTGTATAAAAGAATTCAGGCGTTGAAGATACGAAACAGGTTCTAGGAATTTTGTTTTATCTGAAGACGAACTTAGTTTGAGAGAAATAATCTTTATGTGAACTTCAGAGACATTTTATTAAATGTAATATGAATAAATCTTGGATTTGAAACTTCATAAGAGAAAAAAGAATATCTACTACGCATGTGCATTTTCCATTGGGACTTCCAACGATATTGTATATTCTAAAGACACAATATTATGTTTACAAACACTACATAATATTTTATGCCTCATTGGTCGTTAGCGCTAATGGCGAGCATGGGGGTTCGAAGGACAAGATTTAATCGAAAGGAATTTTTCAGTAGTAGCTCCATCATTATCATGCTGGCTTTGTCCTATTCTATGATTTCTTTTTCCATTCTTCCCTGTCCAGTAGTAGCTCCGAGTCTGAATCCATGTCCGGTTGATGGTAAAAGGTTCACCCTAACATAGGGTTTCAATAGAACTGGCCAAACGTGCGCGTGATATTAGGATCCTACGGGATTATACAACATTATTTTTTGTTTATACTAAACCCGAAAAGGGGTCATTGTACTCATCATTTTGAACAACTTTTTCTATGGGACGAACCTTGAAATCGCGAAAAAAAATCAGATGTTCCCTACATTTTGACGAGTTATGCGATTAAAATGTAGGGAACAGCAGATTTTTTTTTCGCGATTTCACGGTTCGTCCCATAGAAAAAGTTGTTTAAAATGATGAGTACAATGACCCCTTTTCGGGTTTAGTGTAAACAAAAAATAACCCTGTATACTTTATGTTGTGTAACTTAAGGTAGAATTTTCATACTCACTTCCCAACAGCCTCCAGAAGAAACTTAACACCGTTAGTATTGCCACGTCTAGTGAGGGGTATGTGCGTGCATTCTTTATGAGATCTCTTCAAAATGGCTTGGAGTAACCCGTGCGGTGCTATCTCCACGACAATAGCGTTATCTGGTATCATCTTTGACATTTCTTCGAAGAGCACTGGTTTCTGTTGAATTATAAGTAAGGTTCGTTTAATATCTTGTTTGTCTTTTGGTTGGAATCACTACTGCTGAGCATGAGGCGCGATTGTGTTTTTCATCAAGATTTTACATAGCAGCCGATTATTGGGTGTTTTTCATCAGATTTTTTTCTGTAGCAGCCAAAATGTCTAAATATAGGGTGTAAAACACCTCTGAACAAAGCTGAAAAGCACTTGTTCTCCCCATCATTACGATATTTTTTTTGTTCTACACCATAACTGGAAACCTTCTTGTTACGGAGATATTAGGGGTCAAAGTTTCAGTGTCCTTTTGACAAGTTTTTTTTTTAAATACAAGTTTTTAATGCAATATTTTTATTTGAAATACCTCCACGAACCCCGTACTATTCAATCCATCCATCAGCACTATGTTTTGAGTGCGTTACATTGAGTTATACCTCAAAACGTAATTTTTGACCCCAACAAAAAAATGATGTTTCCCAGCAATATTTTTTGCGTAAAGTTACTTTGTTTGATGTACAGAATGCTTATTTGGCGGCTTCGTGATGAGGTGGTTTACACCCATTATATGCACGGATGCTGGCAATCAATTTTTTGCACCCTATTACATGAGACTTAAACATAACCGGTGATACGTGTTATCAGTATACTAAGTTACGTACCATAAGTTAAGTTAATCGAAGAAGTTTGGGAATTGTGAGCACATTTGGAACCAACAGAGTATCTTGACAAATTGGATTATTCGGTAAGTAACACTAAAACTTAACATAGACTCTAACTTAACAAGCAGATGTATTGCTTAGGAGTTTGTTGCGTGACTTCTTCCCAGCTGAACAACTCGGAACTTATGAAGGACAGGCATTATGGAGAACAGTCTTAAATGTAGGTAATTTGACGTTCAAAAATACTGATCCTCAACCTTAATCATTTGGATAAATAACTTTAGATCTTTACACTGTGTTCCAGATAGTTCCGTTACCAAAATAATTTTCCTTGGGACTAACTATGAGATGTACGCTCTCCAATAAAAAAAGAGTTATTGAAATCAGACCTCTCTGTTCAAAAGTATGCATGGTCATGCATCAAAATACGTTTCGAATAAGACTTACCAATAAGTTATTAGCATGGTATTCAGCAGACGAATACATAGCATTGGCTTCATCCCACCTGTCTTGAGGGACTGAAGTAGATATCCATTTGTAGCTTCGTTTCTTTGGGGTTTTGATCACATCTCGTAAACGTCTCAGTAACTCAGGACCTGTCATGTAATAAAATAACTTCTGTAACGTTTTTTAATTATAAATAACTAAAGGAGCTCGTTGCTATGTAGTAACAGCCGCTTAGGTCGATCTTTAGGATAAGCCATGCTTGCCTAGGTTACCATTACTTACCAAGTTCGCTCCGTGACTCGGAAATCACGTTATGCCGTTGGTTCCAGCTGTCATTTGTGGATCTTTGACAGTCATTAGGCAGTCAGTGGTCCTAAAAAGTCAGTCTTACCAAGGGGTATTGTACCACCCAGTACTAACTGGGTTGTGGAGGTCAGATAGACAGTCGCTCCACGTAAAAACTTTGTCTCAAACTGCAGTCGACCCCAACACAGTTGGGAAAAGGCACGATGAACTACATAGATATGATCTTTTCATAAATAAATAAATTCTAAAGCATAAAATATTGAAGTGATAATCATCACAAGCACTCACACTCACACTCACTCACAGTTTTGAATATTAAACCGAAAAAAAAAAAACAAAACACAGACGAGGTAATGGTCCATAATCCACAAATCCCGTAGATAGGTACTCAATCAAAATCAAAATCAAAATCAAAATCAAAGCATTTATTTCAAGTAGGCCAGTTACAGGCACTTTTGAATTGTCGAAACAAAATTGAACATTTAAAGTAGCTACAGTCCCAGTCACAAGACATAAAAACTGTGAAAGTACTGTACTTGCCCATTCCCTAGCGTAGATCTCTATGGAGAAGAACGGGCAAGAAACTCCATGGACACTCTTTTAAATAAAAATATTGTTACAAAATCTTGGTTACATCATTCATGTTGAGATGGTATATTATGTGAGAACAATGTAGCAAGATGTGCACGTTAAAAGTGTCCATAGCAAAACAAAAATAAAATACAACTCAAAAACAAAATAATTAATTCAAATAAACCATGGCGACTAAGAGATGACCAGTCACAACTGACAGCGCCCGTTCACGAACATGACGCATGGATCAGCACCATTCAGCTCAACCATTTTGAAGGGAGCTAAATGGTCCGACACACGCGCCACCATCAGCGAGACATTTGAGAGAGCATGACATATTCTCAACCGCCAGGGCACATTCTAGTCAAGAACTGCCGTAGGCTTTCAGTGAATGATAGCTTTCTAGTACAAAGTACTCACACAATATGGGCTATGCGATTATATAATACTAATATTGAATCTATACAATGCAAAGATAGTTGTACAATCTTCAGCAGCTCCAACAATACCATTTAATGCTATCTACTCTAGTGCTTTGTACGTAAGTAGTATGTATTTGAAGAAATTATTATGTGGTTACAACATTTTATATACTAGCCAATGTTGGTTATACTGTATTTATAGTTTAAGTCTGGATCAATTGCTTTCCTGTTTATAATGGGCATTGATAACTGCGATACAGTTATTAACTTTTGCTTTAACTATCGTCATTTCTTTTTTAGTTGTGCCAATCGTTTATGTTTTAAAATAAAAACGTTTTATTATTACAGGGTTAATGTACTTATTGTTAAATATTTCAGTATGCTTCTATGCAATACTTGAAATTAATTACCATTCAATAATATTATCACAATTTAAACATCTGAAGTTTTTAGTTTCTTTTTAGTAAAAGCATTTTATTTTTAAAATGTTTGAAATTGAACGTACTGTAAAATTACTTGGCTATGCCTTGACGCTTGAAGTGAACAAGTCGTTTTCAGTTGTTCTTTTATTTCTTTGGCTTTGATACATTGTTAGAAGGTAGTTTTTACCACCTTTTACCACCTTCTGTAGTCGAAATCCTAATAGATATTGATGCTCGTGTTGAACCGGGCTTTGAAACAAGAATAACTCGCAAGTAATATCCAGACTTGCTATCCATATTAGAGCAGAAACTTTCTCCGTCAAATGATTCAATTTGATTGAAAACTAACTGTTTACATTGACTTAGTACACAAGCCAGAATAGTAAAGCCAATGTTTATTTATTTATTTATATTTATTAAAACTTTATGCACAAGTAAAAACTTTACAAAGGCGGACTTAATACCTTGGGCATTTTCTACCAGTCTACCTTAGGGTGATGCAGAGACAATACACAGTAGGTGCAATAACAGAAAACAAATAGGTACGAAAATATTTAAAACTAAAATAAAATATAAGAATAAATACATAAATACATACATAAAACATTAATATATATATAAAAGTAATGAGAGGTCAAAAAAAAACTACAACAATGTGTGTATGTGTTCTCGAGCTTTCACTTTAAACGTGAACCGATTGGGTACCGTCCTGATATTCTGAGGAAGCGCATTCCAAAGGAAAACCGCCTGGACAAAGAATTAAGAGTTTTTTTAAAACCAGAGCGATGAGAAGGACAACGAAGAAGACGATTATTCTCGGACCGAAGATTCTTGTTGTGTGCAGAACATAAATATTGACAAAGAGAAGTTAGATATGAAGGAGAAGTAGGTTTGTGAAGAAGAGAAAAAAGGGTTGTCAAAGCCCTCAACGCTCTGCGCTGCGCAATATTATAGTTGTGCCCTCCCACGATTGGCTCGAAAATAGCACCCTATCCAATTAAACTATCCCACTAGCTTACTATCTGGTCCACTAATGTTTCACTGGAACTCCTTTGACAAATGTTTAGTCCATTTAAAACTTACCAACGTTTCATGTACCATTTATTTCACAAACAACTTATCCCGCAAATGTTTTATTTTACAACATAAACACTCACTTTACAAACATTTATTTGGCAAATGATTCTCTGTATAACATATCCTCCAAACCAGTCACAAAGTGACCATGAGGTTATGTAAATATCTAGAACTAAAAGATTATAAATAATAGTAAATGAATGTCTCCTATTTATACTTCTATTTCTGCTTGCCGGGTTTAAAGTAACCTAATACGAAGGGGCAGTAGTGTACCCAAGAGAAGGCAAAAGGGACAGAGGACGGCCGACACGAAGGTGGAACGACGATCTCAAAGCTATAGCGGGGTCAATGTGGAAGAAGCAAACCCAAGATCGTGAAAAGTGGAGGAATATGGGGGAGGCCTATGCTTCGGCAAAACAATTCTCGGAAACCGATGTCTGAAGAATCATTTAATTTTATTATTAAGTAAATAGTAAGTGTAACTTAGTTAATAATATTGTTAACAAAGGCTATTCTATTCTATTCTATAATACGAAGAGGGTGGAAAAGACTTAGGTAAAATAGACCAACAGGCACAGGTGAACAAAAAAAAACAACAAAAATATAAGACGAAGCCACAAAGCAGCAAAACTGAAAATATTGTAGTTGTCGATTCCAAAGCGTAGACATCTTTGGAGTTTGCAAGCCTATGTATATTTAAAGGCTTCAGGCATAATTTGCTAGGATGTAAGCTTATGGCAATCAAACAAAACAAAAACCATGATCATCTGCCTAGCCTTTTCCCAACTATGTTGGGGACAGCTTCCAGTCTAACCAGTTGCAGCTGAATACCAGTATTTTACATGTAACGACTGCTCTGACCTCCACAACCCAGTAAACACTGGGTAATACGATACAACTTGGTAAGACTGGTGTCAAACATTTTGGGGCACTGACTACCTGTAACGACTGTCAAAGACAGACAAATGACAGCCGGCGTCAACAGCTAACGTGGTTTCCGAGGCATGGAGGAAACTCGGTATATAAGGGTGGTCACCCATCCACAAACCAACCCAGGCAAGCACGGCTTAACCTAAAGATCGACCCGAGTGGCAGTTATTATTTAGCCACGAGCAAAAATTTTCTAACATTAGTTTTTATTATGTACTCACCACAATGCGCGATGTATCTCGAATGGTACGCAATATTAGCACAAGGTACTTCTCTAGCGAATATTCCACGTTTTGTCAGTTCTGCGACGAACTCCTTCATTTTATCAGCTGGACCTGATATCGTTGAGGATTCGAAGCTGTTGTGGCAGGCTATGTCTATTTCGGGGGGACATTGGTTTACAATCTGAAAAAAAAACATTTATTATTATTACTAGGAGTTTTCTAAAATTGATTGTTTCCTTTTTCTGGCGAATTCATTATGGTCTAGGGTCTTAGGTATTCATAGATATCGCCTCAATTAAAATAGAAAATACGATGAACGTGCCATGTCCCAAGTTGAAACACAGTACTCAGGATTTTAGTGATTTTAACTGTTGATGAATTGTTAAATTAATTAAATCTTACCGCTTGATATCCCACACCAACAGCAGCCATCGATCCTTTTATCAGTTCAGTTTCTAAACAGACCTTCCCGCGGCTATATGTGGCCAGGATCAACTCCTCAGCCGTGAATGTATCGTCGTGGTAAGCACATGCCATTTCACCCAAACTGTGACCTGGAAACGTAAATCAAACAAAATTGTATGTATGACTGATTGGATGAAACTGAATAACAGTATTTTAGGAGCTGTTTTTCTTTTCTATTGGGACAAGCCCGCCACACGATTCCTAAACCACTGAAACTCCTGAAAGAGGAATCAACAGTGTTAACCTATTGAAAAGTATCGAGCTTAAGAAGCTAGACCAAGTCCCAGAGAAACAGTTGAACTATCTTGGATCCTGCAACAGAAACAATCAGAAAAATAGCTGAGGACTGACTGACTTCCATAAGGCCCCGACCCACTATGCCGTGACAACAGATAATCGTGTAGTTTTAAGAGTCGTGGCTTATGTACTTCATTGTATCCGTATAGTTCTACCATTCAGATCTACTAGTATAACTAAACGGAGAAAAAAATCCGTTTATTTCTACTACTAGGACAGACTATAATCCGTTCTATCCTACTAGTACAAATTAACGGAGAATTCTACGACGAGTACTACTGGGACGACACGATCACTGTCGTCCGCGACTTTTGACAACTATAAATAAATAAATATAAATATCGCTGGACATTACACACAGCGTCATCTTGTGCCACACTAAGCAAGGCTTGTGTCGTGTTCACCAGACAGATATACTACAAATATACTTTTTGTTTGTAAATATATACTTATTATACATAATTATGAACATCCATGACTCCAGCACAAATTTCCACGCTCATCACACAAACATTTGTTTTTACCGGGATTCTACCCCGGGACCCTAAGAACGTAAGGCAGCCTCACTACCGCTTCGCCATTCGGTTCGTCAAAAACTATAAACCAGCGATAAATTAACCATCAGAACATACTGGGAACTTGGTTTAACACCACTTTAAGGCATCGTGATAGGATTCAAATTTCTCAAAAGCTACCTGAAGTCTAAACGATAGAACAAATTACGAACGCAGCTCCGGCCACCCGACTCTCGTAGATATTGTTTTTAAAAACGGCATTGATATACGATCACTAAATTGATAGAGATTGATTGAACTGCTGGAATTCCGAATGTTTTTGTTTTATTTCATTTATTTATTTAAATCAAACTGGAATAGACGTTTTGGTTACAACTATAAACGTAGATCGGATAAATTGTTATTGGGAATTTGGTTTGTTGATCAAAAATTTCTCTGAAGCAGCCCTAAGTCTGCACAATTAATATAAATAAATAAATATCGCTGGACACAGCGCCAACTAGTGCCACTCTAAGCAACGAGGCTTGTGCCAGATAGTTGTCATTACAGAGACACTTTTTTGTTTTAAAAATACATACTTATTATACATACTAGCTATTGCCTGCGACTTCGTCCGCGTGAACCACCTTTGTCACCTAGGGGTATAAAAGTAGCTTACGACTTGTTTTCTAACCTACCGAATAGACACAATTTTTTATTTTTTTATTTTTAAAGATGATGATGATGGTGATTTATTTATTTATTCAACTATGATGATGTTATGTTGACTCTACAGGGTAAACCTTAGTTGCCATTAAGTCGCGCATTTGTCCTGATACTCCAATAAACCTGTACAGAAGTCGAATCCGCCATCTTCTGGATGTCATAATAAATACCATATTCGTAATCAGCACCCCTGATAATCTCGGATCAAACAATCTCAGTGAACTATAAACGGTTCAAGAGACAGTAAATGGGTTTAACCTAACTGCGGACATTGCCCTGTCTCGGGAAATCAAAATACTGGGGCTCACGGTTGATGAAAAGCTGACGTTTAACGCCCACGCGTCGAACGTTACAAGAAAAGCGTTAAACCTATACAAACAGCTCTCAAAAGCCGCCAAAATCAGCTGAACCTGAAGCCCGAAATAATCAGGACCATATATACGGCAGTGGTGGAGCCGGTCATAATGTATGCTGCTAGTGCATGGGCGCCGGCTACAAACTAAAAGGGAATTCAGAAACAACTGGACACAGTCCATCAGGGCTTTAATAATTAAGGATGATTGGATAATTAAGGCGTACAGGACAACATCGCTTAACTCGGCCCTGTTACTCTCCGGAATGCTTCCTCTGGACCTTAGGATCCAGGAAGCAGCCTCTTTTTATAAAGAGATAATAGGATACTCCCGGAGAGTGACAGGAGACCGAGACATCGAAACACCAGTTCCTTACATGGAATTACCACACCCAGCCAGTCAAGTTGGTGTACAGTACAAGTGTGTGATGAACGATGCAGAGATGGACCAGCAAGAACCCACGAACCCAAAGATCTTCACCGACGGTAGTAAGATACAAGGTAAAGTCGGTGCAGCCTTGAGCCTATGGGAGAATGGGGTGGAGGTCAAATCCCAAAAGTTCAAACTGGATCACTTCTGCACCGTTTATCAGGCCGAACTATTTGATCTGCACAGAGCCTCGGAACTGGCTATGAAGCACCCCTCAGCCGTTGTCGAAGTATATTGCGACTCTAGATCAGCCTCAGAAACAGTCACCCGAGGCGTCTCCCTCCATCCCTTAGGATTTAAAATACAAAGAAATATCCAGGCACTGAAACTTTGCGGAAAAACACTTCAATTGTTCTGGATTAAGGCACACGCGGGACTGGAGGGGAATGAAAGGGCAGACGTGTTGGCGATAGAGGTAGCAATAGGCAGCAACACCAGGCCCCACTACGACCTGTGTCCGGCTTCATTCGCCAAGCGAAAAATCCGAATAGAATCACTTGACGAATGGAGAGCCAGATACCAGTCGGGCGAAACGGCCTCAACGACCAAAATCTTTCTCCCTGTCGCAATTGCTACTTACCCAGTTGTCAGGAAAATAGACCTCAACCCAGTTATTGTATATATTTTATGCTAACGGGGCATGGCGGGTTCTCCGGGTACTTGCATTGCTTCAAGTGCAAGGAGAGATGTCTCTGTGACCCTTCTAAGAATAAGAGCATCCCACACTTGATCACGGAGTGCCCAATATTCGCGGTAAATAAGCATAACATTGAATCAGAAATAGACGTGGAAATTAAATTAGAAAATATTCCAGCAATATTATAATGGTAAATTCAAAATTAAGAAAAAAGTTTTTAAAATATTGTCAAGATGTTGCTGAAAAAGTCGTTAAAAGTAACGAAACGTAAGAAAGTAGATATCCTTATATGTATTATTAGAATACATAAAAAAGTAATCGCAATGAAATTAAAGATTTATAAAATAAGATGTTAAATTTAAAAAACAATAGCTATAAGAAACCTAGTCTTAAGAGCCTGTACTACCTCAAATGGCTTAGCAGAATCCTTCGATACGCCGAAAATACTGCAGCATAAATTTTGAAATAAATATATGGTAAAGTTGAGGATTATTGTTAAGTCCTATATTTGGCGAAAACACGATTCCATAAAATTTTCTCGATAGAAAAAATATCCAAAGTTACCTCTAAACTGAACAATAAACCGCTGGCAATCTTATAATACTTAACCTTCTGCAACTGAGGTGAGTTTCTAATCAACATTCGACTGAGGTGTAGTCTGTCAGGCGTCACTATATACAGCATGATTCGCTTATAACTTTCAGAAATATTAGAGCTCTAGTTTTATTTTATGATTAATGGGTTTATCTATAATGAAATAAAAATGAATAAGCTTTCTTAAAACAAAAAACGAGTTTATTATGGAATCATTTATTGAGATCGGTATTTTCATTATTTTTACGCTTAAACTTACAAAACTATTAAAAAAAAAAACGAAATTATAAAACTTCTATAAAACTGTTCATTAATCTTTTAAGCATTATCTTATAGCTCTAAAACAAAAAAATCAACGAGATATCACGGTTCAATTAGGCACAAATCAGTCTCAAAGTTAACCCTAAATCTAAAGCGTAAGTTTACAGTCTTGACATAGTGGAGAAGAACATTGTAGACAAATTGGCTTTTTGCATGCGCAACAGTGGGACATGGTTTGCCTCTTCAATCTACTGGGGCATATGCTGCATAGTTTCCTTCCAGCAGGACCTGGTAGCTGAGCGACTGGTGGAGGGGGGGGGGGGGCAAATCATTGCCTAAAACTCGCGTTATAGTAAGACGGAGTTCTCTGGGCAATCTGTCATTATAAACGCGTTCTTTTAAGCCAGGAAGAACCAATTCTCTTGCCAAATTGCTTGAATAATATTATGTGCAGGAGTTCTGCTTGTCCTCGCTATTTCCTTCTTAGACCTATGTAGTTTGGACCATCTTGGTCACCAGAAACTAAAGAGCTAAGGGGCTCCTCGTCTTCAGAGTTAAAATCACTCTCACTCGATTGGGTATTCTGTTCCTCGAGGTCTTCGTTTTCCTCTTGCTGTACATTTCCTTCCACATAATTAGGGTCTTCTACCGAATCATCAAAATCGCTAAACTCGTGTTCTTCTTCTAATTCATCAAGCCATTCCTCAGTCTGCTCATCATCATTTGTATATCTTCCACTGCTGTCTCGTTTTGGTGGCCTACTATCTGTGCTTTGAGTCGCCATCTAAAAAAATATGAATATTATATGTAAAGCAAATTAAATGTGAGGTTACGTCTGAGAGACACTATACTAAGTATTAATATGTTACTGATGAAACGACTCACAGACACTATGAACCTATAAAGATATTGGTGAGGTGACGTCTCTCAGAATCAACGTTTATTGCTGTACTTACGTCTGTGAGACACCGGCTGTCGAAAACTCCAAACGTACACACCGCTGCGCTGCCCGCGCCTCACTGACCGTTAGCGAAAGCCGTTACAGGAAGGTACTGAGCGAGACAGAGCTACATCACGCCATGTTACGATCTGGCAACGTGTTTTGTGATTGGTGGTGTCTGATAGACTACCACCTCAGTCGCAGAAGGTTAAAATAAGATCATGAAACTTTTTATACTAACTGAACTATCTATAGCAGGTCTTATATTATTTATTTTTTTGAATTTCCTTTTTTTTCGCCGAAAATATAAATAGCCTATAATATCGGTCATATCAAAGTTGGTTCCCTGCCGCGCGCCACCCGCGCTCAGTCCTGCTCCGGCTTCCGTACGGGAGGGCTGCGTCAGTTTGCGCTCAGGGCACATTACGCAATTCAACAAATAAAAATAATGAAATACATGAGTTTATAGTGTTTGCGTGATGGGAAATAACCGAAATACAATTTAGAAGCGACAGGGTTGGCGTAAAGAATTTCTCAAACATATGATCGAAATGAAGTATCTACTGACCGATCTATTTAGGTACAATATTAGTGATTACAAACATGTAGGTGAATATGTAGTAGGTACACACGTTTGGAGCAGTTTCTCTGGAGTAGACCAGGTACATAATTACCGTACATACAATTATATTTTATTTACTTTCAAAGCGCTTGGCGGCTGCAGTACGGGTCACAGGTTCGATTCCCGCACGGATCATGTGTTATGTATATTATGTGACGGTCTACAAATAGTTGTGAAGACTTGTGTTTGTAATCGCACCGTCTACGTTTGGAACTTTGGAGCAATCAGTTTAGGGTAGATAGTTAGACGATAGAATTCTCTTTATTATGTACTTACACCATAAAAATTCCAGATTCAAATATAATAAAAAAAAATCCTAAATAAGTTTGTTTTTTTTTACACATACAACAAAGTGTAGATTTTATACTTTTATTACTCCAATACTAACCTATTTCTCCAATTGCTCCTGAAAAAGACGGTGCAGTTACAAACTCAAGTCTTCACAACTATTTGTAGACAATATAATATAATATAATAATAACACATGTAACACACATGTACATGTACATGTAACACAATAATGTATATAATAACACATGTTCCGTGCGGGAATCGAACCTGCGACTCGTACTGCAGCCGCTAAGCGCTTAGAAAGAAAAAAAAATGTAATTGTAGGTAGCTGCAAGAAACCAAACTATTGCTTGTTTCACACACACTTACCTACCTATCAAATATTCATAGTCATACAAACCATGCCTTGAGAATCATGAACACAACAAAAAAAAAAACCAATATGAATCATGAACACAACAAAAAAAAAAATCCAATATGCTGTTATGCGCAGTCATACATTTCGTTTTTTTTTTTTTTATAGTGGCAAAGCGTTTTACTACCACGTCAATGTATCCACAGAACTAGTAATGCAAATCCGCTCTGTTTCAAAATCCATTTTTTGGATCGGATGTTTGATCCAATCCGGATTATCCGGATTTTAAGGATTTTTCACGAAAATAAACAAATCTACCCATATTCTGTTTCTTATTTTTGTGACAATGGGAATTTAATTTTGTTATTTGAAATTATTCAAATTCAATACCTTGGTTGGTTTGGTTTTGAAGCCCTTTCCCAACTATGTTGAGGTCGGGTTCCAGTCTAACCGGATGCAGCTGAATACCAGTATTTTACATGGAGTGACTGCTTATTCTTCGTAAATATATATTTTAACGTTTTCTTAATATTACAAAAAAAAAACATTATTGTGGTCCGCCCGGAGCGGGGTCCAAGCTACCAGTGGTTATCGGGGATCCAGACACAAGAACCTCCTCACAATACGGGCCATATCGAAGAGAACTGCCTCCCGAAAAATGTCCTTGATCTAACGGCTTAAAGAAAGCCTCGACAGACATTCGTCGTCTGGGCCTATCTCACTTGTAAACGTCTCTTTGTGCCTATTGACCTTGTCTCTCTGACTCTCCTATCTAGAACATCGAGTTCCGTCTGAGTCCTTTTGAGTATGCCAAAAAAGTACATTAAAACCAGCATGACCCAACCTTGTTCCCGGCTGGAAGAAAGCTATTTAATACTTGGTAGCGCTCCTTCAACTTCATATCAGTTACGTTAATGCTTTCGACATACCCAAATACTTGTACTTAGTTTTAGGATGAGGAGAGGTATCTCAGGTGTACGGAATCCGAGAGCTGAATTCCCTTGGATACCATAATCGCTCTTCGCTTTACATACATGACTGCACTTTTGTCCACACCAAATTCTATCCCAATGGCGTTACTAAAAGTTTCAGTTACTATTAGTTAGGTATTACCATCAGTCGCAATTTGTTGCGGGAAAAGAGTTTTGGATCATCCACGTGAAGAAGGATAAGTGGTACCTGACCACTTCTCCTCAACCGGCAGCCTAGCCCTGAATCCTCCAGCAATGTGCTATGGGGATTCAGGGCTAGACAAAACTAAACTAACTAAGTTTTTTGTAGAGTCAGACTGTCGCCCTGGAATAAACAAAAAAGCTATGTAATTTTTGGAGACAAAATATGACCCAATAATAATAAGGCATCTAAAGTGAAGGGTATAGGGGCAAAACAAGGAATGTCACAAAAAATCCAAAAGTTAATTTTTGATGGCAACATTCTCATTTTCCCGCGTATTTTTATTGGCATTATACAAAAAGCGTAAAAACAAGCATAGTCAGATGTAATACTCGAATTTAAAAATTGTGTGCAGGAACAAAACAGGGAAGGTCCATGTTGAAACGGAACGTAAGAAGGAATGTCTTACGTTCAAAAAATTTAGCAGTCAACTTTTTATAATGTTTGTTTCTGTTTCAATATATCTAACAAACCACCTGAATAGTCGTCTAAAGCATTTATTTAGAAATATTTTGTGATTAAGCAGGTGGACAGAACAAGAACTACTTGGTATGAGGTTTATCAATTTTTGTATGGGACGTATTGGACATTTCCAGTTTTTGTATGTTCTAAAAGGGAACTACATTAATTTTTTTATCATTCTCAAACATTTTATTTTCATAAAAGTATTTATTGTTTCTAAAATCAAGACTTTAAAAGGTATACTTAAGTTCTTAGTAGCAGTTTACAAGTTTAAGTAATACCTAAGAAAGTTATTAACTTTGAAAAATAAAAATGTTAAATAAAACAACTTTTTGTTTTTGTGACATTTCTTGTTTTGCCCCTGTATCCTTCAAGTGCTATCGTCGTTTAACCTACTACGATTTTGGTTACACTCAATTCCTGCTGCGGAAAAAGCTCGCTCTGAATCGACGTCGAATGCACTGAATATGTTTATAAGCGGCCTCCAAGAGAAATATCAGTTTCAGGCTTTATAGGCGTTTCGGCTGATGAGCACATTTTCGAATATTCTCGCGGAAATGTAGCCCACGAATAACAATTTCTTATTGTTCAGAAAATCCGGATTCGATTTTCAAACCCGGATTTAGAAGTCGTGTCAAAATGTACCGAAATCCGGATTTTTCGGATTACGGATAGTCCGGATTACATTCCCTACTGACAGAACCCTGAATGGAATGGTGACTCGCACTCGATTAGTTTTTTGTAACAATAGAATGTATGCAGTGGCTCAGCATCCGTAAAAACTTAGTAGGTTAATTATTTCTTATAATATATGCAGGAACTAGGGGCCCCTTTGGATCTGGGGCCCTGGGCAAGTGCCCAGAGTGCCCAGTGGGAAAGAGGGCCCTGCGTACTACAAACTCAATGCGCGGAACCCGCACGGTTACGTTGGCTCGTCTATTATTTTGTAGCATATTTCCAGTATAAGTTGATCTCGCATTGTATAGGCTTTCCGTACAGTAAGAGGTCAGCTTATACTGGAAATATTAGCTTGGAAATCAACTTTCTGTAGGTTTAGTGGGCTATTAAATGAACCCCGTGGATTTTAGTCAGTAAGAGTCTGACAGTCCCTTCCGCTCCACTCAGGGTGGGAGGATAATATTACCACGATAAAAAAGGTACCTACCTAGATTGAAATTAAATTGATATAAAATTTTGTTTTGTGACAAATTAATATTAATATTGATAATTTTAATACTTAGAACTCCAATAAATAAAGTAGTTTAATCTAACAAAATTGCATCGACTTCGCGCTGTGCCCGCGTGACCGCGAGCCCCATTGTGCGAGCGAGATAAAGAGTTAGGCGGAGCGGTGAAGTGGGGGCGAAATTAGAATTCGAGCTGAGGTTGTATAGGCTCTTAAGAACCGCAGCTGTCAGAATTTAGTGTTAAATTTAAATGTTTAGTAATGTTATGAATGGTATATTATAGGTAAAAAAGTAAATGTATAGTTGTAAATCACAAGTTTTAGTAAGTAAGAATTAAGTTGTGTAAACCCGCTGTATTAATTAGACGTTAAAATGTTGTTATGTAAAACTTCCGAATATAACATATTATGTAACTTAATATAAGAGGGTAGTAAACCCATAACAAAATATGTAATTATATAAGAAAAAAGTAAGATAGAATAAGAACCATTGTAAAGAAAAATAAAGAACAATAAAGTCTATGTGTTTACCCCGATAACGAAATAATAGAGAAATAGAGTACATTAGGGACAATTAGTAGAAGGGCGTCCTACCCTTAAGAAAAAACCATGATTGAATGAAAGAAAGATAAAGTATGTAGGATGAAAGTGCGAGAGGCATAAACGCGAGAACTGGTATGAATGTATTTCGATTAAAATAGATACTCGATTAATGAGGTCTCTGATGAACCATGTCAGAGGAACACAAGAAAAAAAAAACCAAACTGGCAAAGTGCGAATATCCCTGCCTAACTCTTTGGGCAAAACTTAAAACGTGCAATAAAAATGAGTACATAGCACCTGTACGTGCTTTGTACTCACTTTTATTGCACGTTTTTTGAATATCCAAACTGAAAATATGATCACTTGTAGGCTCAAGTTCCTCCTACATGATGAAAACCAAATTGTAGTAAATTACCGTAGGTAATGCACTTACCGATAATGTAATCAGGAACAATCCCCATCTCTTTAATGACATCAGTCAGTCCAATTTGTATCGCTCCGATGCCGACGAACGCGTTCAGGATATTGTCGAATATGGTATTATCTTGTTCTGTTACAATCCGAATGAGATCCAGGCCTTTTGGTTCTAGTATTTTGTGACATCTGTAAAAAATGGTGTAGATTAAAAAGCGCGGCACTCTTTGGGGACTGCTGATGAACTTTGTCTTAATTGTATAAGGTTGTATTTGACCAATCGTTAAATGAAATCGTTCGGTGATGATGACGCGCGTTTCAGGATTTTTGTTCAAGTTCTCAATCTAAAAAGTTACTTAGAATGATAACAATTATGTTGACAAATTTTTATCTTCCAGCACCTCATCATTATTTGCCTGGCATTTTCCTAACTTATTTGGGGTCGGCTTACCAGTTGCAGCTGCATACCAGAATTTTACATGGAGTGACTTCATATCAGACCTCTACAAACCAGTTAGTTACTAACCCCTTTATTTCTAGACTTTCGGACCACTGACTACCTGTAGCGATTTGCTCTTATTAGTGAATCTTATGTTAGTTGTTAAAGATCATAAAATAGGTTTTTTCAAATAATATTTAAGAAAAAATTAGAACCCACTGTACGGTGGGCTGCATCAATTGGGTACCCCAGTTGGGTACCTCAGTACGCCAGGTTCGAACGTAGGTGGCATTATGGCAACTACAGGAGCTAAACGCGAGTTTTATAATGCCTGATGTATATGATTCACTGCAATAAACAAAACCAGAAAAATATATGATATTCTTCAGGATATAATAGTACATATAGTGTTTTGAAAACATATTTCAATTAATTTTACTCGATAAAAAGAAATCACAAACCAAAAAAATCCTAAAAAACTATACCTAAAATACTTATTTTTAGGCAAATAATTCTACTAGCAACATAATAATTACGAGCAGCATCATAGTAATGTATTTTTTTAGTCCAATCAATAGATTATTTGTTAATCAATCGAAACCACTCATTTCGCATTATTCGGGCCGCAATGACTGACGTAACAACCACTTTGTAGTGCAAGCTGATTAGAACTTTATTCTAACAGAATTTCAAACGAACTTTGAACCACCACGAATAGAGTTGCTAATTTAGCTCCTGTAGTCTGACAACCAGTCTTATCAAGTGGTATCGTATTTACCCAGTATTAACTGGGTTGTGGAGGTCAAATAGGCAGTCGTTCCATGTAAAATACTGGTATTCAGCTGCATCCGGTTAGACTGGAAGCCGACCGAAACCGGCTGGTGCAATCCGGTCGAAACGTCGGGATTAAATTAAAGGTAAATTCGCGATAAATACCCGTCTTCTTAAGTTTTATAATGTCGACCCCACATAGTTGGGAAAAGGCTAGCCGGATGATGAGTCCCCCCTTAAACAAAAAATGGTGACAAGCATTATCAAATGGTTCGAACTCATAAAGTAACTGGCACATAACTAAGAAAACCATCAGAGAAAAAAAGGAAAAGCCTTAAAGTTGATTGATTATTCCCCCAATTTGTTCTTTAAAAAGCTGACACATCGTGTAATTTCCTCCAGTTACAAGTTCACGGAAATGATTAAATATTACAAGACGTCTAAGATCTTTTGAGGACGCAGTCTTAAGTATTTGACCTTAATCGCTGTTCCGCGGGTAGCAAAGCATTAACAAAGGCAATCTATCAAGATAAGTTGAAAAGCGCTCCTTAACCCCTAAATATTACTTAACTTGATTTGGAATTTTAGTGTTTTGCTTCTTTATAGTGTGGTTAGTGTCTAGTGAGTAGCGGTGGCCCAGTGGTGGCGACCTTGACTTACGACCAGAAAGTCATAGATTTGAACCCAGACAGGCTCATTATGTACTTTGTGTAATTTATTTCATCACCACTGCTCTCAAAAGGGTGAAGGAAAACATCGTGAGGAAACCGGCATGTCCTAGATCCAAAAAATCGAAGACATGTGACTACCAATCAGCACTGGGCCCACGTGGTGGGTTATAGCCTATTCCCTCCCATATACAGAAGGCCTGTGTTCCTGCAGTGGGAACATTAATACGCTGATGATGATGATGATGAGTGTTTAACCCGGTATCAGAGTTTTTATGCCGCCCATGGGCATAAAACGGCATGTATACTTGGGTATACATGCCGTCGAGACATATCTGTCAGGTATGCTGTTTTTCTCACGATGTTTTCCTTCTCCGAAGCAAATAATGATTAAACAATACCTACGTATAAACCCCCTTTTGCCAATTTAAAAAAGCAGACGTTGTAATGGAATCAATTAAAGTATGGTTCAAAATAAAGCCTGTTGCTTTACAAAGCATGTTGCTTAGAATTGTTTTTTTTCCATGTTTTTAAACCAAACGTAAATCTGCATAAATTCTTTACAAACATGAGATCTAAAAATAATCTTCTTTTTACACATGATGTAGCAATATAATATGGAGTTCATATAATGAAAACTAAGAGCTGCCTTTTGAATAATAATTTTGTGTAAAGAAAAAAATATAGCACCTTAAGTGAAAAACGGTTTCGAAGTATTTGTTTTGTTTTAATTTTTGTTAGTTTTTCATTAGATGTATTTGAGTGTTTTGTCTCAAGAATCTCTCTTTATCTTAAGCTGACTACAAAATTTTCTTCTCTTGTGTGTTATAAATTCTAAATGTTTCGTGGAAATCACGGGCATGCTTTTAGAATTATGTAGTGAAAATAAAGTAAATAAATTCTAGTAAAAATAAAGTATCTTGCTTTTTCTTTAAAACATAATGAAAACATATGATTTGAAATGTCGCACTACTTTTGTCACCTTATAGTACACTAAGACCTTATTAGGAGAAGCTCGTAATTAAATAATAACAGTCGCTCGGGTCGATCGCCAAGTTAAGCCGTGCCTGCCTAGGTTGGTCCATAAAAAATGGGTGACGCCCATTACAAACCGAGTTTCCTCCGTGCCTCGGAAAGCATGTTAAGCCGTTGTGTGTGCCCGATGGGATTTCTTTGTGCCAAAAAATACGGACTTTCATGCCTCATTCAATGATACAAAATCTGTCCTTCCTTCTAACCCCACTAGTTCAGGTCGTCCAATATCTGTCAGTGAGTGAATTGATGATTTTTTATAGGAAAGTTAAAATAAATAAATATCGCTGGACATTAATACACAGCGCCACCTAGTGCCACACAAAGCAAATCTTGTGTCGTGGACACTAGATAGTTGATATACTACATTATACTATTTTGTTTGTAAATACATACTTATGATACATATAAACATCCGTGACTCGGAAACAAATGTCCGTGCTCATCACACAAACATTTGCTCCTACCGGGATTTGAACCCTAAGAACGTAAGGCAGCGTCACTACCACAACGCCGATCGGGTCGTCAAAAGCTTACTTGTGAATAGCTGCAGCAAATGTTGCAATCCTCATCAGATCGGCTCCCATACCAGCCCATTGCGAACCCATGCCGCTGTACACGAACCATAGTGGACGTTTGACTCCTGGATAGTAGTCCACGCTCTCTGATATGCTGACTGTTTCATTATTTTCATTTGTGTCTGGGAATTAAACAAAACTGACTTCATTATTCATCATCATCATCATCATCAGCCTATAATGTTCCCACTGCTGGGACACGGCCTCCTCTCAATGAGAGGGAATGGGCTATAATCTACCACGCGGGCCCAGTGCGGATTGGTAGATGTCACATGTCTTCGAAATTTTGGTTCTAGGACATGCCGGTTTCCTCACGATGTTTTCCTTCACCGTTTTGAGAGCAGCGGTGAAACATCGGCGGCGTCATTATTGCATTATTAATAAGAAACAGAAAGTTAATGCTAAGCTGTTTGAAAGCCTCTTTAAATAATCACTAAATATTATAAAACAAAGCCCTCCACCCATTCGCTGTTCACTATAAACTCAGAAACTACTGCATCGATTTTCATCCTGGTTTCAACAACACATAGAGTTGTTATCGAGGAAGGTATAATTGTACACAGGTCGCGGGTATCAGCTACTCTATAATATACGACAGTGCTGCACCGGATCTATTACGCCCTCAGTAAGCTTGGTGACTGCTGATACCGCACTGGGCCAGTGTGTGATTATATTATACTAGCTGACCCACGCAACTTCGTCTGCGTCACATGAGAAAAACGAAAGGCAAAAAAATCCCCGTTTTTGCAACATTTTTCATTCCTGCTCCGCTCCTAATAGTCGTAGCGTAATGTTATATAGCCTATAGCCTTCCTCGATAAATGGACTATCCAACACAAAAATATTTTTTCAATTCGAACCAGTGGTTCCTGAGATTAGCGTGTTCAACCAAACAAACAAACAAACAAACTCTTCTGCTTTATAATATTAGTATAGATCACAATCCCTCTCACTAAAAAGGCCTGCATCCGGTGCACCAGTAATGGGAATATTGTGAGCTGACTATGCTCAGAACTAATCCCGACCGATCCCACACAGCGCTTATACATACTTTGATCTCAACTCGTATTACTCTATATCAGATAGCTTATTCAGTATACTAGTCTTAAGACAGCCTTCGAAAAAAGAATGACAAAACTTTTCTTAAGATACTCCTGAAATTTTCAAGCACCAAAATATTGAATGAGTATAACAGTAAACCAGTAATAACGAAGCAACTTTCATCAGTAAAAGACTAATGGCAACAATTTGTACTCATTACGGTTCAGAAAGTTTGTGTTGTCGTCTTCCAAAATATTCACTTTAAAATTAATCTTCAAAAAATTACTAAGAACAATATAATTCTGGTTGAAGCACACCTTACTTTGTTTATATTTAAAGACTTATAAATTGTTGATAAGTCTATCTATCTAGCCAGTTTTTGAAATGAAAGTCAACACTTGTGTTTGGTTTGGTAAGTAAAAATCTTCTTCAACAAAAATAAAAAAAAACGTGCGTAGTTTTGGACAAAAGTTATGAAGGGTTTAAAGAAGTTGTTTTTGTCACTACGTTAAAGTACCTATTGTTATGTATATTCTAGTATTTATAACGTATATGTTTCAGTCATTTAATAAACACAGTACATTTGTTAATAAACACATACACACACTGGGCGACAAAATGAGACAATCAACAACACCACAACAATAAGATCACCGGGAAAAAGGCTTGTCGATTCTCTTTAATTTTTACGGGGATTACGCTATGCACTGATGTTAAAGGTACGATGTTTTACGAACTCACCAAGAATTGTGAAGCCACGTCCAGTATGTCCAGGAATATCGTTTTCATAAACTTTATGAAGTAGTGCTATCTCTTCAGGGTCAATAGGATGACTTTTCATTATGTCCAAAATTTTTTGCACACAAGATTCTTCTCTGCCTGAAGCTAAAACTATGTGAGGGATTTGAGACTCGTATTTCTGAAGGTTCTGCAATCAATAGTAATGATAAAAAAATATTTTGTTTATGGAAGCTTCAATAGTAAACAAATTGATTGTTTGTTTAATGTCTGTCAGTATTTTCTCCCCCAAGCTTTGAATGGAAATTTTGCCACCTGGCAGTGCCGAATAAGATTATGAGATAACGTTAATCCCTATAAATAAAAAGGCGATTATCAGCTTTGTATTGTTTGTTGGCACGCGCCATGTCCAGCGTAGGCGTAGCGGCGTAAACACTTCGAAAACGCGTAGGTTTGATGAACGCCCACGACTCAAGCCAGTTGCGAAAACAAATTCGTATCACCAATTCAATAATTCCAGGAATCAAATATTCGATTTCAAGCTCTCCTATTCTAATGTCTTTTTTTTATTGTATAAAATAACATCACCCCTACATACCTCGAAAGGTCTAGCAGAAGTGTACCTATAATACTCGTAGGGCATTCAATGATGTTTACGTCTCATTTAATAGGGGGCATATTATAAAACTAAAGAAGACGGGTATTTATCGCGAATACACAGCAGCGGAACACATAGCAGCGGTCAAGAATCGACAAACGAACAAGTCTGCTATAGCGGAACATGTGATAGACTCAGGACCCAACCACTGGATGGAGTTACACAACCCAAAAATCCTTGCCCATGAGAAGCACTATTATAAGAGAATGGTTCGGGAAGCGATTGAGATCAAGAAGTACCCTAATTTCAATCGCGAAGACGGCTTCAAACTCTCTTCAGCTTGGAATCCAGTAATCACTAAGTGTACTCGTCAAGTGAAATCACCTCAATATACGGACACTGTTAGTGTAGTGTGCTGTCCTAGTGTGAACCGGCCCTAATAAACATTTATGAAGATGAGTGAGGGTAGTTGAATAAACGCCTTCACTTTGCTGTCGCGGTACCTCCAGTACTTCAGTCTCCCCGCGACCACGGCTGGTGCAATCCAGTCGAAACGTCGGGATTAAATTAAAGGTAAATTCGCGATAAATACCCGTCTTCTTTAGTTTTATAATGTGTTCTGAGGGGGCATATTGTTCTAGTATGTTCCATCCAAAACGACGTTCGGTGCTAAAAATATGGATATTAAGAATACTCTTAGAGCCACGGAGCGTTCAATGCTTAGAATTGTTACATCGAGTAACAATGATGTAAGCTGTAAGAACCGCTCCGGCAAGGCTCCTGCAGAGCCCAACGTAAAACAGCGCGCAACGAAGCCGAACAGCCGGGTGTACATCTCTCGCCTACACTACACCACGGAGCCTGAGGACATCGAGGAGTACGTGCGCCTAATGTTGAACTACACGCCAAGAGTACAACTATTGGAGTCGCGCCGCAACGTCAATTTCAAGGCGTTTGTGGTGCGTTTCCCAACGTGTATGCCCCATTTGGTGATGGAAGAAAGTATTTGCCCGCAGGATGGTGTTCCGTCGTTTCCGTGAACAGATTCCACAAAAACGCACAAAAGGTCATGCAAGTGAAGTGCATCGTGTTATAACATAGTTTTTAAGTTACTATACTAACAAAACATGTTATTACTTATTAGTATGTATATTTAGGTTAAGGTATTTAAGTATGGGTCTTTGTTACCTGAAATAAATGGTTTATTATAATTTTATCTAGAAAACAGTAACCGAGTGGCGTACAGTGGCTGGGAAAGTAAAATGTTGGTCGTCCGGCGGTTAAATGGTCATACCCCATTGTTGCTGTTAGGGGAAAAAACTTGGATGAGGATGGAACAGGAACGTGGCAAAAAAATTAAAGAGATATAACCAGCCGTGGGTAGCTGTGGATATGAATTGGGGGCTAACCTATTACCACCAACTGGGCACAAAATCCATGGTGGTTGTACTTCATAATAACATAATTACAAATACACAGTAAATAATAAGTACACGTAGTAAATAAGTTAAATAATTATAAATACCTTCTTTTTGTAATGTCCCTTCAACACAACATGGAAATTGGCACCAGTATAGGAGAAATTGTTCAGTGCAGTGTATCCTCTATCAAAATCAGCCAGTTCTGATACTACCTGGATCCTTCCATCTTTGATAGCAGGGATTTGATCCTGAGGGTCGTTGTAGTGCAGGTTGGCTGGTAATTTTCCTTTGTGATATGCTAGGCAAAGCTAAAAAAAAAACAGAATATTGTTTTAGACATGCTTACGCCAACATTAATTACATTTTGCGCCTATAACGCGAATTTAAACATTCTTTCTATTTTTGTCTATCTGTCAAGATTCATTCACCGAAAAGTTAACGGTCTGATTATTTGAAAACAGCTGTCACTGTGACATGTTCCCATACAAAAATGTGTTTTAAACAGCTGTTTTTACAGAATCAGACCGTCATCTTTTTGGTGAACATGGACCTTAGACTGGAATTATTATGTTTTAAACATAAATATTAATGATTATACATACAATTTTAGATATAAATGTTTAACTTTAATCATGTTTATTTTATTCTGACGAAAGCTGGTCTTATTTTTGGTTTAGCCATTATTAAAATATTTACTATTGAAGTTAATCGTCAATACGCAGAACGTGTATATTTTCAAAATGTTGCAAAAACCATTGTAACTTCAATAAAATTACCAAGACAACACATTATTTGAATAAATTATATGGTTTGCATAAATACGTATATGTGTCAACTAATTTATTATTATTTTTATATAACACTAGCTGACCCACGCAACTTCGTCTGCGTCACATAAGAGGGAAAAGCTACCTACTACTACCTACTACTACCTACCTACTACAACCTACCTACCTACTACTTCCTACCTACTACTACCTACCTTCTACTACCTACCTACCTACTACTACCTACCTACTACTACCTACTACTACCTACCTACTACTACCTACTACTACTACCTACCTACCTACTACTACATTTTTTTTTCATAAGAACCTTCTCCTGACAATAACAAACACAACAAAAAAAGAATCAGCCAAATCTGTCAAGCCGTTTTCATGCTATGTCGTGACAACGGAAAACGGGTTTCATTTATATATATATGTTACTGTAAAAGCCCGAAGTGCAGTAAATCTTAAGATTTCCCAGTAAATCCTAAGTTTTACCAGCTTCAGTGGTAAATGTCCGAAATGTTCTATGATCATCGTTAATTTCGGACATGTACCAACATACACTCGGTAAATCTTAAGATTTACCCCAGAGAAGCGGTAAATGTTAAAAAAATGACAAATCGAAACGTGTCAGATAACTGCAGTTATCTGACACGTTTCGATTGCGACGTGTCGCCACATGTGGCGTACTCGCGAGCAGTCTGTAGCCCCCCTCAAAAGCGCGCTCGCCTCCGCGCGCTTCATTCGATCATTTTGCTCGTTTAAATACGAAATTGAATATAATAAAAGAAGAAAATGGTGAAATCAGGCATTACCTATATTCGTTACGAAGACTTGTTTAACGTTCTCGAAGAAATACACGTTACTGTTGGACACGGTGGGAGGACAAGGATCATAATGGAATCTTACCGCAAGTATAAAAATGTAACAAGACCTATTTGAGACTTTGCCAACGTTGCCTAAAGAAACAGAGGTCAAATTATAATGATGCGACTGATTATTAATAATATACTAATATTATAAAGCAGAAGAGATTGTTTGTTTGTTTGGTTGAACGCGCTAATCTCGGGAACTACCGGCTCGAATTGAAAAATTATTTTTGTGTTGGATAGTCCATTTATCGAGGAAGGCTTTAGGCTATAAAACATCACGCTACAATTATTAGGAGCGGAGCAGGAATGAAAAATGTTGGAAAAACGGGGATTTTTTATCCTTTTGTTTTTCTCTCTTATGTGACGTAGACGAAGTTGCGTGGGTCAGCTAGTAATAAATAAATGGTTAAGAAATACTCACATGATAATAAAAGTAATAAAAAATAATAACATTAAAACTGTATCATCATAATTATAATTAAAACTATATAAAGCTTTGACTGACCGATAATTAAAATAAACGATTAAGAAATAGTCATTATTTTATTCCCATAACCAACATTAACCAATCATCATTGGTAAATCTTGGCATTTCCCAAACTCTGCTGGTAAAAGCCCGAAATATTGTCTCTTTTTTATAAAAATCGGACATTTACCAACTCATGCTGGTAAATCTTAGGATTTACTGGGAAATCTTAAGATTTACCGCACTTCGGGATTTTACAGTAACATATACAGGGTGTCTCATTCAAATCGGTCAGTATGGGAAAGTCTGAAACTATAAGACATACGAAGATCTGTTCTGAGGAACCATGTCATCGATTTTAATAACAAGAAAAACTGCATTCATACATTTTAAAAAACATCTGTACTCCGTTCGGGAATCGAACTCGGTTATTTTGTAAAAAAAAACCTACACTATTTCTACTTAGATATCGATTGTGTAGGTCTTAAGCAGTAAATGTCTGTATGAAACATGATGTCAGAAATGAATAAAATGCATTGTTTCCACATACTTTAATTTATTTTAGTAGGTGCTTGAACTGACCATGTTTACAATATTAAACAAGTTCAGGTATTTAAAATTGTCTCTATGGTTGTTTGTCCCTCTTTGCTGATGTTGCAACTTGATACATACACCTCTTTACATACCCACACACTCATTGGCATTGCATTAAACCATTCCGGAAGTTTTGTTATCTGTGATAATATTATCTAATATCGTGTTGAATATTGTATTGAAAAGGCGGTGGTCACTTCGAGCACCTACTAAAATAAATTAAAGTATGTGGAAACAATGCATTTTAATCATTTTAGACATCATGTTTCATACAGACATTTACTGCTTAAGACCTACACAATCGATATCTAAATAGAAATAGTGTAGGTTTTTTTTTTTAAATAACCGGGTTCGATTCCCGAACGGAGTACAGATGTTTTTTAAAAAGTATGAATGCAGTTTTTCTTGTTATTAAAATCGATGACATGGTTCCTCAGAACAGATCTTCGTATGTCTTATAGTTTCAGACTTTCCCATACTGACCGATTTGAATGAGACACCCTGTATATAATATAGAATATGTTAATTAAAAGCAAATTCAATGAAGTTGTGTGCTATTTCTGTAACACACATTTTCTACTACATTCGATTTAATGGCAACACTTTATTCATAACGCAAATAAAACGTCTGTGTTAGTATGACTAAACACAGTTTAACAGTAGGTACTTGTATTTAAGACTGAACTTTGTTCCAACCAGTCTTACCAACAGGTATCGTAATACCCAGTACTAACTGGGTTGTAGAGGTCAGATAGGCAGTCGCTCCATGTAAAATACTGGTATTCAGCTGCATGGGGTTAGACTGGAAGCCGACTCCAACATAGGAAAAGGCTAAACAAGAGACCCTGGGAACACCAGGATCACTTGCGGATGTCCTGAGGAGACCGGGAAGTTTAATCTGCTTCTGGAGGGAGGTGGGCTGGTTGGAGTAATCGGCCACCATGGCTCACGCACAATGGTCCATTTCAAGGACTAAGTATGGAAACCTAAACCCCCATGGTAGATAATGCTAAGCAAATGATGATGATTTCTATTCACTATACTTACCTTAGCCAGTGGCTAAGTATTGCCATAAAATGTGGTGATGCCGCCAGTCTCTTAGGCAAATTTTCAGTTGACAGCATTAAGAAGTTTTTTGATGGCCTTTTAAAGTTTGTTGTTGGTTTAGTTTATTTTTTTTGGATGTTCTAGTCTACTAGAACTTCTAACCTGCAATCCTGTTTTCACAAATGTCGATGTCGTATGTCTACGAGTATCTTTTTTTTTTCTTTTTTTTTTTTGGGATGGGAAATCATAAAATAACTTCTCCCACTCTGGGCGGAACGGGAGGGAGTGTCAGACTCTTACTGACTAAAACCCATCCATGTTCCTTCCTCGCCCTTTATGTTCCGGGGCCGCGGTAACTCTTTCGAACAGACCCGCAACCCCGGCAGGCTTCGGCCCTTACGGGCCCCTCCCCTTATGCTGACATCTCTTTGAGGCGCGCGTGGAACACGAACGCGCCGTCGACACGGCCTGTCGTCGTCGTTAGACGGACAGACGGCTAGCTAGCCCATAGCCAACCGTCCACAACAACCGTCTACGAGTATCTCACTCGCTTTCGTAATGCCAAAAAGATAGACATGAAATATGACTAGTCGAATCAAAATAAACATTTTTTAATAATTATCGCTGGACATTACACACAGCGTCATAGATGACGCCACACTAAGCAACGAGGCTTGTGTGGTGGACACCAGATGGTTGATATACATAGATACTTCTTGTTTGTAAATACATACTTAAACTAATCAAAATCTAAAATCAAAATATTTTATTTCAAATAGGCCTAGACGGGCAAGTGCACGATTTGCGTTGGTCGATTCCATGTAGAAGAACCGGCAAGAAACTCCATGGTTACTCAAATGTCTATGTTCATCACACAAACATTAGCTCTTATCGAGATTCAAACCCGGGCCCTCAAGAACGTAAGGCAGCCTCACTACCGTTGCGCTATTCGGGTCATCAAAAGAATAGAAGCGTTTATTTGGTATCGTTTCATTGAACTGTAGGATTAGAACCAAAAGTAATAAAAGCAGTGAATTACCTTAGTAACAGCACACACTCCAGACGCTGGTTCACTGTTCCCCATATTCGACTTGACGCTTCCAACTTTAACTGATCCAACCCTAGCAAATATGTTACCGATTGCATTCAGTTCATTTTCATCAGCTTTTGCGATTGCTGTAAAAAGAAACATACTTTTACATTATAATATTATTATTTTAATATTAATTTTTATTTTATTTTTTTATTATTATTTTATGTGTATTATGAAAATATTCATAAATAGACCGACAATTCGTTGGTCAAAGTAGTAACAAGCGTGACTGCTGTGCTAGAATCGATTCCTGGATTGAGCAAAACGGAATTGAGTTTTTTGAACTGGAACTTTTCAGTAGTAGCCATAGAGTCCATGAACTATCCAACACAAAACGATTTTTTCAATTTGAACCAGTAGTTCCTGAGATTAGCGCGTTCAACCAAACAATCAAACAAACAAACTCTTCTGCTTTATAATATTAGTAAAAATAAGATATTTTTATAAATTGAACAAAGCTGCCAGTGCCTAAATGATTTTATACTTTAGATTAATGCTAAATAAAAAAACGTAACCTTTTCTTGGTAGTCGGTTAAGAAAAACACACAAAAATTATTCTTTTTTTTGTTACAAAGTAGAGTCCTCTCTCTTTCTCCCACCCACAGTTGATTCCTGTATTCTATGTTACTTAACCGGGTAAAAAAACGAACTTCACCCTCGCGGATTTCATTAAATTTGTTTTATATTTAAAAACTTGTTTGAAAAAGATCTATTCCTTCTAAGTTCAAACTTCCAAATATCGTCACGGTATACATTAGCTATTTATGTTCTCAAACAAAATATTTAACTTTAGTTAGGTATCTCGTCACTAAACAGTCTTATTTCATAAAACGCTTGTACGGACACTAAGTAAGTGCTAACATGAACTATCTAATCATTTCAATTTAAGGATTGTTACATAAACGAGGTTTATGTACAACCCTCTGCAAAAATTAATTACCACAAGCAAACCCGCGGAGAGCCTCCTATTTGGGTTCAGCTTGTGATAATTTTAACCAGTAGCAGACTGGTTTGTATTGATGTTGGTAATTCGCACAAATCCGGCTTCGACTATTATATCAGAGCTTGTAACGAAACCATAGCGCGATTCAGAAAGTGGACACTTTTCTAACAACGCCATCTATCGAGCCATGGGTCAAACTTGGCGACATTGAGTTCAGACTCCGTTTTTAAAACCAAAAGTAAAAAATAATGATTAGCTAAGAAGGGATATTTTATAAATTGCTTTTAATAATGTTTTTTAGTTTTAAATAAAATACGTAATAGGATCATAAGCGACGGAAAGAGACAATTTACGGTATGAACGAGACATCGCTCTACAACTGCGAAGAGTCCGTCACTGTCTGTTGTTTGCGTAGATGTAATGTTATATTTGATACACTTTTTTCATAAGATCTCTACTTTTTTGCTACTAAGGTACAAATGAGTATTTAAAATAATTGGTGATTTCCCAATGGAGACGACTTTCGACTAAAAAAAATATTTTAACAATAAAATTATAAATGACTAGCTACTGTATTGTAAAAAGGGCTGGTGTCCGCCACTCCACGTCAAAGCGTGTATTTAACATATGGGCTATAATCCACCAAGCGGCCTAGTGCGGTTTGGTAGATGTCACATGTCTTCGAATTTTTTGGTTCTGGGACACGCCGGTTTCCTCACGATGTTTCTCTTCACCGTTTTGGGAGCAGTGGGTGATGAAATAAATTAAACAAAGTAATGCGCCTGTCTGGGTTCGAACCCACGATAAACTGTTCGTAAGTCGGGGCTGCCACCACTGGGCCACCGCTACTCTCGCGATTATAGCGATAGAATTTAATTACTAGCTAATAGGCATTAGCCAGTAATTAAATTCTCTCACTTCGGCTTCACCCGCGTGGAGTTCGGTAATGTCCAACAGGATCGTACTACCCCCGGGGCTGCGGGACTGTTCGAAAAAGATACCATGGCCCCGGAACGTACAGAGCGAGGAAGAAACATGGATGGGTTTTAGTCAGTAAAAGTCTGACACTCCCTCCCGCTCCGCCCAGAGTAGGGGAAATCATTTGATGATTTTCTATACGAAAACATTATCGGACTACCGGGATAAAAAGTATCATATCTGTCAATCCAGGTAATAAACTGTCTGTCAGTAGTTTTTACAGTTGAGTTTTTTGTTGTTGTTTGTTGTTGTTGTTTTTTGTTTTGTCAGTTATTTTTTTTGTTTTAGAATATACATACATTCAACATTCAACCTCAAAAACTTGATAATAAATTATAAGTAGGATAAATAGGACTATCATTATGAGTCAATGAGCATTCAATTACTTTTAAAGAGTAATTTTGCCAATCAAATATCAATTTAAAGCACAAATAAATTAAGTAGTATTACTTTCACGAATGGTAAAATGATAAATTATCTAAAATAAATAAATTATTAAACGTTTTCAATATTTTGAATGACACTTTTATTTGTTTAGAATTCAAACGTCAATTTTTATCTAAGTAAAACAAAAATAAGAACAAATTTCTTGTATGCACATATTTTAAATGAATGTGTTGGTGATTACATTAACATTTCATTAGTTTATTGCACAAATTTATTTTTTAACAATTTTGTAATATACTTATTTACATTAAATTTAACAAGTTTTTCTTTTTTAAATACAAAAAAATAAAGGAAAAAAGAGTTTGTGTAGTGTTTGCATGCAGGGCCTCTTATTTGTGTGGGATGGGAATGTACTTGTCTGATGTGTAAGAGGATGTGTGTGGTGTTGTCTAGTGTTCTACTGTGTTGTGGTTAGAGTGAGCGTGCGGGCGTGTGTGTGTATGTTATGAGAGATGTGTGTTGTACGTGTCTGATGTGTAAGAGGATATGTGTGGTGTTGTCTAGTGTTCTACTGTGTTGTGGTTAGAGTGAGCGTGCGGGCGTGTGTGTGTATGTTATGAGAGATGTGTGTTGTACGTGTCTGATGTGTAAGAGGATGTGTGTGGTGTTGTCTAGTGTTCTACTGTGTTGTGGTGAGAGTGAGCGTGCGGGCGTGTGTGTGTATGTTATGAGAGATGTGTGTTGTAGGTGTCTGATGTGTAAGAGAATGTGTGTGGTGTTGTCTAGTGTTCTACTGTGTTGTGGTGAGAGTGAGCGTGCGGGCTTGTGTGTGTATGTTATGAGAGATGTATGTAATAGTGTTCATATACTATGTTTTTTTTTTAGGATGCTATGTGCAAAAGAAGTTCAGTCTGTTCATAGGTAAGACTTTTCAAATATTCGGTAAGTTTCTTCTGCAGTGCACAATACTCATTTAAATAAGATGTTTTGTAATTGATACAAAACGTTTTGTATGTGTACTACGACTTTCAACGGTTTAGACAAATTATTTAAGCTATTCAGCTTAACCTGTTCAATATATTTTTGACTTTCTACAGCTCTCTATTTTACTTACCACTGAACAAATCTGGTGTTGGGTAAGCTGCCCGGGACTCCAACACTGTTTTAGCTTTCACGGTTTTAAATTAAACTTATACTGTCGCTTACGGGATATTCTCCGTGTTTGTCAATTACCAAAACTGTCAAAACACCCACCCCACCCCTGTCGGTCGTGTTGCCAAAACTTTTGATGTGTTGTTGTTTTTGTGTTGTTTGCGTTGTTTATTGTTGTTGTTGCTTTAGGAGTGTTGTTGTAGTTGGGCATTTTCTTGGCTTATGTGTCGAATGTCTCATCCAAAGCGTTATAAAGTAAACTACGTTACCTGCACCATGAGCTTCAACGTATTCAATATGCTTAGGATTCACGTCCGTTTCTTTATAGAATTCATTAAGGAATTTTTCAATATCATCAGATTCACGATGGGGCAAGAACGGAGCATCCGGCTTCATATTGTAATTTCCTTTTGCGTGGTACACTTCAGCGTATATTCTGTAATAGATAGAATATATATATCTGTAAGGATCCAAAAAGGGTAGACGACAATAAAATAATTATTATAATTAAATAATTACAAATCTGTCAGTTAGATTGTCAAAAAACTATTTGACCCATATTGTCACATAAATCAAAATTGGCACTGATGCGACGCTTTTAAAATTCTCACGTCGTTAGCACTTCTTGCCATGGTATAATTTTTAGCGAGTTCTGACGTCACGAGCCCCCACTCCCGAGATTTGATGCATTTTATCTCTGTCAATATTTATTGATTACAAGAACAATTCATTATTTTCTAATACTCTTACTGACGGACTAAGTATATTTGCAATTTTTTATACTTCCGTTATGCCTTTTTGTCTGTCTTTCAGATAAATTCCAAAAAAATATTTTATGAACCAGGCACCATTTGTGAACTTATCATCAACTGTGTTCGGGTTAGCTTTCAGTCGGTATTTAAATAATAAAAAAAAGTGTTTTATTTCAGGCAAAAATACCCATAAGACCAGAAAAATACAATTCAACCCGATAAAATAATGGTCGCAAAGAAATCATTAAATTCATCACAGATCATGAAATAAAATTAAATTCACTAAAAATCACAAAATATCACTCAATTACTTAGTTGATTAAAAATCATTAAATATAATTCAATTAATTAAAAAATCATTAAAAAATAAAAAACAACATCAATAAACCCTTAAAATATTAAAAGAACATGAAGGTATGTATAGGTACCCATAGTCTTCAAAAATAACATTATTTTTCCGTCATGTTTTGTTTCCGCTTAGGTGAACAGAAATCCAGTGCACAAATATAGGGCTTGCAAGGTTGCACGAGACAACCCTCAAAATGCTATTACTGGAGCGCCTCAAACATTGCCAAAAGGACGCGACCCTCGACCTCATAATGGCATAAAATACAGGAACCCTCGCTTCAGCAAAAATTAAGCCTAGACCTTACAAACTATGTTGGGGTCAACCATCAGTCTAATAAGATGCAGCTGAATACCAGTTTTTTACTAGTAGTGACTATTCGATCTCCAAAAATTAATTTCTGGGCAGTACAGCACTCAAAGACTGATGCTTTGATTGACCTGTGCACGAATCTTTCATTTATCAAACCCAAAAAAAGTTTAAAAATATAAATTGTCAATTATATTAAAAGGAAAAAAAAGCAAAGTAACCGAGGTACAAAATAATAAAGTTATAATGGCAATGCCTACGTTAAAGTTTAAAAATGTTTTCATCATACGAGTACATTTTATCAACAAAAAACTTTAAAACATTATGAAGTATGTCATATCATCATGAAAGCATTAATTAATATTCAGGAGCAAAATAATAAATTATAAAAGAGAATAGCTCCATTTGTTAATAAAATCTGATTGGTGGGTAATTACGTATTGTTCGCCAGGTTTTTTATTCACAGTCCTAAATTAATTTCAGTTTCATGATTATCATAATGTTGTAATTAATTCAAATTATTTATTATGTAATACTCAAACAATAATTTGAAAATGAAAAAATAAAATGATATTAAAGTTTAAAAAAACTAAAAAGCCGTTTTCATTGAAAATTCATATCATCGGAAAACTTTAAATAACTAGTCTTTATGGGTTCACCATATTGAATTTAGAATGACTTCATTTAGTTAACCATGCATTGTCATCCAAACTCAACATGTATGCATCGGAAACCGGGAAACGGGGTAAAATTTAACTTCTAAGATTTTTAAATACTTCATTTTGAAATAATATCACCCAGTCAGTCAGCTAACCATTTGATACATAATGGATTAGTAATAAAGCTAATGATTATTGTTTTCGTGCAGGTATCTTCCAATTTTAATTATACAGGGTGTAAACAACCTCATCACAAAGCCGTCAACCAAGCATTCTGTACATCAAACTAAGTAACTTTACGCAAAAATTATTGCTGGCAAACGACTTTTTTAAAAGACTTGTCAAAAATTATAGAACTTTGATTCCCGATATCTCCGAAACTAGAAGGTTCTCAGGTATGGTGTAGAACAAAAACATGAACAAAATGACGGTGAGAAGAAGTGCTCTTTGGTTTCAATAAGAGGTTTTTCACACCCATTATAAGTTGTGGATAATGTAGTAAGTTGTACACTGATGCAGTCTCGTACCAATTATTTGCTAACTATTAATAGTATGTTATTGTTTCTTTTCCCTAATAAATAAAATAAAACAAAAAAAAATGAATCTTAAACTTTATTACCTGTGAGCATCCTCTGCCTTCTGCAAAAAGATGACATTGATCGCATCGGCCCTAACGTACCCGTCGGCGTTCTTGTCAAAGCATTTTGTTTTTCCATCCAAACATAGCAGGCCAGCTCTAAAAATAATTGACAGTCAACTCAGACTACGAGACATGTGATACTTGCTTTTGAAGTTCCACAGGGAAAATAATGGGTCCCAATATGTGTGACTTTGCCCAGTCTTCTTGGGGTGAAATAAAAATTCATATAACTTGTATTCTCGAAGAGTTGAGTGGAAGGCTATGGGTGAGGCCTTTGCCCAACAGTGGGACAATAAAGGTTCAATAAAAAAAATCGTGACGTTATAACCTACCTTCTCAAATTTAAAGTCAAATTGGGATGAACTCCAAAGTTACAACCGCCAACAATAGCAGCATCGCATTCTCCAGATTTGATAGACTTGTAAGCAATTTCTAGACATGCTGTAGAACTAGAACAGGCATAGTCTAAGCCGTAAGATGGTCCTTTGCCATCAATCCAGTAAGAAATGCGATTGGCTAACATAGCTTTACTACATCTGAAATAAAGAAACAATTTTTATTAAAATTTGGCACATCTTGATACAATAGGCCATACAATCTATGGAGTTTCATTAAAGTACGAGACTGACGAACAAACTACCAATATTTTCATGTTCTGTTCTGTGGTGTTGGAAGCTTGTACTCGTATTATTGGTAAGTTACTAAACGTTGACGGAATTAGTTTAGCCTACTAACTTAAATTGAAAACTTTGACTATTATCTTTTTACAGTCGTTATGTTGTGTGTATGTTTTATAATGTGTGATACCTCTGTTTCATAGGACGTAAATAAAGCAGGTGAGACAGATTCTTTAGGAGAAAACAGGCGGACTCTAATGGGAGTTATGTGTCGCACGTTCATTGTCATTCTCATAATCGACACCCTTATTCAAGCACCGCGAAGTGTAAGCCTCTTTACGGTTTATGCAATTCTTAAGTTAGACTCACGGTACACCGTGTTGGATCCGAGCCGAGTGTCAACCTTGCAATTTTGTATGAACACATTCACGCTTCCAAGCCGCTACCAAGCAACAGACACTGCATTGTGCTACGGCCGAAACTCGGCTCGCGTGCGTCATCCATTACCTGGCCTGTTTGTATGTTACTATTTACATATTATATAACTTACCCATTTACAATGAAGTCGCTACGTTTATTTATATTAAACATAGACAATGCACTGTTGTCTGTGAAAGATGAACCGATGAAAACACCCACTCTCTTTCCTCTTAGTGATTGAGGAGATGTACCTAAAAGTTCAGAAAATAATTTTGTGATCCGTTAACTATATATGTATTATGATAAGTTACTCTGTATCTATGACTGTTTCTCTGGTACCTTTTTTGCCATAACAGTTCAATGGATGTTGAATTTGGCAATCACCTTGATGACTCCAAGTTTAGGCCCCTGACTTTTTTTTTAGGAATGACCACTCGTAGTTGCAACTGTAGAAGGTTGCTTGACTACTTAACCGAACTATCTTGTGGGTGGCCAAACATTACTTTAAGGCCCCCGACCAGGGCTTACAAACTAAAAAATTTACATTTAAATGACGATCACTAAGGGCAACCCTGTGGGGTTCGGGCCTCGACTTAGTGCGACACAGGTATATTTGCATTTCTTATACTAGTAGAATAGTATAAGTATTAGACCTTCATAGATTCCAACAATAATGATTATAAGATAAGATACTTTAAAATAGGTATACCTGAATCAAAAATTGCTCCATACGCATGTTCCAACAACTTTCTTCCCATGGGCTCTAAAGCACACGCCAGTTGGAATGTGACCCCAAAGAATTGGGCATCAAACTTGTCAGTGCCTTTAATTTGGCCCATGTATTTGGGAACATCAGGGTCGTTGAGTTTCCATTTTGGTTCATCACTAGTTACCATGTCAACCTATGCAATAGTTTTAAATTATATTAATGAAAATCGAAATCATTTGACATCTACCAATCCGCAACGGGCCTGCGTGGTGGATTATAGCCCATTCCCTCTCATAGAGAGGAGGTCTGTATCCCAGCAGTGAGAACATTAATAGGTTGATGATGACCATGAATGCCCATGTAACAACATCACAGTAAAACAGTTAGTCTGTGCAGAAAACTACATGACAAACAAACCCAATTCTAGCTTGATCGCTATAGACTAAGTAAAATAACCTATGACATTCCACTGCAGGACATGTATTCAAAACTTCTAAGAACCAGTCGCAAGTGAATTAGTTCAGCTCATCTCTCCGTATGTGGTTTGCCATTTCATTCCATTAGTCGTAAATTTAATATATGGTATAAACACTGTTTAAAGCAATCACGGTTTAAAACTAAACGTATAGTGTCACTTACGGGGTATATTAGGCTATTGCAAGCGCCATGAGTCATCCCGCGATCATGGCATTTGTAACAGCGTTGAAATATCGGGAGCTCAAAATAATGAATAATTACAGAAGATAATATCCCGTAAGTGACAGATACTTGAGAAAGATGATAAATCTTTTAAATCACTAGGGTAGACACAAAAAAAAACCTAATATTTATCTAAAAATAATATTTGACCCGATTTTTTTCTATTCTTAAGTTAACCAAAATTGTGCTAGTTGCCGAGAGTAGTCTAGAGGTCCAGAGCAGATTGGAGGTGTGGTGGCAAAGACTGGAGAATGTTGGCCTGAAATTAAGTAGAACCAAAACGGAATACTTGTTTTGTGATTTCGACGGTCTCTCCACTCCTGTGCCCATAACCCTTGCCGGAACGCCACGGGTCTGCTCCGATGTTCGGTACCTTGAGTCGCTTATTCAGAGAAATGGCGAAGTAGACCGGGACGTAACGCACCGGATTAACTCAGGATGGATGAAATGGCGACAGGTCACTGGAACAACTTGCGACCCACGGATGCCCCTCAAGTTAAAGGGGAAAATGTGCAAGTCCGTGATTAGACCTGTCGTATTGTATGGATCAGAATGCTGGGCTGTAAAGAAGATGGATGAAAAACGATTGCATGTAGCGGAGATAAGAATGTTGAGGTGGACGAGTGAAGTGACAAGAATGGAAAAAGTAAGGAATGAATATATTACAGGAAGTTTGAAAGTGGCATCCGTTACTGAAAAATTGAAAGGAAGTCGTTTGGCTTTGGTATGGACATGTAATGAGGAGGGATGAAACGCATGTGACTAAAAGAGTAATGGACATTAATATTGATGGATGGAGAGGGAGAGGAAGGCCAAAGAAAAGATGGATGGATTGTGTAAAGACTGATATGAAAGAGAAAGGAGTAAATGATGCCGTGACGTCTAACAGGGGAGAATGGAAGAAGAAAACGTGTTGCGCCGACCCCAATTAAAATGGGACAAGGGCAGGAAGATGATGATGAAGTTAACCAAAATTGGCTAAGATACGATGCTTTTGAAATTCTCAATACGTCACGCCTTGGTATAATTTTTAGAGGTCTGACGTCACAAACCCACACTCCCGAGTTTTAATGCGTTTTATCTTTGTCCATATTCATTGATTTACAAAAACAAGAAATACGTGTCTATTATTTTCCAATACTCTAACTAACGTACTAATTAAATTTGCAATTTCTTGACACTCTCGTCAAGCCTATTTTATTAAAAAAAGAAAGTTCATTATTTAAACTAAAATCACAGCCCCACTTTAAACTCCTTTACTTCATCATCATCATCAGCCTATTAATGTTCCCACTGCTGGGACACCTCTATGAGAAGGAATGGGCTATAATCTACCACGCAAGCCCAGTGCGGATTGTTAGATGTTTCACGTCTTTGATTTTTTTGGTTCCAGGACATGCCGGTTTCCTTACGATGTTTTCTTTCAACGCTTTGAGAGCAGTGGTGATGAAATAAATCCTCCTTTACTTACCTTGTCATAAAGATTGTTCATGAAATCCAACACACTATCCGAGTTTGGGAACACCCCTGAAATACCACTGATGACCACTTCTTGACCAGATAGTGGCCTTGGAACATCTTTGTCAGTAAAGCTGCCATTCTCTTCAGAAGGAGCCATTTTAAAATATTTTTGTAACGATTTCTGTTGAAACTACTAAATTAACACATGTATTGTTTGTGGAGGCACAATTGAACTATTTTGTTAATGTATTCGTGCTGTGACTTTTATATACAAGGTCTTGGGCAGATATACATAATCAGGGATCCGTTGGTTATTGAAACATTGTGTTAAGTTTATTTCGTTGTTTTGCTTGTAAATGTTTCCATATTAAAATACTTATTTAATTGGAACTATAATAGGGCTGGCTTTTACCATTGCCATACCGCTTTGTAAAGCGGCCTGTCTCTTGGGGACATTACCAGTTGACAGCGTTGAGGAGCTTTTTGACGCCATTTTTGAAGTTTTTAGTTCAATAACTTGAACTAAAAACTTCAAAAAATGGCGTCAGTTTAGTTTATTTTAATAGTTTTGTAAATTGTAAATAATGCCCATACTGAATTTAAAACAAATAAAAGTTCTATTTGAACTACTAACACAATTGTGTTATTCGCTCACTGATGTTTTTAATAGTCTAAGATCCCGCTATACAACGACCTTCACCGAGATGCTTATTTAATGAGACGTATTTTTTATGTTATTAAATATGCCAATAAATATATCCTATATGGGTTGCCTAACAAATTTCAGTCCAGATTATTTTTAATTAATAATTTAAAAACATTTTTTTTTAAACATTGCACCGGTGTGATTATTAAATAAATTTGATACCAATCGAAAGTTTGAAGCCCATAGAATATGCAAACGTTAGGTTGCCTATTTTTTTCCGGTCACAACCACGGGTTGCCAGGTGTAAACAGGTAAATCTATAGGTACTAGCATTTTGCAACGGTCTGATTATTGAATCAAACTTAGATAAAATGAAAGATTATTTCATAAGGAACACGGTGGTATAGGGTTGCCTGCGAAAAATCAGTCCCGAATTAGGGTTGTCGAATTTTAAATAATAAAATATCGCTGCGAGTGAATGTGTGTGAGAGAGAGGTCCCAGACCAACCATCCCACGCGGTAGAAAAGGACGCAGCGTAGCAGCTGTTTAAAGTCCGCCCATTTAAAGAAGGAGAGTGCGCATGCTATTTGTGCTTGGAAATGAAAAGGATAGCGATAGACTCGAATATGCTGTGCATTATTTTGGAGTCATAGATATAGTATTATATAGATGGCGAGAAAGCGTGTCGCTGAAAGGGACAAAAAAAAAGTACTAGTACTAGTAGGAAAAATGTACCCCATAATTAGTGATAAAATTAGAAATAGGTACCTACACAAAGCCTGAAGTTTAGACCGATGAAATCTGTGTCATCGAAAGCGACAGAAAGAAAACCGGGGAAGGGCGAGTCGGTGTCGCACACCGAGGGTTCCGTATAAACTTACCAATGAAAACAGTTCCCGCAAATAAATTTTTGTGGAACTACAAATTTTCAGTTTTCGGATTTCAGAAATAAAAAACCGATGTGACTTTAATTGATTAAAAAATAAAAAAATAAATAACTATTTCTGTATATTAATAATTAACTACTCCAAAATAATGCACAGCATATACGAGGCTATCGCTATCCTTTTCATTTCCAAGCACAAATAGCATGCGCACTCTCCTTCTTTAAATGGGCGGACTTTATACAGCTGCTACGCTGCGTCCTTTTCTACCGCGTGGGATGGTTGGTCTGGGACCTCTCTCTCACACACATTCACTCGCAGCGATATTTTATTATTTAAAATTCGACAACCCTAATTCGGGACTGATTTTTCGCAGGCAACCCTATACCACCGTGTTCCTTATGAAATAATCTTTCATTTTATCTAAGTTTGATTCAATAATCAGACCGTTGCAAAATGCTAGTACCTATAGATTTACCTGTTTACACCTGGCAACCCGTGGTTGTGACCGGAAAAAAATAGGCAACCTAACGTTTGCATATTCTATGGGCTTCAAACTTTCGATTGGTATCAAATTTATTTAATAATCACACCGGTGCAATGTTTAAAAAAAAAATGTTTTTAAATTATTAATTAAAAATAATCTGGACTGAAATTTGTTAGGCAACCCATATAGGATATATTTATTGGCATATTTAATAACATAAAAAATACGTCTCATTAAATAAGCATCTCGGTGAAGGTCGTTGTATAGCGGGATCCTATACTATAAGGTGTATGTATCTTGAACCCCCGCCGACCAAAGCGATCGGTTTGTTTAAAACGCGACTGTTTGTTACGTTTTTGCTTTAAAATTCCGGTTTGGCTTTTTAAACCATTTTAGACCTCGATAAAAAAAAAATCAACCTTATCCTAACCCTACTTTGCCAACCCTGCTCCCAACAACTACTTTCGTTTGTTTTCTCCGCTGTCAGAGTCACAAGAGGAATATTAGCGTTCCTTTTTTTTTAAAAAAAGTCTACCTATTGGTCTCTCACCTACGGGGATATATTATGTACACGTATGTATATGGGTGACAAGCAAAATTTAGCCACACTCTACAGGTCGCAATTATGAACCGATTGCTTTCAAACTTGGCCAAAAAATCGAAAAGGTCTAAACTTAGGCTAAGTTCGTGAATGGGCGGAATTCGTCCATGGGGGGCGGCGGGGTTTCTCCAAAAAAACATTAAAAAAACATTTTTATGGCCACAAATATTTTTTTTTTTGAAAGCAAATTGTTTTTTCTACAATTGTTACCTTTAAAGTTTAGCGATAAAACTTATAGTTTTGATTGTACACATAAGTGCAACTCTTTACTTATACAAATTTCCAATAGTCGGTCGCCCAAACTATTTAAAATTTCTACACTAATTGGAAAAAAGAACGCCATTTGCCATGGTAGACGTCAAAGTTGAGATTTCACATGCCGTTGAGAGTAGAAGTGTATTTTGTACATGTTTTTACATAAATATAATTTTATTTTTGCATATTCACATACTTTTGGTGTGTAATAAATGTGCACAATAAATTGATTGCTGATTAATATGCAAATGAATACATTGACATTTTTACAAAAACAACGATTTTTTTTTTGTGAAACCGAACGTGAAGCGATACCAAAAATCGCGCCATGCCAACTGTCATGTGTCATGAAGTCGTTGCTGGTTCTTATTCTTTATTTGCTTATATCTCGAAAACGGTCAGTTCTATCGCAAAAATAATGAAAAATTGGCCCCCTGACCACTCTAGAATAAAAGAATATAAATTTACAAATTTAATATGGGTGAATCATTCTTCTAAATCTGCCTCCTCCTGCGGCTTGCTGGAGGGATATTTTTTTTTCTTGAGCATTCAGTATTATTTTGGTTAGGATGCGTTCGCAGGCACAATACAAGGCAGACGTGGTTGGTGTAGCGCTTGAGCGATTGCCTGCTGCGCTGCATGTTGCGGGTTCCATTCCCGCTTGGAATAAGTATTTAATATGGCCTACCAGTAAATGGTATGGCTGTTTGTGTGTTTGTTTAAATGTTTGTTATCTCACTCACGATGGAATCAGTAGAAATTAGTAGTGGCAACGTTTTAAACTTTGTTTTTTTTTTTTATGTTACAGCACGATGCTGAGATTTTGGTGTTAATACAGGACAAATTCTGTTTTGTATTTTGTTTTAGTTTTTCCTTATGATTTTGTTTTTTTTTGTCACTATGTTTACTTTAAACTAGTTTTATAATCACAATTTTAACCCTTTTTTATTTTATTTTATGTGTCGTCCATTCGGGCTACTTGCTTTATCTTTCTTTTTCTTTCTTTCTAAAACATACGTAATTTACTTAAAACACCTTTGAACGCGATAGTTATTTAAAAATAGTAATTTAAATCCGGTGCACTGTTTAGGCCTGCATACTGGTCGCGCTGATGGTCGGTCGCGCACGGTCGGTGGCGCACGGTCGGTCGAATACAAGTATAAATTTTGTTCTATATGTACAAGTCCGTGATTAGACCTGTCGTATTGTATGGATCAGAATGCTGGGCTGTGAAGAAGATGGATGAAAAACGATTGCATGTAGCGGAGATGAGAATGTTGAGGTGGATGTGTGGAGTGACAAGAATGGATAAAGTAAGGAATGAATATATTAGAGGAAGTTTGAAAGTGGCACCTGTTACTGAAAAATTGAAAGGAAGTCGTTTGGCTTGGTATGGACATGTAATGAGGAGGGATGAAACGCATGTGACTAAAAGAGTGATGGACATTAGTATTGATGGATGGAGAGGGAGAAGAAGGCCAAAGAAAAGATGGATAGATTGTGTAAACACTGATATGAAAGAGAAAGGAGTAAATGATGCCGTGACGTCTGACAGGGGAGAATGGAAGAAGAAAACGTGTTGCGCCGACCCCAAATAAAATGGGACAAGGGCCGGAAGATGATGATAGCACTATGCTGCGGCCATGACGTTAGATTTTGTTCTCGCTGACCGTCAGCGCTACAAGAATTCAGGCCTTATAGCGGCTTTGATTTCTAGCATGATAACATAATGGCAAAAAAAAATTTTCCATTTAAAGAACACTGTCAACCACGAATGTGGATTTACTAAGTACCAACGTGAACTTTTGAACTTAAAGTTACACTCTATACTTGCAAATTACTACGAGTTTACTGCCAAATTCATGAAATTTACATGCCTATACTTGGACTTTAGTTTCTTGTCCTAATATTCAGTTTCTTTTCACCAGTTAATATCATTAATTTGAAGTTACAAGGATATTTTCGCAAAACTTATGAAAGGCCCGATCACTTGCAAAGTACTCAAAACTAGCTACAGCCATTCAAAAAGATATAACATCATCTGCCCAGCCTTTTCCATACTGTTTTAAGTCGGCCTCCAGTCTAACCGGATCATCTGAGTACCAACATTTTACATGACTCTCTATCTGACCTCCAGGTCTCTTAAAATCAAAGATATTAGAATTTCATTGAAACTACCCTAGATCAGCCGATCTTGAGTATTTTCCGCGAATGGGCGCCATTTTGTTTTTCTAATAGGCTTATTAGAAAAACAAAATGGCTGCCAGGCTATTTACGAACGTGTGTTTGGCGATAGAAATGAGTAAATAATATGGCCTTATAGTATCGGTAACCGGTAACCAAACACCCTGTATATAAGGATGAACCGTCTAATGACCTCGGCAGGCGTTTCTTAACCTACGATGGACCTGTGCATCTGTTACTTCTAGATTAATTATCATCATTCTCTTGTTCTTCTCCCAATTCATTCGGGGTCGGCGCAACATCTCTTCTTCTTTGATACTTCTTTATTACTTGTCATCTCATCGGACATCTCTTTTCGTACCATATCATCCCAGACACAGTCCATTTATCGGTTTTTGGACTTCACGGTCATAGTCTTAACTATCCTCATGACATTCAAAATCAAAATCAAAATCCTTCTTCCGCATCACATGCCCTAGAACCAAAAATTCGAAGACATGCGACATCTTCATCATCTTGACGGCTCGAATGGCGTAGTGGTAGTGACGCTGCCTTACGTTCTTAGGGTCCTGGGTTCGAATCCCGGTAGGAGCAAATGTTTGTGTGATGAGCATGGACATTTGTTTCCGAGTCATGGATGTTAATATGCATAATAAGTATGTACTTACAAACAAAAAAGTATATATGTAGTATATCAACTACCTAGTGTCCACGACACAAGCTTTGCTTACTGTGGTACTAGGTGGCGCTGTGTGTTAATTTCTAGTGATATTTATTTATTTATCTATCAATCCGCACTGGACCCGCGTGGTGGATTATAGCCCATTCCCACACATAGGGCAGACGTCTGCGTCCCAGTAGTGGGAACAGTACTGATGATGATGGTGATGATGACATTCCTATTACGGCATAACGACAGCATCTAGTGAATAAATTGTTTTGTCTGTTTTATACTTTGAATCATGATCGACTGCGAAACCTAAAGGTTAATTGAAACCACATTTGATTGACCTGAGCTAAAACAATGAAAATTCCTCACAATGGATCCATTCAACCAGCTGCAATTACTCCAGTATCTGGTTGAGTGAATTCATGGAATGCGTCATGAATTCATAAATATTTTCAGATGATAATAATATAGTGCTATGGAATTAATGCGTATCTATACTAATATTATAAAGCAGAAGGGTTTATTTGTTTGTTTGGTTGAACGCGCTAATCTCAGGAACTACCAGGTCGAAATGATTTTTTTTTTTTGCGTTGGTTAGTCCATTTATCGAGGAAGGCTATAGGCTATATAACATCACGCTATGACCATTAGGAGCGCAGCAGGAATAAAAATGTTGCAAAAACGGTTTTTTTTTTCTTATCGTTTTTCTCTCTTATGTGACGCAGACGAAGTTGCGTCGGTCAGCTAGTTATGAAAGATAGATATTACCTACTTTGAAAATAAAATACAAATATACTTAACTATTGAACGTGTGTATTACTTATTGTGGTAGTTACTTACGTAAGTACACGTTAAGTTTTTACATATTTAGCATTACGGTAGGGCCAAGTTAATAGATTGCATACGACACTTCATCAAAATACAACAACCTAACCTTGTCACGGTTATCATAATATATAATTTACACAAAGTTGGTTAACATTTTTCAATAACGTTACATATTTTTTCTAATACTAGCTGACCCACGCAACCTCGTCTGCGTCACATATAAGAGATAAAAACGAAAGGAAAAAATATCCCCGTTTTTGCAACATTTTTTATTCCTGCTCCGCTTCTAATAATTGCAGCGTGATGTTATATAGCTTAAAGCCTTCCTCAATAAATGGACTATCCAACACAACAAGAACTTTTCAATTTGAACAAGAAGTTCTTGAGATTAGCGCGTTCAACCAAACAAACAAACAAACTCTATATATAATATTTTATATAATATATATATAATGGTCGTAGCGTGATGTTATATAGCCTAAAGCCTTGATTATGATTATGCATTAGTCTCAACTTACAGTCTACTTAAGTCGGATATGCAAAAGTGTTTAAAAGAAATTAAGTTCAAATTATTTTTTATCAACAAACTCATGCAGATTATTAATTTTCTATTTATTTTTAAAGATATATAATACTAACTATATAATCTTAAGTTGTGAAAACTTTAATAACAGCGCGATTCATAAATTTGTTGTTAATATTCTTCGGGTGTTGTATTTTTTGTATTGTACCTATTGCTCTATTTCTTCTTGTAGTACTACTACAGGATCTTTAGGGTCTTTACCGAAGATATCATTCAAAATCAAAAGTCCGAAAATTATATCCAACTGTTGACGCCAAAATTCAATGTACTCGGCATGTTTATTAACTTTCAGTTGATTCATACGCAACATACGGCTAATTTTAGATTGATTAATGTTGTACGACTTTAAAATATTGTTGAATTATTCAATTGTTTTGTAACCTTGGATGAATATTTAAATAATTGTTGCAGTGACCCATTGTTGCATTGTTTCAAGTTGTTATTTTGAATGAAAAAGTAAATGTTATAATAATAGCTCTTTTCTTTTGTTGAGTTTATAATTCAGTTGTGTTATTTTGTGAAAGTTAGCGCGTAGAACAGAACGAGTGGTTGTGAATTCTTGAGGATTTTTCAACATCCACAACACTACATCGAACTACATGACCGACTAGGCGTCATATCCGTCGTCACAGAATATTCATGAAACAAGCAGAATTATTCACAAGAAGAAATACACAGTAGCTGTTGAGCTACTGTGTATTTCTTCAACAACAACCGTTGACCTGCTGTGTATCCATATACCATACTTTATCCTTCACCATAATTCCTCATTACCTCTATACGAATGTTTAAGACAAAGCGAGCAATAGCATCTAAGGAATAAAGAACAATCGTCGACCTACTCCGTATGTCTACACTATACCTTTTTTTTTTTTTTTTAAGGATGGGAAATCATCAAATGACCCCCCCACTCTGGGCGGAGCGGGAGGGAGTGTCAGACTCTTACTGACTAAAAACCATCCATGTTCCTTCCTCGCCTTTTACGTTCCGGGGCCGCGGTATCTCTTTCGAACAGGCCCGCAACCCCGGCAGGTCTACACTATACCTCATGCAATCAGCTGCCTAGCCTTTTTCCCAACTATGTTGGGGTCGGCTGCCAGTCTAACCGGATTCAGCTGAATACCAGTATTTTACATGGAGCGACTGCCTATCTGACCTCTATAACCGAGTTAATACAGTGAATACGTTAGCACTTGGTAAGACTGGTTGTCAGACTTTTTGGGCCACTGACTATCTGTAAAGACTGCCAAAGATGGACAAATGACAGCCGGGACCAACAGCTTTACGTGTTTTCCAAGGCATGAAGGAAACTCGGTGTGTTAAGTTACCCCCCATCCACAGACCAACCTAGGCAAGCACGGCTTAACCTAAAGATCGACAACGAGCTCCTCCACACTATACCTCATCATTTACCATAATTTATTATGACACCTATTATCCCTGGAGGGTTAGATAGTGTCGTACCTAATCTTAAATCCACATTTCCCCAGTTATGTTTAAGTTCTATGTGAAAGGGGTCGGGCCTTATGAAATCAAGCGGGGACAAATCTAAATTTTTAACCATCCTGGCTGGAAAAAACTTAAAGTAAAAAAACAATTCACGGAAATTAAAAAAGCAGCAGTGTGCACATTGCATAGAAATTGGGTTAATCATAATTGATCCCCGAGACCCCCAAGGTAGGTAAATAATGCGTAAAATTAACCCTGGCTAATTACGTGGCGTCGGAAAGCAGAGCACAGAGCAAGAATCTTGCAGGAATAGACAGAAAGAACGATAGAAAGAAAGAAATTAAAAATAATTATATTTCTCAGGGTCACGACGTGTATGTAAAATGAGAAAAAGTAGAACAAAAGATAATACTATGCACTACAAACATTTAGATTACAACAGAACGGAACAAAACCGATTTTATTTTAAACGCCTGACACATAATGTAGTGCATGCTGTGCTTTTGCTATAAGTGATGAGGCGCTTAGACTTAAGTTTGTAATTTACAAATTATATTGTAACAGTGTACACATTGTTGAGAAGCCATATAATAAACTAGCTGACCCACGCAACTTCGTCTGCGTCACATTAGAGAGAAAAACGAAAGGAAAAAAAATACCCGTTTTGGCAACATTTTTCATTCCTGCTCCGCTCCTAATAGTTGTAGCGTGATGATATATAGCCTATAGCCTTCTTAGATAAATGGTCTATCCTACACAAAAATATTTTTTCAATTCGAACCAGTAGTTCCTGAGATTAGCGCGTTCAACCAAACAAACAAACAAACAAATTCTTCTGCTTTATAATATTATTATATATTATATTATATTATATAGTATAGATAATAATGTTGTAAATGATGCACTAAAAGTTAAATGAAAAATAATTCTTTAGGTCCTAGTTCACACCAGGTTACCAGCCATCATTTGACTTTCTTCACTTCGTATTACTTATTCCATTTTAATATACTCATACTGACGGAGTTGTGAAAAATTATGTAATCCGCCATTGATTGGTGGCGGCCATCTTGGATTTGAAATGTATCACAGTGTATAGTATTCTACTAATCAAGCCCTTTCATTTTTATACCCATATAGACGGAGTTGTGAAAAATTATGTGATCCGCCATTTTGTGGCGGCGGCTATCTTGGACCGATTTTCATCAAACATAGCTAAAATACTCGTATATATAAATATAGCTCCCGACTAATTCATCTTTGAAACAAAAAACAAAATCAAAATCGCTTCATCCGTTTGGGAGCCACGATGCCACAGACACACACACAGAGACACTTCCAACTTATAAAACCCCGTCGTGAGCACGAGAAATATCTCTCAGACATGCTGGTTTCTTCACGATATTTCCCTTCACCGAAGGAAGTGATAATACATAAATTAATAAGAAAAAAACATTGGTGATCAATCACAATGTTGGGTTTAAACTGGCGATCTCATGGTTAAACCACAAGGCTATCACTGTTTGTTCATATTTGCAATAAGCCATTGACAGTTGAAGATTAAAGACGCTTAGCATAATCGACTTAGGTCCATGTTCACCGAAAAGATGACAGTCTGATTATCTAAAAAAGCTGTTTAAAACACATTTTTGTATGGGAACATGTCAGAGTGACAGCTGTTTTTAGATAATTAGACGGTTACCTTTTCGGTGAACACTATCATTATAACATCCCCACTTCTCAGTAGTTCCACCGTGACATAAACCCCCTTTCCGTGGGGCGAGGAGGGCGCGCGTACTGGTGTTATATCTTCGATTCTTTGTTTCCAAGGCATTATGGTTTTAACGAGATGTTTTTCTTGTGCTCAAGTCAGTTTCGTATCTATATGTCACCGTAAAATTGTCAAATACGTTATATTGTAATATCTCTAGCGATATTGTAAACTCTCGAATTATTGTCAAACGAACATACTGCTTACAATAAAACGCATTATTTTTCGTGAAATGCATGTGATGGTAGTCAACTCACGCGTTGTGGAGGGAAAGAGGGGTCCCCCTTCAAGCACCACTCTCAAGAAAAGATACTGTACCATTTCTGAGAAATTCCGATTAATATAACCTAACCTTAAAACACGTTACATTCCCCTAAAAAGAGAAGTCGACGGAGCCGCGCTTCGCGGGGCCCCTATTTCCGAATGCCCCAAGTCCCGATTATGGGGGCAGAGATACTTCCGTATGTTCAGTTAACAATAATTCGAGAGTTTACAATATCGCTAGAAAGAAACACGTTGTATCGTAATATAACGTGTTTGACAATTTTACGGTGACATATATAAGAAAAGAGGTCATCTTTAACACATAGGTTTTACGCATACATTCCATCTGAACAGTAGCGTGCCTAGGGCCCTACAATACGGTAAGCCCATAACGCACGCTGACTGGTCAGAAACACTAACGTCATGAAAAGTAGAAGGTTATAAAGGCAAGCCAAGCTTTTAAGCTTGTAGGAATATAACCCTACTATATCGGGAGTATTTAGCGTTAGAACGTCTTTTTGGGACCATTCTGCCCCGATTCACTGAATTTCGGTCGCTACCAGCGGCTCCACACTCTTTTGACTAGTGTACAACAATGGATTCGACATATTGGGGCTGTGTTATTGATTCCTTTGACGAACTTTTTTACAAGGAGCTTTTCTACCACTACGCATGATATTTCGGCCTTCAGCCTCATAGCATAAGCCTCCCTTTGAGGGAATTTTGACGGTGTCAAAGCCAAATGGGTGCCAACCAGTTTTCTTTATTTTTTAAACTGTTCATAGGCGTGTAAACTTTGGCGTAGTCGTGCCAAATGTACATTCAAGATGGGCGTCGTCAAAGAGAAGGTGGAATCGTGGTAATTGTTGATGAAATGGTTTTTCTTCTACGTGTTTTTTTTTTCGAAAAATAAATTGCTTTTGTGTGATGTGTTAGTTGTTAAAAAAATGGGACCTTGGTTTTTCAATGCTTTGGTCTTAATTGTTTTAAATTTTCCGATATCTTAACATTTAACTAAGTTATTTATAATACTAGCATACATTTTACCCCTTCTTTTACTGGAGTCATATAAAGTACAGAACTTTTCTGTGGTAGATATTACAAGTTTTGAATTTTCCTTGAGTTATCAAAATTGTACCACGCTTTCAGCAAAAAATACAAGTTCCATCCAGCCGCTTTATATGGTTATCGTAAACTTTTACTAATTGCTTACAGCGCTTTCACGCATTTTACAATTTATTTAGCCGCTTCATTTCAGTTGCCTTCTTTTTGAGTTTTTTTCTTTTAATTGGTACAGCGGAGTGGACTTAATAAATTAGTTTTTGCGGTAAGTGTTAAGTGTATAGCGATTACTTTTAGCGTGGTTGGTACTGCGCAAAAAAATCTCTCGAGTTTGTAATATCCGTATAGATAATTTCTTAATTTTTAAAATAAATTATGACTTTTACAAAAGCTTAAAGTGTTTTACAAGCACTTTCAGCTTTTGTACAAGTCATAACTTATTTACTTCTTTCGTATTTCTAATACAAATGTTAGCAGGATTGATATACGGTTTTCGGCGGCTAAGGTCAATTAAAAACAATTGGCACTTATCCATATCGTCATAACTGTTGCAATTACACTTTATCTAGGCCCTTAGTTATACTTTTTTTTATTATTGAACCACTACTGGGCAAAGGTCTCCCTTATACCTTTCATAGATTCACTTACTGGCCGATTAAAAAAATAAGAGCAAAATATTGCTTCATATTTTCCCCAATATTAATTTCTTAGCTTTCATACTACTTTTACGAACAAGTTATTTTCGAAGACCGCTTAAGAAAATAAACCACAACGATAAAGCTGGACAAAATATTTTCCTACTTCTTTTATACCTTGACAAAAGTTATCTTGTAACTCATTTCGCTAAAACTACAATGTTTAGGGAAAAATATATGACGAAAATAACCCTGAACCTTACATACAACAAGAGAAATACAATAGATTTCTTCCGCCATTTTCTCGAATAAGAATTTATAAGATAGGATGTATTAGCACGCATATTCGGATTTTTGGTGTCCCAAATACGGGATATGAGCGTTCTGGACCATAACGCCGGTAATACGTAACAGAGATGGCTTAATATAATATTTTTAGGACTTGAGCTTGAGCCAGGCTTTGCTCGTAATGTCTTAAAATCATTAAAACGATAGGACCTAGTAAAAAGAGAGGAAAAAATCCTACAGTTATGATTTTTGGGCGGCATCATTTGTTAACGTTTCTTCTATTTTTTTTACGTAAATATCACAGAGATTATTTATAGCCTCTTGATTTACCTCAACATATTTTTTTCTTCCTGTTTACGAAAATAGTATTTTTTTAAATGAAAATCACGGCACTCTCTCGATACAAAAAATACTACATACTGGTTCTCATGGAATGAAAATCCAATACGGAATCCAAAACGGATACCAAAAAAAGTTTTAAAATTTATTTTTATTCAATGTTTTACAAAATGAAAACGTCTCTTTTTAAACATATTGATAAAATATCTGAAACAGCTACAAAAGTGAGGTGAATAGATTTTTTTAAATCCATCTTTTGGTGAAGTATTTTTGGTCTGAAATCGAAACATCCTTTTATGGTAGATTTTATTCACTTTTTGAAGTAAAAACTTGTTAAAAACGATGTTCATCATGATGAGTGGCCCGAAAGTCTGACAACCAGTCTTACCAAGAGGTATTTAGCTGCATCTGGTTAGACTAGAAGCCGATGCCAATATATTTGGGAAAAGGCTGGGCAGATGATGCTTATCAATGATGAGTACAATGACCCCCTAAGAGGTTGATCGCTAACTAAAGCTAATCTTGTATAGTGCCCACCAATACAAATCACAAGATAGCTTTCAAGTTCCTGCGTTAATTTGATTTAGAAGTTAGACCTAATAGCCAAAGTTGAAGCAAGGATTTTGATCGAAATGTAGTTAAAAAGTTTTTAATCCAGTTCAGTTGAACTAGTGCGGTAAATTAACTTCTAATACAGGCACTTTAACTTTGAACGAGTAGTTTACTAGAGTGTTGGTAATATGTCATGGGATTCCTATGGGATTTTGTGTACCTATATGGAATTCCATGATATAATTTTTGAAAATTTTGATCATAAATAAAAGAAGCTTAGAGTGCCTAAGAATCAGTGGCAATTTCGTGGTTGGATAATGCATTTATACTTGTTCACTTTATGAGGTTATTGTCATTCTCTAGACTTTATCCATCTTATGACGACCCGAATAGCGTAGTGGTAGTGAAGCTGCCTCACGTTCTTAGGGTCCTGGGTTCGAATCCTGGAAGGAGCAAATGTTTGTGTGATGAAAATGGACATTTGTTTCGAGTCATGGATGTTTATATGTATAATAAGTATTAAGTATGTATTTACAAAAAAAACATATATATGTAATGTATGAACTATCTAGTGTCCACGACACTTTTGCTTAATGTGGCACTAGGTGGCGCTGTATGTTAATTTTATTTTATTTATTTATTTTTAATTTAAAGTATGTTAACACACCAAGTTCTTTGGTCTGCACTGCCGCAATTTTCGTCAGTCAGATATCCCTGTTGACGTACGCAAGCATGTGACTCGCGTTCGTGGCACTTGTTTCCTTCGCGGAGTATCATTACCGTTATTCGTGTATAAGTTTATGGCCAGGCTGTTAGAGCTTAAACAGCCTGGCCATAAACTTGTACAGGATGTAAACAGACTTTTCACAAAGCCGCCATCTAAGTATCCTATATATCAAACTGAGTTAATCTGCGCAAAAAAATTTTTTAGGAAACAACTTTGGGGTGAATAATCACATTTTCCGGTAAAATTCAATGTAATGCATTTAACTCATGGATGGAGTAAACGGGTCATGGAGGAATTTAACGTAAAAACTTGTATTTATGAAAAGTAATAACTTGTGGAAAAGTTGAAACTTTGACCCCCAATATCTCCGTACCTAGAACCTTCTAGTTACGGAGTTACGAAGAGTTACGGAGAGTTATGGTCTCAAACAAAAAAATGATTGCAGTGATGAAGAGAACAAGTACCTTTAGGCTTCATTATGAGTCGACTTACACCCTTTATAATGCGTACCGCGGGACGTGGCATGATAAGTACCGCATGGCACACGTTCATGGCATGACGTGGCTTGCCGTCCAATTGTAACGAAATTTCTACAAATATTTGACCGCTCGAAACATTATCATCTGCCTAGCCTTTTACCAAACTATTTTGGTTTCGGTTTCCAGTTTATTCGAATGTACTAGTATTTTAAATGAAATACGTAAAACAACCGAGGCACGGAATATACTCGGTATGTAATGGTCTCACCCACGGACCAACTTCGATAAGCATGCCTTAACCTTGAAGATCGACTCATGCGTCTGTTATTTTTAAGGCGATTAGACGAGCTAAATTTGCAACTCTATTCGTGGTCGTTCATCGTTTGAAATGCTGTTACAATAAAGTTCTAATCAGCTTGCACTACAAAGTGGTTGTTACGTCAGTCACTGCGGACCAAAAGCGCAAAATGAGTGGTTTCGATCGATTAAAAAAAAACTATTGTTTGGATTAAAAAACTAAAACACTATCATGCTAATATATTGCTTTTAGAATTATTTGCCAGAAAATCAGAATGGTCGCCTGCATATTAATATGTATTTTTTTTGTTTGAAACATATATTTGGTTTAGAGATAAGTTCGTGATTTTTTTTTATCGAGTCAAATTAATTGTGTTATGTTTTTAAAACACTATCATGTTAGCATATATCCTATAAAAAAATAAAAATAAAAAAAAATAATATCATATATTTTTCTGGTCTTATTTATAGCAATGAATCATATACTTTTAGTAATAATAAAACTCGCGTTTAGCTCATGTAATCGCTTTAAGCCACGAAGGCCTCCAAAGCTCTGACCGACGAAACATACGAGATACAAAAAAAAACAATAACACATTCTTGAAAATCAGAATAGAGGAACAAGCCAAGATTTTCATTCCCCAGCTGCATGTAAATGGGTGTGCGCATCACTTATGCATACTCTAGTTTAAGAAGCAACGTCCGTGCCAAACATGCAGAGATCTCTAGGCACTTAGATCTATGAAAAGTTGATGTAAATTCTCATGAACATACTTAGCGTTTGGACGAAGATGTTTGCGCGTGATTTATTATCTTTTTGTTGAATGGTTTCATCTATGACAATTTGGTAGCAATGAGAACGGTTTTTCCTTTCATTCAATGATTACTGATGACCCACAGCTTTGCTCAACCATATTGGGGTCGGCATCCAGCCTCATCATCATCATCATCTCAGCCGAAAGACGTCCACTGCTGGACATAGGCCTCCCCCAAGTGTCGCCACATTGACCGGTCCCTTGCTACTCGCATCCACCGGATTCCCGCAACCTTCACCAGGTCATCGGTCCACCTAGTGGGAGGTCTTCCAACGCATCGTCTTCCGGTTCGCGGTCGCCACTCCAGAACTTTTCGGCCCCATCGGCCATCCGTTCTGCGAGCAATGTGCCCTGCCCACTGCCACTTAAGTTTAGCAATTCTTCCAGCATCCAGCCTAACCGGATACAACTGAATACCAGTTTTCTATATGGAATGGATGCCTATCCGACCTCCATAACTCAGTTTATACAATACCCCTTTTTAAAGAGTGGTTGTCAGAATTTCGGCCCTCTGACTACCTGTAACGACTGTCAAAGTTCTACAATTCGACAGCCTTGACCAACGGCTTACCGTGCTTTCCCAGGCACGGAGGAAATTTGGTAGGTATGTAGGTATTTGGTGATCATTTATCCACTGAACAATCCAGGCAAGGCATGACATGGTCGTCATCCCAGTATTAATTTCGATCCTTGTTTCCCACAGCGTTCCTTCAGCCTTCGCTACTGAACTTAAACCTTTCATCAATTAATGACTAAAATTTAAATTTAAATAATCTTCTATACTTATAATAAATCTGTAGAGAGGTCAATTCTGTACATGAAATATATTTACAAAATAACTATCGGGGGGTGATTAGTGATCGATACTGATGCCAAAAATGCAATCAGTAAATTTTTTGTCTGTCTGTCTGTCTGTCTGTCTGTCTGTCTGTATGTTATTTATAGAAAAAAAAACTACTCGACGGATTTTAACGAAACTTGGTACAATTATTCTACATACTCCTGAGCAGGTAATAGTATACTTTTCATCACGCTACCATTAATAGGAGCAGAGCAGTGAAAGGAAATGTTGGGAAAACGGGAGAAGTTACTTGGTTTTTTTAGCTTCCGTCGCGTGTGCAGCCTTAATGGTTAAAGCTACATAGAAATCATGTATAACGGAAATATTCCACATAAAATTATATAAAAAATATCCCAAGACAGCATATGTCTATCTTTTATAGTTGACTCACAATAACACGTGTAACTCCCGATAGCTTAGCAGTTCGGAGATTTGTTATTATTATATTTGTTTACTCTTACGTTTATATCATCACGCTATGACCCACATAAAACATAGGATACATTTTATTCCGGTAGTAAGATCCCATGGGACAATAATCAAACTTCACGCGGGCGAAGCCGCTGGCAGAAGCTAGTTATACATATAAACGTCCATGACTCGGAAACAAATGTCCATGTTCATCACACAAACATTTGCTCCTACCGGGATTCGAACCCAGGACCCTAAGAACGTAAGGCAGCGTCACTACCACTACGCCATTCGAGTCGTCAAAAACACAAAAATTCACTAAAACTTAGCCTTTCTGTTGGGACTGGTGCTACTTTCCCACTTCTTATACACGCAGTCATATAATTTTCTTCATCTTTCTTAATCTGTAGTACTACTAACAGTTTACAGTATTCTCAGAAGAGGCATGCTTTTAAGAGCACTCATAATATATCTCAGGGCGGTGCACTTACAGCCTGTTTTCCATTATGTCGTTCATGCACGGGAACACGTTGCAAGAACTCTTGCTTGTAGCAGTTTACGTGAGTACTTAGCTCTGTAAGCATTCATTGTCGTGTTTGTATGTGAAAGCTATGTCGTCTGGTTTGAAAGTCATAAAAGGTAAGGTGGTGTCAATGATTTAACTGCTTTTATTTTTTAAGGAAATAAGATTGTTTTTATTTAATAGCTGATAAAAAGTGGTCCTACACCAGGTTTTTGTTGTATGTGAACTTTTGCAACCTCGAGAAACAGATGTCATTTGTTTTACGAGTCGACGGGAATCGAAGCAAAGCGAATGATTCATCGCACAAGATAGAGAGGTTTTAAAGGAGAAAGGAGAGGCCTCGGCCCAACTATCGTACTCATCACAGGCAAAAAAACACACCTAGATACTTAACTACTATGTAGTTGTGAATTTTGTAAAGGTTTTCTCGTGATGATTGGCACGTCAAAGTGGTTTTGTGAAGCGTTATACAAGCTTTAAGAACTAGGTTTTATTTAGTAATTGATTTTGTTATTCAACTAGCGAGTTCAGGCTAGGCCGGGAAAAATAATAGAAATATTTCTTTAGTTTTTCTTACCAACATAATGTCAGATAGACGCTATAAATTCATATTTATAGTTACAGCCATTACGACCTATCCAATTTATTGGTGTTGGTTTGGAATAAATATAATAAAATCCAAATAGAACCTCATTGATATTTTAATGAAATATTATTAATATTTAGGGGGGTTGGTATTTAAACAGATCATCATAATTATGCCACTTTTACTTAGTTAGGGTCTTAATCTGAAATCGCATAATAAACACGATAAACAAAACATAAACAGAAAGAGTACATTCGTGACTGGGGTTTGTAAGTACATCTAAAAAATGTATTAACATTTTCTACCCGACTACGGCAAAGCCAAACGGAAGGGTTATGCTTTTAGCAGTATAGGTATGTATGTATGTTTTTGTTTACGTATGTTCCACCGCAGCCCCTAAATTATTCATCCGATTTTAATGAGTAAGGTGTCAATCGATTTGTCCGGGTATAGTAATCAAACTGAGAGTGTCATCACGTGTTTGTTATCAAAAGAAAGGTCTTGGCAAGCACATTACAAATATGTATATGTCACCGTAAAATTTTCAAATACGTCATATTGTAATATCTCTAGCGATATTGTAAACTCTCGAATTATTGTCAAATGAACAAACTGCTTACAATATAACGCATTATTTTTCGTCAAATGCATGCGATGGTAGTCAACTCACGCGGTGTGGAGGGAAGGAGGGGTCCCGCTTGCCCAGTGGTACCACTCTCATGAAAAGATACTGTACCATTCCTGAGAAATATCGATTGATATAACCTAACCTTAAAACACTTTATATTCTCCAAAAAGTGTAGTCGACGGAGTCCCGCCCACGGGGCCCCCCTATTCCCGAGTGCAGGGTTTAAAGGAACCTAACTAACCTAACGGGGGGGTGCCCCAAGTCCCGATTATGGGGGCAGAGATACTTCCGTATGTTCAGTTGACAATAATTCGAGAGTTTACAATATCGCTAGAAAGAAACACGTTATATTGTAATATAACGTGTTTTACAATTTTACGGTAACATAATATAAAATATATTGTTTCAGTCAAAATATACGTTTAAAATGCGGTCGTACAGTTCGCGTAAATAACAATCCAACATTACGTTCGTATTTTAGATTGTTTTGATTGATTTTGTTGAATTTTGGCTTTGTTTGTCTGTCTGGCTGTTCGTAATAATCTCAAAAACCACCGATCTTCATGTTATTTCATGTTATTTTCTTTCACCAATGAATAGAGTGGTTCTCGAGGAATGCTTTAGTATATAACTTGTACGCGGGTGAAGCCGCTTGGAGACGATGCGTATGAGGACCATCCACTAGGTGGACCGATGACCTGGTAAAAGTGGCATCCGTTCGACGCGAGTCGCACGAGACCGGTCAATATGTAAAAATATTTGTTTCTTTAAGCCTCACGTTGTTCTCCTCATCGCTGTCACTGTGGTGAAGTTATCAACAGTCTCGGACACCACTGCATTGAAGCCGAAGTGCGGGCCGTTTTGCACGGAAAGCGAACGTGTCACCTTCAGCGCTCCAGCTTTAAAAGGGTCATTTGCAGGCGTGGCACGCTACGATGGCAAGAGAGTGGGTGCGACTACTCTTCTTGACTATTTTTATACCCATGCATTTCTGCATTTCTATTTGAATTATTTTCTTGTTTCATCCTTTTAAGACACCTTTATTTCCGAAGTTGGGTTATAGTTTTTTTAACTTTATTTCATTAGGATTGGTCCATGCGACCAAACTTGGAACCACGGTCCGATCTATAAATGCAGAATCATCTTCGAGTTTCAGTATCGGTCACAACTACATATTCCGTAACTGTTCCTAGGTAAGTTACTGTTACTGTTATGCCTGTGTCATCCCACCGCTGGGCATACGCCTCTCCCAATTACTTCCAAATATTTCGATCTTGGGCTAGTGTGGACCACTAGTAGTTGGTTGTATGCAGTTCGTCCCTTCGTCTCCTGCGAGGTCTACCACGTTGCATTCTGGCTGTGGGATCCACAATGTGGTTATTTAGGTCCACAGTTTGTCGTCTCTTAGAAAAAGTCCAGAACAAAATTCGCAAAAAATACATGCTATTTTTTTAAGGGGGGTTTTACACCCTGTCTTGTTATTCATGGCATAACTTTTTCCTGAAACATAATACTAAAACATACTAAGAAACTACAACATGTAAATATCTACTGCACCCAACATCAACGACTAAAACTCTCCGAAACTTCCTTCTTGTAACAGCAGAATTGTCAAACAAACTTCCGAAGTACGAAGGCAACAAAATTCACGAACATGTTATGAACATGTTCCACAAAGAAGTGTTAGTGCACTGTGAAGTTTCGCCAGCTAACATAACATGTGGCTCATCAGTGTCCTCGTTATGTGTTGCTTTAAAGTGTTCGTCTTGTACTTATGGTTCGAACTTTTATGTTATGATCAGGCGTCCATTCAGGGGGTTTGTTGCACAGTACGGTCAAACATGCTATTTTGGTTTACAGATTGGCCCACAGCTAGCTAGCTGTGGGCCAAAATAGCTACTTTCTGGAGCCCTGACACAGCCAGAAAACCTCATAGAAGATTTCTTTCATATACGGTCGAACAAACTATTTGATTTACATTTTACAGTGCAATTTGTGGGTTAATCTGTAAACCAAAATAGCATGTTTGACCGTACTGTGCTAGCTAGCTAGCTGCTAGCTAACTAGCTAGTTAGCTAGCAGCTAGCTAGCTATTTTGGACATGCGGCAAACGTGGCCAGTCCCGTCCCACTTCAGCTTAGCGACTTTATGAGTTACGTCAGTACTTTGTGTTTTGGAGCGCAGTGTGGTTTTGCATTCACGTTTGGTTAGTTTCGAAACCTTCATGTTAAATCATTTTAATATTGATAGCAAACTATCATCATAAGCTTGTTATTTTCATAAAACTCACAAAATCTAACAATGTTGGGGTCGGTCTATAATTTTGAACGGACGCAGCTGAAAACCAATAACTTTCAATGAGCAATATCAGTTTTACGTCTCAAAATAATTCACCCATTTGAAATACGAAAGTTTTCTTGAAATTCACAAATCAATTTTATAATAACAGTATTTCTCATCAAATAAATCAAGTCTAGTTCCACACAAGTACAAAAAATGTTTGCTCTACTATTCTTTCATCGGTACGACTTATACTAGATCAACAACTGCCGTAAAGACATTGGAGTCAGCAAGGTAACAGGGTAGACGACGGTCAAATAGTAACCAAACAAATAGGTTGATACGTAAGTATATTTCAAATAGCTAGCCCCAGAAAGGTCAAAATTTATTCCTCTTTTAAGTGAGCGAACAAAGGGTAAAGGTTTGAAGGCGATTTGAACCGCAAAGGAAGATTCAACAAATCGCTATGATGATACTGTTTTCCATACATGTAACTATTTGAAAACAGCAATAGGCTAACATATCGCTGCGTCGTCTATCAGCGCTTCGATCTGTGGTTTCTTATATCTTCAAAATTGTACATTAAATACAACAGCAGCAGCAGCAGCATTTTATTAATATTTTTTTGAAGTATGTCACGTTGTTACTATACTTATTTTGTGAATATGTTTTTCTTTTTCTTTTTTAATATTGTCACCTTGTTTTCTTTTCTGTTTTAAGTGAACTGTTTTATTTAATGTTGTACTTCTGTATGTTGTGCTATGTGTTTTGTGTGCACTTAATAAATGATTTATCTATCTATCTAAACCAGGGACCATTTTGGTTACCCATTGAAAGGGTTTTTGATAGGGTTTTGACAAAGTGTTGTTTTAAAAACCATTTCATATTGGTTACCTTTTTTTACGAAAACCCATTCTTGGTGGGTTATACTTTTTAATGGTAAGTCGTTTTGAACGGGTAACCCCTTCAACGACTGTAAAGCCGTTGAAGGGGTTACCCATTCGGACTACCAGTATTGTAATTTTATCTCTCACGTCTTTTCTTAAAAGTACTAAACTGCATACATTCGGCAGGAATACGTCAAGTCGCAACACGCAGTCTAGGCCCTAGCGATGAGTAGCGACTCCTTACACATGCGATTATAGTTATTATTGCAGAGTTTTTAAAGTTCAATTTTTTTTTCCTTGAAAAGTCGGGATTGTTTCCTACATGATACAATCTTGATTTTTTTTACGGAATCATAAATAGTCCGATAGCGTTGGGCTATTTTGATGCCAAAGTTTCAAAAAATTTAAAGTTGCTTATTTCTTGCATGTGGCTAGTCGTACCTGTGAAGCTTATTATTGCGGTTTGTGTCACATCTGACTATTGCATTTTCAGTATTTCGATGATTTGTGGTTTATTGATTATTTTTATTCGAATTAAAACTGGCAAAATTAATTTTTAGTTTAAAATAATTATGATATCTTATCTAGGATAGCCTGCAAACCCCGTTTGTAACATTTTCGACAGCGAGGGACTAAATAAGTAAACACTGTGCTTTTCATTGCGAATACAAGAAACATAAAAATAAAATCATGAGTCAATCGAAAAACAAATCGAGTTCGGATTGCCGCTTTTCCGCCTATTTTGTTTTTTTTTCTGTGGCCAGTCCGCTATTCAGGAATTCTGGGATATTCACCCTTACGTATCAGTTAGGTACTACTACGTCATTATAATGAAATTAACTATCATTTTCTTTTCCTCTAACAGTGATCGAAAAGATAAATAGCCAAATTTCTCCCTAACTAAAGTACCTAAAATGACACAAATTAATATACACACATCAACACGGTCTAGGGATATTTTTAAAAAAGCGAATTACTATTAATGTGTTAATTATTTATATGACATGTTGTATATTTAAAAGATACGTTATTTAATATTCTATTACCATCTACCATTTTTCAACCGACTTCCAAAAAGAGGAGGTTATCAATTCGTCTGTATTTTTTTTTTTTTTTTTTTTTTTTTTTTTTTTGTGTTTGTTACCTCAGAACTTCCGACTGGGTGAACCGATTTTAATGATTCTTTTTTTGTTTGAAAGCTGGTGCTTGTCGATTGGTCCCATTTTAATTTGTTGAAGATCTGATGCTGATCTTCCGAGATATACAATGGAACTCTTCAAAAATAGACGGCAAATCTGCAGTAATTGCTGCAATCGCTTGTAGGTTCATTGTTCATACTATATCATGACGTAACATCACGCTTGTATGCTCTGAGGGGGTACCTAGATGTGTACAAAACTCCCAGATTTCGACAATGTTTGTTGCCTCTGAACTTTCGACTGGGTTAACCGATTTTGATGATTCTTTTTTTATTTGAAAGCTGGTGCTATCCGTGTGGTTCCATTTTAATTTGGTTAAGATCTGACTCTGATCTTCGGAGATTTAAATGGAACTCTTCAAAAATACACGGCAAAGCTGCAGTAATTGCTGCAATCGCTTGTTTGTTCATTGTTTATATAACATTGTGACGTAACATTACGCCTGTTTGCTCTGAGGGAGTGCGCAGAAGTGTACAATACACCCAGATTTCGACAGTTAGATATGTTAAATTCTATTTAATGGGATTCTGGAGAAATAGGCAAACCAGAAGCGATTTGGGTAGTTTTAGGAAGAGTACGTTCTTGGAGTGATCCCATTTCAATTTGGTAAAGATCTGATAAAGAACTTCGGAAGATAGGCGACGGGAACTCCTCAATAAATGATGGCACAAGTATTGGGATCTCTGAAATCTCATGTCTGTCTATTGTTTACACCAGTTCATAAAAGAAAATCACGCCGGTACGCTGTGAAAGCGCTGCGCTGGGAAGTACATGTGAACCACTAAAAAATGAAAAATAAAAACTTTTTTACAAAAAATAAAACCGACTTCAGAGAAAACAAAAAAGTGAAAAATAACTTTAACTTCAGAAGTCGGTGACAAAAAAACTAAATCAATCAAACAAAGGTCACCGACTTCTGAAGCTAAAGTTATTTTTCACTTTTTTGTTTTCTCTGAAGTCGGTTTTATTTTTTGTAAAAAAGTTTTTTTAATAATGGTTAAGGTACTTAGATTAAAATTTCAAGATTTTATGGAAAAAAATGAAGCATAGACGGAAACCGTATATGAATTAACTTTTAATTTGTGTTTATAAAATCAAAATCAAAATCAAAATCAAAATCAAAGCATTTATTTCAAGTAGGCCAGTTACAGGCACTTTTGAATTGTCGAAACAAAAATGAACATTTAAAGTAGCTACAGTCCCAGTCACAAGACATAAAAACTGTGAAAGTACTGTAGTTGCCCATTCCCTAGCGTAGATCTCTATGGAGAAGAACGGGCAAGAAACTCCATGGACACTCTTTTATATCAAAATATTGTTACAAAATCTTGGTTACATCATTCTTGTTGAGATGGTATATTATGTGAGAACAATGTAGCAAGATGTGCACGTTAAAAGTGTCCATAGCAAAACAAAAATAAAATACAACTCAAAAACAAAATAATTAATTCAAATAAACCATGGCGACTACGAGATGACCAGTCACAACTGACAGCGCCCGTTCACGAGCATGACGCATGGATCAGCACCATTCAGCTCAACCATTTTGAAGGGAACTAAATGGTCCGACACACGCGCCACCATCAGCGAGACATTTGAGAGAGCATGACATACTCTCAACCGCCAGGGCACATTCAAGTCAAGAACTGCCGTAGGTTTCCAGTGAATGATAGCTTACTAGTACATAGTACTCACACAATATGGGCTATGCGATTATATAATACTAACATAGAATCTATACAATGCAAAGATAGTCGTACAATCTTCAGCAGCTCCAACAATACCATTTAATGCTATCAATTTTTGCGCCCCTGTCCATGTGGAGCAGGACCAGCATTAAGCCAAACATTTTTATCAGCGATATAATCGCTCAACTTGTAATATGCTTGTTTACATAGTGTGCGTTTAATGCATGTTTTAAATTTTTTCTCATTCAGTTCAAGAATACTTTGTGGAATTTTATTATAGCATCTCAAACAGTACCCCATGAAAGATGAGTCTACTTTAGCGAGTCTAAAGCCTGGCTGAACTAGTTGGTTCCTATTTCTAGTACTGTAATTGTGTCTGTCACCTCTTTTACCAAAAAGATGCAGATTTTTTCTGACGTACATTATGTTTTCGTAGATGTATTGGCAATGAACCGTCATGATGCCAATATCCTTAAATAGTTCCCTTAGAGAATCGCACCTACGAAGATTATATATGGCTCTGATGGCTCTTTTCTGCAGAATAAATATGGACTCAATATCAGCAGCCCGTCCCCATAGCAAAATACCGTAAAACATTATTCAAACTCAAACTCAAACTCAAACTCAAATCATTTATTTCAACTAGACCATTACGGCACTTTTGAATGTCGATAAAACGAAAAAAAAAGGCTACAGTCACAGACACAAGGCATAATAACTTGAGAATGTACTGTAGTTGCCCATTCCCTAGCGTAGATCTCTATGGAGAAGAACGGGCAAGAAACTCCATGGACACTCTTTTCAATCAAAAATGTTGTTACAAAATCTTGGTTACATCTTTCTTGTTGAGATTATACATATATGTGAGAACGATGTAGAAAGACGTGCACAATAAGAGCGTCCAGAGTAAAAAAAAGAAATAAATCAATAATTTATAAAATAAAGCAATTCAAATTATCCATGGCAGCTAAGAGATGACCAGTCCCGACTGACAGCGCCCGTTCACGAACATGACGCATGGATCAGCGCCATTCAATTCAACCATATTGAAGGGAACTAAATGACCCGACCCACCCGCCACCATCAGCAGGACATTTAAGCGAGCATGACATTCTCTCAGCCACCAAGGCATATTCAAGTCAATGAAAGATAACTAAATGCAAATGGTAGCTTTACTGTACATGGTACTCACACATGTGCTATGCAATTATACAATACTAAGAGATGGAATCTATACAATGCAAGAATATTTTTACAATCTTCTGCAGCTACCACAATAATATTGTCCATTAAGTTTGCACCTATGGTTGCGGAGCAGGACCAGCATTTAGCCAAGCATTTTTATCCTCAATGTAATCTCCCAGCTTATAATATGCTTGCCTACATAGTGTGCGTCTTACACAAGATTTAAATTTCGTCTCATTCAGTTGTAGAATGTGGGGAGGTATTTTATTGTAACATTTTAAACAGTACCCCATGAAAGATGAATCTACTTTAGCAAGCCTGAAACCTGGCTGAACTAGTTGGTCCCTATTTCTAGTATTATAGTGGTGTCTGTCACCTCTTTTACTGAATAAATGCAGATTTTTCCTAACATACATGATGTTTTCATATATGTATTGACAAGGTACTGTCATGATATTAATTTCCTTAAACAGTTCCCTTAGAGAATCGCGTCTACGTAATTCATATATGGCTCTGATGGCTCTTTTCTGCAGAATAAAAATAGACTCGATGTCTGCAGCCCGTCCCCATAGTAAAATACTGTATGACATAATACTATGAAAATAACTAAAATAGACTATCCTCGCCGTATCAACATCAGTAAATTGACGGATTTTTCTAACAGCATACGCTGCCGAGCTCAGCCGGCCTGCAAGAGTTGTTAAATGAGGACCCCATTGTAGCCTGTGGTCGAGAGTAATTCCCAAGAAAACCGTTTTATTGACAAATTCAAGTTTCTCTTGATTCAATACTATGTCACAATCACTACTTTTGACATTTGGTAAAGCAAATCTTATGCACTTAGTTTTATTCCCATTTAATACTAAATTATTAGCGGTAAACCAATTATGAACCTGCAGTAGGGCGAAATTTACGTCGTCAAGATTTGTGGCACGTCTGTTTACGTCTGTTTCATTATACTATGGAAGTAACTAAAATAGACCAGTCTAGCGGTATCTACATCAGTGAATTGACGGATTTTTCTGATGGCATATGCTGCTGAACTTAAGCGCCCCGCAAGCGATGTTAAGTGAGACCCCCATTGTAGCCTTGAATCAAGCGTAAGCCCCAGGAAAACAGTTTTATCTACGAAACTTGAAAGTTAGTTAAACTTGAAGTTAGTAGTCTGAGAAAGCGCCCATGATGTTCATAACACATCGGCATCGATTCGGCATGCTCACAACAAGGTTGTCAATGTCTTGCTGCGGAATATTGTCCCATGTTCTTCTGAGGTGCGCAAAAAGTGGATCTTCTGTAGCCAGATTTTCAGGAACTTCCTTCAGAGCTCTTCTTTGCAGCATATCCCAGGCATTCTCAATGGGATTTAGATCTGGCGATTGAGCAGGCCAGTCTAAGGCCCTAACATTATGTGTATGTAACCAAGCTGCTACCGTTCTCGCCGTGTGTGCCCGGGCATTGTCGTGCATGAGCAGGAAATCTTGCCCCATTTGTGTTCTGTGGGGCAAGATTACGGGCCCCAGCACCTGTTGGACGTATCGTTCTGCCGTCATATTGCCCCGCACCCAAACGAGATCCGTCCGACCTCCAAGACGAATTCCTGCCCAAACCATAATTGTTCCTCCTTGGTATGGGTGAACTTCCTGAGGGTTCTGGAGACGGCTCCATCGTCCAGGAACTCGCCAAACACGCGTCCTTCGTGAATCTGGATGGAAGCCGAACCTGGATTCATCCGTGAACAGCACGGCCCCAGTCCACGTGGTTCCGAACCCATTCTAGTCGTCGTCCACGATTGCCTCTCCGTAGAGGTGGGACCCGGAGTGGTCTACGAGAGCGTAGATTGCTTTCATGCAGTCGCCTTCTTACAGTTTGGTCACTCACAAGCACTTGGTGTTCCACTCGCAGCCTTTGGACCAATTAAGTCGCCGTTGCATTTGGTTGAGCTCGCGCAGTAATTTGCAAAAATCGGTCTTGTCTGTGGGGGTAGTGATTTGACTTGGCTCTCGGTGCCTCTCCGCTACTTCACCTGTGGCACGATAGCGTGTCCACAATCTTGAAATTACATTAACTAAACGTAATGCGTATTATTTTCTAAATTTCGCACAAATGAAAATTCCCTCTCCTATACATCAAGACATTTTTTTGCCACCGAAACAAAAGAATTTTCAAAAATTTGAATTTGGAATTAGTCTGAGATAAATTACAAACAAATCGGTGTATAAAAGATTCCAATGCGGCCAGTACTTTTCGAGTTATTTAATTGAGTATGAAATATCAACCGTGTTGATGTGTGTAGTAGGTTAGGCAAATGGTCCGGAAACTATATGCGAAAACAAAACAACTTTAATATTTTTGAAACCTCAAAACCTAGAGCTATCGGACTAAAATATAATTCGATCGTCTCACTCATTATTTAGTGCCCGAAGGGAAAGGATAGGAGCTGACTCAAACTGTTAGATTTAAAAAACCGAGGCGACATGAACATATATATTAAAAAAAAGACGTGTGGCACTCGGGGACTGCCGCGGTAAAGCTATTGCATAGCATTTTTTATCAACTTATGCAATTATAATTATTCATTACCACGCGCGGTCGGCGCGCAGCCAGCGCGCGGACGGCTCGCAAGCACGCGGTCCGCTTGCTTGCGGCGCGCGGACCGCGCTCGGACGTCGCAAAAACGACGGGGTGTTATAAGTTTGACGTGTCTGTGTATGTGTGTGTGGAACATTAATTATAAAATTCATAATTCCATTGTGATGGGAAGCCGAGCCTGAACATTCAGTCTGCGTTTTGTCCTCGAGCCGGCAACAAGTGGAGAATAAAATACATAAATAATTATAATTGCATAAGTTGATAAAAATGGTTACAAAGAAGGTCTAACATCAAATGTATATAACCTACAACTCCTAGTTACGACAATATATAAAAAAGAAAACTAGCTTGTCATTGTTACTAACTGACATGGGGTTACTTTCGTTACGTTATTTTCGTTACGGAATTTCTGAATTTGGTCTCCACGCTCAAGGCCCGCGATAGAAGCTATGCAATAGCTTAAAAACTTAGCTCCGTAGCATTCGCCGTTAAAAGAATTCGTAATTTAACTGATTTAGAGACAGCCCGTTAGGTTTATTTCCATAGCATGATGTCGTACGGTATTCTCTTGTGGGGCAATGCCACCGATATTCAAACAAAATAGGGCAATTCGTTCTACTTAAAAACTAAGTCCTAGACTGGGGAGGTCGGCACGCAGCACCCAGTCGTAACCGATATTCCACAGGGGCGGCCCCAGAACTCGGGCATCTCTTCTGGCCCGGTTCGATGCAGGAACCTCCCGAAACAGTCGTGTCTGGTGAGGACTTGCGTCAGGCGAAAGGTGAGGACGCCGTGGCGCCTCTCAAGCCACTCCTCAAAGAGGGGACTTATCGCCACTATTGTGGCGTGCCCTGCACGGTGTTTGCGACAGTCGCTCTCTCCATGTCGCCATGAGATCACGACGGAGTCTGTCTGCTGAGCGGGGCGAGGACTATTGCCTCTAGATCCCACGGCAGAAATTCGGCAAGGCCTCGCCTCGCCGCAGATTGTGCGTTATCCGCGCACTAGATATACGAACTTAAGACCTGCTTGGAGAATGAATGTCATCCATGGTCTAACGATGAAGACAGAAGGCAGATGCAAGATGTCCTCAACAGTTTGCAGCAGCTATATTATTATTAGGCTTATTTCACGCACCTTGATGAGAACTCAAGAGCTGCCTAAAGTATGACTGTCATCGAAGGTCAGCAATGGAGACGGAAGGCAGTTGCATGAGGTATCTACTCAAGAGTTTACTGAAGCTTTTTCATGTTTGGGCTCATTTTTTGCACCTTAATGAGAATTTTAAACCTAACAAGAGTAAAAGTTTCATCCAAGGTCCGACGGTGAAGAGGGAAAGCAGTTACAAGTGGTCCTGAAGAGGTCACAGCATCTTCATCGAGGTTGGACTCATTTCATGGTCCTTGATGAGAATTTTAGACCAGCTGGAGTATGACTTTCAGCGGAGTATGATTTTTTTTTACAAAAACAGTGAACATTGATTCCTTTTGAGAGCTAATCATATAGCACGGAATTGTTCCTCTTAAAACGAGTCCGCGATAGCATTCATGTCTATCTTTGAAGGTTGACTCACACTGTCTAACCCTCTCTCTCTTATGAGACGCAGACGAAGTTGCGCGGGTCAGCTAGAATCTTAACAAAACCTATGTTGATTGATTTCGTTTATTTGTCACTGACTTCTGAAGCTAAAGTTATTTTTCCTTTTTTTTTGTGTTTTTGCAGTCGGTTTAGTTTTTGCAAACAAAAAACATTTTTCTCTTTTTAGTGGTTCACCCTTCACAGCGTACTGGCGTAATGTTATGTTATGAACTGGTGTAAACAATAGATAGACATGAGATTTCAGCAATCCCAGTCCATTTGCTATCATTTATTGAGGAGTTCCGTTGCCTATCTCCGAAGTTCATCATCAGATCTTCACCAAATTGAAGTGGGACCACTCTGAAAAAGCACTCTTTCGAAAACTACCCAAACCGCTTTATGTGTGCCTATAAAATTTGAAGATTTCGCACTATTTCTCCAGGATTCCATCATCAGATCCAGACTTGATGATTATGGGACTACCTGTGAAGTATACCCTTTTAAACAAAATAAAAATAATCCAAATCGGTTCAGATATCTTCGAGTAATCGGGGAACATACATAACAAAAAAAAAAAATTAAAAGGTTCCCACGAATTGAGAACCTCCTCTTTTTTGAAGTCGGTCAAAAACGAAATCACCGTCCTATCAAACCGAGTAAGAAACACTTAATGAACGATTCTATATGATTCCAAACTTCCAAGGTCAACAATACCTTTTCCTCAACTTCAACGTAATTTAAAATTATTTGATTTAAAACCCTTTGGTTACCCCGACAAAACCCTTTCAAGGGGTTACCTTCTTCAATTGGAAACCATACAGGAGCCGGTAACATCTTGTACTAGTTAACTTATTGAGAGGGTTACCCTAACGTTAGTGTTATGAAAGGGCTACCACTACCAAGAGGTAACCCTTTCCGTGACTGAAGCCGCACAACATGTAACCCTTTCGAAAGAATTAACTTATATTCGGGGTTGTACGGTCCCTGATCTAAACACATTTCATTTCATCAGCGTATGGCAGAACATAGGACTCCTATTCATCTATTATCCTATCCTATCCTAATCGCACGTCACTCAATCCCATTCTCAGCAACTTTCATTCAGTTGCTACCAGCCACTCTGCGAAGATCGTCGCTCCACCGAGCCTGAGGGCGTCCCACCTAACACTAAAACAATTTTCTCAACAGTGCATTACGAGTACATTAATAAAGTGAACTTAGAAGTTGCTAGGTGCAAAACCAACATACTATTTTGAGTATACCTTTTGTTTGTGTAGAAGAAACGATTAACCGGAGTTAAACTACGCCATTTCCCAAGCTGTCTTCCTAGAACCGCGTGCAGTAACGCAGCAAGATACTTTGTGTTTTACCTTGACGTCTTATCTTGAGAAACTTTCAAGAGCACACTAAGTGTGTCGGTACCGTTTATCGTTTCAACTTAAGAACATGTATTCTGAAAGTTAACAACGGCACAAATAGCTGCTAAATTCATAATCATTCATAATTATTTTAGTGTAATTGTTTGTAAGGTCTTGAGGCTTAGGCGTATAAATAATTTGACTACTTCTTGGAAATTGTAATTTTGATTTATTTTAGTAGTTTACAAAAATTGAGGTGTGTTGGGTGCGGAAACAATCTATACTACGAGTATCTATACTCTATACTTATATTATAAAGCGGAAGAGTTTGTTTATTTGGTTGAAAGCGCTAATCTCAGGAACTACTGGTTCGAATTGAAAAAATATTTTTGTTTTGGATAGTCCATTTATCGAGGAAGGCTTTAGGCTATATAACATCACGCTACAATTATTAGGAGATGATGTGATGCGATGATGGCCCCCACCGTTAGGGTTGCTAGATGGGGCGTAGGGTTGCGAGCGTGAACAATAATAAAGAGTAAAAGTTGATGAAGACCAAAGAAACGATGGAAGAACATATTACTATAAAGGAGAGGACTGCTTAAAAATGTACACATTAAATGAAGTCACTAAGGGCACCCCCTGTGGGGTTTAGGCCTCGACTTAATCCGTCATTGAGGGGAGTTCAGCAAGGGACAGGCTGGGTCGGAATATGATTTGGGGAATTTAACGTTACATGGTCAGTGGGTTCGTTCGATGGGGCCGAAAAGTTCTAGAGTGGCGACCGCGAACCGGAAGACGGTGCGTTGAAAGACATTGCGTTCACTAGGTGGACTGATGACCTGATGAAGTTTGCAGGAATCCGTTGGATACGAGTCGCATTTGACCGGTCAATGTGGCGACACTTGGGGGAGCCTTATGTCCAGCAGTGGACGTGTTTCGGCTGAAATGATGATGATGATGATGATGAACGCGCCCTCTTAATGTTTAAAAAAACTTAAGATTCAGTAATAAATGTTGTATTGAATTAATGTTAATTAAATATGAACTCATCACAGACTTACTACGAGTTACTCTAATTAATTCATGGTTCTAAGAATTTAACACAGCGTAAAAAGTTTTACTTTTAGCCAGTCTTTACATGACTTAGTTACGAGTATTAACCCGCTGAATATGATTAAATATAACACCTATTATATGTGTTTTGATTGAAAAGGGATTGTTTTATAATGTCATAGTTACTAATGCCTTTAACAGCTGAAATGATTGGAATGAGCATACATTAGTTCGTGACCAGGTTTCGGCAAAAAGTTCCAAAAACTTAGCTCATTAAAAATTTATACTGAAGTAAATACTAATAATCCAATAGGTACGACTTTACGGATTTTATGAATTTCATGCACTACGCTACTACGACTTGTCGCATCGACTGGTCCCGCTACTTCGACCAAAAATGGCCGGTCGTGTGATCCAACTTTTTCTGGTCGAAAGCTTTTACGACCAAAAGTCGTGATCAAGGCGCGTAGTGCGCAAGGTCCCTTTAAATAAATGATGACATTATTCAAAGGGTGTAAAAAGATTCTTTACGAATCCGAAAAGTACTTGGCACTTATTTTCCCGTCATTGTGACACAACAACAAACAAACAAACAAGCAAGTTAGCAAGTTTTTAATGTACGATTATTTTAAACACCTCCACGACCCCCATACGTGTGATGAGTGTGCGTAACATTGGGTTCTACCAAAAAACATGATTTTCCACCCCAAAAAAGGGTCCTAACAATAAGTTAGCATACTTAGTTTGATGTATAGAATGCTTGGTTGCCGGTTTCGTGATAAATCTTTTTAAACCCTGTATTTATATTTGTAGTTAAATTCAAATAGAAACAAGGTACGAATACAACACTACTTCTCATCTCATTGCAAAGCCCGCTTCGAAAATCCAGGTCTCCCAGTAAGCTATTGCAATAACTCATAAGCGAACGGCTCAAACTGGATCAGCTGTATCCTGTCCAAGTCCTTTCATATTGCGATGTACGATTGTGTGAATTGTCGCTTAATATCCTGACTGTGTTTTCTTGGAATTTTCGAACGCCACCGCTTTAGTGTTTGGTGAACTTCTTATACAGCTACAGCGTGTATAAAAAAGAGTAACAATTTTTATTTTAAAGTGTGGTCATCATCTTCCTAGTCCTTTTCCAGCTATATTGAGGTCGGCTTCCAGTCTAAGTAAATGCAACAGAATATCAGTATATTACATGGAGCCACTGCCAATCTGATCCCCACAAGCCAGGTAATACGATACCTTTTGTTAAGTCAGGTTGACAGATTTTCAAGCCACTGGACTACATGTAACTTCTGTCTATGAAATACTGATGACAGCCAGGAGCAATGGCTTAACATGCTTTCCGAGGCACGAAAGAAACTCGGTATGTAACGGGTGGTCACCCATCCACAGACCAACCTAGGCAAGCGCGGCTTACTCTGAAGATCAACTCGAGTGGCTAGTATTATTAAGCCACGAGCTCCTTCATACTGTTTAAAGGTGTCAGAAACTGAAAAACTTTCTTTTGGGTTCATCAGCATACAATAATAAGACACCTGATTACTATTTCACAATTGGGTAGACGATAAAAAAGACGAATTAGTCCGTCACTTGATTATCAAAAAATATTTGACTTGTATTTTTTCTTTTGTTACGTAAACCAAAATTTACGAAGATACGACCCTTTTAAAATTCTCAATACGTCACGCCTAGGTATAATTTTTAACTAGTTCCGACGTCACGAGCCCCCACTCCTGAGTTTTGATGCGTTTTATCTTTGTCAATATTGATTGATTTACAAAAACAAAAAATACATGTCCATTATTTTCCAATAATCTAACTGACGGACTAAATAGATTTGCAATTTTTTGATACTATCGTAATGCTTATTCCAATTTCGGTCCCTTGGAGAAACTTGTTCAGTTTTATATTCTGTACCACACCCTTAAGCACCATTCAATTCTAGTACATACTGTAGGTATATAAGGTGGGTATCTAGGTTTTGGTATATTTTGTGAGCACAGAGTCTAGACCTTATTTCTAAAAGCTTATAAGTCTCTCAGCTTATAAATCGAATACTTTATGTTTAGAGATCCTACCCTTGTAGATAACTAGTTTTCTTGAAGTATTCCTAGTCAAAAATTTACGATAGCACGACTAAACGTAAAGATTTAAAGTTTATTTGACGTAATTTTTCAAGATGTTTTAGATGCAACACTAATTTTCATTAAAACAAGGATCTTTTCAAGCGTACCTAATTTGTTTCTTTTTTTAAACTTTCTCCTGTTAGTGTCATTCAAGCGCTATGAAATCCTAGTGGGACTCTAGTATTGTGGTTACAAAATATGTATTTTTTTTAAGAAAGTTTTGATTCCTAGGATTTTTAAAATAAATTAAACCAACAAACAACAAACCACCAAAAACATTCTGTAAAAAACTAGCCAAGTCTCGATGGAGCTGCTTGTTTATCTCTAAAAAGTAATGTAATCTAGACTAAGTCGTGCCAAGTCTAAGGTTCCTTACTGCGATTTCTTTAGTATTATAGTTAATGTTGTGTGACTTGGCCTTGGTGCGGGTATCACCGCCACTCTTAGTCCAATACATTATATTTTGATCATCATCATCATCATCATCAGCCTGTTAATATTCCCACTGCTGGGACACAGGCCTCCTCTCAATGCGAAATTAATATTTTAGTATAATTTGTGTAATGTTCGCGTAGAATAAAGTTAATCGTTCGACTATTTCTTTTTGTAAACTTGTAAGCATAAGTATAAAAGCCAGTCTAGTGTTATCCAGAGTTTTCCATTTTTTTTATAAAATTATGTATTAAAAGCAGAAGAGGAGGCATTCGCCCAGCAGTGGGATGCTATAGGCTAGATTAAATTAGAAGTTGTGTCCCAATATTAGAAGGGGGCATTACCATATCTATATCTATACTAATATTATAAAGCAGAAGAGTTTGTTTGTTTGGTTGGTTGAACGCCCTAATCTCAGGAACTACCAAATTTCTGCGTTCTGGTCTTATCCAGAAGTTCTCAAATAGGGGCCTGAAAATGCGGTGAAATGGTTCCAGTAAAAGATGGTACGGCAGTGTTTGCTTCGCGCTCGACTTGGCGGGGGCACTACCGTGCCCCCAGATTCTAACTAAATCTTTCAGATCAGCAAAAAAAGAAATGCAGACTTTCGGAGGTTTAAAATATAGTACTATTTGATATAACACCGACGTATGCTTCCTTGGATGATGACCTTCACATCATAGATATTTAATTACATTCAAGACTCTCGTAATATTAACAAATCATCCTTTTGCCCATCCCAATATATTCAAATCGTCAGAAAAGATAGATAAGACATTCTACAAGTACTCCAACAATGCCTGGTTCTGTGCTGTCCTTACTCACATGCACTGAATTCCTGTGAGCTGATGAAGGACCAACATCATTCTCTTGCCTTTATTTATTATCTCTTTAATCAGAGTTAACGAGAGCGAGAGCGAGTTACTGGGCGGCCAGATTTTAGAAGAAAATAATGAATAAATATTGAAATAAAAAAATGTGGATTATTTGTAGTCACAAATACGGCAAGTCGTCGGCAAGTTCGTCGACAAGTCTGTTAGCGGTGAAAAACATGAAGTCAACATATTCATACCTAAATGAATATAATAATAATAATAAATAAATATCGCTGGACATTAACACTTCATGTTTTTTATTGTAAACCCATATGTCAAAAATCAATGACATACATATAACCGCTTAATGATGATTTTAAGACCACTCTTTGCAATTATTTTCTATCGAGCCGATTTCGTCTAATTATGTTTCGAGTCCGTCCACGTTCTTTGAAATAATTATGATGAATAGTAACCTTAATTTTTATGATGTCCTAGAACAAATAGTTTTTCTCTAAAATGCTGTTTAAATAACATGAATTAGGTGTTATCAGCCCCTTAATTTCCTCACTTCAATTTAAAAATAAAACTTCCCGACAATCACAGCAAAATGTCGCGAAAATCGCAGTTGTAACATGTTGTGATACGCGGTCGTTCGTCGACAATTACGTACGTGTCTTCATAGCGCTTTCAACTTTGCGTCGTACAGATATACGTGATGAGCATTGTGTCCATGTGCAGCGCTGCAAGTGTTCACACTTCGCGTTTAATTTGTTTGGCTTTAATAAAAGCAAAGGATAAAACGGGTAGTGGAAAAACATTTACAGTATTTTTTATTTGAAACGGGGTGGAATGTTCTTTGGTTATTCTGTTGGGTTCAGTGGGTTGTCTTGTTGCGTTTGCAGTAGTGTGATGTCTAGGGCTCAGCCGGTAAATGAAACTCAGAAGAGTAAGTAATAACTATAATAACAAAAAGTATAAGTAAAATAATTATAATCATAAAAACAATTAGGTATGGGTAGGATAGTAATCACCCCATTAGAAGACTGGTGTGGGTTCTATATCGAGCTCGTGTTGGGTTCTAGATCATCTAAAGAAAACCACTATCCTGTAGGTTCCAGAACGTAGATGAAACGTAGAATGATAAAGGGCGAGGAAAGAACGTGGATGGGTTTTAGTTAGTAAAAGTCTGACACTCCCTTCCACTCCGCCCAGAGTGAGAGAAGTTATTTGATGATTTCCCATAAAAAAAAAAGCCCGAGCGGGGTTACACTGATTTTAACTTTAATTATTCATGCAGCAAATAAATTGGAAAAATTATTTTATTTATGCTCAAAGCAATAACGATAGGAGGTTGGCCGAGGCAAAATTGACGACCCGAATGGCGCAGCGGCAGTGAGGCTGCCTTACGTTCTTAGGGTCCCGGGTTCGAATCCCGGTAAGAGCAAATGTTTGTGTGATGAGCAAAATCAAAATCAAAATCAAAGCATTTATTTCAAGTAGGCCAGTTACAGGCGCTTTTGAATTGTCGAAACAAAGATGATAATTAAATGTAGCTACAGTCCCAGTCACAAGACATAAAAACTGTGAAAGTACTGTAGTTGCCCATTCCCTAGCGTAGATCTCTATGGAGAAGAACGGGCAAGAAACTCCATGGACACTCTTTTAAATCATAATGTTGTTACAAAATCTTGGTTACATCATTCCTGTTGAGATGGTGCATTATGTGAGAACAATGTAGCAAGATGTGCACGATAAAGGTGTCCATAGTTAAAACTAACAAAAACAATTCAAAAATAAAATTATTAATTAAAAAAATAAAAACAAAAGCCGTGGCAACCAAGAGCTGACCAGTCCCAACCGACAGCGCCCGTTCACGAACATGACGCATGTATCAGCACCATTCAACTCAACCATTTTGAAGGGAACTAAATGACCCGACACACGCGCCACCATCAGCGGGACATTTGAGTGAGCATGACATACTCTTAACCGCCAGGGCACATTCAAGTCAAAAAATAAAAACGTAGGTTTCCAGCGAATGATAGCATTCTAGTACATGGCACTCACACAATATGGGATATGAGGTTATATAATACTAAAGATATTGAATTTATACAATGCAAAGATAGTTGTACAATCTTCAGCAGCTCCAACAATACCATTTAATGCTATCCATTTATGCGCCCCTGTCCTTGTGGAGCAGGACCGGCAATGAGCCAAGCATTTTTATCAGCGATATAATCATCCAATTTGTAATATGCTTGCTTACACAGTGTGCGTTTAATGCAAGTTTTAAATTTGGTTTCATTTAGTTCAAGAATGCTTTGTGGAATTTTATTATACCCCATGAAAGACGAGTCTACTTTAGCGAGTCTGAAGCCAGGCTGAACTAATTGGTCTCTATTTCTAGTACTGTAATTGTGTCTGTCACCTCTTTTACCAAAAAGATGCAGATTTTTTCTGACATACATTATGTTTTCGTAGATGTATTGACAATATACAGTCATGATGTTAATTTCCTTAAACAGTTCCCTTAGAGAATCGCGCCTACGAAGATTGTATATGGCTCTGATGGCTCTTTTCTGCAGAATAAATATAGACTCAATATCAGCAGCCCGTCCCCACAGCAAAATGCCGTAAGACATTATGCTGTGGAAGTAACTAAAATAGACTAGTCTAGCGGTATCTACATCAGTGAATTGACGGATTTTTCTAATGGGATATGCTGCTGAACTTAAGCGCCCCGCAAGAGATGTTAAATGAGAACCCCATTGAAGCCTTGAATCAAGCGTAAGCCCCAGGAAAACCGTTTTTCTTTATTCAATATTATCTCACAATCACTACTTTTAACATTCGGTAAAGCAAATCTTATGCATTTCGTTTTTTTTCATTTAATACTAAGTTGTTTGCTGTGAACCAATTATGGACTTCAAGTAAGGCATTATTCACGTCATTTAGATTTTGGGCTCGTCTATTTATCTTAAAAATTAAGGAAGTGTCATCGGCAAATAATACCATATTTTGAGGTTGGTTTTTCAGTAAATAGGGTAGATCATTTATATATACTAAAAAGAGGAAAGGACCCAATATTGAGCCTTGCGGAACCCCCATTTTTACTTTCAAGCCCTGTGAATTAACACCATTTATTTGAACATATTGCAGTCTATCACTTAAATAAGATTTTACCAAACTAAGTGCAAGTTTACCTAGTCCGTAATGCTCAAGTTTCAAAAGCAATGTGTCGTGATTCACACAATCAAATGCTTTGGAGAGGTCACAAAATATTCCTACAGCGTCTTGGGACTCTTCCCACGCCATGAATATGTGCTTTAATAAGGTTACACCGGCGTCAGTTGTACAACGTCCCTTGGTGAAGCCATACTGTTGATCGTGTAAGATTCTGTTGGTGTTGAAATGATTGAGCATTTGATTAAGCATTACCTTTTCGAACACCTTACTAAAAACTGGCAACACGGATACAGGTCTATAATTATTAGTATCTTTACTATCCCCGGATTTGAAAAGCGGTATGACTTTACTGTATTTCATTAAATCAGGGAAAACTCCTTGGTCTACGCACAAATTAAAAATTAAAGCTAAGTATGGAGCTATCACAGACATAGACATTCCCCATAAATCTTCGGTCAATTTGATTTTTATTTGCCGGAAAGCTTTAATAACCGTCATCGGGTTTATATGTTTAAATTTAAATTCAGCCTGGCATCCAGATACATTCGCTTTTAATAAACCAATTGAGACTTCAGAAGAGGAATTTAGAGCCTCCGTAGTTTTTAACGGTATATTGGTAAAGAAATTTACAAATTCCTGAGATAATTCCTGATTGGAGCTTTTAGGACCACATACTGTATCTAATGTATAGCTAGTATTACGTACTTTCTTCCTGTTAGTCTCGCTATTTATGACTTTCCAAACTGTCTTTATTTTATTTTCTGCTGTTTTAATCTTGTTGCTAATGTGCAGGGCTTTGGCAACCTTGCATGAATTTATAAAAATTTTTGAATACCGAGCAACATAGTTGTTAAAAGTTTCAGTGTTTACATAAGGCTTAAGGCCATAAAGCTCAAATAGTGTTTCCCTACTTTTTCTGATACCTCTAGTTGCCCAATCACTAAATATAAATTTAGGGCAAATGCTTTTAGTCTTCTTTTCAAAATTTTTATTGAATTCAGTGTGAACAATTGAAAAGAAATGATCATAGAATTGATTTATATTAATATCGTCATGGCTCATAACACTTAACTTGTTCTGTAGGGAAATATTGTACCTATTTAATTTACTAGAAGTTATAGGTCTAAATTTAATATCAACTTTTTGCAATGGTGTATTACACCTGAAAGTTACAGTTTGTCCGCTATGGTCAGACGGCAGACTATTTACTACGGCTCTATCTAAGTATTCACAATCGCAGAAAACATTATCTATACAAGTAGCAGAAGAAGGCGTGACTCGAGTGGGTTCTATAAAAACGTTAGTCAAGTCAAAAGACTTAAAAAGATTTAATAACCGACTGCTATTTGAATTATCTTCTAAAATATTGATGTTGAAGTCACCACAAATAATTATAGATTTATTACTGGTTGTAAGTTTTGCCAGGACATCTTCCATTATTGATTCAAATAAGGAAAAGTTTTGATAGTTTGGGGGTCTGTACACACACACAATTACATGCTTATCTAGCTCAACACAAGACAGTTCGACGCAATGTTCAACCGAAAGACCTACTATGTCAGCACGTTGCTTATATTTAACACAATTTTTCAGTAATATTAGGGAACCTCCACGCAGCATAGATTTACGGTTAAAGCGCTAAGCTACCCACCATATAATTCTCATAATTAATAAGCATTTGGTAATCTTTTAACCAATGTTCAGTAAAGCAAACAATGTCAAACATACTTTTCTCTAAATACAATTCAATTTCTAATAATTTGGAAGAAATGCCTTGGATATTTTGGTGGAATAATTTTAAAGAATTCTGCTGAGGCCCTTTTTTACGACCTAATGGAGTGCAAGAAGATACCTTGCTGTTGGTAGGATTAACAATATTGTTAATGGTACCTTCTGTTGTCTCACTTCCTAGTTTAAATTAATATTAAGATCTGGAGAGAGCCCCGAGACTCCCGATCCATCGCCAGACAACATGATCCTATCATAACTAAGAGCTAATTGAGAAGTTTCCACGGTGACATATGGATTCTCCTCCGTACAAAGTTTGTAAACATCAATAGCACTAATGCTATATTTGTTTAAGGTCACCACCTGTTCATTAGTAATAGTACTAATAGTCGCAGTATCAATAATAGAACAAAACTTAGACATACTACTTATGTCTGTGTGAATATTAAAAGCTAATAGCCGAGCTATTTTGTGTCTACAACTAATAGGTAGATACACTTTACCCCGCGTTGATCTAAGTTTATCAATAAAAGTGTTAATATCAAGAAACATAAGTTTGTCACTATAGTGACCTACTAAAAAATGCATGTGTTTATTTAGCATGTAAATATAATTGTTTTTTCTGTTTCCAAAATTTTCAAAATTTGGAAAAGCACACAAAATGACTTTTTTACAATTTAACTTTAACAACTCTGAAACAAAGTTAGTGATGTCTTCCTTTTTAACCCTTGAACTATTCCCAACACATATAGTAATGGTGGTACTAGGATCACAAACACTTTTTGTTACAGATGCCATAACCTGTTTGTAGGTTGACCCTGGCATACAATTGTTTTGGGTACAATAACTCAGGTTATTACTAATTAATTTACCTAGCCCCCTACCCATACTATCAGAGAACATAACTGAATGTTCACAAACATTACTATTTGATGAGACAAAATTACCAAACTCAGGCAAACTATCATATAACTCAGGCTGTACCACGTGTAAATCATCTTGTGTTATATTAATTGTTTGTTGATTTAGAGTGCAGTCCCGAGTCAAATTCTCAACCTGGTATGGGTCCTCCATTACCTGAGGCTGGATAATATCATGGTTGGTAACTGTCTGGCAACTACATTGACCCATCACCAACTCATTTGCCGCATAAATATGTTCCCTAATTTGGTTTTGAGAAATCTTATACCTACTAGAAAGGGAACTTAGTGAATCCTGAAGTACCTGAATTTCAGACTGCAACTGCTGAGTATCAATTTCATAAATTTTTATACTGTCCCCTAATTTTATTTGGTAATTATTTAATTTATTAACTAAATCAACACGCTCTTTCCTCAGTGGAATATATTTGGAAAAGCGTTTATGTTGTTTCCTAAATTGATTGCATTTGTTAATAATTCTGTTTAATTTTGCATATTTTTTAATCTTCCTATTGCTAACTATTAAAATTACTTTAAATTTGTTTTTTATTTCATTTATTTCAAATTTCTTTGAGCATTGACATTTATTTCCGAGTCATGGATGTTTATATGTATAATAAGTATGTATTTACGAACAAAAAGTATACATGTAGTATGTCAACTGTCTGGTGACCACGACACAAGCCCTAAGCAAGGCTTGTGGCGCTAGATGGTGCTGTGTGTAATGTCCAGCAATATTTACTTATTAAAAATTAAAAATTGACACACGCGATCACTCTGCCGATGTGTAGTGCGAAGTGAAAGGACCCTCGACCGGCCGGTCGAGATATTCCTTTTTTAATTTTTATTTTTTTTAGATTAATATTATTTATTTTTTTAGCGACCACGTACAACGTTGCAGTAAAATGAGAATAATGTCGTGAGGGAAGTTTTGAGTAAGAATAATAGGTGTATTCCCGTTGACTCCATCAGTGGGACGACGAGCTGTCGGTAACGGGAACTGAAGGGTGGAGGGTGTATGCATAGCTGTAAGAGTACAGGCAAACCCTACGTATTTACTGTTGAAAGATGATATATTTTATGTAGAAAAGAGCGACTATAATGACGACTAATGACGACTAGGGAAGAAGAAGATAATATGCTGCACCAACGGAAACTTTTTTTTTTTTTTAGGATGGGAAATCATCAAATGACTTCTCCCACTCTGGGCGGAGCGGGAGGGAGTGTCAGAGTCTTACTGACTAAAACCCATCCATGTTCCTTCCTCGCCCTTTATGTTCCGGGGCCGCGGTATCTCTTTCGAACAGGCCCGCAACCCCGGGAGGACCAACAACCCCGGCAGGGACGCCCCTCAAACGCTCGGACGCTCAAAACACAAATTAGGATAATAAAGTCAGTAAATAAATAAATAAATTTGAAGTACCTACAAAGACCCTGTGTCTTCAATTAAAGATTGTGCAAATAATTATTAAAACTATAATTAATAAAAATTATCAACGAATACACAACTTTAGTACACAACGATTACTGACTAAAATACTAAGAAGTTTGTAAAACATTCAGCTTACGTTCTTCGGATAATTTCGGAGATTTGTATGATCAAAAACTTTGGGTGTAAAGGTGAGGCTACAAAGAGGGATTAGCGAGGAAAGACGGGATAAATGAAGATCAAGTTAAAGCTGTATGAGAACAGCGTATTTATGAATAGCTAGGAAAAATAAAAGATTATGAAAGGTGAACGAAAACAAAAAGAAGGAGTTTTTGTACATACAATCACAAAATTGTTTTTTCTCTAAATTAGGATCAGTTTTTAAATCAGAAGAAATACACGAAATAGTAACTAACAATATTACCTAAGCCAGGCTTTTTCTACGAAGCCTTTACAAACTGATACGCAACATAGGTTTAGCCCAAACTATTGAATATACAAAATTATAATCAGCATGGTAAATTTAGTGCATTTGATAAAAACTTCGATTAACCTAGCCGACTGAAGTTTTAATGCGAACGAACTTGCAGGCAATTGCTAGTATACCAACAAAAAGCACGATGAATCAAAAATTTGGTTCAAAGAACATCGCTTCAATAAAATTAGCTTAAAGCGAGACCTATTCTTAAGGATCCTTCAGATTTATTACTAAAACTTCGTTTCGTTTCGTATTTTATTTACTTCCAAAGTTCAGTTTATCGGTGCCGTAACATTTTCTTTGGAAAGTCGATTTTATTTAATGTAATGTTACTTTAAGATAAATTGGAACTTGTCATCATTTGAGGATACAAAATTTTGTTTTAGCTGGCTTTGAGTACTGATTAGCAGATGTGAAATATTAGTTCAATAAAGATGGATATAATTTTTGGTGAATGGACAAGGAAAGGAAGACTATTAAACAAGTGTGAGAATTATGAAAGCAAATGAAGTAAATGATGTCGTGATGATTGACATGAATGGTAATCAAAATCGCGTTGCACTGACCTACTAAAAAGGAACACGTCATATTATTAGTAAATATTAAATGTGTGAGTTTTTAAGTCAAAACTTACAATATAATAAGTTTCTGGTAAAATGTGGGTATGCCTAATTACTTAAGCACCATTGTAACGAACACTTAAATACTGACAATCCATCTGCTTAATCCAGAGTATGAAATATAACAACGGAGATGCACACTGTGAAACTAATGACGATAGCATAGCTGGTTTCAAGCATCGTCATTGGTTGAAAATTAAGGAATGTAATTTCATATTTTAAAATACCTTGACCTCATTGGTCAGATTGAAACCACCTATGGTGGCGCCATCTACAATTAGCTTTTAACGGTCTTCCCCATTGTGTCTGGTGAAATATGGGTATACAAAACATAATTCTTATTATTGGACGGATAAAATCACAGACTAAAGCTACTAGGAACATGTTTCCCTGTTCATATCCGACACAACCGAAACCAAATCTATTTTTAACTCGAATCCAAGATGGCGTCGGTCCACCTCGGCAATCCATTCGGCTAATCTGCACACAGATTAATTGATGAAGACACAGACGCGTTCTGGACATCTGAAACACGATTAAGGAGGCAAGACAATGTCTAGCAGAGATACTTACATGTCATATTGTGGTTGGTAGTGAGGTAATTTGATTAAATGACTTGGTTATGGAGCTCAAGGAGCATTGAGCTTGGTAAATAATAAAAGTGTCTTGAGTCGATCTGAAGGTTAAAACGTCCTCGCCCAGGTTGGTCCGTGGACGGGTGAGCACCCATTACATACCGAGTTTCGATCTATGACAGTCGTTAAGTAGACAGTTTTCCGAAAGTCTGACAAACAGGCTTACCCAGGGATATCGTATTACCCAGTACTAAGTGGGTTGTGGATGTCAGATAGGCAGTCGCTCCATGTTAAATACTGGTATTCAGCTGCATTCAGTTAGATTGGAAGCCGATCTCAACAGAGTTGGGACATGGTTAGACCTGGGATGATGACTTGGTTGTGTTTGGAAAGATCATGTTTGAGATTTGTTATCGTCAAATGTCCATGTTTATCACACAAACATTTCCTCCTACCGGGATTCGAACCCAGGACCCTAAGAACGTAAGGCAGCGGCACTACCACTACGCTAATCGGGTCGTCAACGTCGGGTCGGTTATGACGTATGTTTGTGGTTTGCGGTTAAAAGTAGTATCTACACAGCTCGTCTATTATAAATACGAGAAGTATAGGTAACATGGTTTAATTAGGAGAGAAAAAGAATTAAGCAGACCAAGAAACAACCTTGTCAGAATATCGTAGCTCTTACGTTTTTTTCATTAAATGTTACAGCACCATGCTGAGACAGGAGCCTTTTGGCCTCGTGCAGGAGATCTATTGTTTGTTTTTTTTTAATGATTTTATTATATTTCTCGCTATGTTTACTTTTTATTAGTTATAATCACAATACAACCATTTTTTTTTTGTTTTTGTTCTGCCGAGCTAATAAATGCTTTTCTTTCTTTCTTTAAGTGCAAGAACATAACTGACTGAGTCTAGACTTGTTCTTGTACTTAAAGAAAGAAATATTTTTTTTACTTCTACCTAGGTAGAGATATGTTATTTAATATTCAAGGATAAAATTAACATTCCGATCTTTGCTGAAAACCCCTTATTGATGGTTGCGTGTGTTGCGATGGCAAATGCTGGTGAAAACAAATGAAAGACACAGTAATTGCTTAGAGCATGCGACCAGTCATCCCAAAGTATCTGGCGACAAGGCGATACTCGTGTAGATGGAAACAAGTGATACACACGCATGTCGCTGAACGCAAATCGTATTTCTAGAGGTCGTGAACGGGCCAATATATCTACTTACAATAACTTCTAGATATTGTTATTTTCTGCAGAATGAAACCTTTTCTGAAATTCGATAGTTTTAACTCTCTGAATGGCAAACAAGCGTCTATTGACTCGACTTTGAGAATTTTCTCCGAAAACTAGGCTAGCATTCTGACCCTTTACGTCCCAAGCGAAGGGCTTGGGACGTAAAGGGGACTTTGGGACTTAAAGGGTAATTGGGACTCAAACTGCTCAAAGACAATGAAGGCAATTCTTGGGAAAGGTAAACAAAATCGGTTTTAAGCATACTCCTCACTAATTGTTGGTCATTGAGAATTGAATATAAGAACTGAGGGAATATAGAACAAAAACTATTATGGAGCGATTGCGTGTCTAGTCCGGCCCTACACGTTTGGTGTAATCAGTCTTTACACTCGCCCCTAATTAAGACATCGGCGGATGACGTCATCGCGTCGGATGGATATTAAATAGATCAAATGATGGTAGATGCCGAGATTAAAACCTAGGCATGTTAAACTCGGATTCGGCCCCATAGAAAAACCCGGTTTTTATTACTACACACGTAGAACATAAAAACACCTCCTTTTACGAGGCGCATAAAAATTTGGGTGGTTTGAGATGCGATTCGTTGGTTAGTTTTTTCAGTATGTCAAAACGAACCAATTGTAGATCCCCACGACCCGGACTAGGTGCAGGCATTATTAACGTCTATTCTACAATACGTTATTTCCAATTCATTATAAATCAATTTGGTAATAAATCAAATACGAGTAGACATTTAACATTGCCACAACACTCGTAGATTCATTCACAACGAAATAATTTCAAATTCTACCTATTATTGCTATTGCTGAACTGACAAGCACAGCTATCCGTTATAAATGGGACGTGGAGCTAGTAAAGTAGAGAATGGTATTTATTTTACCTTATTAAAAAAGGGTGTAAAACACCTCTTCACGAAGCCGAAAGGCACTTGTCCTCCCATCATTGCGATCATTGTTTTGTTCTACACCATACCTGGGAACCTTTTAGTTACGGAGATATGGGGTTAAGTTACAACTTTTTGACAACTTCTTTTTTTATATACATGTTTTTTTTGTAAAATGTTGATGCTTTTATCACCTCCACGACCCCCCTACTATTCAATCCATCCATCAGCACAATGTTTTAAGTGCGTTACATTGAGTTCTACCACAACACATGATAAATAACCTCAAAAAAAAAGTTGTTTCCCAGCAATAATTTTTGCCTAAAGTTACTTAGTTTGATGTACAGAATCCCATGTTAACGGATTTGTGATGAGGTGGTTTACACCCTGTATAATGAAATACTTTATTTTAGGGAAATACCTGATTAAAATTAAATCATCATCATCTGCCTAGCCTTTTCCCAACTATGTTGGGGTCGGCTTCCAGTCTCACTGGATGCAGCTTAATATCAGTATTTTACATGAAGCGCCTGCCTATCTGACCTCCACAACCAAGACCTCAAAGAAAATGGCGGAACAAGCTGGAAAAAACCAACTGATATTTGCCCAGCAGTGGGATGACGCAGGTTTACAGTATCAGTAAATCATACATACTCTCATGAAACGTTAGACAGCGGTGTACCGTTGACATTCGTTTTGCAAATCATTATTTATTTTATTTTATTATTGTGAATGTGTGGCCCATGTGGGTTACATTTTTTTTCCCATGACTGTCTGGCAGTTAGAGTACTATAAGCGACCTACCCAAATGTCCTTTCTTTGGTTTTGTTCGTTGTTTCGTTGAGCTCCTTGAGTAAAAAGCCAGCCAGGCCATCTCAGACACGATATGCATTCAGGGCTGCGGGACTGTTCGAAAGAGATATCGCGGCCCCGGAACGTACAGGGCGAGGAAGGAACATGAATGGATTTTAGTCAGTAAAAGTCTGACACTCCCCTACCTGCTCCGCACAGAGTGGGAGGAGTCATTTGATGATTTCTCATCTGATCAATCTGACACTAATCTGCATGATACTCGTGTGAATTAAGCAAGATTGTCTGTACTTCAAAAAAGACTATGTACCTCAAAGTTTGTTTCGGCTGTTTCTTCTCAGAGTGGTCTGGTACAAAACACCGGCCCCATCTAGTTAAAAAAAATTACGTGTGGAATTGTTGGAGAAAACCAACTAGCTGAATAATTATTATTTATCAATTACCTTTCGCCATTTTGTGTTTTATTGTCTACTAGCTGACCCACGCAACTTCGTCTGCGTCACATAAGAGGGAAAAAGCTACCTATTACTACCTACCTAATACTACCTACCTACTACTACCTACCTACTACTACCAACCTACTACTACCTACCTACTACTACCTACCTACTACTACCTACCTATCTACTACTACTTACCTACTACTACTACCTACCTACCTTCTACTACATTTTTTTTTCATAAGAACCTTTCCTAACAATAACAAACACAACAAAAAAAGAATCAGCCAAATCGGTCAAGCCGTTTTCATGCTATGTCGTGACAACGGAAAACGGGTTTCATTTTTATAAATATAGAATAGATTGTATAAATTGTGCTTCTACCCAGACCCGTTATTTGGGACTGGACAATTAGCTATAAAACCGACTTAAAAAGAAAAAGTTTTTTTTAAGTCGGTTTTTATTTTTTGCAAAGAAGTTTGTATTTTTCATTTTTTTGTGGTTCACATGTGCTTGATATACAGGGACAGTGCATACCGTTACAATTACAACAAGCCCAAACACGACTAGGATACATTGTCTCATTATGGAGTTCCGTGACTCTTGGCTTCATCATCAGATCTGATGGTAAAATGGTTCTGATGAAACGCAAATGCTTCACTTGTTGTAGAAAATACCGAAATCGCAACACGTTATCATATAAAATTTGAAGAGTTCCCTCGATTTCACCAAGATTTCATCATCAGATCCCGACTTGGGGGCTATGGGACCATTTATAAAGAAAACCCTTTCCAATAAAAAAATAATTTTCCAAATCAGTTGGCAAGCGATGGAGTTATGAACCGAACAAACTTAAAAAAAGAGAAACATCCGAATTGAAAACCTCCTCCTTTTTTAGAAGTCGATTAAAAATTATTATATTTTTTAGCTTGGGTTTTACCTGTTAGAACCAATGTATGTGTTAAATAAAATAAATAAATAATTGTATGTTTAAGACCCACCCAACACATCAGGCATTAAACACATTACCCAACTTCGAAAACTCAAACCTAGGTCCTCTTGTTTCACCACTGGCACAACGATAGTATAACAAAAAATAAATTAACAAATAAAAATAAAAATTGTAAATATTGTTGGTAAGTTAGTGCTGCTTCTTCACACATCATCAATCATTGAACAATGAACTCCTCCACCTCCTCCTCCTAACTCCTCTTTTTATAATAATAATAATAATAATAATATTCATTTATTTCAGATAACATGATCCATAAAGAGCAAAATTAAAATAAACAAAATTATTAATAATAAAATAAATTAACATTAAAATCAACAAACTAAAATACATTACCATAAAATCAGATTTAAAATAAGATAAAATATTCAAATTAAAATAAGATAAAATAGAAATTATAACATTCAAATTAGTCTAAGATAAAATAAAATTAAAACATAAAATACTTCAATACAAATACATACAATTATTAATTATTTTATTAATTATTTTATGAGTAGATCAGAATAATACTCTAAACCACTGAGTCCCAACCTGTGGTCCGCGGACCACGAGTGGTCCGCAGGAGCCTCGACTACGGTCCGCGAAAGATTAAAATGTTATTCCTATTTTTTAACTTGCACAGAAGATGCAAGCTCAACACAACCTAATTGAACCTATCAGAGGCAAAAGTATTTTTTTTTGAGAATCTTTTACTAAATGATTGCTAAATTTTTCGAGCTCAATTCGATTGCTTTTGAAGCCATCACTATCTTAATTCTAAAGGTTTTCATCACATTATCCAATTTTCGTATAGCGTGAGTTAAAGATTCACTCCCCTGGTTATAATCCTGTCGTTGTCCATGTTTATCTAGGACTATGTGGTCCCTGTTAACAATGAACATAACAAAGTGGTCCCTGGTCTAAGAAAGGTTGGGAACCACTGCTCTAAACAAGGGCTAACGCGAAAATTGAGTCATAAAATTAAAATATACATCAAAAACATCATCTTACCCAATATGTTGGGTTCGGCTTCCAGTCTAACCGGATGCAACTGTATACCAGTATTTTACGTGAAGCGACAAAAAATAACCAAAAAAAGTAAATCTAACCATCCCAATCTCTTCGTAGTTCCATGTTGACTGCAGTCAACAACAAAATGTACCATTCCCGGGACAAATTGACAGCGGAAGTCTCGAGCCGGGACAGCCTTCCCCGGCGGCTGATTATTGCATTTCAATATTCAATGGATGCAAGACGAACCTACAAGTTTCCAATCAGAAATTAGTTTCGAATAGCACTCTCAGTATTAGTTCCGGAGCATAGCAACTGTATTGGGTGTAGTCATTTTTGTTTAACTTGTTTTAACTGGCAAGTTTTTCATCTTGTTTAAGTCAATTTCCATTTAAAAGACTTAAGTTGGTTTGCTGATAAAATATTGCAGAACTCCGGTGGTATGTCTTAGAAACAAAGACATTTTTGTATACCAAATTTTCCTGGACCAGCGTGTCAGAGTGGAAACATTATAGGCGATTATCATTAAACGAAAAAGGAAAAAGAACTTTATAAAGGAAAAAGAACAAAGGAAATAAAAACCAAAATTGCTAAAATAAGTAAAGAAATAAATAAAAACATCTCCAAAAGTAGAAAGGAATATAGACAAAATGTGTTTGAGGAATACGTATCGAAAAAGGGAGCAATAAAAAAGGCATACAAAGCCCTACAAAGTACAACAAAATGGGCAACAAACATGGTGAACAAGAAAGGAAAGGTTTTATCGAAGCGATCAGACATACTAACAGAAGCTACAAATTTTTATAAAACCCTTTACTCGTCACAAGAAAGCGCTGGTTTTACACAGCACCTAAAAGACAAAGTCTATGTAGACGAACCACTGCCCGAAATACTAATATCAGAGATTGGTTTTTCTATCGAGACTCAGAAGAAGGACAAAGCACCCGGAGAAGACAAAATAACAAATGAAATATTGAAGTCCCTATCAGAAACATTGCAATACCCACTACAAATCATGTTCAACAATATACTACAAAAACGGAAATCTCCAAAGCAATGGTCCGAATCGTCAATAACTCTTCTTCATAAAAAAGGTGACAGAGGTGACCTGAGCAACTACAGACCAATTAGTCTTATGTCCAACATATATAAAATCTTCTCTAAAATATTATTGAATAGATTCACAATGACTTTAGATGAAAATCAACCGAGTGAACAGGCTGGATTCCGCAAACACTACTCGACAACCGACCACATCCAAGTGGTAACGCAAATAGTGGAGAAAGTCAAAGAATATAGTAAGACCTTATATATATGTTTCATAGATTATACCAAAGCATTTGACTCTCTGGAACATAGCGCAATATGGAAATCACTATTGGAACAAGGAATAGACGTAAAATATGTGGAGTTGCTTTATAGCATTTATTCTAGAAATTCTGCGAAAATAAAATTAGAATCTGAAGGACCGGCTTTTAACATAAGAAAAGGCGTCAGGCAGGGTGACCCGCTCTCACCAAAAATATTTTCGTCGGTTTTAGAGACAATATTTAGAAACTTGGACTGGGAAAAGAAAGGAGTAAAAATTGACGGTAAATATTTAAGCCACCTACGTTTCGCAGACGATATCGTTGTGTTCACGGAAGAACCTGTACAACTAGAGAACATGTTGCAAGAACTTGCGAAGGAGAGCGGGAAAGTAGGTCTGACAATGAATGCTACCAAAACCAAAATCCTAACAAACGGTCCGGAAGCACAAATAATTGTTGATGGGCAAGGAATAGAATATGTTAAAGAATACGTCTATTTAGGACAATCCATTTCATTTGAAGACCAAACAGAAAAAGAAATAAATAGGAGAATAGCAATATCATGGAAAAAGTACTGGAGTTTCAAAGAAATCATGAAGAACACCCAGATAAACGTGAAGTTGAAAAGTAAGCTGTATGAGATAGCGATACTTCCATGCCTCACATACGGATGCCAGACATGGTCACTGCGGAAAGCAGACGAGTACAAACTCGCTGTCATGCAAAGAAAAATGGAGAGAAGCATGTTGGGCATAAGATTGTCTGACAGAATGAGTAATGAAGACATACGGAAAAAAACTAAAATAACGGACATAATAGAAAGAATAAGAAGTCTGAAATGGAAATGGGCAGGACATATCTGTAGAATGGAGAACGATAGATGGACAAAGAAAATCGTAGAGTGGGTCCCTAGAGATGGAAAAAGGAAGCAAGGAAGACCGCGAAAGCGCTGGGAAGATGTATTTAAAGAAAGATGTGGACCTGACTGGAGGAGGCAAGCTAGAGATAGGGAAAAATGGAGGAAACTGGGGGAGGCCTACGCCACAGAGGCGACTTCCATAAATGAACGCATTTAAATTAAATTATTGTAATTAAAGTAATTTCATTTGAATTCAACAATGTAATGTGATTAAATTAATGTAATGTAAATTTTAAATTGATTGATTTTTTAATAATTAAATGAATGTTTTGTTATGTTACTAAATTAATGTATTTAAATGAATGTAATTATACGAATGAATGTAACGCTATGTTAATAATGTTGATAATGTTAAAAATGCAATGCTAATTACGAATTTGTTATATTTACGACAAATTAAGTGTAGGTATATTTGTTTTACGTATTTATGGTAGAATTAAAGGCTTTTTTATTTTATTTTATTTTTAAATAAAATAAAATAAAATAAAAAAGCCTCTCTCTCTCATTAAACGGAGAGCAACGATGGCCCTGTGGTGGTCCTCCTGACTTGCGAACAGTAAGTCGTGGGTTCAAACCCAGACAGACGCATTACTTTGTGTAATTTATTTCATCACTAGCCTAGCCAAAGAACAGTTTGACCTTGCAGATCGGTCAATTTATGCTGTTATCGCAGAAATTAGTTTCGAATAGCTTCGTAACGTTGCAATTTCAGACCGAACTTTATCGGCAAATACTAGTAACTACAATTAAATTTGTGTTTAGTGTATTATTCCGATAAATTGAGCTTTAAACTAAGCTCAATTAGCAGGAAATTGGTTAATATATTATAGTTAGTAAATACACAGCTCATTAGGTCAGATATCGCAGAACTGATTGGGTTGGTAATCTACACATCATCTACACAACCTCGTTATTTTAGAGATTTCGAGGCTTAGGCTAAATATTAAATTCTCATTTTGGAGGTCCGGCAGCCTAATTGCGTTACACGTAAACAAGCTTACAACTGCAATACCTTTCAATTTTTTTTTCGATTGTATTCTTTAGCAGACATTTTTTTCAAAAGTGTTAAGCATTAGATTAGAAATTTCTTTCAATTATCTTTCGCATTATGATCGCAACATATAATGGGTACAACGACATATCTGGGTGTCGACACTACACACTCGACTTTCGATCTAGCCCCCTTTCAAAGTTTGGCTCGAAAATATTTACATATCTGCACCTCTACAGTTGTTGCATGTGACATATTTCATACACTTTTCCGTCATCGCCTGTCAAATACATGTCCTCGCTCGTAGCAAATCCATTAAGGGGAACTCAGTGCGTCATGTGCACGTGAATTAGACACAGGACAGACGATCGTAATACTGAGTTGAAAAACAAAATGAGTTACTGCAGATTGTCATTCCATGCCGTTTGTAAGGAGTTCAGTGTGTAACGTTTTTGCAGGTGATTTGAAAGTCCACGTTAGTGGTGGAACTACAAAATTGAATGCGTTAGATAGTGGTAGGTAGAAGTTAAATAAAAACATACGTTACAAAAATATTTTTATATTACAGATTTAGTAACTACTAGCCGGTTGAGCCGGGTATGAATCTGATATCGAGCGCGCGAGGAGGTTAGAACCGCCTATAGAACACTACTGTCCTGCAGGTCTTCCAGACGTAGGTAGCGGGAACTGGAGTAGATGGCCAGGGTCCCGTAGCGCCGCAACAGGGTCGTCCAGCCACTCCCCTGTGGCGACGGCGGTCTGGTATTAGTAACCGCTTCTGGAGATTGCGTCGAGCAGCGCTGGCAGGCGCGCTGGTGTTGGTGCAGCACAATCACAGCGCGGTTAGACGCGCCGGGCTGACACCGGGGTGCGCAGGTGTATGTAGCCGTAGGTTAAGAAGGCAGGAAGGAAGGAACCCTGGAACGAGCCGGTTTGTCCGGTTAGGTGGTGTCCGGACTCGTGCAACCGACTGCCACGTCCCGACAACCGTAGGCCTAGAAGCCTACGTGAACAGCAGTGAGCTGGCATCCATTTGTTATCGGGATGAGGCAGCCTAGCGGGTGCGTCACAATAAAAAGACATAGCAATCGAAAATGGAAAGGATGATATCCAAGTGTGTAGGTAGATGAATAAAAATAATAGACTTTCTTTCCACTTATGAATCTAAGCTACAGACAGACCTGGATATCCTCGACTCGTTACAGACAGTAAGAGATCAAGATTAAGAGGATTGAGTACGGACGACGATTAACTTTTAGTAATTTAGAAAAGTGTTGTAGGTAGATCAAGTTCAATCGTCGTACGCACAGAAACACTGATGGCACAAGGTTTGCAGTTTAATTATTACAGAGATGTTACAAAGTCTAAGACAATAAAATATGAGCGGCGAAGAAATAGATTAATGAACTGAAGTTAATAATTAAAATAAAAGTTGAGACCACAATAAGATGTCGTTCGTAGATGATTTAAAAGTAGTGGACACTGTAGCTCTGTTCTCCTCAAATGAGCTGACCGGCCCTTTTATAACCTATTGCCGGATCTTTCTAGAAGTAATTAGTGGAAGGAGAATACAGCCAATCACGACGTAGCTGTCATCGCGATTGTGTTGCCAGAACAATTTCTAAAGATTCCACTTTAATTGTGGTGTTGCAAGTTTTTTACTTTATAACTAAGTTATTTATTTTTATAGTTTATTAAGAATAAACGTGCAACGTTACAAGTGTTATATGTGAATGGACTGATAGACATTTTAAATAGAGGTGGGAATGAATAAATAGTTAACTTATTTGTGATAGCACTTACATCGAAGTAGAAAAGTTCAAAATTCGAAAAGCCACTCGGGTCAATTTTCACGAGTTACCTCCGTGCCTGACAGCCAGTCTTACCAAAGAGGCATCATGATCAAACAGTACCAGCTGGGTTGTGGAGGTCAGATAGGCGGTTGCTCAATGTAAAATACTGGTATTCAGCTGCATCCGGTTAGACTGGAAATCGACCCCAACAGAGCTGGGATAAAGCTAGGCAGATCTGATTAGATCTGTAAATGTAACCGCGGATTAAAAAACGAAAACTTTTGATAGTATTCTTGAACAAAGAAAATCGACTGTTTGTGACAATACTTTCATTGCCATATGAACCAAAACACGTGGCCCTTATGGTGGATTATCATAACTCACAGAGAAGAATCCGCTATCTCAGCAGTAGAAACGTTTCAAGCTAATTATGCAAAATCACGAAACAATCACGTTGGCGATCGCAGCATAAATCATTGACCACATTCACGGCTGCAATAATGGAAGAGAATGAAGGTCCATCTCAATGAATCAATGGAATAAAGCACAAATGAATGAATGAATGAATGGAAAGACTGAAAATAAAAATAACAATGGAAAATTTAAAGTATGCCGAGAACAGACCACCTGGTTGGTGTAAATCAATCTTAGTGCTCTTCAAAAACAAGGCTGAGGCTTAGACCATGATGTACAGAAACTAGAAGAGACAAGGATAGGCTAATTTGTCTTTTAAAAGTGCATTTTATGTATTTTCCAGAACCGACCACTAGTCAACATCGTCATGTAGGTACTTTTCCAGTGCTAACACTGCATCTAAGTGCATCCCTGTGAATCGACGATCCGACCTAGAGTGTATTGTACAACGAGCTGGTGTCCTCAACACCACTTCAAAGCGCGTATTTTGCGTATGGGTATAATCCACCACGCAGACCCAGTGCGGTATGATAATGTCACATGTCTTCGAATTTTTGGTTCTAGGACATGTCAGTTTTGTCACGATGTTTTCCTTCACAATTTTGTGAGCAGTGGTGATGAAAATAAATTACACAAAGTAATGCGCCTGACTGGGTTCGTAAATTGGAGCTGCCACCACTGGGCCACCGCTGCTCTCCCGGCCTAGAGTGTTACCATAAATTAAAATCAATAAATATTACGATTATGGAACGCTGGTGGCTGAGTGCCATACCAGTTGTTGGTCGAATCATGTCTACCGCTTCTTTGCACCAAATAGTTTAACATGCAAAAGGCCTATATTGTAACCTAAATACTTATTTCAAAGCATTGGTGAAGCAGCAAAATCCAAAATCCATCATCATCCAGTTCATAATCAAAATCCTACGGCAGAATACATAGGCTCATTTCTAAAGATCTCAGCATTAAATTCTATACAGAGTGACTGGCTGCAAATTCCAAAAATTTTGAAAAATTTCAATAAAATATAAAAAATTACCTATCTCATAAACTACAAAACTTTTGTTACGGAAACTAAGGTTCAGTAATCAGAAAATTACTTCCTCTATATGCGAATTTGATATGGCGGGTTTGGACCCGCCATAGCACAGACCCGGTCATCCTGTATAAAATTATAAAGGTTTTTAGAAAAAACATGGCTAAGACCAACTTTCACAAGGAACTTTTTTGTTTGGCATGCTAGCTTGCAGTGAAATATACTGAGATACCTTCACGCTAAAAAACTATCTTGATAATAAACTACTCCAGCTAATGACTTACTTATTTATGACTTAAAGCTTCGTCTTCCCTCATTATTTTCTAGAAAAAGGTGTGTTAAGTAAATTAAATTTACCTAAAACATACACAAATAAGCGTAAGTAGTTCACCTTCACAAATAAAGCCACAAACAACTACCGTGCCTTCCTTATAAATAACTAGAAACCACGTTTTTTTTTCGTTAAGGAAAAGTTCGTCCTGCCCTTGACAGCATCCCTGACACGAGTAAGCACTTAAGGCTCTTGGTGCAGTTGTAAGGGTGTTGTGTATCGTACCCTTTGTTGCTAGCCATTTATTTTACTGTCTTATTCGTTTTAAAAGTGTTTTCTTTATACGCTGAAAGGAAAGTGGGGAAAGGTTATAAGTCTCTTTTGAGAGGTTGTTGTACATGCTTCTGGGTTGTGTTGAGGACAATAAGGAAAATGATTAAGTCAATTGTAAGTGGACACATCAAATTGTCGCTTTTAATTACTGTTCCTGCAGTACAAGTACGTTTTATGGAGTCAAAAACTCATTTTATCGAGAATAATAGCTGTCAAATTTATCCATTTGAGTCCTATCTAATCCTACGTATGTACTTGTACTGCTGTTGGGATATATGTATACCTACTATCTGTAAGAGAAAGCGGGTTCTCATCCTTCACCACCAGATGTTGGCAGACAGGAACGCACCAACCTGATTTAAAACCTATGACCTAAATTTTGTAAGTAAGAAGTTGCGCAAAAGCTACTTACTGATCTAATCTAGCTTTTGTGCGACTTAAAACTATGTCAAAACCTTTAATTTTTTCAAGCAAATTAGTCCATCATGAAGGAGCTTCCAGTAAGTTTCAATATCATCCAACCCATCTATCCAGTTGTTCGTCACAGACTGTCCAACGAGCAGATTAATGAGTGAACGGAATGGACAGACGGACTCTGAAAAATAGCTTTTGAAAACGTTGAGGTGAAAGACAGCGGAGGAAATACCTTTTAAGATCGTAATTAAGTAGGGGATTATTTTTGCCTAAGTAAGATAAAAACAGTGAGATGTTTTTTTGAGATTTTTTATAAGAAAATGTCTAAATTAGTTGAGTTGTTTTTTGCCAATTAAAGCCTCACTTTTTGGGTACAAAAAAAAAAAATTGAACTCGCGTGACCACCACAGCCAATCCGCTACGGCATAGCAAGGCGTAGCAGATACAGATTACTTAGATTTCACTTCTATGGCTTTTCCCAAAGACTGCCTCGACTTTTTTTGCTGGTGTTTGTTTTGCAATGCTCTCCACTACATTCCATAGAAGACTACATTCCAATAAGACTGTAGGCCGATCCCAACAATAGTTAGGAAAAGGATGAGCAGATGGTGAAGGTTGTGGAAAAGCCGACATTACCGCTAGTTGTGAACATCTCAAAGTACTTGTTCACGTAGGAGCGTAGGCGCGGGCGCGGTAGTGGGTGCGGGCGCGGAGACGTGCCGAGTTCGTGTTCACATTGGCCGCCAGGCGTTTGTGCGAGTCCGTTTCTAGCGATAAGTTCATACCGGTTGAACTTACCTGACGTCGCGAGTGAATTGCGCGCTCCACCGCTAGTTCGACGTTAACACACACAAACATCTCACGCGTTTGATATTGCCGCGAGCCCGCCGCGCGCGTGAATCGCTAGCTTGCCCGCTACTTAGACGTTGTGTACGTGAACACATGGATATTACGCCATATGTTTGATATTTCGAAACCGCGCCCGCCGCCACGCCCGCGAGTCAACGTGAATGAGTACTTACTGTTACTATTACTGCTAGCCTGCATCATCCCACTGCTGGACAAAGGCCTCTCCCCATGATTTCCAGTTGATTCGATCTAGGGCATCTAGGACTAATGTTGGCCACTGGTAATTGGTTTTATCCAGCTCATCCCACCATCTTCTGCGAGGTCTGCCGCTACGCCTTCTGGCTGTATCAGGGCTCCAGAAAGAAGTCTAGAGTTATTATATCCTAATAAATTGTGATAAGTTCGATTAGAGTTAGGTTAAGTAAGAATGATAATGACAATAGAGCCCTAGCAATTGAAGTTGGCTGGTGCAAGTTGTCGTTGCGGTGTCTATCAAATTTGTAATTGTAAAATCTGACGGCACGGTAGGTGCAGTGGCTGAGCAATTGGCTGCTGCGTTGCGAGTCGTGGGTTCGGTCCCCTCAGAGAAAAAATGGCTACAGGTAGTTGTTCCAGGTCGGGCTGTTTGTGAATGTGAGTTATATGTTCGTAAATGCACGCACGATATATGGCCCGTCACGTAAAAAGAATGCTGACCGCTCAAGTGAACATTTTCTGTTTTTTTTCCTTCCAGTTTATTCCAAAGTACTAAGTAGCCAGTAAAGTATCTATAATGATTCTGCAATAAAACAACAACATTTATATTCTAAACAATAGCCCTAGTTCTTTTGGTACACGACTGTATAGCATGCGAAAACATATCGCCTCCACTGCGCCCAGTGTTCTTGTTGTTTGACGAGACCTGTACAGGAGAAATTCTTGGGGTAACATTTTTTAAGAAAAGAAAAATCATTCACAATTTAATCTGTAGTCATTTTAGTAGTTATCGGTGAAATTCGACAGCAGATGTTATAACTGTTTCAAAGGTATATGCGCGGAATAACAGGAATAGAAACAAAAGCCACAACGGCAGAAATAGAACTAAAATAAGTAACAAGCATTGTTCATCCTTTTAACTTTTAAACTAAAGCTTAAAAGCCTGTAATTGCACGTGCATGGAGACTGACCGGGGCTCGCTCGCTGAAACTTTAATAAAAAGGTACATGGAATTTGTAGCTCAAGTTTTAAGGATAGATGTAGAGAGGGAAACTAATGAGGGGTTTACAAAGGTGACTAAAGCCTTACGCGTATTGCAGTGCGGCGTAAATCGACCGTCTAAATGGTAATTCGGCTAGGTCGCAAGTAACTAAAGTCGCAAACTCCAAAGTTGGGTAGCATCTGACTTTGGCCTGCGCGGCGACCGGCCACCGACCGTGTAAACATCATCAGCCTTCAGTGTTCCTACTGTTGGGACAGGCCTCTTCTCTATGAGAGGGGATGGGCTATAATCCACACCACGCGGGCCCAGTGCGGATTGGTAGATGTCACATGTCTTCGAAGTTTTGGTTCTAGGACATGCCGGTTACCTCACGATGTTTTACTTCACCATTTTGAGAGCAGTGGTGATGGTATAAATTACATAAAGTAATGCGCCTGTCTGGGTTCGAACCCATGACTTGGGACCGTTACCACAGGGCCACCGCTGCTCTCTCTTTCTCTTTTTTCTGAAGGAGTGTCAAGGAGTGTGAAAAGACCGAACCACATGCCAATTTAGTAACCTGTGTAAATGGGCTAGCGATGCGTCTTGGTGAGGCAATTTGTGAAGCGACTAGCCGCACGGCGAAAGTTGACCTGTGTAAACCCCTCATAACACAGGGTGTATTTCACCTCATCACAAAGCCGTTAACCAAGCATTCTGTATATCAAACTTAGTAACTTTACGCAAAAATTATGGGAAACAACTTTTTTTTTTGAGATTATAAATCATGTTTTGTGGTATAACTCAATTTAACACACTCAAAACATTGTACTGATGGATGGATTGAATTGTACGGGGGTCGTAGAGATATTTAAAGTAAAAATTATGCGATAAAAAGTGGTATTTATAAAAAAGCATGTCAAAATCTTGCATTTTGACCCCCAATATCTCCGTAACTAGAAGGTTCCCAGGTATAGTGTACAAAAAAATGTTCAGAATGACGAGTAGAACAAGTGCCTTTCGTATTCGTTAAGAGGTGTTTTACACCCTTTATAGAATGTCTTTTATTAATTACGGAGGTTGTTCTTTTGTTATTTTGAACTTTTGTTTTCTTTCGTATTTGTTTTTTTTTTTTTATAAGAAAACTTCGTGTTGTGATTAAAAGTCAACTGAGTGTTCAATGTCCCAGTGCAGTGATATTTTAGTGACAGTGACAAGAACACGGATAATTTATAAAAAATAAGTACTTCAAAATATGAGGACAACAGGTGAACATGGCCATTGTATACTGTATATATTTAGGAATTTCCAGCGTGATTTTATATAATGGTTACGAACAAAATCATCCTACTTAATATTATAACTGCGAAAGTTTGTGAGCATGAATGTATGTTTGTTACTCTTTCACGCAAAAACTACTGAACGTATTTGGATGAAATTTTGCACACTGATAGTGTGGCACTTGGGCCCTTAAATGTTTTGAGTAGTGGACTGTATAAGAAATGTTGTGTTTTAGAGACACATAAAAAAATAATAATTATGGTGTGAACTAGCTAAGATTCAGATCCTTGACTAGAATAGGTAATTTGACTCCACTAACCTTTTGCTTCACCCCTGTCCTGGCTTGGATCAAGCTTGCTGATGCAGCTTGCTGCCGCGTGGTAGGATGTGACGTCACTATGGGCTTCTAGAAAGTCTTTCGGGATCCGAATTGTAGGCACACACAAATTACTGTCTAGGTTGCTCTGATACGATCAGAAGGCACTATATCACAATAGTAGACGAAAGGTCAGGTTTTACAATGTGGTAATCAGCACATCGGCTTGCACGGCAACGCGAACCTGCTTCTCTTTCAGTAGTCGAACGTCGACTAGCGCAGCACTAAGATGGCTGCTCATCGCCGTCACCTCACCAGAAGTGAGGGTAGAAGGCATAAAATTAATGGAGTTTAAAAACTACCTTAAAACTAGACAAGGATCGAACAGATAGTTTATAACCTGTGTTAACACATAAGATACTTTTTATCCCGGTAGTAAGATCTCATGGGACAATTACCAAACTTGACGCGGGAGAAGCCGCTGGCAGAAGCTAGTTTGCAGGCATGCCTAAAAGAGTAGTCAAATTATAATATATACTTGTCTGTCTTCAGATTAATTTCTGTTTTCAGTTTTTGTAGTTCAAAATATTTTTTTAAGATTCCTAAAATACCAGAAAAACCCTCAATTTAAATGTTTATATTTTACCAGTAACAGTTTATTTAAAATGCGTCTGCAGAGTATTAAAGGAAAGCAGATTTTCTCTGTAGACATAATAAAAGTGTAAAACTCTCATTAAACCTCAACTAAATTAGTTTTAATTTTCAAACTTTGTTAGTTTAAGAAAATTAAATGTTCTATCTGGGAAGAATTTATAAATTAAGTAGCTCGGAAGGGTACTCAGAAACTTACAAAAAGGTTGTAATTAAATTAAGCTTTATTTCCTAGTTATTCTTGCGTAAAAATTTAACAAAAGATAGTAGGATTCCCATGTCATAAGCAGCGAGCTTATTGCTCTCTACTAGTCACAAATCCAGACCACCTTTTTTTCGGATGGGAAATCATCCAATGACCCCTCCCACTCTGGGCGGAGCGGGAGGGAGTGTCAGACTTTTACTGACTAAAAACCATCCATACTCCTTCGTCGCCGTTTACGTTTCGGGGCCGCGGTATCTCTTTCGATCAGTCCCGCAGCCCCGGCAGGCTTTGGCACTTACTTTCTCTTTATGCTGACATCTCTTTGAGGCGCGCGTGGATCACGAACGGGCCGTCGACACGGCCTGTCGTCATAAGACGGACGGATGGCTAGCTAGCCCATACCTAACCGTCCACAGGCCCGCGTCTACGGTGACGCCCGCCGAAGGAAGAAGAAGAAGGAAGCTCCAGGAAGGTTTTAATATATAATTTGTACGCGAACAAAGTCGCAGGCATAAGCTTGTACTATATAAAATAAACTTAATAAAACGTTTTTAGATTTAATCAACTCATGAAAACAATGTATTGATAAACACTTTCTACAGCCTTAACAATCATATTTTTCTTGCACACACATAGCTTGTTTGCAGTCTGTAGGAGACCCAAAGCAATTTTTATGAAATTGGCTTCTAACGTTTTGACTCAGCAGGTCGTAAAACAAAGGTTTATGACCCACACATTTTATTGGTGATTTACAACTATTGTGGAACTGTGATCTGTGTGTTTATAGCATTTTTGTAATAGATTTGTATTAAGTACTGCTAGAAAATGTTCTCTTAGTTAATGTGATAATGCAAACACTCTTTACGAAGTCGTTAACCAAGCATTCATTATATGAGTATCAAACTAAGTAACTATAGGCATTTTTTTGCTGGAAAGCGATTTTTGAAAAATGAATCAAAAATACATTAAAAAGTTGGAATTTTTACCCTCAATATCTCCATAACTAGAAGGGGTCTAGTATGGTGTGTAAAAACTAAAAACCCTTGGTTGACGGCGTCGTGAAGGGTTAAATTTCTTCTTCATAGATCTTCTTGGGAGATCACCCACAACTGCGGGCCCTGTCCTTGCGATCCTTTTCCACCCGTAACGGGTTGGTGACCGACCACGTGGTTTCGTGCCTTCGACTCTACACCGAATCAAACACCCTATAGAATCATAGTTGCGGGTAAAAAAAAATAACAAAAAGTATTTGTTAGACTCGCACAGGACATTATACAAAAAAGATAGAACAAACAACGAGACAAAATTATAGATATAAATAATTAAGAAAAATATAAAACAATCAATCAATCAAACAATTTAGTCGTATACGAGGCCAGAAGCCTATCTCAACATGGTGCTGAGACAATAAAAAAAAGATATAGCGCTGGTATTTTGATAGGACCCAAAGTCATCCCATGATACAAATGAATAATAATAAACAAATATGAAACGCTAATATTGTGTCCAAAGAATCAGAGGATTCGCAAAAGAGAATATGCGAGAAATACAAAACTCTTTTTGTTTATTAAATATGCTTTGTATTATCGCTTATAAACATATTGGTGCGCTTGTTTAAGTTTCTAATACATCATTTATTTTATTATTTTATGTAGCATGTTTTTGGTGAAACGGAACGCACTCTCAAAACACGTCGTCCTCGATATCGGCGGTAGTGACATCAAAATTCATAAGTCAAAAAATAACTTTTATTTGAAATGTAGGTAAAGTTGCACTACGATTATATTATAATATCGTTATCGCAATTTTTGCTTGAATAAAGCACATACAATTCGTAAAATTACTTTATGAAGGCCAAAACAATAGATGTAAACAATGTAGGTTTTGATAAATGACGTCAAAGCGTGGTCGCGACAATCACGAACGTTTGAACTGTAATAGAAAAATGCAGAAGTTTAATATTATTTTTAAGGGACAAACAGTAGTTTAATTTAACTTTTAATACGTTTCTTGAGTTGATAATAGCGTAATTAATTGATTAAAGTGAAGAAAAAAATACACGCATATTCCCTATTGCACAAGCGACGACAGTCTTTGTTTAATATCGAGTTCTTTGAAAAGTTCAACATCATAAAATCCGACCTTGAAACTACCGAGGTGCCCTAAATACAACAATTTTTGGCTTTAACACGTTGCGGGACGGTAATCTCTTTTTCAAATTATGCGATATGACAGTAAAATTGCCCAATACAAATTATGACCACTGCTATATCCGTACTTACCTAGAGCAATACTAAAGAATATCAATACAACGATAGTACTGTCATAGCCGTATGCCGTTTGGCGCGTGGCGTGACACTACTCGAGCCGTCGCATAGAATCTTTATAGACCGATTACGGGGATAACCGTAGTGTGCGTGCGAGGACTACATAGAAAACGCACTAACACATATATTTTCAATGTGTGACTTTGTGCGTTCTTCTGCTTCTATACGTATGAGGGATTGATGTGATACGACAGTAAAGACGGTTTTCCTTGATCCTCTATACGAAATTTCGCTGTAATGCCCGTACCTCACTTTAAAATTGTACGGCAGTGCCCGTACTGTCATTTTTCAACTTCAAAAAATCTACTGCTAATTCAGTGCGTCCCGCAACGTGTTAAGCAGCTATTTGGGACCCAAACTAGGTAATACAATCACCTTTGTTACTGGCCAGTGTCCCTAATATTAGATTGAACGAACCCATTTGCTCGACCATTAGGGTTTCTCTTCTTACTAAAAACAAGTTAGTTGTTTTTGTACTTATTCTAGGCTATTCAAACTTAATATTTGTATCCCAGAAATTTCTCATAGAAGTAGAAATTTACTGTGATGGAGTTCAAACCATTTTTATAAGTTTTTATTTATTTACTAGCTGACCCACGCAACTTCGTCTGCGTCACATAAGAGGGAAAAAGCTACCCACTACTACTACATTTTTTTTTTCATAAGAACCTTCTCCTGACAATAACAAACACAACAAAAAAAGAATCAGCTAAATCGGTCAAGCCGTTTTCATGCTATGTCGTGACAACGGAAAACGGGTTTCATTTTTATAATATAGAAGACTAGCTGACCCACGCAACTTCGTCTGCGTCACATAAGAGGGAAAAAGCTACCTACTACTACCTACCTACCTACTTCTACATTTTTTTTTTCATAAGAACCTTCTCCTGACAATAACTAACACAACAAAAAAAGAATCAGCCAAATCGGTCAAGCCGTTTTCATGCTATGTCGTGACAACGGAAAACGGGTTTCATTTTTATAATATAGATATAGATAGATTAGAACGGTCTTGGCCACGTCTTTCAAAGTCGCGTGTTCTATCGTCGGAGGCATATGGTGCCTTCCACTTTTCGCAATGCAAAAATCACGTGCGTAACCGTTTGCGTTGAGTAATTATACATATAAATATAAATATCGCTGGACATTAAGACACAGCGCCACCTAGTGCCTCACTAAGCAAAGCTTGTGTCGTGGACACTAGATAGTTGATATACTACATGTATACTTTTTTGTTTGTAAATACATACTTGTTTTATATATAAACATCCATGACTCGGAAACAAATGTCCTTGCTCATCACACAAACATTTGCTCCTACTGGGATTCGAACCCAGGACCCTAAGAACGTAAGGCAGCGTCACTACCACTACGCCAATCGGGTCGTCAAAATTCATGAATAAGTTACTTCATGGTACATTAGTATTTAAACTTTATCATAGCGTTATTGAAAAAAAAAACTACCCTACTAACTTAAACTATCATAATTAAATACAGTAAATCAAAACTTAAATAGTCCAAATAGACCGTAGTTCAGCAACTTTTGAACTTCATTAGAACAATCCCCAAACTAGCTTTAATAGCCATATTTTGCTACCTACAATTTATACAGAAATAACAATTCTGTGCCTTTTGTTAATATTTAGTGACAGCCTCGTGGTGATATCGGTCAAAATACCAAGACAAAATTCTAATATTATAAAGCCGATGAGTTTGTTTGTATGTTTGGTTGAATGCGCCAATCTCAGGAACTACTGGTTGGAATTGAAAAAAAAATTGTGTTGAATAGTCCATTCATGGACGAAAGTATAGAGGCTAATTATTAAATGCCGCCCCGACTAAAAGGAGAAAAATATTTCTTTTGTGACCTTTTTCTCTTTTATGTCACTCAGAAAAGTTACGTGAGTCAGCTAGTAATAACATAAGTAAAAGTTGATAAAAGTTACGAGATGCTTAAGCGTAAAAAAAAATGGATAAAAAGTCGCTTATAATTTCATAACTAAATTCAAAGTTTATGCAAAGTAATTATGACTATTATACAGCAATTATGTTTAAGTTAGATAGCTTGAAACATGTTTATAATAACTTACCTACATTACAACTGCTTATCAGTTGACTCGTAATAAATGACGGTATACAGGCTGTAGAACGTTTATCGATAATCTGAACAATTTAGAGTATTCACCCTGATTTTGTTATCCTATTGAAGATTCCTTGATCGCTGTTATAAGATAGAATATTTTATTTGACAGAGTTGAGTCTCACCATGCCACAAAAGAAGTGTATTTTGTGAGATAGTGTGACTCAACTTTGAAACTACTTATTTTTCACAGTATTGTCAGAACAATTCACAAAGACCCAGTGGTTCATAGTAGTTTTTACTTCTTTGTTTGGTCCTTGTAGGAGTGAAGTATCAATAAGACTATATTTTCAAAGCGTTCCGCAAAGTTATGGCAGTTTTTGGGGACTGTCGATAGAAGCAAACACTCGTAGGCGATCCGCTATGGTTAGGTGGCCGTCACGCGAGTTCCATAATTTTGTGCACTCAAAAAAGAAAGAAAAAGCATTTATTAGCCCGCACAAGACTAAACACATCAAAAATTATCAGTATTTAAAACTTACTAATAAAAATTAAACAGAAAAAAAAATTGTAAGTAAGTATATTTAAAAATTAAAAGAAACGAAACTCGTCCTGTACGAGCCAAAAGGCACCTATCTCAGCATGGTGCTGTAACATTAAAAAAAACTTCACCGCGCTGATATTCTGATAGGGCCCAAAGTGAAGGTGATGCCACGGTCAGGCCAGATACGGATAAAAATAAAAATAAAGTGTAAACGAATAAACAATACAAACAAATTAATGTGTGAAGTATTAATAAATATAAAGAAAAAAATAATAACACCTACACCCCACGTAATGCATTATCGTTCGTCAATCTGTGCCAGGACTTACACTGGCAACACTGACGAATATAGAGAAAAAGTGCTCAACGCGCTTAAAAAAGGTTGTCATTTATATTCTTGATGACAATGTAATCCGAAAAATTTAAACTAACACTTACACAAGATTTTTGATTCAGTTAAGTTCATCAATTACACTCATACAATCCTTCTTGGCTTCAAATACACCCTGTACATCGCCATAACTTAAACATGAACCGTTACATTTGAATTATTGCACCATTATTGTGCAAATTTTGTGCATTATGTGTGGTTATCGTGCTGTATACAGGGACGGACTTTGCATGGTTTATAAAGGTGGAAGTTTGCACGGGCACGGATATCGCTTTCGGGGCTATTTCTTTGTTTGTATTGCTTAATTTTATATGGGGAATAAACTACTTTACTGGTTGTTCTGTTGCGAAAAGACTTTGGGTTTTCTTAAAACATTTTTAATCTTTGGCCACTGATTTCTAAATTGATGTGTGTCAAAGTGTTATTTTTTTTTAACTTAAGTATAGCCGTTTACTTTTGAGAAAAAATGTTACGATTATTTTTCTTTTTAATTCTTCTGCTGTTTGTACTTTCTTTACGTTATTTTAATCTATACTAATATTATAAAGCAGAAGAGTTTGTTTGTTTGTTTGTTTGGTTGAACGCGCTATTCTCAAGAACTACCAACTCGAATTAAAAAAATCTTGTTTGCGCTGGATAGTCCATTTATCGACGAAGGCTTAAGGCTGTATAACATCACGCTATGACCAATAGGAGCGGAGCAGCAATAAGAAAGGTTGCAATCGGAAAAAAAGCTTCCGTTCAGCAGGCGATGCGTTGCGATTTCAAAACTTCACGCGAACGGAGTCGCGGGCAGAAGCTTAAACGTAATGAAATAAGTAAATAGGTACTGAAAATTCAAAGCCGTTTCCTACTAATGACTCAAAAAGTAAAGGATCTCGTTTTGATCTGACACACAAACTTCTCAACGCGCTTTCTATTTCTTAACCACCTGTTTTTCTCGACTTGGCTGTGCAAACAAAAACAACGTACTTAATCCAGCCCTGCAACCACTGAAAGTGTCATCCAGTTCAGTGTGACAAAATATGCTCTGAGTCACAAAAATATTTTATTTCAACCGCTTAATCGGGTCTCATGTGAATTTTAAATGTGTCGCATAAAAAGCGTGTTTCTTGCGGTGTCCCGATTATGATGTAAATTTTACATTGCAGCCGTTTGTTATACAGTCACGTAACCGTATATTTTGAAGGGTTTTTGTTGAAGCTGCTGCATGTTGAATGAATTTGTTTAAATTGAAAAGCAAATTGTGTTGGAAAAGCTACGCCATGATTTTGTATATTAATATTGAGGTAACAAACGCATGCCTCGGCGGCGGCGACCTCTCGCGTCCGGCCCTGGTTCAATCCATGGTCCGGAGCGAGACGGAATGCTCTCCTTCTGCGAAGCAGTCAGTCTAGCGAAGGAGGTGGCGGAACGAGAGAGGGAGAAATCCTCTCTTCCCGGCCGCCGCGGGAGACGCAACGGGCGTCGGGGGCCACGTGGTGGCTACCGGCCACCGTAGATGCGGGCCTGTGGACGGTTGGCTATGGGCTAGCTAGCCGTCCGTCCGTCTAACGACGACGACAGGCCGTGTCGACGGCGCGTTCGTGTTCCACGCGCGCCTCAAAGAGATTTCAGCATAAGGGGAGGGGCCCGCAAGGGCCGAAGCCTGCCGGGGTTGCGGGCCTGTTCGAAAGAGATACCGCGGCCCTGGAACGTAAAAGGCGAGGAAGGAACACGGATGGTTTTTAGTCAGTAAGAGTCTGACACTCCCTCCCGCTCCGCCCAGAGTGGGAGAAGTCATTTGATGATTTCCTATCCTAAAAAAAAAAAAAAAAAGGTAACTAGACTCCTGAAACCTAGCGATATGAATCGAACGTTTAAAAAACTTTACAACCAGCCTATCTCACTGGATGCACCTTCGCTAATCAACAGTTACCATGCCCGTATGGTTCTCACGCCCTCTTACAAAGAGAAATCCTGTCCCAGCAGTGGAAACGTTGATAATGCAACCGTTTACTTCATTCAAGCTTTGGAGAAAAGGTTTACAAAGACTTTGGGTTTGAGGTTGCTTGGTGGCCTAAAACTGTAAATTCATTTCATCATAGAGGTATGGATCATCGTTCTCACTATTACCGTAGAACTATTCACAAATAGCTGCAAAGAAACTTCAAAGTCTTTCTCCAGGTAGTAGACAGCTCAGTCAGTCTTTCAGGTCGTCGAATCGCAGAACTGGGTCCTCAATATGGTCGTACAGTTGGAAACATCAAAGGCAAGAACACACCAGCATTATTCAACTGAATAAACACACCACAGACAAAGTGGTGTAGCTTAAAATCTCAACGGCATCGCTGTGTCAGCCCGTAAAAGGTTCCGGGTTCGAGTCCCGATCTAGATTTAAAGAGCTGACCGGTTGGCAATGACAAGCAAATGTTTATGGCATTGCATGTGTGAATGGATGGATGCGGCAGATTTGTTCAACCAGCTACTGATCTATAACTTTACGAAAATAGTACAATAAGTGTCATTAATAGTAAAGAGACGTTTCATCGAATCGAATTTACTAAATGTATCTGTCACCGTAAAATTGACAAACACTTTATATTACAATTTAACGTGTTTCTCTCTAGCGATATTCTAAACTCTCGAATTATTGTCAACTGAACATACGGAAGTATCTCTGCCCCCATAATCGGGACTTGGGGCACCCCCCCATTAGGTTAGTTAGGTTCCTTTAAACCCTGCACTCGGAAATAGGGGCCCGCGTAGCGGGGCTACGTCGACTACGCTTTTTAGGAGAATATAAAGTGTTTTAAGTTTAGGTTATATTAATCGGTATTTCTCAGGAATGGTACAATATCTTTTCATGAGAGTTGTACCACTGAGCAAGGGGGACCCCTCCTTCCCTCCACACCACCGGAGTTGACTACCATCGCATGCATTTCACGAAAAATAATGCGTTTTGTTGTAAGCAGTATGTTTGTTTGACATTATTTCGAGGGTTTACAATATCGCTAGAGATATTACAATATAACGTATTTGACCATTTGACGGTGACGTATCTATTTTTCTATTCCTTTCTTTTTGTAGTGTGTGTATTTTCTGTACGTAACCATTAAATAAATATATATATATGTATATGTCACCGTAAAATTGTCAAACACGTTATATTACAATATAACGTGTTTCTCTCTAGCGATATTGTAAAGTCTCGAATTATTGTTAACTGAGCATACGAAAGTATCTCTGCCCCCATAATCGGGACTTGGGGCACCCCCCCGTTAGGTTAGTTAGGTTCCTTTACACCCTGCACTCGGAAATAGGGGCCCCGCGAAGCGGGGCTCCGTCGACTACGCTTTTTAGGGGAATATAAAGCGTTTTAAGGTTAGGTTACAATAATCGGTATTTCTCAGGAATGGTACAATATATTTTCATGAGAGTTGTACCACTTGGCAAGGGGGACCCCTCCTTCTCTCCACACCACGTGAGTTGACTACAATCGCATGCATTTCTCGAAAAATAACGCGTTTTATTGTAAGCAGTATGTTCATTTGACAATAATTCGAGAGTTTACAATATCGCTAGAGATATTACAATATAACGTATTTGACAATTTTACGGTGACATATATATATTTTAAAATACTGTTTAAGCCGACCGATGTAATATTTTCTATTCTGTGGTCTTATGACCTGAATTCGTTGATTTCCCTAAAGTATAGAAACACAGTGGGAGCGGCGCAGTCGGCAGGAGCAGATGCGGGTGTCGTTACTGGCGGGCATACAAGTGCCAGTAAAGCGGGAAAGTAGCTGGCTTGAAAGTTACTGGCATGTGCAAATACTGGCACAATGCAGATAAATTTGCAAGTAATTCGGGCATTCAAGTTGTGCCCTTGCATGCCAGTATTACCATCACTGGCATGCCCGCAGCTGTCGCGTCTGTTCACACGTATTAGTTTGGCAACCTCCCGCGCCCCTCACTCAACGGGCGTGCAGGTAAATCAAATGTTGTGCTAGCTACGTGTATGCCATGTACAGGCAGTTACAAGCGTGCCAGTAAACGTTTACACACATGTCATGACAGTAGCTAGCTGGTGCAAGGAGCTGGTATACAAGTGTGCAAGGTACTGGCATGACGTGTATCCCCAGATTAGCAATTCTGATACCGCGCACGCGCGCCGCTGTAACTATGAACTCACAGATAAAGCTATGTGTTAGCGACAACTGCTTGTAGATTCCGCCGCCCGCACCGCTTCTACTGTGGTTTATTCAACGTGTATATGATCAACGATACCTACAAAGTCTGTGATATCGGAATAGGTGAGCAACGAAGGTTTAGGCACTTGTTAGGTACATCTGACAAGTACACATTTTGCCATTTGTGTGCTTATGTTCTATGTAATGGGGGTGAAAATATTGCCATCTACCGGGCATAAATCGATAATTCGTGGTTGCTACTGCAAAATTCCTGATGGCAAAAGCAAACACCAACTGTTTTAATGTTAAATCAAAATCGATCATGAGAAAGTGTACGATTACTTAGCATATTTGGCCCAGTGAGAAGCTCGTGGCTAAATAATAACAGACACTCGGGCTGATCTTTATTCAGGTTAAGCCGTTCTTGCCTAGTTTGCTTTGTGGATGGGTGACCACCCTAACATACCGAGTTTCCTCCGTGCCTCGGAAAGCACGTTAAGCTGTTGGTCTTGGCTGTCATTTGTCCATCTTTGGGAGTCACTAAAGTTAGTCAGTGGCCCAAAAAGTCTGACAACCAGTCTTACCAAGTGGTATCGTATTACCCAGTATTAACTGGGTTGTGGAGATCAGAAAGGCAGTTGCTCCATGTAAAATACTGATATTCTGCTGCAGCTGGCTAGACTAGAAGCCGACCCCAACATAGTAAGGAGAAGGTTAGGCAGTTGTTAACAACAAACAAACAACATAAAATGATTTCACACCCCAGTCAGATAGGCAATCGCTTCATGTAAAATACTGGTTCATCCGGTTTGACTCGAAGCCAACCCTAACATAGTTGGGAAAAGGCTAGGCAGCTGATGAGTAGCAGACACAGTTCACAATAAATAAAAAAATGTGAAAACTAACGATTGCCACATCCAAAAAGTCAATTCCAAACTTCATCCTTCAACGTTCTGCGCACGTGGATAACAGTTTCAACCTTTACAAGCTCCTGTATCGGGGATCGATCTACCGTGTGCACTCTACAATCTACAGGGTGTATTTCACCTCATCACAAAGCCGTTAACCAAGCATTCTGTATATCAAACTAAGTAACTTTACGCAAAAATTATTGCTGGGAAACAACTTTTTTTTTTGAGGTTATAAATCATGTTTTGTGGTATAACTCAATGTAACATACTCAAAACATTGTGCGGATGGATGGATTGAATAGTACGGGGGTCGTAGAGATATTTAAAGTAAAAATAATGCCATAAAAAGTGGTATTTAAAAAAAAAAAATTGGTTGTCTGTAAAGTCGGTTTACGGACGATAGATTTACGTGATAACGTCATAATCATTATTTTATGTAATAAAACACGTGGAACGGTGGAACGTTACTATGGAACGTTACTATGGAACGTTACTATTTTTCATGAGTGTTGCTGGTATTATCAATTTATAAGACGTTATCACGTCAAAATGACGTGTAAAAGTGTTTGAGAAAACCTACTTGCTGAATAAATATCATTTATCATATATCATTTATCATTTATCATTTATCATTTATCATTTATCATTTATCATTTATCATTTATCATTTATCATTTATCATTTATCATTTATCATTTATCATTTATCATTTATCATTTATCATTTATCATTTATCATTTATCATTTATCATTTATCATTTATCATTTATCATTTATCATTTATCATTTATCATTTATCATTTATCATTTATCATTTATCATTTATCATTTATCATTTATCATTTATCATTTATCATTTATCATTTATCGTTTATCATTTATCATTTACCGTTTGAGATGTTACGTAACAAGGACACTTTTGAGTCGGCCTGTTTTAAAACTCCGCAAAAAACGTCATAATCATTATTTTATGTAATAAAACACGTGGAACGGTGGAACGTTACTATGGAACATGGAACGTTACTATTTTTCATGAGTGTTGCTGGTATTATCAATTTATAAGACGTTATCACGTCAAAACTTGTCAAAATCTTGCAACTTTGACCCTCAATATCTCCGTAACTAGGACGTTCCCAGGTATAGTGTAGAACAAAAGACGAAATGAAACGATGACGAACGATGAAAAGAATGACGAGGAGAACAAGTGCCTCTCGTATTCGTTAAGAGGTGTTTTACACCCTTTATATACGAGCTACGTCTGCGTAACTTGTACCCCGAAACTTTGATAGGTATGTAAGATGATAGGGATGCTCGTTGTTTGCATTTTGGGGTCATCTTCGGACGAATGAATTTGAAGCTGCTGATGGATTAAATTTTTATTTACCAAAAGAAGTTTCAGTTGTAGGAGGTGAGCCTATTACCATCAATCGGACACAAATACAGACTCCATGACTGCTACAGCGAAATTCCGCATAGAAAATAACACTTTACCCTACCTTTATTTTTATTTTTTTGGAGATGGGAAATCATCAAATGAATTCTCCCACTCTGGGCGGAGCGGGAGGGAGTGTCAGACTCTTACTGACTAAAACCCATTCATGTTCCTTCCTCGGCCTTTATGTTCCGGGGCCGCGGTATCTCTTTCGAACAGGCCGGATACCCCGGCAGGCTTCGGCCCTTGCGGGCCCCTCCCCTTATGCTGACATCTCTTTGAGGCGCGCGTGGAACACGAACGCGCCATCGACACGGCCTGTCGTCATTAAACGGACGGACAGTAAGCTAGCCCATAGCTAACCGTCCACAGGCCCGCATCTACGGTGGCCGGTAGCCACCACGTGGCCCCCGACGCCCAGTGCGTCTACCGCGGCGGCCGGGAAGAGAGGCTCTCTCCCTCTCTCGTTCCGCCACCTCCTTTGCTAGCATGACTGCTTCGCAGATGGTGACGGCTTCCCATTCCGTCTCGCTCCGGACCATGGATTGAACCAGGGCCGGACGCGAGAGGTCGCCGCCGCCGATCGCCGCTACGAGGACACGGTGGTGCTCCGCCCACGCAGGGCAGACTTCCACCGTGTGCTCCACCGTGTCCTCCGGTCGATCCTCGCAGTGGAGACACCCGGGCGTTTCCTCCCGCCCAATTCGGTGCAGGTACCTCCCGAAACATCCGTGTCCGGTGAGGACCTGCGTCAGGCGGAAGGTGAGGACGCCGTGGCGCCTCTCCAGCCACTCCTCAAAAAGAGGGCTTACCGCCACTATCGTGGCGTGCCCTGCACGGGGTTGCGACAGTCGCTCTCTCCATGTCGCCATGAGATCGCGCCGCTGAGCGGCAATTTGCCGCGGTAGTGGAGTTTCCCCCCGGCGTAGTACCTCCGCGCGCCATTCGTGTAGGCGCGCGAGGACTATCGCCTCCAGATCCCATGGCGGCAATCCGGCAAGCAGGCTCGCCGCCTCGCGGGAAATCGTGCGGTACCCACGGACCATCCTTACGGCCACCACTTTTTGGGGCGCGTTCAGATAATGAGCGGCACGCCCCTTCAACGAACGCGCCCACACTGGTGCCCCGTAAAGGGCCATGGACCGCACGACCCCCACGTAGAGCCTGCGGCAGGAGGCGTTTGGCCCCCCAAGGTTGGGTAGGAGCCGCCTGAAGGCAGCCCCGGTCCGTTCCAGCCTCGGGGCCAAACGTCGGAAGTGCTCCACGAAGTTCCACTGGCTGTCGAGGACGAGTCCTAGGTACTTCGACGTCGATGGATACCCCTCCTACCGTCAGTGTGGATCCCGACGGTGGCGCATTCCGAGGCCCATGAAAGCACATGGCCTCGGACTTGTGCAGTGCCACCTCGAGACGCCGGATCCTTTCAACGACTATCGCTACCCCGCGTGTCACAATTTCGGCCGCCGCCTCGTGCGACCTCCCCTGTGCCAGCACCAGGGTATCGTCTGCGTAGCAAACGACGCTGACACCACTAGGGAGGTCCGCGCGCAACACCCAGTCGTAAACGATGTTCCACAGGGGCGGTCCTAGAACCGATCCCTGTGGGACACCGCACGCCATCTCTCGCCGGTTCCAGTCTCCGCAGCGACTGGGGTAGATGACGGCCCTGTCCGTCAAGTAGTCTCCGACCACACGACGGAGGTAGGTCGGCACCCGGTGATACCGGAGTGCCTCCCTGATGCAGCTCCAGGGCAGGGAGTTGAAGGCGTTGGCGATGTCGAGAGACACCGCCAAAACAACCCAGCCCCGGGATATTGCATCCCCCGTCGTGAGGGCCCTCACGCGCATGATGGCGTCCACAGTAGAGCGCCCCTTGCAGAAACCAAACTGGTTCTCCGCAAAATTCGGCCCCATCCCCTAAGGTGCTCGGCGAGGCGGTTTGCAATAACTCTCTCAAAGAGCTTGCCCACCTTGTCGAGCAGCACAATGGGCCGAAATGCAGACGGAGAGTCCGCAGGGCGCCCCGGCTTCTGGATGAGGACCAGTTTCCCCGTCTTCCAACGAATTGGGAACTGGCCTCTCTCCAAGCATGCGCTTAAGAGCCCTTTCAGTCGGGGCCCGAGAGCCTCCGCATCCGAGGCCAGGACCCAGGCTTTGCCAGGCAAGCATCGGGTCCGGGGCGGTATTTTTGGCCTTAAGCCTACCTACCGCCACTCTCAGGTCTACCCCAGTCACTTCCGGAGTGTCGTCGTCGTCGTATGGGTCCTCTTCCGGCACTACAGGTGGCGGAGCCATAGGCGGGGGCGGATGTTCCCCCCGCGAGGGGAACAGAGCGCTCACCACGTCCTCCACGAGCTCTGGCCGGAGACTCTGCGTCAGCGGGGGGGCCCAGGTGCGGAGTTTATTCCGCACCATCTTGTAAGGGCGCCCCCACGGATCTCTGTCGAGAGTCTCCAGCATCTCCAAGCGGGCCAGTTCCCTGGCCCGCAGGACAGGGTACCGGAGGGCGGTCTTCGCCGCTCTGTATCCCTCGTACAGCTCCGCCTCAATGGCTGCCGCATCCGGCGGGCGGATCCGGAGACTGCGATGCCTGGCGTACAGGCGCCGCGCTTCAACACACGCCTCGCGTAGAGACGTTATTTCGCGCGACCACCAGTACACGTGACGTCGGGCGCTTTCTGGCCGGACTCCGGGCATTGCCACGTCACAAACGTCGGACACTTTACCCTACCTGGGAATCGAACCCAGGACTTCATCACACAGCAGTTGTGCTTGCGACCACCAGACACCCACATTTTGCCAGATTAGTTGAACATTTGTGTAATGTCACAGCACCATGCTGAGATAGGAGCCTTTTGGCCTCGTACAGGACGAGTTTCGTTTCTTTTTTAAATACATTTTGTGTTTTCTGTGTAAGTTTTATTAGTGAGTTTTATACTGATAATTTTGATGTGTTTTGTCCTGTGCGGGCCAATAAATGCTTTTTCTTTCTTTCTTTCTTACATAATAGTACACTCACATATTATTCTTCTTCTTTTTTTTCTTTCGGGTAATTTTCGCACGTTACGTACCTGTAACTTTGTAGCCGCTGATGGATGAAATTTTAATTTAAAAGGACACCCACATTTAGTCAGTTATCTATGTTTAAGCCCTGTCTGGGTGTGGGTGTACTATTCGGTGTACATAATGGTACAGTCACATATTGTCTATTCATAAATGTCTTTTCATAATACTTTATTGGGAACCAAGATATTATGTAATCCGATCAAAATAAACACACACTTCCTTAAGATTATGTTTGGTTTACGAATTATTTTGGTATTACGTTTGTATGAACGACGCACGCTCCGCTGGCCTGTTAAGTGTCGTTCGGTTCTTTTCTTAATGTGCTTGACGCAGCAGTGAAAGAGAAAACAAAACTACTCCCGACACCCGGCAAATTACAGTTTAAGTGTTACAAAAATTTATAAAATTTGAATAAAGGAAATAATATTTATTTTATCATAAATACATCGAAAGTATTTTGTAATGTGGTAATATATATTTATCAGTCCTACCATAACGTATTAAATATGAAAAAAGGAATAAAAAATGATTTTACCATAAATACATCAAATAGGTACTATTATCGCAATCATTAGGACAGAAAAATAAATAGTATAGCTGACGTCTATTTTTTATTGATAAATGATAGTACGTACTCGGAGAAACTAATTTTTATTTGCAACTTCAACGTTGACTTGTTTATATTACATCAAAATTACAGATACCCCTTCTAATTTATAATAATTTACCAAAATAACGTAAATACACACAGAGCTAAACACAGAATTCTGAACAAACAATAGAAATATAAAGGTAAAATTATGAAAGTCAAAACTTTAAGAACTTTCTGTTTTCTAACTGCATATATTGTGCCCGTTAAACCATCTTTCAGTATGTACCTTCTGATGCCATTTGTAAGTGTTACTAAATATTCTGGCCAGTCTATTATTTCTATGTCAAAGTTAAAAATATCTTGGTCCGCCTTTGAAAGACTGTTGTATAGAGCTGCCGTATTTTGGTCATCAAAATTCCACTGGTTGCAAATAAAGTAGCATAACGCCGTTGACAGTTTGTACATTCTCCTGGCAAGTTTCACGTATCTGTAAAATGAAAACGTCATATTATTTACATTTAACATCACGCCTGTATTCTTCGTAGGGTTTGGCAGAGGTGTACTCAGTGTCAGTTTTAGCACTACCAGCGCCTTGGGCAAGATTTCTACGGCGCCCCCTAACTGCAATTCAAACCCGTACGAAAATATAGGCAATGGTTAAAATAATGGCTTGGATATTAATGGTTATTTTTATGTGTTTAGACCGTGATTTTTTTGCCGTGGACGGGTTTGGTTTGAATTGTTTCGATCCTTCATAAAAGAGTTACTTGATCGGCTTTTAGACAAAGACTATAGAAAGTCCAAAGTTACTCTAAAGATCGAGCGAAACGAAAATTTTAACAGTTTATAAACCTACAATGGACACTTGGACAGGTTAGCATTGTTTCAAACTACCGTATTTACTTGGGTAAGTCATAGACTAAATTATGATTAAAAAGAAGTAGACTGCAAGAGCGAGCGAAGCGAGCTCGAAAATTTTACATCTTCCCTCGAATAAATTCAGATAATTTTGTAATTTAAAATCAAAATGTCCACATGCTCCATTTTTGACAAACTTGTATTTGTATGCTACTTAATTGCCTATTAATATTAAGGGCTCGAGACAAGGGAGTCCTAATTTATTTCAGCGTCTCTTATATCGATTCATCATGTAAAAATCCCATAGGCTTTTTTCTACCCAACTGCAATGCAAACACGGTCAAAATGAATGGAATAGCTGACTAGTAGCGCAAACTGCTATGTCCACACGTGTTCAGAATGAAAACGTGGTTACCATTTTCGCCCCGGTATCCCTTTCACTTCCACCACGTATACTATCATATGCATTTAGTTGATTTAGTAAAAAGGTGTTATTTTGAAATTACAAAAATAGACATTTGTTTTTTTTTAATAGATGATTCCAAGTGATCGGATAGAATGTTCCATTGATGAACAATCTGTGTATGAGGGAGAAAGAGAGGCGCCTGCGGCGCCCCTTTACACCTGGCGCCCAGGGCAGTCGCACAACAGCACCCTTCCCTAGCGCCGCTACTGGGTGTACCTAATAGTATATTCACATTGATCAGCTATGTTAAAGCCTCATGTAATAGGAAGCATATTATCCGGACACAAATCCAGACTCCAGGCATGTTGTTGTGGAAATAATGACACAGCAACAGGAAATAATAACACTGTCTGACCTGAGAGCGGGACCCGAGACTTCATGATCAGCAGTCGTGCTTGCGACCACCAGTTTCTTTCTCTTTTAAAGATCTTATTATTATTTACTAGCACTTCATCCGCGAAAATTGTGATAGCTCGGCAAATTTGCATGATATAATGAATAATCTCAAATTACCCTAGGCTGATGAAATTTTCGTTTTTTCTAATCATGTTAATTTTAATAGCATTCCCGAAGGGGAAAAGGTCTAGCCCCACCATCCGCACCACCCTTATGCCTTCATCCTAGAATGGTCGGCCTCCCACCGACTGACAACAGAGTTGGACATCAACTCTATTGAAACCTTATAGACAGCCCCAAAAGCCTTGCACCAATTCTTGGTAATAGGGCCGGGGAGAAGAAATGGTGCAACATACTCCCCAGCAATACGTTTCTGTCTGTTCAGTTTTAAGAGCTTTTGTAACACCATCAGCCTACGATAGTTATTGTAATAAAGGACTCACCCAGTCGCTCACCAACAAAGCACACACACATACTAGATTAATCTAGACAGGGCTATTAAACCCACCTACGTTTAACTAATTCAAACAACAACACAACAACCCACTGGATGGCACTTGAACTGGACCTAGCCTCTCGGTATTAACTAAGTCTCCTAACTTAGCTCAAAGAGCTTATAACCCTATAGCGGTCTAAGGCCAACTGCTACGAGTTTCTTTCCACTCGTCTCTTCCCCGCACAGTCCGGGATCTTTTGCCCAAACATCCAGAATATGGTGAACACATGTTGCGAGCCGCACTTAGAGATTGGTTATCTTAATATGTTTCTTAAGAGTTCTTTGAAATATGTCTTATGGCTGGTTCTTGTACTTAATGCGTTTACAAGTGGGACTATTTATTGTTTAAGAATTCTAAAAAGGATGGAAGGTTGCTCTAAATAGTGACGGTACCTACCCTGTCAAGTTGTCAAATCATAAAATAGCAATGCCATGGCCCTGTAAGTGGCAGATGCCGTTTGTGTTGTTTTTAAAATTAATATCAAGAAAATTATAAGCTTTGTGACGGGCAGTCACAATAGCAACATAATTTGTAGCCTTTGTTACTTCGTAGAAATGTTGCTTTATAATGGTGTAAGAGTTTTTTTAATTGGTCGCGTAGTGCTTGAGTTTAATCGTAACAAACAAATAAATCGTCGTCGTCGTGGTCTATTTGTATGTTTTTTTTGTTAATATATTTTAGTTTATTTTATATGCCTATATATGTATTAGTATGTATACCTATTTGTGTGTTTTAATGTTTATGCTTATAAATGGTATTTTTATTTTTATTGTACTCTATCACAAACAATACTGTATTATTTGACCCAAAGGTTGACTGGTAGAGAATGCCTTGTGGCATTAAGTCCGCCTATGTGCCACTCTTGTACATGAAGTTTAATTAAATAAATAAATAAAAATCAAATCTTTCCTCCTCATAACAGTATTATTAAATAGTGTAGATAACGTAGATGTAGTTTTTAAATACCTTTTCTTGTTTCCAAGCATGACACTTATTCCATCCGCGATGTAAGCAGGAATCAGATGCAATATCCACGAGTATAACCAGAAAAGAAAAGAATTTTCGGTGTTCCAGTTGAATGGGTATGATACTGACATCGGTGATTGGTAGTCTCTACCCTTAGTGCTTATGGCATCTTGCAAATACCCTGGGCAACATAGTAATAAAAGTTACAACATAGGAAATTATGATTTTGTTTTATTTTTTTGGTTTGTACCTCAGTCAGCAAACACGCTGTGATGCAGATTGCAAAGTGACACAGGTAACTACGATACCATTGCCGTTAAAGATATGTTACGAGTTTGCTGAGTAGGACCTCTTAGTAATGTTAAAAGGATTAACTGAATTCTAACAAGGAAATACTGACAACCTCTCTTTTTACAATCCACTTTTCGCTTGTCCGCTATGTTAACCAAAGCTGAAGTAGCGCTATGTCTTAGAGAAAATCCAGGTTTGACACAAATTAACACACTTTAATTTATTCCTCTTAACCTAACCGACTTAAAACCACCCTGGTGCTCCCTTCCCATTATTGCACCGGGATCATGCCAACTAGAGCGCCTTCCACAATCCCCGGCTAGTGACTAAGAAAAAAAGTCAGTGACTGACGTCTTGTTTTTCTTCTTAGTCGTTCACTCTTGACTTAGTGGTCGTAGTCATGAGAGGTCGCCCACAACTGTTTGATGGAGTCTGTCTATCAGGTTGGTGATCGACCACGTGGTCTCCTGCCTTCGACTCTGCCCTGGATTACCAAACGCTCCATGGAATCATTGTTGCGGGTAACGTGTCCAAAGAATCTGAGAATTCGTAATAGCACAATCGACGACAGTTTTCGTTTAAAATTTTATTGAGTTTTACATTGAGTATTGACACGTTCGTCCGATGAGCGGTCTAGGAAATCCTTCTCATGCGCCTCCAACACCACATCTCAAGGGCGTCAATCTTACATACGCAATGTCCATGTCTCTGCTCCATAGCGGAAGTTCGGGAAAACCAAGGGGTTCATGAGGCGTGTTTTGGTACTTTTTGGTCTCTCCAGATTTTGTGCAGCCGATCGATTTATGGCGCGTCGTCGTCGAATCTTGGTGTCACAGCCCCACAATTGGTGATAGTAGAGCCCAAATAGATGTAGCTGTTGAAGACTCACAGTTGTCAACTGGTTTGACATCTGGGTTGCTCTCGTGAGCTATATCCCCTATCATCATCTTGGTTTTCAGTCTTGTCCTAGGGCAACTTAAAAAAAATGGATGACCCACGCTTAGTCGCTTTGAAAATTTTATCATTATCGACTGTTTTGGTTTCGTACCCGAACGGTAACCTACGGTATTCCCTGACTATCACGAGGATTTTTCTCATGAACCTTAATAGCTAGACAGTCAATATTTTCACAGATGATGTATTTTTGCTGCCGCTATTACAACAAATAACTAATAACAAAATTAAATTAATATTTAACGGAGTCTCCCATAAAACAAACGCGAATTTTTTATCCGTTATGTCTTATGTTGTTTAGATAGAACCCTTCGTGTACTAGTCCGACTCGCAATTGGCCAGTTTTTAAATCATACTTACTCCAAGTTGCAGGATTTCTGGCATTCGGAGCAACCATGTAGATCATTACATCGTTTTCACCCGCAGCTCGTTTCCTAGCTGTTTCCCACCCTGCAGCTATTATCACATTATTAACATAGTCTACCGGTATAACAGCTACTACAACAGATTCATTTGCTTTTACTGTATGCATTACACCTATGGTAGTAGCAAAGAATAGCTGAAAAAAAAATATATGTCAGCCTACGTCATCACCAAGCGCAGTTTAACTTTGGAGAATTCTCGTATTCTAATAGTTTATTGACCACCTATAATGTCAAGTCCAGGCTTTTGTGTTCACCAGCGGAAAATATAACAATTCACGAATTCTAAAATAAGGGTTTTGGTCATTTGATGATTTCCAATCCGAAAATATAGGATGATTTTTTAATCGTTCTTCAGAAATCGAATCAATCAATCAATCAACCAATCAGTTTATTTCTGAAACATAGGTGTTTACATAATTAAGTGGTGCGCTATGTTTTGCCATAATTAAGACATACAAAGGAGATTTTGTTTTTGGGCCCACCTGGTCGTTTCATTTATTATTCATAATAACACCAAAAGAAAGTAAACATTTTACTACGGTATTATAATCATAATAAATATGCTATGTTTTGTTATTTTTTTGCGAGTCAAATCATTCCTGTTGTGGTCAATGTCATTTGACAGCAAATACTTACGTGAATAGAAGCGTTTTTTTCTGTTTACAAAAAAAATACCGTACCTACCCGTTGGTAATCATATCTGCTATAATTATTATAGGATCAGAAAGAACATAAAAATAAATATTGTTAAACTGTGAGCTTCTTTCATGCTATTTTTAAAGGTTTACACTAAAATCACATAGATGGTTTAAACATTCAACGTGGCACGGAACGTTTTATACCAACTTTTTTAGTGATTGACAGCCAACTTTATTATTTCGACATTTACTTTTCTGTTTATTTTGGTTTTCGTAAGTGTTTTTGCAGATTTTTCGCATTCTAGTTAAACCACTACAATCTAGAGGTTATAAGGAAGAAATCAATTTAAGTTTCATTATTAAATGCTACAATTTATGTGGGTGGCCTAATCCCCGAACAAAACATTTTTCTCCTTTACAAGGGACCCATTAGGTGTCATTACATTATAGCATTAATAATTTAAAATCAATACATGAAAACAAAAAATAATAAAAAATAAGCGTTAAATAAAAATTAATAAATAGTCATAGTACTTCATATGCATTATTATAATGATTGGTCGTTCAAAAATTCGTCTACATTATAGTAACATTAAGTCAATTAATAATTTGAAACGAGCTTTTTTAAACATATTATATAATGTCATGTTTTTTATGTCATCAGGATTTTAATTAAAAACTTTAGGTGCCATACCATACAAACTTTTTCGCATCAATCGGGTAAGACCGCATCATTTAAAATTACACAGTTTATTTACGTATTGGGCACGTAATGTTTTTTTTAGTGGTAGATGTTTTATCAAATAATTGTGTTTCTTTTCACAAACAACGCAGTTTCCAATATTTATAATGCAGGAAGGGTAAAAATCTTTTAACCCTTAGAAGCCTGATTTTCAAATTAAATTTAAAAAAATATCAGTGTATTCTATGCAGGAGCTAGATAAATGGAAAAATAATAAAAAAATCACATTATATATTTAATATATATATTTCGAAAAAAACATCTGGTATCAATTTTGATACTTCAGGCATTAGGGCCATAAATAAGTCGGAATACAATTAATGTTCTGAGGTATGAAATAATGAGAAACATTTGTTATTTTTATTGTCACATAAAGAAACTTTACATTTTACACAAATCCATGAAGTAAGTTTTCTACAATTGTTATATTTACATTTATTCCTAGAATCTAAAAATATTTTCTCATGGCCGACTCGATCGTAACGTATGTCAGTGGAGGGTAGGACTTGTACACCTGCCCATGGTATTTTAGAAGGATCAGGGATTTCTTCTCGTCAACTGGTACTTGGTCTTCCCCTTTTATTATCTGACCGAGTTTGATACCGACATAAAGTGTCTGCAAGCTCGGTTCTGAAGTCGGCTAACTTCATTATATCCTTCTGCGATTTCCTGTTCACTATACAAAAATTTTTGTACAGCACCCAAGCATTTATCACAGTCATGTCCAAGAGATGATAAAACAGCCTTGTTGTCCACTTTCTTGACTTTATGCGAATGCGATAACGGCCAATGAAGCTGTCCATGAGATCAACGCCTCCGATGTGAGCATTATATTCCTTTATAACCCGAGGACATGATATTTGGATATTCGTTTTTAGTTTTTTTTCGTAACGGGTTATAGTTTCTGCTGGTTCAGCACCACCCGAAAATTCTATGCCTTCAAAAGAGGCAACGTTTTCGTGATATGTGCCTCTGGGTACGCTAGATTTCAGGATTTCTTTTTTTTCTGGCAACTTGCAAGACTCACCAAGCCTGTTTCTCTGTACAGTGCCAAGACAATAAATACCTTCTTTGGTCAAATAATGTAGCAGAGGAATATTGGTGTAAAAATTATCAAAATAAATGATATGGTTGATGTGCCTTGGGACTGGTCGAAACAATCGAATAACAGTATTTGATACTACTCCAAGGTCTGGTTCTTCAGGTAGACGTTCAATGTCCTTAGCTCCTGAGTAAACTTCAAAACTGTATGCGTATCCAGAAAGAGAGCATAAAACATATAATTTGAATCAAAAAATAAAGGTTTATTGGGTAAATACTGTTTCATAAAATGTTTTATTTTTGTTGCACACATTTGCTCGTCCAGTGATAGGCGGTGGTCAAATGGTACAGTAATAATTTTTTTATTCAAATGATCTATCACTGGTCTAACTTTATGCGGTCGGTCGTGTTGGGGATGATCGGAGGGCAAATGCTTAGTGTCGTCATTCATATGAAAAATTTGTCTGATTTTATCAAATCTGTTGCGATTCATGGTTTGTGCAATAGGTTTGAATTTAGCAATGTTTGACCAATATGACCTGACACTAGGATAATGGTAAACACTTGTAAAAATAAGAATTCCAAGAAACTTTCATAACTCCGAGACAGTAATAGGATCTGTAAAGTTGGGATTCTTTTGGAAAGCATATTTATTTGATTCGTCCACTAGAACTTTCAATATTTCATCGAAGAAGTAAGAAAAAAACTGAAACGGCGTTTCCAAATTCAGAATTTCTTGTGAGCACTCAGTATTTCCTTCGAATTTAAAAGCGTTTTGAACAATGTCCATATTTGTTACTCTCCATACCATATTTCGAGGGTTGCAGGTGTAATTATTTGCCAAAGGAGCTGGACTTTGTTCAGCGATCCCTAAATGTTGAATTTCAGAAGATTCGTTGACTAACGGCGAATTTGCTTCCAACTCAGGGTCAGCGGGCGAATTACCTACATCATCTTCATCTTCTAGCTCCATCTGAAGATCTCTTTGACTCGAATAGTAGTCGATGTCATCTTCATTATCGCTCGACTCGTCTTCTGAAATTTCACCATTTTCTAGCTGCCTCAAAATGGCTTCGATGTCATCCGGCTTCATTTTCGATAAATTATATCTATAAAGCAATTGATAAAAAAGTTATTCCAAAACAAAACCAAGCAGAAAAATAACAATAAAGGCAGAATTATATCCAAAAATTAAGATTAGCTAAATAATAGTAGCTAGGTTTCATACAGCCCGGAATGCCTGAAGTACCAAAATTGATACCCACAAAAATAGCACATTTCTCTTCAAGCAAAGAAAGCAATCGTAACAAAAATTATAATTTAGTGAAAATATGATATTTACTCACCTCAAAAGTATTTTTATTATTCGGAAAAAAGAAAATTCGTCAAAGGTATCAACCACCAAACTTTTTCAAAAAGTATGTTCACTTGTTCAATTAGGCGCGAAAGCAAAATGTCATAGATAATCAAACGATGTTGACATTTGACTTTTTTTTTTATTTCGATCTAAAGAACACTATGCAATAATCAACATACATTCGGTTTGAAAGTTCGGTTTCAAATTTGATACTCGAGGTATTTAAGGGTAGACTTAAAATAGGGTCTGCATCTATCAGTTGTTTTTTATATTACACATTGCTCTGACACATCTTTTTTGCATCCTAAATATAAGCTCACGGTCTGTCGACTGTCCCCAAAATTACACCATATCGCAACACAGACGCTACAAGTCCATCCTTATTCACCTTTTTGATAACTGAGAGAGTACTTATGCAGATTTACTCAGGCGTTTACTAAGTTTTTCAATCATGGGTTTCCAAGTAAGCCCACTATCGATGATAATACCCAAAAACGTAGCATTATTGACTTCTTCGATTTTGTGGTTATTATAAGTTACATCAATATTTGGATGTGCTTGCCGTTGAAAAAAAGTGCATCACCTTAGTTTTATTTAAATTAATTACGAGATTATTATTATTCATCCAACTGATGATATCGAGAAGCGATTTATTAATATTATTTTAATAAGTAATCACATTATTACATTTTATTACAGCTGTGCTATCATCGGCAAATAGGATCATTTTGTTTTGTATTATTTTTGGCAGATCATTTATGTATATCAGAAATAATAATGGCCTTAGCACGCTACCTTGGGGCACTCCATGTCTTACGTGTCTTGATTTTGATCTAAATATGATCTGCGTTTTAGTCTTATGACTTAGTCTAGATATTTCCGTGTATTGATATCTGTCACTAAGGTATTATTCAACAACTTTCAGAACATTGCCCCTTAAGCCACATCCATGTAATTTCTGCAGTAATATCTTGTGATCTACATACTCAAATGCCTTAGTCGTATTAATAAAGATTGTACATACTGGATTTTATTATCTACTGATGTCATAAGATGAGATAATAAATCGCACAGTGCCATATTGATAGTACCTATGATTTTTACGAAATCCTTTTTGTTCCTTGCAAAATAGGTTGAACTTTTCAAAGAACATATACATTGAGTTATAAATTACTTTTTCAAATATTTTTGAAAGTACTAGGAGTTTTGCTATCGGCCTATAGTTTTTTAAATCTGTATTGTCGTTTCTTTGAAAAAGAGGTTTGATTAAAGCTTTTTTTAGACCTTTCGGAAATATGCCATCAGTGATGCATAAATTATTGATGTGTGCAAGAGGTGGCGCTATAATTTCTTTAACATATTTAATAACTCTAGTAGATAGGTACACCATCATAACCAATTGTGTTTATTTTTTGAGATTGTCAATTATTTAAATAATGTCAGTCGTCAAAACAGGTAACATAAATAGGAATTGCCATGTCAAAGGAGACAATTTTTTTTGTTCAGGGGTTAGGCCACCCACATAAATTATAGCATTTAATAATGAAACTCACATTGATTTCTTCCTTATAACCTCTAGATTCCAGTGGTTAAATTAGCTAAGCATTGTGTAACCGGAATAAATGCGAATAAACTGCAAAAACACTTACGAAAACCAAAATAAACAGAAAAGTAAATAATGAAGTTGTCTGTCAATCACTAAAAAAGTGGGTTTATAACGTTCCGTGCCACGTTGATTGTTTAAGCCATCTATGCGATTTTAGAGTAAACCATTAAAAATAGCATTAAAAATGCTCACAGTTTAATAATATTTATTTTCATATTGTTTCTGATTCTATAATAATTATAGCAGATATTATGATATAAACAGAAAAAAACGCCCCTATTCACGTAAGTATTTGCTGTCAAATGACATTGACCACAACAGGAATGATTTGACTAGCAAAAAAATAACAAAACATAGCTTATTTATTATGATTTTAATACCGTAGTAAAATGGTTACTTTCGTTTGGTGTTATTATGAATAATAAATGCAACGACCAGGTGGGCCCAAAAAAACTATATCCTTTCCAATATTATTTTGATTAGTCAACTTCATGTCATTTTGTAATTATAATTTTTGATTTCGTCAACAAAGTAGTTAGTAAGTTGTCGAAGGTATCTTATTTCTTAATACAAATTACACTTACGCCTGTGGCTCCGTTAAGACAAGACTTATCAACCCATCCAGGATTTGGTTCATGTTTAGCACCAGTAACTGAAAAAATGAGGATTTTAGGTAATACGAGTACATAAGCCGTAAATCTAATCGTAAACCGTTAGGACCATTCGTTTGTCAAACTAAGGGCGATTGTGCACTACAAGGAATTTTACTGTCCGAACATCCGACTTTTTACGGTCCGAAGTGGCATGAAAAAAACGGATGATTGGCTTGTGCACTTGTCCGTCTTTAATCGGATGAAACGCCTCAGTTTAGGGTAACTTTGTCTTTGAAAATAAACGCCACGCACGCGAAATTACTCTGAACGATGAGTTTCTTGAAACGTCGGCAGTTCCGTTCCGGAATGGGGAAAAGTAAAATGTCGGACGGTAAAATTACGTATAGTGCACAAACTAGTATAATAGTAAAAAATCGGAATGCCGGACAGTAAAATTCCTTGTAGTGCACAATCGCCCTAAGTCTTATTTGCGGCCAAGTTTTAAATCGATAAAATCAGAAAATTGTAGAAATCATTATTTTAATTAAATAGGGCGGCTACAGAGTCACATAAAAAAAAGGTATTGGATTTAGTACAGTTTGGTATGAGTTGGTGGGTAATAGGGGTTAAAGCTAACATTGTAAAGGGGTTTGGGTCCCCGATTATAACACTACCACTTTTATTACAGGGTAATGCATATTTTCGATAAATCAATGAAAAATGTTTCTGACCGTTTTTTTACGGATGAGAAATCATCAAATAACTTCTCTCACTCTGGGCGGAGCGGGAAGGAGTGTCAGACTTCTACTGACTAAACCCATCCATGTTCCTTCCTCGTCCTTTATGTTCCCGGGACGCGGTATCTCTTTCGAACAGTCCTGAAGCCTCGGCAAACAGAACAAATAACCCCTCTATTTACCCCGTTCAACTAGGCAAACGATGAACACCAAACACCACGTATATCAATTTCATTAGTCTTACGGCCAGAATTCATAGAAAATGCCCATGGTCCTTTTTAATTGCCATCGCCATAAAGATCATCCATACCAACTTTCTGTCCACTTTAAACGTTATTATTATTTTGTAAACGCTGTGACACAAAGCAATTGCTAATAAAAAACTAAAACCTCCATGAGAAATAATTAAAAAAATATCCGTCTTCTATTTACTGACTACCTGTAGCTCAAACAGACTCCTACAGATGATAGCTGTCACCTTTGCTTTTACATCATATTCTAAAATACAGGTTGCTACTGAAGTTGCCTAGTCTGTTATTTGAACCCCGAAGCTCAGCAGCCTTGGTAACGACCATGATACCAGAGCATAACTATACCGACAATTAGATTAATTAACCAAGTTCGACGTGCACTCACCGATAGCTGGTCTTACAACACATATGGGCAAATCATTCCCGACGCTATGAACCAAGTCTTCAGCGACCGACTTTGCAAATGTGTACGTATTTGGCCAATTTTTTATCAAACTGCAAGATGAATGAAAATAGAATAAGTAATAAATAAATGACTTAAAAAGTATATTACATAGGTAATCTTTTTTCTAGTGTTTACTATTTTAAAACTTCATAAAGGGTAAAATAAGGAAAATGGCGTTATGTGAATGAAAAAAACAGTAAGCTGGTAGATTAAAGTTATAGGCGTTTAATCTTTCAATTATTACACTGTCTTTATTAAGCATTATTAATTTATGCAAATAAAATCACATCAGCAGCAGCCTTGCTTGCTAAATTCCAATCCAAACCCGTGATGAAATTTGTACTTTTGGTGGTTTATCGAGGTTAAGAAAGTATACAGATTGATTAAGAACGATAAATGATGATCTTATAATTTTGCCAGTGGTAGTGTACCATAACCCAAAACAACGGTCCGCTGGCCAGTTCTACACAACATTAAAATACTTACTTCGGTGTAATATCATTTATTCTTTCTTCATCAACTGTCTCAGCAATCGAGATCATAGCCATTGGATTTATAGGACTTTTGTAGAACTTTTCAGATACTTCTGTATTAACGCGGTCCGTGCGAGCATGTGAGAATGCTGTTGAAACGTAGACGAAAGATCTGTAGAAGAAAAAAAAATAGTTTCACAAGAGAGAATAAAAGAAACCTCTGGAAAGTTCTTGGAAATCGTTGACAAAGAGTCTGTTGACTCCATTTACAACTAGCCACGCACCACCGCATCAGTGACTTCTGTAGGTCCTGAGAGGAGCCAATTTTATTTATAATCTTTGGATACTACATCGTAAGCACCGCACTCGTACTAGGTCTGGCCATGGCCATGTCTGGGTATGGCTATTCGGAGCGCAAAATAAAGAAAACTGAGGTTTTTTTTGAATTATTATGAACGGGACGACAACACGAGGATGTCGACTGCGATGAGAACTAAAATACAGCTAACAATGGAAAAGCCAGATAATTAAATCACCGAACCTTACTTATAATAAATTACAATATGGACACGAAAATCGTGATAGTCAGTATTTTCTCATAGCGTTTTCTTTCCTTACCTAAGGTTTTTGCAAGCCTTGCTAAGTGTAAGCGTCTCTCTGGTGCCTCGCACATTGATCAAGGTCGCCACGCGGAGGGACTCATCAAACCTTGTCGTGGCTGCCAGATGAAGTACTATGTCCACCTAGAAAACGAAAAAAACAGTAATTGAATAGACTATAGCATTTAATCTGAAGTCAGTTCAAAGGCTGGTTGAAGTTTAGCAAACTTTAGTGTAGTTTGAAGGTAAACTACCGGTTTCGGAACCTATAAATGACAGAAATGTTTAAACTTCAAGTAACATATCACACAAGCGAGTGTCGAGCGAATTGAAAGCGAGGCGAGTGCGCAGCGAGTTCGCAAAGTGCGCGCAGTGAACACGCTACGGGTGGGCAGCGAGCTCGCTGCACACTCGCCCCGCTTTCAATTCGCTCGCAACTCGCTAGTGTTATAAGGTTCTAGGTACAGAAATTACAATAGCCGAGCTCTCCATCTAGCAAGGACGATGGATCCGGTACCTGTTCTGTAAGAGTGTTCCAATCTTCTTCACTCAAGCCAAGTCTAAGCTCTGCCACATCTCCTGATACTGGCACTAGTTTTTCAGCGAAATTTGGTTGCTGCTCTCGCAACAAATCAAATACCTGGAAACAACGGTTTCAATCATCAATATTCAATATTTTTTTAAGAAGTTCTAAGATGATCAAACAGCTTTTATTTTTCAATTAGAGTCTGAGTTTGTGTCCATTTTATATAAAAAGGTCACCCTTATTTCATCGAACTCAAATATTACTGGAAACCTTGGCATAGCTGCGGTGTTATGAGTATGTTATAACTAATAAGCAAATGTTTATAACTTACAGGATCTTGCAGCATTTCAATCATCCTTTGTTGTAAAGTTTTACCTTTTTTGCTTCTTAGCAAGAAAAATATTTTCGATACTTTAGTAGCTCTGCAAATAAATAGGAGTAACTTAATTATAAAAAATATTGTAGTCAATAACGTAATAGTAATATTCCAGTTCACCTTGCTCAGAAAATTATGACCAAGGTGACATTCGAATTGTAAAAGCATCTAGATTTTTTTTGAAGTCCCACATACCAATGGCAAAGGCTATAAACATTTTAAACGTTAAAGTTTAAACAAAAAAGTTAAATTAAATTTTAAAACTCTCGACCCATAATAAAGTTGTAAATAATGTACTAATAGTTAAATGAAAAATAATTTATTAGGTCCTAGGCACCAGTCATTACCCCACTATCCACATCTCATTGACATTCAATTAGTTAGTTAGTTTTAAAAAAAATTCGCCATTTTGTGGTGGCGGCCATCTTGAATTTGAAATATATCAAAGTGTATAGTATTCTACTAGTCAAGCTCTTTCATTTGATACCTATATCCAGGGTGTTGCGAAAACATATGTGTTCCCCCATTTTGTGGCAGCGGCCATCTTGGACCGATTTTCATCAAACATAGCTGAGAACACTCCCGACTTAACATAAAATAACATAAAATAAGTAAAATCAAATTAACATAAAATAACTTAACATAAAATAAGTAAAATCAAATTCAGTTCATCCACCTCCACGATCACGATGCCCAGACAGAAACACACACTCAGAGATACACGTCAAACTTATAACACCCATCGTTTTTGCGTCGGGGGTTGAAAAGAGAAGTTTTTTTTTTCAGATGTCTCAGAAAATATTGCCAATATTGGAAATAGAAAAACAGATTCTGAAAAGAGTATTATTTTAAGTATTAAAATAAAATAAAAAGTTCTAGGTACTTCCTGAAATCCGACCAGACAGTCACGAAATAAAAACCGATAAAGACGCTTGAATGACCCAAAACGTCTCAAAATACGGATAGTTAGTGATTTCATTTGATAAATTTTTCAAATGCAGCGGTCGAGATTATGGCGTGGCAAGGGGTGCGAAGAATCCCCGGATGGGATCCGGCTGCCTTTACCAACGCCTGGACCTGGCAACATATAACACGCATACACACCGAACCAACGAGAAGACAGTGGAACAAGGAGGATCGACTTGAGGAGGAATTGAGCAGGCTGCGATGGAGTATTGTGGGATTGTCTGAAGTCCGAAGAGAGGGGCAGGACACGATAATCCTAAAATCCGGCAACCTGCTTTATTTCCGAGAGTGAGACCGCCAGTCCTAGGGTGGGTTTAACGTCCACAAGTCCTTTGTGAACAACGTGGTGAAGGTCGAAAGTATGTCGACCAGGGTGGAGTACCTTATACTCAGAATATCCTCAAGATATTTGCTGAAAGTCATACAGGTCTACGCCACGACCTCGTCACACCCTGATGACGAAGTGGAGACCATGTATAAGGATATCTCTAAAGCCATGCATGGTTTTAAAACTAACTTCACCGTTGTCATGAGGTTCTGCAACGCAAAACTGGGCAAACGAGACGGGAAAGAGCTGCAGGTGGGGCAATTTGGAGTTGGACGTCGGAACCACCGGGGTCACCGACTGCCTAGTTTCATGGAGAAGGAGGGCCTATATACGATGAACTTCTTTTTCAAAACCGTAAGCGCAGGAAATGGACCTGGCAGAGCCCCGATGGTGCAACTAAAAACGAGATTGACTTCATCATGACAACCAAGAAGCAAAATATGGTCAATGATGTCTCTGTGATCAATTCGATGAAAACCGGGAGCGATCACCGCATGGTAAGAGGCACATTGAACCTCAATATCAAGCTAGAAAGGTCTCGACTGATGAAATCTACGCACTGGCCAGCACAGATCCAAGTCCAAAACTCCGAAAGCTTTCAGCTTGAACTCCAGAGTCGTTTCGAGTGCCTAGAAAGCTCAGTGGACAAATACAACGATGGGTTAGTGGAAACTGTCCATACGACTGGGTCTACTTTCAAGACACGTTGAACAGATCAGAAAAAACGGTTCGCCGATCAAACTCTCAAGCTCATGACGGGGCGGCGGCGTAAGATGATCCTGCAGTTTTCAGACGAGGCGTTTTAATACTGGCAGCTCAATAGACGGATCTCTAAGCCCTTGAAGGGTGACCGCTTTTATATCGATCGTATTAAATACGCGATCGAACGGAACAAAGACTCCAAATTATTTCCAAGAGATTTGGCTATTGGGCAGATCCAGATCATGAAACTGAAGACCGACGATGGCAGGATCTCATCCACCAAACCGGAGCTACTGAGGGAGATCGAGAGCTTCAATAGACAGTGGTGCACGTTACTTAGTAAACCCGTTGTCGATCTAGCAAACGACCCAAGAGCTAGCCTGACCCGACACTATACCGAAGACATCCCGGACTTCAACCTGTACGGGATTAGGGTGGCTCTGAAACAGCTAAAAAACAACAAGGTATCGGGTGATGACGGAATTACGGCCGATTTCTTGAAGGCGGGTAGATAAACCGGAACTTATAATAATAATAATATCATTTAATTCGGGTAACAAAAGACCCATATCACATATACCTTACAGACTAACATACATATTTATTAAAACTACAAAAACATAAATAAAACTATTAAACACGAAGAGACGGCGTCATGTTGCGCTGCGTGGTGTCGCGTAGCCTTCCGCGGAATCGCCGATACACGACACCTTTCGGCCAAAACTCTTCCTTGAGGAAGGTCTCAATGTCATGAGTCGGAACTCGCACCACGAACGATTTAAAATTCACAAAGCCATCCTCGTCACACGTGGCCGCTGCTGGGCCTTGCTGTTTCGAAACCTTGTTGGAAGGTTCACAGCAGCTCTTATTTTTCTTCCCCTTCTTCACCTGCGATACAGGCGTGGCGACAATCGCAGCGCTAGACTTATGTACGCATATATCGTGCATGTAGCAAGCATGTAGTATGCAAGCAAGCATGCAAGCAAGCAGCAAGCATACATGCAGCAGGCATGCAAACATCTGAACAAGCACATACCATGCATACAGCAAGCATGTAGCACCATGCAAACAAGCATGCAGCAATCGTGCAGCATGCAAGCAAACATGCAGTATCCACCATCGTTCCGACTCGTCGATGGTTCGCCTCTCGATTTTCCGCTTAGCTGTTTGACACGTTACCTTCTTGACATTCTGTACCAATGTGGCCGAACTGGTTACATTTAAAGCACTTGTTACCTTTTTTGAATGAACTCGCTAAATGACCTCTTTCTCCGCACTTGAAACAGCGATAAACTTTATCACTTGCGTTTTCCTTGACGTTAGTGTCGTCTGCTTTAGCTTGCTTTGAGGATTCGCGCTACTCGCGCTTGTCCGCCGCACTACGTGAATTTCCTCGTTTCATCATCTTCTGCTTCATAGCGTGCCAACCTTTCCTTAAGAACCGCATATGTTGTGACACCATACAGACCAAATTTATACTGCTCGTAATCGATAATCCCTTCTATTATATATTGGATTGAAACGTAATCAGCGAACTTCGCTCTTTTGCCTAGTTCTTTCATGGTCAGCATATACTGGTAATAGCTCTCGTTGCTACGCTTTTTACGAGGTGCCATTATTTCGTGCATTTGCTTGGTATTTATCGAATCTGGAAATTCTTTTTGCAGGGCGTTCCTCTTGAAAATTTAAAATATAGTGGCACATGTTATTTTTCCATTTTTTAAATTACCATGACACTACGTCACGCCAGACCAAACATCACACTATAAATACTTTGGACTTTGAATTTGGAAAGAAACCTATTATACTCGACACGTGATTCGCCCCACGTGTTACTCTATTTCTATAAGTTGTTGTTCATTTTCGCATTTACCTGAATAGTTTTTCAATGAGTTGCTTGCCGAGGAAGCCAGAGCCACCTGTTAGGAACACAGTGGCACCGTTGTAGAACTGCTGCACGTCAGAGGTTCCAAGAGCTGTCACTTCATGCACCGGTTTCATTCGGGCAAGTAACATTGCCTCGAATTCCTGGGCTGGATCCATTGTTTCGACTGTCAATATAAAAAAAGAGTTCTCAATGGAAATCTCAAGATAAGGCTATTTATTGTAACTGAGAGAAGTACGCCAAAAACACTCAAAAGGGAGACCAAATTTTATAGTGGCTGAATTTTAATGAGACTTTTTTTGGAGAAGAACGTTAACAAAAAAATCTCAGTATGATTTTGAACTTTACTTTTTATGGAGGAGTTTATATTTTATTAAAGTTGTGCAACAACATAGTTTTATATTTTTTAGCAACGAATATATTATGTCGCTTAGCAAATTTTGAATATTTGTGGTTTGTATTTTGTAAGTCATGTCTCAATTCATATCAAAATCATTCACTCGTGAGCAATCGTACGGAGTAGTCAAATATCTATTATTTAACTATCTACCCTATCCCCCAACGGAAAAAATGCCTAAATGCGATAATTGTGATAAAACTATTACAAAAAAATCACCGGGGCTGGAGTGCAACAAATGTGGCAAAGTAGTTCACGCAAATCAAATATGCACAGGCTTATCCTCTAAGCAGCTGTCAGCTCTGCGGAATGCCGAAAACCTGGAGTGGACATGTGATGATTGTCACAAGGAGTCTCCTCATCGTAAGTCCTTCGTAATTCCGGAAGATGATGAAAATGAGGATGATAATGGTAGCGAGCTGGATGGGAACAGTGCTGCAGTGAATAAATTACTCCGTGATGTTTCACTCGAAGTTAAGAAAGCAGTGAAGAAAGAACTGGCATCAGTGAATGATTCGCTAAGCAACTGGTGCTTAAAGATGAATGCTGTAAATTCTACACTGGAAATTCTAACAGAGAAAGTTAAAGAAATGGAGAAGAAAAACACACACCTCGCGAATCAAAACACACACTTGGAATTAAAAATTGATGCATTGGAACAACACATCCGAAATATTGAGCAAGAAACACTGGCCAATGTGCTGGAGATCACTGGTATTCCTGATAATGAGAACGAGGACCTCGGCATACTCTCAACTAAAATAGCCTCAAAGCTCAACATTGAAAAACACCAAGTCACAACTATCAAAAGGCTTAAAGGCAGAAATGGTAAAGAAGGCGTTATTCAGGTGATGTTACAACATGAGGAGCAGGTGGATCAGTGGATACGTACGGCGCGGAAAGGACCAATTGTTGTTCAAGATGTAGTACCCGAGGTCAGTTCTGACTTAGCTAAGTCAAAAGTTTTGTTAATTACGCCCTTACCAAAGCGAATAAATCACTACTATGGCAAGCAAAACAATCGTTGAAGGAAACGTACAAATACATCTGGTTCCAGAGTGGCAGAATATTGGTACGTAAAACCGAAAACGACAAACCGACTGTCATTAGGTGCACTAGTGATATTGATAAAATGGTGGTCCAGGGGAATAATTGTCGATAATAGTTAGACTTAGTGATCACGTCGGTTTCTTCACCGGAAATATCGGAATTACTTGAGTGTTCAACCATCAACGAGTTTAGTGATCACCTCCCAAACAGTAAACAAAAACTAAATATTGTCCATATTAATATTCGCTCGATTGTTAAAAACTTTTCTTTAGTCCTTCAATTTATTGGTTCTTCTAAAATTATTATTGATGTTATTATTTTAACGGAGGTAGGTATTTCTATAAACAGTAATCTCATTCAATTCTTCAATATAAATGGCTATGAAATGTATCATAAGTTGCGAGAACAGCGCAGAGGTGGTGGTATCGTGATGTATGTTAAATGTACCAACAACTTTCAAATTATGGATAATGGATCACTAAATCACTGCGAATACATAATTGGACACTTGACTACATCATATCACTACACGGCATCAATCTGCGCAGTGTATAGACCTCCGAAAGATAGTAAGCACTTGTTTGTCAGAGAGTTGAAAGAACTACTGTGTAAGGACAACTTTAAACACTCAGATTTATTTTTTTTAGGAGATGTCAACATTGATTTAAAATTGAAAGATAATATCCGGGATTACTACATAAGTTGTTTGGCTGAGTGTGGCCTAACGAGCGCAATTTCAGATTACACAAGAATCGAAAAACGAAATGATATTATCACTCGTAGTTGTATTGATCATATTTTTGTAAGATCACGCTCGTTGGACCTTTACTCGGCTGCGCTCGGCGCGGTTTGGGCAGACCATCGCATGATCGTGTTGTCTTGTATTGGTGGGGGTGCTAGAAACGCTGTACAGGATGTCGTAAAAGTTAAAGAGTTATTTGATTACAATAAGTTGAAACAAAAGTTGGACGCCATAGATTGGAATGTAGTTGATAGTATGCAATGCCCTTTAGAGATATATAGCTATATTAAAAACAGCTTCGATTATTGTTATGGGCAATCGAAGTATTCAAAAATAATAAATACGAACAGTAAAAGGAATAAAGAGTCATGGATAAACAGTAAAATTAATAATATGTGTCATAAAAGAGATCTGCTTTTCAGTCAGTGGAAACAAGATACAAATAATAAAATACTTAGATTACAATACAACAAACAAAGAAACAAAACTAAAAAAAATATAGACAAGTCTAGAAACCCATACTACTTTAACCTAATTAATGAAAATAAAATGAATAAAAAGAAAATGTGGGATATATTGAACACACTATCTGGTCGAATTTGTAAAAGGGTAGATGAAGCAATACTCAAAGCATTCAAGAAAAATAACGTAACCATAAATACGTTAGCTAATAACTTCAGTAAGGGATTTAGCAAAAATGTAAATAAAATATTACCTAAATGCAACATAAAACTATTACCAGAATCAGAATATATGTTTCCAATTAACAAGTCCATGTTATTTAAAAACCCCTCTGTTCGTAATAGTTCAACTATTATAAAAAATCTCAATGTTAATAAATCTGCTGGTGTAGATGGCATCCGATGTTTAGACGTTAAAGTTTTAAGTGATAAGATAGCTAAGGTAATAGTTAAGCTAATAAGTACTTGTATACAAGTTGGGGAATGTCCTCAAGAATTAAAATCAGGCGTCGTGCGACCAGTTTATAAAAATGGATCACATAGTAACTATGACAGTTACAGGCCAGTCACAATATTACCAGTCATAGATAAGGTAGTAGAAAAATACGTGTGTCAGCAAATACAAAAATTTTACATTGAAAACGATGTCTTATCGGGTTCTCAGTATGGCTTTCAGCCTAATAAATCTACTTCAATACTGCTTTCTAAATTCACAGATGAAATAAATCAACACCTGAACGATAGAAAACATGATATCTTGTTATTCATTGATTTTAGCAAAGCTTTTGATACCCTTAGGCATGATACATTAATACACAAGCTTGAAAATACAGGGGTTCGAGGCCCAATTCTAAACTGGTGCAAAGATTACCTAAAAAATAGAACTTCTCGTGTAAAGATAAGCAATGAACTCAGTGACGTAACTGTAGTAACTACGGGAACAGCACAAGGCTCAGTTATAGGACCATTGCATTATTTAACTTACGTCAATGACATGGAAAACGTTATAAACAATTGCTCAGTCTACCAATACGCAGATGACACCTGTCTCGTAGCAGCTGATAAAGACTTATCGAAGGCTGAACAATCAATTCAAAAAGATTTTGATAATTTATGTAAGTGGTCTCATGATGCTGGACTGGTGCTTAACGCTGGGAAAACTAAGACTATCCACGTGCGCTCCAATCACTTACTCAATTTTGACAAGCCAGTTACAATAGTCGCGCACACTCACCAATGTTTGCATAAAAGTAATAAAGTGCAATTATCCAGACTTGGTTGCAAATGTGAACCATTACAGCAAGTTACCAACTACAAATATTTGGGTTTGATTGTTGATGACAGATTTAACTGGGGTAATCATATTGACTCAGTATGTGATAAACTGCGAGCAATGCTAGCCAAATTTTCAATAATTAAATACAAAGTACCTTTTAAAATATTACTCAACCTTTATAATGCACTCGCGGAATCAATAATTTCATATGGAATAACTAGCTATGGCAGAACCTTTAAAACTTACATAGATAAAATATATAACCTACAACTTCGTTTATTAAAAATAATAATACCAAATAAAATAAGAAAAACACTTTATGATGGTGATGACGTCACAGGTTTCTTTAGATATTGTAAAATTTTGCCGGTACACACAAAAATACGAAAGTTGTTATTATTAGAACAGTTCACCAACAAAGAATTGCAAATTAAAGTCCATCATAGCAAAGCAACAAGATTAGCAGCCCAATCAAAACTAAAAGTACCAAGATTCAAGAACTATTACGGGAAACGAACCGTCGCTTATCTAATACCTACTCTGATTAATGAGGTTCCAACAAAAATTCAATCGGAAATAACAAATAGTAACTATAAATATAAGTACAAAAAATTCTTTAACTCTCTTTGAAATGCACCATCCTGTACTTACATGTTATTTACATTAGTTACTACCATCGACGCGATGTCTGAGTCCGACCCGCGCCGTGTTTGTTTTTTATGACCTGTCTACCTTACAAATTGTTATAACCCGTGTTTGATAATTTTTAAATAGTGTAGTGTTAAGATAGCTTATAAGGGGATCAACATCCGGACAAACCTATTGAGGTTTTTGTGATGTTCCTATATTTATATTTTGTTTTGTTCTTTAATTTATAAACAATAAAAAAAAAAAAAAAAAAAATTGAAACAGGCACAATGAAAAATTCTTAATGATTTCGATGTCAGTTTTATAATATAACCACCGTAAATCTAAATAAAATAATACTCACTCATTTACAACTGTGATATAAATGTAATGTTAAGTATTTAATTTACAACGAATAATAGGTAAAAGTGCAACTTTACTACAAGAATTGTGTTAATATCGTTACACCTGAATGAGAGAACGAGTACTAAACTAATTAAAGATAATTTTCAGTATTTATAATGTCGATTTGGCTAGTTTCAACAAAATAGTCTATTCTGCAAAATTTTCCTTTATTAAAGGAATTTGATAAAAGTTTTATTAGAGGTGTGTAAGGAGTTCCCAAAAACAACCGAGGAACTCAAGCCAACCTTATCTGCTCGTGGTACAGCCTGTTTGGGCCAAGGCTCTGGCGACCCACCAACATGCACTGGACCAGGCACTGAACCAGTGCGGCGGGATATTGTCTAAGCCCCGCATTAATGGAAAGCACAACGACAACAGTCATGTCCCCAAGTGCCCGGCGACTCCAGCTGTTCTGCTGGCGCTGACGGAAGCGCCCGACGTCACGTGTACTGGTGGTCGCGCGAAATAACTTTTCTCCGTGAAGCGTGCGTTGCTGCGCGGCGCCCGTACGCCAGGCATCGCAGGCTCTGCATTCGCCCGCTGGATGCGGCAGCCATTGAGGCGGAGCTGTACGAGGGATACAGAGCGGCGAAGACCGCCTTCCAGGAGGCTGTCGCCAGGGAACTGGACCGCTCGGAACTTCTGGAGACTCCCGACAGAGATCCGTGGGGGCGCTTTTACAAGATGGTGCGGAATAAACTCCGCACCTGGACGCCTCCGCTGACGCAGAGTCTCCGGCCTGACCTCGTGGAGGACGTGGTGAGCGCTCTGTTCCCCTCCCGGGAGGAACATCCGCCCCCACCTATGGCTCCGCCACCTGCGGTGCCGGAAGAGGACCCAAGCGACGACGACGACACGCCGGAAGTGACTGGGGTAGACCTGAGAGTAGCGGTAGGGGGGCTCAAGGCCAAAAATACCATACTACATAAATTCGTAATACCATACTACGCTCCAAAACTGTAATCACTGATGTAGGGAACAAGACTGCTAGGTTTGGGATTGGACGGGAAGTGGAATTGGGCGGGCCACATCAGTAGAATGCATCCGGACCGATGCTGGGCCAGAGTCGTCACACAGTGGACGCCAGATTGAACACAGGCGTCGCCGCGTCGTCGCTGCTCTCGGCGACCTAGAAAACGCCGACGAGACGACCTAAATGCGTTTATAAGAGATTGGCCAGAGAAAACCTAAAGTCTAACAACCTGTCTTCCCAAAGAATATCGAGTTACCCAGTACTAACTGGGTTGTGGAGGTCAGATAGGCGATCGCTCCATGTAAAATACTGGTATACAGCTGCATCCGGTTAGACTGAAAGCCAACCCCAACATAGTTGAAAAAAAGCTAGGTAGATCATGATGATTTGCATTGAAAATATAAATAATTCTACCATAATGAGCTAACCCAGTATCTCCCAATAAATTATTTTTTCCATTTCAGAGGTTTAGTGATATTAGTAAAGTTTGTCTTTAAAGTCTTGTGCTATTTGCATTGCACGTTCCCAGCACGATCTTGTACTTAGCGTGTCGATGTCAATCTAAATGGATTCAGCCCAAAATCTGGTGTTTAGTTATGCACTTTTAATAGCGTCCATCAACACCAGAAGGTAATGTGCAAACAGGATAAGCAAGACACGATATTAAGTAACTCGTCTTTTGTGGAACAAACAACATTTATACTATGAATACTGTCTACCTGAACGACGTAGTAACTCCTCCAGGAGTCACTACAAAGTCTTAGAAATTGTATGTTGCATTTATTCCCCACCGTTTATTTCAAATATCGAGGGTATAGTGTTCAAACCCAATAAGTGACGAAAAATTAAAAATCGTTTTATAAGTACATCTTAATGCATTTTTGATGCTCTTTCCAGTGGTCTAATCCAATAAATGGAATTCGCAGTGGAAAGAAAATTACTTAAGGTAATAACCCAATAAAGTAACCACGTTTAGCCAAGAATTAAAAACTGGTACCCTATAAAGCGTGTTATCTTGTTACATTATATTTTTATTTCACGCTTAAACCATATAAAACTTATTATTGGTATTGAGTGATCAATAATTTTAACTAAAACTACCCAACGGTTTAGAGGAAATAATCACTATGTGGATTTTTCGGGTTTTATCTTTAAATACGTAGACCAAAAAACAAACAAAACCAAAAGTTAAATAAAAACAAATGTATTTGTCGGGTTTTACTGTTCGATAATGTTTCAAAAGTAATAAGTTATGTTTAGTTAAATGGTATTAGCACTCTTCGTCAACTAACTTTCGTCACACTTTGTTCGAAGAAGAACCCAATAAATCAATTTGACCTATGAACTTCTAGCATTACTGTTGTCAGTTTGCGAGGCGCATTTGCATCGCGCACGCGTCCTCGCATCGTCCGCGCGTATTGTTACCTAAATTCTTCTATTTAGTGCGATATTACTACGCTAATGCTACGATGGGTGATCGAGGAAGAAAATTAGTGCAACTAGCTTGCATTAAGCCGTTGATATCAGGTAAATTCTCACATTATAGATATTTTTTCATAAGTAATGAAGAATGAAAGTAACCTAACCAAGTTGTATCGTTCAATTCTTATACTAAACTTTGATTAATCACTTTAGCTATAGTTGCAAGGCAATCAGGCTATTATAATAGCTATTTAATGGTGTTATAAATAGTATTATTAGTTTGGTAAGTCATAGCCAAAGTAACGAGACCGGCTTGGCGTCCTCGAACGAATTGCGCCGCTGTTTCATTCGATGCGCTGTGAGTGAGCGGGAGAGCAATAATAATCACTCGTGGTTCACGAATTTCTATTACCTATCAAATACGGTGCACTGTCGGCGGACTTCCGAATTATGCGGTTTTACCACTAACAACTTTAATCATTTTTAAAACGGATTCTACAGTAATAAAATAAAGTTTTTATCTGTTTTTTTTTTTACACTAACTTATTTTTCTCTTACTTATAATTATTTATTATTATAGCACTTAATGTTGGTTTTAGATGTTTCCGATGATGGTATCATGAAAGTGGAACTGCCTTTGGAAAATCGAAATCCTGCAAGTACTTTACAAGATGCTTGTGGTAAGTTTCACGTGAAATTTTATACCATGTATTGTCTGACTTATTTGTTATTTTTATTAAATAATTAATTGTAAGTTGTCATTTACTTAATTTTTTACAGAATAAACAATTTATAGTTAATGTTAATTTGTTTTTAGATGGTACTAATTCCAATTTGGAAAAGGGCAGCGCTAATTTGAAGAATCTAGATCCAACCAGTAGTGAACTAAATACTCATGGTACGTAGCTATATGTACCTACTTCTCAGATTATGTTTTTACTTTATCTACTATAACTGTTCGATATTTTGTGTTGATCATTAAATTAATTTTAGATATAGCTGTGCCTTTGATGTCACCAAACGATGTTGATGTAATTTCGAATAGTTCATCAGATCTGAACCTTACACAAATGGATACTGTTTTAAAGATGAAGGATCTTCTCGAGGATAATTTCATGAATACAGGTACCTACTTATATTTTTCCAATTCTATCTTACTTTATCCATATAAGTGTAGTATGTCTATTCCGTGTAGTATGGGCATCGTGGCAATCCTTTGGAGAGGCCAGTGGGTGGCGTTTAGGTGACACGATTGTCTGTATTAATAGGTACAATTAACTTTTGAATTCTGTGTTATCATAACTATAAAAGCATTTTACTTACATTTTTTTATTGTTTACGCAGGTCAATCTCCTGAGGCAATTGCGTCTACAAGTAAGAAAATTTGTTGTTATGCGTCAGATGAATCAAGTGAGAAAGAAAACCTATTTGGCAGCGACTTTTCAGATAAAGATCCTACTTACGTGCCAGATTCAGATGAAAATATTCAAAACGATAGTGGTTCTGACTGTATTGTGATAATTCCTGTGGATTGTCAAAACGGTACAGGCAAAGAATTTGTTACGTTGATTCTTGAAAATCTTTTGGATAGAGTTTGGTTATCCGTCAAACCCTTAGCGAGACGAAAGAGAGCTCATCCAAAAGAGTGGAAACGAAACATTAGTAAGGCGAGAAAAGCCGAGGGATTATCTTACATTACAAAAGGTGTTGCTAGATCGGCTAAAGTGCCAAAGCCCATTCAATGTGATAAATGCATATTTAAATGTACTCATAAGTTTTCTACTGACGAACGAAACGTTTTGTGTCGTAATTATTACAATATGAACTTCGTATCACAAAAAAATTTTATTCTCTCATGCCTAAAGATCCAGCCTGTAAAAACTAGGAAACTACAGAAAAAATCAAATAAAAAGGATCGCACAGTCAGCAAAAAATACTTTTTCAGAAAGAACAACGAACAAATTCAAGTCTGCCTCAATTTTTTCAAAGCGACTTTATGTATTAGTGTGGATGTTATAACTGACGCTGTGATTAAAGCTGATTCTTTCGGGGTTTATAATAGCGATGATCAACGCGGCAAAAAAGAACCACCTAATAAAACAAGCCCTGAAGACGTTGCATTTGTCCAACAACATATTGAATCTTTTCCTGTGATGGAGTCCCATTACTGTCGTAAAGATAGCAAAAAGAAATATTTGGCTCCAGACGTAAAATCTGTTAATAACATGTATAGATTGTATCAGGACATTTGCAGAGAATCCGAAAGGGTAGCAGTTTCAGCATTTAAGTACCGTGAAATATTTAATGATAAATTTAATTTGAGTTTTTTTCATCCAAAAAAAGACTTATGTAACATTTGTTCAAAATACGAAAAAGCTGACTCGAAAGAAAATTTGGAAGAAGAGTATCGAGAGCACTTACAGCGTAAAAAAATATGTCAAGCAGAAAAAGATGCTGACAAAATTCGGGCTAATACAGATGACTCATTTATGTCTATTACTATGGATTTACAAGCTGTGTTGCAAATACCAAGTGGAGGGGAAAGTATATTATACTATATGAGGAAGTTAGTATTGTATAATTTTACTATTTACGAAGCAAAATTTCCAAATAATGCATACTGTCTATGTTGGAGCGAATTAAATGGTAAAAAAGGGAGTTCTGAAATAGGTACGTGCCTCTATTACTTTTTATCGAAAGAATTACCCCAATCCATCAAAGAAATAAGTATTTTTTCTGACACCTGTAGCGGACAAAACAGGAATCAGTACATCTCAGCACTTCTGCTCTGGACAGTTCAAAAAATCGATCATTTAGATATAATCGAACAAAAATTCTTAGAAAGTGGCCACACTCACATGGAAGTGGATTCCATGCACGCTGCTATTGAATCAGCGTCTAAAAATAAAACTATAAGTAGCGTAAATGAGTGGAAAAACGTTTTTAAAGCAGCTAGAAAGAAGAGGGCCAAAACTATTACGAAAGAGGATGTGAAGGAAACAATAGAGATAGATAATTACAAAGTGACAGAATTTAAATTTATTGACATCTTAGACTTGAAAAATCTTAGCGCTGCAATAATTAGAAACAAAAATAAAGATAACTTGAAGGAAACTGTTAACTGGCTTAAAATAAAAAGGATTAAATATGTTAAAGGAGACTTAAAAATATATTTTAATTATGACATGTCCGAGAACTTTCGTAGCATTGATGTCTGTAAAATGGCCGTTAATACACCAAAAACTAGAGCTAAAAGAAATTCAAACCCGCCTTCAGTTAACGTTCAATTACCAAACGAAATAGAGCACTTATATTCCACACAATTACCAATTAGCCTTGCTAAAAAAAAGGATCTCCTCAATATGTGCGAAAAACTTATCATACCAGAGGAACTTCATGCATGGATACGTGGTATGAAGACGTACACCAAACCTATAGCTTTCGAAAGTGACGAAGAGTGATTTATCCCTGTTTTTTTTGTGATTCTTTAAATAAAACATTTATTAAAGTACATAAAATGTTTAATTTTTCTAGATCTAAAACCCGATAAGTCGGTACCCTTCGTAACTTATATTATTATTATGACAAAATAGACTACCTCAGAAACTCCAAAATACTTTTTAACACTAATTCAATGTATCCACTTTTACCGTAAATACTCATTATAACGACATCATTTAAATAACACGGGTATTTTTGTCCTTAAAACTTAAATATTGAATATCTCAAAAGTATCAATTTCGTACTTATTGGGTTTGAGCACTATACCCTCGATATATTTTATTGAACTCTCAAAACTTTCAGAATAACCATAGACAAGCAGCAAAATTATAAATGCTGATTTGGAAAATATATTATATGAATTAAATACAATGTGTTCTACTTATTGTTAAATGTTTCTACTCAGTAAAAGAATATTTAGAGTCTAGCTTAAAATAACGATTTTCTCTCATATACTAAAGTGGCGATCTGTCCTATTCACGCAGTAAGATTGAATTCCTACATAAAATTTAAATTCCTACATAATATTGCTGAATAATATTGTATTAAATCCACTAAAAATTATGTTTTATTTTGACATAGCTAATATTATTTGAACTAGATTTTTTTTTAATAATCTGGCAGCTGTCAGTTGAAAGCGATTCTCCCTAGGGCTGAAAACTGAATTACTTTCAGCCTGCTCCTTAGGCAACTTCAGATCTACTTTCCGAGTATGAGTCATCATCATCATCATCATCATCTCAGCCGAAAGACGTCCACTGCTGGACATAGGCCTCCCCCAAGTGTCGCCACATTGACCGGTCCCTTGCTACTCGCATCCACCGGATTCCCGCAACCTTCACCAGGTCATCGGTCCACCTAGTGGGAGGTCTTCCAACGCATCGTCTTCCGGTTCGCGGTCGCCACTCCAGAACTTTTCGGCCCCATCGGCCATCCGTTCTGCGAGCAATGTGCCCTGCCCACTGCCACTTAAGTTTAGCAATTCTTCGGGCTACGTCGGTGACCTTGGTTCTCTTGCGGATGTCTTCATTTCTGATTCGATCACGCAAGGAAACTCCGAGCATAGCCCTCTCCATTGCCCTTTGGGTGACTTTAAGCCTTTTGATAAGGCCCATTGTGAGCGACCACGTTTCGGTCCCGTATGTAATCACTGGCAACACACACTGGTCATAGACTTTCGTCTTGAGACACTGCGGTAAGTTGGACGAGAAGATACCGCGCAGCTTCCCGAACGCTGCCCAGCCGAGTCGGATTCGACGATTGACCTCTTTCTCGAAGTTAGACCTACCTAACTGGACCGTTTGTCCTAGGTATACATAATCGTCTACAATTTCGAGTGTAGAGTCTCCGATCTTGATAGGAATGGGTGTGACATGGGCATTCAACATGACCTTCGTCTTGTCCATGTTCATTTTTAGACCCACTCTTTTGGAGGCTCTACTGAGGTCATCGAGCATTGTACTGAGGTCCTCCATGGTCTCAGCCATGACCACAATATCGTCGGCAAACCGAAGGTGAGTGATGTACTCGCCATTGACGTTGATGCCTAGCCCTCTCCAGTCCAGAACCTTGAAGACATCCTCCAGTGCAGCGGTGAACAGTTTCGGAGATATGACGTCTCCCTGTCTTACACCTCGCTGCAGAAGGATAGGTTCCGAGGCTTGGTCCTGAAGTCGGACTGACATGGTGGCGTTTTTGTACAAACACTTTAACACCTCGATGTACCGATAGTCAATTTGGCACCGTTGGAGAGACTGCAGTACAGCCCAGGTTTCGATCGAATCAGAGGCTTTTTCGTAGTCCACAAACGCTAAGCAGAGAGGCAAGTTATACTCTTCGGTCTTCTGTATAACCTGCCGAAGCGTATGTATGTGGTCCACAGTGCTAAAACCTTTTCGGAAACCGGCTTGTTCGGGTGGCTGGAAATCGTCAAACCTGCGCGCGAGACGATTCGTGATGACTCTTGAAAACAACTTGTAAACGTGGCTTAGAAGTGAGATGGGCCTGTAATTCTTCAACCGGGCATTGTCACCCTTCTTGAAGAAGAGCACCACCACACCCCTGCACCATGCCTGTGGCGTTTTCCCCTCGAGTATGACGGAATTGAACAGCTTCTGAAGGGCCTTAAGTACCGGTTTTCCACCCGCCTTCAGGAGTTCGGCAGTAATTCCGTCATCTCCCGGTGCCTTGTTGTTTTTGAGTTGTTTCAGAGCCATCCTAATCTCGTACAGGCTGACGTCCGGGATGTCTTCGGTATAGTGTCGGGTTAGTCTAGCTCTTGGGTCGTTTGCTAGGTCGACAATGGGTTTGCTGGTTGACGTGTACAACTGTCCATAGAAGCTCTCGATCTCCCTCAGTAGCTCCGGTTTGGCGGATAAGATCCTGCCATCGTCGGTCTTCAGTTTCGTGAGCTGGCTCTGCCCAATAGCCAGATCTCTTGAAAATACTTTAGAGCCTTTGTTCCGCTCGATCGCGTCTTTAATACGCTCGGTATTAAAGCGGCGGAGGTCGCTCTTTAAGGATTTAGAGATCCGTCTATTGAGCTGCCGGTATTTCGACGCCTCATCTGAAGACTGCAGGATCATCTCACGCCGCTCCTTCATGAGCTCGAGAGTTTGATCGGAGAACCTCTTTTTCTGATCTGTACGACGTGTCTTGAAGAACTTAGACCCGGTCGTATGGACAGTTTCCACGAACCCATCGTTATATTCGTCCACTGAGCCGCCTAGGCACTCGAAACGATTCTGGAGTTCCAGCTGAAAGCTCTCGGGGTTTTGGATTTGGATCTGTGCTGGACGGAGCGTAGACTTCATCAGTCGAGACCTTTCTAGCTTGATATTGATGTTCAATGTGCCTCTTACCATGCGGTGATCGCTCCCGGTTTTCACCGAATTGATCACAGAGACATCATTGAACATTTGCTTCTTGGTTGACATGATGAAGTCGATCTCATTTTTTGTTGCACCATCTGGGCTCTGCCAGGTCCACTTCCTGTGCTCACGCTTTTTGAAGAAGGAGTTCATCATATAGAGGCCCTCCTTCTCCATAAAACTAGCCAGTTGGTGGCCCCGGTGGTTCCGACGTCCAACTCCAAATTGCCCCACCTGCAGCTCATCCCCGTCTCGTTTGCCCAGTTTCGCGTTGAAGTCCCCCATGACAACGGTGAAGTGAGTTTTGAAACCATGCATGGCTTTAGAGATATCCTCATACATGGTCTCCACTTCGTCGTCGGGGTGTGCCGAGGTCGGGGCGTAGACCTGTATGACCTTCAGCGAATATCTTGAGGATATTCTGAGTATAAGGTACGCCACCCTGGTCGACACACTCTCGATCTTCACCACGTTGTTCACAAGGGACTTGTGGACGATAAACCCAACACCACCCTGGGACTGGCGGTCGCCCTCTCGGAAATAAAGCAGGTTGCCGGATTTTAGGATTATCGTGTCCTCCCCCTCTCTTCGGACTTCAGATAATCCCACAATACTCCATCGCAGCCTGCTCAATTCCTCTTCGAGCTCCGCTATCTTCTCGTCGGTCCGGAGTGTGCGCGTGTTATACGTTGCCAGGTCCAGTCGTTGGTGTTGGCAGCCGGATCCCATCCGGGGATTCTTCGCACCCCTTGCCACGCCATAACCTCGACCGCTGCCGTAGTCGAGGGTAGACGGGCTGCCGGGCACTAGGGGCCATTTATTGAATGCGGTGTCCATTGGGGGGTTTTGCCATAATCGCCACGCTTGGCAGGCGGGTTGGCGATCGCAGTATGGTTGTCACAAAAGCACAGAGAACGCTGCTGCCCATTCTCTGGTAAGTCCCTTAGTCGCCTCTTACGACACCCACGGGAAGATATGGGATGATGCTATTCTTTACGTCCGGCACCATACGGATAATGTATGAGTAGGAGTATGAGTAATGAAAAATAATTTACAGGCTAGTATTTTTTTATTACTCTTTTTTAAGAAAAAATTAAGGAAATGCATAGTTTTTTCATAACATGCAAACATGCATGCCACCGCAACTTCGGCTCCCGCTTTTCACATTTTATGCAAATAAAGACATGTACTCGTACATACGACCTTCATTACATGTTTTATTCATTTGGTTTTAAACAATAAGTATAATAACATTTAAAATGTGTGAGTGACTTTATTTATTAGTAGAATATTTGAATAACTTTAATATTAAGTTGATAATAGGAATCGATTACAGTTGTGTGTTATTTTCATTTTAAATGAATCCTCTTCCTACCAATTAAACAAATATTAGCGACGCCTATTCACACTAATTCATGTCCGGAACCATTTATAGGTTTGGTTCGGCTTACGGCCATAAAAGGCCGTAAGCACAGAATACTTTGGTACAGTCAATAGACCTTCGAGTAATAAGCCCGTCCGGCACAGTTTTTGTCAGTAATTCTGCGAAAACCACCAATAAATTAACTTACATTGGTAACGATTCACTTTGCAAGATGTCAAAAAGGCTCGCAAAATATGTTCGTAAACTTTACGAAATTCGTTCAGTCAGCTACAAAGAATATTAGTAAACCAAGGACACTCGTTACCTTTGAGTGTGGAGACTACCAAGTACATCTGGATCGGAGACTTTGCGACCAAATTTGATACTTTTGCGATCGTTATCTATGTCGAGACGCCGGCCCAGGAGAGCGTTGGAGCTGGCTCGCACCCTGCGCACCAAGGACCCGCACCGCTTGCGTATGGTGGCTTGAAAACAGTCGGTGTGCGCTTCCGCAAACATGCCCGAGGCACTGCAGAAATACGAGGCAGCCCCAACACCTGCCCTGAACGCATTATTATACTGGACGCGGAGGGCATTGTAGCTAGCTTGTATGTAGCAAGCCCACAGACTGCGCGTGTATAAAGAGGTGCAGTAAGCCTTGAACAGGGTGATTTTAACTGGATTCGAACAACGTGCCAACCTGCGAGCGAGCATGTTCGCTCTTATCAATATAGCCCTACGCTCCTGTTCGATATCCGCATGGTCCCTGAGATCAGACGTAACCAAATGCCCAAGGCACTTATGAGGAATTTTAAATTTTAATAGAAAACTTATTTTTCTCATAACTCTTGTTTATGTCCATTCAAAATATATATTTGAGAACCTAGATATTCTGCAATCCAATCGAAAATAATACACACTGTGACTGAACATGTTTCATTCACAAATTATTTTGGTACTAGCTGCTGCCCGCGACGTCGTCTGCGTGAAGGCTCTACTGAACCAAAAATACCTAAGATGCCAGTGTCGCCATAGCGTTATTATTATTATTTTTTTTATTTTTTATTTTTTTCTTCTAATTATTATCTGCAATCAGTCCTCAGACTATGAGCGGATGAGTTCCGTGTTGCTTGTAGTGTAGAGTGTGGCTTCCAGTGATGCCATCTACTCGCAGGTGTTACGGCTTTACTGCCGGTCTTCTAGTGCCATGATATTGTGGCGCTTCAAGCGGAGCACGTAGTCTCGTTGTGTCAACTGACGGGCTAGCTCATTAGGGTGGATGGCTAGTCGTTCTTTATATTTCCCTGCTACACTCCGAATCTCCTCAGCAACTGTGGGAATGACTACTGTTGTTGGTGGATTTCAGCGTTTGTAGTAAACCATGAGACATTGGCTATTGTGCGTAGTATTTTATTTTGTTGACGCTGCAAGATGGCTATACTGGAGTTACTTGCGCTTCCCCAAAGCTGTATCCCATACATCCATACGGGCTTCAATACTACTTTGTATATTAGGAGCTTGTTATCTAGTGATAGTCTGGAGTTACGGCCCAGTAACCAGTGAAGATTTTTTAATCTATATATGAGTTCGTCTTTCTTGGCTCTGATATGTTGTTGCCAGGTCAATCGACGGTCCAAATGCATTCCCAGGTATTTTACACAACTTCTGTGTGGTAGGGTGGTATCTCCTAGTTTGACCGGTGGGCAGTCCTCCTTTCTGAGTGTGTAGGTAACTTGGACAGACTTTGCAGCACAGGCCTTTAGTTTCCACCTTTTCATCCAAGTGTGTATTTTGTTAAGTCCACTTTGCAGAAGACTTGATGCAACTTCTGGGTTTGTGTGGCTAGACAATATAGCCGTATCATCTGCGAATGTTGCTACAACAACTCCAGGTTCCGTCGGTAAGTCAGCTGTGTACAATATGTAAAGAATTGGCCCCAGGACAGAACCCTGAGGCACACCAGCTTCAATTCTGTGAAGGGCTGAGGTATTACCTGATTCTTTTACGTAGAAAAGTCTATCTGTGAGGTAAGAGTTCAGAATGCTAAAGAACGGGTGGGGCAGATGCTGTTTGATCTTGCTTAGGAGGCCCTTATGCCACACCTTGTCAAAAGCCTGCTGGATGTCCAGAAACACTGAGGAGCAATATTTCTTTTGTTCCAGTGTTTTTCTTATGTGTTCACAGACCCGGTGTATTTGTTCTACTGTTCCGTGTTGTTTCCTGAAGCCAAACTGATGGTCAGGTAGTACGTTTCTCTCTTTAAGTATTGGAGCCATCCTATGCAGCAGCACTTTTTCAAATATTTTGGACATTGTCGGCAAAAGGCTTATTGGTCTATATGACGTTTTTTCTTGGGCAGGTTTCCCGTGTTTGTGAATCATTACAATTTCTGAGATCTTCCATTGGTCAGGAAAATATTGCAATCTTAGCATGGAGTTCAACAAGATTGTTAGCATAATTATGCCTTTGCGTGGCAGTTCTCTCAGTACTTCCTTCGTGATCAAATCATAGCCTGGTGCTTTTTTATTGTCAAGGCATCTTATAGTCTTTTGGACCTCTTGGGGTGTAACTGGTTTTGGTGGGAGACAAAGTTGAAAGTCTTCTTTTAAAATAGAATTAACGTGACTTTCTACATCCCTGTCGTCAGTTTCATCATTTGGTTTGAAGACCTGTGACAAGTGTTTTGCAAAGATGTCTGCCTTTTCTTGGCCTGTTTTAGCCCACTTGTCATCATCTTTTATTGGGGGTTTTTGTTCATGAGGCCTGTCATAGGCTTTGGTGAATTTCCATAACGAGTAGTTGCTTTCTTTCGTTGCAGTAAGGGACTCTAGTTTAAGTTGGAGGGTGTCATCGGTAGTCTTTTGAATTAGTGTTTTGAGTTCTACTATCGCCTTATTTAAGAGGGCTTTGTCTGAAGATAGTCGAGTCTGGTGCCAATTCCTGCGTAACCTTCTCTTTTCTAGGATTTTAAGCTTGATCAGTAGTGTGAGGTTAGTAGAGTTTCCTTTATGTCTGATATCTGGTGTATTTCTCCAACAGGCTTCCTGAACTGTGTTAGTAAAGTTTTTTAGGGCAATGTCAATATCTTCAGTGGTTTTCAGCCTTATATTTAGCTGGATGTTTTCTTCCAGAAATTCTCTGAAGGATTCCCAATCCGTGTGATGATTATACAGCGATTGTGGCATTTCAGTCTCAATAACAGTAGCACTAGTGGTTAGTATTACTGGCGTATGATCAGAACAGGTGTCAAGACAGGATTCAGTTTTAAAGTAGTGCCGAGAGAGTCCCTTGATTACAAAGAAATCTAGCAGATCTGGGATTTTTTGATGGTCTGCCGGCCAGTAGGTAGGTTCCGCAGTCGTCAGTATCTTTAGGTTGTTTTCATCTATGCATGTCTTCAGCTGTCTTCCGCGCGTCGTGATTAGCCTGGAGCCCCAATGAAGGTGTTTGGAATTCCAATCACCACCCGCGATGAAACGTCCCCCAAGTTGTTTGAAAAAATGAGAAAACTTGATGGAGTCTATTGTATGTCGTGGTGGGCAGTAGACTGCCGCCACATTAAAATGCCCACATTCATCTTCTACTGCGATAACAGTGGCCTGCAAGTGATTGGTTTGATAACTAGGCAGTACATGGTGTTTTACATTGCTACGAACAATGATAGCAGTGCCCGCATGTCCTGTACCATCTGGATGTGTAGTGATATAGGTGAAGCATCTAGGTATTTTAATGCAGCTGTTTTTAGTGCAGTGTGCTTCAGATATCAATAGAATATCAACTTTGTGTTCTGCCATTAGTGGTATGATTTCATTTTGGTTAGGAGTTAATCCATTTATGTTCCAAGCCATAATACGGAGACCTATTTTGAGAGCTTGTCTACAAGGGTTGATATGAGCCCCATTAGGGTACCCATTTGTTGTAAGATTATCTCAAACTTCTCTGATTGCTTGAGAAGTATGTTTTCTAGTGACGGACTCAATGTTGTAGAACTCCACTTGCAGTCGTCTTTGTTACTGTGTTCTGTGTATTTCACTGCATCAGAATACGATGTTTGCTGATTTCTCATGTCTCCTGGTTTGTAGGCAGTTTTGGGTTTGTCTTGTCCCTTTATTTGATCGTGTGTTTGCTCTTTATTCTTTCCACTTCTGAATTTATAAGCATTGGTAGCTTTCCTTGCCGAAATTTCTTTGTATACCTGGCATCCTTTATAGTTTGCCGGGTGCGCGCCATTGCAGAACACACATTGGGCTGGGGTGTTTCGATCCCGTTTGGGGCAGTCCGAAGTTTTGTGAGACTCTGTGCATTTGACACATCGAAATGGCCTCATGCAGTGGTTCTTCGAGTGCCCATACTGCTGGCAACGCTGACATTGGACTATGCTTCGTCTCTTCCTGGGATCTTCTATAACTACTACTTGATTATATATGTACTTGAGGTCTTTTGCAGCTTTGTTTTGGGCATTTGGCATAAGATTCACGAAAAATGTCGACGTTGGCTTCTTTTCTGGTCCATATTTTGCATTTATAATCTCTCCTGTGACAATATTTCCAGTCTTTTCGATTTCTTCTCTTATAACTTCAAGGGGTGTTGAAGGATGAAGGTTACGAATTACAATTCTGAAGCATCTATCCTCTTTTCGGTTGAAGGTGTGTCCAATGAGTCCATTTTCGCGAATTAGTGTTATAAGTTTCTTATGAACTGCAACGTCGCCACAGTTGATGCGCAACTGGTTTCTGTTTACAATTTTGTACGTGAATGTGTCTCTTTCAATGGTTGTTAGTAGGAGCTCTGTTAATTTATTGACGTCATCGATTCCATAAAGTATGATAGGAGGCGGTTTGCTCGGTTTCTTTTGTTTAGGTTCTTCTTCGGTTAGGTCTATAGGTAAGTCACTGTATCTATTGCTGGTTTCAATTTTGGGAGGAGGTGAGGGCGTCTGTGCTGTCTTTTTTCTTTTGGCTCCTCGCATGGCAGGGATTCGCTGCCACGGTGGTGGACAAGGTTCTGTTGATTTTTCATTGTTTCCTGGTTCTATTTGTTGATTAGGGAAACTTCCTAATGAGTTGGACCTCTGTCTGTTTATAAAGAGGCCAGGGTGAAAAGCCTGTTGGACCAGCTTTTTTTGTGTGGACGATGCTGGTGTTGCGGCAGATAATGGTTTTGCATTTCTTGTATTAGGCAAAGTTGTGCCCCCCCCAGAATACGAGGGGCGGCCTGGGCTCAGTACAGTCGGGTTACACTCGGCTGTGCTCAGCCCAGAGAGGGATTCTCCGTGGTTAGCGGTACCCTCCTGGGGTAGATTCTCTTTCAAATTTGCTTCCATACTTGTTGCTCCTCCTCACTCGAGGCATTTTAGAAGATATTTAGTCTTCTAGGCTCGCTTCAGCCTCATCCAGCCAGTTGCCCGGCTGGGTGTATGGTTATACCGCCATTGCTCGGTCGCCAGGGCCCCGTTTGTTGTCTAGCAGGGAGCACCACAATATCCGTTAGGACATTGCCGCCATCTGGCGCGTGCAGGGGGGGTTGACGGTTGGGCTGGATAAGATGTTAGTTCCAGTCTCCCCTTGCTCCCCGCCATAGCGTTATAAGTAAACAATTTTTAAAATAGCATATATGGTTTTTTTTGCAAGCGTACCAAGTAAAGAGCTGCTGAGTTCAGTCATAAGGTGTGACTGACGAAAATAGAGAAAATAACGTACATTTCAGAATACATGAAACATAAACATGTATTAATACAGAATACATAAACATGTATTAATGATACATTCCAGGAAACAATACGTAGTTACGCACTAATATCTACATGATCCTCATGTGAATTGAGCAAGATTATGTCTGGACTTCAAAAGAGCCTATGACCTCTGAGTTTGTTTCGGCTGTTTCTTCTCAGAGTAGTCAGCTACGAAAAACCGGTCCCATCTAGTTAAAAAAAAAAATTACATGTAAAAGTGTTTGTGAAAACCTACTTACAAAATAAAGATCATTTATGCTGCCAGGAGTCTAAATGTAAAGAGAGTCAGGACTGGTGACGCAGGAGCAAGCGACGTACAGTTGCCCGTGTGAGAAGCAACTCGTCCTGAGGTCAACACCCGCTGCCCTCAGTGTCTGCCCCTGCGACATATTGATGGTGAACGCGAAGCAAACACTCACGGGGAACTACGCGCTTAAACTGGAACTGGAAGTAATGAGGTATGAGGGGAATGCGTGGTATAAATACTGCCTCGACGACGCCACAACCCGTACCTTAAGGTAAAAAGGCCACATGTGATAATTCTGACAGTTCAAGTTGGTCAGCTGGTAGCGCTTGACGGGCCCCACAATAAGAAAATATAGCAGAATGAGGGAAGCGGTTAACCGGAGCTTATTGGAAAGAACTTTTGAAAAACTTATTACAATTAAACTTTATTAATGAAATGCTACTCAATGAGACTTAGGAGATAAATTGCTTAAAACATCCCTCGATGGATCTCAAAATCAAGATCAGCGGCGCTGCTAGGAACGTTTTTAGCTCCACGAAGCTCAAAATATAAAATATCTATAATTTGCTCAAAATATTTGCGTTCTTTCCAAAATACGTAAGGTGTCCGTTTCATTATTCATACAACGAATGACATCAGTGATTAATACAGAAAAGTTAAATCAGAGTCAAGAATTTATTGCACAATTATCGACAAAAGAAACTACTTAGGTCACACAGGTCTTGCTGAACTAGACTATAAAATCGATTATACAATCTGTTAGATGAATTTAAATGAGTCTTTTTGTGAACAGTGGTACTTTTTAAACCGACATTTTCGCGACTGTGACAATCATTGATGAATTAATCATTTTTGAAATTAAAATTTTTAATTTATACGATTGGCTGCAGCTTGCCCTTGAAATTATTGTATTGTATTGTACAACAGGCTGGTGGACACTAACTTCACGTCAAAGCGCGTATTTTGCGTATCAAATGTCTTCGAATTTTTGGTTCTAGGACATGCCGGTTTCCTCACGATGTTTTCCTTCACCGTTTTTGAGAGCAGTGGTGATGAAATAAATTACTCAAAGTAATGCGCCTGCCTGGGTTCGAACCCATGACTTACTGTTCGTAAGTCGGGGCCGCCACCACTAGGCCACCGTTGCTGTCAAAACATCATAATATAATTGGACTGCGTTATGTAAGAACCGATTAAGCGCCACTTAACGAATCCGGAGAAAATGAGCTTCAAAAATTTCAAACTTAAAATGGTCGCTGTGCATACATTTAATATGTCAAGAGTATAATTTTTATTCTGAACATATGAAATATGTATAAGTTCACATTAGTTAAAAAAATATACGGCTATACTATACAGTTTTGTAGTTATAGCCATTTTTCCGCTTAATTTGTTAATGTGTTTTAAGCCATATTCAGACCATTTTATTTATCAATAACGGCATTATTGTCGTTTGATACTTTATTGCGATTTGTTTCGGGTGAAATAATTTGGAACATAAGATTAAATCCAGTTATTTTAATAAAATTTACTTAAACAAAACAAATGTTGTAACACTTCTACATCTTACTAATACTTTTTTCTTTTATTAAATACCTATACACTGTACCATATTATTTTTTATTCTTCATCTTCTACTTCAAAATCAATGGATCCATCAAAACCTTCAACATCATCTTCTAAATCTTTTCTCGCATCAGATGGTATGAGATGAAGGAGAGATTTTATATCATCTAGCTTCGGTCGAGAAATAGGTTTTCCTTGTGGCCAAAGTTGCTCATAATGCCTTGATAATGTCAATGGGTTATTTATTGCCCCTCTTTTTGGTCTTTTATTAAGATCTACTTCATGGGTTTGACCGCCATGACAGGTTGAAAGAAATATCCAACCAGGTCTATCCTTAAAAATATTTATTTCTTTAGTTTTCAACCAGCTTATAGGATTTCCTTCTATATCGTTTTTTCTATTCACTATTGTCTTCAGCATTTTAGAAACTCCGACAAAGTCTAAACTTTCCATTTTATTAGCTACTAGCTGACCCACGCAACTTCGTCTGCGTCACATATATGAGAGAAAAAGCTCACAATAATTTTTCCCCGTTTTTGCAACATTTTTCATTTATGTTCCGCTCCTATTGATCATAGCGTGATGATATATAGCCTATAACCTTTCTCGATAGATGATTTTTTCAAATCCAACCAGTAGTTTCTGAGATTAGCGCGTTCAAACAAACAAACAAACTCTTCCTTGTTTCTCTTACGACAACTGGTCATCACATCAATGTAGTCTTGTGGAGTGTATAGCCGAGTATGGGTTTTTAACGCTGATTCGATATCACTAAACTCATACGAATTAAATACCATTTTAGGTGGTTAATTCGATGTTGCGGTTTAAAAACAGTTAAATCAAAAGGCAAAACTGAATTATCTTCATCGTGGACGTGTTTAATTCGTTTATGCAATTTGAAAACTGTTTGTAACCGTAACTTTGACGCATAATTCTTTAATACAAAACGAATGTGTGCACAAATTCTAGCAAAGTTCGAAATGTCGCTTGATTCAACCCCTTATTATAAGGCCGTAAGAGTGATTTTTGAACACAAAAATGGCTGAATGCATAGTTTATCATACCTATAGTCGATCTGCATTCATAACTTTTTTTTTTCGATTTTGTCGCTTAATTCGTTGTTACATAACGCAGTCCAATTATCTTAACATCTACAATAGTTTGACAGGCGACCTTAGTGACCACGCAGTGGTCAACCCATCTACGACGATTATTATGAGCGTCACTAACCTAAGTATACAGAGTGTAAACCACTTCATCACAAAGCCGTTAACTAAGCATTCTGTAGGTACATCAAACTAAGTAACTCTATGCAAAAAATATTGCTGGGAAACAACTTTTTTATGAGGTTAGAAATTATGTTTTGTGGTTGAATTCAATGTAACGTACTTAAAATATTGTGCTGATGGACATATTAAATAGTACGGGGGTCGTGCGGGTGTTAAAAGTTAAAATCTTATACAAAAAACCTGTATATAAAAAAAACTTGTCAAAAAGTTGTAACTTTGACCCCCCATATCTCCGTAACTAGAAGGTTCCCAGGTATGGTGTAGAACAAAAAAATGATCGCAATGGTGAGGAGAACGAGTGCCTTTCGGCTTCGTGAAGAGGTGTTTTACACCCTTTATGTATCAGAATTCAGTAATAATTCAAATAAACTTAAAATTGAATCAGAAACATGCTTTATAAAATAATTACTTTCCGTTTTGAATCGAATTTTCTTAACAATTTCAAGAGTTTTAAATCTTTTGGATGGAACCTTAATTCTTAGTCTATACTAATATGATAAAGCAGAAGAGTTTGTTTGTTTGTTTGAACGCGTTATCTCAGGAACTATTGGTTCAAATTAAAAAAATATTGTGTTGGATAGTCCATTTATCGAGAAAGGCTTTAGGCTATATAACACCACGCTATGGCCATTAGGAGTGGAGCAGGAATGAAAAATGTTGCAAAAACGGGTTTTTTTTTCCTTTCGTTTTTCTCTCTTATGTGACGCATACGAAGTTGCGTGGGTCAGCTAGTCTTAAATAAAAGTACCCGTAGTTATTCTTTATTATCAACTATCTGCCAACTGTGATTATGATAATACAAACAGACACATTAATTACATTTATTCCTATAAATGTAATTCGGTTTAATAATCACACAGTTTTGATTGGTTACTGATGTAACCAATCAAAACTGTGTAATAGTATCTTGGGAATATTATATCTTATAAAATAAAAAGCAAGACCAACCAATTTTCTAAAAATTCAATTATGTAGACAAAAAAGTGGGACATTCCTGTCCACAATAGCCCAGATATTAATCTTTCAATAACACGCTAACAATGTCCCCAAAATATTCCTACGGCCCCTCATTTTCATCACATCAACGCCCATCAATAATTGTGAAGAATATTAAAAAAATAATTGAATAAGAAACGGTTTCAAAATTTCAATTGTCCCGTGTAAGTATACGACGCGTCTCTAAGCAATAATTTTAACATTTTAGATGTTTATCTAAAAACCTTTACAAGATGTATTGCTTACAAATTACTATACTTTCAGGTAGTTTAATATTTTGGGATCATGTTACTTTTTTAATGTTATTCAAATCAATTAAGAACTGTCAAAGCTTTGCACCGGCAATAAGAGTAATTTCGACAAAATTGTCTAACCACGGAAATTCATTTCTTGCACAAGCTCCGTTAATACTGTCGGAACGAGTGACGGGAATAATTACATTTCAATTCCAATCTAGTTCTAGTAATATTTTCAAGCAAAGGATAAATATGACACTTTCGTAGGCAAATACACGCATGAACATTGTAAAAACTATCACAATATACAGTGCAATATAAAACTAACACGATATACGTTGCAATATAAAATACGATACTTTTAGATTGCGATATGTACGATAAAACCTGCACATATGATTAAAAACCTGTGTTACTGCTATCAAGTATTTTTCATTATAAGCAATATCAAAGGCGTGCTAATTTCACCGGCGACTGACGGTAAATATAAAAAACTCGCGACTTTGTAGTCTAGCTACGGGGGATATCGTTTGTCATACAATTACCTCCGAGCCCGCAACCTTGTTAGCCAACTTACATGGATGTGGAGGAAATTGAACAGACCAAAGTCCCTACCCAGGTTTACTCTAACAATATCCAAAGAAGAATGGGACAAGAACAGGAATCTTCCTGTGATGATTTTCATCATCTGCCTCATCTGCCTAGCCTTTTCGCTACTAAGTTGGGGCTGGCTTCCAGTCTAACCGGATGCAGCTGAATACCAGTACTTTCGAGTTGTTACATAGTAAAGTAATTTAAATGGGAGCTACATCTGCCAACAAACTGCTGTACAGTTTGGCAGAAGTATCATGTTATTGTAATACGAGTTATCAACGAATAAACGCTTTTTTTTTTTTTTTTTACATGGAGCGACTGCCTATCTGACCTCCACAACCCAGTTAATACTGCGAAATACGATACCACTTGGTAAAACTGGTGTCAGACTTTTTGAGCCACTGACTACCTGAAACGACTGTCAAAGATGGTCAAATGACAGTCGGGACCACCAGCTTAACGTGCTTTCCGAGGCACGGAGGAAAATCGGTATGTAAGGGTGGTCACCCATCCACAGACCAACCTAGGCAAGCATGGCTTAACCTAAAGATCGACCCGAGTGGCTGATATTATTTAGCCACGAGCTCCTCATGTTCTGGTTCATGTTGATGTTCTGGTTAAAAAATAAAGAAAGTCCAAAGACCAATCTTTGGATGGGTCATCCATTACATACCGGGACCCCTTTGTTTCACAGATAGCATGTTAAGCAATGGGTTCCGGCGTCATATGTAAATCTTTGACAGTCAGAAGAATGAAAGTCTGACAACTAACTACAACTAACTGGGCTGTGGAAGTCAGACAGGCAATCGTTTCATGTCAAATACTAGAATTAGGCTACATCCGATTAAACTGGAAACCGACCCCATCGTAGTTTGTCTGTATTTTAATTTAACTACTTGACATTTTAATTTCGATGTCAACTTTGTAAATGTTAATTTTGTGATTATCATATATTTCCATTTTAATTTTTACTATTGATTGTACAAGTCCTGTGCACACCTATTGGTGATGAATTCACCGCAAAGCTGTTGAAATTTAACATATTTAATGTAATAATTGAGTGAGTTAGTTGATGGTGTGTCAATAAATAAAAATAAAAAAAATCTTTCTACATCGTTGTCACATTATGTATAATCTCAACATGAAAGATGTAACCAAGATTTTGTAACAACCTTTTGATTGAAAAGCCCGTTCTTCTCCATAGAGATCTACGCTAGGGAATGGGAAACTACAGTACTTTCTCAAGTTATTATGCCTTGTGTCTGTGACTATAGCTTTGATTTTTCTTTCAATTTTTTGACATTCAAAAGTGCCATAATGGTCTAGTTGAAATAAATGATTTGAATTTGAGTTGGAGTTTGAATAGTTGGGAAAAGGTAAGACAAATTTTGAATACAGGTACAATTTGAGGCTCTTACTATAATACCAGAACTCTCTTAATTGCTCTGTTGGTCTCGCCGTCACAAGTGCGACTGCTGAGTGTGTGTCCTGGGTTCAATTTCCAAGTTGGGCAAAAAGCGATATCGGGTTTATCAATAGGAATTTCTCAGTAGCAGCTGGTTTGTATGTTGATGGTATGATACCCCAGTGCCTCAGAAAGCACGTTACGTTTTAGGTCCTGCACCTGATCTCTCTCCGACCGGAGATTGCTGCCTCATCGGATCATGAGAGTGAGGGAAAAGTTGAGATTCCTGCGCATACACTTGTGCATTATAATATCTCTCACGCCGAATGGCTAATCTCCGCTGAGGTTGGTTGCATCGACCAAAAACGGTCAGGAGGACTACTGTTATTATTAAATGTGCTAGGAGAATACCCATAGGAAAATGAACTCTAAATATGTCACTTCCAGTACATAGGTGCCACGTTATCGTTGTAAGTCTGCACTCATAAAACTTGCCTGTTTAGTTCCAACGCTAAAACCGAGTGGTAAAATATTTTTACACGCTACAAATTAAGTTGAAAACTGTTTGCGAAAACTACGTAGTTTGTGCCAATTTGAAGATTTGCTAGTTTATTCAATGGGTGGCCGATGGAGTGGTGATAAAAATAAAACTTTTTAACTGTAAGTAGATTTACCACATGTAATTGGCCTGTACGGTAAATTATTTTCCATTCCTTCTCATAGGAGTTCTTCGTCCCATCTGAGGAAACCATAATATGGGATAGGATATACATGGTTATTTGTAAAACACCAGCAACCTCTCAGGAATAGATTACTGACATCTTAAACAACAACATTTGTTCTACGACTTGTCCGAAAACAGACAAAAAAAAAACAACTCTCCATACATATGTCCAAACAGCTGATGGAGTTTTGCATGAGAAGTCGATTTTTTTTTGCTTGCTTTCCCAAAAGTCGTAGAACAAATGTTGTTGTTTATGATCCTAGTAATCTACTCCTGCGAGGTTGTTGTGTTTTTCAAATAACCCTGTAGATTGCCTGGAATTATCATTTTTTTTTTATTTTTTTTTTGGTATGGGCATCTCGCAGTTCAGTCTGAGAAGACTGGCTTCTGCTTAACCGGGCAAGTCCTGTGGATGCCTTGAATTTAAGGCCTCCAGCCAGGGCGAAAATAACTAAAAACTAAGCGACAGCGCTCTAAGGGCACCCCCTGTGGGGTACGAACCTCGGCTTAGGGCGTCGCTGGGGGCAGCAAAGGGACAGGCTGGATCTGATTGTCATTATTTAGGGACTGATTTATTACTACAGGCTCAGCATCGCGGGCTGGCTCGAGCAAGGGTCGGGGAGGGATTGAACGGGGATTTCGCGCCGGACCTCTGCGGCGAGGTCGGTAGGTTTTCGGTTTGTATTTGTAAGCTCTACGAACTGTACTGGTATCTTTCCTACTCTCTTGCAAGATAGTGATCGGATCGTCGGGGGCGACTAGGGTGTGTCGCGGACGTTGGATGGAGCTAATACGCGATGGGTCGTACCGGGCGGCCGATGCGATTAGGGGATTCCTATGCTTAATAGCAGTGTCGAAGTAACGCTTGGAAAGGCGTTTCATGAACTGCTTAACGGTGGGGATTCTAAGGTCTACGTGAAGACTATCGTTACGGACGTAAGGGGGGGCACCGGTGATCTTACGGAGAAATCGGTTCTGCAAGGTCTGCATCGTGTGGATATGACGCGGGTGGGCATGCGCGAATACTATGCAAGCATAGGTCATGATGGGACGGATGACTGCGGTGAAAAGACGTAATTTGCACTTGAGTGACAATTTGCTCTTCCTAGTGATCATGAAATGGAGCCGGCCCATAGCAAAGGCAGCCCGGTCACGAGCTGCTTTGATGTGGGTCTTGAACGACAGATGGTCGTCCAGAATAACTCCGAGATACTTGGCTTGCCTCTCCCAGGGGATAGGCTTACCAAACATAGTGATGGGGGGACCTGGCGAACGCTTAAGGCGTGCCTTATAGTACAAAACTGCCTGGCTTTTTTCGGGATTAACTTCTATTCTCCACTTACGGAACCAAGCGCCGAGCGAGTCGGCAGCTTTCTGGAGAATGCGGCGTATGTTATCCGGAGAACGGCCAGTGTAATAGATCGCGGTGTCGTCAGCGAATAGGGCTGTTTGAACCTTCTGGTTCCTCGGAATGTCGCTGGTGTACAGCGTGAACGCGAGGGGAGAGATAACGGAGCCCTGAGGGACTCCAGCGCGAATCGGATGGGGAGAGGATAACGTCTTACCCACACGGTAGCGGAAGGTACGGTTTGACAAAAAGTCTCGTAAGATGAGCACGAGACGGTCGGGCACACCGAGCTGGTATAGCTTGTATATCAGCCCGTTGTGCCAGACCTTGTCAAAGGAAAGAAAGAAAGAAAGAAAGAAAAATATTTATTTGACATCAGTTAATAAAGCACACATACAATAATAAATAAAAAAGATACAAAACAATAAGTTGGACTTAGTAGTAATGTGCTGTGTGCCTCACGGCTGCGCCAAAAAGGTCCATTTCAGCATTCATGCCAGACAGGTGTAGAAGCTGTCTGACGCTGGTCTTCCAATGAACCTTGAGAGGGTACGTTACAGAATAAACGGTTTCAAACAATATATAAACAAATAAACAAATGGTTAATAATAATAAATAGATAACGAGTAAATTAATTGAATGTGTATTTACGAGTGCGAATATAGAAAAAAATATATATATATAAAAATTGTATTTTATTGTGTTGGAAAGTATAAATCAGTGTTTGTGTAGGCTAAACAAAACATAGAATAAAATAAACCCAGCTACAACCTTTATGGACAACAACAATTAATAGGACACGGCGTGTTTTCGTCTCGCTCCCACCCCACCCTTGCACCTCCGCCCGCGCCGCAGCCTGCGCGCGCGCCACCCACCGGCTTTCGCGATATCGAAATACATCACCCCCGTCATCGCTCCACGCTGGAAACCAGCGCTAACGTGTTCGACGATGCGGTGGACTTGATGTATGCAAGAATGTTCGGTCCTGAAGCCGAACTGTTCTTTCGGGACTGGAATTATCAGAAGGTACGTAAGTTCTTATAGCAGGCTACGGGTTTTTCCGCAGCCCGGTTGCAGCCGTGCCCGGTTCATGGCAATTGCCCCCCCCCTCCCTTTTATAATGAAAGTGGTTCACCTTTGCCCAACTTTTAGGTCAATGTTCACCAAAACGTTGACGGTCTGATTATCAAAAAACAGCTGTTTAAGACACATTTTTGTATGGGAAAGTGAAAGCTGTTTTTGGATTATCAGACTGTAATCTTTTTGGTGAACATGGGTCTTAGAGGATTACAAGCACGATGTTATTAACCAATTATAATATTAATTTACTGGTCGACTAAAAGAAAATTCGAGACTGCCCAAGTTGTTTGCAGCTATCGTAATAAAGGATTCCAATTTGTTTTTTAACAACCGAATCAATCTTCATAATGTTTATTTGGAAACGTGAACATTTTAAGAAGCACTCACGCTTTATACCCATTGTCCTACCTACCACTTACAACTTTAATCAATTGCATTAATTGCATCCTGCTGTTCTGTACCAGTAATTCTTGCATTCATCGAGTGCCTCGGTGGAGATTGAATCTCGACTTTAGCCACCAAGAGTTAGAGTTCGGAATTATTTGCTAGTAAACAATATACAAAAGACAATTTCATTTTAATCACTCGTATCGAACAATCGGACGACGCCACCACAGACAATGAGCTTTAATTACGCCATTCTCTTTGACAAAAATCAGTTTTTTACTTTTATTGTGAGTTGGGAAAACTGAAAATTCTTCAAGATTGTCTCCTTGGGCTAGTCTTGAGTCTTACTATTTTAACATTTGATCTGATAGGAAATTTATAAAGTCTGTGGGCCCTGCTTTAGGAATATCATGTATATTCCTGAAGCAGGGCCCACAGACTTTACTGGCAAATCAATATTGAATTGATGCAGCAGTACTACTTTTATAAGTAATAATTACAATTTCAATCATTTCATTTTTGAGGATTTCATCCCCGCGGGATTATAAATGCTTTTTCTTTCTATCAGTATGGACGTTTAAGATTATTTTGAAGGTTGTGCAACTGCTGAAGATCCGGGCTAAGATTCCTTGAAATGGTAAACTTATATTATTGAGATTACAAATATATTTATTTTTATTTTTGTATTTATTTTTATATATGTTTAATTTATTTATATTTATTTATTTTTATTTTTAATCGGTAACTCTGGCAGAGGCGCCGTAAAAGTAAATACACTATCCATATTGATAAGAATTTTATAAAGGTCAGTTACGTAGAACTCTCAACCAGCGTGCGACACAAAGAGCATGTAATGATAGTAGCAGATGGCGTCTCTAGAAAAATGAGAGCAATAATGGCTGCGGCGAAAGTCGCTCATCTGGAAAAAAATATATTTCGAGTCTGAACACTGCTTGCAGATATTTAGATCTAATCCAGTATGATGTCATTAATGTTCTAGAATCTAAAAATATTGAAATGTCAGTTTTGCATTAATGTTTAAAAATAAACATGGATATTCTGGTTTTTATTCATAAATCTATGTTTATCATTATTGTGGAGATCAATTTTGAAGTAGAAAAAAATGTAAACGGTTCACTAATGTGTCACCAAAAGTCCATTGATAAATTTTCATTATACAACCAACGTTTTGTATACTATTTATTTCACAAACCACTTATTCCGCAAATGTTTTATTTTAAAAATATTCGTTTAACAAACATTTATTTGGCACGTAATTCTTTTATCAAATGCATCAGATGATTTATTTCATTTACATATTTTTCATTTTTTATTTAGATACATTTGGAAAAATCACGTTTAAACAAAATAATTTACAGGCTAGTATTTTTTTGTTACTCTATTTTAAGAAGAAGTTAAGGAAATGTATGGTTTTTTTCATAACATGCAAACGAACACACTCCATGCATGCAGCAAGAAAGCAGCAAGCAAGCCTCAAAGCTTAGCTCAAACCACAGCTTCGGCTTGCTGGCCGGCAGAAGCCGGCCAGCCTCAGCCGCGGCGGTAAGTGTCAAAGCCACCTGCTCCTCAGCTCGTGGCCCGCCTCGCCCCTCTGGCCGGCTTAAATTCCACTGTAGGGGTAGGGCAGAAAAGACTACGTGGAGTCGGTTCTGCAGCGATTCATTTCTGTCACAGTGAGGAAACCAAATTCATTTGTTTTCTTTTTTTTTTTAAATAGCAAAATCAATATGAGTAATGTCTTTATTTCAAACGTTGTTTTATGAGATAAAACGAAAAAACAAAAAAAAAAAATGTAAAATAATAAGTACTTTACATAATAAAATTTTATAGGATAATTATTTTGCAAAGTGAATTATTTGTTAAACTTGTTGTTGTACGATGATGTGTGATGAAATGAAAAGTAATGTGTTTTCTACTCGTTGCTTGTCAAGTAAAAGTTTGTGAATTATTGTTTGGTGAACTGACTGGTCACCTTGGTGAACTGACTGGTCAGCGGCTATAACCACATCGTAAAGGAAGAAAAGAAACAAAAAAAAACCGGTCTAGTGCGCGCGTTTGTATCAGAGTCTCCCTTATATTTTTTTTAATTCTAAGCATAGTATTTTTTAAAACTGAATGAGCTTGTTTTTGGCCGCAACTTGCTTTATGAAATGCGATGATGCGGCTTAGGGTGGTACACTGTTGTCTAGATGAAACTCATTTGCTTGAACTTTGAATAGAACCAGATTATCGAGGAACAGAGAAGTCGGCAGTGAATTCCACAGACTGGCAGTTTGCACAATAAATGTGGAAGCTGTGAGGTCCGTAATAAGTACATTTCAAGTGATGAACGTAGTTTCGTTGGTTTTTATTTTTCTCGTTGCCCAATCGTCAATAATTTCTTACAGTGAAAACGCTTGCTTTTTATCCCTTAGGCCACTCCATATCCCATTGTTAGGATGTATTCAAATGAAATTCGCGGCATCACGAATGCAATGCTTGGTAGTTTCAGAAAGAAGAATACAAACTTCAGTTTTTTAAATAATGTCGCTTAAGTGCGTTGTGGAGAAAAATAAAACTTAATATAATATTACTAGAATGTCTTGACATTAGTAGCTGAAACTAGGTACTTGTATTGAAAACCGCTCGTAGTAAAAGTTTATATTGGAATGAAAGATTCGGCTTGGCATACATGAGGATATTTTTTATCATTTCACTAACAGTTAGGTACTGATTCAATCCATAAAATTATTTGAACAGTTAATTAATTTTGCAAATGCATTATAAGGTTACTTATATCCATTAAGAACAACTTGTTTTAATTTTAAACCTTCTACGACATCAATGCCACCACAAGCGAACTACACTGATAGTACAACATCGCGATATTATTATCAGAGTTATCTTTTTTTTTTTTTTTTTTGGATGGGAAATTATCAAATGACTTCTTCCACTCTGGGCGGAGCGGGAGGGAGTGTCAGACTCTTACTGACTAAAACCCATCCATGTTCCTTCCTCGCCCTTTATGTTCCGGGGCCGCGGTATCTCTTTCGAACAGGCCTGCAACCCCAGCAGGCTTCGGCCCTTGCGGGCCCCTCCCCTATCAGAGTTATCTGCGCAATTTGTTTGTTATTCAGCAATCCGACTACATCCGTCTGGTGAGATAATCCTCCTACATTTTACCCTGATCATCATAAGTAGTCCTTAAAACTAAACTACCTCTTGCTAAGTTTACGCATTATGAGAAAATTTCCCTACAGTACAATACCTCCTTCATGATTCTGGCCTCCTGGTAGTTTGTGACTGATCGATTTCTTAATTTAGTACGGCGATATGTGCCCCTGGTCCCTTCAAGGGACTAGGAGCACAAGGACCACGGGTACAAAGCCTATTAAGGCTCTCTGCGTCCTTTTCAAACTCGTACATACAGCACATCATCATCATTTATTGTGCGAACCGCCAGTCTGTGGAATTTGAAATTCACTGCCAGGTTTTTCTTTCCCAGCTGGGTGACCCGGAAATCGACCCAGGACTTCATGCTCAGCAGTTGCGATTGCAACCACTAAGGGGCCGTCTCCACGAGCGAGAGAATCGCAGCGATAGTATCGTCCTTGCCACGTTTTTCTATACACTCTTTTGGGACACTCACACAAACTACGAACGTGTCTTTTATACCAGACACAACCAAAAGGTAGACGGTATCGAAACCGTAAAGACAAGTTACGGCCTAGCTTATATTGAAATATAGCTCTGGTATTATATATTCGACTTTTATTCTTACACCGTAATAGATAACGCGTTGTATGTTTTATTACCTACCGGTCTACTTAAAAACCATGTTACGTATTACATGTGCGTTTGTGTTTACAGTTATTATTTTATCTTGTATCATAAAGCTTTTGTGTGAATGTCGCAATGCTCAGTTATCATCATCATCATCATCAGCCCATTAATGTTCTCACTGCTAGGACACAGGCCCCCCTCTCTATGAGAGGGAATGTGCCATAATCTATGACGTAGCCCCAGTGCGGATTGGTAGATGTCATAAAGTCTTCGTATTTTTTGGTTCTAGGGCATAAGGTTTCCTTACAATGTTTTTCTTCACCGTTTTGAGAGTGATGAAATAAATTACACAGAGTAATGCGCCGGACTGATGACCTGGTGAAGGTTGCAGGAATCCGTTGGATGCGAGTCGCACGGGACTGGTCAATGTGGCGACACTTGGGGGAGGCCTATGTCCAGCTGCTGTGGACGTCTTTCTGCTGAAATGATGATGATGATGATGATGCGCCTGTCTGCGTTCGAACCCATGATTTTCCTAAGTCGGGCCGCCAATACTGGACCACCGCTGCTCTCACCGAATACTATGCAAATACGGTTTATAACTAAACTTATAATGTCACATTCGGGATATTTTCAGTTATCTCTTGATATCTTACGTAATAACTAACCTAGTTTTTCAACAAATATCAAATAAAATCAATGAATACGTGGCATTTAAAAACTTTGAAATCCTTGAAGAATCAACAAAGAAAATTTTCCACAAACTTCTCGACTTCAATAAGACCAGATGAACTATAACTCTAAAATATTTAGGACCTTCCTCAAAATGTTGCAAAATATTCCATACAAAGTTGGATTTATTGACTTCTAAAAGATGAAAGCTATCGTAACAGAAAGTCTAAAGGTAAGCTTAAGGTTCATCTTGTCGACATTTCTTCCATACAAATTTCGGGGGAGTATTACTCCACTGTTTGAAACTTTCCATCCAAAGTTAAACATGGTATCGTTTTGTCTTATTATTTACTTTGTCTGTGCGGCAACAGAATAGTAAAATATAAAGCCGTTGTAAAGTTACGAGCTACCAAAGATTCGTTTTTATTGCCAATTTTAACACAACTCTGGGCGTAAATTAGTAATAAACGCAGTATCAAACTTCCAAAACTAAGTCGGTACAGACAAAGAACAGTTATCGAAAAATTTTATATAAAATTGATTGATCAAGTATTTTTTTTCATAAAACTCGATTTTCCAAATGCCTTTTCGTAATTTTTACGCGCGCCTTTGACTATGAATTATTGTGCATCTCACTGAATAATGTTCCCCCCCGGTGCGGTGCGGGAGGGTGACGCTTGTACACATGAACAATATGTCACAAGTCACACGCACGGTATTCCAGTTTAAATGTCAAGGCACACTACACAAACACCGCACCAGCACAGCTGTTGCCCCGCGTTGCCTTGAATTTAGGCTACGGCGCGCTTACCACGCGTCGTCAGCGAGTTGTAAGCACGCATTCCGCGCGCTGGCGCTGGTCCGCGAGCCACCGCGGGCAACTCGTGCGGACGGCCCGCTTACTGCGCGCCGACTCCGAGTCACCCGCGAGTTGAGTTTTATGGTAGCGGCAAGCGCGCTGACTGCCCGCCGTCAGTATTTTCATTTATTTTATATTGCAATCTATCAGTCTATGATAGATTGATAGATTGCAATATAAAAATGTGTAAGATTTAATTAAATTAAAGGGCTTACACGAAAGCCGTCCAGTGACTGCTTCGTTTATTCTTGTGCTTTTCAGAGAAGGTCTTGAGGAATCTTTTTTTTTAGTCTACGAACAGCTGTTTGGGTGTTCATTACATTGCATTACATTGACTGCCAGCATATTTGGATGTTTAGTGATTCGCTTCTTGTAAGCTTTTGTCCTTTTCGAGATTTCTTCGAAAACCGTTTTGACGCATAGGTCGTGATGGAGTTTATGATTGAGACGTACCAAGGTGCGTTCGTTATTTAGTTTTTTCATATATATGTCACCGTAAAATTGTCAAATACGTTATATTGTAATATGTCTAGCGATATTGTAAACTCTCGAATTATTGTCAAACGAACATACTGCTTCCATTAAAACGCTTTATTTGTCGTGAAATGCATGCGATGGTAGTCAACTCACGTGGAGGGAAGAAGGGGTCCCCCTTGCCCAGTGGTACCACTCTCATCAAAAGATAATGTATCATTTCTGAGAAATACCGATTAATATAACCTAACCTTAAAACACTTTATATTCCCCTAAAAAGCGTAGTCGACGGAGCCCCGCTTCGCGAGGCCCCTATTTCCGAGTGCAGGGTTTAAACGAACCTAACCACCACCAACTAACGGGGAGGCCAAGTCCCAATTATGGGGGCAGAGATACTTCCGTATGTTCAGTTGACAATAATTTGAGAGATTACAATATCGCTAGAGAGAAACATGTTATATTGTAATATAACGTGTTTGACAATTTTACGGTGACATAATACATTATAAAATGGCGGTACGGTGGTGCTTGTGTAGTGTGCCATGACCTTTTTTCGACAGCTTATTGCGACCTGTCATTCGTATAACCATAGAATAAATTAGATGCTCTGTGCATACGTATGACGTTTGACGTACTTTTTGGACTTCAAATTTTTTTACAAATTGAAATTGTTGGATTCAGTGGACGCTGTACTAGTGATATTTTGTTGGTTCCTTGTCGGTTCATTGAAGAACAGGTGTGAACAACTACAAATAAACAATGGGTAAGTCATTTATTTTGTTACACCTAATCTATTTAGTGTATTTTACACGGCGACACGCGCCGACGGCAGCAGAAGCACTTTGTCGATAGCGACTTCGACCGGTAATGCTATTCTCTAAGAACACAGCGCCGCAGACTTACTAGTGACCATCGGCGGTGCTTCGCGGCTTTGAGTACGTACACTATGCACCATATGTAAGCAAGACACTCGATCCGAGACGGGCGCGATGCGCTCATAGCTTTTAGTTTTTATGTTTATGGAAATTGAGATGGTTGCTCAAATAGTAGGCACATGTACATATATAAAACCATCCTTTGGCACTTCTGGCACGGTAAAAATATCAATGCTGTGCCTCTGGCAGTCGGAGTACCCTATTGATAACGTTGGTATGTACCTAGTGCGGCGATCGGCGGCGGCGACCTCTCACGTCCGGCCCTGGTTCAATCCTGGTCCGGAGCGAGGCGGAATAAGAAGCCGTGACCCTTTCTGCAAACCAGTCATGCTAGCGAAAGAGGTGGTAGGTGTTAGCAGGCGTCGCGGGACATATGGTGGCCCCCGGCCACCGTAGGCGTGGGCCTGCGGACGGTGAGCTATAAGCTAACTTCCGTCCGTCCGTCTTATGACGACAAGCCTTGTCGACGGCGCGTCCGTGTTTCACGCGCGTGGCTCAAAGAGTTGGCAGCATAAAGGAAATGGCCCGCAAGGGCCGAAGCCTGCTGGGGCTGCGGGACTGTCCGAAAGAGATACCGTGGCCCCGGAACACGAAGGGCGGGGAAGGAACATAGATGGGTTTAGTCAGTAAAAGTATGACACTCCCGCTCTGGGTGGAGTCATTTGATGATTTAAAAAAAATTGATAAAGGTATGTCCCAGTTCTATATCTTATTAGGTACCCATACATGTACTCGTATGCTTGTATTAGGATTTCTGACTGCTCCACTCCTGACTTATGTCATTATCATCTGCCTTTATCATCTGCCTAGCCTTTTCTCAATTATGTTCGGGTCGGATGCAGCTGAATACCAGTATTTAACATGAAGCGACTGCTTATCTGACCTCCACAACCCAGTTAATAGTAATCCCATGAGAACCAGTGTTATATTTTATAGCTTAAAATATAACATAACCTTTCTCGGTAAATAGGCAAATAGGCTACCAAACAAAAACTAAAAAGACTTATCTGCTAGGCTGCTAGGTATCTAGTGTGGGAGACCAGAGACGGGTATCTAGAATGCGTTCAAACAAACAACCTTCCTACTACCATAATATTGTGCTTACCCTAATAAATCAAGGAATCGGCATCAGCTGATCATCATGATGTAGAAAACGGTACTCGCTACGCGCTTCGAACTCGCGTCTAATGTTCTAATGTTGCGTATATGAGGGTTGTCACAAACTATTGTGTATTTTTTTTTTAACCGTATTCATTGCCTCAATGAAATACTAGGTTTATATTACATTTTTTAAATGGCAGCCTTTTAACTATCCAAAATCAAAAGAGGTTCATCATCATCATCATATTCAGCCTATAATGTTCCCACTGCTGGGTCACGGCCTCCTTTCAATGAGAGGGAATGGGCTATAATCGCGGGCCCAGTCCGGATTGGTAGATGTCACATGTCTTCGAATTTTTGGTTCTAGGACGTGCCGGTTTCCTCACGATGTTTTCCTTCACCGTTTTGAGAGCAGCGGTGATGAAATAAATTACACAAAGTAATGCGCCTGTCTGGGTTCGAACCCACGACTTACCTACTGTTCGTAAGTCGGTGCCGCCACCACTGGGCCACCGCTACTCACCAAAAGAGGTTACAAAAACAATTTAAAAAGCTTATATTATAATTAACAAGTAAATAACGACACATTTACTAATAAAACATTTATTTCATAAAATAAATAAATTATAGTGTTTACGTATTTTATAATGCTGTTATTTTTATGCTACAGATACAAAAGATTGGCGAATGGGAAAAAAGGCACCTAAAGCTAAGTGCCCTTTAGAAGAAGAAGAAGAACACTGAGGGGATGGTTCATTCACAATGAAAATATTACTCCTGTACTGGATACGTCCCAACCGTAATGATTATTTTGAGTGTTATGATTGTTGACCCGAAAATCTAAAAAAACTTTTGACTTTTGTGTGCGGAGATTCGCTTACTAATTTAATGTGACCCTGTATATTCCATGTTTTTTTACATCAACACAAGATTCATTCGAGCAAGAACACCTGTGTAGTAGAAATACATGTTGTTTTTAGATCACCTCGTGAGTCATTTAAACAAGTCGTCGTTCAAGCACAAGCACATGAGACAGCTTTACGACCAGATAAGGTATTACGGTGGAAAATGCAGTTGTAGAAAATGATCCTTGCGATCAGACTGGCCCCGGAGTCATTCCAAATCAAACAGATAGGGTTATCGAACCGGACGTTGGTTTTTCTCGTTACACGCCAATTTTGTAAGTATGGAATCAGTATTAGCCGCTACAGGGTACTGTCTTCCCCTCATTTCGGGGAAAGTGACGGGGACAATCTGTGACCTCACTCAACAGGCTCTACGCATCGTTAAACGATGATGCAGAGAGTTCGACCTCTCAGTGAACCTCACGAAGACTGAACTACTCATTTTACCCAAAAACGAACACTAGGCCCATAACGCCTACCCAGTCTTCGATAAGAAACTCCACTTAGCCAATGAGGTCAAATTTCTGGGAGTCATCCTAGACAGTAAGTTAAACTGGAGTAGCCACTTATACAATAAAATAAACAGGGCCTGCATTACCTTCTGGCAATGGAGGGTGATAGGTTAGAAGGGGGCCTATCCCCTAAAATTATACTTTGGTTATACTGTGCTGTGATTCGACCTATAATTACTTATGGGGCAGTGGTCTGGTGGCCCTGCACTAAACTAACTACTCGTACAGCTTCCATCAAACTACAACGCTTGCAAAGGCTTGCCTGCATGGCGACCACGGGCTGCATGAGGACAACTCCGAGTGCGACTCTCGAGGCAATATTGGGGCTCCCATCGCTCCATCTATTTATACAGCAGGAAGCGACGGCTGTACGCACTGAAACACTTCTACTCTAGGGTATGAAAGAAACACAGCACACCGCGGTACTGGAGGGATTCCATAACGAGTTCCCCCTGGTGGAAGTAACAAACGATCCGTAACATACTAAATACCCTGCGAAACAACGGATTTTCGCAGATGAATCTAAAACAGGTCCTGGCATTGGTGCCGGAGTCTTCCCGGAGGATCTCAACATCCACATAGCCGAACATTTGGGGACCCACAACACGGTATTTCAGGCAAAATTCATGGGCATTTCCCTGGCGGCATCAGCCATCTTAGCCAGGGAGGTCGTGGACCACTCATTTCGTATACTCTCAGACAACATGGCGGTACTGCTAGCTCTAAACAATCACACAGTCAACTATGGTTTCATACACCAGTGTCATCAACGCCTGAACCAGGTTGGTAATCTCACGGACACAGCGATTCCCGTGGCAATGATGCGGCGGACGAATTCGCTAGAAGGGGAGCGAGCATGGCAGCGATGGGACCCGAATCTACCACTCTCTTTCAGATACTTATACGCACACTGGTAGTGAACGACACCACAAGCCGTGGCTAGACCACTGGAGTGTTAGCAGGCTAAGCACTTCCCGCCAGCAATGTCCACTTCAGAAAACGCGCGCTTTGGCTAACCAAACCACAGCTGCGCATAGTTACAACCGATCACTTCTCTTTTAATAAGCACCTCTTTGTCATAGGAATCACAGACAGCCTCCTGTGCCGTGCCCAGTCATTGCAATATACAGGGCAAAGTACTTCGGTAACCCAGGTACTCCCGCGAGATTGTCGGCAACATCGGGGCGCTTGGCCTTTCTCGGGTAGTTGGGGTGGATAGAGGGAATTTCCCACCCGTATGCAAAATACGCGCTTTGACGTGTAGTTGCGGACACCAGCCCGTTATACAATACAATAGCCACTACAGTAAATCCATTCTCGTTAGTTTTTGCGTATTCTAATTGAGTTATACGTTTACAGGACCACACAGAATTGATGTCAACCACAAATGGACCGTGTTATGCAGAAAGCAGCCATGTCGGGAAAAGAGAGTTACAAGCATTTTTCTGTCGATGGTTGAACTTCGGTTGTATTCAATGTTGTTATTAATTTTCTAATTATTTTTTATTTGAGGCATTTTGGTATAACTGTTGTTATTTATTGTATCCTATCCAGAATTTCGAAACGCAATATAATTATTCTATTTGCTGATGAGAGAAAATAAATGGAAAAGATACGAATGTATGTATGTTGTCCATCTGTCTGTCTATTCGTCTGTCTGTCTGTCCGTCTATCTTTTGGTCTGTTTGTCCGTCTGTCTGTTCATGTGTCTGTCTGTCCGTCCGTCTGTCCGTCCGTCTGTCGGTCCGTCTGTCCGTCCGTCTGTCCGTCCGCCTGTCCATCCGTGTGTCCGTCCGTCTGTCCGTCCGTCTGTCTGTTCGTCGTGTGTCCGTGTGTCTGTCTGTCTATCCGCATGTACGTCCGTCTGTCCGTCTAGATGCCCGTCTATGGGTCCGTCTGTCTGTCTATCCGTCTGTCTGTTCGTCGTGTGTCCATGTGTCTGTCTGTCTATCCGCATGTACGTCCGTCTGTCCGTCTGGATGCCCGTCTATGGGTCCGTCTGTCTGTCTATCCGTCTGTACGTCCGACTGTCTGTTCGTCGTGTGTCCGTGTGTCTGTCTGTCTATCCGCATGTACGTCCGTCTGTCCGTCTAGATGCCCGTCTATGGGTCCGTCTGTCTGTCTATCCGTCTGTCTGTTCGTCGTGTGTCCATGTGTCTGTCTGTCTACCCGTATGTACGTCCGTCTGTCCATCTGGATGACCGTCTATGGGTCCGTCTGTTTGTTCGTCTGTCTGTCCACCTGCCCGTCTGTCGGTCCATCTATCTATCTATTCGTCTGTCTGTCCGTCCGTCTTTCCATCCGTCTGTCCGTCTATCTGTCCGCCTGTCTGTACGTCTGACTGTCCATCTGTCTGTCTGTCTATTTGTTGTCTGTCCGTCTGCCTGTCTGTTTGTCTGCTCGACTGTCTATCTGTTCGTTTGTCTGTCCGTCTGACTAAATTGACTATTTTTGTCGCAATCAAAGTGTAAAATACAGTGAAACACATACACACGGCGCTACAATCCCATAATATTGTAATACCAAATGATTTGAAAAGAGTAAGTTCCATGTAGCTTCCAACAGTAACAGATCCAAAAACAAACTTTGAATTTTTTTTTCAACCTTTTACGCGTATTGTTAGGAAGTTCCTCTGTCAAGAGCCATTGGTGGTTAGAACCCTGTTACCGATGCTGGTGGGATCCCTATTTTATGTTTTTAAATTTTTTTTTTTTTTAGATAGTTTTGTATTAAAACTTTATAAAATGCTATTATGAAAACGAATAAAGTAATTTTATGCCCAAAAAGTATATTTTGTAATTTATTTTGTTGGTTTTTTTAAAAGATTTAAAATGTGTCGACCATGTATGAAAATGTTATAAAGGAAATAAATAATCAGTTTACTTCAGTGACTGTTTCGTAAATAGTAGATTTACGAAACAGTTTAATTTTATTTGTTTTATTTCATAAATAAAAATAAGTAATGAGCTTTCATCAACCCATAGAATAATTAATTGAGTAAGCAACTTTTTAACCCTTGTGTGCTGATACTTGCTCCATGTTTCATGCACATGACTAAAAAATCATACTGTATGTTACTTGGTTCATTCTATTTGCTTGTAAAATAACTTCTTTCAACCGACAACCCTAATTTTTCGCTCGTAGGTGTCTATTTGATGTATCAGTATGGAGTTGACGATTTTGGTAGGTGGAAGTGGGATTATCATAGGTACCTACTGTTGTAATTACCTATGTCCCAACAATTTAAAAAACTGTCACAAACCGTCGCCGCGTCGTGGATACTAAAATACTTTGAAAGCAATATGTCCAATTCGCAAAATGTCCAACTGTCCTATTTATTCTGAATTGGTCCAGTTCGCAATTGGTCTAGTTCGCAATTGGTCCAGTTGTAATGTAAACTAGGTATAGGTAGGTACTAAAAAAGCAATCTTGATGTGTCACGTGTCTTGATAAAAAAGTGCTTACATATTTTATTATTATTGAGTATATATACTAAAAAAATTAAAAAGACAGTTGGTAAGTAACTTTGATAACAATTAGTAGGTAGGCAGAACTAATTACAATTATTAGGTATCGACTCGGGCATAGTGTGATTGACATTAGCTTGGCCACCATTAGGGATTTTAATTTTGATAACACAAATAATTGGTCGCTAATTAGTCAAAATTTGTCGCCAAATATCAGAATTTGTCGGTTACTGATTCAAAAGATATAAGAGTTTATAGGTGGCCCATCTGCAGAGTCTCCCCAGCTTGGCCACATTTGTATCTCAAAAACTAGGGCACCTAGCGAAGATCTATTTTCTCCCATATTTAGTCGCCAGTTAGTCGCAATTTATTGCTAAGTCACAGATTTAGTCGGGTTTTAGTTTAGAAGATATAATTAGTTAAATTAGTAAGGTTTAGTCCACGAGTTACATTTGCTAGATTGTCGTGAACTCTTCGATCTATGCTCTAGTTTTTGAGATAGGTATAAATGTGGCCAAGCAGGGGAGACTCTCCAGATCGGTGACCTATAAACCCGTATATCTTTTGAACCAGTAACCGACAAATTCTGATATTTGGCGACAAATTTTGACTAATTAGCGGCAATTTTTTTGTCTTTTCAATAGTAAAATCGCTAATGGTGGCCAAACCAGTGGCAATCATACTCGTGCACTGGGCCGCATTGTGGATTACAATACATAACAGCCCGTTCCTTCTCATGGAGAGGAAGCCTGTGTTCCAGCAGTGGGAACAAGGCCGATTATTTTGCTGCAATCGGACAAAAACTGCGATGAATTTTCAAGTAAGTATGCGTCGGCGGGGCGCGGTGACGTGAACTCCTGAGCTGCATGACCATCCGGGAAAAACCAAACATAACAAGCAATCTACAATATGTACCTATATATAGAGCCATATAAAACAATAACGCAGCAACTCTGGGGGACCTAGCCAGCAAACGTACATCGAACGAGTTTATAGTTACCTACTGGCTGATTTTTCGGCGAATGTCAACCGGCGTCGAATGGCATAAATGTCAAGTATGTATCGTGCAACTTCGTTTTTGGTCGGAACGGTTCGGAATGCTGTGTGTATGCGTACGAACAAGACGTGCGTGAAGACTAGCGTCTAACTGCTCATCACTGATACTATCCCTGTCGGGCACTATGCCAGGTGAGACAGCGTACTTTTTGGCCACGCCCACCGATGAGTTCGAGCCCGTACAAAGAGCCACCTTAAGACTGATTACAAACGTTATGAAAGGAAACAAACAAAGTACATAAAATAATATCAAGCCTGCTCTTCCTTAAAGGTTAGACATAGGCCGTACCTAATAATAGGCTCACATACAGTTAGCTAGTTATGTTGTCAAGCATAAAAATTCTGACTTTCGATTGATATTGAGAAATGCTTAAAGAAAAAACCCAATAACTCTTTGTACGTCATTAAACTTAATATTGGTACGTCCGACTCCAAGACAAAAGACGTTCATAGAGAGATAACATATTCTTTGATACAACATACAAATATGAATAAACAGGGTGTAAACAACCTCTCCTGCTCGCAGAACGGATGGCCGATGGGGCCGAACAGTTCTGAAGTGGCGACTGCGAACCGGAAAACGATGCGTTGGAAGACCTCCCACTAGGTGGACCTTCACCAGGTCATCACCTGGTGAAGGTTGCGGGTATACGTTGGATGCGAGCCGCAAGGGACCGGTCAATGTGGCGACACTTGGGGGAGGCCTATGTCCAGCAGTGGACATCTTTCGGCTGAGATGATGATGATGATGAAACAACTTCATCACGAAGCCGTCATCCAAGCATTCTGTACATCATACTAAGTAACTTAAATTATTGCTGGGAAACAGCTTTTTTTTTGGGGTTGTAAATAACGTTTTGTGGTAGAACTCAATGTGACGCACTCAAAACATTGTGCTGATGGATAGATTGAAAAGAACGGGGGTCGAGGAGGTGTTTCAAAAACTTACAATAAAAACGTATACCTATTTTTTTTTAAAGATTTGTGGCACTCGGGGACTGCCGCGGTAAAGCTATTGCATAGCATTTTTTATCAACTTATGCAATTATAATATTTTTTTTCCGCTTGTTGCCGGCTCGAAGACCAAACGCAGACTGAATGTTCAGGGTCGGCTTCCCATCACGATGAAATTATGAATTTTATAATGATGGTTCCACACACACAAACGACGGAGTGTTATAAGTTTGACGTGTCTGTGTATGTGTGTGTGGAACATTCATTGTAAATTTTGATCGTGATGAGAAGCCGAGCCTGAACATTTAGTCTGCGTTTGGTCCTCGAGCCGGCAACAAGCGGAAAAATAAAATACATAAATCATTACAATTGCATAAGTTGATAAAAAATGGTTACAAAAAAGGTCTAACACCAAATGTATCCAACCTACAACTCCTAGTTACGGCAATATATTAAAAAGAAAACTAGCTTGTCATTGTCATTATCTGACATGGGGTGACATGGGGTGTTAGGTTATTTTCGTTACGGAATTTCTTGATTCGGTCTCCACGCTCAAGGCCCGCGATAGAAGCTATGCAATAGCTTAAAATCTTGTCAAAATTTTGTAATATTTATCTCAAATATTTCCGTAACTAGTTTGTATGATGTAGAACAAAAAAATGATCACAATGACGGGGAGAACAAGTGCCTTTCAGTTTCGTTAAGTTTTTTTTTACACCCTTTATAAAAAACAAAACACATAGGGTGGCACAATGGATGGTCTTATTATTAAACACAATGTTTTCAAGACATCCTTTGGATGGATTAAAGGAAGAGTCAGTCTTATGCAGTTAATCATTCATCGATCCCCCATCGATGCCCTTATCCTAATTTATTTGGAGTCAGCGCAGCTCGTCTTTTTCTCCTGTACTTCTCTATTACTCAAACAGACCATCCATCGTTTCTATTTACGCAGTTATCACAATTTATTTCGAATGTCTAATTCATAACTATCTTATCGCAGCCGCTATCCGAGGTTAACACTAGCAAATCGATACGTAACACTATCCAAATCACAAAATGCAAATGCAAAACTATGTGCCAATAATGGGACATTCATGAGTGCATTAGCCTGTAATTCCGTCCAGAACGCGGTACGGATTGCTGGCATTTGTGAACGGATAATGTAAACGACTTCCACAGTCCAGTGCGGATTGTATTGACAGTCGAAACAAGTGTTGATGACCTCGCGTAACGATGTCACACATGTGGGCGCAGCGATTAGTGCAACACAGTGATTGGTTTGTAGAATAAATTCTGTTGGTGTTTGGGTAAAAAGAGGGAGTTTTTTAGCTAGGTTGATTATGATCATCGTAGTTGAGCATATACATTTTGATGTTAGGTATCCGTGAGGAATTTTTGAGGTATAATTAGATAGTTTTTTTTGGAATTTTGGGGATAGGTTGGAATAATACGAGTCGATCGAAGAATACGCATCATACCTTCCTAGCAAATACGTGCTCCAAAAGACAAGTACACACCGAGGGTGCAGATACTGGAGTCGCGTGCAAAGTCAACTTCAAGGCGCTCGTGGTGCGAGTACCAAATTCTTATCTGCCCATGGTGAAGGAGGAAGATTTTTGGCCGCAGGACATGGTGTTCCATCTCTTCCACGGACAAGTTCCACTGACTGGTTAGCCAAGTGAAGTGTGATTAACATAGTTTTAAGTCAAAAATTATCGCAATGACGGTGAGAACAAGTGCCTTTCGGTTTTGTTAAGAGGTTTCTTATACCTTTTCTATGGGTAGTCTTTGGAACTACTGATCCTATTCTGAAAATTCTTTCACTGTCAGGAAGCTACACTATTCTTGAGTGTTATAGGCTACATGTTTTAACGTACCCGTGGATAAATTTCCGTATATAACGAGAGTGAAGCTGCGGGCATAAGTTAAAAAAATTAAAGGTGGTCCAGAAACACACTTTCATTTTGACTACCTACTATAATGAAACCGAAGGATTGGTTGATTCAAATTGGTTGGAGCAAATGTTTGTGTGATGAGCATGGACATCTGTAAAATAAGTATGTATTTACAAACAAAAAAGTATATATGTAGTATATCAACTTTCTGGTGTCCACGACACAAGCCTTGCTTAGTGTGGCACTAGATGGCGCTGTGTGTTTAATGTCCACCGATACTTATTTATTTATTTTATTTATTACCAATTACAGAAGAACATAAAACTCATTTCCTGTATCAATTGAATAATTTGTTTTTATACTGTATGTTAGTATTTTTTTCTATAGTATTAAAGAGCCATCACCTAAATGAGAGGTTATAACAATTTTTTAATTCAGCGCTTTTCATTATTTGTGCCAATAATTCAAAAGAATGAAAGATGATTTAAAAATGTAAATATTCGCGTGTTTATTGTGTGAATACAAATACTTTTATCCTCTCTGAGGTCGGCCGGGCGTGCCACCTGTCAGGTTAAAAATGATAAATATGCGAACGTGTCTACTCATGTTACGCGTGTTACTGAGGGCTGCTGAATTGACGAGATCTTCAAAAATAACATTACATCACATCACGCCTGCCAGGTGATTCCCGAAGAATTAAATTGAAATTAGTAAAAACTGCCTAGTAAGTACATACATCCATATTTCGCCAATTATGTTTAAGTTCCATGTAGTAGAGGGTGAAAAGCCGAGTAACGCTTGGATATAATTATCTGAAAATTTAACCCAGTATGTCTAGCTGCTTCACTGCGAGGATCGACCGGAGAACACGGTGGTGAATACGGTGGAGGTCTGCCCCGCCGTGGGCGGAGCAACGCCGTGTCCTTGTAGCGGCCATCGGCAGCGGCGACTTCTCGCGTCCGGCCTTGGTTCAATCCATGGTACATGGTACATGGTGAGAGGCGCACCGGGCGTCGGGGGCCTCGTGGTGGCTACCAGCCACCGTAGACGTAGGCCTGTGGATGGTTAGCTATGGGCTAGCTCGCTGTCCGTCCGTCTTATGACGACAGGCTGTCAAAGAGATCTCAGCAAAATCAAGGGGCCCGCAAGGACAAAAGCCTACAGGGGCTATGGGACTATTCAAAAGAGACACCGCGGCCCCGGAACGTCTTTACGTTCCGGGGCCGCGGTGTCTCTAGTAGCGAGGAAGGAACATCGATGGCTATTAGCCAGTAAAAGTCTGACACTCCTTCCCGCTCCGCCCAGAGTGTTATTTGAGTTAGATTGAAGTTTTTTGACAATTCCTTATGCAAAAAAGGTGCGATGAAACTAGGCCGTGGTAAGCTGTTAGCAACGCGTCGGTGTTTTGCAAAGGAACTAATTTTTGTAGGTAAGAGTTACAAATTTTTTTGCTTAGAATTTCAACGTGTTCTTTACAGTTTAACTTTTTGCCAATAGTAACACCGAAGAATTTTGCAGTGTTGACTTCTTCAAGTAGGTACTTTGGTCCTAGATATCAGATAAAGTTGGCAAGCGTTGACTGAAATCCATAATATTAGTTTTATTGAAATGTAGTGTTTCAATTATCATTAGATATCCAAATATGTTATTTTTGATATAAGACAATTATTATTGTCACTATTATATTTGTCTTTAGTATTGCGTTGAATTGTTATTGGGCTGTAGTCAGTAAAGAGAGTCATAGGTTGTTCAAAAGAATAAGGTAGGTCATTTCTATATAAAATGAATAGTAAAGGGCCCAACACACTGTCTTGAGGAACTCCATATTTAATTACACATTCATGTGATTGGTACATTCCTTCTTGTTTAGTTTTTGTATTTATTGAAGGTATTTCCGTGAGTTGTTTTCTATTGTTTAGAACATAGAATGTGAAAAATGAAGGTAACAAATGGTGTTAAATGAAGGTTCCCAGAATTATGGTCTAAAACAAAAAAAAAGAATCGCAATGACATTTTGCTAAGGGCAATTTTTCACCTATAATACGATACCGAGTCGAAGTTTCGTTTTATTCATCGTCTCTACAAACTTCAGGTAAGAAGTTAATTAAGTTCTGGGAGTAATGAAGCTTTGTTTCTCTTGTAATGGATCTTACTGTGTTTTGTTGCAGTTGAACCTACCGTCTATCTATATACTATGGCTATGTACTTCAGGGAAATCTTTTCCTATAACCGAAAGCATGTTTCTTTGTTTTTTTCCCAAAGACTTAAATGCATCACAGGCATCGGCGCATGTAATAAATAAAAATGAAGTGTTTGCTTGTAATTTCAAAATGACATTGTTTTACTGAATGCGTGTGAAAGCATTTCACGTACTCTAACAAAAACTTTTTTTTTTTTGGGTTGTTCTATGAAATAATTGTGTCACATTCGGTAAGCCTACTTTCTTTCTTTATAGTGTAGATAGTGCCTAACTTGTTGTCGGGGTTTTAATATGCCGTCTGTTGGCCTCTGATTTGGCTTTACATGAATTCGAGAAATATATCTTAGGCATGCTGGTTTCTTCACGATGTTTCCCTTCACCGAAGCATGTGATAATTATTATACGACTAGCTGACCCGCGCAACATCATCTGCGCCACATAGAGAGAAAAACGAATGGAAAAAAGTCTCCGTTTTTGCAATTTTTCATTCCTGCTCCGCTCCTTATCATCGTAGCGTGATGTTATATAGCCTAAAGCCTTCCTGGATAAATGGACTATCAAACACAAAAATATTTTTTCAATTCGAACCAGTAGTTCCTGAGATTAGCGCGTTCAACCAAACAAACAAACAAACTCTTCTGCTTTATAATATTATAGTATAGATACGCTCATGAATCCGAAAAATCATAGGTGCCACAATCATAGGTGATTTGACAGTCAAATCATAGGTGACTTGACAGTACCATGGTCGCAAACAAGTATATTTCCAATTTCGGCCGTTTTCTTTAACTTATGTAGTTACGTATAGCTGTTGGTTAAAATGCCTTCTTCGTACCTATTGGAGTTTCTATTAACAAAGAATATCCCGTCTGCGTCACCGTACGTCAGTGGATTCTTATAAAAAACAAAGAAAATTTTCTGTGAAGTTTTGTTTTTAACCGTCCAGTAGGCAAAATGTCAAACATAGAAAGCTAGATAGCCTACCGAAACCGGCTAGTATGTTATTGAAAATGGCCGTAAGCGTTCAAGTAAATAAAAACACTTCATAAAAACGAGTTACAAACCAAACGAAGAATAAATAAACACAATAACAAAAGATAAACTAATTGCGTAACTTTCATTTCCCCTTAATCAAATAGAAACATGCTGTAACTAAATATGTCATTATCGCAAGAAGAAAAGTTAATCTAACTTTATTTATTACTTTATTACTGAAACCCTGTTTCTGGTAATGTGATAAATCGAACGTCATGTTTGAAGGTAAGGTAAAGTTTCAAAGACTACCGAAACCGCATTTTTTGTTGTGAAAATCGGCCTTTCTTGCTGATTGTTTTGTTCTTCCAAAATCACAGATTACCATTTTAAATATTGCAGTTGGAAATTTCTTAAAAAGCTACCATTGCTTTTTGGGAACTTTCTATCTGCATTATTTGTCTCCTAAGAATGTTTTTCTGCGTTTCCCACATCCTTAATTCCACACTATGTTCAGCGTATAGCAAGGGGTATCATATTACCCAGTACCGTAAAATGGGGGGAATAGGGATCCAGGGGTGAATAGAAACAAAACTTTGGAAGGGATTTTATTCCCCCTATTTTACCGGTATTGACTGGGTTGTGGAGGTCATGAGATAGGCAGTCACTTCATCAATCAGCTAAATACCGGTATTTAGCTGCATCCAGTTTCATCAGTTCATTTCACTTATATGGGGTCTCCATATAATGGAAATGAACCCTGAACCCTATGGAAGCCGAACCGAACATAGGTGGGAAAAAGCTAGGCAGATGATGATGATACAGCGTGTATTCAGTTGTGGTGTTTTTTTTTTCACGATTTTGTTATTGGTCCCATGGAGAAAGATCTTTTTTTGATGATCTGCAGTGCTACTTGCACGATAAAATGACAAAACTAAATGATAAAACTCATTTTATCGAGAATTACTGTCAAATTTATATAATCGAATCCTACGTACTTGTACTGCTGATTAGCACAATGAAAACAAAAAAAAACTGTGTGTCGCCATCTAAGTAAGTTTTTGTTATTAGTGGTCAAAGTCATTCTTTTACAATGATAGTATTGCAATTGGGTGGCAGCTGTATGCGGCTGCATCATCATCATCTGTATGCGGCTGCATCATCATTGCATTAAAATTATACCTTAATGCAATGATGAATTTTCGCTTTGAAACCAACAACTAGCTAAACAGTTTAATTTACTATTAAAAAAAAGCGACAGATTGTTTTTTTGGAATCACCGATCAGCTCCAATTGCCAAAGTGAGTCTAAGTTGGTATTCAATCAATCAACTACAGTTCGCGCAGATCAGTAATACAATACCGTACAAAAAAGCTAGGTACATGTCTGAAAAAGAAAATGTGGGTTAATAACTAAGTTTTAAGGTCGACCTGTCACCAGCTTAGTCAATATTCCAACACACTGATCCGGAATTTATTTTTCCATCATAAGTCGTAAAAGTAAACACACGGTACTATAGGTTTTCTACATACACTTTAACCAAAAGTTGCTATGTTGGGAAACCTTTTCCATGTACAGCATGTTATACCATTTGCTAAACTATTAAAATAAACTAAACTAACTAACTTATACTAAAAACTTAATAAATGGCGTCCTCATCAACGCTGTCAACTGGTAATGTCCCCAAGAGACTGGCAGGGTTACCACGCTCTATGGCAATTACCAAGGTAAAAACCAGCCCTAGGGTCAGGGGGGTGAAACTTTCATACATTAGCTTCAAACAAAATTTTCATAGATAGTGCTGCCATCTGTATATTTGAGGACACAAACTTTTTAACTGTTTGACAGCTTACAACTGTCATTATGAGAACAGCTATTTTAGACAACTTGTCAGTGAAGTAGACAGCCTAGCGGTGACAGCGGTTGCCTTGCGAACAGTAGTTCCCAAGTTCAAATCCACAGTCAAGGATTACTTTTTGTACTTATTTGGTTAAACAAAAACTAACAGCGCCATCTAACAGTTTAGGTACACAGTTTAAAAAGAAAAAACCAGGGTTGCGCATCTATCTTGTATTATACAATGAAATTGGAGCTTCAGTTACAGTAACATAGTAATTATAAACTATTTTTTCTACAATCTAAATCGTTAAAATAAATTACGCGATTATCGTTTTCAAAAGGTCCATTGATCTTTATTTAAGTACGAATTATCGGTTTTCCAGTAATATGCAGAATAAATAAGAAAAAATAAGGCAAAATTAGGTAAATGACCGCTTTATTTAGCACTGCGATGAGTCGGCAAGATTTTTGATACTTTTATTATTTTAACGGTTTTCGTAACACTGATCAATTATTTTTTAATTTTATATTTTATACATTTTCTTAACAACACGTATTATTGTATATTTAAATTTGTCGCATCTATTAAATTTCACCCTGTATAGTGTATTATCTATGCCTATGGTCACGGGAAGTTTCAATTAGCGTACTATTTAGAATTACAGATGTCAACAAAATCTTAAACCATAAAATTCCGCCATAACTCCCGATGGGTTAGGTCACCCACCTTTTTCCCGTTATGTTTAATTCCCGTGTATTAGTGACGAGCTTATTGCTACCAATGTGCCACAACTTCTGACTGCCGGCTGTTACAGAAAAAAAATGTAATATCCAATCCGGGAATCAAAATCAAGGCTTCATGCTTAGTAGTAGTAACAATCAAAATGCATGTCGTTGTATCTTTAAGTCGGGTTGTCAGTTTTATTGATCAGGGATCATCAATAAATCCCTCATTATTTAATTACAAAAATCCTCAATAAAACCACTGATCAAAAGCATAATATTTCCATACACTTACGACGTAATTACGTCCTCAAGTGTCTCTTACCAACCTGTCTACAACCTCACAAGAAAAAAACGTCGAGACAAGCAAAAAATATAATAATATTTTACTTATTTGGCTGTCAAGTAAACGGAATTAATAAATCACCCTCATTTCGAGCCCTCGGAATGAAAGTTGTAAGAAGATGAGACAAAGGGGGCTATTTCCGATGATCTATCAAAACACTCAACTATTGGTACAGAGGTTGACTCAAGTGCTACGAATTTTGGATTATACTATAAAGTTATAAAGGGTTTTATTGTAATTCCACAATCAAAACGAACGCTCACTTTTTCAATAAATGTTGATCTTTGTACGGTTTAAAATATTATTTGTGGAATATTTTTGGCTGACGGAATTGAGTTTTCATGTAAGTTTGTAAAGTCACAATGAATATTTTTGCAGCTAATAATTATTGAACCGCTTTTTTTAAAGCCGGTGTCACTTACAACATTATTCTGGTGATACTTACTTACTTCTAATAATATTTGCTTGTAGGCCGAGTTATCTATAATATAAACGCGATATATACATATATAGATATCGGTTTTCTAAACAAATGAGTGATGCTACGATAGCTGATTTGCGATCGCGTTAATTAAGGTTCAAAGTCTTCAGTTACCATGTAATATAGATAATAACGGTGAGTGATTATTTTACTTTAAGAGCTAAGCAAGGTGTGTAAATAAGGGCACGCCACGATAATGGGCACGCCACGATAGTGGCGGTAAGTCCCCTCTTTGAGGAGTGGCTGGAGAGGCGCCACGGCGTCCTCACCTTCCGCCTGACGCAGGTCCTCACCGGACACGGATGTTTCGGGAGGTACCTGCACCGAATCGGGCGGGAGGAATCGCCCGCTTGTTTCCACTGCGAGGATCGACCGGAGGACACGGTGGAGCACACGGTGGAAGTCTGCCCTGCGTGGGCGGAGCTCCGCCGTGTCCTCGTGGCGGCGATCGGCGGCGGCGACCTCTCGCGTCCGGCCCTGGTTCAATCCATGGTCCGGAGCGAGACGGAATGGGAAGCCGTCGCCTCCTTCTGCGAAGCAGTCATGCTAGCGAAGGAGGTGGCGGAACGAGAGAGGGAGAGATCCTCTCTTCCCGGCCGCCGCGGGAGACGCAACGGGCGTCGGGGGCCACGTGGTGGCTACCGGCCACCGTAGATGCGGGCCTGTGGACGGCTGGCTATGGGCTAGCTAGCCGTCCGGCCGTCTAACGACGACGACAGGCCGTGTCGACGGCGCGTTCGTGTTCCACGCGCGCCTCAAAGAGATGTCAGCAAAAGGAGAGGGGCCCGCAAGGGCCGAAGCCTGCCGGGGTTGCGGGCCTGTTCGAAAGAGATACCGCGGCCCCGGAACGTAAAAGGCGAGGAAGGAACATGGATGGTTTTTAGTCAGTAAGAGTCTGACACTCCCTCCCGCTCGGCCCAGAGTGGGGGGGGTCATTTGATGATTTCCCATCCTTAAAAAAAAAAAAAAAAAAGGTGTGTAAATAAACTAGACTTCTAACTTTCGTCTTATTAAAAAAGACCTGTCGAAACTAACTAGCTCAAAAACATTCTTCGAGCTCTACGTCAACTTAAACATGTGTGAACCTAACCCTTTTTAAGGATGGTGACAACGAAGTCTACGCATCCGGCTCGAAGGACCATTATGTCAAGGCTTCTTAATATTATTTTAATCTGTACATATTTTACATAATTGATCGGTTTTGCGAAATTGGCACAACTGGGTTAAAAAAAAATGTGGTTTCGGGAAAAAGTCGCCCGATTTCACCCAAATTGCACAAATCCGACTCAAACTTGATCCAGCGATGGCACGACTGAGAACTGTTATTTTGCTTTGAAGGTTTAATCTACCCGAACAAGTGTGTAGTCTCCAAACGACCTGTAAATGATAGCCTTAATTTAAGCTTCTAACTCGTCGCGCTAGATGGCGGTAGTCGTTTAGCTGATAAGAGCATAATACCTACTAAGGAACTGATACTGCGGATAATGAGGCTGCATGATGTATGATAGCTATCTTTCGACGACGTTAACCTGTATTTTATGAAAAAAAAATGTGAGGTTTGAAAACTTTTGTTTAGGTAAACATTTTTTAGTGGGACTCGTTTCTCAATCCAACGGAAACCATCTGCTATTACTGATTTTACGACTAAACAAGAGCGACTCGGACTTGCGCCCCGAGGGTTCCGTACAAACTTTTTAAAAGACAAACTTAACTTTGCTATTCGATCCCATGAAACGGCTAGTGCACCAACCGCAAATAATCAGTTTGTATCGGTAAGTTTTATTTAATAATTGCGTTTATTTTAGTTGACTGGCAAAAAAAAAAATTACCCAAATCTGATCTCAGATGTTTTGTGGTTGATTAACAGAACTTCTTTGAAAATAAAATGTATGAAGGCTGGTTGATCTCCTTTGCCCATATCTTTTTATCATGCCGACTCTTGACTAATTTTTATTCACCTGTGAGGGACTATAAATTAATCTCAATATCTGGGATATATTTTAACTTGTTGGGTCCACCCGTTTCTGACAAATTCGGTGGTGACAGACGGACAAGAAAGTGATGTTATAAGGGTTCCTTTTTCTAACTTTTGAGGAACCCTAAAAATGAAACACAGTACCAGCAGAAAGCATTGATTAAAAAATTGATAGCTTTATGTTCTAATTTGGTAGGTACTTACAGTTAATGACTTCTTTTCAACTAACAAAAAAAAAACTTGAACATTTCGTTCTAAAACTATATCATATTAATCTTTTTGAAAATAACAACGTAATTTGATGTCACTTCTATAATTAACAAACTTGACTAAATCACAGAGAAAATTGAACTAAACTAAATCTTGATACTTTAGATGAAATTAATTAGATTGCTGTTAATGTATTTAGTGAGTATCAAAGATTTTGAACTATAAAATGTTGCGAATATGTGAAAGAAACTTAATTTCAGAACTTTCGAAACACAATGGCTGTAACTGATAAAATTTAACAAAAATTCTATGAATCATGACTTTTAGTATTATTTTCACCGGTTCTGACAGTAACAAAAAGTCCAATTATAGAGGATGGAAACGGTTAACGTGGCAGTAAGGGAATCTACCTTAACCGTTGCAGCTACATGAAAACGGTCTTAGAAAACTATCCATATGAGTAAAATTTTAATCCTTATTCAAAGATTTAAAAAATAATGTACAGTTGGCAGGAAAATTTCCATTTTACGCAAAACATGTTTTTGATGACAATCGAACCTGTTTCTAATACTAATCAAAAAGTTCTTCGAGACCAACTCAAAAAGTCAGTTGCTGTTTGTGTGAGTTTTAGATATTAAGTAAACGCACCCACGATACAAGAGAGATTCCTAGTGCGTGGTAAGGGTTTTAAGAAGAAAACAAAACCGAAATATCCACGTGGAACGAAGCCGCAGGCATAGCTCTTTCATAATGGTTATCTTTTACTGGAAATATGAGTTTAATTTAATATTCTAAATTTAAAGGATGTAGGCCACACACTGGGTCGATTGATGTTTAAATAAATAAGTTCAAATATATTGGGAACGCGGGCGGGTTGGGTGAGTGAGCTTTACTTGGAGATTAACCAAATATAAAATCCAAGTATATTTATAAGATAGGTCAGGCGATCACTCCTCAAAACACTGTACTGATGCTGTGGGCCGTGTCATCCCACTCCTGGGTAGAAGCCTCTCCCCATGACATTTTGCCTCGTTGCATGTCTTCAATCTACTACATGACATGCCAGAGATTTTGATCCGGGGAAAGAAGAGAAAAATAAAGAAGAAAAGAAAGATAAGAAAGGAAAAGAAAGAAAATAAAAAGAAAAGAAAGAAAAGAAAGAAAAAAAGAAAAGAAAGAAAAGAAAAAAAGAAAGAAAAGAAAGAAAAGAAAGAAAAGAAAGAAAAGAAAGAAAAGAAAGAAAAGAAAGAAAAGAAAGAACGCGTTTGTTTTTTCTTATGATTTCGTTATTTTTTTTTCTTCTCTCTATGTTTACTTTAAACTAGTGTTATAATCACAATTTCACCATTTTATAATTTTTTATTTATTTAAGTGTTGTCCTGTCGGGCTAATAAATGCTTTTTCTTTCTTTTCTTTCTTTATAAAATTTAGGCAGGCGCTATAATTATAGGATAATGCTAGAAAGCAAAAAAAAAGAGGATTTGGAGATAATATTTTTTTTTTCGTTTTTTGTTAATCTGTTTGTGGTTTAGTAGAACGTTAGCGCAGTACGAAATGGCAATTTCCATTGCATGTTAGACATATAATAGAATTGATTTGGTTATTCGATGCTGCAGTATTGAATATCTAATTATAATAAGGATATGGCAAATTGGAAGCAACAGAATTTCGTTACGAACCACCAGACCAAAAAAAAGACACTGAAAGTACGGTCGAACCAGCTATTTGGTTTACAATTTAACCCACAAATTACATTGTAAACTGTTAACCAAATAGCTTGTTCGGCCATACACACACCAAAAGTATTAGGCCTTGTGTCCCCGACAGTACCTACCTATCTATCAGAGAGAGCCAAGCCTCTAATAATGGCCCTTCTATTTTTTGTGACGCAATATCAGCAAGCCAGCGGTACGGACCGATGACGTAATTATATTAAAATTGCCTGTGAACGTGAGCATAGTATACCGATAACCAGTAAACCAACAGAACATTGTAACATTACGCCTGTTAACACGTTATGGTTAAGGCAGAGATGTACGTACAACATAGGTCAAAAGATAACTGTCTGAAACTGCTGTTTTTAGATAATCACACCATCATCTTTTTGGTGAACATGGACATTAAAGGATCTATTCCTTATCTCTCAAATAAAACGATGATAAATAATAAACGAATTTAATGCTATCCGCATCAAATACATTGAGGGAGTTGTTGAAGAAATATGTAATCCGCCATTTTGCGGCGGCGGTCATCTTGGACTGATTTTTATCAAACATAGTTACTTTTCAAACAAAATAAAATCTCAATCGGTTTATCCGTACGGGGGCTACGATGCCACAGACAGACACACGCACATACAGACACATCAAACTTATAAGACCCCGTCGTTTTTGCGTCAGGGGTAATTAAAAATACTTTTGAACGTCAAATACAAAAATAGAATGTCGTTCGCCCCATGGAACCAGAAACAAACGACAGTCGTCAAACAACAAAAAAATCTTCACGTCCAATCCAAGCGATAGCTTACTTACAATATTCTATAGGTATTTGTTTCTTTACGGAACGTGAACAAAAGTGTCGGGACCTTGTCATTACAGTATTGTGGACAATAAGTGGCTTGTATTGGGGCTCTTAAGTAATTGGATAGCAATTTGTCACCCTTTAATGGTTATATTGCCTTGTTACGCTGTTTAGTTAACAATGAATGATTGGCGTCCACGGTGTTTTGGTTATTTTGTAAATAAACCGTCGTGAGATAAAACAATCCCGAATAAAAAATATTTTAAAAGGTTCTTCGATTATTCACATCAAATAGATGGGGCTTCCATTTGTTTTATTCATGTCGTATATTTTATTATTAAATAATTTATGTCGAGTAACAAGACTCATAGTGTTAGTATCAATACACTTACAAACTGTGTTAGACACTTAAAAACGAAAAAATATAAAAAAAAAAACTGATTGTGACATTATTGCTGCAAGGTGACAGGCCCAGCTGAAACTTTGCAGCAGTGGTTCTCAAATGTACAAACAAGTCTACTTGTAATCATAGACAGGATGCTGTTGGCGCTGCCCCGCACCATACGGACCAAGGATGCGCACCGCATCCGCATCACCGTGTAGAAACAGTCTACGTGAGATTCAGCAAACATCCCTGATGCACTGCAGTATCGGGGCAACCCCATCAGCACCCTGAATGCGTTATTGTATTGGACGCGAAAAGCAAGTTTAAAACGGTGTGCAATAGCCACTAAATAAAGTGTGTTTACTATGCATAATCAGCCTGTAATGTTTCGACTGCTGGGCAGACTGTAACATTGCATTTTCGTGGGGAGGAAAATGTAAGGTTGCATTGTGTAAAGTTTAAAGAAAAATGGCAAGAGAAAATATAATGGTTTAATAATAGAAGGGAATAGAAAGGGAAATAAAGGGAAATAATAAGGGGAATATTAGGGAAGCCGAGGTAACGGTCAGGGTCCAAAGACCACACGCAGACTGACTCTTTCCAGCTCGGCTTCCCGTCATGGAGAAATTCAAATGTATAAAACCACAACTCCAAGTTACAGCAATAAAAAAAAATTAAAAGAAAACTAGCTTGTCATTGTCATTTTGTCATCACAAAAGTAAACAAAGATTTGGAAACACTAAAATGTACAGAAATGCTTAAAATAATATTTATTAAAAGGCCGAAAAGTCATACTAAGCCTCCGCATAAAGGCTATGCAGTTATTCGGAAAGAACGTATGATAAAATTATGGATTACAGTAGTCAAAAACGTAAGTACAAAAACACAAACATTACAAGACCCAGTGCTAGTCGGCACAAGTAACATCCTAGGATTTGTTCGTTTCTTCACGATGTTTTTCGTATCCACAGTGCAAGTACGTAGGTTTCGATAGGACTCGATTTGATAAATTTGACAGTTATTCTCGATAAAATGAGTTTTTGTGGAGTAAAATATTCATTTTATCGCGAACGACTGTCAAATTTATCTAATGGAGTCCTATCGAATCCTACGCACTTGTACTGCCGTTTCGGCAGAAGTAGTGATAAAATCATAAACACAAAGTAAAGTGCCCACCTGAGTTCAAACGCGCAACCTGTAATAAGTAAGTTACTTCTGTTTCCAAGCACTAAGTTTGAAAGACATGCTATTAAACTTACTTATACCCGCCAAATTACGAAATGTTTTTTTAAACGTTGCTCCACACTTATTTGTAATCTTGGGTGCATTTAAACTTAAGCAAAAAAAACCGAAAAAATATCCATTAGAAAATTAGAACAGAATTTTAATTTTGAGTGACTATTTGACTAATTCTAGAAAGTTCCACTTAAAAGGGCTTCAAAATAAAGAAAGAAACCCAAATTAAGCTGAGACGTTAACTCTAATCGTCTCTAGTCTATACTAATATTATAAAGCAAAAGAGTTTGTTTGTTTGTTTGATTGGTTGAACGCGCTAATCTCAGGAACTACCAGCTCGAATTGAAAAATTAATTTATGTTGGATAGTTTATTTATCGAGGAAGGCTATAGGCTATATAACGTCACGCTATGACCAAAAGGAGCGGAGCAGCAATAAGAAATGTTGTAAAAACGGGGGAAATTTTATTCCCTTTGTGAGCTCTTTCTCTCTTTAGTGACGCAGACGAAGTTGCGTGGGTCAGCTAGTACTATTATATTTTATCTTGAACAAAATACTTTTCGGAGCTGTCACTTAGAAGGATGATAGATTAGTCACCTTAGGCTTTTCGTTAGGCCCTCCAGCTATTTGGACAATAGCCTGTCTTCGTTAAGATTTCTTTTCTAAGTATCCTAGTCTGATCATTTATTTAAGGGTTTTGTATCTCCATATTTTTATTTTTGTTCGTTAATGCAATTCTTTATGAAGAATGTTGTTTTAATCTGTAAGATTTATTTTGTATCTTTAGACGTTAAATATAAATTTCTCATACACAACCACCGAAATAATAATTTATTTATTTATTAAAACTTTATGCACAAGTAAAAACTGTGCAAAGGCGGATTTAATGCCAGTCTAACTTAGGATGATGCAGAGACATTTATAGATCGAGAACAATCAAATAACGCTGGTATAAACAGCGCTTTTTGAACGTCAAACTTATATGAAAGGACCCCAAAAACTCGCCATTCACCACCCACTTCCAGTGTTATGGAAAAAAAAATTGCGTGGTGAAATGTTGGAATTGAACGTGAGACCTTTAAACCACAACCAAGAACTTTTCAAAGCCGTATTGCCTTCAATGATAAACCTAGTATGTACAAAACTATCGTAAAGCCATGCCCACACTATAGCAAATGTTTCACGCACTGACTTGCACAATCTGTAAGAAGCATTGCGACCTAATGTATTTTTATTTTTGTGTGCCCGGTGCATTGTGTTTTGATTATGGCTTCGCCACTCATACTTGTGCATGAATGCACAACTTCGTAACTGTGGGTTGATATTGGAAGTACCTATGCGATATTCCAATTTTATTTTTGACAACACTGACATTAGTGAAAAACATTATCGTGAGAAAAACTGAACGTCAATAAAGCATCAGACCTTCAAAGTTTTTGCCTACTTTGTATGAGCAAAGGATTTGAGAGACCGAAATAGACAGGTATTTTATGTTTTTTTTCTTTTATTGCATATTTCACAATATGTCTATTTGCGAGTTTGGATATATGCCCGGTAGTTGACACGAGGGTCGCTTTACATGTGACTAACAACTGGTAAAGAATGGGTTTAATATTATACTAGCTGACCCACGCAACGAAAAACACACAAACGAAAGGAAAAACAATCCCCGTTTTTGCAACATTTTTCATTCCTGCTCCGCTCCTTATCATTGTAGCGTTATATTATATAGCCTAAAGCCTTCCTCGATAAATGAACTATCTAACACAAAAGTATTTTTTCAATTCGAGCCGGTAGTTCCTGAGATTAGCGCGTTCAAACAAACAAACAAACTGTTCTGCTTTATAATATTAGTATAGATTTTATTAAAGGAACTCTGCCCAATGCTTCGGGGATTTCAGACATAATGTTATGTGGTGTGCTCAAGTGTGACAAAGGCCTAAGGTCACACCCCTAACCACAGTAGCGTAACAGTTGTGACACGCATCACGTCTTCTTAATAATAACGTCACTCCAGCCTCCGAGCGGACATATATTACACTGATTTTAGATTACAGCCTCTCCCAAAGGGTTGTGTAAGGTTTTAGTCAATATGTCTGAGTGTTTAGAGCCCATGTGTGAAATGTCTGTCTCAGTTTTAAAGTAAACTAGCTGACCTACACAACTTTGCCTGTGTCACATAAGAGAGAAAGCTCACAAAACATTCATTTATGCTCCGCTCCTATTGGTCATAGCGTGTTAAATACGCAGACAATTTTTTTTTTCTTTTATGTGTATAATCAAATTCATTTAAAAATCTATATTATCGCTCCAGGACAATGACCGTTGTATACATTATGTATTGTTTTTGTGTTCTCACTAGCTAGTTTTAAAAACTTTAAATTGTTATCTGTGGATGGATGGATGTGGGTAGCATAATTGTTTTAAAATGTAATGGCTAAAATATTTTTTTTACGAATTCGTATTGTGCTACTTTTTGTTTTTCCTTAAATAAATAAATAAAAAACGATGTTATTCAATAAATGGACTATCCAACAGAAGAAGATGTTTTCAATTTCGGCATCGGCACTATCATCACACCATCTACCCTGCGGGGCCTGCGTTCTGCTCCTCGGCATCGGCATCCCTCCAGCTACGCGGAAGCCGGAAAATTTATGACGAGCTTATTGTGATCTTCGACCTACAAATAAATTTAATTTGAAAGTGTTTGTGAGTTTTAGTCCTACTGAGTAGGTTACCAAACTCCAACGCTTCATCGGCATTGGCATTTGGGGATTGCCATTTAATGGTATCGTTCAGAATGTGCCAAAAACGTATCTTATGGGTTGTTTTTTCTCTAGGCTCCGAAAACCTTCGATAACCATCTTTAAAAAATAATGTGTCTAAGTAAAAACTGCGCAATGAACAAGCTTAGTTACCTAATATACATAAAAAAGCTGTCAGGCGACATTTTAAGTTTACCAAAAAACTTAAGTGACTACAGTACCTAAAGTAATAAATTAAACATGTCTTGTATACAATGTCTGACCCTGTTACTAACTCCGCTAAAACCTTTGGGTATTGCTTGATATGATACATTCATTTATCTCCACAGTACGTCCCTTGGGCGCTATACCATTTTTGTGTCAGCCCAAACTCTGGACAAATATCAAGGACAATATTATACATGTTGTCTATTTGGTATAACTACGTATAGTGACATAATATTATGCCATTTCATCATGTCATCAAATAATTTCACATTTTGCACCATTGGAGTGAGTGTCAGACTTTTACCGACTAAAACCAATCCATGTTCCTTCCTCCTTTATGTTCCGGGGCCACGGTGTCTCTTTCGAGCAGTCCTACAGCCCCGGCAGGCTTCGGCCCTTTTCCCAACTATGATCTTTGGGGTCAGCTTTCGCTCTAACCAGATGCAGCTGAATACCAGTACTTTACATAAGGGAGCGACTGCCAATCTCAACTCCACAACCCAGTTATTACTGGGTAATACGATACTCCGTGTTAAGACTGGTTGTCAGACTTTTTGGGCCACTGGACTACCTGTAACGACTGTCAAAGATGTACAAATGACAGCCGAGACTCGGTATGTCATGGGTGGTCACCCATCTATAGACCAACCTAGGCTAGCACGGCTTAACCTAAAGATGGACCCGTGAGGCTGTTATTATTTAGACACAAGCTCTTCCTATGTTTTTTAATAATGAAAATTCTTAACATCTATAATTACTTTGAGTTTCTACTACGAGTTTCCTATTATCACCTTTACGTTATCATCCTATAGTTCGTCAATGATTTAGCTTTTATTATTTTACTAGCCGATGCCACGGCTTCGCCCGCGTAATATTATTTACTAAAACCTTTCTCTTGAATCACTCTATCAATTAAAAAAAACCCATCAAAATTCGTTGCGGAGTTTTAAAGATCTAAGCATACACAGACAGAGGCGGTCGGAGATTTTTTTTAATAATATGTTGTGATAGTGATGACAATTAATAAAATATCCGACTGCCTCATTGGTCGAGTTGTAGCAAGCACGTGCTAAGTGTGAAGTCCCGGATTCGATTTCAGGTTGGGCAAAGTGTTATTGAATTTTTCCATCAGGAATTTTTCAGTAGCTGCCATGGAATTTGGTTTCGTTTCTGGTTTGTGGCAATCGGCTCGCACCCATTAAATGGGACTTAAAAATCACGCATATTTCCTAAAAGGGCATGCAAATGTGAACAGTATACGCAGTTACCCACATCTAGCTAATCTATATCTGTACTAATGTTATTAAGCAGAAGAGTTTGTTCGTTTGTTTGGTTGAACGCGCTAATCTCAGGAACTACCGGGTCGAATTGCTAAAATCTTTTTGTGTTGGATAGTCCATTTATTGAGAAAGGCTTTAAGCTATAGTACGCTACAATTATTAGGAGCGGAGCAGGAATGAAAAATGTTGCAAAAACAGGGATTTTTTTACCTTTTCATTTTTACGCCGCTAGTTATGTAGAAATCACATGCAAAGAGAGATAGATATACAGGTTGGAATTTTTCAATGCCACCTGTTATAGGGAAAGTACTGGAAATAGCCAATTTTAATTAAAGGAATCATTCCTTTATTTTTTAAATAAACAAATCCACAAACTTAAAAAAATCCCTTGCCACACTCGGGAATCGAACTGACTAAAGTTCGACAAAAAACATTCTATACTTTTTAACATTAATATAAAGGGGCAATCATTTTTATGTTAATCCAGTTTTGCTTCGACTTAAAAATTAATAGGGAATGTTTCCGTTGAGTAAAATTTGGAGTACAGTCACGTCTAATAATATGTATACGAGTATGTCACCGTAAAATTGTCAAATACGTTATATTGTAATATCTCTAGCGATATTGTAAAAACTCGAAATATTGTCAAATGAACATATTGCTGACAACAAAACGCATTATTTTTCGTGAAATGCATGCGATGGTAGTCAACTCACGTGGTGTGGAGGGAAGGAGGGGTCCCCCTTGCCCAGTGGTACAACTCTCATGAAAAGATATTGTACCATTCCTGAGAAATACCGATTATTATAATCTAACCTTAAAACACTTTATATTCCCCTAAAAAGCGTAGTCGACGGAGCCCCTATTTCCGAGTGCAGGGTTTAAAGGAACCTAACTAACCTAACGGGGGGTGCCCCAAGTCCCGATTATGGGGGCAGAGATACTTCCTTATGTTCAGTTGACAATAATTCGAGACATTACAATATCGCGAGAAAAAACACGTTATATTGTAATATAACGTGTTTGACAATTTTACGGTGACATATACACTCTCCTTAATATTATAGCTATTTTTGCGAGAAATAATTATTGTAACTAATAGATTGGATCTTTATCATAAAATATGAGTTCCAGAATACTATGTACGTAATAACATTAAATTTTAATCAGTACATTAGGAGAAACACAATTTAAAAAAATCTTAAGTGTTTACATATTAAGAGACGTGACTGTACTTTCCTTCCAGGTGGCATTGCAAAATTTCATCCTGTATATTATATAGATTATTGTCATCAACTGGGAAATCTAGACTGCGGCTTAATTAAGACATCTTAGACTGAAACACATCAAAGGTAGGGCTGCAAGTAATCTTACTCTTGGGGACATCAAAGGTCTCCAAAAGTAAGATTACTTGCAGCCCTACTGACAATAGATTTGACTGCCAATTATTACGTACTTAATACTGGCTGTTAATTATTGTTCTTAATAAAGTACTTACAACATTGACTTATCAATTTTTGTCACCGACTTCAGAAACTAAAGTTATTTTGCACTTTTTTGTTTTTTTGAAGTCGGTTTTATTTTTTGCATTTAAGTTTGATTTTTCTTTTTTTAGTTGTTAACATGTGCTTGATATGCATGGAAAGTGCATACCGTTACAATTACAACAAGCCTATACACGACTAGGATACATTGTCTCATTATGGAGTTCCGGTGCCTGACTCTCGGCTTCAGCATCAAATCTGATGGTAGAAAGGTTCTTATCAAACTCAAATGCTTCATTTGTTGTAGAAAATTTCAAATTCGCTGTCCGTAATAATATACAATTTGAAGAGTTCCCTCGATTTTGCCAAGGTTCCATCATCAGATCTCGACTTGGTGACTATGGGACCATTTCAACAAACTTGGCAAGTGACGGAATTATGCGCGAACAAACATAAAAATAGAAACACCCGAATTGAGACCTTCCTCCTTTTTTAGAAGTCGGTTAAAAATGGTATTTAGCTGCATCTGGTTAGACTAGAAATGGGAAATGACTAGGCAGATACTGATGATGTTTTGAGATGTGGGTTGTGAGAATGGGCTGGGATACAAGCCACACGGGAGTGAACTGTTATTCACCACACTTGTGCAGTACAGGTTGGTAGATGTCGCTAGTCTTCGATTGTTTGGTTTTAGGCGTACTGGTTTCGACACGATGTTTTTCTACATTATTTTAGCAACATCAGGTGGGCTACCACGACCTCTTGAAGCAGTACTATAATAAAACTTTCTTCAGTGTGCGAAAGAGATGTCGCTAGACGTTCTGTATAGCTCTGTCTCCCTTCCACACAGAAATGATTATCAAACAAAACTGCTTCAACATATCATGGTAACCTTTAAGATAACTTTATACGTCTATGATAACCATAAACCACCAGTAACACCAAACGAACCGTTGTTATAGTACAGAATTCGTCGCATAACAGCCACGTCCCCAAAATTGATTGCGTCAAACGCTGCTTCAGCAAAATCTGTCTCATTACGCGTTGTTCCAGCCTGGCTCAGACAATGTCTTCTTAATTAAGTGATATTAGATATTACAAGTGTGTCTTGTGTTCTCCGGAATACTAATATCAGTTCCCTGGAGTGAAGTAAAGGTGACGTCGGTTGTAAGAAATGATATTAGGTGGGTTAGTATTTATTTTTCTTTGATATCTATCTCTAATGTGGTTAAAATAGAGTGGAATGTATGTCGATGGTATGAGAAAATGAATCAATCCGATGGTGTGAAAGTACTTCCTTTTTCATGTTCACAAACGAATAAATAACTTGAAATAAATTTGACGTAATCGCATCGTGCGCATGTACATTCGAGCCACTTGCTACTATTCGTATTTTAGCAGTGCAATGCGAATGTTTAGTCGGTAATATTCGTACTCGTGAATGTATAATAGTACGAAATCGGTAAGTAGTGAAAGTGGCTTATCTATTAAACTCCTCTACTCTACGTACTACAAAAAATAAAATAATCTTTAAGTTAATCACAAACGCACAGAGTTAACGAAACGTCTTCAAAATTAAAAAAAAAAAATGGAACGATTGCAAGGTTAAATAACCCTTCCTTTTGGCTTTGCCGTAGTCGGGTAAAAAGGGTATCGTATGAAAGTAAGAAGGTAAGGAGTGGACATCTGACAAGTTAAAAGTTCCCGTTTCTCTTTATGAATGAATAATTTATACAATGTACCACAATAAAGGACCAACCACAATAAAAGACATGGTTCGATAGTAACTAATAATATCGCTGGACATTAACACACAGCGCCATCTAGTGCCACACTAAGCAAGGCTTGTGTCGTGGACACCAGATAGTTGATATACTACTTTTTGTTTGTAAATACATACTTATTATACGAGCATATAAACATCCATGACTCGGAAACAAATGTCCATGCTCATCACACAAACATTTGCTCCTACCGGGATTCGAACCCAGGATCCTATGAACGTAAGGCAGCTTCACTACCACTACGCCATTCGAGTCGTCATAACTGCACGGATTGATCCACTTGAGTCTGTAGATAAGTGACTATACTCTATGGGTCTACAGGGTGTAAAGAAACTCATCACGAAGCCGTCAACTAAGCATTTTGTACATCAAACTAAGTAACTTTGCTAAAAAATTACGACTTCTTTTTTGGGTGGATAATCATATATTGTGGTAGAACTCGATGAAATGCGCTCAAAATATTGTGTTGATGGACGGTTTGTATAATACGGGGGTCGTGGTTGTGTTTAAAGTAAAAATCATAAATTAAAAACTATAATTTCTAAAACAACTTGTCAAAAAATTGGTACTTTGACTCTTAACGACTCCTTAACAGGTATAGTGTAGAATAAATAAATTATTTCAATGACAGGGAGAACAAATGCCTTTCAGCTTTTCAGCAGCAGAGGTGTTTTACACCCTTTATACAATATATTTCACATATTTTTTATCCCTTCGCTCCTAACTTAGAAAAGCACGCACAGACTGTGACGGTTGTCTGTAAAAGTTGCCCATTCCCTAGCGTAGATCTCTATGGAGAAGAAGGAGCGAAATCTGTAAGTAAAATAAAAATATTGGAAAAAAAAAGAAAAAAAACTATTGAAGTATTTCAGAAATATAATTTGTTTTAAGATCGTATAACAGCCACCTGCTACGATGTTAGACAAAACATAATTTCTGCCTAGCCCCATTAGAAAAAGGCGTGAATTTATGTTATCTACTCGTAGCAGGTAAACATTTCTATTCAGAAATGTAATATTATATTTCTATTCACGTGGCTAAAAATTATAACTTATTAAATTTCCTAAATTCATAGACATTGTAATACGCGGTTTGATGTTAATATTAGCCGTGTTGCTAACCAGAAACTGAAATTTTCCGCTTCTTAATAATTACTAATCCAAAACCTAAATTAATTATAAGTAAGGTTAATAAGTTAATTGTTGATATTAGAATACAGTTCTCGGTTTATTATGTACAGACCGTGCTACCAAAAACTGTATTTTTTTCCAATTAACCTCGAACCTATTATTTTAGCGATAACGTTGAAAATCTATTAAGAGTCAATTTAAATTGAACTCTGTTACTCAATAAAAGTTCATTTAAACCGAAAGCAAAAAAAGGAAGTCCATTAAACGAGCATAACTCGTAGAAAGTGTAATCCTTATTTTTCCAACGTGTCTATAACATTTTCATGAATAGCCCGATTAACACGATTTTCTTCTTTTCAATGGTGTGCTTAAGCGACTGTAAACGGTAACTACACTGTAAAAACTTTCGCACCCTATATACATGGTATCCAGGATTACTCCATTCTATGTCAGGAGCATAATCCAGCTATTGAACGCGAAAGCTTCTTAAGACGGTTGTCGAAGCTACGCTTAAAGCCGTTAGACCTTACGATTTATTTTTAATGGGTTAAAAAAATGCTTGTCTATATTAAACAAAAAAAAATAAGGCCGATAATTTATCCACACCAAATAAAATTTAACGTAAATTCAATACAAACAAGATCAAAATTGTTATTCAACTCGCCTACGTTTTATACTATGAAAAAAAAAATGTCATGCCCATCGTCGTAATTAAATAAACGCGTTTATCATAATTTATGAGCGTCGTAGCGCCATCGCTACGGCGTAGCGCTACGGGCTACGCGACTCATTTGGGAGCTGGTACGGGCATGATTCGGAGACTGCGCGTCTCCCAGTGCTACGCGGGCAACTATTCCGTTCAGACGTACTTGCCGTGTTTTGTGCGTACGAATCGGCGCGCGTTATCCGAATACAGTTACCTTCAAAGTTAAACACCGTTAACTACTTAACCTAGTTCTACGTGCTGCAAATGTGATTTATTAAAAAAACGGTGAGTGAAGTGCAATTTTTTTTTAATAATATTTTCTAGTGTAAAATTGTTTGAAGTGCCAATATCGTATTCATATGATAAAGTATTCCCCGTTATTGTTGTAAAAGGAATCGTGCATTTGCATGGAAGATGAATTATTGGAGATGATTTTACGATTCGTTTAATCGTATTCTTTTCGTCGGCAAGGATTTTGCAAGTGACATTTTTATGGGACTTCGTTGTGTGGATTATTGGAGTTTTATCAACCGGAATATAAAAATAAGGTACCAACAAAATTAAGCATCTTCTACAGTTGACTAAACACGTTTTTCTGATGAGAGGCGTTCAAGTGTCCAAAATTTCAGTGACCCATGAAATACGCTTATAGATAATTAGTGATGGAGCCCGCGTTATAAATATCTAATATGATTAAATGGACCTTTTTTTCATGGCAAAATACTTTTAGCTAAATTAAGTTTTGTGTCCTAGAATGAGATCCGCGGTCTAACATACATATTGCTTACTTAGGAAAATTGATGTTCGTGAAATATGAGATTTTTTGAGACGGAAAATCTTCAATAAAGTCTCTAGTTTGTCATCGTGGAAGCCTGAATTTATTACCCTAATTTTAGAAGATTTTTTGCCGTGAGATATGAACAAACATTTTTCTTTAAGACTTGAGTTTAAGAGGACTAATACAGATTTCTTTACAACACTGGAACAATCGTAAAATATTAGTTTAATTTTAATTAACGCCTAAAGCAATGTATTTTTTATTTATTTATTAATTACAGTGTCTTAATGTTTTCTGAACTTATGACAACTTATTTTGGTAATCATTTTCAAAACGTTATTATCTTAATTGACATCAACATTTTTACTTTTCCGTCATTTTATCGCTGGCACAATGACAGGTTAGTTTGACCCTGTTAATTTATTAGGCTTATATCTATTTATTTTATACGCTAGTACACCTTGGGCGGGGAAGACAGATAGATAAAAATATATTATATTTCGATTACTGATAGTGATTGTTTTTGCTAGATTAAATACCACACATAACAAGTACTTTGTTCTTACATTTATTTATCTGACACAAATAATTGTGGAGGTGCAAAATCCGTAATAAGATTATCTGGACAATCGAAATATGAAATAGGACAGAAAGAAAATACGATTTATTTAGCACGGATTAAGATACAACTATTATTCTTTATGATATTTCATTTTAAGACATAAAAGACGACTAAACCAAGTTTACATCAAATCACAAATGTGCCTATGTCTTTTTATGTACATTATTAGTATAATTGGTATTAGCTATGGTGGTAAATTAGCTGTGTTGACTTTGTTGTGTGTAGTTGATTGGTATTATAAGTTACTGGGAAAGTGAAGCAAAGAAGTATAGTAAATTCACACACAAACTGATTTGACTTATTAACTTGAGCGCCAAAGATGCACTAATAAAGTGCATCTTTGGCGTATGGGCTCGTACTGATTGGAGAATTAGAATGAATCGGGTAGAATGCATCAAACAACACAATTAAATTTTCTATAGACAGGTACACAATAAAATTATAAACAGTGACAATTCTAATTTCACAATAATCGACTAAAATCCGTTATGATATTTGCCTCTGTATCTGTTTGCAACGGACTAATCTCATATTGCTTGTTAATTGGATCAAAGGCGCAAATTTCACTGACAGTATTTTTATTTTTTTCTGTTGTTTAATATCAACAGATAAACGCATCACTTACAGTCACCGTAAAATTGTCAAACACGTTAGATTGTAATTTCTCTGGCGAGATTGTAAACTCTTGAAATAATGTCAACTGAACATACTGCTTACAATATAATGCATTATTTTTCGGTAGATTGTAATCCGTCGTTGAAATGCATGCGACGGAAGTATCTCTGCCGCCATTATCGGGACTTGGGGCACCCCCACGTTAGGTTAGGTGGGTTCTTTCAAACCCTGCAGACAGGAATAGAGGTCCCGCGTAGCGGGGCTCCGTCGACTACGCTTTTTAGGGGAATATAAAGTGTTTTGAGGTTAGGGTACATAAATCGGTATTTCTCAGGATTGGTACAGTATGTTCTTTCGAGAGTTTTAAATATATCTAGTTATATATCAATCTAACGTGCTTGACAATTTTATGGAGACAGATACATAAGCTCACGTTTATATTTTTATAGGAGCAGGTAGGAACCACAAAACTGAGCCTGCTACAATCTTGACATCATACTCTTTCAGGATCGTCCAGGCGTATGGAACACCTAGTCATACACGCACCCAAATTGTGAGCAAAAGACATTTTTGAGGATAAACTAATCGTACGGGCAATCGATTTCTACAGTGTGTTAGTACTCTATAAATAAAGAGTGAAAATAAAAAATAAAAAATGTTCATACAATTTTTACATTCCGGTTATCCGCCCGACGCTCCAGTGGTTTCGCACACAAAAATTATTGCGGCATAACCCAACCCCAAAACGTTCAGAATGTCAGTGTAAACCTTAATAAAATCCGCTCTCATACAACCTCGTATCAATCTGATTTTATCTTTATCAATCTTGTACAAATCAAGGAATTGATATAAGAATAATCTTTAGTGAAATAAATTGGGACGGAATTGGTTATAAAGGGCAAAGGTTAGGACATGCTGGTATTATAAAGTGAAATTGTAATGTCTTCGTCGTTTTATTATATTGTAATGGTGCTTGACAACCTGTTACTTCTTCGTCTTTTGTATTGAAGCGAGAATCGTTTGCCACGGTGAAATGATTATACGGGCAACAACGGGAGACACGGAATACAGGGTGTAAACCACCTCATCACGAAGTCGTTAACCAAGCATTCCGTACATCACACTAAGTAACTTTACGCAAAAATATTGCTGGGAAAAATTGTGCCAGTGGATGGATTGATTAGTACGGGGTTCCGGAGGTATTTAAAGTAAAAATCTTACAATAAAAACTAGTATTTCAAAAATAATTGTCAGAAAGTTGGAACGTTGACCCCCAATATCTCTGTAACTAGAAGGTTCCCAGATGTGATGTAGAACAAAAAAAAATATCACAATGACAGGGAGAATAAGTGCCTTGCGGCTTCGTTAAAAGGCGCTTTAGCCCTTTATACACAATATTGTATAGTTTGCTATGCTACAAAACTAAAGATCTCAAAGTAGAGGGCTTAGTCTTATAAAAATTGTCGGAAACGCGTTCCGTATTTTTATGAGCTTTTATTTAACTTGCAATGTTTGTTTGTTTGTTTAGGATCTCAAATCTTGCAACTGAATTTTAAAACAGTTATCCCCAACCGATTGAGCTGAAAGTTTTCTTACATGTTTAGTTTCGCTGACAATGTATGTTTAGTTAGGTTGGGTTATGTTACAGACTAGTTATTTTTTTATACACCACCATTATATGGGTATCGATTAAAAAAGATAGCAGAGAAGAACGTCACACAACTCTATTCGCTTCTATATCCATTAAAAAATCTTTTAAGATTACTGAACAGCAAACTAATAGTTATGTGATATTTATCTCATAATACGTTTGGTAAAATATTAAGAAATAACAATCTCGTTTCGAATGATGAACGATTTTTTAAAACTATCAATGCAGCAATTTATAAGTTTAAACGCGGTTTAAAACAAAACTGATACTGTTCTTACGAGATATCGTCCAAGATTGTTCAAAATTTTGAGTTCCCTAAATGGCTGTTTGTGTATGTCAATATCGGGATTTGCAAATTACGAACAACTAACTTCTGCCAGCGGCTTCGCCCGCGTGAAGTCTAATTACTGTCCCATGGGATCTTACTACCCGGATAAAAAGTACCCTATGTTTTATTCCAGGTTATAAACTATCTGTGTGCAAAATTTCATCCAAATCCGTTCAGTAGTTTTTTGCGTGAAAGAGTAACAAAAAAACATACATTCACATTTATAATATTAGTAGGGATGACAAAATTTGAAAAGGTGAAATTTTATAAGTTATAAGTTTGTTTTTTAAGATTATTACAGATTAATCAACGTTATTTTGATTCACAGTAACCAAATAAGTTTAAAAGATCTTTATTCTTCTTTCATGAACTACTTCCTACATTTTTAAAGATTAACTACCAAAACTGAGAAGTAAACAAAGTTTTGCCTTCCTACAACGAACACTTGGCTCTGTCTACTATTTTAATCAAATTGTGAGAAGCATGGTAATGAAGTTAGCGGTCTCTTTGTAAACCAGGTTTGTGCTGAACATTTATACAGCCACTGACTTCAAACTTGCCAAATTAATTAGGAAGCCATCGTGAAGGAAGTATCAAGTGTGTAAAGAGTAGTTGTTTCGGGTATTTAGACAGGAAAAAAATCTTAAAATCTAGTACTGAATTCTAGATTTTTAAGACGAACGATGATGCTGCTCATACTTGCCACAATATACTTGTAGTCACTGGTAAATGGAATACTCAGAAATGGCGGAAACTAGACAGGATCGTTCTAAATAATTATGATAGTTTAAAAGGGTTGCATACATCAGAAAAGTTTGTCTGTTTGTTTGGTTGAACGCGCTAAACTCAGGAAGTACCGGCTCAAATTAAAAAAATCTATTTGCGTTGGTTAGTCCATTTATAAAGGAAGGCTATAGGCTATATAACATTACGCTATGACCAATAGGAGCGGAGCAGCAATAAGAAATGTTGCAAGCGGGAAATTCACGTGAACATAGTCGCGGGCAGAAGCTAGTATAATATAAAAACGCTTCTATGTTATAAATATAATTACAATCAGTTTTGATTTATTATTTTTATTGCCTGCCAGTACATTTGAAAAAAAATTACTTTACACGAATTTAAACGAATCGGGGGCATCGGCCACATATGCATCGACCACTGGGGTCCTAAGCCACGGAGCCTATTACGGTTCTAGTGAAGCTGGTTATGTATAAGTGAAATTTTTTTCGTTGAGTGTTTGTTGCTTGTTTATTATACCAGTTGACAAAAATCAAAAATAAAAAAACAACAGACTTCTACGCTCAGATTCCTTAACTTTTTACATACAACCGTAGTATTAGACTAATTTAATGTATGTAAGTGCAATTAAGTCCAAATGTAAATGACATTTAAAACTTTTTTTTGTCGCCAAGATACAGCAGGAACTGTTTCGCGTAAAGGTTGATTCCAGTGAGTGAGTCCAAAATTCAAGTTCATTTATTAGCACACAAAGGAATTCTGACAGGTTTAACAGCCAGTCCCAAACTAGGCACAGCCTGTATCTTGGTAACACAGACACTACATAATGTTACAATGTTCTAATAGCGCAAGAAAAATAACTTGGGCATTAGAAAAAGCAGGCCACCCACCTCATGAGTGATCAGATGTCATTGACGTCTGTCATGACAACTGTAACAATAGGTGCGCAATTTTTAGGGATAATTGGAGGTACACCTGTTTTTCTTATCTGAATTCATCAAATAACTTCTCCCACTCTGGGCGGCACGAGAAGGAGTGTCAGGTTTTTCTGACTAAAACCTATCCATGTTCCTTCCTCGCCCTTTATGTTCCGGGGCAGTACACGTTGCATTCCTTTTTTGAAGACTCACTTCAATCTTTGTTCAGGTCTAGAAAATTTCAGTCCAAAGATATCTTCATTAAAAATTCAGTGCCTATAAAGGATAGTCTGTTCTAACTTAGGTATACATATAGGGTCTACTTCATCTTTTATTTAGAATCTCGGTTGGTACAGGTACTTGATATACATGGATTTTTATAGACCCTAAAGTTACAGTAAGACAAGTGAATTAAATACTGTGTTTCGCCATAGTCAAGCCACGTTTCTTAATGTTAAACATTGAAATTATTATCCTCAATTTAAAAAGTGTTTTCACTTTTAAATGTCAAGGTTTGGTGAAAGAACGGCTCTGTTTTTAATATTTTTATATTTTCTGGAAAGTTAATTTTGAATTTTTGTTTAATTTTAAGATATAGTACGTATTACATAGACGGTGTTTAATAAATTTGGTACATACAACAATTGAACGAGAAGTTAATAATTATTAAATACATTAGCACAAGGATCAAAATTTAATAATGGGTGCGCACTTTTATAATGAAACATTATAGAGAATGTGGCATATTGTGAATTGATAGGAAGTGATATCAGCGAGCAGCTTTGCTATTGAAGCCATTCGTAACGTGCAAAGAATAGACAAAGAAATATTTCCTCGAATGAAATTGATTTCTAGAAATTTTCCGGTATGGCTTGCAACTAAACAGTTTGCGTTAAATGTCGTTTTCTTTTATTTCATCGACTTTCGTTGATATTTGTCTCTCGATCAAAAACTAAATGTCCCTCTTTTCTATTATGAACTTTAATATTTGTAATTTGTTCTACGAGAAACAAATATTTAAAATATTGTGACTGGAAATGTGTTATTTCTTTTTCCACAGTCTTCATCTATCTCATAATAAAACTTAAGAAAATCCTAATTCGTGAATACTTTTTTGTTTTAGAATATTTCCCAAATTACCGTTATTCACATTTTAATAAGCAACGTTTAAATATACTCCGCGCCACCCCTTCCTTAAACCACCATTTCTACGAAATCATTCCAAAACTAGATAAACTCACTATTAATCACAAAAAATCTTCCACCACCTAAATCTCCAACATACTTTATAAAACCCACCGTAAAAACTTTGACATTTCCCTCCTTTTAAAAACTAATATTTCATTACGAAGCACGACTTTCGTAAAGGCGAGTTCAGGCACGTCCCCTCAACCACAGAAAAGGTGGTCCTACAGAAGGTCAATAGAAACCTCAAGTTTTGATTTGTGCCCTGTTGCTGGCCTTCTGCTACATGGGACCAATCTGTGTATAGTTAGTGCAATTTTTTTCTAATCTAATTGACTTTTTTTTTCTTTAATCACAACTTTTATTCTTTAAGAGTTTTATTAAATGGCTTTAATATCCACAATTGTTAACGTAAATGCTATTAATCTCCGACAGTTTGTAAACTGTCTGGTCAATAAAAGTAAAGAAGAATGAAACGCATAACACTTTACGTTCAGCTATCGCAAGCACATTGGTGTTAAAATACTTTTAACAAAGCCAAGAGGTATTAAAGTTAATCTCCCCATCTTTTTGATATTTTTTTTTGTATAACCTGGGCGGCACCTTTCAGTTACTAAAATATTGGGGGTCAAAGATCCAACTCTTTCAATTATTTTTTTTATGTTTTAATGTATGGTTTTTACTTTAAACACCACCACTAACCAAGTATTATTCAATCAATGAACTAACACAATGTATTCAGTGCTATACATTGTAGTAGTGTAAATCTATTTATTATGATGTACAGTATGCTTGGTTGAAAGCTTCGTGACGAGTCTGTTTACACCCTTTAAACCTGTTCCACCAATTTTGGCTTATAGTTCAAAACTTACCTTCTGCTCGTATCTGCTATGTACCTCAGTTCAGATTACCTCGATAGATAACGTGAATGGTGACGTCACACCGGATTATAATGACCGATGGCGCTCTATCCTTATCCCCGTAATTTATTTCGGTCAGGATTATTAGGAATCCGTGGTCCGGAATGTGGAAAGAATTCGACGTATTCTATTTTCGGATTTAGATTTAGTGATTACGGAGATGTGCTTGTAAAGGTCGTCCTTATAAGAATGGAGAAGTCTGCTGTATATAAAGCTGTGTTATGTATGGTTTCATCATAAATTATATTGACTAAGATAGGATCATAACTATGATATAACGAACAACTAAAGATTTGGTTGAATTTTTACTCAAAGCATTTACTAAAAATAATTTAGTTACAGATACTTTTCAATTCAGTCAAAAATATGATAATTTCCCATACATGCTTAGTAACTTCCTGAGCAGAAAAACGATAAAAAAACTCAATAGACTCTCTTTCAAATTTTAACATGAAAGATTAAAAGGGATCATTCCGCTATTATTGTGAGTAAGAACTAAAATCTCCATTTTACCAACTAAAAAACGGTAGTATTTGGACTGACGTTTGGTTAATTTAAATAAAATAAATACATAAATATTGCTGGACATTATACACAGCACCATTTAGTGCTAAGCAAAGCTTGTGTTGTGGTCACCCGACAGTTGATATACTACATGTATCCTTTTTTTATTTGTATATACGTACTTATTATACATTTAAACATTCATGACTCGAAAACAAATGTCCATGCTCATCACACAAACATTTGCTACCTACCGGGATTCGAACCCGACCCTAAGAACGTAAGGCAGCCTCACTACCGCTGCGCCATTCGGGTCGTCATAATTATTTGCTACTTAACTTCACTCGATACTTATCGAGAGCAGTGGATTATATTAAATAAAAAAACATGTGGGGTAGTCATTGAGGATGGCCGATAGAAGTGGAAACTCGGAACCGATCCACTACGGTAAAACGTAGGTGACGATCACGCGAGTTCCATTATTTTTGTTCACTCAAAAAGTGCTCAACGCTCCTTAAAAAGTTTTCAATTAAAAAAAAACATTGTACAGTATTTTTTTTGTAGTAGTCTATTTACACTATTGCTACAGTAAAATAATTTCCCCACATACTGCCTCTTAAGAGGCCTGCGGAGAATGCGTTTTTCATACAAACGTAATACCAAAATAATATGAAAATCAAACATATTCTTAAGGTGGTGTGTATTTATTTCGATTGGATTACAGAATGTCTATGTTTCCAAATATATATTTTGAAATGACTATGATATAAAGACGAGATATGAGGAATTTAAAATTTCCATAGAAAACGTATTTTTCTCATAACTCTTGTTTAAATCAGTGTCCAATCAAAATATATACTTAGGAACCTACATATTCTGAGATCCAATCGAAATAAATACACACTACCTTAAGAATACGTTTGATTTACAAATTATTTTGGTATTACGTTTGTATAAAATACGCATGCTCCGTAGGCCTCTTAAGATTCCAAGCACATACAACAGAGTTATGATTACGGCCCAAGAACTAGCTAGAACATTTGGATTATTATATTATTAAACTTAAGAGCTACGTCTTTGTCGGTGCAGCAATTTCCACTATTACTAGCCAAGTTCAAAACTTCCTTATACGTCAAGACTTTTGCTAACTCCCTCTTTTGGCTTGAAAGATAAATGATTAAATTAAGTGAGTGCAGTGGACGTAATATTTATCTTTGGTTATCTTTTTGGCATTCTTTAGTTAAATAGTACTTTTGAACATGTTAGTAGCTGGTATGTTTAGAATGAGATTGTTTTCCGATGGCGCACTAGGTTTGTTCTTCACTCGCCATTACGCATGAAATCGTATTGTTAACCCTCGCTACTATTTCTAAAAGTAACGACAACAATAAAAAGAAACTATGCTCGTAATCTAAAGGAGAATTGTCGTACTTTTAAAAACGAATGTATGCCACAAGCTCATCTAAATTAAAAATGAAGATAAAGAGATTTTTTCATGAAATAATAAAGCTTAGATTAAAATGTGAATGTTATCATTAACACTAAAAACGGGATACTGTTTGTTTTGAGTTCCCGAAATTTATGGTGGATGGTAACAGTAAACATCTATATATATAAAAGAAAGTCGTGTTAGTTACACCATTTATAACTCAAGAACGGCTGAACCGATTTGGCTGAAAATTGGTGGGGAGGTAGCTTAGAACCAGGAGAAGGACATAGGATACTTTTTTTTTTTTTTTTTTTAAATTATTTTCGTCGGTATGTAGTGGGTAGGTAGGGGTAGGTAGTAGTAGGTAGGTAGTAGTAGGTAGGTAGTAGTAAGTAGGTAGTAGTAGGTAGGTAGTAGTAGGTAGGTAATAGTAGTTTGGTAGTAGTAGGTAGGTAGTAGTAGGTATGTAGTAGTAGGTAGGTAGTAGTAGTTATGTAGTAGTAGGTAGGTAGTAGTAGCTAGGTAGTAGGTAGTAGTAGGTAGTAGTAGGTAGTAGTAGGTTGTTGTAGGTAGGTAGTACTTTTGACGCAGACGAAGTTACGTGGGTCAGCTAGTATTAAATAATTATCGTGTATCTCGTGTTAGTGATAATGTTCGTGACCATGCCAGTTTAACAACTTAAAGAATGTTAATGTTTTTTCAAATACAGAAAAAAGCAGAAAAAAAAAATAATCACGTAGATATCCCGTAAGTGACAATATAAGTTTAGTTTTACACCGTGAACGCATAAAACAGTGTTTGAATACAGGAATCGTTCTATATTTGCGAGGATTGGATATCTAGCCATCTTTGTTTTCCAAAATATCTGTTTCTACCACGCATAACTTCGATATTTTTACCTAGCATCGTAGTTTTGATCGTCCTTTATATTTATTTTTTAAAGCTAACTGGTTTTAGGCTTCGTTTGAGCATCGAAACCCAAACAAAAACACGACAATGTTAATATTTTGTCGTCCATTTGGACAGCAAAAACTCGAACACATCCTGTTGCGTCTCATTGAATGCAATTTGTAAAAGTAGATTGAGGAAAACGGACTTCTGTAGCTATCTAAGGCCATAAAAGAACCTCCTATCATTACACGTATTGTTATTTTCACCCTCGATATCTTTGGGGATTTGAAAAGTTAGAGTTATCAAGAAAGCAAGATTGGCTTATAAATAAACCTCCGTCTTTGTGACTTTATTTGCAGACGCCACCAGTGCATCTTTAGTCCGCGCGCGAGCTCCGAAGAATCGGTGGCTTACGTAAATCATAGGTTGTTTTATTTCAAGTATTTAATCCCCAAATTATGAATCCGAGGGTCCGCACTTGGTATCAAACCACGGATGATTTAACTAAGCTACTAATTCCTCGGAGATCACGCGTGGACTATTACTAATACAATCTGTCAAATCATTCACAGATTTTCAAGGATTTTTCAGATTTTAGGTTCAAGGTTGATTGTGTTGGTGTCTGTATCTAGATAATAAGAGATAATCAAAAAGCACATTTCAAATTATTTATTAATAATCAATTACATATTTATCAGATTTAACGGTGATCCCCAAACTAGACGTTAAGTCTGTATCTTGGGGATGACATTGATGTTACAGTTTACCCTCAAAAAAATGTATAATATTGTGTAAACGTTGAATATGTTTCTTGATTTTTCAACGAATTTTTGTTGTCAGGAAGTAAAATGTTTGTTATCAGCTTCCGGCGATAAGACGTTGTAATTTTATAACAAAGCTAAATAGCATATTCGAATACAAAAACGTTCACATTTCTTACCCATCGTTAAAACATGTAATTTTTAGAGTTTGCTTAACTTAATAGCATTTATTTCAAAACAGCTGACCCACGCAACTTCGTCTGCGTTACATAAGAGAGAAAAAGCTCACAAAAGAAATAAATGTTCCCCGTTTTTGTAAAAAAAAAAACATTTATGCACCGCTCCTATTGGTCGTAGCGTGATGTTATATAGCTTATAAACCTTCCTCGATAAATGGACTATCCACACATTTTTTTATTTCTGTTCCAACCAGTAGTTCCTGAGCCAGACAAACTCTTCATCTTTATAATATTAATTTAAAGATAAATAGATTAAGCGTAAAATCGTAACCACTTACAACAACCCAAGAAATAACTATTTAATATAATATTTATCAAAAACCCTTGCGTTTGACAGACTACCAACCAATACAGACATTTACCAAACGAAAAACAGAAAACAATATTATTATCCTAAACATGACACCCTAAAAAAAACGATGAAAATTCATTTTATTTTGTCAGTTGACTTGACAAATATCTGTATTGCAAATGGCCGATGTCAAAGCGGGTTACGTACACAGTACAAAAAAATGAACATACACTTAGGAGTGCGTCTTTCAGTATTTTTCCATTTCATTTTCCTCAAATATTTTAATATGATATTTTTCCTTCTGGAAATATATCGTAGATAGGGGATCGGTTCCGCAGTTTACGAAATATGAAGGTTTTATTATTATACGAACACGAATTTAGGGGGAGAAACATTGAGGTGAGATAATTATAAACAATAGTAATTTTAAGATATTAATTAATAATGATCAGTGTTGGAATAAGGAAAATATCGCGAGTTTTTTTTTTTTTTGTGGAAGTTTATAAGAGTAGAAGAAGAACGAAGACACGATGGATGAACTGTGTGAAGGATGATTTGGTAAGAAAGGAGGTGCGTGTTTGATGACGAAGAATAGAGAAGTAAAGAAGAAGGAAACATGCTGTGGCGACCCCAAATGAATTGGGATAAGGTCAAGAGAATGCAGACATCATTTCCGTAAAGCATGTATCAATCCTATTAGTAATAAGTAACTCATAAAATCAATGCACCAATCAATCTGCATAATAATATGTAAGTAACTCATAAAATCAATGCACCAATCAATCTGCATAATAATATGAGTTTTTCATCAAACTAAGGCATTGCAAACATAAAGTAAGTACCTGTCTATTTTTTGTACATTTTTACAAATGTTTTACATAAAATTGTCTGTCATATTCTTTAGGTACCAAACATTTACCACAGCTTAAGCACTGACTTCTTGAAACTACGTCTGCGGGGTGCGTGAGATCATTTTTCTTTTTAACGTGATGCGTACCACTTTATTTTTTACGAGGCCATCACCGAATCTTGAAGAAACCTGTCCTGTTTAGAAACTCTATAGAGTATGCATACTTTTTTACACATACAAAGTTGTACATGTAATAAAACTCATCATCTGCCTAGCCCTTTTCCAACTATGTTGGGGTCGGCTTGCAGTCTAACCGGATGAACCTCAATAACAATTGTACATGGAGCGTCAGCCTATCTGACCTCCACAACCCAATTATTACTGGGTAATACGATACCGCTTGGTAAGTCTGGTTGCCCGACTTTTTAAGCCACTGACTACCCCTCCTACCTCTGACAAATATCTACAAATGACAGCCGGGATCAACGGCTTAACGTGCTTTCCGAGGCTCGGAGGACACTCGGTATGTAAGAGTGGTCACCCATCCGCAGTCCAACCTAGGCAAGCACGGCTTAACCTATAGATAGACCCGAGTGGCTGTTATTATTCATCCACGAGATCCTCCCGTACATGTAATAAAACTGTTGCCATTAACTAGCATCTGGCTTTCGAGAGAAAAAAAAGGTTTATAACTTTTCAAGCCAGACACTAATTGGTGACTGAAGTATAACCGACTTTATAAAATATTTTTTTAGTAGCAGTATCCCTAAAACTGCTTTATTATTACCTAGTAAAAGCTTGTTACGGGCTAAAAGCTGCGTTAAAATTTTCATTAAAGTCTGCTCAAGCAAAAGTTCCTAATAATATTAGGAACTAATCTAAACTATTATTTCAGAATAAATACATAATAATATAACAACACGCCTGAAATCCTTGACGGGTTAGGCAAAGGTCTATCTAATAGTATACCCACAATTTATTCTCCATTAATTTTGAAGCCCCATATAAAAGGGGCGACCCAATTGCCATCGACCAGAGCACAAGTTCGAACTTTTGGGTTCCTACTAAGAAATTTCTGATAGAAAAATCAATAACACGTTTCCCGGCCTGAATATTGGACCCAGGCCTTCAGAAGTAACGATTGCAACCAATAGACCAAAGAGGCAGTCGAACACTTTGAGTAATTTATTACATACGTACCTAATCCCAGCTTTAAAATTAAATACATAAGGTACAATATAACTACATACATTGCTGAATTTGGCACACTGTTGCATTCCTCAATACATAATCATCACAATCAATCTTCGGTGACCTGTGCCGACGGTTCGATAGCACATCATTGACCCTTTGCATGGAACAGTTGTAATCGTTGTTTGCTAGATCTAGGTTAGTACTGGTCAAGTGAAATTAATTTATGGAATTCTTGTTCTGGAGATGCAAATCTTCGTACTGTGTGGAGCAGCGTTTTGTAATTTGAACTTTATTTAGGGGTGTGAAAATAGTTTCATGTAAAATGCAAATAAGTGTATGACAAGAAGTTTTTAGACTTTTACCATCGAAAAGCGTATCACAAATCCATCGTCCTCTACAACGTGTGACAGAAACGGTATAGTCATATGAAAGGGTGTGCTACAAACCATCGTACTGAACCACTTTTTCTTTGGGAGCACCATGAAATTGCGAAACAATACGTTGATTATTGTTTCGCAATTTCATGGTGCCCCATACTAATTTCCAATACCTACCTACTCGACCAAATGTATGAGACAGCTGATTGCTTTTTACGTCTTATTTGAAAAGTTTTGCTAACAAGCATTTCGCCGAAATCATGATTGCTGGTCTGATTTACACGTTATCAATATAATTTATAGCCTTTGTTACATGGAAAAGATGTAGCTTTTTAATGGTGAAAAAAAATTAAAATCGGTTAGGTGGTTCTTGAGTTAAAGCGGAACAGACAAAAAAACATGTTTTTCCTCTGTGAATAATATTAGATTGTTTTGATAAATATTTATCAATATCATTACGTACCAACATAAAACTTACAGTAAATATGGTGTTACCACGAAAACAAAATTTATTTTATAACCAGCCGTCTGGTACCAGCAAAAGACACCATTGTTTTACGCGGATCGTAAATAATGGGCTACCCATGTACCCCACGAGAATGGCTTGTTTATTTCGTGATAAAAACTGACAGGACTCACAAGGGAGGCATTCGTACTTTTACACTGTCTGAAAATCGTTAAATTATAGTGTAATGTGTTGTACTGTTACTATTTATTTTATCTTGATATGTTTATAGGTGCCTACTATCTACAATTTAATACATAATGTCATCTTTTTCAAATATTAATCTTAGGTTTTGCTGGCGGACGTCACGCAATTTCACCCGCGTGGTTCCCGTTCCCGTGGGAGTACGGTGATAAAAATATAGCCTATGTTACTCGCTGATAATGTAGCTATCCATTGCTGATAGAATTTTTCAAACTAGTCCAGTCATTTTTAAGTTTATTCGTTATATAGTGTGACTGGTAATTAGTGTTCGATACTTAAACACGTGATTGTGCTCATGATAACAAACAACTTTTACTATGGGATCAAATCGCGAAAAAAATAACATCTGAATCAGTATGTTTATGTTCGCCCAATGTACCGAACAGCTGTTTTTTTTTCGCTATTTAAAAAAAAGTGGGAAATAACTTTGACTTTTTGTTTTAATTACTTTTTGACAACGATTTTCGGAAATGAAGTAGTTTTTTTACATTTTTAAGTACATTCGAGACCATCGCGCGGGTTTTTTTATATCAAATAAATAAAGAATCACGTAAATCGAGCCAAATATCACTGAGTTATGAAGTAACAAACACAAAATAAATATATGATAACCTCCCTTTTACAAGTCGGTTAAAAGTAAAAACATTGCCCTCCTTTTGAACTTCCTCGAAGTCAGATAAAAAGGTGTAAAGGGTTAGGCTGTGCCATCAACTGAATGAGCTTTTATCAATCCACTGAACTAACACCCGGTTTCGGGAACGAAAATTATCGACGCATCAAAATTAAACACAATTCAAGTGATCCGATTGACTATTGATTAGTTACAGTTTAACAGTTGACTTGGGCTTGACATTTGTTTGCTTGTCTTTTTTAAACTTTCACGATCAGAACACATTATAAAACATATAAATACGGCTATTTATCGCGTAATAACGAAACGAAACGAAACGTCGGGATTAAATTAAAGGTAAATTCGCGATAAATACCCGTATTTATATGTTTTATAATGTATTCTGATCGTGAAAGTTTAAAAAAAACAAGCAAACAAATGTATTCATATGTTTTATAATTTGTTTGCTAATTTTTGTTTTGATTTTCGTTCTAAAAACTAACAGACTTCCATAGTTAACCGTGGCAGCAATCAATCCTTCGAATTTTCCTTATTTTTTAGAATTAGAAGCCAAGGGACGCACGCGGATTCATGTGCGTGTTGTATAATTATCACTTGCTTTAGTGAAGGGAAACATCGTGAGGATACGGGACGCCTAAAGAATTTTTCTCAATGGCATGTAAAGCCAAGTCTTATGACTTGGCTTTTTGACTTGACTGGTTGTTCATTGAAAAGTCATAATGACGCCATTATACTAGCAGATTACCAAACTTGTCAAAACTTGACAAAACTTGATCATTGTGACTTCGATGATCGCCTATTCTGACACTATCGTAATAGCAGAATCGAGGCCCTGGACGTAGGCTTGGATAGGCAATTTGTCAACTTACTTTTGTTTTAAAATTTGTTCCCAAAACTGATAGTCGTCTTTGGCGAACCGCGGTAGCAATCAATTGTTTAAACTCCACATCGTAGGTACCCAACCATTTTCATCCTTCAAATACGCAAAAAAAACATACAGCGTCTTTTTCAAAGCCAGTACAAATAGTCAAACGTCATCATACAAGCTAAGAGATTCGTAAATGCAGGTGCTACGACAGTGTAAGCAAAGTTCACTACAGGCATGTGTATGGATGGATGAGTATGAAAGGAACGTCAGACTTGACGTGTATTTTGTGTGTGAATGTAGTGTACCTGACGCTGTGCATTTACTGCCCCAGAAATTCCGGTAAAGTAAGAGTTTTGTTTAGTTCAAGAGAGTTTAGAACTTAAGTTCCAGTAGTAGTGATGATTTTATTGTTGTATTGCGTTAGAGGCAAACAATTTTATAAACACACTGAAAATTACATCAATTTCCAATGGGCGTAGAAAGTACAGAACATTACTTGCAGGACTTACTCTTTCTCTTTCTCTTGGACAAACATCAAGACACAGTGGACACCAAACCATGTCCTTCAAAAACGAGCCTCTTTATCTATTTTTCATGATGGTCTTTTAATATTGTTTTGTTTTTTGTTATTTCAATTCACTTTAACATACACCACCACACTGTTTTATGGTCAGCTGCAAGTAATACTTCATCTATGAAAACCAATCTGGGAACATTATCGACACGGCTCCGAACTGTGACAGTTGAAATATCCGCAGCCTGCCCGCACTTCTTGTCCGTATCGGTTTGAACGCACCTACTTCTGCTGCTATGCTATTAAAATGTATTGTGGTTGAATGTGCCTACTTTGCCTAAGGCAAAGACTGTGCCTAAGGCATATATATACTTTTAAATATAATGTACTCGTGTTTGTAAATGATACAAAAAGCAGGTTGCTTTGAAAGTCTGAAAAAAAATACAGCAATGACTTCCTACAAGTGTTTTTCTACAGCACAGAACTTTCAGTAACATAATTACAAACAAAACAAGACTATTAAAACACCAACAAGAAATGACCGACTCCCAACAAAGTAATACGTAGAAAATTAAGCTCTAAACTACAGAACTACATCCAAGAATCATTTCCACGTAGCAAGCAATTGTTTCACTCGGTACAATTTCATAACAGCTAGCAGAGAACGCTAAGTCTACAGCTGTAGTTGCTGCGTTGTACTTGTTTTAGTTAGTAGTTTCATAGTTGTTGTGTATTTCGGGTTTAGGTGGGTAAAGTGTAATATAGATTTAGGTAATCAAAGTTGGGTTGGTGTGCTTTGAGACGGACGGTGTTAATTAACAGAAAATTATCAATCCAGCTCGAAGGACCAGGTACGTTTATCTTATTTTAGTGTTGAGATTATTGAAGATGCATTACAATCCATTGCAAATTTTGTAAAAGTTATAGCTTATTCAAATCCTCTTACAAGACGTCTGTGACATACGACACTAGTCTTGAGAAAAGGCCCTAACAGGGATAAGTGGTATTGTGCTTTGATGCAATTTATGCTGGAAACAGAAAATAAAATGATTGTGTTATGTTTGTGATTCTTATTATGTAAATTAAAATCATTTTATCAGGCTGCCTATCTTACTTTTATCGTTTTATGAAATAAAAAGGAATTAATGATAGCTTGACGTTTGACAGGAGCGAATGGAAAAAGATAATTATAATTATAGAACAAGAACAGGAAGATGATGATGTGAATTTCATGACAAAGAAATATATACGAGCGATAAACAGACAAAGAAAACGGTAATCTAGTACTGGTTTTTACGTCGTAACAAGTCGGTCTGACTAGTGGCATACGTCTGCTTCATGGGTAGTTTTCGTGTGTCAAAATCGAAACGGCCCGGTATGAAAAAAATTAACGAAAATATTCGCAATGTCCTTTCTGCAAGTCTTTTAAATCTTATTAATTTATCCAACAACATACAACTGCCCACACTGGGAGCACCTGATGGATTATGGCCCAGTCCCTCTCATACATAGAAGGCTTCTGATACGGCTCTAATGTTAAACGTGGATTATGTTGTGTTTTTCATAATTCTTTCTGAAATTGTTTGTTTTTGTAACCCAAGATCAACAAGGCCTATCTCTAAAACGTTGTGTTTCCATTTATTCTTCGAACTTTCAAACTTTAGACTCGCTTCAAATCCCACGTGTTTTGTAACTATCTTTGCAAGATAGCCAGAAGGCTATTCTTTATATTTACTAAATCCATTTTCTTTCAAAGTTAATTCTAGAACCATCCATCAATTTCGTAAGCAAAGTTTTGATTTAAAGAATAAATATTAAATTTTTCATTTAATATTTATTTTTCTTATCGCTTTGCTTTCTGGCAATACTTGTAGCCATATATTCATTAAATGTTGTTTTAAATGAAACATATACACTTAGTTTTGGCACTGTTTAGAGTGTTTTCCTAGATTCGGTAAAGATTCATCAGAATTATGATGACTAAATACCCAGTTTTCGGAAAATATTACGTTCAACTTTTTTTTAGCTTGTTGATTTTGTAAAGGATCATCAAGTTTACTAAGTTGACGGGTTAGGTGATAGCATTAGACATGATCGGTCAAATTGAGATAGAGATTCTCAATCAGAAATTTCTCACTAGCAATCCGAAGTCTGAGTTCGTGCCCAATGCGCTATCCTGTGCTGAAATTAAAATCGTGGCTTAAAATGATAAAAGACACCTCCGTGTAGCCATAAGTGACTGCATTCAATGGCTTTCTAGTGTGATAGAAGAGAACTTTTGGGTGTGCTACTCTTTCATATGCTCTCAAGTGGCTAGCATATCCAAATTTGGCCGAAAATTTCGAGCACAAAGTGGTCATGTCAGCTTTAGGTCGTCTAGCTTTAATTTTTTTACGCTCGAAGTCCAGTTGCAACCTTCTTCTTTCATCAAAGGTTTTAAAGATTTAAAGAACGAGTAACGCCTATTCCTGGAACTAGACAAACGAAACCCAAACATTACTAAATGCGTGCGGACCTCCTCAACACTAATTAAAAATTCTTCCGTATTACAAACACATACTATAAAACTTAAGAAGACGGGTATTTATCGCGAATTTACCTTTAATTTAATCCCGACGTTTCGACCGGATTGCACCAGCCGTGGTCATACTATTTGTGAGTTTTAATCTGTACGATATGTTTTAACCTTATTTTTAAGCAGGGCTGTTCAATATTGTGCTAAAAGTGCCACTTTCTGTATCAAACCCTTGATCCAACTGCCTAATGACAGCCACTTTAGGCGTTGATCGAGGGTTCCCATCAAGAGATCTTATACGCTACTGAACGATGCTTGAATTGAGACTTCGATCGCTAATAAGAGTCTTTGGATTAAAAATGAAAGATGGGTAGATAGAAACAGTATGATTTATTTTCAATATAATAAAGACCTCGATCACGATCTCGTGGGATACGGTTTGCAACGCGTCTTGCATGACACGACTTGCGTCAAACGTCAATTGTTTGTCACTCCGCTAGTCGTACAATTTTCACAACCCTTTTTTTGAATTCCGTACCTGAAGGTTACCACGCTATTACCAAGCCTCCACTGTTTGTCCATCCGTCTGTCAGAAGGCTGGATCTCATTATCCGGAATAGGTTGAAATAAATAAGTATCACTGGACATTACACACAGCGCCATAACTTGTGTCGTGGACACCAGATAGTTGATATTCTACTTAAATACTTCACAGAATGGTTATTTCTATTGCCGCAATAATAACAAGTTAAGAAAATAAAGGTGGCTCCGCTATTACAATGTTACGTACCTTTCATGCGTGAATCTGAGTAGCACTTATTATTTTTTAGATATTTCCGCAGTGACTCGTAGTCCCTAGAACAAACCAACGAGATCAGACCCCGTATTCACAAACGTTCGACTCGTTTCCGATTCGACAACTCGTATATCTGTCCTCTTCTGGCATTACGAAAACGAGCGAGATAGAAACACGACTTTCCGAATCGGAAGCGAGTCGAATGGTTGTGAATAAGGGGTCAGATCATTATATAGGATATCGTGAAATCAGCTGTTTAGTACATTAGGCGAACATAAATGTACTGAACATATGACCTTTTTTCGCAACTTCAGGTTTGTTCCCATAGTAAAAGTTGTTTGTTATCATGAACATAATCACTTGTTTAAGTATCGTACACTAAGGTCCATGTTCACCAAAAACATGACGGTCGATTATCTAAAAACAGCTGTTTAAAATACATTTTTGAATGGGAATATGTCACATTGACAGCTGTTTTCAGATAATCAGGCTGTTATCTTCTCGGTGAACATGGACCTAAATACCAGTCACCCCATAGATTTAAAAGCTATTTCATTACAACACCGCATCTTAGTCATAGTTACTCTTGCAGAAAGTATTCTAAATAAATGTGGGATTTTATGAGCACTTAGATACTTATGCTACGTTTAAGACCTCGTCTAGTCTTCTCTTCGGTCTAGACATGTTTTAAAAAGGACATAATAATATACTTTAGCTCTAGACAAACCTTCAAGGCTAGCTATCCTTTGTATTGAAAAGGAGCAGTGAAGGACAGAGTTATTAAAACAATAACTAACTGGATTTGGCCAAAATGGATTTCGTAAGAACAGATCCACAACACTAGCTGTCTACAAATACATTCAAGAAGCATATTTAATAGTATTATAGTATAAGTTATAAAGCGCTTTTCCTCTCTCTATTTATTTACTTTAAAAATTGCTGTGCCCGACAGGGTCCATAATTGTTACTATCATTTTATTTACCACCATTTACCACATTATGGTTAAAGCAATAAATGATTTTGATTTGATTTGATTTGAACTAAATTCGTACCTCCAATAGGCATGACGAACAGTATAAAAAACTACAAATCTATTTAGTCCGTCAGTTAGAGTATTGGAAAATAGTGGACCCGTATTTTTTTTTTATAAATCAATGAATATTAACAAAGATATAACGCATCAGAACTCGGGAGGGGGGCTCATGACGTCAAAATGCACCAAACATTATACCAAGGCGTGACGTATTTAGAATTTTAAAACCGTCGTATCTTCGTCAATATTATAAAACTTAAGAAGACGGGTATTTATCGCGAATTTACCTTTATTTTAATCCCGACGTTTCGACCGGATTGCACCAGCCGTGGTCGCGGGGAGACTGAAGTATTGGAGGTACCGCGACAGCAAAAAGAAAGGCGTTTATTCAACTACCCTCACTCATCTTCATAAATGTTAATTAGGGCCGGTTCACACTAGGACAGCATACTACACTAACAATCACGCGCTGTCAATATTGGTTTACGTAACAATACAAAAAATACGAGTCAAACATATTTTTTGATAGTCAAACTGACGGACTAGATAGATTTTTTTGTCGTCTACCCTCTTTGTTTTCCATAGTGGTTGCAAGCGTTACTGCTGAGCATGAAGTGGAGGCTGGATTCGATTCCAAGGTCGTGCAAAGTGAATTTGTGTTTTTTCATCAGGAATTTCTCAGTAGGAAACACGGAGCCTGGTTTTGTTCCCGTTTGATGACAATAACTGGTGTACTGTGAGGTACAGTCGGCAAAACTATTAGGCATGCAGGCCAGCAATCTTCTTACTACTATTGTAAGTGGAAAAGGGTTATAATCAATCTGTTTGCAATTTCATCCAAATCCTTTCAACAGTTTCTGCGTGAAAGAATAACAAAAATCGATCTTTACAGACTTTTACATTTATAATAGTCGTAAGAAGATTGCTAGCCTATACCTAACTTTTTTGCTGACTGTACATCCCCCTAACATGTCCTCCGTCTCTATGGTGATTACCGGCGTGATTTTATGTCGTGTTGATGGCAATATGGTCGCCCCCTATTACATGGAACTCAAACATAACTGGCGAAATGTGGGTGTACTAACGAGAACACCTCTGCCTTACTCATCAGGGTTTACAGGCGTGATGATATGTACAGGGTCTTAAAAACACCTTCATAAAGGTTACTAAATTATAAGAGATACATGTTGAATTGGTAACAGAATCAATTATGTAACACTTTTAAATGTGTTTTCAATGTGTTAACCCAAAACACTTACAAAAGTGTAACCGTAACATATCTGTAACAAATATAAAAGGTTTAACAGTGTTAATAAGTGTTTAACAGGTAAACTCAGCGTTGCTATTGGATAGCCAAGTCTAGTCGCAGTCTGTTGTAAAACTGATTATTTCAGTAACACATATTAACACATATTAACACGTATAAAACAGTTACAGTTTGATTCGGTAACATTATTGTATCTATTACATCTAAAAGTGTTTCTTTATCTAGGCCACTGGTTCCCAATCTGTGGTCCGCGGACCACTAGTGGTCCGCAGGAACCTCGAATACGGTCCGCGAAAGATTAAAATGTTATTCGTACTTTTTAACTTGCACAGAAGATGCTAGCTCAATCCAACCTAATTGAACTTATCAGAGGCAAAATTTAATTTTTTTTTTGAGAATCATAAACTAAATGATTGCTAAATTTTTCGAGCTCAATTCGATTGCTTTTGTATCCATCACTATCTTAATTCTAAAGGTTTTCATCACAATTATCCAATTTTATTTATTTATTTATTTATTAAAACTTTATGCACAATTAAAACTGTACAAAGGCGGACTTAATGCCTAAGGCATTTTCTACCAGTCTACCTTAGGGCCTTTTCGTATAGTGTGAGCTAAAGATTCACTCCCCTAGTTACAATCCTGTCGTTGTCCATGTTTATCTAGGACTATGTGGTCCCTGTTAACAATGAACATACCAAAGTGGTCCCAGGTCTAAGAAAGGTTGGGAACCACTGATCTAGGCAGATGTGATGACATCTAAAAGTGTTTTTTTGTTGAAACTGTTTTAAAAACAGTGTTAAAAACACATTATTACGGTTACAGTTGAGTCCCTGGATATGTATGTGTTTATAACACAAAAATGTTTACCAACAACCCCCTCGTCAATGTCTTTGAAGCGTCAAAAGATCCTAATACCACTAAAAACTTGCATACTCCTCTTACACTACCCTACCCTACCCTCTCGCATTTCTTCACTTACCTACCCTCGCCTCCCCTATGAACAGGCAGCCTAAAGGTCGGATCCACAAAAAATACCTACCTACTTATTACAAATAGATTTCTATCTCGGTCAGTTTTTGCAACCACCTTGACATTGACTGATGTCTTTGAGGGTTCGATATTAGAAGGTCACATTTTGCTTCGTGAAATATATTTTTTTCTAGATTTTGTGTGTGTTTTTTTTTATCTAGGTACTAGAAAAGAGATTGACCTTGGAGTTTGGAGAAATTTGGTTTTTATTTTTAATGGAATTTGCTATTTTAAAAGTCATGGCCAATCTTATGTATTTTTTTTAACTTTGCTTTCTTTGGAATCGCAGCACACAGTTTTATTTAAAAAAAAACATGTTAGACTTACAGCTGAAACACTCAGATCAAGGACAGCCTAGTACAATAGACTGTAAGCTTTTTTATTTTATATAATTGTTGAATACACCCCATTTTATTTGTTCGAATTTCGAATTTTATTCTGTTTATCAGAAAGTTCTTATAACAAAATTGGCAACTGAGATGGGATTAATCAGTTTTCGTATTTAGAACTCTGTTAGTATTAAAATCTTAATTAAAAAAATAAATGGCACGTTGGCTTAAATCTAAGGTCTTAAGATGAATATACGAGTATCTCGATATATAACTTTGTGTTCGGAAAATTGTAGTTGATTCATTTATTAGGGTTTATTAGCGTCACCAGTTTCATTGCAAGTTTGTCATACGAATACGTTCACAATTTAAATAATTGTAAATGTAGAACAATCCTCACTAGAACCGCGTATTTACAATTTAATGTTAATCTGCATTCCACGCTTGCGTTCCATATTATATTATTAAAATCCCTCAATAATTAAATTTTATTCCCGGTATGAAACACCACTAAAATTGGGTAATAGTGGTACTTGTAATTTATAGGCAATTTACCTGTCAGTATTGTTACGAAAATGCGTAGTTGCTAGCATTTGAAGCAAAGTACAATTATTTTAATTTAGTATGACCGTAGAGTTATTGTGTGGTGCGAGCCGTCAAACAAAGCGAAGAGTTTACAGGTACCTATTACTAAAAACCAGTATGGCCCTTTTGTTTTGCGTATTGACTGCCTTATGGATTATGACGTCCTCCGTCCAGGGGTAGACGGAATACGTCAGGGGTCTGTCAGACTCTTACCGACTATACTAGTGCACGTAGTACGATTATGAGACACAGTGTTATGTAAAATGGAATGATTTTAAATATGAAATACTGATTTTGTACATAATATTTTTTTAGTTTTAAAACTTTTTCGGGTGATTTGCATTTTAATCCAAAATAGAATAGTGTAGTCGAAATCTAGTTTCCTATTTGTCAAATTTCAAGATACACGGCTGTACAAATAGTACCACTCCTAAGCACTGCTAATGTATCTTGAAATTCTCACAGATTCTTCAAAAGCTGATATTTAGATTTGATACAAATACGAAGTCTAAATGTCGAATTACAAACATCTACTTCACTCAAATTCAGAACGAGGTTTGAATATTTAATTAAATTGGTTATTCCAGACATAAGCCCTATTCAATTCTGTCTGCCGTTGTTTCTGAAGATCAACAAATAATTATAAATATGCCCAGCTAATGAAGTAGGTACAACTTTACTTATCTGTCATCATTATCTGTCTAGCGTGTGTAACGACAGCCAATGATGGACAAATGACAGCCGGGACCAACAGCTTAACGTGCTTTTCGAGGCACGGAGGAAACTCGGTATGTAACAACTTTACTAATCTGTCCAAAAATTGAAAACATGGTTGATATAGCAATGAAATGATTAAAAAAATGTTTTATACAAGAATAATATTATAGGTACTCAAGATAATTTTGCAGCAATTGTTTGTTTAACTTTTGATGTCTATAACAGTAGGTGGACCGATGACCTGGTGAAGGTTGCGGGAATTCTCTGAAAGCGAGTCGCACTGGACCGGTCAATGTGTCGACACTTGGTCCGGCCTATGTCCAGCTGTTGACGTCTTTCGGCTGAAATGATTATGATGACTCTCTCACATTTCTTTAAGCAAACATGAGATTAAAACTTACTAATTGTGCGTTGCAATGCATTTTTTCCTACCTGCATATCTACTACCTACCTACTACTGCCTACCTACTACTGCCTACCTACTACGACCTACCTATCTACTACTACCTCCCTACAACCTACCTACCTACCTACCTATTTCTCACCTTTTAAACCTTCCCTAGACTTCCACAAATAATTCAAACCAAAATGAGCCAAATCGGTGCAGCCATTCTCGAGTTTAAGCGAAACTAACGAATAGCAATTGATTTTTATATACATAATATATAGATACAGATAGATTGTTCCAGCATATAAAATTCCTAATTACATTCGTACCCGCAGCATGTAAGAATGTGGACAATAACACCGGGACGAAATTAATTGTAAGGACCAACTGTCTTCTGTTATTGTATCGGAGCAACCGTGGGACATTACAATAAGGAAAAATAAAAGACGTACGCAGTCTTTTACTTTTCCTAACATGAACATATTTCCTTACATTTCCGAAAAAAGGTTCTGTGGAAAATATTGTACCAGTTCTTATTGTAGTGTTTCAGTATGCGATACAAGACTTTTTTTATGAGAAAGGAGAATAACGCGTTTTAAATAATAATACAAACTAGCTGACCCACGCAACTTCGTCTGCGTCACATAAGAGAGAAAAAGCTCACAAAGGGAATAAAATTTCCCCCGTTTTTGCAACATTTTTCATTCCTGCTCCGCTCCTATTGGTCGTAGCGTGATGTTATATAGCCTATAGCCTTCCTCGAGAAATGAACTATTCAACGCAAAAAGAATTTTTCAATTCGAGCCGGTAGTTCCTGAGATTAGCGCGTTCAACCAAACAAACAAACTCTTCTGCTTTATAATATTAGAGTGTAGATAATCGTGTGTGTAAAGACATTTTCTTTTTTCAATCACGCATCGCGATTTGCCTATCTTGCCTCTTATCAGCTATGTTAAGGTTGGTTTCAAGTGACTGCTTATCTGACCTCCAATATCCAGTTGCTGGGTTCCAGGATACTCTTTGGCAAAAATGGACCTTGAAAAGTTGATATTTATTCGCGTGGAGCTCTAGTCCTTATCCGCTCTGATCTGGTTAGAGACGAGTCTGTAGTTGATCTATCGATCCACATACCAATAAACTATCTATGTTAGAATAGTTAATGGTAAGTTTTGCCTACTTTTCCGATCAAGCTACGGAAAATTTTAACCATGTTATATAATCACCGCGCTTTGTGTAGTTCAACTGCAGCCAAAACCCGCGGGCACAATACGAAACTGAATATTACCGAATTAATACATCATTACCCACTATGTATAAGCCCATGTCATACATGCTTACCAGAATATTGTTCGACATTAAAAGTCGGGTTACAATAAGGAAATACGATACAATATGTTACAAAATAAGACGTGTAACTGATGTTGACGGGAGCAGTGACCTTTATCCTAAAAGACGATGTAATAATATCTCGAATTAAGGCGACTATAGGACCTGAACGTGAGTTTTATAATGCCTGAAAGTATATGATTTGCTGCAATAAACTAAACCAGAAAAATATATGATATTCTTCAGGATATACGATACTATGATAGTGTTTTGGAAATCTAATACAATTAATTTAACTCGATGAAATAAATCACGAACTTATCTCTAAAAATTTCTTTTAACAAGTAAAAACCATACTAAAATGCATGCGATCAATCTGATTTTTTTGGCAAACAATTCTACAAGCAACATAATATTAGCATCATATTGTTTTATTTTTTTAGTCCAATCAATAGATTTTTGTGAATCGATCGAAACTACTCATTTCACACTATTCGGCCCGCAGTGACTGTCGTAACAGCCACTTTGTAGTGCAAGCTGATTAGAACTTTATTCTAACAGTATTTCAGACGAAGTTTGAACCACCTAAAATGTAGTTGCTAATTTAGCTCCCGTAGTCGTAAGACGAGTGTCAACCGTGTCGTTTTGTATGGGCACATTCACGCTTCCGAGCCGGTACCGAGCAACGGACAATGGATTGCGACGGCCGACACTCGGCTTGGACCCGGCACGGTCTAGCGTGCGTCATCCTTTGATGCTATCAGAACAACTGACGAGTGGATTAGAGATGGGTTTCGTTATTCATTTCTATAAGGTACAAACCCAAAAGAGACCGCAACTGCAAAGCTGCCCACTCACTATGGCAGACTGTAGCGTGGTTTCTGTTACTATACAGATTCTTCGGAAATTCGCTTGCCACTTAAACTTTAGTCGGTTTGATTCACGGGTGTGGCTAACGAATTTGAGAAAATCTGTGAACGCAAATTTGATTCTTTTTTAAAATAAACGAATGTTTCCTTTGAGTAAAAGTTGCGTACTTTCCTTCCAGGCAGCATTGAAAAATTCCACCCTGTATAAAAACAAATACGCTACACTAGTAACTCCTGACGCTGCGGTCTAAAGACTACTGCAGACGTATCAACGTTATCGACATATCGATAAGCTATATTTTTTACTATCGCCAAAGTGCTTTAAACCCGTAAAACATGTCTAATTGCTGCGGGTCAACTATTGTTATTACTTTTGCGTTGCTGCGTACATAGTCTTTGCTATGGTCTTCGATACCTACCATATAAGTGCAATTAAGATAATGAGACAACATAAAAACCGGGTTACTCCATCTTTATAGTGCGTTTGCAACATTAACACTACCTACCAAATCTTATTTTCCTGAATTCAAATCTTAATTAATCTTTCCCGTCGATTTCCAATAGCTTCAGGTAAAACTAAATGTAGAAATCTCCTCCTTAAACCAGAATTAACGTAAAACTAAAGCTGGTATCCCAAAGATAACAAAGAAGCGATTCAAACTCCCATTACCAAGTCTCGCACTCATCGCCTCATAATCCCTTCAAGAATCAAACTGAAAATGTCATCATAACTGTACGAATCAAAGTTCTCTGTAATTTGCCCGTTCAGCGGCTGTTTCGCTTTTTATGAACTCTGCAGCCAACTTTAATTGCTTACACAGTACTCGTAGGAACACGTAAAACTAGCGATTTGGCGCACCGCTTGCAATTTTCAGCGCTACATTTGCTGGAAAGTACTAATGCGGATGGTGATATAAAAACTGATTCTTTTTGTAAAAGGAATGGGTTAATATTTAGCGGGAGTATAAGATTGGTAATAATACACCTACGTGCTACTTTTGTCGCCGATTCTTTTTTTCGTGTTTGTGTATATTCTTTGTTGGAGATCCTAAATAAATAAATAAATAAATAATATATTCTTAAAGCTCAGAACCGTCCTTTTCAAGATATTGTTTGTTCGAAACAACTTACCGAGGAGGCCATCGTTTTATCTGTCTGAGATTGACATCTATCATATTCAACAAACAGATCCGATATTTCCGAGACAATTGGTTTCTTATACACATCGTATTACTGGATTCCCTCTCATGCAGAGAAGGCTTCTGTCCCAGCAGTGGGAACATTAATAGGCTAATGATGATGCTTATAGGATCTCGTGGCTAAATAACAACAGCCGTTATTATTGATCTTCAGATAAAGCCGCGCTTGCCTAGGTTGGTACGTGGATGGGTGACCGCCGATTCCATTCCGAGTGTCTCGTTTTAAGCACGTTAAGCGGTTGGTTCCGGCTGTCTAATGTAGATCTTTGAAAGTCGTTAAGTAATCAGTGACCCGAAATTCTGACAACCAGTCTTACCAAGAGGTATCGTTTTATCCAAGTACTAACTGGACCACGGAAGTCAGGGTAGGCAGTCGCTTCTTGAAAACAAAACTGATATTTAGATGTATCTGGTTAGACTCAAACATAAACTCAAATAATTTATTTCAACTAGACCATACTGGACTTTTGAATGTCGATAAAACGAAAAAAAGCGAAGCTACAGTCACAGACACAGGGCATAATAACTTGAGAAAGTACTGTACTTGCTCACTGGAAGCCGAAAGTCGAAAAGAGTAGGCGGCGATGATGATGAGAAATCGTATATTGTAGAATGTACTACTACATCTATTTTCTGAAAATAGTACAGTCTAGACTTCACTGCTTGTTCTTCAAAACTATGGTTTTTGATATGCCTTTGACCTTTCTCTGTTGAGAGATTTTTTTTCCAGCAGAATTGTGTGTAAATAATTAATTATTTAACTAAGATGTAATAAATAGACTCCGCTAGCTGAAATAATACGATATATACGTAGGTAATATAATTAATCCATACACCACAGGTGCGAATAATTTGCTCTCTTGACTCCTAAGACTTAAAACATAAAATAGAAATCAGAATTAATTTAGAAAACGTTTCTTTACTGCTAAGTAAGACTCTCTCCGCATTTATAATCACACTCTTATTGAAATAATATTCTACCAACGTACGTACTCATTCTGTGCTTTATACTAAATTCATTGAACTAGACAAAACGCCGAGAGCTCTTGTTGCAAAACTCTTGGCTATACAACCAGAGTAACATTATGTTCCACATAAAATACGATTGTAATGTTTATGCACACCCGTGCATAAACATTACAATCGTATTTAGATACCCATCTAAACCAGTAATTTCCAACCTTTCCTGGACTAAGGACCCTTTTGGTGTCTTTAATTTTAGCAGGGGCCTTATGGTAATAGAAAAACAATGTCACCGACTGGATTACAATTAGGGGGTGAATCTTTAACTCACAAAATGTAACTATTGGAAAATTGGTTGAATACTTTTCGAATTTAGCGATTTTGCCAATCATCCATAGGGTAAAAGCAGTAAGTCAGTAGATTCTCAAACAATACCACCTCGCTGCTGATAGGTTCAATTAAAGTGGGTTGAGCTTGCGTCTTCCATCATCATCATTTCAGCCGAAAGACGTCCACTGCTGGACATAGGCCTCCCCCAAGTGTCACCACCTTGACCGGTCCCTTGCGACTCGCATCCAACGGATTCCCGCAACCTTCACCAGGTCATCGGTCCACCTAGTGAGAGGTCTTCCAACGCATCTAAATAAATAACATTTTAACGTTTTGCGGATTATAATCGACCGCACGGGTTGGGAACCATTGATCTAAACTAAAGTTTAGTTAAGACATGCTAGTCAGGTGATGCCTTACCTAAGCATACGAAGCCTCATATTATAAAGAGAAAAAACTGATAAATAAAGTGCTTTTCCTTTACATATTTTATCATCATGATCATCAATAGGCCGAGTTCACCTACTTCTAAATTTAGCTTGTACCAATCTTTAAGTATGTGTACCTCCCTCAGCAGTTTTTTTCCCAGCACTTAAGGTGTAAGCCCAGGGTATTCCTAATTGCCAGGACTTCGGGACTGTTAGAAAGAGATACCGTGGCCCCGGACCATACAGGGCGAGGAAGGAACATGGATGGGTTTAAGTCAGTAAAAGTCTGTGACTCCCGCCCGCTCCGCCCAGTGGGAGAGTCAGTTGATGATTTCCCATCCGAAAAAAAAAGAGAAAAAAATAATAAGGGTAGTCCTAATTCCCAAGTTAATTAAATTTGAATGAAAAAGGGATTAAATGAACTTACAAGGTTGTTTTTTTAATTATAATTCTGTAAATATGTACGTGTTTTGGTGGCGAATCATATTTTGTTTATAGGATCCTAACAGTGATCATCACATTGCAAAAAGCGTAAGTGCTACCCTGGTGCGTGCTGACTCTTGTGCGCCATTTGATCATAGGTTTGCTCAACCTGTCATCACCGCGCCGTGAGTTCCACAATTCATCATTCTCTTGCCCTTATCCCAATGTATTTGGGGTCGGCGCAGCATGTCTTCTTCTTCCATACTCCTATATTTTTCGTAATCTCATCAGACACTTCTTTTCTTACCATATCCGTCTTAATACAGTCCATCCATCGTTTCTTTGGTCTTCCTCTACATAAATTGATTGATTAAATACCCATCCACATTCATATTCAAAACTTTTTGCACGACATTTTCCTCATTTCTCCGCATCACATGCCCATACCACGACAATTCCTATTTCTAATCTCCTATTTATAATATCTTTGACCTTTGTGCTTTTTTGGACGTTCACGCTTGGATCCCGCGGTCTACGCAACTTTATGCACATACCAAAATCAAATTCAATTATTTCTGTTTGCCAACGCAAAATATCCCATCAAGTTCAGATTGATTTGGAACGTTAGAACTACACGCGCGTATCTACTTAGTTTGGAAGCTCTCGTAGTACTTGAAGGTTCGGAATCGTTCGTGCGGTTTTGATTAGTCTACCGCACTTTAGTTTATACTACTGCTACTGAACTGCTAAAAACTGTTGTTAAAGACGATCGGTTGTACACTTCAACCATCTTATCTGTGGAGGTGTGATAACAAATCAATGTACCAAGTCTGACATATCGATGCAAATTTTAATGAGTAGAAATGCCATCTTAAAATGCATAATACGAATATGTGGTGTTCACTTATAACAGCAGTTAGGGTTTAGAATAAAACCTCCAAATTATCAGTAAGTAGTGAACTACTTTAGGGGTACGTGTGCTCGCTGCTCGGTATAAGTGGAGACTAGTCGACACACGGAACCATAAAGCTCACGCTACGTTTATTAGTATATCACATCTCATATTAAAGAGGACGTACTTTATTTACATGAGCAACTTCGAATGGTCCTGGCCTTGTGCTTATTACCAATAATGTCAAGCGGCACCACCTTGAATTACCAGTCTCGATGATAAGCCGGTCGTTGAACCCAACAGTGCGTTTAGTTTAAAGCATAGCATTCAGCAATACCTTTATCTGGAATCCAGTTCTACAATGAATCGCCTACACAAAGTACTCTACAGACTTGTTGTGTCAAAATAATGATGTTGACAAAAGAAGGTGGAATAACAAGGTGCCGAAAAGTTATTATAAGAACAAAATTGGTGTTGCTTAGTCTAAGAAAAATACAAGATTGTCCTATAGAGGGATTATTATTTTCAAACTTACCAAAATATTGGTTTAATAAGAAGTCACATTGTCACACGGTTTTGCTTAGTCATAAGAACTTAACATAATATTAGCAGATAGCGAGCTGTCAGCAGTCTTATCGCCGCGCCGTCAATGCAAAAGCAAAGAATATCTATAGAGAAATGACCCGAATGGTGAAGCACTAGTGAGGCTGCCTTACGTTCTTCGGGTCCCGGGTTCAAAATAAGGTAGGAGCAAATGTGTGTTTGTGTAATGAGCATGGACAATTGTTTCCGAATCATGGATGTTTATATGACGTATAAGTATTTATTTACAAACAATAAGTATATATATAGTATATCAACTGTCTTGTGACCACGCCACAAGCCTTGATTAGTGTGGCACTAGAAAGAAAGAAAGAAAGAAAAAACATTTATTCGTCGCAAAGTCATGACGTGCATACAATATTAACAAACAGAACGCAATTATACAAACACAAACATTTAGACTTAAACCGTAGATTAACACAACAACAACTACACTAGATGGCGCTGTGTGTAATGTCCAGCGATATTTATTGAATTTTTAATTATTAAAGCCCATATTCGAATTATAATCTTTTTGCCGGGTGGGACCGGAGTCATGTGTGATATTACATAACATCACGCCTATAATTACCGTAGGGTTAGGCAAAGGTGTATCTAATAGTACACCCGTATTTCGAAAGTTATTTTTTGAGTTCCATACAATGGGGAGCGAGCCTATTGCCACCAACCGAGCGAAAATCTAGACTGCTATTGAGAAATTACTGAAGGAAAATCTAAACAACACTGGCCGATCCGGGAATCGAACACAAGACTAAGGTCCATGTTCACCAAAAAGATGACGGACGATTATCTAAAAACAGCTGTTTAAAACACATTTTTGTATGGGAACAGGTCACATTGACAGCTGTTTTTAGATAATCGGGCTGTTATATTCTCGGTGAACATGGACCTAAGACTTTATGCTCGGCAGACGCACTCAAGATATCTTAGTACAAAAATAAACTATCTAGTACTCAAACCAAACTAATTTTTATTCTAACGACGTCTATTTTTCTTTCCCTTTCCGCAGTGTCGAAAAACAGATTTAACCTCAGTGAAAGGACTTTACTTAAAGGATTTGACGTGCCTTGAATGTGACCTAAAATTTGACCAGTCCAGTGAATAATGATACATAGTACACTATTCCTTGTAAACAGGGTGGAAAAGACCCACAAATTCCATAGTTTGTGGGTCTTTTCCACGCAAAAGGAATGTTCGGAATTATTTTTACTGATTATTGGTCCATACCAATAATCAGTAAAAATAATTCCGAACATCCTTTATAAAGTTAACCAACTAAAAAAAAATACAATACTAAATCAAAGCTACAGTCACAAGGCATAACAACTTGAGAAAGTACTGTAGTTGCCCATTCCCTAGCGTAGATCTCTATGGAGAAGTACGGGCAAGAAACTCCGTGGACACTCTTTTCAATCAAAATATTGTAATAAAATCTTGGTTACATCATTCATGTTGTGATTATACATATATGTGAGAACGATGTAGAAAGACGTGCACACTAAGAGCGTCCAGAGAAAAGATTAAATCAACTTAAAAAATAAATAAATAAAAATTAACCGTGGCAGCTGAGAGTTGACCAGTCTCAATTGACAGCGCCCGTTCACGAACATGACGTATGTATCAGCACCATTCAACTCGACCGAATTGAAGGGAATTAAATGACCCGACACACCCGCCACCATCACCGAGACATTTGAGTGAGCATGACATTCTCTCAGCCGCCAGGGCATATACAAGTACAAAAAAGAAAAAAAAAAAGATAAGTAAACGTAAATGGTGGCTTTACAAAACATAGAACTCACTCATGTGGTATGCAATTACATAATATTAAAAGGTGGAATCTATACAATGCAAGGCATATTTTTACAATCTTCTGCAGCTTCCACAATAACTTGACTGGGAATCAATTAGTTTGCTCCTATGGTTGTGGAGCAGGACCGGCATTGAGCCAAGCATTTTTATCATCAATGTAATCCCCCAACTTATAACATGCTTGACTACATAGTGTGCGTTTTACAAAAGATTAAAATTTTGTCTCATTCAGTTGTAGAATGTGGGGAGGTATTTTATTGTAACATTTTAGACAGTACCCCGTGAAAGAGGAATCTACTTTATCAAGCCTGAAACCTGGCTGAACTAGTCCGTCCCTATTTCTTACATTATAGTGGTGTCTGTCACCTCTTTTACTGAATAAATGCAGATTTTTCCTAACGTACATGATGTTTTCATAGATGTATTGGTACTGTCATGATATTAATTTCCTTAAAAAGCTCTCTTAGAGAATCGCGTCTACGTAAATCATATATGGCTCTGATGGCTCTTTTCTGCAGAATAAATATAGATTCAATGTCTGCAGCCCGCCCCCATAGTAAAATACCGTATGACATAATACTATGAAAATAACTAAAATAAACTATCCTTGCGGTATCAACATCGGTAAATTGACGGATTTTTCTAACAGCATATGCTGCTGAGCTTAGGCGTCCTGCAAGAGATGTTAAATGAGAGCCCCATTGTAGCCTTGAATCGAGCGCGATTCCCAAGAAAATCGTTTTTTCGACAAATTCTAGTTTCTCTTGATTTAATACTATGTCACAGTCACTACTTTTGACATTTGGTGCAGCAAATCTGATGCACTTAGTTTTTTTCCCATTTAGAACTAAATTATTTACAGTAAACCAAAAATGAACCTGCAGTAGGGCGTTATTTACGTCGTCGATCTTTAGGTATGTTCTTTAGGTACGATATTTAGGTTAAGCCGTGCTTGCCTAGGTTGGTCTGTGGATGGGTGATCACCCTCACATATCAAGTTTCCTTCGTGCCTCGTAAAGCACGTTAAGCTGTTAGTCCCGGCTGTCATTTGTCCATCTTTGAAAGTCGTTACAGATAGTCAGTGGGCCATTAAGTCTGACAACCAGTCTTGCCAAATGGTATCGTATTACCCAGTATTAACTGGGTTGTGAAGGACAGATAGGCAGTCGCTCCATGTAAAATATTGCTATTCAGCTTCATCTGGTTAGACTGGAAGCCGACCACAATATAGTTGGGAAAAGGCTAGGCAGATGAAGATTCCTGAGAGATTTTTTTCGACGGCATGTAAAGCATACACCACACGATAAAGAAATAAAGACCGAAACACATTCATTTCTCGAACACAAAAACTGACCAACTTTTCGACCAACAGCTACTAGTTTGCCACCATCAAACATGATCATATCCTAGTTGTTCTTGTTAAAGCACTAGTCAGATTCACATCATAGATTCGCTCGAACTAGTTTGTGGTACTGCTAAGTTTTCGTAAGTTAGGAGTCAGCTCGATGTATGAGCACACAGCAAACACACACATATGCAAGTGAATACAGTAGCGATTCTATTCACACATACTGGATTTCGGTAAGTTCTATTCGTTGTTGCTTTACTTTAAGTTTTCGTGTGTCGTCTTTAGCTGTAGTGTATTTTGTGAGATTTGACTTTTAGAAATTGTTGTCTTTAATGAGGTTTTTAATCAATTTTCTCGCATTCTTAGTTACTCCTTATAACAACAGCTTTGTAAGTAAAGTTCTGTCAAAATCAGTGATGCCGTTTCGTAGATTAGCCAGAACAGTCAGTTATTAGTACCGTATATTATTATACTTTCATAGGCATTCTGTGGTGGTGTTTTTGTTTTCATCAAACTTAACTTCGTTGAATTTGCATAGTATTGATTAATACCTGGCAGCTGCTAGTCTAGCCAAGGGATAGCGCGTTGTAAATAAGTGGTTGTAATAAAATACTGCAAGATATTCATAGCCCATTTTATTCATACAAGGCCATTAATAGTAAGACGTATGCATATAGAACTTTTGTTCGAAATTAAATCGAACACTAAGCGAAAATGCATAATTGCATCAAACGCAAGTATGCACGTTCACTCGTTCACCAAAATGTGGGCCAGTTCGTGTTCAGATCTCATTAGAGAGACACCGCGTACTCATAAAACATTACCATTACTGTATAACCGGGAGTCGGTCGACCGGAGAGGGATTGTAAATAATACCACACCGAAATACTTTAATTAAACCCGTATATTAATAATTAGTGCCAATTAATTCCGGTAGGTGTGCTGCTCAACAAAAATTAAATGTTCCTCCGGACCCAACCAAATGCATGTAACGAAACCATAGCGACTTCTAATTTTTCCTGTGCTGCCATCTATCGAGCGATGCGGTACCAACTATCGAAAACTCAGTTATGATTTCGCTACTTCCTCAGACAATTACCAATACCATTGTCTTGTAATTAAATGTTGTAGTGATTTAATATATAGCTATCTCTATTATAATTCAAGATTTTAACTTTTACCATAAACCATACCCTATTAATACTAAAAAGGAGTGTAAGGTCACCATAGCGCCAAGCACTACTTTTTACAACTTTCATAACAAAAACTTCGATTAACGCTATTGGACCAACTACAACAATTGGTTGGATCAAGTTTTCAACAAAAGATCTGAACATCGAAATACACGTTCTTTTTTCTGTTTTTCCTCACACACACACACACACAGGCACTACATACACTTACATTGAAACAATGTATACGTATCTAACAAACAGAAACTACGTTGGTACTTCAATGTTAGTTTTAGTTCGTGTCCACATCTCGATTACAATATTGTGTCCAATGTTCTACAAAAGAACATTGTTCTGGCTTCGTTTCTTTGATACGATTTTTATGAGTGAACCTGTGCCAATTTTGACGTCGATATTGGGCCAGCGTTTCTTTACGAGAACTTTACCTAACCTCGTTTGTTTTGAAGGTTATTAGTACTACTAAGCCTGCTTTTTTATATTTTCTACCTTTTCTAGGACATGTAAAGTCTGGTCTGCATTTGTTTTGCAATTTATCCGCAAAATTCCCAGTTTCTTGCAGCTTTGATGCCTCTGTGGGTGTTTTCCTACATGAGTTTGAATATCCTTGCAGGAGTCAAAACACAACTTGTTGTAAAACTTCATTTTAATTACAGATATTATGACAAATTTTACCAAAATGATTCCTTAGTTTAAAGACTGTAATAAACCTCGTAACGAAACCGAAAGGTTTTCCCGTCACTACTATTACTTTTTTGTTCTACACCATACTTCTGAACCTTCAAGCTATGGACATATTGGGAGTCTAAGTTCCAACTTTTTGACAAGTTTGTTTTTCGTTAAAAACTTTTGACTTTAAACATATCCACGATCCCCGTACTATTAAATCCATCCATTAACAGAAATGTTTTGAGTGCGTTACATTGATTTATACCACAAAACATGATTTTTCACCCCAAAAAAAAGTCATTTCCCAGCAATATTTTTTTTCGTTAAGTTACTTAGTAATCTGAACAGAATGCTTGGCTTTGTGTTGAGGTGGTTTACACCCTGAATGTACATGGTTTCTAGGTATGGTGTAGAACAAAAAACGTATCGCAATGACGGGGAAAACAAATGCGTTTCGGTTTCGTTGAGAGGTTTTTCACACCCTTTATTTTACACTAGCTGACTCACGCAACTTCTTCTGCGCCACATAAGAGAGAGAAACGAAAGGAAAAAAATGTCCCCGTTTTTGCAACATTTTTTATTCCTGCTCCGCTCCTAATAATGTTATATAGCCTAAAACCTTCCTCGATAAATGGACTATCCAAAACAAAAATAATTTTTCAATTCGAGGCCGTAGTTCCTGAGATTACCGCGTTCAACCAAACAAACAAACAAACAAACTCTTTTGCTTTATAATATTAGTATAGATTGATTTACGTTTTTGAAACGAGCGTAACGTGCGTAAATAACATTCGCTTTGGATACTAAACACAGCTGCGGAGTTATGAATATAGTAACTAGCTATATTAAGTATGGTACTCCCCATCAAAGTCGTATAATGGTGCTTTTTATTGTCTGCCTTGCGTACCATATGCACGAAACGGCTTGCTAGAACATCTCATGAAACTGAGAATATGGTTTATTGAAGCGAAATATCTGACGTGAATAAGTCTTGAAATTTGGGGTATTTACGTTATGACTAGTTGTTGCCCACGACTTTTTTCGCGTGCAAATTTTGAAGTGAGTGTGTAAAGCAAAAAAAGTATAAAATTGCCTATATGACGTGCTGTTACGGACTGTAATCTATCTTTGTGCTAATTGCAGCCAGATCCGTTCAGCATTTCTGGCGTGTTTGAGTAACAAACATCGATCCATCCATACAAACTTTCGCATTTTGTAATTGTAATAACATTTTATACATAAACACCATCTTAAATTCGTGGGGTTCCTAGTTAGATAGGCGTCTCAAATGCTGCAGAACTCCACACATAATAAACTGTGTTTATCTACCTATACTATCATCACTTATTGATACCATTGATACTAACACAATAGGCAAAGACCGAAATAAATGCTCAGACAAATTAAGTTCAGACTGTTGACAATGATTATTCAATGAGCTTTAGCATTTATTTATATAGAATTTAAGCTCACAAAAAGGTACAAAGGCGATTTCAATTTAATGCCTTAGGCATTCTCTACCCGTCAAGTAAGTCTGGTGGCTGTGTTAGTTAGTCTTCTACCCACTCTATCGCATTAACATAAACTAATGTTTTACTGAAACTATTCGATGTTAGCTTCGTCTGGTAGGAAAATTGAGAAATACAAATTATTTTATAAAAACTTGCCCGAGGACCCCAGTTAAAAAAAATTGAAACCAACATCACGCGGGTTACATTTTTTTTGTGAATAATTATAAATATGCATGGCTTTTAATTAAAATACGGTTGGTATTACTGTGGCACAGTTGGTTCAGTGGTTGTGCAATTGACTTCTGCGCTACCGGGCCGTGGGATTAATTTCTGCATGAAAAAAAATGTTTATATGGCCTGAGATGATTTGTAGCATATGTGAGATTTTGTAAATACACGTTGAATATAAGAAGAAAAATAATAAAACGTTTCATATTTTGATAGCAATAATCATCATCATCATCTGCCTATCCTTTTCCCAATTATGCTGCATAGCAATAACATAGGTATTCAAACATTTTTTTTTGCCCCGACTTTGCATCACTCTTTCAATTACAAAGTGAAGGAATTTCTATTAAATATAATTACTTTGTAGTGACACTAAAAACAGTACTACAGCAACTTAGTACTAAAAGAACTGAAGCGCCATCTATGACAGAAATGAAGACCTAACATCTGAAATCTGAATCGCGCTAATAAAGTTATCCGTGACGCCTTATCAGATAAACCGGACGGCAACTGTTGGGTAGTAACTCGTCAAACACAACACCCGTCTGACTATTCCATCTCATCCTTTCAATGGAGTATTGAGGAAGTTTCCACCCTGTTTTTCATACTACTAAGCTTCATGGGTTTGAAAAAAAACGGCCAAGTGCGAGTCGGACTCGCCCATGTTTGGTTCATGGTTCCGTAACAGCAAGTTGTAAATGAAAGGTAAATCGCGGTTTACGATTTCTGACGTATTAAAAAAAAACTTCTAACTAGATCTCGTTCAAACCAATTTTCGGTGGTAGTTTACATGGTAATGTACATCTAATAGAAAGAAAAGAAATGAAAAGCATTTATTAGCCCGACAGGACAACACATAAATAAAAAAGCTTTTAATTCTTTTAGTTTTATCATTCACTTATTTTAGAAGTTACAGGGGGACACACATTTATCACTTTGGAAGTGTCTCTCGCGCAAACTATTTAGTTTAGAAAAGAATAAAATTAGAAACCTCAATATCATTTTTAAAGACCTATCCATAGATACTCCACATGTATGGGTTTGATGAAAAAGAAAAATGAGTTTCAGTTCTATGTATGGGTAACCCCCTAAATTTAATGTTTCTTTTTTCTATTTTTCTGTAAAAACCTTAATGCGTTTCACAGAATACTTCTACTTACCAAGTTTCAACAGCATAATTCTTATGGTTTCGGAAAAAATGTGGCTGTGACATACGGACGGACCGACAGACAGACAGACATGACGAATCTATAAGGGTTCCGTTTTTTGCCATTTGGCAACGAAACCCTAAAAAACCATGCGGGGAAGTCGTTGGGAACTGCCGACAGAAGTGAAAAAAAACATAAGAATTATTTGTGATTTCGCCATTTCTTCACTAAAAACTTCTATTTGAACATTAAACATTTTTATTTACTTGTTTCGACATCAATCGATAAATTCAATATTCGACTTGACTACATCATTACTTGGTTGCAAATAGTTGAGTTGTAAAAGTTTTAATTTCAAAACTTGTCAGCTTAACAATTTAATTTACCCAATGATGCTGTGGAACTATCAGAATGAAAGGTGTTTCCGTTGTAAGATTGTTACGCAGTTACTGTGCAAAACTCAAAAAGAAAAACGTGCACACCACACACTGCACACCCAGCAACACAGAACGCGAAGAAAACATAAACCAACAAAAATCGGCCATGAGCGTGTCGGGCCACGCTCAGTGTAGGGTTCCGTAGTTTCCCGTACGTCACAATAAGTGTTCCCACTTATGAGTTTAGAAATTATTTTGTACAACTTTTTGTACAAAAACTGTTGTTTCCATCCAAGTTCAAAATGATTTTCCTAGAAAGTCCTTATAAAGTTCTACTTTTCAGATTTTTGTCATATTTTCTAAACTTATGGTTCAAAAGTTAGAGGGGGGGCACATTATTTATTACTTTTGGAGCGATTATTTCCGAAATTATTGACAATATCAAAAAATGATTTATGTAAACCCCTATTCATTTTTAAATAACTTTCCAAAAATATATCACACGTTAGGGTTGAAATAAAAAAAAATCACTTCCCACTTTACATAATAGGGGGGCTACCTTAAAATATTTTTTCCAAGTTTTATTTTACCACTTTGTCGGCGTAATTGAAACACATATTGGTACCAAATTTCAGCATTCTAGTTCTAACGGTCATAGAGATTAAGCGAGGACGGACAGACAGACATGGCGAAACTATAAGGGTTCCTAGTTGACTACGGAACCCTAAAAAACCGGGACTGGGAAACACGCAATATTTTTCTTCCATTCCGTGTCCCGAAACCGCATTAACACACTTCCCTAAAAAAAACAAATTCAATTCTAGAGCATTGGCATAAAACTACTTTACATCTGTGACCATACATTGGTGTCCCCACGGGAAATCTGCCCGTATGGTTGCAAAAGTTCGGAATATTATTCATGTAATTTATAATATGGATCTGACGGGCAACTGACTGGAGTAAGCCACTCGTTTATAGTCAGTTATATGTCGTAAAACTAGTTGATGTTCGAGAGCTTTGCTAATTACGTTTGTGCTATTTCTAGGTATGGAATGAGAACTTTCTACAAGCTAGAGTATGATCCGGTAGGAGTCGTTAAAAAGACGGACCGCACCTTTTTTTTTAATTAATTTTCTACCGCAGACGTGGGGGTCCGCGCTCTTATTTACATTTTATTTATTGTTTAATTGATTTAGAAATAATTAAAACTACGATCGTGCTCCATCATTGGACACGTTACATTAAACTAAGCTTATTATTAGTAACTTAAGATCTACGACCGCACCTTTTAAAGTTTATGAACTCTAAAGAACTTTGTGCAATATTTTTTGGTTGAATACTTCTTTTTCCATGGTGACTTTATGCAGTTGGTTAGAACGGGGATATTGGCTGTATGGTAGCAGTCTTCTGAAAGTTGCTGTAACCGATCGCTCATCCGCATAATGCATTTACAATAGTACCTTTTCTGTTAGTGACAGGCTTGGAAAGACGGATATTACATTCACCGTTACGTAATAAACTTATTTGTTTCTTTGTTTCACATGGAACGTAAATAGGATAAGATTCAGAACTCCTTAGAGAAAGGCATTTTGGGACCCATAGTCTATCTTCGGTAATTCAAAAACGTTCGATGATGAACTCTTCGTGTGAATTTGTAAACACTACAAATTACTGAAGCACATACATTTTGTGGTTTAGAGGTACGTACGTTATATTAGATTGAAGTAAAATGGGTAGTAACATTGAGATATATTGTAGTAACTGACATTTACTATGTCATTGTGGCTACAATTAAACAACGTTCATGTAAACATTCCCTAAAACGATAGCTTTTAGACAATAAACGCCTACGCATTTTCATTACACTTTACTTACCTCATTAGTTTTATTACTAGCCATTTTGCTAGGTGCTATGACGTCACTAACTAGGGATAATGGCCGACCTTCTTTCAGCGTTTTACGCAGAAATATTTTGTTTGAAAGTCATCGCCACTTAACTTAAGTTCGGAACTTTCAAAGGCTTTTGAGATGTTTTAACAATCAGGGTGTAGAGACAATTGTCCGGCAACTTTTGTTTTCAGAGGTGAGATGAATCTCAATTGGTTTAAATAAAAGACGAGTTTTAAAAGACGTTAATTGACATTTTAACTAAGGATCTCTTCAACATAAATAAGACTAAATTAGAGACCTAGATGACATGTGATAATGTAAGCTTATTCCCAATGCTGAGATACAGGCTCCTTCTCTGTGTGATGAAACATTACATTCCAAAAAATTGTCAATAAAAGTCTTATCAGGGCTATTTTTGGTATTGAATAGAAATCATATCTCAATACCTACTTGGAGGCAAACTTTATAAGGTTATTTAATGTCACCTGAGTTGTCAATTACGTGGAATTCTCGACACTGAGCATTACCTTATAATAATTTATGTCAAATCCTCAGTACACACACAATAGTACTTATTCATCTTATTTACCATGACAACTGCCAATTTATGCGTATCTCACAATTTCCCTCTTAACCCAAAATAGGGTCATCAACTCGACTCAAAATATCAAATGACGGATTTATTTGAAGAAAATAAATAGAAATGGAAAATGGAAAACTTTAGAAACGAAATGAAGCCGGTGTAAAATTAACAAATCCCCAATTATTCTTGTCTGGCAGTAGCAAAAACAGGGCGTTAATGAAGTCGTTTTACGAGGCTCGATTTATTTTCTGTTGTCACCGTCTGTGATGTCACTGATGTTTAAAACAAACACGCTGTAATGCTCCATTCGCGACTACAGGCGATGCTTTTTGAGTCAAGCTACACGTACGTATTTTACTTGTTTCCTTCAAGTAACTACCATCATGTCGTAAATGACGTTGTGTGACTTGGGGCATGCTCTTATCTTCTGCCTAGTCTTTTCTCACCTATATTTTGGCCGGCATCTAGTTGAGGCGGATGCAGCTGAATATCAGTACTTTACATGGAGTGACTGCCTATCTGACCTCCACAGGCCACTTAGTAATGGGTAAAACGATAACCCTTAATAAGACTGATTGGCTGAGTTTCGGGCGACTGACTAATTAAAACGACTGTCAAAGATCTGACAAATGACAGCTGAGACCAACCGCTTAACGCGTATTTTGAGGCACGGAGCAAACTCGGTATGTGCTGGGCAAGGGGGGCTTAACCTGAAGATTGACCCGAGTGGTGGTTATTATTTAGCCACGAGTTACTTGAGGCTTGCTCCATCTAAGCTATTTGTTTTACAATTGGTTTTCCAGCTACACTTTTCAGTCACGTTTTCAACACTCGTGCCATGAACTCGTGTCTGAATGTTAAAGATAGACCGTGAGTGTGCAATGTTAATGAATGTTTTGTTCTCAGTCTTTTCAAAGTTATCCTCGAAATTGTGCTTTATTCAAAGAACAATGGTCACATAGTTTTGTTAAGGAACTTTATAAAACATTTCATCACGGAGTTTTGAGAGAGAATATTCTCAGAATTGCCTTTTACGAAAAATGCCTTTGGATATACAGGCTGTTTTCTAAGTGGTTTTTATTGCTTTAGTATAATTATGAACATAATGTATAAACATTTTGTTTTTGTACATTCATTTGTGACAATATACCAACATAATTTTTCACGAAAGCTTACCTAGTGTAATGTGAGATATATACCTTGACATAATAATATATCCAGAATGTTGTTTTATAAATTATGAACACATCTTTCTCTCGGAGACCGTCGGGGGACTGAAAAGGGGATAATAATTTTTCGTCAGCCTTAAAAGCATCACCAGGTTAAGTAAGTGCTTAAGGCAGCGAGCCAGGACAAATAAGTTACGTAAGGCATTTAAAGGCGCCTCTGGGAGGTAAGGGATAGTGATGTGGGTGTGATTTTCTCGACAGTTTTTTATCGACATATCATCATCATCCGCCTAGCCTTTATCTAACTATGGTAGGGTTAGCTTTCAGTCTAACCGGATGCAGCTGAATATGAGTATTTTACATGGAGCGACTGCCTGTCTGACCCACACAACCCAGTTAGCACTGGGTAATACGATACCCCTTTGGTAAAGTGGTTGTCAGACCTTTTGGCCCAATGACTACCTTGTAACGACTGTAAAATTGCTATTTTGTTCGCGGTTCATGTTTGTTGTAAAAACAGTTTGACTATTGTGTAAATACTGACTGCGCCATAGTTCATAAAACTATTCGCGTTCAAATTTGGTTAGCGCAGAATGCTAATTGAAAGTACACACTATGCATTCATGCATGTTGTGTTGATAAAACAATAAAAATAGATGGTTTGAAATGTATGTAAATATTATGAAAACATTAACAAAACTATTTTAAATATTAAGCTATATGTAAACAACACAAACCTAAAAATAATTAATAAAAATAGAGAACAAAAAATATATCAATTATGAAATTTATGTTTAGCAATATTCATTCATATTTATGTATAATGGATGTGTAATATTTGCCTACCTACCGTGCTAAAATACCTACTGTGAAAAAATATTATCAGGCAAATCAGGGAAATTGTTATAAATTGAAAATATTGTGTAGTAGCCGATGCCCGCTGCTTTGTCAGCGTAAAATTATGAACTAAAACCTTCCTCTTGAATCACTCTATTAATTAAAAAAACCCGCATCAAAATCCGTTGCGTAGTTTTAAAGATCTAAACATACATAGAGACAGACAGACGCGGCGGAAGACTTTGTTTTATAATATGTAGTGATGTCATGTGACTGTATGAAATTGTGTGATTTCTATATGAGTCTGTGATACTCGAACTAAAATGTTTTTTAGCTAAATTAAAGGCCGTTAAGAATTGGTTCGCCTTAAATAGAATTTTATTTATATAATCATGTGTTTCTGATTTTAAAACTTACATTTTGAACCATGCTTTGTGTACCTAGCAAAAAATTGCTAGAAACTTTTTCGAAACGATACATTCATTTCATCTGAATTAAAATATATTATTTTGTCGACATTCCAAAGTAATCCCATCACTACTAAAGGTCCCAACTTATCGGTCGAGTGTGTAACGGAAAAAGGCCAGGTAAATACGTCCATTGAAAATTAAATTACATCGTTTATAAGTAAGTTGTTGGCCTAAATAAAATAACGCGATTTAACAAAGTAATCAATTTGTAATCATGTTGATCGATCTTGATTACACGGCAATTTATTGAAATCTTACTAGAAAAGGTACCCATTTGTTATGTAGCTAGCTAACATTATTTACAACTTAATATTAACAACCTGAAAAAAGTCTCTGAATGCCTGGTAAAACGAACTATAAGAATCATATACAAGAACAGTAACAGAAAGTGTAACAGAAAGGGTATAGTCATATGAAAGGGTGTATTATAGACAATCAAATTTTCTCTGTGGGACCAATTTTTACAATGTGTAACAGTTAGGGTATAGTCATATGAAAAGGTGTGCTACAGACCATCAAAATGAACAACTTTCTCTATTGGACCACCATCATAATCGCAAAAATATATCAGCTGTCTCATGTATTTGGCCGAGTAGGTTTTGAAATTTTGTATGGGGGCCGTTGAGTATTTTTTCGCGGTGCAATAGAGAAAGTTGTTCATTTTGATGGTCTGTAGCACACCTTTTCATATGACTATACCCTAACTGTTACACATTGTATACCTACATAGCATGCCTAGGTAGAATCAGTTCTATAAAAAACTATTTTAAAATTTAGATCAGAGAATTTGTGACGAAATGAATACTACAAAAACTATACGCAAGTCAGAAAGAAATTTACAGATACATCATTGGAATTTTACTATCAACCTCCCGTATGCTAATAGGATTTTCTGTAGGATTGTCAAAAGATTAATTTGAATAAACTCTTGAATTACATCATCCGCCGATCTCTTGTTACCGTCGGTGTTCCAGCTTTATTAGAACCCAATAGTTTAGCACGCGACGATGGCAAGAGACCAGACGGTATGTCTTTGTTTCCATGGAAGATGGGTAGGCCTCTAGTGTGGGACGCTACATGTGTCGATACTCTTGCGCCTTTCCATCTTCCTAGTTCATCGTGATGTGCAGGGGCTGCCGCTGCGCCTGCGGAGAACCTCAAGCGGCGTAAATCTGGTAACCTTATTGGTAACTATATTTTCGAGCCGTTTGGGGTTGAAACTCTAGGACCGTGGGGGTCCGAGTGCTCACAGCCTTTTCAAGGATATTTCAAAACGCTTAGTTGACACTTGCCGTGACCCTAGGGCTGGCTTTTACCTTCGTCAAAGGCTTAGCGTTGCCATTCAGCGTGGTAACGCTGTCAGTCTCTTGGGGACATTACCAGTTGACAGCGTAAAGGAGGAGTTTTTTGACGCCATTTTTTAAGTTTTTAGTTTAATTTAGTTAGTTTAGTTAATTTTAGCAAATTGTAAATAATGAACATTTATATTTCCTACTAGCTTCTGCCAGCGGCTTCGCCCGCGTGAAGTTTCAAAATTGGGGTTGAGTGAGAATATTATAAACGTAAGAGTAAACAAATATAATAATAACAAATCTCCGAACTGCTAAGCTATCGGGAGTTACACGTGTTATTGTGAGTCAACTATAAAAGATAGACATATGCTGTCTTGGGATATTTTTTATATAATTTTATGTGGAATATTTCCGTTATACATGATTTCTATGTAGCTTTAACCATTAAGGCTGCACACGCGACGGAAGCTAAAAAAACCAAGTAACTTCTCCCGTTTTCCCAACATTTCCTTTCACTGCTCTGCTCCTATTAATGGTAGCGTGATGAAAGTATACTATTACCTGCTCAGGAGTATGTAGAATAATTGTACCAAGTTTCGTTAAAATCCGTCGAGTAGTTTTTTTTTCTATAAATAACATACAGACAGACAGACAGACAGACAGACAGACAGACAAAAATTTTACTGATTGCATTTTTGGCATCAGTATCGATCACTAATCACCCCCCGATAGTTATTTTGTAAATATATTTCATGTACAGAATTGACCTCTCTACAGATTTATTATAAGTATATATATATAGATTAAATAAAAGTTGCGTTTTCTATAAACTCATTAGGTGTGTTTTGTTCAAAATCATTTCATCGAAATATCATTCGTCTATCCCAGTGGTTCAGGGTGCTAGCCAGTGAAAGCTAAGCTTTGATTTAGTAGATATAGCAGCTGTTATTGAGCTCATCAATGTCATGAAATTGCTACCCTGATATTCAAAGCTGCACGTAAAACCTTGATCGTATTTTGGTCCTAACAGATGCCATATTTTTTTTTTTTTTTTATATAGGGCATCTCGCAGTTCAGTCTGAGAAGACTGGCTTCTGCTTAACCGGGCAAGTCCTGTGGATGCCTTCAATTTAAGGCCTCCAGCCAGGGCTAAAATGACTATAAACTAAGCGACAGCGCTCTAAGGGCACCCCCCGTGTCGGGTAGGGACCTCGGCTTAGAGCGTCGCTGGGGGCAGCAAAGGGACAGGCTGGATCTGGTTGTCAGATGCCATAACATCTGCCTAGGCTTTTAGCCCAACTATTTTGGGATCGGCTTCTTGTCTAACTGAATGCAGCTGAATACCAATTTTTACACGGAGCAATTGCCTATCTGACCTCTACCACGCAGTAAGTATTAGAAAATACGATAGTCCAGACAGATACCCAATTACCCATCTCGAAAATTCGCATTTGCATTTCCACAAAGCGACACCACTTAAAATCCATCACTTGAACGAAAAAGAGCAAAAACGCATGTAAACATTTTTGGATAAAAGCCTGAATCATGCAGAGAATATGCTCGCTCCACATTCAAGAAATGTACTTGAAAACTAAAAGTAATAAAAGTACTGTCATGCACAGCTTGCTCGTTCTCCCTGAAAACACATAAGTTAAATTTTATATGAATAAAACTGAAATATTATGCAGGTGATATTTCACAAGGATTTACCTCGACATCGTTTGACTAAGTATTTCAGACGTAATGTTTTCTTGGTAGTAAAAAGACTGAATTTTTAGAAAAATCTGTAAGTGCCGCATTAGTTGGGTAATGAACATAATTCGATGGTTGGAATACCTATCTACTAGTTTTTGCCAATAAACTTGCTTTAAGTGGCTCTTAAAAGCGTAGCTTCAAAACCTAGCGTATATTAAAATCTCGAATATCTCTTTAATATTCTTTTTCCCTTGGATATGCCACGTTACACACAAAATTAGTCAAGAAGTTGAACACCTCTAACTGCCTCAATTTAGTTTAATATGCATACTTTTGCTCATTCAGGATAACTTAACAAAAACACGGTTGAAACATGCATTTCAAAATAGTTGGATAAAAACCACCAGGACCACCAAACTAGTCCATCGGTCGAATATTTATCAAAAAAACAACCTGAGAAAAACCACACTGAACGTTACGCAATCATTTCTCCAATCCCCAAGCTCCGTTAAAATGAAACTCCTTACACGAGCTCACGATAACTTAACATTTAACTTCTTAATGGTCTAAATCGACTGCAATCATTACCGATAAGATCTGAGCCCGTACGTAATGTATGAGAGTCCATACGGTCTAACATACTAAAGAGGTTGGATTCGATTCTAGGAGCGGAGCTGGCATTCATATTCATTCGCGTTTTATCACTTTTTCTTTTACGAGTAAACGTTTTGGGATATGGAACTTGGTTTTAGTTGGGTACAATTGCTTTGAATTCTGTTTGTGGTATGGTTGCTATACAGTATACACCTTTTGAGGTTGGCACTTTCAATTCGATTGTATTAGTGTTGAACCAAACGATCTGAATCAATTATCATCGACATTTGAGTATTAAAACTTTTGCTGGACATAGTCCTCCCCCAAATTGACCGGTCTCGTACGTCTCGCATCTAGCGGATCCCGAAACCTCCACCAGGTCATCGGTCTACTTAGTGGAAGTCTTTCTTACTCAACATCTTTCAGTTTGGGGTCGCAATTCCAGAACTTTTCGGCCCCATCGGCAATCTGTTCTGTGAGCAATGTGCTCTGCCCACTGCCACTTAAGTTTGGCGATTTTTCGGGCTACTCGGTAACCTTGGTTCTCTTGCGGATGTCTTCATTTTTGATTCGATGACGAAAGGAAACTCCGAGAGTAGCCATCTCCATTGCCCGAATCAATAATTACCCATTATATTCGGGTTTCATTCGGCCCGTGATCATTAGTGAACTCCGTTCGGCATCTAACATCATTGCATAATTTTTGGTTGGGTTGGTACAATTTGAGCTAAGCAGAACGGCCTCATCTCAAACTTTCAACTACATAATATATTCAGTGTACCCAACTTGCTAATTCATACTGACTAGATCATTGTGTGTAGTACCCCTTAGACTTCATCATTTTAAGTGTTTTCGTTGAGAAGTTGTTATCGATATCTTCACGTAAGTAGATATGTCACCGACAGACAAGACACCTTATTTTTTTACGGTAGACGAAAATTCTTATTGATACCTATTTATTGGATCCAAATACTACGTACATATGTCATGTTGGTACGAAAGGTAAATGATGTATTATGCCTTTATTTTTATTACTTTTATGATATCAAACAAAACTCATTTCATGCGACCAAATCATCAATATGACCACGCCAAATCAACATCTAAGCTCGTACAAATAAGATACATTGTTAAAGTATCACACCTAGCTTATAAGATACCCCGTATAGTCATCATGGGCCTCCAGATATCTCATAAAGAAAATGGCTGACAGTATAATATGTGTACAGAATATAATAAGGGCGGGCATCCCATCTTACATGTAACCTGAGTATCACTTACCTCGGTCCCGGTTTAAGGTCGCGATTCCACCTTGAGGGATGCGAAGCGAGCGATATGTGTACCTTATCAATAATATCGCTTCTTTTTCTAAGCAAGCTATATAGCTTAGATAGGACTGGGCCAATTTCTTTTGTTTTATATATTTATAAAGGGTGTAAAACACCTCTTAACGAATACGAAAGGTACTTGTTCTCCTCGTAATTCCGATCATTTTTTTGTTTTACACCATACCTGGGAACCTTTCAGTTACGGAGATATTGGGGGTCAAAGTTGCAAGATTTTGATAAGTTTTTTTTAAATACCACTTTTTATCGCATGATTTTTACTTAAAATATTTCTACGACCCCCGTACTATTCAATCCATCCATTCGCACAATGTTTTGAGTGCGTTACATTGAGTTATACCACACAGCATGATTTATAACCTCAAAAAAAAAAGTTGTTTCCCAGCAATATTTTTTGCGTAAAGTTACTTAGTTTGATATACAGAATGCTTGGTAATCGGCTTTGTGATGAGGTGAAATACACCCTGTATATAGAGATTTCTTATGAAATAAGCAGTACTATTGTACTCTTCTATCGTTAAAGTAATGTCCTATTAAGTATTTTGTGTATAAATAAATAAATAAATATATGTAAATAAATAAATAAATAAATAAACACTTTTAAACCAATTTTTATTGTTAATTTTACCATTTTTGTATCGTCTTATGCGAAACTAATACCTAAAGACTTCTTCTTTATTTTTGTCCAATGTTCATGGTGATTGGCTTAACTTTATATAAATGTGGACACAGCCATTAGGCTTCCTGAAACGGAGACTAAAAGCGAGCAGACAAAAGACATGCAAGAATCAGACAATCACAGGAGAGATTATTATCGTAATATGTTTCAAATAATGCGCCTTTCGCGTCTCTGCTCCGCTCCGCTAGGCTATAGTTTTGGTGAAAACCGAGTCTTATATACTCATTAGAAATGTAGGTGCCGACATACAACCTCGTTCACGTACCTTGGTCTCTAATAAGGTCAAATAATTTCAAACTTTCGATCAAATATCGGTTAGGTAATACAGCTTATGTTTTGATGAAGGCTATGAAGTTACCGCAGTTTGACTTTGATTGTGGGTAAACTTTGGTTATATCGGTACTTCTATAGGTGCAAACTTAGTTTTCCTAATGAATATTGAATTATGTTTCAGTTTAGTTAAATATATGAAATAACTAACTGAAACAGCTGACGTCGATGAACTTTAAACAAACCGTAAAATTTATGTTCGCGTAGAATTATTAGTTTTCATAATTCATATTAAATTACATATAACCTAACTTCTTCAAGGAGCTTGTGACTAAATAATATCAGCCACTCGGGTCGATCTTAAGGTTAAGCCGTGCATACCTAGGTGGGTATGTGGTTGGGTGACCACCCTTACATACCGAGTTTCCTCCGTGCCTTGGAAAGCACGTTAAGCTGTTTGTCCCGGCTGTCATTTGCCGATTTTTGACATTCGTTACAGGTAGTTAATTGTCCAAGGAGTTTGACAACCAGTCTCACCAAAGGGTGTCGTTGTCGTAGTATCCAGTAGTACTAACTGGGATGTGGAGGTCAGATAGTCAGTCGCTCCATGCAAGATACTGGTATTCAGCTGCATTCGGTTAGACTGGAAGCCGACCCCAACGTAGTTGAGAAAAGGCTAGGCATCATAATGAACATGACACATTGATGAGAACGAAAATGTTTTTCATACTAATCTATGTGGGATACTTTTTGTACAATAGTTTTGGTCTGCGGCTTCGTCCACAAAGACTTCGGTAATTATCACTCAGTAACGTGCTACTGGAATTAAATATGTTCTTTGTTCTGATTTAGGTCGTGGTTAATTCTTATACCTACTGTCATCCAAATTGATTGGTGATAACGTAACGGGGAGATAGACAAGGATTTGTTATATTACATAACATAACATATCACGCTTGTAATACCTGATGGGTTCGGCAGAGGTGTGGCTTTGGTACATTTCTAACCCGCAAAGGGGTAGTTAGTAGTGTTGTATATGAAAATATTGACACAATTGCAATTGCCCCTTCAAAACCTTACAAAAAAATTAAATCAATTGTAATTCATTCAAATTGGGAAATTTCGGACGTAAAAATCACCAAAGACGGTCCTCTAAAACGAAACACCCCGCCTTTCATCTTTATCGGGTAGGCTGCGTGTAATCATTTGTTTGGTGTGAAAACTTCTTTAGTCGCGTTGAGCACTTTTTGGCTGAACAAAAATTATGGAACTTGCGTGACCACCTAACGCTTCGTAGCACTCGTAGCCGATCCGCTACGGCGTCGCACCACTTAGGTGTGCGCGGGGCACAACCGGTAGCAAATAATATAGATTACTTAGTTTTCACTTCTATCTGCAGTTTCCAAAAACTCAAATTCAAAGTCAAACTGCCTCGTATTTTTGTTTTTATGGCATCTCGCATTAAAAATGTTATACAGGATATAAACCACCTCATCACGAAACCGTTGACCAAGCATTCTGTACATCAAACTAAGTAACTTTACGCAAGAATTATTGCTGGGAAATAACTTTTTTTTTTTTTTGAGGTTTTAGATCATGTTTTCTGGTAGAACTCAATGTAACGCACTTAATACATTGTGATGATGGATGGACTGAATAGTACGAGGGCTTTTTGTCTCGGAGGGGAAAACACTTTTATGTAAAAAAAAACTTCAAAAAAAACGTCAAAAAGTTGAAACTTTGACCCCCCATATCTCCGTAATTAAAAGGATCCCGGGTATTTATTTATTTATTTTTATTTATTTAACACTTCAAGCACAAAGTACAGAGGCGGACTTAATGCCAATGGCATTCTCTACCAGTCAACCTTTATGGTGTAGAGCAAAAATATTATCGCAATGATGGGGAGAACAAGTGCCTTTCGATTCCGTGAAGAGGTGTTTTACACCCTTATTATTGTTATTACTGACGTGCGGCCTCTTTACCTACTTACATACAAAACCTGTTCTCAATTTTACTTGTAGACAAATAAGTCAATTTCAGTGAAGCATCGCTTTGATACGGAGTGTAAAGCAGTCACGTTCTTAACTCATGAATAAGAAAATTGAATACATAATCGCTTTTGACGTGCGCCCAAAATTATTATTGTCATTTGTGTCATGATAAATGTACTAGATGTCGTAACTTTTATTTGTTTAACACAATAATGAAGATTTTAATAGAAACAAGTAATGTGAAGGGTTATTTAAATACAAATACTGATAACACTACTTGAAATCTATACTTAATATTATAAAGCAGAAGAGTTTGTTTGTTTGGTTGAACGCGCTAATCTCAAGAACTACTAGTTCGAATTGAAAAAATCTTATTGTGTTGGATAGTCCATTTATCGAGGAAGGCTATAGGCTATATAACATCACGCTACGACCATCAGGAGCGGAGCAGGAGTGAAAAATGTAGCAAAAACGGGTTTTTCGTTTTCCTTTCGTTTTTCTCTCTTATGTGACGCAGACGAAGTTGCGTGGGTCAGCTAGTAAGTATTATATTTATGATTCTTTTAAAACCTAATTATAAAAGAAAAACCTTAAGAATAAAATAGTAGATTGAAATATATGCGTAATGACATGCGAACAGACGGACAGACAGATAGACGAATCTATACGGGTTCCATTTTTGCTATTTGGCTTAACGGAACCCGAAAAATTATAACTGTTCATAATTTCAAAGGGATTCTTAACTATTTATGCCACGTACATACAAAACCAGTAAAATGATTCGTTGCAATCAGGTAAAATGCTATGAATTAAGAAAAAAAAAAAACAACTGTAGCTAGTTCCGAATTCGACCACGTCTCAAAAGATTCTTACACATATTTACACCTACCTACGCTGTCACATTTTTTCAATTAGATTCCGAAATCAAAATATTATTATGAAGAACAGAGATTACAATCCGTATTACAAAAACAAGCAATAAAATCAAATTTTATCTTAGAGAGTAAATTACTGCAAAGTGCGAAGGTAAGCTGAATTAAATGCAATTTCTTAGCCTTCTTTTTTCTTCGAGATAGTGTTCAGTGGAAAGTGTTTACTTATTTATTTTTCTTATTTAATTTGTTTGCATCTCAATTTTCTCTGCAGATAAAGTGCGATAATAGTAGATTGTATCATAAGGGAGCAAAATAATATTTTTACGGCGAGGGCGCTTTTTTGAATCCAGAGCGAAGTGAGGGATTCTAGAGTAGAATCCCGAGCGTAGCGAGGGATTCTTTAGTAGAATCCTGAACGTAGCGAGGGATTCAAAGTACGTCGCCCGAGCCAAAAATATATTTTGCGCCCGAGTGATACACTCTACTTTTCATCACCCACTATGAGAAAATAAAAGGCGCCTCATATTTTATTGTAATATTGATATTTAATGAAACAGAGTAACAACTAAATTGAAATTAAGTAGTATCTAATAATAAAACAACTAAAAACTTATATTTACATTTGAGACATTTTCACAATTTTGAAAATTAATTGTTACAGTTTTATTAGGAATAGAGATTGTTGTAGATTTAATTTTATTCTGCGTGTTTGAAATAATGTCAGAATGTGGCTCATTTTGAGGAAAATGTGACGGTGAATCTCTTTGTTTGGATGTAGATGGGCGCGGCGACAGTGGCATGGATGGATTAACTGAAGGTTGCAATTTAATGTTTTCCACGATGCGTTCACATGTTTTCGCCTTGTTCTCAATGGAATCTTCTATATATCCCTCTGCTACAGCACTCGACTTCCATCCTCCATGTCGCTTGAGAACAGTTAAATCCGCTCCAGAATCTGCCAACAGGGTAGCAGAAGTGCGACGAAAACAATGTCCTGTATATAGCTTGATATCTGGTAACTTCAAATAAGTAGCGATTTCTTGTGGCATGTAAGAAATTTTATTTTTTCCCATAACTTGTTTGAAGCACTTGCCATTTTGATAACGGATGAAAAACCGATTGGTCTTTATATCAGCAGGACGCAGGTCCAGGTATTTCTGTACAATAGTTTTGTATTCTCCTCGGATTACGAAGGATCGGTCAATTTTTGTTTTTGTGTCTGTCAGCTTTACTAACAGTAAATTATCCGAGTGATTTTCGACATCATCAACAGTTATTTTTAAAAGTTCATTGCCACGACAAGCTCCATGTACTCCGAAAATTAAAGCCACCTGTAACAAAACCGAATGTGAATAAGACAAGTACCTATCTATCGAAGTACAGGTTACAATAAAATGCGCATTTTAAAACACTGGTTATACTTTACTAATCCACCATATATACATACATAGTTACTTACTTTTACGGCAAGAAAGATGTTGTCGGGTGCCTTATTAAGGAAAGTCTCCACGTTTTTGACTGAGAACACTTTGGATTTTTTAGGTTTAAATCCATCAGACATCCTCTTCAGATACGCTATTAATTTCGAATATGTGTCCAGTTTTACGTCGTTATTAGAACTGACTGTTGATTTTAGCATTGAGTAGGTACTCCAAAGTGTGGAAGGTTGTTTAGTTTTGGCTAAGTACTGGAAGTAGGCCAAAAACACAGATTCTGAAAAATTCTTGGCGCCTCTTGAATTTCTCCATTCAATAAAATTACCATAAGCTTTCATATATTTCTCCCGGGATTTTGCAGGTAGTAGATTATCCATCACATTTCTTGCGTCAGTTCTAATACTATCAGGAGTTAATTCTATACTTTCACTGTCACTTGAAGAACTCATTTTTCAAAACAAAATCATGAATTTCTATCAATCCGTGAAAATTGACGAAAACGCGGGCTATAGTTCGCGCGTTTTTAATTTTATTTCTTTTTTTTTTTGTATTCAGCCGGCGCGCGGCGCTACTATGGGCCGTCGCACCAGCCAGTCTTTATTCAAACAATATTTGCGTTCGATTTCTTGGGCGCTGAACACAAGATGTTCCAAATTCAAAAAGTGCGCGGCAAAGATAATTGCGGCGCACTTATAAAGAGGATTAAAAACTCATTACTGCCCGCTAAAAGTTTCTTATAGAAAACACCACCTTTGGGTGCACTTAAAGGCGAACCAAGTCGTCTTTTTCGAATAGATGGGATGAAAACATTCTGTTTTATTTAAGACTTGATGTTACCCGTAACTTCGTTTCTGGTGTACTGGGTATGTACAAATTAAAAATTTTGTTCAAATTTCGCACTTTCTCATTCTAGTTTATTATTATCATTCTGATCATTTGCAGTATTGCTATACCCACTGCTGAGTTTAGAACTCATCCACTTTACTTTGTTTTTTGGAATAAGTTACTCCAATTTTTTTAATGATAATTATTTAAGTCATTTTAAAAACACCATTATTATTGTGACTTAAGTTCGTAGTCTCCTACATTCATAATGAACGCTTGATAGTGTCGTGTTGAAAATGAGCCGTCACTTATTTAAGCGTTTAGAGGTTAATTTTTACTTTACATACCGAATTTGTTTTCAACTAGCTTCTGCCCGCGACTTCGTTCGCGTGAATTTCCCGCTTGCAACATTTCTTATTGCTGCTCCGCTCCTAATGGTCATAGCGTGATGTTGTAAAGGTACAGCCTTCCTCGATAAATTTCGAGCTGGTAGTTCTTGAGATTAACGCGTTCAACCAAACAAACGAACATTATATAGATTTCAATGACTTGAACCTCTAACTTTCTACGACCATGAATGGGAAAAGTTTGAAGATTTCTTGCTTAATTTCATGCTTCGTTGAAGAAAAACATAGTGAGGAAATCAGCATGCCTGAGAGATATTTTTCGACATGTAAAGCCAAGTCAGCGGCTCATAGGCGGCATAAAAGCTCTGTCACCAAGTTTAGTAAGACACGATAAAAGAAAACTAAACCCAAATCAAAACACGGATCCCTTCACAAGTGACTTAACACAGTGAACTACAAACTGCCGACACCGTATTCAAATCACAGGTGTTAGCTACAGCCAAAGGTTCGTTTGACGCATTCGGTGACGCACACTTACCCCTCAATAGATGGATCCCTATGTGAATGCCGTATCTCACTATAAAGGGGCCACACTTTACACTGACGCCTTAGGCGCTAGATGTTCAAACGAAATAGTTCAGATACACAACGCTGTATTGACGCTTTGCTTGTGTTCATTGTTGGTGCTATGCTGTGTGCTTAAGAGGATGTTGTTGTACCCAATGACGTATTATAAATAGACGCGTCATGCATGAACATCACGGCTGTCGAAAACAGCGTAAATACTGTCGGTAGCTAGATAGCTACTTAGATCCACGAAGAAAGGGAAAGAGAATTAAACGTCATCTACGGATTTTTTGTTGTTAGAGAGAGATAAATATATTTCTATAATTCCGTTGTCAACTTCCCTTAACGGCACGTGACTTACCTCAGGCGCCAGCCGCCATTGGAAGGCATCGAAAAAATAGAATAAAATACATTTTTCTTGATACTTACGCATGAAATGATACTTTTCTATCTTTCACAGTTAAAGTATAGTTTTTACATGTCCTAAAAACACAGGACGGCATTTTTTTTTCGTTGTTTGAGGAAGTTATACACAAAAAATATTTTAATGTCACGTACTTGCCGCGACACTGGTTGGTACGCGACTAACTGAAAATCCGGCAATTGCCTTGCATCCATTCCATCCGTTTATGTTGCCACTACAGAGCGCGGGCAACGTTTCTATAGTTTTATATATCACTGGTTGTACCTGTTTGACTGGGCATGTCTCACTCACAAAGAACGATGACACACTATAGGCTTTGTCTCTAATGTTCTGATTGATCTCCACTACATAACATAACTTCAGTCTGTAATCCCGCAAAGGTTAGGCAGAGGTGTATTAACAGAACGCCCACATTTTGCCAGTTATATTGGAGTCCCATTCCATTGGGGACGAGCTTTGTGCAACTAGGTACCAATTCAGACTCTTTTTGGTAGGTACTGGCTTCTTGGTACCTTTCGTTTCTTTTTATTTTTAAGTTCAATGTTTAGTTTTCAATAGTTGTAAATAATGTAAATTTCTCAATAAAAAGAAGCACACACATAAGTGCTTGTTTTTTATTGAGAAATTCCTGATAAAAACATTCAAAACAAAATCGAAACTGGCCTTCATATTCAGTAATCATGAATGCATCCACTGACCAACAAGGCAGTAAATCGAGGTAATATAATAATAATAATAATTAATTATAATCAATATTAATTATTTGGTAATTTATATCTGTTAATATAATAACTACAAGCTTCCTTTTAGAAAAACAACGTTGTAAGGTTACAACAATTTTATAACAATGTAGAAAACAATATACTCGTAATATATGTTTATAACAATGTCAATCCACTCAGTAGTTGTAATCCACGTTTGTAGTTCTTTGACAATTGTTGCGAGTAGACGGAAGCTAGAAAACCTGACAAAGGAATCGAGTAACCCAATAACTGTTTTGTGAAAACCAGTGCGGACTTGTCACTCAACGCAATGTACAGGATTAATATTCCAAAATGCGTAGATGGGTAAATCCGAAACTATCAGGAATAGCAAAAAATGCTCAAAGGAGTATCTGTCCCGATTTTGACAAAAACTAAAACCGCAAAAAAAAACATTTTGTCTAGCCAGAAATGGAAACCGTTTATTTTGAAACGACATGACGAACTGATACGTCAAAGGGCTTACAAGTAAGTTCCTTTGAATAATGATACGGCACTTAGTACTTTCATTCCTTCGCCGTCGTAAGAGAAAACCCTATTCTTGCTCCATCATGCTGAATAAATACTACAGGAGAGTATAACCAATACTTCGCTTGCGATCAGCCTGAAGACAGAAGCCAAAGAGGATCAGAAGGTTCACTGTTTGATCATCATCTGTCCAGCCTTTTTAGTCTTACCGGATGCAGCTGAATGGTGGTATTGCACATGGTGCGACTGCTATCTGACCTCCACAACCCAGTTAATACTGGGTATACGGTACCCCGGTTTTTTTTTTTTTTTTTTTTAAGGATGGGAAATCATCAAATGACCCCCCCCCACTTGGTTAGACTGATTGTCAGACTTTTGTGCCACTGACTACCAGTAACGCCTGTCCAAGATATACTTATGAGAGCCGGGACCAACGGCTTAACTCGTTTTCTGAGGCATGGAGGGTACAGTATGTATTGATGATCACCCATCCACAGAACGAACTTGGCAAGCTTGGCCTAACCTTGAATATCGACCCTTGCGGCTGTTATCATTTAGCCACAAACTCCTAAATCCCTTTTTTTCTGTTTCTGTGTTACCTCTTATATTTTTCGAACTACTTCTATTCTTCATACTATGTTAAAAGAGTTGTTGCAGTAAACCTAGAAAGTGGACATGAAAACAGTTTCTACCATATCTTATTGTTCCATTAAGCACCTTCCTTCACTACATGAACTGAATCTTCTGCAAGCACCTCCACCTATTTATATTTTAAACTAACTATAAAATAACATGACGTCTCGAGCACGCTTTATATTATATACAAGTGCTTATGTATTTGATCCCGGGTGCATGGCAGCTAAATCGATACTAAAGATGAATATGTGCACGTTCTCTTTGTCTAGATAAAATAATGGGTTCCTCACATCGGGCGCTTTTGTTTTAAAGAAAGAAGCACACAAAACCCAAAAGTGTTGAAAAAAAAAAAAAAATGTTGAACATTTTTATTTTTTATTTTATGTAGAGCATCTCGCAGTTCAGTCTGAGAACACTGGCTTCTGCTTAACCGGGCAAGTCCTGTGGATGCCTTGAATTTAAGGCCTCCAGCCAGGGCAAAAATGACTAAGCGACAGCGCTCTAAGGGTACCCCCGGTGGGGTACGGACCTCGGCTTACGGCGTCGCTGGGGGCAGCAAAGGGACAGGCTGGATCTGGTTGTCTTTATTTAGGGACTGTTTTATTACTACGGGCTCAGCATCACGGGCTGGCTCGAGCAAGGGGTGTTGAACATTTTTAAAGATATGGCTCATATAGTTTAGCACCCTTACATGAATGTACAAACCATGGATTCAAGGTATTGTGATAGAAGAGACAGTCAATGATAATTTAGAAACATTGTGCAAAGTATTAACTTAACTGAAAGAGTGTGAATGGTGGTAGGTGGAAAAGACTTGTAAATCAATTGTTAATAGGCCTGCGGAGCATGCGAATTTCGTACAAACATAATACCAAAATAAATTAATAAATCAAACATATTCTTACGGCAGTGTATATTTATTTTGATTAGATTACAGAAAATAGAGGTTCCCAAACACATATTTTGAATGGACACTGTTTTAAACAAAAGTTATGAGGATAATCAATTTTCTATAGAAATTTTAAATTCCTCATATCTCGTCTTTATATCATTGTCCTTTCAAAATATTTCTTTGGGAACATAGATATTCTATAATACAATTGTAACATATACACACTACCTTGATAATATGTTAGATTTTTTATTTTGGTATTACATTTGTATCAAAAACGCATGCTCCCTTAAGACGTGGTGACAATGTAGAATTACAGTATGTAGGACTACTGACTATTTTGCATAAAAATAAGTTCTATTATGATTCTTTTTTTGTTTTCTATTTGTAAGGGGAGAGTTAGTCAGTATGTTAGGATTTAATTAAATTGAGATTCAATTTAAGTTCTTAAGTATTTAGTTTCTAAGTATAAAATACGTTTTTAGTTTTTTTATGTTGCGGACAGTGTTGGATTTGAGAATTGTCTCTGCCTTTTGTTCAAATTGTCTTTGTCGGTGCTTGTGCGTCAGTTATACTAATAAACATAAATATTAATGAATTATTGTGTTTGATTTAAATATATGTAACAATTGGCATTTAATCTTTACATAGCAACACGCTTTATTCCTCGATGGATTAGGCAGAAGTGTATTTAATAGAACTCCCATATTTTACCAGCTGTTATGGTAAGCCCCATTTAATAGGGAGCGAGCCTATTGCCAACTACCGAGCGCAAATCCATACTCCTTGGGACTGAGATATTCCTGATGGAAAAACCCAATCACATACAAGGCTAGACCAATAAAGTAATCCAGTAATATTTGTTGAAGAAAATCCACCTCGAAGTCTACACAAATCATTTCATTCTTTTTGCGCTGAACGATAAACTCCGTTCGGCATATACTTCTTCTTAGGTCGACATGAAATGTTTCGAACTAAGCCGAACGGCTTTTCCCCGTACTTAATAAGTACGGGGAAAAGCCGTTCGGCTTAGTTTATAATCTAAATATGGCTGTGCCACATCATGCCGAGTCTAAGATGTTCGCAGTGACCCTTAAATATTTTCTTTGAAGAGAAGGATTTTAAATAAAATCAATTTGAGTTAATTCATTAAACTAGGTACTCTTTTCGTAATCCTACTTCCTACTAATATTATTAAGTCCAAATGTTTGTGAGTGTAGATGTGTGGATGTTTGTTACTCTTCCATGCAGAAACCACTTAATGGATTTGGATGAAATTATGCACACAGACAGTTTATAACCTGAAAGAACACAATGACATAGGATACTTTTTATCCGGTAAGATTCCATAGGACAGTTATCAAACTTCACGCGGGCGAAGCAGCTGGCAGAAGATAGTAGAGAAATAAAAATTGTAGATCAGGCTCAAACTACGCCATGATTCTTTGAATAATGTTTAGTACTGCGGAATTGAAAGCGTAGCTCGTTTGTTCTGCTATATAAACAAGTCCCCTCAAGTGACAATCACCAACACAATGACGGTATTGTTCACCCCTTTCCTTCCTATACTTTACGAAATCAAAAACTGAAGTCAATGGGTACAAAACAAACAAGAAATGTATACACAAAATATTTGACAAACAAACAGAACCACAAAGCAAGACTACTGCTCTCACAGAATAGGACAAAGAACTTTAATATCCTCCTTTAACTTATATTTGATGTATTAAAACCAAACAAAGCAAAAGTCCTAGATTGAAACTTATAACTGACGAACCCATTCCAACTGTATAAAATGCTGCTTAAAATTCTGAATTAAAATAAGGCGACAAAAGAATTGTGAATGAAAAAGTAGCAGTTTTGTATCTCTATAACCCGTTTTTGTCAAACCTCATGAATAAGACGCGAAGGGTGCTAGTTTCCTAGGGAATTGAGTCGGGTATATCATTTATGATAATTTTTGGCGTCAGGATTTTCAGAAGCGGGAACTGTGAATATTTTTTGGAATTATTATACACGGTGTGTTCCTAGATGAGTGCTAATATTATGCGACTTCATATTTTCTTAAGTTCTGGGAAATGTTAATAAAATGCAGCTTTTCCTGCATACAAGAAAATGTTGTACATTTTGTCGTTACCTCCTTAGATATTGCTTCAGCCACTCTTTGTGCATACATATTAATTTGATACCTCCATCTTTTACCTACTCCATTTTACAAAAGGATCCGAAATTTTCATAATATTTTGCATTTTTCTTCACAGTATAAAACTTTTTTACCATTCATTTTGCATCGTGACGCAGTAATTGAACTATTTAAAACAAAATATAGATTCATGGATGAAAAGATAGTGCTTTTGCACTGACCTTATTCTGACATTGTTCAGTGTTTATAATTAACGGCCTCGTTGATCTAATGGTTGCTAGCGCGACAGCTGAGCGTGAGGTCCAGGATTCGATTCCCGAGTCGGACAAACTGATTGGGTTTTTCAACAAGAATTTCTCTGTAGCAGCCACAGAGTCTGGGCCTCGATTCTGCTATTATGTCAAAATAGTCGATTGATTTCATGATGGTCAAGTTCTGTCTTGTTTTGACAAGTTTGTTAATCTACTAATATAATGCCGCCATTATGACTTCTCAATGGTCAACCACTGACACTCTATTGAAAGAAATATCACAGAATGGTAATCTCGTACATGAAATTTGGCATGAATAAATGTTCGCATTTAGTAGTAGATTTCGAAAACCATTTTGTACTAAGTGTTTCATAATAATGGCAATACGACAATGCCATTAAAACATAATTTTATTAAGAGACCATTGACCGACCAATGATCGACCAAATGACAATGGGATGGGAATGGAATCGTGTTGGAGTGACGAATTTATTAAAATAGCAGAATTAGGCCCCATGTTTGATGGCAATAGGCTTGCCCCGTATTATATGGGACTTAAACGTAACTCACTAAATGTAGGTGTACTAACAGGTACACCTCTGCCTAACCCTTTTGGGTGTACAGGCGTGAAGTTATTTTGGCTGCATCAATGTCACCGATATGTCATGAGAACGTTAGAAACCAATTTTAATAAATTCTAATAAATAAATTTAATAACACACAAGTTACAAATTATACCAGCACGAAAACAAAAACAATGAGAATACTTAAAGGTGTTCAAAACTAGAAGAAACCGTGGGCCCCAAACTAGGCACCAATACAGACAGTAAAGGCAGATTGTTCAGTGTGACGCAGCACAACAGGACACAAATAATAGTTATTTTGAAAATTATAAATAAATAATGAAAAATATAAACATATACCTTAAACTAACAATCTTAATTCAGTACAAAGCCCTTATAACAAAAAACAAATACAACATTACAAAACGAAACTATAAAAACAGAATTTGTTAGCGAACTAATTCATCACATTCTTTTCTCTGCAATTTTCAATCATGACACGAATACAATAGACAAAGAACAATGGCGATACCTAGTACCTACTTAACTGCTTGGCCACAAACTACACGTTATGGCGACACGCGTTGTGGCAAGGATGGCTAAGAAAAAAAATGAATGGAGATTTTAAGGGTTTTTTGAAGTGAACATTTCTTATTCAATCGGGTTAAATGAACGTAGAGGGTGGTATTTATGATAGTAATTATTAGAACTCCGTAAAGCCATATTTGTTACAGTCGCGAATCATATTTTCATCAACATACAATCCGACATAGACCTGCAAACTTGCAAAAAAAACAAAGAAAATTTCAATTTCACGGTGCTTAATGACAAGTCACATCGACGATGCGACGACACGACTTGCAAGGAATACAAAGAGTGCAAACGCAAGGGAAACAAAAGCCACGCGTTCGTGTTGTTGAAGGCCAGGCCGAAAAATAGGCATAAGGGTCAATACACACCGAGGCACATTGCGATGCGTCTCGCGGCGGCGCTGCGTGTTGCAACTCGAAATCATTTCCAGTACCAACGCGCCGTGTCGCGTCACGTCTCGGTGTGAACTGAGGCTAAGAAAGCTTTAAAATCTTGCTCTACCCACTAATAAAATCCCCCTTAACAAAATACAAGGAATTTTAATTCTACAGAGTACGCATTAAAGACGGTATTATTTTAGGCTTGCTGGTAATTAGTAGCTTGGTAAAGACTGGAAGGGTGCGTAATGTTTTTGTAGGCATCCCTTGAAACCCTGAAAACACGCTTTTGCTCTCAAAGGTTGGTTTCAACCAAATGGAGTGCTAATTTGTTACATATAATGTACAAAATATGTGTGACGTACGTTTTAATGGGTTGGGCAAACTAGGTCAAATTAAAGCCTACTAATGTACCTAGCTTACGTTTGCTACCTATCTGTAAAGGTAGGGGGGGGGTAAGGTTTTGCTCATAAATGGGGAGAGGGACTTCATTACCTCTTTACCTTTATTTATAGATAAGTTTTGGTTTGAAAGAAAGAAAGAAAAAGCATTTTTAAATACAGGTAGTCTAGTTTTTGGGCCACAAGCAGTGGCCCGAAAATCTGACAACCGGTTTTACCAAAGGGTATCGTGTTCCCTAATATTAACTGTGTTATGCAACAAGCAGTCGCTTAATAACTCTCTTCAGGGGTATTTTATCTGGAATTAAAAATACATTCTATTCATTGATTTCTGTCTCATCAAATAAACAAAGCACGTGCAATACACTTCACCCAACTTATCTGTTCAGGCGGAAAAACACAGAGCTAAGACCAAAGTACGTAGTTTCACATATCGATGGAAATTTTCTTGATAACCAACGCCACCTCGAGCTGTACATTTAAAGTGGTCATACTATTTTTCATTTGTGATTCGTGTGCAATAAAAATATGTCACGATATTAATTTGACACATCATTGTTACCAAGACTTTTCAAGACACCGATATTGTGATACCTCAAGAGCTATACCTTGGGGAAAATACAGGGTGTAAACCACCTCATCACTGAGCCGTCAACTAAGGATTCTATAATAATACATCAAATTAAGTACCTTTATGCAAAAAATATGGCTGGGAAACGACTTTTTTTTTGGGGTGTAATGTCATATTTTGTGGTAGAACTCAATTTAACGCAGTTAACACGGAATATCGGGAAGAAGATGGAAAAAAAAAGAATGCATGTAGCAGAAAAAAGAAAATAAGAAAAGGAAAGGAAAGAAAAAATATTGCATGTTGAGGTGGATGCGTGGGTTACGGAACGAGTAAGAGGAAGCTTAAAAGTTGCGCCACTTACAGAAAAGTTAAAAGGGTGGTATGGGCATGTGACGAAAAGAGTAATGAATATAAATGTTGATAGGTGGAGAAGGAGAGGAAGACCAAAGAAGCAATGGATTGATTTTGTGAAGTATGACATGAAAGATAAAGGAATTAATGATAGCGTGACAGATAACAGAAGAGAATGGAAAAAAAAACGTGTTGCGGTGGCCCCAAGTCACATGGGACGAGGGCATGAAGATGATGATGAGGATGATATTAGCATGGAACATTTGAACTTTTCTATCCAGTTATTAGCAAGATATCCTGTTTCTATCACCCTGTCAACCGATGTGCGAAACGTATCACAGATGTGAAGACATGACGTATGCCTTGAGGCAATTAATTTCGCATCTGACAATATTGGAATCTAATGCTCGATTCAAATTGGCTAATAATAGGGATAAATGCTGATTGAAAGATTGATAGCACTAATCTTTGTTATGCCATGGAATTGCAGTGTATGGTGAAGATAAGAATTAAAAAAAAATTGTAAAAGTTTTTTTTTGTAGCAAAAGGAACATTATAAGATGAGACACTATTCTTTATGTAGCTATTTAGGAACTTGTGTTTTCGTAAACTTATTTCAAATTATTGATGAATAAATGAAAATGGAAGTAAAATCTAAGTCATTCCGCAAATTAAGTTTATTCGTCGAAATGTAGAATTATTTGTGAACTTGATTCATGAATAAATGATTTCAATTTCATAACATAACAATACCTAAAAAAGGACCGTTTGAATAAATTATGCTGAAAAAATATTTTACTGCTAAAATCAAGTTCCGAGAAAATTATATTAATTTTAAAAACTTGGTAACGTAATTACATACAAGGACACTAAATGTTGGGGTGATTTAGAAAATTGTTGAATAATGTATGTTCTCGTATTGTGGACCACGTCTTTATTCCGTGTCCTACAGTAAGCGATAGATAATGCTATTGTCATTATACTCATCGTGTATTTCAGTTTTCTTCGGACGCCTTTGCACAAATTAGAACGCACTCCATTGCAAACGTTAACTTCAACGTAAGTGTTACTGAGGGCCTTTAAGAACTAATTTTGCTTCGTCATTAATTGACATAATTCGTACAGGTGCTCAAAAAAACCAGGTCAAATTACTTGCATTTGGAACTCTGTAGACCTGTATGAGTCAATTCTACAGGGTGTAATGTTTTACACCGTTTAGAATTGACAAATCCGAACGAAGCCGAAAGGCACTTGTTCTCCTCGTCATTGCATTTTTTTTTGTTGTGCACCATACCTGTGAACCTTTTAGTTGTGGAGATATTGGGGGTCAAAGTTACAACATTTTCACAAGATTTTTTTTAATACATTTTTTTATTGGTAGATATTTACTTTAAATACCTCCATGAATCCCGTACTATGCAATCCATCTATCAGCACAATGTTTTGAGTGCGTTACATTGAGTAATACCACAATACGTGATGTTTCGACCCAAAAAAAAGTGGATAACAAGCAATCATTTTTGCGTAAAGTTACTTAATTTGATGTACAGAATGCTTGGTTGACAGCTTTGTGATGAGGTAGTTTACAACCTGTATAGCACAACTTTCGAATGTGTTAGTTATTGCTATGTGTTCTAAACTTCAGCAATTTCTTTCTAATGGTGTCCCTCTTTAATCAAGATACACAGAAGCCGTGGGCATGGCTAGTATAATTATAATATAAAACAAAGCCTCGTTACATTTTCCTCGTACACTGTTTTCATTAAGTATCAAATGTTTTTTTCCACGAGTATATGATTTTAAGGACGAAAAGAATTATTTTGGCTTCAAAAGCCAAATTAAGTATAAGTACTTGAAAGCATTTATTACGTTAATTATCATGTACGCAAACTCGTAGGAAAATTCGGCTGATGAAAATAATACGTTTACGTACAGTTTTTTCAAGCATGATGAATTTAATAACGTGTATGTAATCTCTTTGAGGAATATTTTTGGAAGTTGTCTAGCTCACGGAATAAGTAAGCTGAAATGGCAATGGGTCGCCCAAACAGAACGTTAACTGATTCATCACGAAGCCTTGACCAAGCATATCAAACTAAGTGAATAGACGCAAAAATTATTGCTGGGAAACGACTTCTTTCTTTGTGGTGAAAAATTATGTTTTGTCGTAGAACTCAATATAACGCTCTCTAAACATTGTACTGATGAATGGATTGAAAAGTACGGGGGTCGTGGAGGTGTTTAAAGTAAAAATCTTACAGCAAAACTTGTGTTTAAACAAAGCTCAAAGTCTCGTAAACTCCAAATAATTAGATCATGATTTTTAGCAGTCCGGTTTTTTAGGGTTCCGTATCCAAATGGCAAAAACGGAACTCTTATAGATTCATTCATGTCTGTCTGTCGGTCTGTCCTCCCGACCGTATGTCACAGCCACTTTTTTGTGAAACTATAAGAACTATGCCGTGGAAACTTGGTAAATAGATATATTTTGTGATTCTCATTAAGATTTTCACACAAACTTAGAAAAAAAAACAATACATTTTTTGGGGTTCCCCGTACTTAGAACTGAAACTCAAAAAAAAATTCATCAAACCCGTACGCGTGTGGATAGGTCTTCAAAAATGATATTGAGGTTTAGTTTGCGCAAGAGACATCCAAAGTGGTAAAATGTGTGTGTGTAGCCCTGTAACTTCTAAAATAAGAGAATGACAAAACTAAAAAGAAATTGTGATGTGATGAACGAGATCTAGTTAGTAGTTTTTTCAATACATCACAAATCGTAAACTGCAATTTACCTTTCATTCAATCAACTCAACTTATATATTATGTTACTTGCTGCTACGGAACCCTTCATGGGCGAGTGCGAGTCGCACTTGGCTGCTCTTTTACTTGTACCAAAAAAATCTTGTCGGGTTAGTAGGTAACTGTCTACGTATAACCGTTTGTGTTTATCGGTGAACCCTACTACGCTGTATAAATACCTACGTCTTTACTTACATTTTTATCTGACTCAGGCTGAGGCTACATAAGGCTGCGACGCGACCTGCAACACATGAGCGATTAAAAAAATTTAGAGATTAAATGAATGCTCACGTATATGGCTACACTGCACATCAAATATTATTAGCGATCTTTGATTTTTATGCGATCGGAACCACATTACTGTAATCACGGCATCGGCTACTCTTACATAGCGAAATTGAAGCGAATTTAGTAGAATCTCGCTTGTAATGTAACCATACCAAGTTTTTCTCGTTTCGCTCTTCCAGTCGCATCGCAAATCGCTGCCTAGTGTAGCCTCAGCCTCAAAGACAAACGGATTAAAAAAGGAAATTATCTTGATCTAGTCTAACCTTGGTCTAATCGTGAAATTTTCCAAAGCTAAAAGGTTTTTTTAGAAAAAGCTTTTTTAGGCCTTCTTAACTGATTTGCCGTTCCAGTGATAATTTGGGAAGGAGTAAGAAAATACCTCTCTAATCGAGATGAAACTAAGTATATAAACATTTCTGTGTTTAAGGTTAAGTATACGATGGCGGATAGATTCATTCTTGGCTTCATTCTACAAAATTTAATCAGTAGATTGGTACTGATTAAATTAGAGTGTATGTACATAGATGATGATGATGATGATGATGCAAATAGATGATGATGATGATGATGATGATGTAAATAGATGATGATGATGTTGTCCTGTGTAAATTAAAATACAAAACGTTACGAGTATTACGTTTTGTATTTTAATTTTCGATAGTCTGTTTTTGTGATGATGACTTTTGCCTGCGCCTTTGCTCCCTTTATGGATGGAAATTATCACACGGGAACTTGTTAAATATTTGGGAAAGAACTTTTAAAATCAAATCGGTAGTTTCTAAGATCATCCCCAACATGTAGACTTACAAACCTTACCTCTTTATATTAGTAGTAGAGATGTGTGGATGTACTGGCATGAAAAATATAAGGTTTTGAAAAAGTCAATATAATTTTGTCATTAAACGTTTCAAAAAACGAATTAAATCTCCTTTATTTTAACCTGTTTTATGTATAAAATGTTTTGATTACGTCCACCCAACTGAAAACTAATATAATATACAGGGTGTAAACCACCTCATCGCGAAGCCGTCAACCAAGCATTCTGTACATCAAACTAAGTAACTTTACGCAAAAATTATTGCTGGGAAACCACTTTTTTTTGGAGTAAAAATCACGTTTTGAGGTAGAACTCAATGTAGCGCACTCAAAATAAAGTGTTAGTGAATGAATTTAAATTTAACAATACGGAGGTCGTGAATGTGTCTGACAAAAAAAAATTGTTTAAAAAAAAAAACTTGGAACATAGACCCCCCCTCTTTGACCCCCAATGTCTGCGTAACTAGAAGGTTCCTAGGTATGTTGTAGAACAAAAAAATGATAAGAAAGACGAGGAAAACAAGTGCCTTTCGGCTTAGTTAAGAGGTGTTTTATAACCTTTATGTATGTAGATCGTTCATTCGATCACATCCGAATCTTTTGATTTAAAATGCAAAGGCACTAGATCTCATGACTCTACAAATAGTCAGTTGTCATGTCCCTAAAATTGCTGCCATTTATGATGCCAATATCGGTCATTGACCCACCTACGTTTACTCAAGTTCTTTACTTGAAAAAAAACCTGTTGAATCGTCATCTACCGTGATTTCTAATTTTTTTCTAACGAATTACGATATTGATTTGTTACTTTTGGTTCGTATGAAAATATATTCGGAAAAGAGCAATGACCGCTATTGTCATATTTACTGGCACCAACAACAGTCGCTATTTAAAAAATAGCGGTCAAGTGCGAGTCGGACTCGCCCATGAAGGGTTCCTTCCGTAGCAGCAAGTAACATACTAAAAAGTTACGATTATACGATTTATGACGTATTAAAAAAAACTACTTACTAGATCTCGTTCAAACCAATTTTCGGTTGAATTTTACATGGTAATGTACATCATATATTTTTTTAGTTTTATTATTCTGTTTTAGAAGTTACAGGGGGGGGACACGTTTTACCACTTAGGAAGTGTCTCTCGCGCAAACTATACAGTTTAGAAAAAAATGATGTTACAAATCTCGATATCATTTGTGAAGACCTATCCATAGATACCCAACACGTATGGGTTTGATGAAAAAAAATTATGAGTTTCAGTTTCAAGTATGAGGAACCCCAAAAATGTATGTGTTTTTTCTATTTTTGTGTGAACAGCATAGTTCTTATAGTTTCGGAAAAAGTGGCTGTGACATACGGACGTACTGACAGACACACAGACAGACATGACGAATCTATAAGGGTTCCGTTTTTTGCCATTTTGCAACGGAACCCTAAAAAGCTACTGCGTTTAGCTCTCAGAAGATTTTATTGCAAAATACTAGTACCTACAATAATTATAATCAAATATTATACCTACTCTACATTAAAATTACACTCACTGTCACCAAAACCAACCACACCTTAATCTGCCTTCAGAAACTAATTTAGAACTACGTATGCTGAGTCCGACCCTCAATTATTCGAGGCGAACATCCCACCTGCTTATTAGCACTGAGGCATAAAAAGTACCGCATTGCGCCACCATTAAGGAAAGCTCATGTTCTATTCAGTACACATAATACAAATTAAAGTTATCTTATGTTATATTAATAACGTAGGCTCCGCGTGGCGCAAACTCCTGCTAACTTTGGGTTGTTAATTTTACAAATATGTGGGTTATTTTTCTTGCTGGAGTGTGTATTTTTGACCGATAATTATTTTGGTTCTTTAGTTTCATTTTATATTAATGGTAGATTATTTTTAAGTTGACTGCTGAGCATGAAATTCTGGGTTCAATTTCCGAGTCGGTTAAAGTGCTACTGGAATTTTCCATTAGAAATTTCTCGTGCTACGGAGTCTTATTCCTTATTAGGACGTCGGGACGACCCGAACAGCGTAGTGGTAGTGAGGCTGCCTTACGTTCTTAGGGTCCTGGGTTCGAATCCCAGTAGGAGCAAATGTTTGTGTGATGAGCATGGACATTTGTTTCCGAGTCATGGATGTTAATATGTATAATAAGTATGTATTTACAAAACAAAAAGGTACCTATATATGTAGTATATCAACTATCTAGTGTCCACGACACAAGCTTTACTTAGTGTGGCACTAGGTGGCGCTGTGTGTTAATGTCCAGCGATATTTATTATTTTTATTATTACATGGCGAGGTGTGTTTGCACTGATGGGTACACCTCTGCTTAACATTACGGGGATTGCAGGCGAAAGGATATATTATGTACTTTTAAATCAGGTAAAAAAACAGAAGCACCTACACACTTTGTAAGAAAGAAACGAACCTCTCATAGGAATCTAGGTGACAAGAACAGATCGTGCCGAGAAAATGTATTGAAGTGGCAGGCCTCTTTGATACAATTTTCTGTATATTGAGACTTAACATGTGTTTTTCATACAAACGTGTGTTGGTTAATACGAAAATCAAATGAAAATCAAACATATTCTTAAGGTAGTGTGTATGTATTTCGATTGAATTACACCATATCATCTAGGTTCCCAAATAAATATTTTGAAAGGACAATGGTAAGAGGAATTTTAAAATTTCTAAAAAGAAAAAAAAATCTCATAACTCTTGTTCAAATCAGTGTACGAGTACATTCAAAATATGTGTTTGGGAACATATAAATTCTGTAATCCAATCAAAGTAAATACACACTACCTTAAGAATATCTGTGATTTACAAATTATTTTGATATTACGTTTGTAGGAAAGACGCATGCTCCGCCGGCTCCTTAAAGCCCTGGTCCCACCATGTCAGGACAAAAGATAATCGTGTAGTTTTAAATGTAGTGGCTTGTGTATTTGAATGGAAGTATTCACATATCGGACGATACGATTACAGGTGGGAACGGTTTAAGGAGTCTAAAACGTCGAAGTAGGTCCCAAGACATGTTCCAGCTGCATGGTGCTGAGCCGTGTTCATCGTTAAAAACTTTCAGAATAAAGTTTTCTTACGAGCCGAAAAAAAAGGAAAAATAAAAACTGGGTAAATTACAAGCCAGACCGAAATAAAAAAAAAGAATAAAAAAAAGTGAGGCAAATTGTTATAGAAAGTAATAGCGAACACAGCTGCCCACTCATTTCATATTTAACAGGCCAAGAAACAACCAAGTAATTTACAAAAAGCCTCCACAAGGTACTAAAGAAAGGAAAACACAAAGAAATCTCAACCTAAACTAAGACATAATAAGTTATTATGCTAGCAACCTCATTAGCTTACAGTATCTCTAATCCAGGGCTTAGTTGACGACTAAGTTAATACAGGAGATAACCAGTTCACAGCTTAACATGAAACAAAGCAAGACTTTGCTGTGGAATAATTTTATTCTTGCTAGCTCTAAGTTAGTTTGGACGTGGTTGTAGTAAAAAAAACTCTTTATAATTGTTGCGTTTTTGCAGCATGCACTCCGTTTTGTTAAAAGTTAACTTTTTAGAGGTAACTTGGTGTGTAAATTGTAAATGGAGAAGGAATTTGTTTGTGTTTGGTATGGTTAACCACGAATAGTTTGTATAGTTACCTCGACTGCCTCAGCAAGATGTCTTGGGATCGATTCCCGGGTCTGGAAAAGTGTTATTGGATTTTTCCATCAAGAATATCTCAGTAGCTGACACGGGGTCTAGATTTGAGCCCAGTTGATGCCAATAGGCACACCCCCATTTACATGAGACTTTATCATAGTGTACTTACTAGTCGGCACACTACTGCCTAAACGTTAAGGGATTACAACTGTGATGTTATCATCATCATCATCATAATCTCAGCCGAAAGACGTCCACTGCTGGACATAGGCCTCCCCCAATTATCGCCACATTGGCCGGTCCCTTGCTACTCGCATCCACCGGATTCCCGCAACCTTCACCAGGTCATCGGTCCACCTAGTGGGAGGTCTTCCAACGCGTCGTCTTCCGGTTCGCGGTCGCCACTCCAGAACTTTTCGGCCCCATCGATGATGACGAATGATCGATGACTGTGATGTTATGATTGTTGTTTATCAAATTTTCACGAAGCTTTTTTGGTCGGAATACTCTTGAACTCTTATCAAAACCAACCGATCTGTGATTTACCTCGTGAACTTAGGACATTAAAAGCGGCCAAGTGCGAGTCGGACTCACCCATGAAGGGTTCCAGGAAGTAACATAATATAAAAGTTCTTGCAGTTCGTTGTAAATGAAAGGTAAATTACGGTTTACGATTTATGACGTATTATAAGAAAGAACTACTTACTAGATCTCGTAAGAACATCATATTTTTTTTAGTTTTATCATTCTCTTATTTTAGAAGTTACAGGGTGGGGGACACAAAAAATAAAATAATAACAAGTAGGTATGCAAGGAGCGGTGTGCGTCTCAAGGTTGCACCAAATGGGAGTCCAGCTCAGCATGTGTCAAGCATGCACCTGACGCTGATATTCTGCTGGATCCTTGTAGTATCATACGTACGTCGAGCAGACGAGATAAATTGGTGTTGTGACAAAGTGTTTCATGCGCGGAGTATATATTTACCGAACAGTACTGCTGAACACTGTAATTAACTTATTCTTGTTACACTGCAGCAATTTTCTGCATGAAAACACTAACCAACAGGGTAAACTAGACACCTTGTTGCTCCATAACCTTTGATTTCCTGTTATTAACTAGGTTAAATACGGTAACGGTTCCTTAATTACCTCGTAGCTAACTGAACTTTAATTCTAGCGTGTTAAAGTTTAGTTCACTTTGTAGCTAACTCACGTAGACAGATAACCGCGTGGATAAACCTAACAGTTTAGAACAAAACAGTTGTGTTGTTCGAAAATTGTAATGGGGGTTGTGCTGCACCCCAATTATTTTTGAGTCAATTGTTGGGGACTAAAGAAACTAAGAATAACATAACATATCATCACACCTTTAATCCCTGAAGGGTAAGGCAGAGGTCACCTAATAGTGCACCTAGATTTCGCCAGTTATATTAATGTGTGGGGGGACACTCTGTGGGGGGACATGCATCCGGGACTGCGGGACTGTTCGAAAGAGATACCGTGGCCCCGACACTCCCTCCCACTCTACCCAGAGCGGGAGGAGTCATTTGATGATATCCCATACTAAAAAAAAAGGGCGCGATGCCTATTGCCATCACCCAGCCTCCGCTGCTGCTGAGACATCCCTGAAGGAAAAACCCAATAACACTTTGCCCGATCCAGAAATCGAACCCGGCTTGGGTTCGATTACATTTCCTCAGCAGTGCGCTTCGATACCCCTACACCAACGTTGCAGAAATTAAGAAGACTTTTTCACTAGCAAATAAATAAATGGATGTATAGGATGGAACTATAGTGACATTGTTTCAATTGCTTGTATAACCACAACATAAATCAGTCATTTATTTAAAAGTCACTAGTGTCGTGCCCTCTCATTGAGAGGAGGCCGTGTCCCAGCAGTGGGAACATTATAGGCTGATGATGATGATGAGTGTCGTGATGGCCCAGAGGTTAAGGTCTGGCCTCCCATGTGGGAGGTTGTAGGTTCATATCCGGATAAGCACCAATGTAATAGGCTAGTATTATTATTTTCAAACAAACAAAAATTTCCTCCTGATCAGGTCTAACTAGCAAAATGTCCAACAGCGTGAAACATTAGGCGTTTCGCGCTGTTGGACATTTTTCTACTTAGACCTTCTGATCACGAGGGGAAAAATTACAACAGAGACGGAAAACTGACGCGTTGCTGAGATATTTCAGGGCATTTTTCTATCATATCAGCAAAAGCCATACATAAGAAAGGGTCTGAGTAACGATAAGCCTGTAAGCAGAGTTGGATTCAGACGCACTCTTGTTGTGAGAAAAGTTTCTTGGCTTATTTTATAACAAGCCTTGGTTCAGTATTGAACTCCAATAAGCTCAGTTGATTGATTGGAACTTATACCTAATGACTATCTGACTTAGAAGCCAAAATAAACAGTTTTACCTTCTATACATCAGACAAAAGTTGACCTTAACCTTATTGTAATAAAACATAAATCTGTTGTTGATCATCATAATAACGAGGCTGTAATTAGCTAATTCCTTGTTGCCAGCATCAATAACAAGCCCATCAGTTATCTGACAGCACATCAAGCGAACCCTCTAACTTTGTAGCTGACTCACGTACCACAGATTCCGGTCGAACAAAAGTGTTTAGAACAACGGCTGTATAGAGCTTGTACAAGGGGTGATTATAGCAGTGCCTGCGAATTTTCAGTGGTCGGTATTGGCGTTCAAATTATTCTGAAATTGATGAGATTAGAGATGTTTATACGATTTATCTGGTATTGAACAAAATAAGATTACTTTTTGTGGAGAGTGAAATCATCACTCATAATTCTCTTGCCCTTATCATTACATTACATTTTACCATTTTTTGTTTATTTAAAACTTCATGTACAATAGTGGTATTTATAAGGATTTAATGTCACAAGGTTTACATAAGGGCATTTTGCCATTAATTGTGTTTAAATAGACACACAGAGACGTTGATTAAATATGGGAAATTATAGCCTTTGTTTGTAATAACATAATACAATTTTGGTAAAATTTGGAGCTTCTGAAAGAAAGATAACCAGATGTAACCGACGTTACTAAATTATGCTATAGAAACTAAAGCTGGCTGCTGTAAAATTTACATTAAATAGAACCGAAATCATTTACAACAAATAAGCAGAGATTTGAGAATTTAACCTCGATAACATCTTTAAAACAGCCATAACGACGCGTAAACGAAATTCCTTAACAAACTAAGTGGCTGATTCACCAAAAGATACAGCCGAAAACTGTTTAGAAGAACGGCGAGCACCATCGAAGCTTTTTCTTTCCACCCCAGTACACGTTGTAGGTACATTGTAGGCGACAAACGACAGTTCCCAGCCAGTTTTGAAGGCAGTAAACAATTTGTAAAGTTTACACAGTTGTAAGCTTTCACTGTGGGCACGCCTTGGGCGTACATAAACTTTGTTTTGAAAATGAAACCGGATGGGGCACTTAGAGAAAGCGCCTTACGACTCCCAGATCGATATTTTGAAAGTTATACATTATGTCAGTTGGGATTTTTAAATGGGGTCGTGCCGCATAAGTGCTGTTTTGCAATATGTGTGGGAGTAGTTTGAAAGTATTATGGATGTTGAAGACAGCGAGTAAAGCTCTTGTACGTAGTGCGTAGATACTTGTGTACTTTGTTGTTGAGTTCTCAAAAGTAGGTGAGTAGGATTGAGACTTTGAGTTCAAGCGGTATTGATGCTTTGTATGTTTACTTTTATTGTTTTCTTTTTAAATTTTATCGACATCCATCTAAAATTATAAATTATTTGTACTTCCATTTTAAAGGAAAATGTGGCTAAGAGTTGTCTGGTTCTTTAAAGAGCCGTTAACATCTGATGGGACATAAATTGATTACATTTTTCCTAAACATTTTAAGGAACAAATTACTTCCATTGGATTTTTCTTTGTAATTCCAAAAAGTGGTTATTTACAAGAAAATTCTTCTCTATACGATTGAAATAATTAATACACATCCGTTTTTACTGAGAGAAATTATCGCTTGTTTTAACTTACCAAGACTGCAGAAATTACTACTAATTCAACGAAGCCTTCATACATGATATACGAACACTCACGAACTCCCGATGTCTCACTCACTCTAAAATTCAAATGTACCTCTGATATTCATGACTCGCATTCAATTACAATTCGGTACATTAGAGCTTCAACAGAATTAATCTAGACTTACCATTGTGGTGTGTGAAAGCCTTGGTCTTAGCAATATGTCTTGGTTATTGTATGATCTGGCTGGTTTATAGGTCTAGGAAAATATTACCTGTATTATGTACATTTTACTGCTAACTGCTTTATGAAGAAGACGGTTTGGCGAAATGTAAGAAAATAATTTATAATATTATAAATTTTATTTCAGATCAAATACAATCCATATGTTGTTAGTAAGTCTTAAACTAAGGTTAGTAATATGTTGATCTTTACATGCTCCTTTTGTCTTGTCCAGGATCATACATCAAATCATAAACGCACCCCTATTGCGAGCTCTATGCACCCCAACTTTCTGAAGAACCTCACCAATTAGGTCATATAAAATTCCAGTCTACCAAAATTATGTTTTAGGCTTTCACGGTTTAAAACTAAACTTATATTGTCACTTACGGGATATATTCCGTGATTATTTGTAATTATGAGCTCCCGATATTTCGACGCTGTTGCAAGCGCCATGATCGCGGGTTGACTGGAGTATGCGGGTGGATGGTAATTTTATTGTCGTGTTGTTGTAATTGTCTTAGTGTCGAGTTCCAATAGTGCGCGTAACAAAAGACAAAGAAATAGGGTAGACAGATTTGTCTGCTCGTAACAATTTAATTTCCATACACCCGCATACACCAGTCCACCCGCGATCATGGCGCTTGCAACAGCGTCGAAATATCGGGAGCTCATAATTACAAATAATCACGGAAGATATCCCGTAAGTGACAATATAAGTTTACCAAAATTATCTTCATAAATTTTATGAAGCTTATTAATGTTCGGTGTTTAGTTTTAATTCTGCCATCTAGATCCAATGAGTGCTTGAATGCGGAATTCAACACCAACCTCCCATTCAATTTAACACGTTTTGTTTTTGCTGATGGGAAATCATCAAATGACACCTCCCAGTCTAGGCGTAGTGGGAGGGAGTGTCAGACTATTACTAACTAAAACAATCCATGTTCCTTCCTCGCCCTATACCTTCCGGGGCCGCGGTATCTCTCTCGAACAGTCCTGTAGGTCAATCTTACACCTGGGTCCATATATGAGACTTAATTTGTAAAAAAAATAAAATGCTTTTAAATTATTGCGTCTTAAAATTAGCATTTTATTCAAAAATGTTATTACATGTTGTCATTGCATATTATTGTTACCATTTTTTGTGCCACATTTACTGCAATTAAATAATTTTAAGTTTGAATTTGAAAGATTTCAACATTTAATTTTGATAATTTGACTTTAAATTTGTTATTTTCAAACTCTCAAATCTCCCTTCAATGTTAGTAATAGTCATAATTCCCAAGTATATTTTTAAGTGAAAACAATCCAAGAATTTTAATTGCAAACAAAACATTACCAACACTAACTACCTCACAAATTTCAGCACAACGTTGACCTCTATTAAAAACAGTACCTAAAAAACAGAAAGCCTTCATAAGAAATAATAAGAGCATTTCGCACAAAGCTCAGGTCCTTGGTCCGCCCCCCGTATTAGCCGGAACAGCGTCACAAAGACTTGCGAGGCCACAGCCTTATAAATATGTAGGACCTCTGGACTGAAGTCAAAAGCATGTTGCTTATTTACATAATATATTATTATCAATATTCGTAGGAGAATGTCTAGACGAGTGAACTGAAGAAATTGTTCGATTAGTTCACACAGAAAAGAGGGTTTGGCAGAGGTGTACCTAGTGTCATCATCTGAATAGCCTTTTCCCAACTAACTGTGTTTTTAATGTTACAGCACCATGCTGAGATAGGTATCTTTTGGCCTCGTACCTCGTACCAGTTTAGTTTATTTTTATTTTTTATCTGTTTAATTTTTATTAGTTATAAATACTGTGAATTTTGTGTTTTGTCCTGTGCGGGCTAATAAATGCTTAATCTTTACTTCTAACTTTGTTAACGATTGGCTTCCAGTGTAACCGGATGCAGCCATATACCAAAAGTTTACTGGTACACCTTTTTTCGCCAGTCTTGTTTTAAATAACTGGCGAAACATGGGATTTAGGGCCATGTTTACCGAAAATATAACAGTCTGATTATCTAAAAACAGCTGTCACTGTGACATAGTACTAAACAAAAATGTGTTTTAAACAGCTATTTTAGATAACCAGACTGTCTTCTTTTTGGTGGACCTTAGTTGCATATAACGCAAGCACGATTTGTGCTGTGTCATATTTTAAAAATATTCAGCACCATGCTAAGATATCGTTTTACAATTTCATTAGTTTTATCTTTTTGACGTGATAACGTCTTATAAATTGATAGTACCAGCAACACTCATGAAAAATAGTAACGTTCCATGCCATAATAACGTTCCATAGTAACGTTCCACCTCCTTTTTTTTTAAACACAAATGATAAATGATAAATGATAAATGATAAATGATAAATGATAAATGATAAATGATAAATGATAAATGATAAATGATAAATGATAAATGATAAATGATAAATGATAAATGATAAATGATAAATGATAAATGATAAATGATAAATGATAAATGATAAATGATAAATGATAAATGATAAATGATAAATGATAAATGATAAATGATAAATGATAAATGATAAATGATAAATGATAAATGATAAATGATAAATGATAAATGATAAATGATAAATGATAAATGATAAATGATAAATGATAAATGATAAATGATAAATGATAAATGATATTTGATAAATGATAAATGATAAATGATAAATGATAAATGATAAATGATAAATGATAAATGATAAATGATAAATGATAAATGATAAATGATAAATGATAAATGATAAATGATAAATGATAAATGATAAATGATAAATGATAAATGATAAATGATAAATGATAAATGATAAATGATAAATGATAAATGATAAATGATAAATGATAAATGATAAATGATAAATGATAAATGATAAATGATAAATGATATTTATTCAGCAAGTAGGTTTTCTCAAACACTTTTACACGTCATTTTGACGTGATAACGTCTTATAAATTGATAATACCAGCAACACTCATGAAAAATAGTAACGTTCCATAGTAACGTTCCACCTCCTTTTTTGTATTACATAAAATAATGATTATGACGTTATCACGTAAATCTATCGTCCGTAAACCGACTTTACAGACAACCAATTTTTTTTTTTTGTCTTTACTATTTGATTTAATTTTGATTTGCCATTCTACTTATGGGTCAACCCCAAAATTTATTGTTATTTTTTTCTATTTTTGTGGAAATTTTAATGCCGTTCACAGAATACATCTACTTACCAAGTTTCAACAGCATAGTTCTTATAGTTTCATAGCAAATTTCATCGAACCCGTACTCATGTATCTATAGATAGGTCTTCAAAATAATTGATGTAATTGATGTAATATATTTTTTTTCTTTCATGAATAGTTTGCGCGAGGGACACTTCCAAAGAGGTGAATTGTGTGCCCGCCCTGTAACTTCAAAATTTGAAAATAGAACGATGAAACTAAAAGAAACATATGATGTACATTATGTGAACTTCCACCGAAAATTGGTTTGAACGAGATCTAGTGAGCAGTTTTTTAATTCGTCATAAATCGTGTATCGCAAGTTACACAATTTTGATAGGTACGTAACCCTTAGTGAGTCCGACTCGCACTTGGCCGCTTTTTTATACGTTCACCTCTACCTAGCCGTTCGGGTATTACAGGCGTAATATTATTATTAGGTACCAATATTTGTAGGAGCATGTCTAGACGAGCGCAGTGAACTGAACAAATCATAAGATTTGCATGAAATAATGCGTCTTAATGTTTGCTCGGATTAAACTAATAACAGTATATTGATTTAATTATCAAGGGTGAGAATTCTAAAGCTGATGTTCTTGGAATTTGTAATCAAATTGATATACAAGTTCATTCTGTATTTACGAAGAGAATAAATAACATATCATAATATAAAAGCAATACTTTGTTACGATGTCATACACGTTGTAATAAATTCAGATATTTATTATGCCTTGAAGAACTTCGTGGAATCTTTCGTTCTCAATAGGCGTAGGTGCCTAATAGGGAAGATTTGAATATATCAGATGTACCTTTATTAATATGTAACAAGACATTTCGTTCAAGGAAATTCGTATGTCCTACTTGTGTGTCAAAGCGTAGGTGTGGTTTCAATTTAGTTTAGTGCCTTTTATGATTTCGACCCAACCCAGTTTTTAGCCTAACAACTGTTTTAATCGATGGGAATTGAGCTAGCAACAACAGAAATTATAAAAACTATTTGTTTTGGGTAGCGGATAACCATAGATCTGTTAAATAGAAGACAGTGTTACTTGATCTCGTATTCAATCTTCAAGGGTTTTTACGACTCGGAAAAAAATCGATTTTACTACTTTGGTGTAATTTTTATGTTAATTAAAACATTATTCATATAATGCATTTGAATCTTCAAGAGTGATACTGAAAGTAATATAAAAAGTGAAAATAAATAATAAACGAGTATAATATTGTGTAGAAGTGAAAGCCACAAGCAAATATGGACTTGACATAGCTTATTTAAATAAACTTAAAAGACAAAGATGGAAATGTTTGTTTTGATACTATGAAACCAGTCATAATAAAGTCATAATGATTGTTATAATTCAACTAACCTTTAACCATAACTGGGTGAATTTCAACAAGAGATTTTTATGTATCATTTCGGTGGGATTTTTTTATTTCAATGCAATCTATATATTTTTAGTGACAAATAATACTTTAGTCTATTTTATAACATTGTGCGTGAGTGGACATCAAATATTATCAAAACTTACATAAATATTTAAGGATAAAGTTTTAAGAGTCCACTGAAATTAAAAGTGTCCACCGAAATGATAAAAATTACCACCGAAATGATAAATCCACCGAAATGATACAGCTAAGAACAACCGTGCCCCCAGCCAGGGTTCCGTACTTTGTTAGGTTTGATTTCCACAAATTTTAGATAAACACTGAGACAGGACAGTACACAGTTTTTTTAATATCATCATTAATATACAGATATTACAGTTAGTATTATTACATATATCATTCTTTGAGGTTACAATAACCTCAAAGAATGATATTAATGTAATGTAATGTTTATTATGATATGAATGAATAGTTTCTTTACTTTTATAACCTTTGGTAATTTTTGTGGTTGTTGTTGTGTGAAAATGTTGGAAAACTTTATCGTAAATGCTGGTAACCTTAAATAAATATTTTTGCTTGTTTATGTACTAATACTAATTTACTTGATATATTTTCAAAAGAATCAACGTATCGCGATTAGAAAGCTTAAAGTTTCTGATTAATATGATGGTTGCATTTGTAAGTTATGCCATTAATAGTAATACCTAATGTCTACCTATTGCACTAAGAGAAAAATGCTAGGTATAATTTAGTTAAATTGGTAACGAGAGGAGAATAGTGTTTCTACAGGTATATCAGTAAAACTTCTAAAATTAAATCAACTCTTATATTTTTAAAATACAATAAATGAATAAGAAACATTATAAAAATATCTTAGTAGTAATAGCTTAGTACTTTTAATCCTTTTACATAAACGTATGAAACATAACAGAAACCTGAGATTGAGATCACTTTATTCTTAAATTACTACAACAATAGAAAAACGTACATATCTAAATAGAACAAAAAACAACAAAGTTTTGTTCTACCTATAACTATAATTCGCAATTATGTATAAGTAATTCTTATACCTAATGCGAATTATAGTTATTCCAATAAAACAGTCTTTCTGGGTACGTATTTACGAGTAGGTTCAAGTATGTAGCTTAAAGATTAATTTTTCATCATGTCACTTTAAATCACACAATTATTTCTCAAATTCACTAATCAGCCTCTTTTCATGACTATAAATATAGGTTTTTAATTTAGATATGTACCTAATAAACAAATCTTCTTTAATTATCACACCACAGCACGTCTTTACTATAATTATTATAGTCATCAGTCTTCTTTAATAAGTTTAACTTCCTACCTAAAACAAGTCATGCCATTAAATGACAGCAAATATTTAAAAAACTAAATATACAATAACAAAAATCAAAAAATATTCAAATCAGAACTGGACGAAGACGAAGATAATCTTCTTACTTTTCTCTTCTTGGCTGTAATCATGATTTCTTCTTCGCTGTCAATATTTCTTGTCCGTTCATACTTTTCAATAATTTCAGTATCATTGTTTTCAAAAAATGAACACGATGGAGTGCTAAATTCATTGAAGTTTTCATATTTTTCGAGCAATGATTTGGGTATTATCGATGATTCCTGCTCATTCTCTCCTTTTTGATTATTCATTCCATCAAAGGAATGGGATGTTGAGGGCTTAATAATTGATATTTCAATGTTTGTGATTGAGTGTGTGTGTGGTTCATGTATGAAACTATTCCTTTGTAATTTTTTGGAAAGATTCTTTTCATTGAATGGCTTGGGACGTAGTACTAATTTTTCTGACAGTTGAATTGGACGCAGATGTGCTATATTTGTATTATTTGCAAAATTCGTTGATTGAATCCCAGTGAAGTCATGAAAACCTAAATGCTTGCCGTGAGGGCACCTAATAGTTTTATTTAGGCATTCTCTTTCAATACAGGACAGATGTCGAAGTGCCAAACGGTTTCCTGACTCTTTAGACCAAACAACTTGGTGAACTTTCATAGTTCCCGGAAAAGTCTTTAAGTCTTTGGGCAAGAGCCAATCTTTTTCTGTCACCTGATAATCTTCAACTGTTTCAATTTTCACACCTTTAACATAACACTGTAGGTTTTGTACCAGCGATTCAATATTGGTAATATCATGTTGATATGAGACTTGTTTATCTAGCGTTCTCTTTAATACTCCACCCACTCCATCTGCTGCGCTTTTTCCATGACCACACTCACAATAGTTCCAAATTATGTGGGTCAGCATCGGACAATAGGAGGATAACTGAGTTATTATATATAATATATTTTTATTCCTGTATTGCGCAGATGGTGAGTCAGAAATAACGTAAAGTTTACGAACCAGAGGAGCAGTTATCTCAATTTCTTGCAAAACAGGAATGAGGTGTGCCCATACTGCAGCAGCATCATGCCTCAAAGAGGTACTTACAGTACAAAATGACTGAGTTTTGCAAGTTTCGTTGTCGAGTTTGAAATATATTACGACAGTATGCAAAGTGAACTGTTGTCTGCTACCACCAAAATGAAGGGATTGAATTTCGGATCCATATTTGGCATTATAATTTTCACTGAAATCAATTTGTATAATACAGTCTTCCGTAGTCATATTTTCTTTTAACGTTTTGAAAGCTTGATTTTGATTTTTATTATTGACGCAATGTTTAAGGAATGGTTTCAGGCTATCTTCGAATTTTTTTATTAAATCTAGTGGTTTCACCCAACGCCTTACTTTTTCAACTTTAATAGCAGATTTTTCTACATTATTTTTGACATATATGCTTTTATTCTTCTCCCAACCCCAATACGCTATGTTCACTTCATTATTAAACTCTTGATAATCAATGTGTCTATTTTTACAACTTGAGCATATTCTTTGCAGACAATCGATGTTATCTTTACTACAACATAGGCTACTTAAAACGTCGGATATTGTATTTTCTTTGATAAGGCGGTTTCTTTTCATAGATTCAATCAAAAGTTTCATATTTTCGTGCTTTTCACATAGGCATGTATTTCGTGCATTCACATTTGGTTGAGTGACCCAGAAAGGCTTCATTCTTGAAAATGTTGAATAGCTTATCGGTGGTTCTCCTGATCCCAAATATTTCAAGTGTAAATTTTTAAGTGTGTCTGTCAATAGTCTTTTTTGTTTTTTTAATCCATGTCTAGATATGGTGTCATTTTTTCCAGGACACAGTGTTGAATTTTCATCATCTTCTAAAAATTTCACCACCCTCCTGAGAATTCGATTTTTTTTTTCATCAGGTTTTATGACTTCTACTGCTGGTTTTTCTCCTTTTTGGGTACTTTTCTTCAAAATCATATAATTGCTTTGTAGTCTGTTACACCTTTTTTTGAACATTTCTTTTTCCTTAGTGACCTGTAATAATTTGTTTTGTAATTCTGTTATTAGCTTAGTTTTAGTTTTTTGATATTTTCGAAATTTGTCTTTAAGTCCTCGCTTGAATTCTACAGATGTAATTGACGAGTCTGAAACAGGGCTGTTGGGGCATAATGTTGACTCGATACTACTTAGATTTGATGGACATGTTATTCGTTGTACGCCACTTGGTTGTACACAATGAGTGCCAGTTACTACATTGTCATCAATATGATGTTGAATATTGGAACCAATTGTACTATCGCTATTCATCGGCAAGCAGCGCCGAGCCGAAGATGGATTCCCTTGACGAGAAGTGCTTGGACCAGGATTGCTATAGTCAAAATTTACAAAATTTTGATGCGTTGATAGCAGGGTTTGTCGTGGACTGCTTGTGTATACCCGATGAAAGCTTCTAGCTTCTGTAGTATTAGAACGTTGGATTTGGATATTCGTACTAATACTATTGCTGTTCAATCGTAAGCTGCGCCGTAAAGTAGGCAAGAAGGAACTGTGACAGGAAGTGCTTAGTCCAGGACCATCACTTTGATCCCCAATTGTCTCATCCAGAGGGTTAGCACGAGCCGCTATAGGAGCTGGAGCTGCTCTATTTTTTTTTCTTTGGTAATAAGCAGCAGCACTTATTTTGTTTTTTCTTCTTAGGATTCTTAATTTTTTAGGGGTCATTAGATGCCTTGAAACAATTAATCCCGCTGCTTTTTTTCTGGCATACCTTTCTCTGTCTTTTCTCAAAAACTCTTCGCGTGAGACTTCATTGCTCTTAATTCTCTCTTTTCTTCTTCTTTCATACAACCTCCTTTTTTCCAACCTTTCTTCTCTAGTCTGTTGCTTAGGCCGCGGCATCCTAAAATCAAAATACACGCTTTTCAATTTTCTTCTTTCTCATATCCACAGACATACATTCATACACACTATACTATGATCCTATAAAATACTATACCTTCAGATACACCACGCGCTCACACACTAGCTCTCTTGCATTGACTCAGACAAACACTCTCACAGGCAATTTCTCATCACATAGGTATATCTCTTTTTTTTTCATATAACGTTTAAATGCTCTTTAACTTATTTGTTATATCTTGTAAAATTAAGAAATTTTGTAATTATATCAAATATTATTTATTATTGTTATTTACTCGTAATAAATGATATAAAAATAAAGGTAAGTGACTTATATTGAAGGTAAACCCTCGAAATAATTATTTTGTTGACAATTAGTAGGTATAATAATCTACACTGTGGTGACCCACACACTCATCACATTTTCGTTGAGCCGAACAAATGTGTATCTAAAGTATAGTAAACATGTACTAACTACATAGATATATGTATATATTATATATCTTAAGCACAAATATTACACAACAAATACACCTAAATAATCTAATCGACACTCTAGGTAAAAGTAGGTACATTACAAAACTATGACTTTGTATTTGACACCAGGATCTCTAAAACTTTATGTTTTTATCATTTCGGAGATACTTTTAATTCCGGTGGACTGTAATTGGTATAACAGTCCACCGAATCCACTGAAATGATAACACTGAGATGATAAAATAGAGGTTAGTTCTACATTTAACTCCGAAAAAAAATTATTTAAAAAATATGAACACTACTCAAACAAAACAGTACTTACTGCGAATTTAATACACAATTTTGAAACAAATTAAACAAATCTAGCACGAGTTATAACAGCCACCGAAATGAAACTATTTTTGTCCCCATATTACTGAAATGATAAACTTACTTTTTTGGCGGGAAACCGCAAGACGTTGGGACCGGTGCGTTCGCGCCGAGAGCTTATGCCGGACTGATCCGGAGTGAGAAAAGGTGAAAGGGGCGTAACAACGCAATGTTGATGTGGCTATTCTACTAAAACTTACTGTCCTCTGAAATGATAACTTTTTTCCAGACAAAAGTTGACTGCCTGTCAAATCCATGAGAAAGAAGATAAACAAACAAAAATTGTTTTATTTGATCGAATATATTATAATTTAATGATAACAAAATCAATTTAAATCCATATTACGAATGTATTTGCAGGAGAAGGTATGTTATGAGCGGAATTGGGTTCAGGACAGGTCACCGTGATGATAAAATAACACTTTGTAATTTTTTTTTTGGGTATATTAGAGGGTAGATACCAATGATTTTTTTTGCCAAGGTAGAGAAATACTTACGTTGTTGAGAAAAAATATATAAAATTAATAATCAGCACATTGCACTACCGTTCTCAGGTTTGCCGTGTATTTTTTTGCTTGGGCAATTCACCCAACTATCCCAATAAATTGGAATAAGAGCTTGAGAATAAAACTACAGGGTGGAAACCACCTCATCACAAAGCCGTTAACCAAGCATTCTGTACATCAAACTAAGTAATATTGCTGGGAAGCCACTTTTTTTTTGAGGTCCTAAATCATGTTTTGTGGTAGAACTCAATGTAATGCACTTAAATCATTGTGTTGATGGATGGATTAAATAGTACGGGGGTCGCGGGAGGTGTTAAAAAAAACTTGCATAAAAAAAAAAACTTGTTAAAAAGTTGTAATTTTGACCCCCCATATCTCCGTAACTAGAAGGTTCCCAAGCGCAATAATGGGGAGAACGAGTGCCTTTTGGCTCCGTGAAGAGGTGTTTTACACCCTTTATATTCCTGCCCCTGTCCCATGCTCTTTGGAGTTGGTATAACTTGTTGTGTTTTTATTCCACTCAACCTGTCAATCGTCACGCTACCATATACTCTTTTTTCTTCATATAATTTCTTACAGAATCCACCTGTCTCTTTCCTTTGATCTTCCTCTCCCTTTCCCTCTATCAACGTTTATATCATTAGACTTTTAGTCACATCTGTTCCATTCCTCTTCATCACATGGAGATGTGATGAAAGATTTTTACAGAATAGAAACAACAAACAAATCAATTTCTACAAAGATAGTCGTATTAAAGACCCTTAAACCTCTTGCACACAACAATACCAGTACCAAATGACGACTATTCTGTTCAACTCAGAAAAATGTAAAATCATACTACGTATTCCGGAACTTAGGACGGCTTAAGCCTTTGACGTTAGGCAGCTTTAAAGTTACAATGTGGTAAACGACTTTATATGTCCTCATAATATACGAACTTGGACATTGTTGGGGACATAAATTTAGTTTAGTGCCTTTATTTGCATGGGTGCTTAGCCTTTGTATGGCGTTTCGGATTATGCAAAAATTATTACCCACATAAGTAATGGAGGTCGGATAAGTCGTGTGGATATTAGATCAGTTTAGGAGCAACATAAAAGGGTTATGGATTACATTAAGCCTTTGAAAAATATTATAGGTTGCCAGTCAGCACTACTAAAGGACGCACGCTAGACTGTGCTGGGTCCAAGTTGAATGTTGGCCGTAGCACAATTCATTGTCTTTTTGCTCGGTAGCGGTTCGGGAGCGTGAGTATGTCCTTACAAAATTGCACGGTCGACACCCGGCTCGAACCCGGCACAGTCTAGCGTGCGTCAAGCTTTACTTGCTGATTGGCTAATGTTTTGACCAAAGCATGAGCTATTTCATACTAGTAATGAAAACGAGTAGTATTAGCCAAATAATAAAACGTTATTGCTTTTGCCCATGACTTTTTACCCTAGGCGAGGCTGGCACGAGAACATGGAACTTGGCAGAAGTCAAGAGAGGCATTGACCCAACGTTGGAAGAAATCGGGATGTGTGATGATGATGATGGCTGCATCCACCGAGAATTATCCGACAGATGCATACAACCGCAATAACCCAGTCCATTGCATTCCTGTGGAGCACAAATTAAATCCGTTTAGCCGTTAAGGGTTAACAAGGTAACAGACAGACAGAGTTCCTATTGCATTTATTCAATTGGTACAGATGTTCTTTAGGAACATCATGGCAATCATATTTATTGGCTTATTGGACGATTCGCACGAATTTAACTCGCACAAAACGTGCGAATCGACTCCTTTAAAACATAATATTATTTTTTCTGTAGTCGATTCGCACGAATTTCATTTATTGGCGTGCGAATCGACACCCTCACAAATATGTAGTAGGCTATTCGCACACATTTCATTTTAAGGTTTAAAAAAATTAAAGTACAGTCGTATTCAGCCATCACTGAATATTTTACCAGCCATATACGCTTTACTACAGGACAAACAAGAAAAAACATACGATTTTTTTTTTACCTTATAAATCGAATTCCTCAATTTTCTCCACGTATACTCACCACAGATTTTGAAAAAAAGTGCGATGGCTGCTATTGAAAAAATTTTTCCTGACGCACGTATTCAAGGTTGTTTATTTCATTTCCAAAAATCTTTATGGAGAAATCCAAAGAAGTTAAGTAAGGACAAATCATTAATTGATAAAAAGCATGTTAAACATTGCATGGCTCTAGCATATGTACCTCGTGAATATAGATCAGATGGCTGGTTATATATTGAATCAGAAAATGAGCCTGAAAAGAAAATTACTCAATTTAATGATTATTTTGTTCGTACTTGGTTAGATGAAAATGCTTATTTCTCAAATAAATGGTCATTTTTTGATGTGTGTCATAAAACAAATAATGCCATCGAATCATGGAACTCGCGTTTTAACAGATTGGTAAAACCTAAATCAAACATTGCAATGTTTTTGGATACTTTACGTAAAGATTCCAATTATTATTTAACCCTTTATAATAAAAATCAGTATATTTCAATTAAAAGTCCTGAGAGAATAAAACTTCAAAAAAGAATCGAAGACATCGTAAGCCAATTGAATCGTGGCGAAATTAATATACAACTTTGTATTGAAAAATTACGAAATTAGTCGCTGGTAATATTTATTGAATACATATATAACTGATTATTTTATTCCTAAAACGTAACGACTGTGATTTTGATTGTGATTAAAGCCAAATATCTATTTTTATAATTCTCGTAAGTTTATTTTTTAACCTGTTATATATAAATTAGAAGTAAGCATTTTATTATTGTTATGACTTGATTTATTATTGTTGATTTGTTAGTTGTATATAAAAGTTTAGTCACTTTTTTACCTTATTAAAAAAGTAAATGTTTGTGTAATGTAAAAAAAAAATGTAAATTTTTGGTACTTTTATTTTTTATTACGCGGTTAGTGGAGTAGTAGTTTTTTAGTGACACTTATTTATTATTCTGTGATCGATATTTGCTCATTTTTAATCCTCAAACCACGAGCTTAGAAGATGTTTAGTACTGAGTTTTAATTTTAATACAGATATTGTTGATTATAGATTGTGTTTTTATTTTCTATCTATTACGAGTAAAACATATTTGACCTTACTACTTCTGTGCTCAAGTGTACTTTATCTTAACTGCATTTCATAAAAAACAATATGTGTGCGAATAGCCTACTACATATTTGTGAGGGTGTCGATTCGCACGCCAATAAATGAAATTCGTGCGAATCGACTACAGAAAAAATAGTATGTTTTAAAGGCGTCGATTCGCACGTTTTGTGCGAGTTAAATTCGTGCGAATCGTCCAATAAGCCTATTTATTGTGTTCCGTGTTATTTTCCTCGGGAACAGTACTTTTTTTCAGGACGAAATGTACGTCCCTTTCTGCACACCTCACAACATAAATGCAAAACGAGATGATCGGTTCAGTATCTTAAGCGTGAAAAAGTATCACACAAACAATGATTAAAATAACCAACAACAATAAAATAATCCAAACACCATCAATACAATAAACAACGTTACGTTTACTAGAGTAAAGTTCTTATTCGACTTAACCCGGAAAACCGTTAACCGGATTTACAAAATAATAACAAAACACCAGCTAATGACACCTCCACAAAGCTCTCGTTCCGAATGAGGAAGGAAATAGAGCGAAAAGATAAAAGAATAATACCAAAGAAGAATACAATACATTTTTCAATTTTCAAACAATACAAACACTGCATCAATGACGTTAACACGAATGAACAAAAAACACATAATATCACGTCTTTGAGGAAAAGTCTCGCTTTGCAACCTGGTCAGATTCAAGGAGATATGGTGGCTTAGATACAGCCTTACCTGATGGTATCACATTACCCAGTACTAACTAGGTTGTGCAGATCAGTTAAGTAGTCGCTCAATGAAAAACACAGGTATTCAGCTACATCCAATTAGACTGGAAGCCGACCCCAACATATTTGGGAACACGCTAGGCAGATGATGATGATGAATTATGTGATGTACATAACAAAGAACATTACATTTATTATAAGGCATTGCCAGCAATCGTTCCATATTTCTAACTCCAGGCTGCGCTAAGTCCCTGATGAAAACTCAAAAATACTTTACTAAGACCGACCTTTCTTTTCCGGATGGGAAATCATCAAAATATGACTCCTGAGTGGAGTGTCAGACTTTTACAAACTAAAAACCCATTTATGTTCATTCCTTGCTCCTTATGTTCCGGGACCACGGTATCTCTTTCGAACAGTCCCGCAGCCGCAGCAGGCTTCGGCCCTTACCCATAACTGTTCCAATTCTATCAAAGTCAAAGCAGACTGCATAAAAAAATTATTACTTTTGAAGTATCGAAAGTTCTAGATAAACTTGATAGACTTAAAGTCAACAACTTACAAACCCTGCTTCTGACCTAAATAAAATTGTTACTGCTCCATTTGCCAAATTAACAAGTATTAGAGTTCTTTTTGAAGTAATTCAGTTAGTTTCGAACTTTACATAGAGATAGTTCAACTGTAGTAAGTAGCTAGTAGTTTTCTTTTTGATGTTGTTGCTGTTTGAAGCCTATTTCTAAACTTCGTTTTGACTTCGTGGATTACTTAAAAAAATTGCTTGCGTATGACCCGACCGGTCCTATGATAATTAAAGTTAATTATAAGTTTCACAAACAAACATGAAAATAATGATGACCGAACGATGGATTTCAATTTTCGTTAGGGCTTGAAAATTAATCACTGAGTTGGTGGCTAATTAAAAATAAGCCTATAAATCAAAGGAAAGACTCGCTCGAATCATGAGTCGGATAGGATATACATATTTAAGTTCTAGTGAAATAGTCTCGTTCAAATTCCTCTAATTAAATATATTTGCTACGGATATTTGAAACCCCCTTTATCTCACACACGAGTAAATTCAACTTTAAAATCCTAAGCGCTTAGTAAATAACATTTTTAAATGTAAACGCGTAAATAATCCGTAATTTACGGACTGTTGGGATTTATTACGGAAACGATTTACAATGTAAGCACTACTTAGAGTGCTTTTGCTGCAATAATGTGGAGTTGAAGAATATAAAAGTGTCTGCACACCAAAGCAGTCCAACCAACGTGTTGGGTCCATTTTGTTGTCAGCGGGCGGGTTTGGTTGGAGCTTCAAATCATTTCAAGTCGGAAAAATGAGAAACTCGCCGATAGGTCAACGAGCTGTATATTTTATGCGACTGTTTGTCGTCGACATTTTTCTTTACAAGACCTTTTCATATAAAGTTGTTTGTTATCCAGATTGTATTGCCATATCAGAAGCGCGACCCGAAGGGCGCAGCAGTTGAGACTGCCTAACGTTCCCGGTAGATGCAAAAGTTTTTGTGATGAGCAATTGCCCATGGACATTAATTTCCGGGTCATGGTATGTTTATTTGATTTTGATTTGATATCAATTATCTGGTGTCCACGACACAAGTCTGGTTGCTAAGTATGGCACTAGATAGCACTGTGTGTATTTTCCAGCGATATTTACTACCATGACAAAGGTTCATAAAAGTGTTGTCACCAATTTTAAGTTTATGTTTTGTTAAGTTATGATTTAATAATACTGTCTTTATTTCATGAGATTGGTTTCCAAATGTTTTAATTGACGCAATTAAATAAATTTTGTCTGCGTGCCATGGTGTGCAGACCTCTTAATAATACTGGATACTTGCAGCACTGAATACTTGTAAATGCCAGGTCATCGTTTGCAAGCACTCGAGCCGCAGAAGTTTGTAGATTCTTACAACTCGGTAAGCTGTCTGATGCATCCTTTAGTTTCTAGAATTTGTGTTTATTTTAACGTCTACGAAATTCTGGAACACAGATCTTATTCGTTTTGGGAATCTTGGAAACAAATTCTCAAATCTAGAATTGCTTGGATTGCACACAACAATACTATTTAATTATAATATTTCGAGGACATTTTCGCTAGACATAAAGTTCTACGGTTTTGGTTCCTAGGCCGTGCAAGATTTTATTCGATTCCAGTAGGAGTGTCAGTAGCGACCCGGTGTTTGTCTTAACGCATGGTTTATAGCAAGTAACCTCGTCACCCATTACATGATATTTAAAAAGTTCTTATTGGAACCCCCGTCTGGGGCAAGCGCAGGTTTATGTCGAACTCTAACCGACTAAATACCCACTGTTCCTTCTACTACCATGTGTTTAGGCCCCGGGAGACACAAGTAAATCAGCGCGCACCCCCAATGGGATTCAAGATCGAAATATTTACGAAATGGGACTTCTGTGATGCTATTTTGTCCGTTGTCGAAATGGGAAAGTTAATAGATAGGCCGGAGCCACTGGTAATAGCCCACTATTCCCACTTACCTAACCTTTAAAAAAAGACTAAAAGACAAAAAAAAAATTGGATGGACTCACGTAGATCTTAAGTTACTTATTATAACTTATAAGCTTAGTTTGATATAACGTGTCCAATGATGGATCACGATCTCAGTTTTAAATATTTCTTTTAAATCAGTCAAACAATTTATTAATAAAATGTAAATAAGAGCGCGGACGTCTGCGGTAGAAAACTTATTATAAAAAAAAAACCTTTATAATCAACAATATGACCTAAAACCATTTTGCTGTAATTACGTAGCTGTGAATTTGTTCCAGAAAACCACCAAGTTCCAAGAACAAAAACCCTAAGTAAATACTACGTGCACAAAATAATACACACAATCCCGGTACCATTCACCAAAAACAAACGGACCAGGAACTGCTAAATCAGTATTTTTATCGGTGCCCCTTCCAGGTACATGTAAAGGTTACGAAAACATTTATACGGGTAACATACCCTTATTCACAAAAGGCATGCGTAAGTAGAACCTACGTTTTCGTTCCTTTTGATTTCAAGTTGCGGGTACAAAGACAACGGCCCATTCCCTTGAGACTTAAATTCGTTACTTAAAGCCAATACAGACGAAGAAATGGCATGTTAGATTACGTATGTCAATATATCAGGGAAACGGTATAAATTGGGCCAGGTTTTTTTTTTTTTTGAGAGCGAAATTGTTCGAGGAAATGTAGCCGGGATTATTGATTTAGGACAAGGGTTTCATGAATCAACAAACTAATTGGATTGTTCTCCATGTACCGATCTATTTTCACAGTGTAAGTTGGAAACGGAAATCAGAATTTACCGAGGGTCAAGCCGAGAGTCCAATGAAAATTTCCATTGGCAAAAATTACGAACATCTATCCTTAAGAGCGCGTATTCCAAAATTTGGCAACGTTGCAAAGAGCTGTCAAATATTTACATGTTTTAATTAATTTGGCAATTTTACTGTATGAAAGAAAGAAATATGGCTCTGTAGTGCACAAAAAAATAGAAAATGAGTTGCAATTAAAACCCTAAATTTGATGTTATAAACGTTTCAGGTGTAAAAAAGGCATTGGGCAAGTTCCTGAATACTTTTTTTACATCTAAAAATATATATTGGTTGTTACGAATATTAACTATTGCATTTCCTAATCAATTTTTGAGTGCACTACAGAGCCATATTTCTTATTATCATACAGTAAAATTGCCAAATTAAATAAACCATGAAAATATTTGACAGCTATTTGCGACGTTGGCAACTTTTGGGATACGCGCTCTTAATGTTTACCCCTCTAGGGGATGAACTTGTTACAAAACAAAACGCGAGTCTGTTGTCATAAACCTACTACTGAAAAAATCCTGATGGGAAAACCCAGTAACATCTCGGAATCGAACCCAAGACTTCACGCTCAGTAGCGACCACTAGACCGAACAAAAATAAATAATTCATTTTAAAATTAGAACTAGGTATTATACTATGTTCCCATCGGATAATTTTCTTTTTTTTTGATCTACTTGAAGATGCTGACAAAACTTTTCTTTATTTTTATTTATTTAATTAAAAACTGCTTAAACTATCTTTACAGGGTTCACCTGACTGCGCCAGCTAAGAACTTATACTATTAACCTAAACTATACATATACTTATAACCAATTTTAATTTGGGCTACTAAAAATAAACAAAACACTAACAAATAAAGCAGGTACTAATCTAGAAGAGTATAATATATGCTATTTAAAACACCTCCATTTGCGAATACATCGGAAGACCCAATTTATTGAAATAGGCACTAGGTACTAAAACAAAATAACGCGATTGACATGACCTAGATCTCTTAGCCGCAAAAACTTGTTTGGGAGAAACCTACTCAAAGCAAAATCACTCAATAACTGTGAAACAAATATTACTAAAAGCTCTTTCTCGGAATAACGGCAGAGCAAATATATAACTTATCTAAAGTTCGAATGGTATCGATTTTTGGTCAAACAATTGACCGATCTGTGCGATGCAATGTTCAAAAATGGTCAGAATTTTATTTCGACACGTACGATGGAGAATTGTCAGTTGCATGTCACATCACATAACACGGACATGTGGGATGATTTGAACGTTACAATTTCATTGTTGTTGCGACTTCAAATGGTTTACGAAATAAATGCAAAGTAAATCAAAGTCGTAAATAAAAATTTTGTAACTATAATATGAATTGTGTATTTTTAAACAAAAGATTCATTAATTACGCATTGATTAACTACAAAGTAATAAAAAATAAATAGCTCACAAGCTCCTCTTTTCCGTCCTAATAGAAAATAATTAAATGGCTTCCGTATCGCTCGGGTTTCCAAGTTAAGATGTCCTTCTTTCGGGGAAATCGTAGTAAATCACTTTATTTATTCTCTCCATATTTTCCCATAAAACGCGTCAGATTACGAGTATAAAGAAGGGTTATAAAAGTGCAAGAGCAAACAAAATTTATCAATCTTGTTAAGAAGCTACAGCACAATAACTTGTACAGTATTAGGTTATATAGCTGGAGAAGGAGAGAGAAGGAGGTACGTTTATTTACGTCTTCGTCTTACTCGTGACGTCACAACAGACGAGTTCATTAAAAACAGGGTGTTGATTTAAAGGAACAAGATTAGGGGAGTAATTACAGACGTGGATATAAATGCTTAAGATACACAACTGTTTAGAGCCTTGTTTTAGGAACATTTTGATTTGATTATGTTAATCAAGGTCCTTTGAGACGAGTTTTCTTTAACACTCCTTTTTCGTTTTGGGAATTGAATGAAGAGGTGTGGAGTATTCAAATCAGTTTGTGTTCTTTCGGGTGTCAATTTAATTTAATTTTTCAAGGAAAATGTTATCTTACGACATCTTTTAGAATGAAAATGTAAGAATAGAGGCTTTGTAAAGGTAAAGGAAGTAGACCGGAATTCCTGAATTGACATCAGTGAAGACAATGTAGTAATATTATAGGTACTACAATGTAATAACTAGAAAACTATTCATAGGTCTAACAGTAAACATAGTCAAAATAAAACGAAGATACTATTGGGATTGGTAAAATAAAATCATACTTATGTTCTTACTTCCTTATAATTGTTTAACTGCTGACGTTGCAATAAAAATACATTATAAAGTCTTCGAACCGTCTCCGAACCCAAGTGGCAATAATGTAACTTTACTTTGATGGAACAAGGAGCACGTTGTCAATTATTCTGCCTAATGTGCCACAAATAATGCAGTCGAAGTCACTTACTGGCCCCGATGATGAAGTGATGAAGTTTTAGACCACCAAATAATTATTTTTACATAAATTTACTTACGAAGAACAGATATTCACAACATCTCATTACTAGAACCATATCTGACACTCTTGCCAAACCAATCAACCAGCCCCTAAAAACGTACACTCAAAAATCACACATGTACTCAACCCAGCACGTCCTACAGCGGACATTTTGGTGACACCATAAAGACGAGATTGAACGATCATGTCACACGGAAACACTGACGGAGGTAGGGTTGTACGCGAGAATTAGAGTTGTCACCATACCCCGGACACGTCTGCATTAATGACGCGCGGGTTTTCCGCCCGGACGTCCGGATAGTCGCGGTTAATTATTACGGAGTGGGTCTGTGGAGCTTATTAAAACCCTATGGATTCTTGTTAGTGTTTATTGGGCGGTGGGTTGATTAAAAGGGAGTGACACTTTAACCAACTTATGTGTGCAGGTGGGAAAATATAGGACAAAACAAATGTACCACGTTTGACATATCGATGCATATTTTCTTGATAAGCAGCGCCACCTTAAACTGCCTACTTAAAGTGGCCAAACTGTAATCAGTCAGTAAAAGTATAATGAACATCCGATAAAAGCTGAAAATAAACTTTACGCGCCAGTAGAAGTTTTTGTCAGTTAAAAATAACAGTACAAAGGCGGATTTAATGCCTTGGATTTTCTGTACCAGTCTGTTACTAATAGCAGCGAATTTTGTCAATGACACTGAATGCCAGTATCAGTAATCCAAAGCACTGATGACACTGTGTAGACTGATGGTTCTGTTGCATTCAATTTTGTTGATGAATAAGACGAATCTGCCAACTTCTTGAGAATGTGTTCACGCGACTTCACTTTACATCATCATTAACTTCTTCACAGTTTTGACAACACCACTCGACACAGCGCTGCAGCACCGATTTAAATGCGACAAATGTGTGTGTGATCATGACGTGATTGGTTCAAGCCAATTCCGCGTTGATAAGTGTGGTCACTCCCTAAATGAGCGTCAAGGCGGTGTTTCATTATGAACTGATTAGATCTCTAATCAAGAAAGAATTAGTGGCGTTCGTGCTGGTTAAATGTTGTATGGAATAAACTAAATTACTGGCTGACTGTTTAATGCAGAATATTACGAGTAGTACTGTAGTTGGTAGATAATTTTCAAGTTTTACTAAATAGCAAGGAAAAAATAAAAATAGCTAGCAAACCCGTAGATGCGATCGGTATCATTGTTCAAACACGATAATATGTTTGTTTCTTTTGGGGTCAATGATGCCGCCGGTTTGGTAGTTAATTAGTCCATAGAGATTTTAGAATAACGAGTACAGCAACATAACTTTTATTGAAGGACTGATACGACACATAAATTTTAAGTATCCAAGAATTCAAAAATGCTCGATGCAGTTTTATTGCATTGAAAAAGAAAAAATTCACAAAAAGAAACAATTCGAAAATTTTAAATGCTAGAATTTTCCGAAATAAAAAAGGCGAACACAGAACCGTTATAACGCAGATAGAACAAGCATCAATCCAATAGTTGGATGACACTGTGACAATGACAAGGAAACAAAAGCGAAGGCTGACACAGTTCCGTTGGACGTGCTATACGTCCTATAGACGTAGCTAGGGGTGGACGAGAGGACAGGACTGGGTGGGTGATTAAACTGGAAATGTCCTACATCGGTGCTGGCACAAAATATGAAGAGTTTGATTTCAATTGTTTTGTGCTTTTGAAACTCCGGACGGGTTTTGATCGATAGGGATCTGAATTGAGGAAATATTTTGATGCTTTGATTTTATGGATACCTACAGAAATTGATGTACTAACGTGGTTATTTCTCTTATTTAGGCCTAATTTGTCAATAGACTGCTAACTATAATTTGATTAATGAATATGTCATAATTATTGTCATTGTGAAACTGTCAAAATATGTTGAGTAATCATACGATCATAGATCTCAGTTGGAAGAATGTTAGCTAATAATTATGATATACAGGCCCATAATTCATAACACTGAACGCCGAACCGAACTAAATTGGTCTGTTTAATGCCTAATGAAATAAGCTATAAGCCTAAACATATGAAAACATAGAACCACCTTAACAAAATAGCTTTAATAAAATTAACAACCCATAGTATCAATCTGCTTTTCCATAAAAACCTGCGCAAAACCGTTGTTCCGTTATTAAGTACTAAGACAGTGATTGAGCAGCGGCTCCGCCTATCACTCCAATGACTAAATAACATTGTCAAAGCGACAGGGACAATAGATGAGCTTGACACAGGGTCCGGAAAGGATGGCGTACGTACAATGTTATACATTGGTATGGGGGTTGATTAGGCTGATAAAATCTTCCCGCTTGTTTATGGCGAAGGCGACGTCGTATCAAATATCGATGATTCTATTCTTGGATATCGGTATCTTGGATATAGAGTATGGTAATATTTGTGTTATTTGACGCCATGGTCGTATATTTAGGAATACGACCGGTTTAACTACATCACTAGTTAGGCTAACCGACTTCGGCTAAAGCGACTGCATTTGATGGCTTTCTGGGGTGGTTTTCTAGAGCTATGGTAAAACTATAAAGGTATATAAATAAGTGTTTGTAAGTAAAGCAAGTTCCACATTATACATCGAATACAGAGGATCCTCAAACAAGATTGGTGTGTCTGTGCCCGATTTTATCGTATTTCAAGGATTTACTACACTTGTTTCGATATGGATTTTCTGTAGCGTCAGGTACTTCTATGATGCGTTACTTGTATGCACTACATGTGTTCCTGATGCTCGTGCATTTACAAAAACGTGATCTAGAAAAAATGCCAAGAGTGTTGTTTCTCGCAATTTAATTTTACACTAGATTTCCGTTTATAACGAAGTAAAGAAACATTTTTGCAAATTAAAACCATAATGGGGTTTATTAAGAATGCATGGTAGTTCGTTATATTTGTCAAAGAAAAATATCGTTGAGCACAAATGCCTAGTCGAATAAGTTTAACTCTACCGATGTAAACATTTTATAAATGGCGACAGTGGGTTTTTTCTGTTTACCTGCGAAATTCCAAACTTTCTAGTCACACGCATAGAATTCCCCAAACAATCTGTTGTGGAAACATTCATTCTATTCAAATTAAAAACAAATATGTCGTAGGCCTCACGACCTTACAATGTTTGTTCGAATGCAAGATCCGTATAGTAAACCTCAAAGGATTCGGTTTGTCAATTCTACAGTAAGCTCCCTAAGCTCGCATAAATTTTAAAGGAAGCCAAAGCGTTGCCGTTGCAGTAGCTTGTGCGGTATCGAATAATTAAGACTTTTTTAAGCAGTCTGTGAGTCGCCTTCTTAAAGCTGACTGACTGTTTTTACATTTCTGTAGTTAACTGATAGAAAAACGCAACAGAAAGCCGCTGCAAACTGAAAGACGGATTCGGAAACCAAATTGTAGAAGCTCAGCACTTAATTTTTTTTAAGCCCATATACAGGGTGTATTTCACCTCATCACAAGCATTCTGTATATCAAACTAAGTAACTTTACGCAAAAAATATTGCTGGGCAACAACTTTTTTTTTGATGTTCTAAATCATGTTTTGTGGTATAACTCAATGTAACACACTCAAAACATTGTGCGGATGGATGGATTGAATAGTACGGGGGTCGTAGAGATATTTTAAGTAAAAATCATGCGATTAAAAGTGGTATTTAAAAAAAAAGCTTGTCTAAATCTTGCAAGTTTGACCCCCAATATCTCCGTAAATAGAAGGTTCTCAGGTATAGTGTAGAACAAAAAAATTATTCGAATGACGAGTAGAACAAGTGCCTTTCGTATTCGTTAAGAGGTGTTTTACACCCTTTATATTTGATTGTGACACTAGTTTTCATCAAACCTTGTAAAAAAGCTTAATGTATTGACTTTATTTTAAAGATTAATTTATGAACAGTTTTTTATCACTTTTTACAAGTTTTCTATTCAGCCAGACTTTTTTACAATTCTGATTTCTTTTTATTATTTTTATACATCAATTCGTTGACAAAATATGTTGACATACATTATTTAAGTATGTTACAAACGTTCATTTGTATGTTACAATAAAAAAAAACTCGAAGTCAAAAAACTTGTCTTCTGCTTCTTTTCCTTCAAAGGAAAATAAAGAAATGCATTGATATTTTTTGACGTACGAGTTTAAAAAAATATCCGTTTAAGTTTGCAACTACGTAATTAAATAGCTACTGGCCTGTTGACCAGTAGTAGAACATATAGAGAACACGTTTACAGTAATAAAGTAGTGCTACCAGCAAAATAACATTGTCAAGGCGGAACAATAGATGAGGTTGACATAGGACCGGAAAGGACTGAGTAGACTTGTATATATGTTGTATTGTATACTGTTTATACAACCCTAGCAAGCTTGAATGAGGTAATTGTGAAGCTGAAACAATAAAAAGGTCACTGAGTTGAATTATGACCTTGACCTTATACTACCGTAAGGAAATACTTATCATCTGCCTAGTCATTTTCCCAACCATGTATGGGTCGCTTCCAGTCAAACAATAAAAAGGTCACTGAGTTGAATTATGACCTTGACCTTATACTACCGTAAGGAAATACTTATCATCTGCCTAGTCATTTTCCCAACCATGTATGGGTCGCTTCCAGTCAAACCAGATGCAGCTAAACCAGTATTTTACATGTAGCGACTGCCTGTTTGACCTTCATAACACAGTTAGTACTGGGTAATACGATACTCTTTGGTAAGATCCCGACCCAAATGGCGTAGTGGTAGTGACGCTACCTTACGTTCTTATGGTCCTGGGTTGGAATCCCGGTAGGAGCAAATGTTTGTGTGATGAGCATCGACATTTGTTTCAGAGTTATGGATGTTTATATGTATGATAAGTACTTATTTATTTACAAACAAAAAAGTATAAAAATGTAGTATATCGACTATCTGGTGTTCACGACACAAGCATTGCGTAGTGTGGCACTAGATAGCGCTGTGTTAATGTCCAGCATTTTATTTTATCATCTGCCTAGCCATTTTCCCAACCATGTCTGGGTCGCTTCTAGTCGAATCAGATGCAGGTAAATACTAGCATTTTACATGGAGCAACTGCCTGTTTGACATTCATAACACCGTTCATCATCATCATCATCTCAGCCGAAAGACGTCCACTGCTGGACATAGGCCTCCCCCAAGTGTCGCCACATTGACCGGTCCCTTGCTACTCGCATCCACCGGATTCCCATTCATAACACCGTTAGTACTGGGTAATACGATACTCTTTGGTAAGACTAGTCAGACTTTCAGATCCCTGACAAAACTCTCCAAATTCCAGCCAGGTTCGTGCTTTCCGAGACACGGAGAAAACTTGGTATGTACCAGGTACCTAATGGGTGGTCACCCATCTACAGACCAACCCAGGTAGGCGAGGCTTAACCTAAAAATCGACTCGAGTAGCTGTTATTATTTAGCCATGAACTCTTCCTTACTGTTTGTACTACAACTTCGTTATATGATTAACGAGATTCGGAGAAAAACTGAGATCAAGTGGGTAATTCTTGACTTGGTTACTAATTATACACCTCTAGCAAGCTTGATTGAGGGAATTGTGAAGCTGAAATAATAAAAAGGTCACTTATATTGTAACCTTTGACCGTATTACTGTGAAGCACTTACTTTATTGGTTGAATGACTGAAATTCTGCGAAGGTGTACAATCAAGTGAGAATTCTGAGAATTACAACTGAAACTGAAATTCATGGGCCGGGAAGAAATATTAATGTTTTTGGTAATGTTGATTGATGATTTAAAAAAAAAGAAAGAGAGTGTATAAATTATGATCCACCAATTACATGGTATAGCGATGCTTCGATCAGTAAAAATCAGTAGTTCCATACATTTCGACCGTGCAGGTTCGTCTGTAACTTTAACACGAAACAGAAACTTTTTGGAATAGCCCACATAATTTTTAAATATGCTGAATTCTTAGTAATAGTCTGTCTAAAAATATCCATTACATTGTATGTGGGAAACACAATTGTATCTGCCAAAAACGCGATATGGGGCAACAATAATCGTGTAATATTACGGGAAAAAATTGGCAGTTGCTTCATTGGGGTTGAATAATTATGTCAACTAATTTCAGTTAGTAGTTTTATTATATCATCATAATTATATAGACTTTATTGTATGTCAAGTTTATTTTTATTATCAAGAAATGTAATAGCAGTTTTACTATGAGACTTCAGATACAAGTACCTCAAGTCTGCTATTACAATAATTTGAGATTAGTCGATCATTGATCATAATGGTCAAGTTCCGTCAAATTTTGACAAGTTTGGTAATCTGATAATATAATGGCGTCATAATGACTTTCCAATGGTCAACCACTGACACTCCATTGAAAGAAATATCATAGAAAAGTAATCTCGTAGATATTGACAAATATTCGCATTCAGAAGTAGATTTCGAAAACCATTTGTACCAAGGGTTTTCTATTAATGGTAATACGACAATTGACCGACCAATCATCGACCATTGTGAATTTAGCAGATTATCAACTCTAAGCAAAATGACAATGGAATTGGATTGGGATCGTGTTGGAGTGTCGATTTTATAAAAATAGCAGAATTGCTACCCAATGGTGCCCGCCAATGGCAATGGGCCTGCCCCCTATTACATGGGACTTAAACTTAACTAGTAAAACCACACCTGACCGCATCACAATATCTTTTTTTCTCTAATTAGCTCACATTTCTCTGCCGTTCAGGTCTTGGTGCAAAAACTATAAGCCCTGTAAATACAGATTCATATATATGTTACCGTAAAATTGTCAAACACGTTATATTGTAATCTCTCTAGCGAGATTGTAAACTCTCGAAATATTGTCAACCGAACAATCTCTCTAGTTATACTACAATATAACGTGTTTGACAATTTCACGGTGACATATAGTTACACTGCTTTTGTTATTACATTCGTTCCCAAATTAACATGGCAATAATCAGGTCGTATCTGTAAATTCAGCTCACGTTTTGGTTTCTGTTGACGTAGCCGTATATTGTTTCGTATTTGTATGTATATTCGTCATTCTATTACTCATCATTGTCATTCTATACCTATTACTCTTTTAATTTTAGGCTAAAGGTATTTTTTAGAAATGTTACGGAGGCCATCTTAGCGGAGCTGGAATCGAAGAATCGAAGAATTTTTCGCCAAGGGCCAAGAATTTTCACAAAAACTGTTTTGTCGCTTTTTAACGTAATTGGCGATTTATTAAAAGTTCACAAATTAAACTAGATCCATTATTAGTGCTCTCATAACACGCGTAAGCGTGTTATGAGAGCACTTGGCAAATTGTAAAATTTGCAGAGCGATATATGTGGATGTGAAGGTATAATTTCTTGCACGTTTAGCGTTAGGACGTTTGCGGACGCAGAGGCAAAATTCTGTTACGATTATAAGTACGAATCCAAGTTTTTATGCGTTTCTTGAACTCATTGTTTATGAGCTTGATTTGAAGAAGAAATATGATGGCTTTGTTAGTTGAGTGATCTCTCTCAGTTACTTCAAGTAGGCAATAAAAACTAAGTTAAGTACCAAAGTTGGTCAACGAACGACCAATTTCAATTCTCGAGTTCATTTCCTTTTCATCTATACCTACTTATATTATAAAGCAGAAGAGTTTGTTTGTTTGGTTGGTTAACGCGCTAATCTCAGGAACTACCGGCTCGAATTGAAAAATGATTTTTTGTGTTGGATAGTCCTTTTATTGAGGAAGGCTTTAGGCTAAATAACATCACGCTACAATCATTAGGAGCGGAGCAGGAATGAAAAATGTTGCAAAAACGGGGACGTTTTTTTCCTTACGTTTTTCTCTCTTATGTGACGCAGACGAAGTTGCGTGGGTCAGCTAGTCTTTATATACAGAGTGGAGAAGACAATACGACAATAAATGAAAACACGCGTAATACTAGTTCATAGGAATAATTCTACACTAATAAAAAAATCCCAAAACCGAAATTAAAAAAAAAAAAACAGACAAAATCTAACTCTAAGGATACTCTTTATGACTCTTATTGGCCTGGTTTAAGGTCTAATTTGCAGTAAATCAAATTTAGCGAAAGTTTTAAATAGCGAGTTAGCAATGTTTTGACGTTTTACCGATGCGGGGGTCGTTAACCTGTTAGTGCTTTCTTAAAATCAGAGGTGACAAATAATTTCCTGTGACTAAACTACTTGATATTTTCAAACGATTTTTTTTTTTTGTTTGTTAGGAACGTCTTGAGGTATGCGTAGTTTAATTTATTGTCGTATTGTCATCACCACCCTGTATAGGAGAAAATTACAGATTAAATTACATTAAAGGCAAAACTTACCGTCGAATGAGCTCCATAATAAGGTACACCTCTGCCTTTTTTTTTTTTTTTTTTTAAGGATGGGAAATCATCAAATGACCCCCCCCCACTCTGGGCGGAGCGGGAGGGAGTGTCAGACTCTTACTGACTCTCGCCTTTTACGTTCCGGGGCCGCGGTATCTCTTTCGAACAGGCCCGCAACCCCGGCAGGCTTCGGCCCTTGCGGGCCCCTCTCTTTTGCTGACATCTCTTTGAGGCGCGCGTGGAACACGAACGCGCCGTCGACACGGCCTGTCGTCGTCGTTAGACGGCCGGACGGCTAGCTAGCCCATAGCCAGCCGTCCATAGGCCCGCATCTACGGTGGCCGGTAGCCACCACGTGGCCCCCGACGCCCGTTGCGTCTCCCGCGGCGGCCGGGAAGAGAGGATCTCTCCCTCTCTCGTTCCGCCACCTCCTTCGCTAGCATGACTGCTTCGCAGAAGGAGGCGACGGCTTTCCATTCCGTCTCGCTCCGGACCATGGATTGAACCAGGGCCGGACGCGAGAGGTCGCCGCCGCCGATCGCCGCCACGAGGACACGGCGGAGCTCCGCCCACGCAGGGCAGACTTCCACCGTGTGCTCCACCGTGTCCTCCGGTCGATCCTCGCAGTGGAGACACCCGGGCGATTCCTCCCGCCCGATTCGGTGCAGGTACCTCCCGAAACATCCGTGTCCGGTGAGGACCTGCGTCAGGCGGAAGGTGAGGACGCCGTGGCGCCTCTCCAGCCACCCCTCAAAGAGGGGACTTACCGCCACTATCGTGGCGTGCCCTAGGTACACCTCTGCCTTACACTACAAAAATTACAGGCGTGATGTTAATTTTAAGTCGTTTTTCGAGTCTGTAGGGATATACAGGGATTTTTTTAAATCTTTATTTATTTACAGGGTTTGTTCTATAAAGAATAATATGTCACCCTATGATTACATATAATTTAATCACTTTTTATAAAACAAAGTACTCCGCATCTGTCTGTCTGATAGCTTTAAACTCTAAAACCACTACACAATTGTGGAATGCAAATAAAGTTTGAGTATTGAGTAAACACACTGTATTTAAGGACCCATTAAAACAGTTGGATAAACTTTTAGGAATTCAGACCACCAAAATAAGGACAACGGCAGAAAAAATAGTAAAAAAAACGCATAGGTACTCATAAGAAAAATAAATCAGCTAACGAAAATACACTGAAAAGTTTGGTAACCCAATGCATTAACAGAACCATGACTTTATTATCTCGGTGTTTTTTTTTGCTTGGATATCTTTGGTCAGACGTACTGAACGCTGTGTTAAAATTCGTTCATCTATTTTAATGGGACCTTATATTTCTTTATTCCTACACAATAATTCATTCATATCCTACAAAAACTCTACAAGTATAAAGCCACTTTTGAAATACGTCACGCCAAAAACAGTCTGTCCCCTTGTAGTGACCAACGTCATCACTGCCACAGGGCAGGTCCGGTCTCTGACGCCACAACCGTATTCTACCTGACATGTAGCCCCAGTACAATGCCCCCGGCTTCCTCCTGTGACATGCTTTCATGTTGCGGCTACATCTGACGTTGAAAATTTTACGAAAGGAAACAAAATAAAAACGTCAGAAACAAAATTGTTTCTTTAAAGTAAGTTGAAAATGGAGTGGAACGATTTTAATTGAACGTATGAATTTAATTTTGTTTTAAATATGTTCATCAACATCATTATTGACTATACTACTGCTGGGACACCGGCTTTCTCATTATGAGAGTCAATGGGATATATTGCGGGATTAGTAAGTTGGTTTTTAACCTTTTGGACGCCATAGTCACATATACGTGACTAGCTTCTGCCCACGACTTCGTTCGCGTGAATTTCCCGTTTGCAACATTTCTTATTGCTGCTCCGCTCCTATTGGTCATAGCGTGATGTAATATAGCCTTATAGCCTTCCTCGATAAATGGACTATCCAACGCTAAAAGAATTTTTTATTTCGAGCCGGTACTTCCTGAGATTAGCAAACTCTTCTGCTTTATAATATTAGTATAGATAAGCAAACGCGTGCCCTGTACGCCAAACGACACAAATATGTGACAAATTAGTAAATGAAATTGTGGCTTGGTGTGGAGGACACGCGCGAGTGTTTATGCTGTGTCGGTCACAAGGTTAAGGATATTGTAATAGCCATATTATAAACTTTGGGACTCTGTTGAGTGCACTATGTGAGGTCGACAAACGAATAAGCAATTAACAGTTGTGTGACAAAACTGTACTGAGACTCACCATTGTTTGAATGAACGCATCATTATACTTATCCACGCCACGAAGGACCAAAGCAAGCTTCTTAAAAATAAAAAGCTTAATTCATCTTAATCTTCCTAGACTTTTTGTATCAATTAACTCACCATTGCAATCCACTGCTGGACTTAGTCTTCCCCAAAGTTGTGACACGCCAATCATGTCTTGCGCCTTCCTTATCAAGCCTATACAGGGTGTAAACCACCTCATCACAAAGCCGTTGACTAAGCATTCTGTACATCAAACTAAGTAACTTCACGCAAAAAATATTGCTAAGAAACCACTTTTTTTTTGAGGGTATAAATCATGTTTGGTGTTAGAACTCAGTGTGACGTACTTAAAACATTATGCTAATGGATAGATTGAATCAGGGGGGTGAAACTTCCAAACATTAGCGTCAAACAAAATGTTCATAGATAGTGCTGCCATCTGTGTCTTTGAGAACACAAACTTTTCAATTGTTTGACTGTTTTACAACTGTCATATAGAGAACAGCTATTTTGGACAACTTGTCAGTGAAGTAGATAGCCTGGCGGTGATAGCGGCTGCCTTGTAATTTATAGGTCCCAGGTTCGAATCCGCAGTTAAGAACTACTTTTTGTATTTACTTGGTTGAACAGAAACTATCAGTGCCATCTAACAGTTTGGGTACACAGTTTTGAAAACGAAAACCAGAGTTGCGCATCTATCTTGTATTATATAGTGTTTTATCTATGGATTGAATAGTACGGGGGTCGTGGAGGTGTTAAAAGTTAAAATCCTACAAAAAAAACTTGTAAAAAAGTTGTAACTTTGCCCCCATGTCTCTGTAACTAGAAGGTTCCCAGGTATGATGTGTAACAAAAAAATTATCGCAATGATGGGGAGCACAAGTGCCTTTCGGCTTCGTGGAGAGGTGTTTTACACCTTTTATGTTTTATGTATGTACTACTGCAATTATGTAAGTTTGTTATGAGTTTTGTTACAGCTTAAAGATTTAGATGTAGGTACCATTAAAAAAATACAATTACCCACACAAAGGCCGCTTTTGTACCAGAGATGAACGGAGATGCGTAGCGAGAGATGTGTGTAGAACTAACCACATAACTAGAATACCTCAAACTGTGAATAGAAGCGATATTATTGGTTTAATTCACATTCATCACTCGCTACGAAAACTCGTGGAAACGCATCCTTAAATTCAGAAACTCCGAAACGAAACTCATTATCCGCACAAAGACGTCAAGTGACGGTCAGCAAACAAAATCTCGTATTTACATAAACAGAAATTCGGAATTTAATCTACCATGAAGTCGTAACAGGCAAATAATCCGCATCCCCAAAAGATAACATTCCGATACTAACAGGGTTTTGCGTAGGGAATTTCTATTCCTAATTAAACTTATTTGGGGCGTGACTGAAATGACATCTGTGAGTGCCAGTAATGACGGCGCTGGTGCCAAATGGACACTGTTGGCGGGGTAAGACCGTATCGCAGGGGATGGCACGTTTTTGCGATCGTGTTGTGCCAATACTGGTATTATGTGCGTCCTATATTGAGTTATTGACGCGTTAGATTTTATTGCATTGAATATTTTTCAGAGGCAGAATGAGTTAAACGAGATTTGTGTTTGAAATGTTTTATGAATTGCTGAATTGCGAAATAAATTGTCAGTTTTTCAAATCGAATCAAATTCAATTATAGTTTGATTTTCATTTGCTTAAATCCATACCATTATATAAATGTGAAAGTAACTCTGTCTGTCTGTCTGCTACCTTTTCACGACAAAACGGCTGATCGGATCGTAATGAAATTTGGCAAGAAGGTGTATTTTAACCTAGGGAAGGACATAGGCTATATATTATCACGCTAATTACTTACGGGGGTGAGCAATATTGCATTTCGTCTATAGCTTTCAACTGTTTGACAACTGACAACTGTCATAACATGCATTGTAATAGAATAACTATTTTAGACAGATTGTCACGAGAACAAATAGCCCGTCGGTGACGGCAACCGCCTTCCGAACAGTGAGTCGCAAGGTCAAGCCTCAGTACAGACATAAAATACTTTTTGATTTTGTGTAATGCTGTAAGATTTCTGATAATAACTTTGGTTCGCACGTTCAAAAACCACCCGGTTTTCACTTTTTGTAACAAATTATTTTGTTTTTTTTAAAGCTTACATATTTCCAAATCATTGTTTTATACATTTTTTTTAACACTTAAACGACAGTTTGGGAATCATTTATTTCAAATAATAAATCTGTAAAAAAAGCGCTTAAACTGTTAAAGGATCTCACACTGAACCCTCTTCCTACTATTTCTTAAATTTTCGTCTGTGTCTGTGTGTCTCAACGTAGCCCTTTTACGTGTAAATTATAAAATCAATGTGGTTTGATTTAATGCACAAATTATTATTGTGCATAACTTAGAGAAAGTTCTGATTTTTGTTTCTTTGCAATCGGTGCTCTCCATCAAAAGATATATGACTTTAAAGTTTTTAAGAACTTATCATCATGATCTAAGGACAATGACATCAGCTATGAAACCAAAATGGTACTAATGAATAAAAATCACAATATAGAGGAGAAGAGAATAGTCAACATCACCCTGCTTTAAAAATCTATAACAAAGCCAGTAGAGTGTCTGTTCGACCGCTTTCCATAATTATGTTTTGCATATGTTCTCTATAAATGGCGTTGTTCATTTGACTCCATTTTCTGAATCACGTTTGTGTCAAGTTTGGTTTTTTGGAAGCAGTTCTCAATTCAACGCCTGTTTTTCTTTATGTAGATACCTATATTATGCCTGAGCAATACTCAAATAACCGAATGATGAAGTCGCACGAGACCGGTCAATGTGGCGACACTTGATAGGCCTATGTCCAGCAGTGGACGTCTTTCGGCTGAAATAATGATGAATGATGATAATTCAAATGGAGTAGGGTAGGACACCTAGCAAGGCGCGGTGATGTCAGGTGGAGTAAAGCTGTGACCAAGTGGCATTCTAGAAATCCAAACAGAAGTTTTGGTTGTCCAGCGGTGAGATAAGCAGACGATATTGTTACCATTGCGGGAATATCCTGGATGAGACTGGCACAAGAGCGTGGAGCTTGGCACAAACAAAAAGAGGCCTGTACCCAGCAGTCGGTGAAGTCGGACTATGAATGATGATGATGATGACGCATAACTTTTTCCAGAGAAGTCCGATTTTCATGATTATTTTTATTGAAAAGCGTGTTTAGCAAAGTTTGTCCCATTTTTTATTGAAAATAGTTGTGTTCGAATTCATGTGCGTATTGTATAATCATCGCTTGCTGAAACATCGTGAGGAAACCAACATGCCTGAGAGACATTTGGCATGTTAAGCCAAGTCAGAGGCCCATGGGCAGCATAAAAACTCTTACACCAGGTTAGGCAACAACACGATAAGGAAGGAAAGATCGCTTGGTTCGGTGAAGAAAGACATCGTGAGAAAACCACAGCATGCCTGAGAGTTATTTCTCGACGGCATGTAAAGCCAAGACAGTGGACCTTGGATGGCATAAAACTCTGACAACAGGTTAGGCACTAACCACGCGATAAAGAAGAAGATCGTTTTGGGGCTTATTTCATAAACCTTTTTGACAACTTTAGACCTGTCTGAAGTTTGACTGTGATCAGTTACAGCAGCTATATCGTGTGTCGGCACATTTCATGCACCTTGATATAAACTTTAGACCTAGCTAGAGTATGAGTATTATCGGAGGTCTGACGATGGAGACGAAAGGCAGTCACAAGTGGTCCGCAACTCTTCAAATCTGCTCTATCGTATTTAAGGCTCATTTCGTGCATCTTGATAAGAACTTTAAACCTAGCTGGAGCATGACTGTCATCGATGGTCTAACAATGGAGACTGAAGGTAGCAAGAGATCCTCAACAGTTAACAGCAGCTAAATCGTCATTGGGCTCACTTAATGCACCTTGATGAGAACTTTAGAAATTGCTAGAATATGACTGTCATCGAAGGTCTCATGATGGAGGCTTGGAGACGAAAAGAATTTGCAATAGGTTTTCAAGAGTTTACAGCATCTACATCGTATTGTGTTGACCCCTCTGGAGTATGACTACCATTGAAGGTCTGACTTTGGAGAAGGAAGGCAGATGCGAGAGATCACTTGATGAGAACTTTCGACCTAGCTGGAGTATTATATTGTCGAGTGTCCAAGGATAGAAACGTAAGGCTGTCGAGGGAAGAGTCCTTATTTGGAAAAACATAAGTTGAATATTTTGGCTTTTAATGTAAACCTATTCGAGAAAAAATAAATTGTTACTGACTTCAATCTGTACCTACTAATATTATAAAGCTGCAGAGTTTGTTTGTTAGGTTGGTTGAACGCGCTAATTTTAAGACCTGTTGGTTCGTCTTGCGCAGACGAAGTTGCGCGGGTCAGCTAGTTGATAATAAATAACAATATACAAGGTAAAAGTTAGAAAGTAAAACGATGGGCGGTCGTTCCATAAAAAATAAAAAGGTATTTTCAACTGCATCGAGTTGGAAAAAGTCAACCACAACATAGTTGGAAAAAGGCTAGGCAAATGATGATGGTGTTGCAAAAATATATGCCTTATATTTAATTATCATATAGGTATACAAATGTGGCACAAGGCATAGTGAATAATCCTTTCAAAGATTCAACTTCAAACCATTCCGAGATATTAATTAAATTGAAACAGAACTCAAAACACGAAGACCTTGATTGTTAAATTAAACATTGTTTCTTCCTCTGATTTCAGAATCAAAACATTTTAATCCTAACTTGATATTCAATTACAAAATCTAAAGGCCGTAACTCACTCAAAGTTGAAGTATCGTGGAGAGAATTTAGTGGCACTTGTGTTGAACGTAAGTTTATGAGTAACGGCCATATTAATTTTGGTTTAGACGTAATTATATTGAAATTAACTTGTTTGCTGATGCGGCCGTTGTACGGTTTTCAACCCTAGTTTGAGTTTGTGTTAGTTAGTGTGATTTTGAGGTTATAGTTGGGGAAGTGTATCTAGGAAGCACCTTTGGAGGTGAGTAATTAGTAGTACTGCTTTGAAGTGTTTTCTTGGTTGTTAGATAAAATGTGACAGTTTTAAAGAATTATAATTTTAATTTTAGTTACACTAAGGGTCAATACGCACCGAAACGCGATGCGACGCTGCGTGCAACTGAAAATATATATAAAAATTACAACTTACAAATTTATCATGGTAGAAAACAGACAAAATTGTAAATTTTACCCACAATTTTACATATTACAATTTAATAAACATGACATTACATTCTTTACCTACAGGTGACAATTATTAAAGTGCTGGTTTATTAAACAGCACTTGTCATATAACTTTACAAATATATCATTTATTTACAAAATTGTCGAATTGTAACTTTAATTAAACAGGGCCCAGGCAATCTGTACATCAAACTGAGATTAGACGCACTCTCGTTGGTTGAGTGGTTGCAATCGCAACTGTTAAGCATGAGGTCCTGGGTTGAAATCCCGGGTCTGTGAATTGGGTTTTTCCGTCAAGAATTTCTCAGTAGCAGCGATAGAGTCTAAATTTGAGCATAACTAGCAAAATGTGGGTGTACAACATTTGGCCTCTGCCTTTTTTTTATCAGCCTGTTCGCTCCCACTGCTAGGCCAAGGCTTTCCCCATGGCTTTCCAATCCTGTTCACAATATGACCAATCCGTCAAGAACAAATCCAGATCGTCACGCCAGTGTTCTTAACTCCTGCCTTTGGTACTTTTCGGATATTACAGGCGTAAACTTATATTGTCACTTACGGGATATCTTCCGTGATTATTCGGGAGCTCAACATTAAAAATAATCACGGAAGATATCCGGTCAGTGACAATATAAGTTTAGTTTTAAACCGTGAAAGCCTAAAACAGTGTTTTGATTACAGGCGTATTTTTATGTTATACTGCAAAATAGTTACTCGCTTTGTAACAACATTGCAGCCGTTGAAGATACTCTGGTTGTCCTAGTAATCTTTTTAGTTCCTAGCTCCACCTGTTTCTCGCTAATCGTCTACGGAGCAACATGTGCCAAACTTTATATTGTTTGCGTAAATTAGGCGCGTCCTTTGTTGAATTTTGCATGTTAGTTACGTTAATATTTTACTCAATTTGAAGTACACAAATTCATTGTGATCCTTTTTGTTTTAGTTACTGAAAAACTGGTTTCATGTTTACAGCGTCAATACGTTCTATACCTAGTTCATGAAATACCTATTTGTTCATTATTTGTATACTTTATAATGGTGTACTTTTTAATTAATCGTCCACGACTACGTATGAATGGTCAAAGATTAGTAATTTAAACGACGATCAATCAGAAACGGATAAATAGCGGAATAGTCAATCGCGTTCGTGTATGGACGGCCTAAGTATTTTGTTTTTAGGGATCCGTACCCGAAGGGTAAACAATGGGGTTCTATTAATAAGCCTGTGCTGTCCGTTCGTCCGTATGCCCGACTGTCCGTCAGCGCGCTGTTTCCTATGGGCCACTACGATGGTTTTGAACCCTTCATGCGCGAATCCGACCCGCTTTCGGCTGGTTTTTCATTTTCTAGGTTGACTTTAGTCAGAGATTATTCAAATCCTAACTACTATTCTTTGTATTGACAATTGTATAAAATTACTATCATCATCATCTGCCTAGCCTTTTCCCAATATGTTGGTGTTGGCGTCCAGTCTAACAGGATTCAGCTGAGTACCAGTATTTTACAAGGAGCGACTGCCTATCTTACCTCCACAACCCAGTTAATACTGGGAAATACGATACCACTTGATAAGACTGGTGTCAGACTTTTGGGGCCACTGACTACCTGTAACGACCGTCAAAGATTGACAAAGGACAGCCGGGACCAACGGCTTAACATGCTTTCCGAGGCACGGAAGAAACTCGGTATGTAAGGGTGGTCATCCATTCACAGACAAACCAAGGCAAGCAAGGCTTAACCCAAAGATCGACCCGAGCGGCTGATATTATAATAAATTTGTATAAAATTACTAAAATACGGATAATTAACGAAGTGTGGCAATTCGATCAAAAAACTAACAGATCTTTAATACATTGTCATCCCTTCTTTAAGTCAAGTACAGTTTACTAAATTCAATTTTTATTAAACTTCATTTGTCTCACCGCTGGGCTAGGGCCTTTCCCATAATTCTCCGTAACATTCTCCATAAAATCAAGGCCTGAATTCTTGTCGCGCTGACGGTCGATCGAGTACGCAGCACCAAACTGCGACGCTGACGTCAGCGGCGACCATATGCGACCGACCGTCGGTGTCACAAGAATTACGGCCTAAGGACGCGAACTCACAACCTCTCACACTACAATCAATAGCATTAGCCCCAACGCCACCATCACACGGTGACTTTAGCTTGAAATTCTCCAGCACTATCGACTCATTATTTCTGCCATCCCACAGTTCACTCCTTTGTTTGTTTGCGCGAGATAATGAAGTATCCTTTGGAGATCAGATAGCGACGGAGCCATTGTTTCCAACAATGGGTGACTTGTTTAAGAATTTCATGCTAAATTTTCGCGCTAAGTTTTTCGGTGATTAAGATAGTAAGAAACAAAAGTTCAGTTGTTGTGCAGGATACGGGTTTTAATGTGAAATGTTTGGTGGTGCGTTGTGTTTATGTGCACTATTTTTATGTATATTAGTTATGGTTTTTATTTTAATGGGATATCATCAAATGACTCCTCTCGCTCTTGGCGAGCGGAAGGGATCAGACTCAGGACATCAGGGTGTCAGACTTTTATTGACTCAAACCCTCAAAACCATGGATATATAAAAAACAGGAGAAGTGGCAGGGGGGCGTGTCGGTGTCCGCGCAACTGGCACAAGACCCCTCTCTCCAAACCTCTTGTGCCAGTTGAGGAGCAATGTATTTATTTTACAATAAATACAATGCTCCTCAACCACTACCCAAGTCTGTCGCTAAGTGGCTGGACAAGCAATGTATAAATCACAAAATGATAGTTCAATAAACACGTATACATAGCGTAGTGCGGCCGCTACTTCTTACAACGAGTTAGTGATGCGCTTGTGTACCGGTATTTATAAGCCGCGCAGATAGAGAATAGATCTGAAAATGGCGTCCGCTCGCATGCGTTCTCGCTCACTCTCTATCGCTGTCTATACTCACACAGTGAAGTACGCGCTACAAAAAAATAGTCAGTCAGGATTCGCTTTCCACGCTACTTGACGCACTCCGAGTTATCGTTAAATTCGTTCCCTTATTTTGTTGTTTTCGTTGATATTCATTGTTGGTTTTGTTGAGTTTGATTGTTATTTGTTTGGGTTACGTTTGATTGTTATTTATTTTCGTTAAGTTTTTGTTTCGAACGTTGACAATTTGCGATTGATTGACGATGGCTTCACGAAAACTCGCTCCTAATTTATTTAATTAATATTTTTGTCATTATTTCTACTATTATTAATGAATAATATTAAAAAAGAATAATATATAACAAAAAAAGTCAATAAAATCGATGTTTGAGAACTTGTTTTGCCAACCGTACCATGCGTACCCGCCGCCATTTTCAGATCTATTCTCTATCTGCGCGGCTTATACGTTCTGATTTAAGAAATACGGGTGTGTGCGCGACTGCGTATCTATTGTTTTTACTGAACAACATGGATAGTAGTTGCCGTGTGGTATGGAAAAAGTGGAGACACAGAGTTCCGATACATTTTTGTCTAACGGGCATATCTCCTTCTTTATTATGTCTATGGTCAAAATCATCCATGTTCCTTCCTCGCCCTTTATGTTCCGGAGCCACGGTATCTCTTTCGAACAATCCCGCCGCCAAGCAGAACGCTAGCGACCACTCGCCCTAGTAGCAATTGCCGTTGGCTTCCTTATGCCAACAGTTGGGAATGTATTGGCAGACGGTTAGTTGTTCCGCCAACCTAAACTTATAATAGACCCATCGTCATAAACATGCACTATTTGCCCAACGAATAGCCAACAAAGGGCCTTCTGTTACTATTCCCACTGTTGGGAGATTTTGAATGCATTTAAATTACTAAAACAACATTGAGCCAACTATCGACAGGCCTGCAGCTTCTATTCCTACTGTTGGGAGTTTTTTGTAGGGATTTAAGTTATGATAACAACTTACATCGGTTCAACTTAAACCTTTCAATAGGCCTGTTAGGTATGATACGTCTTACAATTATTGTATTGTCGAACTTAAATCGTATCATATTTATTAGAGAGATTTGATCCATAAATGATTGAACCTATCGATTGATGTCAAAAAGGTATATTATTTTTTCGAACTTCAGCCGATCCATCCCGGGTTCGATTCTGGTTCGAAATATTTTTTGAAAATCTTCGAATGCAGATTTGTTTCTTTTTAAAAATAAAGGTATGTCTCCTTTGAGTAAAATTTGCGTTCTCCAGTATTTAGAGTACTTTCCCTCCAGGTGGCATTGTAAAATTCCACCCTGTTTATTATAGTCTAGTAAATATATATCACAACACTAAAGAAGATGATTTAATTCCCTTGTTGCTATGATTCATCAGTATCTCGTAACTGATTGTTCTCAATTTATCTTACTTAGATATCTCACTAAGTGCAATCTTGTCAATGGTACTTGATATATTAACTTGTTAACATTGTACTGTGAGTGCAATCTAAGTAAATGTACCATTATTCTGGGAAAGTAGACGCGTAAGTACAGCACGTTTTAGTTCGTATCTTTAAACTAGATGGCGTTGTACAATTACGTCACGTTTCTGAATCGCGGTGTTAAGATTCTCCCGCGTCGAATGACTCTCGCGCAGTATTTTAGTGAATTCATACGTACCCGAATTAAGGTAAACCGTGATCAAATAGATGGTTCCCCCAGGGCGAGGCCTTCCCATTGAACTGCAGTCAGGTTCAAGGTTGACCCTTGCGATTATCCCTAATGTGGATAACTCTGATGCGTAATTTTTTAAACGTTCGCGCCGTCCCCCCAGAATTCTCGCAAGTTGGGACTTCGTAGGCAATTCCACGCTGTTTATAATATATCCATATAGTCTTAGTCTATGATTCCACGTTAGCTCCATCTCCATCTCAAGTTGGGCTTTCGTAGGCAAATCTTCGTTGGTCATCAGTTTTGAGCCCAACCCGCAAACTGCCCGCCAATTAATTGTATGCAATTGCCAACTAAACAGAGGTATGTGGCCCAACTAAATGCCAACAAAAAATGCTACTAGGGCGACTAACAAACTAGTCTAGTATAAAAACATACATTTCCATCCTATCCGTTTGTTCTTCCATTTAATACTAGTATCGTGTAAATGAATTCATTTAGTCGGAATTGTATCTCTCTGTAGTCTGCGAGAAACAATATCAAGTGCTGTAAAGTGATTGAAAAAGAAAATAAGTGCGTAGTCCGTGATGTTATTTGTCTTTATCTTTGTGAACCGTATTAACCGTTAAGTCTGATCAAACTATACTTAGGCTTAAGGGTTTTTAGTTATTTTTTTTAGAATACTTTCACGTTTAAATGCCTTAATGTACCAAGTGAGCGAGAGATAGTCATATCACTACAATCTTTCGTTGTCTTGAACAGAATTTACTCACAAGAATATTTTAATTATAGCCTATTACACCCATTACACTCAGGGATAATGTAACTTCCCGTTAGTAAAAGAATTTCTTGAATCGGATCTGTATTTCTGAAGATTAACCCGCTACGTACAAACTCACAAACTTATACCTCTTAATTATATCAGTACAAATTGTGTCACAGAAAGGCTGATGACTGGTGAAAGTTGAGGGAATCCGTTGGATGCGAGTCGCACGGGACCGGTCAATGTGGCGACACTTGGGGGAGGCCTATGTCTAGCCAGTGTCTTATAACTGTAATGTCGAATCATCATTCATCATAATTCTCTTGCCCTTATCCCAATTTATTTGGGGTCGGCGCAGCATGTCTTCTTCATCCATACCTACTCCTCTATTTTTCGTTATCTCATCAGACACTTCCTTTCTTACCATATCCTTCTTAACACAGTCCATCCATCGTTTCTTTGGTCTTCCTCTACTCAAATACCCATCCACATTCATGCTCAAAACTTTTTTAACGACGTTTTCCTCATGCTGTAATGTCGAATAATGACACAAAAGCGCATGTCACTATACTTGCACCACTTGATGCTTCGTGAGTCATATTTTGGAAACACATACAAAGATTTGTCGTACAAATTATACACGTTAAACTATTTTGTCAAGCAATATATTTTTCCCCACAACAAGACATAATAATAGCTTGTAATTGTCACACTGCAAGGCGAGTAACTTTTCTCTTATAGAGAATGAAGGAACATTAATCATTGCGCTCTCCGCCTGCTTGTTGGTCACTTCAGACCATTATGTCTTGGTTTTCTCGCAATGTTTTCCTTCAGTGCACTTATTGTGTTCAAGATTAATCTGAAAATGGTGGTTTCTTAAGAGAACTCGAGATATATGAAATTTTACGCCCACTGCTGGGAAATATGGACTGCCTCGTTGGTCTAGTGGTAGCAAGCGCGATCGTTGGACATAAAGTCCTGGGTTTGATTCCCGGGTCGGGCAAAGTGTCATTGAGTTATTTCATCAGGAATTTCTCAGAAGCAGCCACGGAGTATGAATTTGCGTCCAATTGATGGCAATAAGCTCACCCCCTATTATATGGGACTTAAACATAATTGGTAAAATGTAGGTGTACTGTTTGGTACACCTCTGCCTTACTCTTTGAAGATTACAGGCGTGATTTTACGTTTGTGCTGGGAAAAAAGCGCCCGTAAATATTTTATTTTTAGATGTCTATTGATTATCTCAATAATTCAGTCTGTTAGAACACAAGTTTGCCTGATTATTTTATGTATAACAAGTTCGTAACAAACAATTTCCTCGGTTGACTTTTTGCGAAGGCGAGGGTAACTTCGTTTCTGAGTTAATTCTCATTTCCAGACTAGAAAAGAAAAGTTTGTTGAACGAATAAGTGCCATCGTATGTCTCCTAATTCGATTACTACCAGTCACTAAGAGCTGATTCGCTTTGTTTTTTGCACCCATCACGAAAATAAAATCGGATTTCCATAAAACGGACAACGACTTTGGAAACAAACATTATAATAAACTCAAAGTCTTTACTGAAATCACTATTGCCACTATTCTTTCGGTCGTTGAATAACACCCAAATGTAATAAAAGACAGAATTAAGATGGCTCAAAAAGAAATATTCCTTCGAATATAATCTAAAAAATACGTAGACAAAGCCCCATTTGTTTTTAGTAGTTATTTTCTATTTTTACTACACATACTGCGGACTATTAAAGGTTGGATTCATCCGATTTCATAATACCAGTCGTTTAACACAAATAGATATACCGAGTATCGCTGGAAGTCGATTCAAGAACGAAATATCGGTTTCTATTTCGATTCGATTGTACTCGACATTTCCCGACTTTTTCGTTATAACATATGATATAGAAAAGTGAAGATTGGCAGGATATATTAAATAGGGCGTGCCTACATTGTCTCTGAATTGATTTTAGGGTGTGATCGAGAATTCCGCAGTGTGTAGTTTCAGGGGAGGACAGTTTACTCACCAAGGATATTGATACTCGTATTGCCAAGTAATTGGGCTGTAAAGGTCAGATGGTAGTTACTCCCTGTTGAACACTAACCAATGTTAATCAGTAAGGTCCTATAATTAGTTTCTAACGCTCTGTTGATGATCTAGTTTGGCTTGCGTTAAGCAATTAATGCTATTTAGTTTACTAATATATTTTGTAGTTGTAAGTGAGATTGTTACTAACACTATGAGTTAAGTTCCTTGAATTAACAATTGAATTATTATTATTATTTCCTGTATTAATTTTTGGTAAAAAAAAAAATTAAATATTAAGTTAAAAAAATTAAAAAACATTTAAAAATATCAAAAAATATTATTATTATTATTCTTCCTCGTCTTGTTAAAAGTTGTGATGCGGTGACTCGTAGCTTAGTCAAAGCACACAAAATAATATGGCCAAAGTTTTCTTCCACTAGGTAGACCGATGTCCTGGTGAAGGTAGCGGGAAATCACTGGATGCGAGTCGCATGTGGACCGGTCAATGTGGTGAGACTTGGAGAAGGTCTATTCCATCAGTGGACGACGTTCGGCTGAAATGCTGATGATGATGATGATTATTATAAAAAATAAACTAAAAAACACGCCTATGGCAATCACTTAAGGACTAAGGCAGATGTTTACCGTAGTACAGTCGGTAACACATCAAGTTACCACAAACTGTCTAATTTCTCCAAATGAACTAAAACTGTTGACGGTTAAGTTCAAAATCGAATGAGAAAATTTGACAGTATCTGGTAACTGTACATTTACATTTAAACAGTTTTCTAAATTCTTTCATTTGTTTTTCCGCAGTTTTTACCGCAACAGACTTTACTGTTGAGGGTGTGATTGTAGCCAAACCATAGTTTCTCAACTATGTTCCCACTGGCAGTTTAGAATATACATTATTACACCTAGCTGTTTGTTTTAATTAAGGGTATAATAGCGATCTACATAATAATAAGGTTCTCTTGCACGACACACTAATATTCATAATTATGTAGATAGTAGCTGGTACCCGCGACTTCGTTCGTGCGAAAAATGTATACGTGTAGGAGACTGCCTCATTGATCGAGTGGTCGCAAGCGCGACAAGTTTAAGCAGACTATAATCTGTCTCTGTGCTAAATTTCATCCAGATCCGTTCTGCCGTTGTGGCGTGATTGAGTAACAAACATCCATCCATACATCCATATCTAAACATTCGCATTTATAAGAGTAGTAAGATTTAGTGTCAATTCAAATAATTTAAAACATTGTTACGAAATGTTGTTATTATTGATAGCGTTTATTTATTTATCTTTAATTCAGGTAGAACCCATACATTCGTAAATATTTCTTAACCTATGTTAGTATAATGACTAAAACACACAATAACGACAATAACAAAAACAAAAAAATAAAAATTAAATGTAGGAATTTAATTGTCGCTATTATGGGCGTAAGGCTAAATTATTAAAAGGTTTAGTTGGAATTATTTCTGTCCATGTATGTATTTTATACGTTTATTATTGAAATATGGGAGCAAAAGTCGTAGTGAATTATGTTTAGTGAATTGTGGTACAATTGAATCCAAACCACTTTTTAATGATTTATAATAACTCCTTTCACACCCGATATTAAACTATGCCTCATTTTAAAAGGCATACAATTAACGAACCACCAAATGGAGCAAAATGTAACGGCAAAATCTGTTTTGATTGCCAAAAGTAGTAAATGATCACCAAAACTAAAATTTTGAACAAAAAATTTTTTTTTTTAGCATAAGAGCACCACAAATTGAACTGTTATGCTCTTGCATCCTAGTCGAGGGAGACCCGGTCGATGAAGTACCGCTTCGCGGGGCTCCTACTCCGTAATGATTTTAAAATAGTCGGCCGAGGCAAAACTAGTTTGTCATCAAACACCTCATTAAAATTTGGTGCTCAATTTACTAAATTTGGTGATCAATTGATATTTTAGGTGATAGATTTTAGTGGTCACAATGTTACTTTTGGTGGTCATTATATTTTCCCCCATTTTAAAATGTGTCAACCTCTTTTATAATAAATCTTTAAACAATGTTCAAAGACCAATATTACTATTCCATTTCTATAAACATACATTATGCTATGTCACGTACAGTGACGTCTAATAATATGTAAACACTTAAGATTTTTTTTAAATTGTGTTTCTCTTAATCTACTGATTAAAATGTAATGTCATTACGTACATAGTATTCTGGAACTTATATTTTTATGAAAAGTATCCAATCTCCTAGTTACAATCGTTATTTCTCGCGAAAATAGCTATAATATTAAGGAAAGTGTATACATATTATACATATTATTAGACGGGACTGTACGCAAAACATATAGATACCAACAGGTATTATTGTTAGCACTAAATTGATTCCCGTCTAATGATACCGTGTGGGTGGATTGTAATATCCGACCCCGTATTACATATTAGGAATGTTATGTGCCTTACACGTTATGTAATGTAATATTATATGCAAGGAATGGTTTGGTGTCGCAGTGGAATTTACTGAAATTAAATCCGTGTTTTAGTGTTTATTTTTTATTGGAGCAACACTTTTGATACTCGGTTAATTGAGAATCCGCAATTTTGTCCACAAAAATCAATATTGTTTATGCCTTAAGGTCTTAAGGCCCAGTTACACGACTCCGCTTCTACCCGGGAAAAATAATATAATTCAAATATGAGCTTTAAATATTTCTCTTTAGATATACTTTACATTAGCATTGACAGCGGTAAGCCCGCTGAAAGCGAGCTGTCTGCTAATTTATGTTGCCAATGTAAAGTATATCTAAGAAGCAATACATACCTGAAGCTTATATTTGAATTATATTATTATTTTTGTTGGGTGGTACATACATATAGTCGTTATAGTCGTTTATGTGGGCTACAACCTTAAATCGGCAAAAATTAAGATTCGACCAAAAAAGCTTTATACCTTTCTAATGGTGAAAGAGTTTTTAAAATCGGTTTAGTAATTCTTGAGTTAAATCATAACAAACAAGCAAAAAATCTTTTTTTTTTGTATGATATTAGTTTAGATTACATTCTGGGAAACTTATCTGGAGTATGACTGCCTTGTTGGTCTAGTGGTCGCAAGCGCAACTGTTGATCGTGAGGTCCTGGGTTCAATTCTCGGGCCGGGCAAAGTGTTATTGGAGTTTTCCATCAGGAATATCTCAATAGAAGCCTAAAACTGTAGATTAGGGCCCGGTTAATGGCATTAAGCTCGCCCCTTATTACATGGAACTTTAAACAACTAACAAAATGTGGAACGTCAACAAAATGCTTAGGTATGCAGGCGAAAGTTAGTTAAGATTGATGTTTTTATTCTTTCACGCAGAAATTACTGAACACGTTTGTATGAAATTGCAAACAAATTGATTATAATTCTTTTGCATTCATAATAGTGGTAAAACGATTGCTAGCCTGCTTACCCAACTCTTTTGTTATGTATTTACTATTTTACTTTTTTATCGCTGGACATTACACACAGCGCCCTCTAGTGCCGCACTAAGCAAGACTTGTATCGTGGTCACCAGACAGTTCATATACTACATATATACTTTTGTTTTGTGAATACATAATATACATATATAAACACTACACTGTACTGTACTGGGTGATTAAGCACCACTCTATCTATTTCCTCGGTCATTGTAAGCGTGATAAAATATTATGTTGATGTTGTCTATCTGTAATGTAACCACCTGAGAATCAAACTCATGACTTAAGGGGCCGGCGGAGCATGTGTAGTTCATACAAACGTAATACAAAAATAATTTGTAAATCAAACATATTCTTAAGGTAGTGTGTATTTATTTCGATTGGATTACAGAATATCTACAGGGTATAAACAACCTCATCACAAAGCCATTAACCAAGCATTCTGTACATCATACTTGGTAACTTTACGCAAAAAATACTGCTGGGAAACAACTTTTTTATTTGAGGTTATAAACCATGTTTTGTGGTAGAACTCAATGTAACACACTTAAAACATTGTGCTGATGGATGGATTGAATAGTACGGGAGTCGTGGAGGTGTTGAAAGTCAAAATCTAACAAAAATAACTTGCATTATATTATATAGAACAAAAAAAATACCGCAATGACGGGGAGAACAAGTGCCTTTCGGCTTCGTGAAGATGTGTTTTACACCCTTTATGTATTTTGAATAATACATATTTTGAATTGACACATACGAGTTATGAGAAAATGAGTTTTCTATAGAAATTTTAAATTCCTCATAATCTCGTCTATAAATCATTGTCCTTTCAAAATATATATTTGTGGGAACATAGATATTTTGTAATCCAATCGAACTAAATACACACAATGTTAAGAATATGTTTGATTTACAAATTATTTTGGTATTACGTTTGTATGAACTACGCAAACGCATGCTCCGCAGGACCCTAAACGCAAACATTAGAAATTTTGGTCAACTTATCCTAACCCATAATTTATTAATGTTAGTGCAGTACGGTGTAAGTTTCTCGATAATTTGAGGCAATTAATTGGCAATTTATTATTTAATACCTAATTCAAATTAATCTATACTAATATTATAACGCTGAAGTTTGTTTGTTTGTTTGTTTGAACGCGCTAATCTCAGGAACTACTGGTTGGAATTGAAAAAATCTTTTTGTGTTGGATAGTCCATTTATCGAGGAAGGTTATAGCAGTATAGTAGTTATATATATCATCACGCTATGACCAATAGGAGCGGAACATAAATGAAAAATGATGCAAAAACGGGAAAATTTATTCCTTTTGTGAGCTTTTTCTCTCATATATGTGACGCAGACGAAGTTGCGGGGGTCAGCTAGTATTCAATATTCTTTCGGACTACAAACATATAATCAAGCAAAAATACACAGCAGGAAACGAAAACACGCAACACTTCCTTTCTATTTCCATACATACTAAAGCAAGACACTATCTCCAACTAAATAATATGGCCGTACGTGGAGCCAAAGACTCACCATATCCCTTCCCTTCCATATCCGGTATCCAACGTTTATTACTAAAGGTCTTAATAATGATGTTAACGTTCGAGAAACACGTTTACATGAATTATTACTGAGTTAGGGAAACTTGGATGTATGTATTTTAAAGTTGATTATGTTTTAAAGGGTGTGGGTGGCCGATGTAAGTTTGAAAAGGGAAGATACTCTTGGGTTTTGATATTTAATATATTGTGTCAGGGTCGATTTGATCTAGTTCAGGGTAATTTGAAGGAAGGGCGTGTATCGAAATAAGACACTAGCAGGCAGTCCAGTCTTAAGTCCTTATCCAGATCAAAGACTGCCATTGTATGCCAAATTTCTGCGAAATTTGTTCAGCTGTTAGGGCATTCACCTTCCAGTAAGTGGACCAATGACATGGTGGTAACGGGAATACGCTGAATGCGAGTCGCACGGGTCCGGTAAATGTGGTGACAGTTGGGGAAGGCCGTTGTCCAGCCCGCTTAGTATAACCACCGGAGAAACTGTCATTGAATCGACAAAATGACAGATGTACAAAAGATTTGTCGAGTCTCTGTCGTGTCTATGGTGGTCATGCTACGCGGGCAGCAGTGGACATCTTACGGCTGAAATGATGATGATGATGTGAAGACATAAAACTTAGCAGACAGTTTTGCGTTGGTTGGGAAACTCGCCTTTACGGCATTAACTCATTTTATTAAGGGAAAATAATCTCAGTAAAGATGAAACCATTATCAAAAAACAAGATACAGTTATGACGATAAATATACAAGATACAATGATGTACTTTTGTACTTTTGAAGTGTGTTTATTTAAAAACAAACTATAGTAGCAAGTCTTAAATGAAGGATGAATTATGTTTATTTTTATATGTCAGTGAGAAATATTGGGGGGTAACGTAGTATGTAAGTAGCAGGTGCAGGTAAATAGGAGCCCACTTTTCTACATAACTAAACAACTTACAACTGGAATTATGCCCAGAAATGAAAACATCCCAACTAATCCTTATGTGACACATCAAAGCACTCCACGTGTATCATTCGCACGAAAGATAATTAACCCCCCCCTTCAGTCCTAAAACTTGTCTTACAGAACACATGCGTGCCTGCTCTTCTCCTCAATACACATCTAATAAAATCCCAAACTTTAACAATGCCTTCGTGACTTTAGGCTGCTTGTTTAACATAATACCTTAGCCGTTAATTTAGGCCAAGTCGACCTTCGCAGCATGTAAGGGTTAACACTTATGAAAATGTAACAAAAGACCATTGTTAGCTGTTTCGTCTCTAAAGGGTTTGTTTGGCGATCTTAACTAGTTGCCTTTGTTGTATAATTTTTGGTGTGTTTGTTATTTTTCGTGACGAAATACGACGTGAAAATGCGAACGACAAATTTTCGAACTGTGTTTCGGAGTTCTATATTCTAGTTGATAATAGTACATTTTCATAGAAGTGGAGAAAGTTTGTTATTGTATTTGAGGCGCACTTAACACACGAGCCGTAGGCGAGGGTATTTTTGAGCCGAGAACTGCAATAACAAATGTTCACATGTATCAAACGATGTTTTTCAATACACTTTTGAAGAAATAAAACAAAAGAATGACTTATGTCATCGACTAAACACGCATACATTTTAAAACCCTGTTTTCTTCTAAAATTGAATACCTTTAATCTGTAAACCACTTTGATGGGTAAGAAAAGTAAAATCAATCTCTAAATAACATTTCAGTAGATGACATCATAATTATTACAATCCAAGTTATTTTCAGTAGCAAACTCTAAACGAACTGTCTACATCACAATGCACCCAAAACTACTTCTGTAACTTCAGCGAAATGTTAGACAAATAAAGTTATTTGAACATCATAATTTCTAGATTCTAGATAGACTCACAAATCAAACTGACAAACTGCCATTGAAGTCGTTAGTGAGACTTCGCTGCATTCGGCTCGACTTTCAACTAGTTTAAATTGAACTAATGATGTGAGTTGACATGACGACTAGGTTCGAAATCTTATAGAAATCGCATACCTGAATGGAGTTTGAAATCGTATACCTACTTTTCAAACCACATGCATACTCACTCTTTTTTCACGTGGGATAAGTAGAAACCACGCCACCTGCACCTGAGATGTTTAAATACTCCGTATGTTTTGTCCACGTTCATATCGATTTTGTGTTTTAGTTACATACTCCGATTGCAAATGGTGTAGAACAAAACAAAGACGTTTTTCACAACCTTTGAAGTTGCAAACGTATAACACCTACCCTTTTTGTTTGGCAGTCAAGCATTTTTGAACATCAATCATTAAACTAATTATAATATTATCGCACATGTTTACTAATTTCTCTAATAAAGTTTATCTATAGAAATTAAAAGCATGCCAAAAGACCTCCTTCTTCATAATGTCCCACTGGCACCTGTCGTTGCGTCCTATAATTTACGGTATATTTTAGTTTGTCGTGTCACCCAAGCGATGATATATAGTCTGTCGTAGGAAGCAACTTTTAGCATGAATTTTAAAGTAGAAAACTTGCTTGAATTTATATTTTTCGTATATTTAGTTAAGCCAAGAATCTGAGGGAAATGAATCTGCATATTAAAAACATACTTTATGGCTTTGCGAAGGTAGAGGAAGTCTGTGACTGTCGTTTTATTTAGAGAGTTCTTGCCTTTGATATTTATTGCGAGGAACTTATTGAAACACTAGCGGTTTCACCCGCGTCGTTCATGTTCCCGTGAGAGTACGGGGATAAAATATAGCTTATGTCACTCAGGGTTAATGTAGCTTTCCAATGATGAAAGAATTTTTAAAATCGGCTTAGTAGTTGTTGAGTTTATTCATTACAAACATGAACACGCAAAAAAATAAAAATAAATCCTCTTTATAATATTAGTTTAGATTGTTTATTCAGCACAAAAACACGCACACTGCATAGTTGGTCAAGTTGCCTTTCATATCCTACATCTGGTAAGAGAATGGATGTCTTTTGGCTGATATAATGATGATACGAACTAACAATCACTGAAAAAATATGGCGATTGGATCCCACGTCGCAAAAGATTACGTAAATGTTACGAAAATATAGTATTCAACGAGGTTATTTACATGAACATAAACGAATAAAATAGTCAGGAAGCATTTTGCTTTGTGCTAGGGAAACGTATAGTTTTCCCGACTTTTAAACTGAAGTATTCACCGCCAAAGTTCACTTTGTTACTCGTACATGGAATTATAAAACGCACTTTGCTTGAGTGCGTTTTATTTTTCATGAAACATGTATGAAGTTGCATACATATCATACATTTAAATTTTTGCAAAACTTTGCTGGGCATGGAACTGTTTATTCATATGAATGTAAAATGAAATGAACTAAATAAATAGGTTGCATTTTTACGATATAAAACTGGGGTGACCGCTTTTAAATGTTTTAGGTAAGTGCATCAAAGTTTGTGTACGTTTGAATGGTGATTTAGTACTTCAAAATACATTACATTTTATTCAAAATAATAGCTAAAATATCTGTATTTTAGCTATTATTCTCTAGGAATCTGCTGTTTCCATGAGATGAAATGCAAAACCAATGCTCAGTCTATTTCAAGAATAATGATTCCGCGTAGCGGTTATCTGCTACGAAATAGCGTAGCATTGACGACATCACGTTGGCTACGGCGTAGCATTTGCGTAGTCGCTTCACAGACAAAATGTTATTTATTGAAAGGAGAGTAGATTTTTAATCAGATATCTCCGGTTATCCTCGGGAAGTTGTGAGAGTTAATTGAATAGGTTTTTTAATGGCACCCGTGGGTCGTCCATGAAACTGTCCGTACTTAAACGTGTTTAAACCCAATACATTACTTGTAATGTGGGTCAAACTGACCACAGCAACCGGACCTCACCTACATAGACTAATCTATACACAATTTTAGAGGGCTCTAGTTTAAATTCTGTTTGTCATTTTCAAAGGCTTTTGATTAATATTTAAATACGTAATCACCAGTTTTAGAGTACCTAACTACCTTACCTAATCCAAAATGTGTTTTAATTTTGTTGAAAATGTCTGCTGGAAAATACGGTGACCAGCGTTTTGTTGACGTAATCCCTTAGTTTCGTTTTATGACAGGTGGGGAAGGGCCATTTATTGCCCTGAACACGAAATGTAGCACAAAATTGCGTAGGTTTTATTTTTTCAACAAGCTTTACGAATAATAAACTTCGCACCAGAAAAACAGGGGCAGTCTTAGGCTCCATTAAAGACAACATTACCGGGCCACGCCTCGGTTCTAAAAACATGAGATTTTTATTAATGTAGTCTCTTTTGTTCTCAAAATAGTTTGGCTTTTGTTCCTCCACAGATAAGTTTGTGTAAACAAAGACGAATGGGTGTTTCTCGCGTAATCTAGTACAATAAAAATGTTTGTCGTCAGTAAAAGTGTTTCTTTTAGGTCCTGATTTTTTTTGTTGTTGCGTATATTGTGTTCTCGGGTATGTAAATGGTGACAAAAAAAGTGTAATGTGCTATGTACCTCTAGTTGTTTTGTTTGATATGTTGCTTTTGTTTTTCTGGAAGGTTTTTTATCAACGCAAATGTGTAAATCATTTCTGTTCACACGAAATGTTTTTTGTTTTTTTGCGGATGATGTTCATTTATTTTAATTTCAACCAAAGTATCCTGTCAGATTATAATAATGGTGACTTAAAAGTTTTGATATTTACTGACATTCAAACATTTAAAGACATTTACATGAATTAACATAATATAAACTGACATGTAATGCCGAACGTGAACATGTGCTAAGCTTTTATCCGTTATTTTAGAATACTCGTATTTCAGCAAACTTAAACATCGATCAGGGGGTTACCATGACCCATGATGCATGAGCAGTATTGATTTAAAGTGACTCTTCTGTGGAAAAAAAGACGGAGCTATAGAGGACGTTTAGCGCCATCTCTTACCCACACTGAAGTATGATTAAAACAATATTGCATTAAAACGTCATAGTAGGCCATTAGGTGCAGTTGTGGCAAAATGACAAAGCCTAACATTTATAAAATACTAGCTGACCCACGCAACTTCGTCTGCGTCACATAAGAGAGAAAACCTAAAGGAAAAAAAACCCCGTTTTTGCAACATTTTTCATTCCTGCTCCGCTCCTAATAATCGTAGCGTGATGTTATATAGCCTAAAGCCTTCCTCGATAAATGGACTATCCAAGACAACAAGAATTTTTCAATTCGAGCCGGTAGTTCCTGAGATTAGCGCGTTCAACCAAACAAACAAACAAACAAACTCTTCTGCTTTATAACATTAGTATAGATTTTGCAAAAAACACCAAAATATTTCTCAAAGCAACTTACAAATGTTTCCTTCAGAATCACCCCTGTAATGAGTCTTAAACGTTCACATTGAGTAATGACTGCAACTGTAGATAAAATTAAATGGCGTGCTAATGTCACGCGATATCTGTCTCGTTTAGCTTTCTATTTCGAGAATGTTCCAAATAATTGTTACAGGATACTTTGCACGCAGTTTTGCATGTATTTATGTCTTTTTTGTACTGTTATGTAATTTTCGTGAGATATTTGTTGTGGAAATGAGTGAATACTTATTACATGTTTTAAATCTGGCTTGTTGAATAATGAACTCTATGTTCACATATTTAGAATAACGATTGAGTTTGAAATACTTACTTTGCATAGCATCACGATTGCAATCCATGAAAGGATAGACAGTGGTGTACCTAATAGTACAACCACATTCCGCTAGTTATGGTTAAATAGGTTAGCGCCTATTGCCATCAAACGGGCACAAAACCAGACTCCATCCAAAGAAATTGTAATTTATTTTACATTGCAACTCAATAAAGTCTTTAGTCTTAAAGTGTAAAAACTTAACACAGAATAATAACTTAGGTACAATGAACTGTAAAACACCCACATTTAACGATAGTCGAATAAAAACAAAACGACATGGACGACCCGAACTCCAAACCTTCAACTCAATTAACGTCAACTCAAACAAATGAATGACCCTTTTTATGCCGAACCCCATTTTCAGTTCACAAAACAAATAACCATTTATAAAATACAAATTCGATGTGACAATAAAACATGCCTGGCATGGAAGACCACAAATTATTTCCTAGTTCACATTTCTCTCCTACATTGCATTGGTTCGACAGGTACGTAACCAAAACAGTCTTTTAAAGCATTGTGTGCCATAAATCTGTCAGCAAGTACCATTTCAATGCCCATTCAACGAATCCTTTACGGGTCTGAAAAGCTTTTAATGATTCTATACGAAACAGGGTCCTATTACGGCAATCAATGAGTTTATTTCACGCGGACGACCTTTGGCTAAACAGGGTAGGGTCGGACCATTTTTAGGGTCGTGCAGAAAAAACATAAAGGAACTCGTAGCTAAATTTGACGACCCTAATGGCGCAGCGGTAGTGAAGCTGCCTTACGTTCTTAGGGGCCCGGGTTCTAATCCCGGTAGGAGCAAATATTTGTGTGATGAGCATGGACATTTGTTTCCGAGTCATGGATGTTTTAAATGTATAATAAGTATGTATTTACAAACAAAAACGTATATTTATGTAGTATATCAACTGTCTGATGACCACGACACATGCCTTGCTTAGTGTGGCACTAGATGGCGCTGTGTGTAACGTCCAGCAATATTTATTTATAATAACAGCCGCTCAGTTCGTTATTCAGGTTCAGCCATGCTTGACTAGGTTAGTCTGTGGATGGATGACCATTCAATACGTATGGAGTTTCCTCTGTGTTTCAGAAAGCAGTTTAGCCATTGATTCTAGCTGTCAATTGTAGATCTTTGTCAGTCGTTACAGGTAGTCAGTGACCTGGAAATTAAGCTTCCTAGTACTAACTCGGTTGTGGAGGTCAGATAGGCAGTTGCTCCATATAAAATACTAGCTTCTTTCAGCTGCATCCGGTAAGACTGAAAACCGACCCCAACCTAGTTAGGAAAAGGCAGGGCTTTGACATCATAAAATACCAATTCCTTTTATGTATACCGTTTGTGCAAAAAAGTGGGTCCTTATGAAATTAAAATACAATTATACGAAAACGCTATCATTAAACACTCAACCTCCAACTTTGTATTCAAAACAGTCAAAAGGAAAACATTAAAAACAATGTAGATAAAAACGCCATTAACAATGCTATTTGCACTTTAGAGACACTAAAAGAAAGTAAGAATGCACTGTTTATCTTGCCGTGTCTCTGCGAAGAGACAACCAAGAGAATTGGGTCACTATACTCCACAGAAAAGCTTGCAACATTCAAAGTTAAAACTCGCCGCGCAAGCAATAATTGCTTCACATACTCCTGCAGTGAACCGAAGTCAATTTCATACACGTTTGAACCGCCCATTACAATTTCTATGTACTGAAGTTTTGGAACAATTTCGTATCCCTAGTGAATACTCCATTTTTGGTTCTCACCATAAAAAAATGGTTTCAGCTGCTCTCGAATTTTTTCATAGTTTAAACACAAACCGGGCAAAATATGGATGAAGCTGTATCTGGAACGTCAGAATTAGAAATAGGAAAAAGATATTGATCCCACTAGTAGGTGAAGTTGAGTTTTAGTTGTTTGTTTCGTTGAGCTCCTTGAGTTATAAGTCAAATATCGTGTAGCAGCAACTAAACAGATCCACTCAAATCTGTGTGGTTCTTTCTTTAAAAGACCATCTCAGACTCTTATCTGCATAGTCCTCATGACAATTGAGTAATGTCTGGACTTTAAAAGAGACTATGCCTCCGAGTTTGTTTCGGCTGTTTCTTCTCAGAGTAGTCAGGTGCGAAACACCTGCCCCATCTAGTTTTAAAAATTACGTGTAAAAGTGTTGCTAAAAACCTACTTGCTAAATAAAGCTCATTTATCATTTATTATACTGAAACTTTTCACTGCGAAAGTATTCTCACAACCTTGGGCCAACAGAAAACTAGCAAGCCTTTAAGAATGACCCAAGAAAATACCAAACTCAAGGAGATGGTCATAATGACCTTAATTGTTATATTTACTGCCTCGTTCTCCTCTTAAATGGTGATAAAATGGCAGATAATGATCTAATAAACAAGACATGAAGACATTCGTTTATGTCTAATAAATTAATTTGGCTCATATTTATAGCAAACGCAATTATCACGTGTCATGTTGGTATTTTGTACGTTGCGTTGGAAGGACCGATGACCTGGTGAAGGTTGCGGGAATCCGCTGGATGTGAGTCGACGGGACCGGTCGATGTGGCGACACTTGAGGGAGGCATATGTCCAGCAGTGGCCGTCTTTCGGCTGAGATGATGATGATGTTGGTAATTGTCTTTTTAAACTTTCACGATCAGAACACATTATTAAACCTAAGAAGACGGGTATTTATCGCGAATTTACTTTTAATTTAATCCCGACGTTTCGACCGGATTGCACCAGCCGTGGTCGAGGGGAGACTGAAGTATTGGAGGTACCGCGACAGCAAAGTGAAGGCGTTTATTCAACTACCCTCGCTCATCTTCTCATCTTCATGTTGGTATTTCGAGAGATTCTTCATTGATTTGTTTTTTGCGGTCCAGTACAGAGAAATAAACCGTACAACAATAAAATTACTGCCTCGTTAGTCCAGTAGTTGCAAGCACGACTGCTGAACATCAGGTTCTGCGTTCGATTCCCGGGTCAGGCAAAGTGTTATTAGGTTCTTTCATTAGGATTTTCTCAGTCGCAGCCACGGAGTCTTGAGTTCAGTCTGAGAAGACTGGCTTCTGCTTAACTGGGCAAGGTCTTGAATTGTCGGTTTGTTGTTTCAAAATAACAGCTTTTTACTGAATGCATATGAAAGTATGTTCGATTCTTATAACAGAAAAACTTTTTATTTAACTTGTTGGCCGTCCATAATCGTCTGTCTATTTGTTCCAGCTAATCTCTAAAACGTCTGGACCGTCCGAGACTACATTTACCGGCCAATAGCCGATGTCATAAGGAATATCTACTTACAGACGCTCCTTGTATTTTAGAAAAAAAAATAGGGTTCCATACTAAATATTAAAGCCATGAAATTGTTAACAAAAAACGATTTAAACAGGGCAGTTATATTTTATTAATATTACACGCAAGCGAAGAACACGAGCAATAGCTAATCCCAAATAAATAAAATAAATTAATCCTTCTTTCAACGTCTAACTAAGCTCCAATTAATTTCAGCAAAACGAGTTTGATTAGCCTGAACAAACAAAAAAAAAAAAAATCGACGGTCCCGTTGCCCGGAAAAACGTTGCGGTCAAAAGTTTTTACTGGACTTAACTTTATTGCTTGCAGTCATTGCTTAATTGCCATTGCGTATTCTGGGTCACTGGCAATGGAACCGATATTTTACTCTCATGTCTAATAAGGAACTTGAAATTGGTCTGTGTGGACGACACATTAATTCTAATTTAGGAAAAGGGATCGTTCCAAAAGGTTTTCTACTAACTTTAAGGTTCAGGATTACAAAATCGTGTTAGACTATACAGAATTAGTGAAATATTTTCGCTATAAATCTGAAACTTATTCTTTGAAATGAAAAGTAAACATAGTTGATCACGTCCTGGCATACCATTAGTTTACATTTGATTAAAAAATTGTCTTTGAAAATGTTATGCCACGTTTTGGGCGGGTATTTGAATAAAACTTACCATCAAACACTGTATTAATCTTTCACTGTATGAAACCAAACTTATACATTGACTTACGGGATATCTTCCACGACGATTCATTATTTTGGCTCCCGATATTTCGACGCTGTTGCAAGAAATATGATCACGGTTGATCGGGAACTCAAAATAATGAACAATCACCGAAGATATAAAAAATGACAGTAACTGTTTTAATGTATACGCTCTGTGTTGTACCGTAAAACGGGGCTATATGGGTTTCGAGGGCTATTTGGGACGACCCGGAATTACGAACAAAAATATCGATAACTGTCGGTTGGTGTATAGAAGAAGTTATTTTACAAATTCTAGCAACAGTTTCATTGGCTGCTACTGATAAATTATTGATGGACCAAACCCAGTAACATTTTGTTATAATATAGGTACCAAATAGCCACCAAACACCCATTATATCCGTTTGACACACCCCGTTTTACTGTATATTTTCATATTGAGGTATTCATTTGATGGTATTTTGTAGGTAAAATATTGGTTATGCATGTATCGAGATGTGGACATTCCATCCATAAAGTTATTCATTATTTGAAAGTTTATAGCAACGTTAAAAAAACTAAATATTGCAATAATGTTCATACCACAGCCCGCCACTATTCGTCTTTTCTTGCAAAGTTATTCTTATCCTCCGCTTGAACTCGCTTGGGAATATAAGCAGCAACGATAAATTTCTCTTTTATTCGAAGATCAGAATGGAAACTACGTATTAACCGAAGGCTAATCGTAAATCTTGAAGGATCTACGCGAGTTGGGAGCTGGCTTTATTTACAACTGCCCATATAGTGGCTTTAGACATGGAACTAATACTCTATAATCGAATAAGGATTTAGGATGGACAAGTCAGACCAACATCGGCTATTTATTTCATAGTTTGGAATCTTGGTGAAGACTAGAGTAGAGAGATGCTGACAAAGACATTTATTCGTAGGACATTGCCCATCATGGGCACAAATTTGTTATAACAGTATGGTTCGGGACATTTTCTAGAAGTGGTACACGAATATTAGCATAAAAATAGACACAAACATTTATAACAGTCTTTACTGACTCTTTTCACTTTAGGATAATAATAGTATAAATATATGGTTTGAAAGAGCGGAATCTCTCAATACAGGCATTTCTTGCTTAAAGGGAGACTCCAATCACTATTTTTGTTGTAACTTATGTTTAAGAAATAATGTTTTTTTTTTTTCTTGACTCAATCAGGTAACACTTAAATTGTATACAATTTGTGAACAACTTTAAATCACGCCATTTTCTCCACAGTTTTAGGTAGAAAATATTAAACTCTACGTATTATGTGCTTTTTTTAATCATCCACTTTCACACTTAATTGTGGTTTCAGTAGTGTTGACATTGACATCTTTAAAAGCACAAGAACGGAAGAAACACTGCAGTGTTATCAGTTAGATTGTTACCCTATTTTATAAAGCAACAGAACCCTTTTGTTTCTAATACCACCTACAACAGAACCAAATTCACCCGATCCAACGCACGTTTGTACGATATCACATGAAGTACAGACTGCAATAACGTCGGCACCATATGGAAGCCCTCCTCGAAAGAGAAATGAGGGTTTATATATGTACATACACGCCAAAGTCAAAGTCATTCGGTTGGAAAAAATGCTATGAAGTAAAGTAAGATGATATCTCTGAGAAAGTTCCCTCTTTGAATAAGGATAAAGAGATGAGAAAAATATTTTAGACCTAAAACTAGAGATGGTAAGGTGTATAGTAGAAAACGCCTCTGTAGAAAAAAAATCTCTAAATCTCAGTACCTCTTGACAGAGCGTCAAAATCCTTTTACACAGTGGTTAGATAATCAAAATTCGTGGAAAGGGTTTTTGTTTTCATAAGCCATCTCTGGTGTTAAAAGGCTCTGGTATTTTTCATTTTACCCGAGGCTGACGGCAATGCGGTAGAAACATTAGTAGAGTTAGATGGGGAGCGATCGTTATGGGCCCCCTGGTACCCGTTAAACGCTCGCCCCGCTTGTGATCCCCCTTTTTAGCATTTGAAGGGTTTGTCCATTGAGCTTGACAGCCATGAATGCTGAAAAAAGATAATAAGTCCATACATAAATTTAAAACGTAACAAAGGGTGAGACAATTATGGAATTAAAATGGTAATTATTTTCGAACAGACAGTATTAACTGAGCAATTTCGGACATTATTTTGCTTTAGGTAAATAACATTTTTTGATGGAGAACAATAATGAGTGACTATATACTGGAATTAATAGTGAGTGTGCCAGAAACGTTGACTAGGTACCTAATCTAAATCAACTTGCTGCACTGCATGACTTCAAGTATGTCTCGAAAGAAACAGCAGAATTTAAGGTGCTTCTGAGAAAGCTACAGCAAACCGACAACTGACAGCGTCTTACACTGACAAACTGCATCTCCACGACTGATTTCTAGATAACCAAATGAAATTACCGCATTCGTAGATTGGGACTTTGACAGACCGTTTCCAAGAGTTACATAGAGACCAGGTTGGACTTGGGTGAGAAAAAGTCACGGGTATGTTGCGAGAATCATGTGTATTTTATTTATTTATTAAAACTTTATGCACATAATGTACAAAGGCGGCTTATCGTAAGACAAAATATTATTTACTAGCTTCTGCCAGCGGCTTCGCCCGCGTGAAGTTTCAAAATTGTCCCATGGGATCTTACTACCAGGATAAAAAGTATCCTATGTGTTAATCCAGGTTATAAACCATCTGTGTGCCAAATTTCATCCAAATCCGTTCAGTAGTTTTTTCGTGAAAGAGTAACAAACATACATCCATCCTCACAAACTTTCGCATTTATAATATTAGTAGGATAGGATTACCAATAATGAATTACTAGAAACCCAAGCAAGCAAATTTGTCTAAAAAAAACATTTGCTTTTTAAAGAACATGTTCTAAAATTACTTGATCTTTTCGACGTATAGCCATGTGGTGCGTGAGGTCTTTAAGGCCCCAAATACTAAAAACAAATGAATGCGTTTAGAATGCTTTTGCTGGTATTTAAATACCTGAATTCGTGGACCATGGACTAGTCTTCACAAACGCGTTGGACATCATTGCTGGTAAATGGGAGATTATCGTGTTACCCGAAATACCTCAATTTACTAATAATGGCTAACAACGTACTAAGTGGATTCGCACGGAAGAAGAAGATATCCTGCGCCGACGCCAAATAAATTGGGATTAGAGCAAAATAATGATGTCAACGATAACTGTACTAAGTGGCAATGTACAGTTTTTAATTGTGCATAAAGTTTTAATAAATAAATAAAATAATAAAGAAATATAAAAGTTTAACGACTACTTGCAAATTGTTTTTCAATGCACTTCCTCGAAAACTGCTTTTTCGATTCACACTACGATTAGGTTCAAAATGCAGTGTATTTCACACAAGTGCGTTTTTTGACATTTTTTCCACAGAAAATTAAACGCGGACATTTTGTTAATGCAGTTTTCGGCTCAAAACACCCTCGCTTGTATATTAATTCCACCTCGAACTACAATAACTTATTAATGCTACCAAGGATTGCAATCCATGCAGATTTTTTTAGGTCAACGATTAATATTGCTTATTGATTGTATTTTCTGATTAATATAGCCGTTTGCACCGTCATTTCTCTTGCATATTCATGACCAGAACTATATCACACATCCTGTTAGGCTTATATAAATAAATAAAACGAATTGTATGTTTGAATTTCAAAATAACAGATTTTCATTGAATGCCTACGAAAGTATATCCGGTAGATCTACCTATTACAAAAAACTTTATATGTTTTATTTACCGGCCTATCTGTCTGTCACGGATAATTTCGGAAATGGCTAGACCGATTTTGACTTGGACTTTTACTATCAGATAGCTGATGTTATAGAACTTTTATTGTAGAAAAAAGATAAGGGTTCCGGGCAAAAAAATAAAATTCTTGAAATTGTTAAAAATTAAGTAATATTTTTATAATAATTTCTAGCGGACGAAGCTCGTGGGGCACAGCTAGTCTATATAAAATGTCGTGAATGTTCAGGACGTCACTGAAAACAGTTTTATATTTCTTTTAATATTACTTTTATAATATTGTCTTCGTATTTTGTAAGTGCTCTTGTAATATTTTATAACGTATATTGGCTAAAATAATTATATTGTTGAAAGATGGGGACATTCTTGTGGCTTAAGATTGTGTGGTACATCTTTTTGTAAAATAAATAATGTATAGATAAAAACCCCCTTTTAAATACAAGAATATTTTTTTTTAAAGAAATAATGTTTTCTATTGTGGTATTATGTTTTGGTGGTATTAGGTTCCTATTTTCATCTCTCGGGTTTTTCAAATAATTATATATTATTGTACATTATTCGTATATTTTTAACTTTGAACTTCGTGGTTATTCTGAATTTAGACATTTTTAACGTTGAACATTTTATAAATACCATTTAGTTGAATGTAAGAATATACCTATTTTATTATTCTTTAGGCTTTCAGACGTACCCGAGATATTATATTCATTACACGATGGTTACAATTTACGGCTCTACTCATATTTATTTTGTTAGGTTTTACCCAATTAGTTCCAGTACTCAGGGGAGTCCTGTTTCATGTACTCCTCACGCAACGAGCTAGCATTTCGAACAAAAAGTCACAGTTAATTTTGCCAGTAACTTTAGTGATTAGTACAACTTGCTTGTTACATATTTTTGATCCAATTTTTATTATACTACGACCTAGATTAACAAAAAGATGAGGCTATATAAGTGTCAATCATTTATATGGCGTTTTGCATTTCTACAAAGACTTATATTGAGGGAGTTGTTGAATAAATATATAAGTTATCCGCCATTTTGTAGCGGCGGCCATCTTGGACTGATTTTCATCAAACATAGATAAGAACACTCCCGATTAATTCACCTTTCAAACAAAATAAAACAAAATCAAAACTAGTTCACCTGTTCGGGAGCTACGATGCCACAGACACACACACACATACACAGATACGTTAAACTCCATCCACCCCGTCGTTTTTGCGTCGGGGGTTAACAATGAACATAATTTTATCAAAAACCAAATTATGTGAATCTAACATTTTTTTACTTTTACAACACCGGTTTTGTTGATAGAAAGTCATTTTATCTAAGCCACAGATGAACAAAAACCGTACATTCTGTACATATGAAGTTCCTATTTTAAAACCCGTCTGTCTTTTGTTTCAGGTTAGTATTGAATTCCTCGGTGCAGTTCGTGAGTTCCACGAATCACAATCGGTGGCTGAGTTCGGCACAGGACTGCGGAAAATGGTAAAAAAGGTTTCAAAAAACATTTTTGTTTGTTTTACTTATGAACTTGACCTTTACTGGCGTAACTTTAAAAAAATCTCTACAAACTGAATTAACGAATAATTGTATAAGCAGTAGGTCACTAACTATCCCTCTTTATTTAAGTTATCTCAGTCTAACCGAAGGTTTTCTGGGAGGAAACCGCTTGCTATCACCGACAAGATCGTTAGTTAGTAAAAAAATAATAAACAATATTGTAAAAAGATGATAGAAGTTACGGTGTTATAATTATCCTTTTGTGATTTTTCCAAATCCCTTAAACATATTAAAGCTAGAGCACGACAAAAAGTGTATTAGCACTGGAATCGTAAATCCGACTTCAGCGCATTCACATTCCCTTTAAAGCTACCAAATAATCGTAATTTCCAAAGTAATCCATGCCGAAGAAACGTCTCATTGTTCTTATAAAGACACGGAGCTCAAAGTTAAACAATGGTGAGCAAACAGAGTCTTAATAAGGAAATTAAATTTATAAACGTACTAATATTATTATGAAATATTTTGCCTACATATTTAAGTAAGTTGTCGGAATAAAAGCTTGCGTTTTAGAGGCATTCGCGCAACTCTGTTCTGCTCTTACTGGTACTAGGCTAGCAGAATTCTAAAGGAAGCTTTAAATGTAGTGGAAATGAGGTTTCTGAAAAGTAAATCTGTTCACGTATGTTCCCAGCGGGTTAAGTAGAGGTCTCTAATCGAGTGAGGTATTTCTCTAGAATTTAGTTTTATATATTTTTCAGGGCGATACATTTCATAAGGTGCATCTTAGACGTTTAATTCTGCAAGTTCTTTTTGTTGCATGAAATACTTGTAAAGGAAATAATAGTATAAAGAATTTTATGCTTAGTACGACATTGTGAAAGTAAGCAACATTGGTCTGCTGTCAAATATATTTGGCTGTTTTGATTGATTCATCAACATACGAATTTAAGCTCTGTATTGTACTAAAACATATTAATTCATCATCATCATCATCAGCCATAATCTACCACGCGGGCCCAGTGCGGATTGGTAGATGTCACATGTCTTCGAATTTTTTGGTTCTAGGACATGCCGGTTACCTCACGATGTTTTCCTTCACCGTTTTGAGAGCAGCGGTGATGAAATAACATACACAAAGTAATGCGCCTGTCTGGGTTCGAACCCACGACTTACTGTCCGTAAATCGGGGCCGCCACCACTGGGCCACCGCTGCTGTCCTCTGGATTGTAGTAAAACATATTAACTGCAACAATTACTTGAGTGTAAACAAAGGAGAATACGATATTAATATTGCAATGCATAATCCATATTTTCGTACATTATATTGAACTTCAGGGTGATATTTTATCATTTATTTAAACAGATAAATATTTGACAGCAATTTGTAACATTGCCAACTTTCAAAATAATTATACCTTCTTGAAACATAGCCGTACAAAACCGGCCAAGAGCGAGTCGGACTCGCACACGAAGGGTTCCGTACCATTCATCATCATCATCATCAGCCTATAATGTTCCCAATGCTGGGACACGGCCTTCTTTTAATGAGATTATCTATTTAACTCCGTACCATTATCTATGCAATATGAGACAAAACGGCAAAAAAACATGTTTGTTGTATGGGAGCTTATTATTTTTACAATAAGACGTGTGAAAATTCACGATGATGGTACATTTCACGATTTGTTTTTTACATAGCGTTTTGAATAACTTTATTGGTTCACGCACTTGGCCGGTTTTTTTAGTTACCTATAGCTTTTTTTGTTATACCGAAATATATCATCTGTGAAAATTTCAACTGTCTAGCTATCAGTTCATGAGATACAGCCTGTTGACAGAAAGACGGACAGTGGAGTCTCAATAACAGGGTCCCGTTTTTACCCTTTGCGTACGGAACCCCAAAAATGCTGAGCGGTGATAACCCACAACATTTTACTATCATTCAAAACTACTACTTACAATTTATTACAAAACTCATGATTATTACCAGCTGGAAATAATAAAAAAAACAAAAGAAGCCACAGACACTAAAACATAAAAAAAAATCTTGAATAAAGCCACATTACATCATAAAAAGTAACAAATAACATGATATTTACCGATGTAGGCGTTTGTAGCTAAAAGTTTTTATTGTTCACAGAGTTTTTACAGCCCTCGTTGTGGGGCTAAACTACCCGTGACGATGAACACTGTAAATATCTGGAAACATCACGCAAAGAATTATTATAGACCATTTACTTAGGATTTTTCGAAAGTGGGTCGGAAAATAAAACAGGTGCTTTTTGGTTGTAAAAGTCTGAGTACTTATTGCTAATGCTCTGATGTTAAGGTTCAAATTGCAATGTGCACCACGCTTAGTATCTTCAGGTATTAAGAGGCCTGCGGAGCATGCGTAGTTCATACAAACGTAATACCAATTAATAATTAGTAAATCAAACATATTCTTAAGGTAGTGTGTATTTATTTCGATTGTATTACAGAATATCTGTTCCAAAATATATATTTTGAAAGAACAATGATATAAAGACGAGATATGACAAATTTAAAATTTCTATAGGAATCTTATTTTTCTCATTATGTCTTGTTAAAATCAATTTCCATTCAAAATATACATTTGGGAACCTAGATATTATGGGTTGCGGGACTGCTGTTCGAAAGAGATACCGTGGCCCCGGAACGTAAAGAGCGAGGAAGGAACATGGATGGGTCTTAGTCAGTAAAAGTCTGACACTCCGCTCCGCCCAGAGTGGGAGAAGTTATTTGATGATTTCCCATACGAAAAAAAAATCTCAGATGGCACCTCATACACCATCTCGTAACAGATACGATATACAAAAATTATAACGGTATATTATAAATACTATTTTTTATTTCGTTGTATCTCTTGTAACACAAAAAAACATTTTTTAAATCGCGCTGAGCACTAAATTCGTCAATATGGATGCAACTTCCCTGCAACATTTTACTTTAATTTACGTGATTCGGACGCAATAATTAAAGTTAAGCTCGCTAATCGTATCGTTTGGCAGTGAACTGACAGTTTGTTGCCTTCAATTTATTTCATTATCATCTGTGACAGTAAATAGGCTATAGAGACAGTATTGATTCACATGTCGCCAACAGATACGCAATTTATTTCGATACCAATGTCAGAAGTGACAGTAAAGCGACGTCAACTGCAAAATTGTGCAGAAATCAATGCAATCAAAACCGGCTGGGGATCGAACCATGTTAATTACTTTTGGGAATCTAACAGTACCAAAAAACAACACAAAAAGTGGATACCTACTTAAAGCGATTTAAACTTGCACCTCCTAATTCGTAGGAAGGCCGCTGATCCGATACGCCACGTATTCCTGTGACAAATGGTCCAAAAAAGTCGTTTTATTCTAAGGCATGTTATGACAGTTGTCAGGTGTCAAACAGGTGAAAAATGTTGTTGAATGAATGGTCAGAATGCAATTTTTCTTACCCCCCTAAGTTATTAGCGTGATAATATATAGCTGATGTGTTATTCCAGACTATAATCTATCTCTGTGCCAAATTTCATCCAGATCCGTTCAGACGTTGAGGCATGATCGAGTAACAAACATCCATACATCCAAACTTTCGCATTTATAATAGCACTAGCTGACCCGCGCAACTTCGTCTGCGTAAGACGAACCAACAGTTCTTAAATCAAACAAACAAACTGCAGCTTTTTAATATTAGTACAGATTCAAGATGGTAAGTAACAATTAATATTGGTAACTTTTCCTAATCATCCCCCAAACATGGTCCTTCCTCATCCTCTGCCTAGTTTTTTCCCAACTATGTTGAGGTCAGCTTCCAGTCCTACTCGATGCACCTGAATACCAGTATTTTACGGGCAGTAACTGCCTATCTAACCACTACAACCCAGTAAGCACTGGGTAATACGATAGACATCTTTGATAAGACAGCTTGTCAGACTTTAAGGGTCCTGCATGCTAAATGACGATCAAAGATCTAAAACTGATCGCCGTAACCAACGGGTTCACATGCTTTTCGAGACACGGAGTAAACTCTGTTTGTAATGGGTGGTCACCCATCCACAGTGTCCTGTGGATGGGTGACCACCTATTACAAGCAAACAAGCAAACAAGCAAGCAAGCAAGCACTTGCCTATGCACGCAAGCAAGCTTGCATAAGCAAGTGTAGAATATTCGAGAGTAAAATATAATACACACATTCACAAAAAGTATAACAAACTAGTAGAACATAAATACATTTTCTTAACATGACTCCTTAGACTATAAATTCAAAATAATAGGACGCCTTTTCATATCACATGTCGGCGTGCCGTGTTTCGTAAATCAAAACATGTGTTGGGGAATAGGATTCGGTAGCTTGTGCTCAACCCTCTGGAGTAATCGCGTCAATATTTTCAGTTTCGACCTCGTAATACCGTAAGTCTGTAAACCGATGCTGTAAGGTTGGAATTAAGAAAGAAGAATTGTGTATTTGAGGATGTGTTTTAAGGAATTGTAGCGGAAGGTTTTAATAGTTTTAGGTAAAAAGATACAAGTAAACTTGCACAGTCACTTACAGGATTTATTTTTATTTTTTATTGTTGTGAGCTCGCGATAATTATATATTACGTAGCCTTAAGTTATTGTGTGGCTTGTGCTTAACCTGCCCCCTTATTCACAACCATTCGACTCGTTACCGATTCGGAAAGTCGTATGTCTATCTCGGTCGTTTTTGTAATGCCAGAAGAAGACAGATATACTAGTTGTCGAATCAGAAACGAGTCAAACGTTTGTGAATACGGGGTCTGGTGTCAAAGTTATTATGCGGCTCATGATCCTCTGACTTGACTTTACATGCCGTCGAGAAATATTTTCTCATATAAGCTAGTTTTGTATTGTATTGTATTGTATAACAGGCTGGTGTCCGCAAATCCATGCCAAAGCGCGTATTTTGCGTATGGGCTATTATAATCTACCACGCGGGCCCAGTGTGGGTTGGTAGATGTCACATATCTTCGAATTAATTTTTGGTTCTATGATATGCCGGTTTCCTCACGATGTTTTCCTTCACCGTTTTTGAGAGCAGTGGTGATGAAATAAATTACAAAAAGTAATGCGCCTGCCTGGGTTCGAACCCAGACTTACTCTTCGTACGTCGGGGCAGCCAACACTGGGCCACCGCTGCTCTCAATATGTAAGCTGGTTTTACCTCACGATGTTTTCCTTCACCGAAGCAAAACGTCGACGCAGTTGCAAGCGCTGCAATCTCGGTATTATAACTAACACAGTAAGTAACAGTCTGAGTTTAGTTATAAAATGTGAAATGCATTTATGTCACTATTCCGTGTCTCGGAAAGAACTTCAAGAAATTGGTCGCAGCTGTCAATTAGAAATCCTTGACAGGTTATTACGGGTATGTAAAAGGCGGAAAGGCAGAGAAACAGACTTTCTAAACAATATCGCTATTCCCAGTAACTGGATAATAAAGGAATATAGGTACATAATATATTTCAACTCTGAAGAACTTCCAAAGTACCTAGATAAAAAGTTCTTCAGACTTGAAACCGACCCTACAAAGGCCACGAAGCCATTCAAAAATAAACAATAAAATAAATCTAAGCTATGCGACTATATTTAAATATCTTGCAGCAAGTACAATTTCCTTTAAAATGTCTCTTAGAAAAATGCTGAACAGACGTTTCAACTGACTTAATTTTATACGTCGCTGCAATGAATACGAAACGATACCAAACGGAATGCTAAAGCAGAGTATGATGAAAAGTAAACTACTCAATAAATAAACCGTGGCATTTTTTGTTTTTATTTAGCAACGGGTACTCTGCTTACCCAAAATAATATACAATAGAACATACCTCACCTACAAACCTACTCTCCTACTAATGTCATGACTACCTTTGTCTGTGAAGACCGACCGAATTGGTCTGACGCCATTGTTTAACTATTATGTCTAATTCACTAATTTGACTGCCTCGTTGGTCTAGTGACTGCTGAGCTTGAGGTCCTGGGTCCGATTCTCGGGTCGGGTATTGGTTTTTTTTCAATTTCTCAGTGTCACTATTAACATGGTACTTAAAAAAAAAAACATAACTGGCCAATTGTGAAATTAGTTGAGTGCAATTAGACAGTCGAATTTGAAGTTATTCATCAACGAAACAAAAATATTCCAAACTAAACAAAAATTAAAAAAAAAACTTAAGTGCGCCGCTCGCAACTTTTTTTTTAACTTTCTTATCCACTCCTCTAGGAACTCAGTAAAAAAAATGTCCCATAAAAATCCAACCACTATGAAGATTGTTTCACCTTTTAAGTATTTTTTGTCTAATTGCACTCGGCTAAATTTCTATTAGGAACACCTCTGTCAAACCTTTTGGGGAACCTTCGTGGTCATTGAGAATAGTAGAATATAATCGATGGCACGTGTAGTTAAAACTTGCATCAAGATTTCTCTACAATAATTCTGTTAAATTCTGGGACACTCACAGTGTGACAAGTATTTGACTTCCCATTAACCTACAGAGAAACTAAAATAAAATAATGACGTTTATTTCAGACAAATCCAGAACATTGTTGTGTTACAACCATTATTATTTATTTAATTTCAATGCTCATTGAATACACAGTCACGTAAACGAAACCACGTGTACAGCTAAAACATTGTAATTTGCCACAATTATTCAGCTCACATACAACATTTTTACAACAACAATCGCACACACATACACACACAATCACACCCTACATTCGCACTCCACGTGTTGATTGACCGTGCGATGATCAAAAAGCAAGAGGTATTCTCGTCACGTCGAAGCAAAGCTCCATAACGCTTGACGAATTTAGCGATATTACCACTGTTCACCACAAAAAGGAGGAAAAAAATCGAGAAAAAACATGTTTATTTTTTCATAGCTTTTCTCCTGCTTTAAGGGTTTGCGATAGGAGTAAAAGGATCTCGTTTTTTATGTTAGGATTGTTTACTTTTTAAGGAGCTTTGTATTGTGAGTGTTGAAGGATGGGTGAGCGTTGAAGGATGGTTGAGGGTGTTTTAGGTAGATTGGAAAAGTTAGGAAGATCATCATCTGCCTAGCCTTTCAACCAAAAATGAAGCCGGCTTTTAACTGGATGCAGCTGAAAAGCAGTCTTTTTTTACAGGGACTGACTGCTTTTCTGACCTTGACAACTCGGTTAGAACTAAGCAATACGAGGCCCCTTGTTAAGACTGATTTGACAATCGGGCCACTGACTACCTAAATGACCGTCCCAGATGTACAATTGCCATCCCAGAACAATTGCGTAACACTCTTTCCGAGACACGAAGACTATTTGTAGACTGCTCGGATAAATAACTTCCAAAGTTCTACGATTGCCTACCGAGTTGAACTGCATAACGTGCTTTTCCGGGAATGCAGAATGTGAAAATTTTCGGTGTCAAAGGGGTGTTCCCGTTTCCATAGCGATCCTAGCAAGGCTTGTACGCACAGCGACCAACCAAGCTATCAAAAAAGACGTGTGGCACTCAGGGACTGCCGCGGTAAAGCTATTGCATTTGTTTTTTACGGGGGGTGTTAGGTTATTTTTGTTACGGAATTTCTGGATTCGGTCTCAACTCAAGGCTATGCAATAGCTTAAAAAATATATGCTGATCTCTCATTGTACGAGACACATATACAAAGCGAAGCCATGTTACACTGAAATTGTAAAGGTTGTCGTCCTTAGGTAGCTGATATTAGTTAGTTACCTAACGAGTCTCTCTAACAAGGTTAAGGGATAAAAGAGATTTGACTAGCTTAGTACCACAGAACATTTACAGTACCAAAACATTAACTAAAATAATTTAGAATTAAACTTAAACCCCACATACGTCAAGTTAATACCTTCTTTGTCCCAAATATAAGTGGCATCATTTTTCGTTATTTCCCTAAAATGTTGACGTAAACCACTCAAATAGAATAAGACCTTGGAATAAAGCTTTTGATTTACAAAACCTTTTGAGCAAAGGATTAGTTTTGCTCAAGCCATTATTATGAATGTGGATTTTAGGATTCCGAACTCTGGAAGGTTTCATTCTATCTTTGAGTTTACGTTTAGAGACAGACTGTTACACTACTGTAGGAGAGGAGTTTTATTTTCAAGTTTAGTGTCTCCTATACTGTGCTAGAGGATACCTTACTAGCTTAAAATCCGAATATTATGTAATACTGTAAGAATTTCCTGGCTTAAATATGGTAGGTGTGAATATACACCGGTGGTTTGATTCGGCATTACCTATACATGTTCGGCTTTACTAATTAGTGTATGTCAGAATGTTTCTTTTTTTAGACTGCCTTTGATAGTCTTGAAGATAATACCAACCAAAACTCTCGAGTTAGTATGTGTTGTCCTATAGGTTTCTCGACTTCAATGTAAGAAACTACTATTAGCAGTTGTGCTAATCTCTCGGTTATCTTGGGGCTAGCTTTTCGCTTACTCTATGAAAGATAACAAGCAGTGTTTCCTTAATGTGCTGAGTTTTTTTGCTTACGAAGGGATTCGCCATCAAGATAGAATAATCAGATTGCAGTAGGGTGTTAGCAGGGACAGTAAATGTTTTAGGAGGAATAATGATATATTCTACATCCAAGGAAACGGTTATTGTAGGGATTCTTAAATTTATTAAAATAATAATGGTATTATAACAATAAATTAAAAAAATTGCTTGCTTGGACCACGCGGCACAGTGCCGATTGGTAGATGTTACAATGTCTTCGATTTTTTGTTTTTAGGACATGCCGGTTTCCTCACGATGTTTTCCTTCACCGTTTTGAGAGCAGTGGTGATGAAATAAATTACACAAATTAATGCGCCTGTCTGGGTTCGAACCCACGACTTACTGTTCGTAAGTAGAGGCCACCACCACTGGGCCAACTCTGCTCTCATTTTTCACTCTTTTAATCGATAAATTCATCGTTTTGAGAGCAATTCATCGTTTTTATTTTTATCGCAAGGCCTAAATATCGTAAGACAGCCATTTTCAACGGACTGTCAATGTTGCCAACAAGCAAAATGAACAAAATAGCTACACAAAGCATATAGGTGAAACATTACGAGTGACGACCCGATTGGCGTAGTGGTAGTGACGCTGCCTTGCGTTCTTAGAGTCCTGGGTTCGAATCCCGGTAGGAGCAAATGTTTGTGTGATGAGCACGGACATTTGTTTCCGAGTCATGGATGTTTATATGTATAATAAGTATGTATTTACAAACAAAAAGTATATTTGTAGTATATCAACTATCTAGTGTCCACGACACAAGCTTTGCTTAGCGTAGCACTAGGTGGCGCTGTGTGTTAATTTCCAGCGATATCTATTTTTTTATTTTTTTATTAATCCCAACAAAACCACGTGAAAGAATGCTTGACCCAATTTAAACGATACATTTACCCAGGTAACTTCATATTTCTAATTAATTACATCTACCGGGCAAACAATACCTTCCTACCTATCAAAATAACCCATTAAAATTCTACCAATTTCCTCAAACGATGGGCTTCAACTGTTTTCGTTTCATTTTGCGATCGGTATTACAAATATTACGGGAATACAAACTCACGTTTCTCCCTCGTTCAATCGAGCCTACACACATACCTACCCCTCATATCCGAAACCCCATATGAAATAACTTTCAGAAACAATTAAAATTTTACTTTCCTACCTAAAATACCGAGCATTATTACAACGAATATTTGTCCTGTTGCCGCCAGAAGTGTGGTCACAGTAAAATAAACTTTTCCCCTTCATAATCATACTAAAAAGGGAAGTTTTGTTTTTGTTACGTGTACTCGAATGGAGCAGTTAATCAAATTGATAAAATAGAACCTTCCCTATCGCTAAGTGTTTTGAAATTTCCATTTTGGATGTAGAGAAGTTATATTTTAGATTAAATTTGATACAAATAATTTAGGATAAACCTCCAAATTATCTATATCTGTGCCGGTTATGTTTTGGCCACAGCATTTTGAACCCAGAGAACAATCTTTGATGGTCAAATCCAGGCAAGTATAAATATCACTATTTCAAATACAAGTACCAGATAATTTTCACGCATATTCAACCTAGGAGACTTCCCATTCTGGGTTGAAAATGTGAATATTCCAGCGGGAACCGCTATTCTGGCCACCAAGATGGAATTTAGACCCTTAAAAGCGGCCCAGATCCGTAGCGTAGTGTTTCCCCGCCTAGGCCAATAAGACGACCTTTTTCCCTCATTTGCGGCCTCATGGTAATATGGATTACTTTTACGGGTAATTTTCCCTTAAAATTTGCGGGTAAATTGAAATAGATGGAAGGGTTTTGTAATGTGGGCTTGAAAATGGGACTGTTTGCTTCCCATTTGCGCCATTATAGCGTTGTGTGGTAAAATTAAGGAATATTTTGGAGATCTTTAATGTGTAGAGGACGAAATTATACACAGGACGTCGTCGCTACAACAGAACAAATGTTCTTATCGTAATTAAATTTAGTTTTTGGCATTTCGATTTAGCTAGACAGAAACTCATGAAGGAATACTGAAACAAACTCAGTCTTGTTTTTTTTCAACTACCAATTACTGCTTTCTAAGAAATAAATTTAATTTACACGAGATAAAAAGAACAACTATTATATACACAATACTAAACAAGAACGTGCTGAAAAATAAAATTCTTAATAAGCAAAATGGCATCTTTGTTTGCGAAACAAGAGCTGCCTAGAAAATAAACAAGACAACACAAAGATTTATGGCCACAAAGATAAATCAGAATAAGGTGTGGTGACTAACAGATTAAAGTAATAAATATTTATTTAAACGAAAATGCACGATAAACAAATAAATCAAGGAGAAAAACAGTGAACTCGTGGTAATATGTCATGCACTAAGGGTTGTATATTAATAAAATATTTTATCCGATAAACATGGAATTTATGGTTGATCTAGTGAGCACGCTGTATTAGATTTATTGTTGAGGTTAAATGCATATTTCTGCTATTACCGCAATTGTATACAGGGTTAATCAAGTATTACTTTGCTCCTACCGTAGCAAAGTCAAAACTGAATTTTAGATTTAAAATTGCATTCTTTATTTATTTATAAACACTTCAAGCACATAGTACAGAGGCGGTCTTAATGCCATAGGCATTTTCTACCAGTCAACCTTTAGGTGATGCAGAGACAAGCAGCATTCTTTGTTTTTTTTCATGGGACTCTCTATAAATGAAACGTAAATTATGCCACCTCGACTCATTATAGACTTTGAGTAATGAGATGCATTTGCTGCTGTGTTTATTTCATGATAATTAAGAACAGTATCATCTGTAACTGTTCCTTTTCGTAATTTCGGAGGCAAATAGTCATTTCAAAGGGGAGGTTGCAATTATTCAACTGTGTACACGGCTACCGCCTGTACAGTCTATTATTCGGAATATACAGGTTATACAAGTACATCTATATTACAGTCTACAAACTATAACATCTACTTACCCCATTTACCGCAAAGGGTAGGTCAATAGAAGCAGGGCTTTAGGAGTCCTCGATCGTATAGATTGACGACCCAAATGGCGTAGTAAGGGTCCTGGGTTCGAATCCCAGTGGGAGCAAATGTTTGTGTGACGAGCATGGACATTTGTTTCCGAGTCATGGATGTTTATATGTATAATAAGTATGTATTTCCAAACAATAAAGTATATATGTAGTGTATAAACTATCTAGTGTCCACGACACAAGCTTTGCTTAGTGTGGCACTAGGTGGCGCTATGTGTTAATGTCTAGCGATATTTATTTATTTATTATAGATAAAACGCCATGTACATTACTGAGCAAAGTCCAATACAATCGAAACCATGCATTTAATGAAGTCAGTATAACAATGTGCGTGTGAATGCCTTTTGAAAATTCGTGGGTGTTAAACACCTCGATATTATCAAGATTCAAGTCACCTTAAATAGTTGTGTTGGATAGTCCATTTATTGAGGAAGGTTATAAGCTATATAACATCAAGCTACAAACAGTAGGAGTGGAGCATAAATGAAAATAGTTGCAAAAACGGGGAATATTATTTTATTCCTTTTGTATTTGTTACCTTAGAACTTTCGATTGCGTGAATTGATTTTAATGATTCTTTTTTTATTTGAAAGAGGGAGAGGTTTAACTGGTGCTTTCCGTGTGGTTCCATTTTGGTTAAGATCAAACGCTGATCTTCGGAGAAATTAATGGAACTCTACGAAATTAGACGGCAAGTCTGCAGTGATTGCTGCAATCGCTTGGATATGTATTGTTTATACAACATCATAGCAGTAAGCAGTGATAGCCTAGTGGTGTGACCGTCGGACTTCCAAGTCAAAAGTCTCGATTTCGAACCCAAGGCACGCACCTCTGATTTTTCGGATTCATGTGCGTTTTGTATAATTATCACTTGCTTCAGTGAAGGAAAAATATCATGAGTAAACCAGCATGCCTGAGAGATATTTCTCGACGGCATGTTAAGCCAAGTCAGAGGCCCATGGGCGGCTTAAGAACTCTTGACACCAGATTAGGCAACTAACCACACGATAAATAATAATACAACATCATGGCTGAACATCACGCCTGTATGCTCTGAGGGGGTACGCAGATGTGTACAATACTCCCAGATTTCGACAGTCAGGTGTGTTAAGTTTCATTTATTGGGGATAAGCCTATTACCGTGGCATGTACTGATTTTTTTTATTTTGTGTTTTTACGGTGTAATTTAAGGGTAGTTTGATGAGTGTTTGCTTAGGTTCTGATAATGGGATCCACGACAAAGTAACGGAACTCTTCAATTCTTAGGAGCAAATTTACGGCAGACAAGCCATTTGGGTAGTTTTAGGAAGAGTACTTTCTCGGAGTGATCCCGTTTCAATTTGGTACAGATCTGATGAAGATCTTCAGAGATAGGCAACGGAACTCCTCAATAAATGATAGCAAACGTGCTGAAATCTCATGTTTGTCTGTTGTTTACACCAGTTCATAACAAGAAATCGCCGGGTACGTTGTGAAAAGGTAAGCACATATGAACCCCTAAAAACTGAAAAATAAAAAAAACTAAATTTGCAAGAAATAAAACCGATTTCACACAAAAAAATTAAAATAACTTTAGCTTCAGAAGTCGTTGATAAAAAACTAAATCAATCAAACAAAGGTCATTATCTCTTTTATGTGACGCAGACGAAGTTGCGTGGGTAGGCTAGTAAACTATAAAAAAGAGCCAAACAAAGAAATTAAAGTCTCCAAAAAATGTATTAAAAGTACAAAAATATAAATAAGACACCAAAAAGGAAAACCTGCTAACAAAGGATACATGCGATACCCAACCTCATAATAGATTTTAAATCCTTAACACAATTACACTACATTACCGCGCAAGAGCTCATATTTCTTAGCAAACTACAGCACGACAGGAAAATAATAGCAACACAAGAAGAAAAAGAAATTAATAACGACTCTTGGTTGTAAAACTAAATGAAACTTTGTCTACGAAGGGGAGAAGGCTTTATTCGGATTGGTCGTCTCGATTCAGGACGGTTCAATATCGAATCGAATCGATTTCTATGATTTTCGTTCGTTATTTTGATTGAGGTTTGAAATCGTTTGAACTGATGACTAATTGTTGGAAATTATATTGAAAGGAGAAAGGAAAGAAGACAATACGTAGGAAGAATGGACAGGATTGATTAAAGCAGTTACACATTAGGACAATACAAACATTCATAGACTCAATTCTGACTTTTTCACCCAAAATTAAGTCGGTTGTATTTTTTGCAAAAAAAGTTTTTATTTTTCACTTTTAACGTAACATGCGCTTACCCCTTCACAGCGTACTGGGGTGATGTTATGTTATGAACTAGTGTAAACAATAGACAGACATGACATTTCAGCAATCCCAGTCCATTTGCCATTATTTATTGAGGAGTTCCGTTGCCTATCTCCGAAGTTCTTCATCAGATCTTCACCAAATTGAATTGAGACCACTCCGAGAAAGTACAATTCATAAAACTACCCAAACCGCTTCTAGTGTGCCTATAAAATGTGAAGAATTCTCTCTATTTCTCCAGAATCCCATCATCAGCTACTGATTTGATGATTATAAGACCACACAGGAAGCACCAGCTTTCAAATAAAATAAAAACGATCAAAATCGGTTCACCCAGTAGAAAGTACCGAGGTAACAAATATTTTCGAAATCGGGTGTATTTTACACATGTGCGTACCCCCTCAGAGCATACAGGCGTGATGTTACGTCATAATATAGTATAAACAATGAACCTACAAGCGATGGCAGCAATCACTGCAGATTTGCTGTGTACTTTTGAACCCCCGTTTGGTCCCATTTTAGTTTGTCTTCAGCAAACTAAAATGGGACCAAACGGGAAGCACCAGCTTTCAAACAAAAAAAGAACCATCAAAATCGGTTCACCCAGTCGAGAGTACTGAGGTAACAAACACAAAAAAAAAATACAGACGAATTGATAACCTCCTCTATTTGGAAGTCGGTTGAAGAAAACGGATCCATGCGGGCAACGTCACGGGATATCCATTAGTGTAATATACTAAAACCATGTAACAAACACTTTTCTGAAAACCAAAATAAAATCGGTTCAGCCAAACGTGAGATAGTCGCGGCCAAACATACATACATACATATAAACAAACATACGGGTCGAACTAAAAAAAAAAAAAAAAAAATTTGGAACTATTTATTTCACATGCAATCCTTAATTATATACATCTGCAATAACGCTCAATCTTTCTATTGTAAGATTATGTGCGCTATTGTTTATATAGGTTACTCGCTCACAGGTATTTGTCTAGTAGTGGGCCCACACGTATGCCCCTCCCCCGTTTTATATTTTTCAATGGTGAAGTACAATTTCAACTTGTTTTTTATCTGTCGAGGCTTTTTATTTTCCAAACTTTTGGCTATTTCCTTAGGCAATTTATTTAGTATGTTTGGAAGGGCATATGTCCAGACCCTTTTACCGTATTCATTGTTTACTCTAGGCAGTTTATACAAAGGCAAGTACGATAGGTTACGAACAAAATTAGGTCTACTTATTTTCTGTAACTTACTCATTTTGTGTTCACAGTAATCAGAGGCAACAGCAAATTTCACTTTATCGAATACATCTAAGACTTTACAATATTGGAATAACTTATCATAATTGGGTTTATATTTAAGTTTAATTTTATAAGGTAATCGTAATCGTTTTTTAATCGTATTTGTATATTATATATTTTTTGAAGGTAAGTTTTGTAAGTTCTTCCATAACTGGTTATGCCATAATTGATAACAGCGTCGGCCAGAGCCAAATACAACAATCTCAAGGTCCTATATGGCAGTTTGTGCTTCAATATGCGCAGTTTTGACATTATAGCTCTTAGCTTAGTGCAAACAGAGTCCACATGTGGGCCCCAGTTAAATTTATGATCTATCTTAAGACCTGAGACTGAGAACCTACTTTTTCTTTTTTGAAGTCGGTTAACTACTTTTTTTTTTGAAGTCGGTTATTGAAAAGTCGTGAGTTTGTGTTTGTGTGTAAGATTGTGTATGTATGAATATATACACATAGGTACTCCTTTAACCTCGTTGGCGATTCCGCACCCAGATGTATGAACGTCAACGAGGAGGAGTTTTTTGACGCCATTTTTTAGGTTTAAAGTTTAAGTTAGTTTAATTTATTTTAATTTATAATTGTATGTATCATATTAAATTAAACGAATTTCCTTCGGTAATGAAAATCTTAAAAAAAAAAAAAAAAAAAAAAAAAAAAAACGAGGTCAACAAAAAGGAATTTCTTCGATTTCAATGCTACATCAGCAAAATTATAACAAGTTGGTATCTAAACGACTTTTTTTGTTCGTTTTAAAGTTATGATGCGTAAATACGTCATTATAAGTTAAAGTGACAGTGACAGTTAGCTGACCGAACTCCGGACACCTCCCTCCAACAGTTAATATACCTGTCCGGTATCCGCAATAGGCCGAAGTCAAGTCCAGACGGTTTGAGTGAAGTTTCAGAGAATTTACGGATTGGCAGTTGTGAAAAAAACAGTCGAGTCCCGAAGCCCCAGACAAATACTACAACAATTTAGAAGAGACTGGAAATACATGCCAAAAATATTGAAATACTGACGATTTTTGAAAAAGTGACTTTATATTCGTACGAATATCGTATATTTTACCTCTTATTTCATACAGAATCTACAGCGATAATTACTCGTGCATTTCCGTAACCTAGTTACTGGATGCATATTTGCAGATTATAATTTCTGAATCAGGTACTGATTTTACTCTTCATTGGTTAAAAGCGTTAGCCATGTGTAAAGTTTAGGTATGTTTTATGAAGGTAACTTAATATTTAGATAGTTTGGTAATACTCTTACATTTGCATTGAGCTTAAATGAACATTGAATTTTACTTGTGTACAGTGCCGACCTAAAGTCGATAGGCAATCTCACAAAGCAATAGCTTGACGTTTAGTTTGACTTACGACCTTCTACTTTCAACAAAATAGATATTGTCAGCAACTAGTTGTAGTTCATAATTTCAATACCAATATCTAAGACATGATGGCCTAGCGGTTGGGCCCGTCCAGAATTAAGAGTGAATCAGTAAGCCGTGAGTTCAAATCCCGCACAGTTACTTTTAGACTTTTTGTAAGTTTTTACTCAACAGAAATATTATATTCTTTAACTTGTTTGCTTTGTTCACACATTTCGTAAAGTTAGGGAGGTAGATAAAAAATAAGTCAAGAATTTTGTTAGATTTCTGTGAGGTAGACATGAATTTTATGAATATTTTAACTTGATCGGAATGAACTTTGTCGTTTGGTTGTAGTCATACAAAATACACAATATAATGTGGTAGTTGATGGTCAGTGACGTGTGGTTTAATAGATAGCGATATTGTTGTTGGTGTGATTCTTAAAATGCGGGCAAATATTAATATTAAGGCGAGGGCGACTATTATCGCGAATTATCCGCGCTTCCTAAAAGTGGCCTTAATAGAACTGAATGTGAGTATTATAATTATTTATGAATTGTAACTTAAACATTGAAAATTAAAAACGAATGGGTATTATAAATTGTTCATTTATTTGGTGACCTGTGGTTTACTTAATTCGTTGTTTTTTTTTTCAAACTATCATGCAAGATAAATAATTAGTGTTTATTATTGGATTTATAAAAGCAGAGTGAATGAAGTCACTTTAGTATTTATTACAGCTGCCTAACATCATTTTTTTTTGTTTAGAGAAATGCAGTAAGTCTCTGGATCAAAAGGTATGAGGAAGAAGGGAGCCTTGCAAGTAGACAGCGAAGTGGAAGGTCGTCGCTTATTAGCGAAGCACAGCGACAACATATCGTGGGCGAGTATGAAACCAATGGTTTCACACCTACGATACACTCGAAGTCACCGCAAACTGTTCGCCGTGCCGTCCACGCTGAAGGCTTGCATCACAGAAGATCAGCTAAAATGCCCTTCTTGACAGAAAGACATAAAGAAGAACGATTACGTTTCGCACGGAAATATTTAGACTTTGACTGGATTACTTCCATTTTGTTCCGGTTTGCGGTCGCCACTCCAGAACATTTCGACCCCATCGGCCATCCGTTCTGCGAGCAATGTGCCCTGCCCACTGCCACTTAAGTTTAGCAATTCTTCGGGCTACGTCGGTGACCTTGGTTCTCTTGCGGATGTCTTCATTTCTGATGCGATCACGCAAGTAAACTCCGAGCATAGCCCTCTCCATTGCCCTTTGGGTGACTTTAAGCCGCATACGTCTACTTGACTGCATTGAAAATAATGGGGGTTATACAAAATATTAATCCCTAATGTTCTAGTTTTAATTAGACGTGTAACAAAATGTTTAGCGATATTAATAATTCCTAAATTGAGGTTTAGTTTCAATCTTCTTTTCTTCAGGAAAATGAACACTTAAACTATAACCTCAATATGAGTTACATTTATTGTGACGTCACATAAAAAACATATTCACGAAGTATAAATTATGTATTAGTTTTCAGTAAGCAAGCTCTGTTGAATACCGATAGATAGAAGTGGGTATCAACAATTATATTTGTGTGATTAGAATATCCTTGTTATGTTAATAAAAAATGACTTCAAAGTGGGTATACAGATACACAAAAAAATCTTATGAACGGTTACAAGAGAACTTCTTATATCTAGGTAGGAATGTGACGTTACAAATCTTATTAAAGTTGTTAATTATATGAATAAATGAAACGAATAAGACAATTTTTGTTATCTGTCAGCACGACTTTTTTTTCCACCTTCCAACACCGAAAAAATATTACACAATCACATAAATAGTTATGATGGGTTATTAACTTATATTTAAATCTTTATAAAAATAAATAATGAGCATGAACCCATTTCAAAATAAATACCTAAGTAAATAGTTTTTGCATAAAATACAAATATTAATAAAAGTGGTTACAAAAAAAAAACCCCATATTATGTAAACAGGATTTGAAATCAAGACACGTTGATCGTGAACCCACTGCTTAACCTAAACAGCTATCAACACCTGGTAGATATGGTCGAATTTTAGCTATCCAATGCAAATACGATCATGCGTTTGCTGCGTGTATAACAAAAGAGACGGTAATATATATCTTTTTGTTTCGTGGAGAGCGACGCGACAGCTTGCGACAGTAGGCGACTCTGTAGCTGTGGTGTGCGTAGGTACTGTATTGAGACAGCTTACACATACAGCTGCACGGACGCGCGCCCGTGCGTTCACAGCAATATGATCCTTCGCGTGCCTGTGAACTTATGAACGCTTACTGTACAAACGTACATACGGGTGTAAACCACATCATCACGAAGCCGTCAACAAAGCATTTATCAAACTAAGTAACTTTACTCAAAAATTATTGCCTGGTAACGCCTTTTTTTTGGGGTGAAAAACCACGTTTTTTGGTATCAATGTAACGCACTCAAAACATTGTGCTGATGGATAGATTGTATAGTACGTTTGTGGGGGTGTTTAAAGTAAAAATCTTACAATAAAAACAAAAAAAAAGTTGAAACTTTGATTCTCTATGATCTCCATTAATATAAGGTTCCCAGGTATGGTGTAGAACAAAAAACATGATCGGAATGACAAAGAGAACAAGTGCCCTTCGGATTCGTGTTTTACACCCTTTACATATTGAAGTACGGTCGAGCAAGCTATTTAGTTTACAGTTTAACCCACAAATTACATTGTAAAATGTAAACCAAATAGCTTGTTTGACGTACATAAAACTCACGGCTTTTACCGTTTTCCCCACTTTTCTGCTATTATTCAATCTTTACGTACTCCTATTGCCCTGTTCCTATTAATGTTACTCATCATCATCTGCCGAGCCTTCTTCTCAACTATGTTGGGGTCGATTTCCAGTCTATAAGTCTTTTTTTTTAGAATGGTAAATCATCAAATAACTTCTCCCACTCTGGGCGGAGCGGGAGGGAGTGTCAGAATTTTACTGACGAAAACCCATCCATGTTCCTTCGCCCTTGATGATCCGGGGCCACGGTATCTCTTTCGCACAGTCCTGCAACCCCTTTTTTTCCTACTCCTCCGCTATACTTTCTGATTAATTTCGTTGCGGGATCCAAGACAGTTAAATTCATTCTCTGGGACTTCGTCGAGCTTCATTGTCTCGGCGCTTTTCTGGTGGTCGCCACTGTTGATTCTGGCTTTCAGGAGTTACAGTGGTTTGGGCGTGTGTGGCGGGCTTGTCCCAATAAAAAAAGTCCTGCAACCCCGGCAGGAACGGAATGCAGCTGACTACCAATATTTCACATGAAGCAACTACCCAGCTGATCATACTAGGAACTTACAGTACCAATTAATTTCCAGTTCCCAAAAAATATCTACGTCAGTATTAGTTTTTTTTTTAAATATAATCTCTATACAATAGTAACAAAAATCGAAAATATCTTCGCCTTTCTGTCTCGTCACTTATCGAGAGACGCTGACAAGAAAAGGCGTAATTTCTTAGCACGGGTACGGCACTTTAGACAATGTGTGAAACTATGCACCCTATCACCTCCACGAATACAGATAAAACCTTTTTTCTAAATGAAAACTAAGCAAGAACTGCTTGTTTACCATTTCCAAAATGGCTGTTATTTAGAAACGAAATAACACCCAAAACAGTATCGTAAATATAAAAGTGTTGACAATATAAGAGCACTCGGTTGTTTTTGCTCTGTCACTGACAAATCAATAATTTCTTGGAAACCCGTCAGGGTTTAGTATAGTATGATTATAACATTCTGAATATATATATGTGTATCTATAAATATGTGTTTGAGCAGTTTGAGGTAGAAACACTAGGGCCCACTTAGTATTTCGGCAAATCGCCAAACGGTTGGTCGACTCTTCACGTGGCAATAGGGCGGGCCTATTTTTTGGCCAAAGAATCAGCATTGCCATCCAACGTGGCAATGTTGTCAGCCTTCTGGGCACTTTTTCTGTTACCAGCGATGTGGACAAAATTTGAAACCCCTTTTTGATACTTGCACTTATTTTAATTTTAATTTTAAATTGGATTTAATTTTAAGTTCAAATGAAAAGTAATTAATGTTGCTTAGCGCTTGTTTAATATCAAAAGGCTCTTTCTGGGATAATTTCCTTGAACAAACCCGTCACTGATTTCCACAACGGCTTTATTGTCACAACAGGATTTTAATTAACGCCGCATTATATTGCATCTTCAGTGGAAAAACATAAATTTTAAACGGTAATGAGAAATGAAAAGGTTTGAATGACATGAAAATGTTTCCAGATTATAAACAGTCACCAGCCACATCAAGAAACCACAAACTGCCCTCCGAATGATTTCAAAGAATAGATGTTGATAGTTCAAAATTGAATTAGGTTTGACAAACTGTCTTTTCTGGCGACTTTATTCTAGTTTTTAATGGCAACTGTATCGTAGCATTGATCAGACTTTATACATAGATTCTCACGTTCCATTAGTCTTAAAAAAACGTATGTGACATGCATTTGTACATCATCATCATCATCAGCCTATTAATGTTCCCATAGCTGGGATAGAAGCCTCCTCTGTATGAGAGGGAATGGGCTATATTCCACCACGCGGTCCTAGTGCAGATTGGTAGATGTCAAGGTCTTCGAATTTTTAAGGTTCTAGGACATGCCGGTTTCCTCATCATGTTTTCCATCACAGTTTTGAGAGCAGTCATGGTGATGAAATAAATTACTCAAAGTAATGTGCCTGTCTGAGTTCGAACCTACAACTTACTGTTCGGAAAGCAGGGCCACCGCCACTAAGCCAACGTTTCTCTGCCGTTTGTATATTGTCATTGTGAGATTAACAAATGTTCCGATACCTTTTTGTTTGTAATCTTAAAAACAAAATCTAATAACGGTTCCCTATGACGATCTCATGCAAAAATTATCAACATAAAATCTGTAAAAATCCCAAAATAAAACATATTCTGAAACATCTTTTAAATAAACTAATACTACGGAACCCTAAAAACTCACGTTTCAATGTATGGCTTTTAAAACTGTAGCTGTAAACATGGCGCCACGTACTAAAAGGTAGTATACGAGTATCACGCAGATTTACAACTTTAATATTTTCTTAAAAGCTTAAATCATGTACGAAACACTAAAAAATGAGCCTCAAGCTCTTGAGAAAATATTTAAGTACTAAGTTAAGAAATCTAATCATGTACAGAGAACATGTTTCTTTCAACATATGTTGATATCCCCGTCACACAATTATTTCAACGGTAACCTTATTCCAAAACTAAATCCTGCCGTCGTTTTTGTTTATTGCATATGGCAGTACCTTTCATAAAACGACCTCATTTTTTTGGATACTTTTTTACGTACAAGCTTATTTTTCTGGTTTATTTTTCTACTACATCTGAGTAGCTCGTGGTTAAATAGTAACAGCCGCTCGGGTCGATCTTTAGGTTAAGCCGTGCTTGCCTAGGTTGGTCTGTAGATGAGTGACCACCCGTACATATCGAGTTTCCTGCGTGCCTCGGAATGCACGTTAAGCCGTTGCTCACGGCTGTCATTTGTAGATCATTGACAGTCGTAAAGTGGCCCAAAAAGTCTGAAAACCAGTCTTACCAAGTGGTAAACCCAGTACTAAACGGGTTGTGGAGGTCAGATAGGCAGATGCTCCATGTAAAATACTGGTATTCAGCTGTATCCGGTTAGACTGGAAACCAACCCTAACATAGTTGGGAAAAGGTTAGGCAGATGACCTTTTCATAACACAGCCTCATTTTTTGGATGATTTTTACGTACATTAACGTACGAGTTTATTTTATTCTTTTATTTTTCTACTTACATACCAAGTAAATATTTCAGGACGCCTTACGTTTCGCTGAAAACGCGGCCGAGCGGAGACATAACCCTTTTCATTTGTTTTTGTTCGCCTGAATGTGAATGTTTTCGAAATTCTCCTTGTAAATACATAAATCTCGGCTCGCTTCAACGTACTCCTGTTTTTTGTTTTCTTTTCTTATTTTTCGTTGCAATCGTACTGAGTGGTATTTAAAAATATGACTTGATTTTTTTCCTTTGGATCTGCATCACTCGCTTGGACTTTTAGCTTTGAACGTCGCACACATTATAATGTATGACGCAAGGACTTTGCAATTGTTAGCTTTTAATATCAAAGTTAAACGGTTTTCTGCTCTAGAATTCATTGTATTTAGTTTTCCTTGCTCTGTGAGCAAGTACTGCTTTTAGCTGGAATTTATTTGTGTAAAAGTAGTCGGAATTCAGAATGTCTTCTTTTGAGCCTTTCATTTGTTTGTCGTGATTTCATCTTCACATTTTTATGTCTATTTAAAGAGCTCAGAATTTGATACAAAGTATTCACGGTATTTGTTAGTATTTGTGATGTTATTATATTTCGCAGAACAAGATAAAGAACTCATAAGTCAGTCCTGAAGTCTACCTTGATTCCAATGAATTATATTTCCACTGAAACGAACTTCATTTGTAGTAAGTGAGTTTTCTAAAAACTTTCCAAATGATATTATGATCAAGTTTCAAGGCAGTTAGTGGCCCAGTGGTATCGGCCCAGACTTACAAGTTAGTAAGGCCATTATTTCGAACCTAGGCAGGTGCATTTCTTTGTGTTAATCTATCCATCACCACTGTTCTCAAAACCGCGAAGGAAAATATCATCAAGAAACAGGCATATCCTAGAACAAAAACTCTAAAGCATGTCCCACACAGAGTACTTTCACCATATGATTTGCCATCTACAACCCACACAGCCAAGCATGGTGGATTGTAGATCATTCCCACATATAGAGAGTAGGCCTATGTCCCAATATCATAATCATTATCATCGCTGATTATGCTAATAATTAGATGTTATCTTTTTAAACTTTCACGATCAGAACACATTATAAAACATATGAATACGGGTATTCGGTCGAAACGTCGGCATTAAATTAAAGGTAAATTCGGGATAAATACCCGTATTCATATGTTTTATAATTAGATGTTTGTGAAAAAATCCACGTACGCACTATAGGTATCATTTGAACTCCATCGCCATCATCATCATCTTACTAAGCCTTTACTTAACTATTTTGGGGTCAGCTTCCAGTCTTACCGGATGCATCTGAATACCAATATTTTACATAGAGAGCTGCCTATCTAAGCTCCACAACCCAGTTGATACTGGGTAAAACGATACCACAATAAGCCACTAGGTAAGAATAGTAATCAGACTTTTTGGGCCACTGTCTACCTGTAACGACTGTCAAAGCTAGACATATGACAGCTGGTACCAACAGCTTAACGTGCTTTCCAAAGCACGGTGGAAACACGGTATGTAAGGTTGGTCACCCACCCATAGACCAACCTAGGCAAGCACGGCTTAACCTAAAGATCGACCCGGGCGGCCTATTATTTCGTCACAAGCTTCTTTGGAACTCCACAGCCAGTGACATCAATAATTTCTCTCATTTCACAAAGACTAAGCAAAACAAACAATAAATTAGGAACCATTATCGTATCACACATAAAATATGAGCCCTAACAAAAACGGGGTAATTAATTCTCGCTTGCCCACCCGATAGGACCGGCCATCACTTTTTACTGTTATTAGCTAAGACAAATATCCGAACTGAAAGGATTTTATCATAGTTGGAGAAACAAATGACCCAGTTCTTTTTCATAAATCTATTTATAACTTGGGTCGGATGATCGGTCAACTCTCTTAGCAAAGTAACTGTGAAAAACTATTTTGAGACCTTTGTGTTAAATAAAAATATAATGTAGGTATTAATTAATGTTTATATATTTAGTATAAAATATACATAATTAAATATACTTTAATAATAATAAAAACTCTCTTTTTCTTATTAAGAAAAAATTAAAAATGTAAAGGAAAACATCGTGAGTAAAGTCCTAGAAAAAATTCGAAGTCATGTGACATCTACCAACCCGCACTGGGCCCACGTGGATTATAGCCCATACGCAAAATACGCTTTGACGTGGAGTTGCGGACACCAGCCCGTTGTACAATGCAATTGTACAATGTAATTTATATGTAATTGAATAAAGGAAATAATAAAAATATCGCTTGACATTTCACACAGCGCCATCTAGTGCCACACCAAGCACTGCTTGTGTCGTGGACACCAGATAGCCGGTTGCAAGTAATACGCATATGATCTTTTTCAGTTTTAATTAATATATAAATTACTAGCAGACGTCACGTGGTTTCACCCGCGTATTCACGTTCCCGTGGGAGTACGGGGATAAAATATAGCCTATGTTACTCGTTGATAATGTAGCTATCCATTGCTGAAAGAATATTTCAAATCGGTCCAGTAGTTTTTAAGTTTATTCGTTATATACAAAAATGGAAATTCCTGTTGATGATAAGTGTAAAGATTCTCATATTGTTTATTGATTTTTTGAAAATTGTTTGAAATATGATGAGTAAAAAAAATTTTAAAAATATAATAATGTGGCCGACATTTTCTATCTGATTCCTCTGTTTGAATGAATAAAATTTACATAACCAAAAATCGATCAATCATCAACAAAAATTAGTAGGTGTAACTGTACTTACATAAAGCTAATAAAAATAGTCAAGGTTAGCAGATGTATTGTTTTTTTTATGAATTAATACTATTTATGTTTAGTATAACTACTTCAGAATTAGTGAAAAAATACCATTGTATGATGTTTCATCATTTGCCCTTTGATTGAAACGATTTACTGAACAATGAAATTAACTTGGAAAATTTCCACTTTTTATCAAAATCCACTTACTAACTTACCACGGCCTAAATAGTACCTACATAAGGTACAATTTTAGTCAAACAACCCCGAAAGAAAAAATCTTATATTGGTAAGCCTAAAGCGTACTGGAATGAAGAAGCGATCAACTAACGTTATTACAAATAGGTACAATTCCTTGCCATCGTTCGAGGCTCACAAACGACTCGCTATACAGTTATCATAAATAGTTGGTCGCCCTCATAACCAGGGAGGGATATTTTCCACTCACTTTCAGCTCAAGTTGTAGGGAATTTATCGGTAGACGTAGTAATGGCCAGCAATTGTGTTCGCGTAATTAACTTTGCTATAGTTTATTATTTATTCGGTAATCCTTCGTGAAAGTTCGTCTATTTTCATGGAAAGTTTTTTGAGAAAAAATCGGCTTTTTTCCTTGTTATTGGATATTCGAAGGTGTAACCGTTGTGTGAAAAACATCGTTAAATATCTTCGAAAAATGTTAGAGTTAATGCGATGTCAACGATACACCTAATGTTCTTTATGTCTTGTTTTCTTTTTGTCATTTCAAAACAAGGCAAGAAGAAAAAAATTATATTCATTGGATGATTGAAATATATTCATTGGCGTTGAAAGGTTTTTGCGAGTTTTATGCAATGTGCCGAGCACTTTTTCAGTCCGAAAGTCGCAAACTAGGACCGAAATGACAAGATTTTATGATTAATTTAATTCATGATTTTAGTGTAGTTTAGGGTTCACTAATGTTTCACCAAAACTCCATTGTCAAATCGCCCATGACTATTAACAAAGTCGGATCTGCAAAATCGTGTTTTTTTGTTTATTGCATAAAACGTGCCTAAATATCTAAGGCTATCATCAGCTGAAATAAAAAGTAATATATTATACATAGTTTTTAAAATAACTATATTAAAAATGTCGGAAGTTACCTAGATAGTCCGCTAACAATGTCGGATAATAACAACCGACGTTCTTAGCGGGGCGCGCGGGCGGGTGAGCGCTCGCTATCTGCCAGTTCCGACTGTGTTCACGGGATGAAAGTCTTTAGATGATTGTCTTTATTTGAATAAGTTTTCATAGTCTGTTCATTGTCAATAAATATATTTAATTTCTTTACATTTTTGGTATTTTCTTCAGTAGTTTTTACATACGACATGCAGTTTTAACAAATATAATAATTTAACAATGTCGTAAGTGGCACTTCCGACAAGCAATCATTAATTTTGAACAAGCAACAATGTCGGTTCTGGTACTTCCGACAAATCATCATTAGTTTTACCCCGTTAAAACAGTATTATGTGACTTTTCTTATATTTACACATTAAATACCGGCTATTCATAATATTGTCCCGAACACAAATAAATAATAAAGCATTACTCTAAAGTTTCATAAGCCTACTTTAATTAAGAACAAAGATATATGCAATTAATACTTTGCATCTCTCTCCTGTAAAGTTGCCGTTTTTCACATTCGACATTGTTAATAGTCATGGGCGAAATTTTCATTTTACAACCAGCGTTTCGTATACTATTTATGGACAGTGTAAAACACTGTCTTCCAGTCACATCCAGTTAGACTGGAAACCGATCCGAACATAATTGGGAAAAGGCTAGGCAGATGATGAGTATAGTTCAGCCATGTGATTTTTGTTAATGTAAACATTATGAGGAAACTTGGTATTATAGCCTTAGTTGACAATTGCCAATTCACTTCTTGGAAAAATGGTAATCATGTTGCTTTATGTGTTTTTGAACTTTGCCCTGCATAGGGACATCAATAAGCTGCTATTATTTAATTACAGCCTTTTCAAGGAAATTTCAAAACGCCTAGTTGATAGTTCCCGTGACAGTAGGGCTGGCTTTTACCTTGGCCAAAGGCTTAGCGTTGTCATTCAGCGTGGTAACGCCGCCCGCCAGACTCTTGGGGCAATGAGGAGGAGTCTTTTGACTCCATTCTTTATGTTTTTAGTTAAATTTGAATTCAAACATATTTAAAAAAAAATGTGCGATTAAAAATGATCATTTAGAACATGAAATAGTGTTTACCAGCTACTTTCACTCGAACCAGAATTACAATTAAATTACAAAGAGACCAACAGATCAGCAACCAAAATCAATCGAGCTTAACTGCCTAATGTTCGGCGAGGCACGAAGGCACGCACACATATCTATCTATCATCCAATTATTAGCAGAGAGCCGCTGTTTAATCATCCTCGGCTAACTAAACTGTGATTATCGAGGCCCTTACCACTGTTGATTTGTAGATTATTGGGATTCCAGTTTTTGGTGCTGATTTGGGGATATTAGTACATTTTTGGGGTTTTGTAGATCTATAAGAATTTTCCTCTAGAGAGTTCTTAGGTCTACAGGGTGTAAACCACCTCATCACAAAGCCGTTAACCAAGCATTCTGTACATTAACCTAAGTAACTTTAAGCAAAAATTATTACTGGGAAACAACTTTTTTTTTGAGGTTATAAATCATGTTTTGTGGTAGAACTCAATGTAACGCACTTAAAACATTGTGCTAATGGATGGATTGAATAGTACGGGGATCGTGGAGGTGTTAAAAGTCAAAATCTTACAAAAAAAACTGGTATTAAAAAAAAAATGACAAAAAGTTGTAACTTTGACCCCCCATATCTCCGTAACCAGAAGGTTCCCAGGTATGGTGTAGAATAAAAAATGATTGCAATAATGAGGAGAACAAGTGCCTTCGGCTTCGTGAAGAGGTGTTTCACACCCTTTATACTACGAACATTAATATTTTACTAAAATAAAAAAAAGTCCGTCACTTCTTACAACATCTCATCAACATCTGCACATAAAAGTCTTGTCAAAATCAGTCCAGCCGTTTATGAGATAAGCCGGAAATAACAGAGAGTTAAAAAAAGATTTTTTGTTAAAAGTATCGTCTAAGCTGTGATTTTAAAATTACATACAGACTACTTCATTTTTATTATAAAGATTTTAAACCATTAAACAGCAGAGAGCTACCACGATTTACAAGCGTAAATATGAATCCGGTAAACTGAAGGCTATAAACCACCGCGTTTCATGCTCAAGAAAATACTGGAACATCTAGTGTTTTGCAAACGGGTCTCGTGCCCATGATACATACTAGAAGCCTGTGTTATTTGTTACGACTAAACAAAGATCGATTTATTTTCAGACTCGTATTTTTATTTAATTTAAGAATTCCAGTTATTTTGACGAGATCCAATATGAAAATGTTCTTTTAGGTTTCGATATATTATAAAAGCGAGAAATGAACGTGTGTTCGATGTTTTTCGGTCAATAGTTTCATGGATCCTTCTGATAATGGAATGGTTTACATTTTGTAGCGTTTGACGTATAGATAAACTGCATATTTTGTTCTGATTATGAACAACGAGAACTTAATTTTAATTTAAAAGCATTTTTGATTAAATCTCCAAAGAGAGTAAAACCACTATTCATTGTTATTCTGATAAAATAAAACACGCGGGGCAGTCTTTAGGGAAGATAAAAGTGAAAATTCGTAGCCAATCCGCTACGGTCACGCCATTCCAGATCTGCTACGAGTGCTACGAAGCATTAAGTGGCGGTCACGCGAGTTCCCTGTTTTTTTTCCTCTTAGCGAACTTCAATACAACGATCTGCAATTTTGCTCTCTATTGCCTCCAAACGAGACCTAAGTGAAATATTCGCTCGGCACCCAATTCTACCTCATATAATATTCAAGTCATAAGAAGCATATTCCGTTCAATCATTCGACTATTAGTAAGTGAAATTCACACTAACATATAAAAATCGAATTGGGTCGAACGTCGACACACACTGGCATATGATGGATGTTTGAGTAAGAGGAACACTTTGCCATCGCCCGAATAAAGTGAAGAAATATTAAAATTTATGTACAACACCTTCTCACGTTCCGTATAACGACGTATAGAAACGTACCGAGGTCTGTCATAATATGACGTCAAGGCAAGACTAATATGAATGTCATCTCATAAGGCGGTACCGAGAAATCTTTCTCGCGATTCAGGTTTCAATTGAAAATGAAATAAAAGTGGAATTGAGCGTTTTCATGGAAGAAATAAAGCTTTAATATTTGTTTTTATACGGTCTGTTAATCTACGGATTGTCGTTGACTTCTCAGCTTTTTGATCTCCTGGTAAATTGGAACAATAAAAGGATATTGTTGTTTATATAACTACGCTTGACGAATGACTTGGTTTATTGTACGTGGTTGTTAGCAGGGAGATCAACATTACTCCTTATGTTTCGATATATTTCATTTACCCAGTGAAAAGAAAAAAGGTTGATAAAATATAAATACTTGGTATTTGTTGATGATTTAGTTGAAGTATTGAAATAATAGAATATTATCTTATTGGCACAGATTAATACAATTTTTCTTGATACCTTCACTAGGTCATCGGTTCACCTAGTGGGAGTTCTACAAACACAACGGCTTCCGGTTTGCGGTCGCTGGATACGAGTCCCACGGGATCGGTCAATATGGTAACACTTGGGGGAGGCCTATGTTCAGCCAGGGACGTCTTTCGGGTGAAATGTTGATGATGATGATGACGAATACAATTTTTTAAACGACGTAAAAAGAAGAAGAAATTTTTCTTTTTGTTACTGTACCAAGTACTTAGTCATACATATGGTTTTAGATCAATTAAACTGACATAGTAAGTGTTAACTTACTTCTAAATCTCTTTCGACATATTTTATATCCGGGAATAATCTATATTTGAACCATCGACGACTGAATGAAATCCTTTAAAAGTTCACAGTTACTTCTCTACCAGAACCACAACTACTATCCCAAACCAATCTTAACTTACTACGCAATCCTTATCAAACGCCACAAATGAAACATCGCCATCATAAACATGCCATTAAATAACAAAACAGTCCATAAACACAAATCCAAGGCCTGATTAATTCACCGTTCCTAAATCCAAGACTTAACGGCTAAAGCGTTTAATCATAACAGGAAGGATAAGGAAGGTAATAAATGTTATAAATTCGGCCGCAACATCGCTAAGACTTCTTACCCGGGATGTAGTGGCGAAGCTTAAGACAAGGACAGAGATATATTTCGTGTAGTTTCCTCTTAAACATGATGACGCTTTTTCTTAAGGTGTCGATGGCAATCTGACCTGTGTGGGCTCGTCTGTCGAGCTGTCGAGAAGCTATAATTTTTGTAAACACGCATTCGGGTTTGCAACCTTTGGATCATAAAAGTGACAGCGTCAGCGCGAACTAACTTCAAAATGGCGAGCTAAATGTTTACGTTCCATGATGTCTGATGCGTTCCAGTACCACAAACCATGAGACGACAGCGCTTCATCTCGCCAAAATATAACCCAATCAAGTGAAATTGCTCGTTAGTTTCGTATTACACGTATGATTATTGGAGTTGATTGAATTTGGGATTATTTGTTTTGTCGCTACGTAACTTGGTAGAAATTCTTTGTTAACAAAATGTATAGCTTCTCGTGGCAGGGGTAGAAGATAGGCGCTTTCAGTTGCATCTATCGATACGCAGGACACGAAATTAATTGCCCCGTCGTTTGCGGAACAGCACCACATTTACACTTCAGGGCAGAGTCTTTAATGAGTCTCACCCTGAGTAGGTTGTCCTTACTGCGGCCAACCTGGGTCTATTTAAAGACTTCCAGGTAAACCATGGCAACTCATGTCCAGGTGGGAGATTTCCAGCAGGTGGAATGAATGGGATAGGTAAAGATGCACTACCTCGGTATAGCTTTAGTATTTCTTTCTTTTTATGATGACGCTAAGTATAGGTCTTTCATTTTACCCCGATAGCAGCAGTCTGATTGGTGGCCGGTGACTGAAAAATTGTGAGGTAACCGGTTGGTTTGGTATGGGCATGCGCATTTTGCATATTTCGTCAGTTATCCTAAAGTCACATGTAACAACTAGCGAACAAGTTCTGGCTCCGTGACTGCTAATGAGCAAACGTCCAAAACCGTAAAATTATACAAAAATGAAATGCTTTGAAAACATTTACTATTAGATTAGGCAATATAATTGCTTAAGATATTTTGGTGTAAGCGAAATATAGTTCAAGCAGAAAAACGATACGATGATGAAAGCTATGAGGTTTGAGATTGTATTTATTACCAGCGGCTTCGCCCGCGTGAAGTTTGATTATTGTCCCATGGAATCTTACTGCCGGGATAAAAAGTATCCTATGTTTTAATCCAGGTTATAAACTATCTGTGTGCAAAATTTCATCCAAATCCGTTCAGTAGTTGTCGCGTGAAAGCGCAACAAACAAACTTACATTCACATTTATTCTCCGAACTGCTAAGCTATCGGGAGTTACACGTGTTATTGTGAGTCAACTATAAAAGATAGACATATGCTGTCGTGGGATATTTTTTATATAATTTTATGTGGAATATTTCCGTTATACACGATTTCTATGTAGCTTTAACCATTAAGGCTGCACACGCGACGGAAGCTAAAAAAACCAAGTAACTTCTCCCGTTTTCCCAACATTTCCTTTCACTGCTCTGCTCCTATTAATGGTAGCGTGATGAAAAGTATACTATTACCTGCTCAGGAGTATGTAGAATAATTGTACCAAGTTTCGTTAAAATCCGTCGAGTAGTTTTTTTTTCTATAAATAACATACAGACAGACAGACAGACAGACAGACAGACAGACAGACAAAAATTTTACTGATTGCATTTTTGGCATCAGTATCGATCACTAATCACCCCCCGATAGTTATTTTGTAAATATATTTCATGTACAGAATTGACCTCTCTACAGATTTATTATAAGTATAGATTACAAGTTATCTTGATGGAATATTGTTAGGAATTTATTCACGAAACTAACAAAAACAAGTGTCTCATAAAAAACCTACTTAGCTTCGCATTCGACAGCTTTTCAATAAAGCATTGCTTTTGTAATTTTACAGTCTCAAGCTCGGTAAAGCTTTGCAATTCATGTTCAGTCAATCCCCGAACATGAAAAAAGTTTGGCAAAATTTTCAACATTTTATCAAATATTTAGAACTTTCACCACATTAATTAACAAAGTCGTGCAATTATTGCACAGTCTGGATGACATACGAACGTCACTGTAATCTAAATATGATGAGTTTTAAGCCGATTTGGGAATGAAAACATATTTAGTTTCGTTTAGATCATTATTCTGTATTTTTCCATGACAAGTAATTAAATTGTCATACAGTCTCCACAGGGAAATTGTCATCTTTGAATAATTAGTACGATGCTGTTTTTATTATAACGAGTACGTCAGAGAGGATTGAGGAGCTCGTGGCTAAATAATAACAGCCGCTTGGGTTGATATTTAGGTTAAGCCGTGCTTGCCTAGGTTGGCCTATAGATGAGTGACCACCCTTACAAATCTACTTTTCTCCATGCCTCCGAAAGTACGTTATGCAGTTGGTCTCGGCTGTCATTTGTAGATCTTTGACAGTGGTTACAGGGAGTCCGTGGCCCAAAAAGTCAGACAACCAATCCTAACAGGTGTTTGGTATTACCCAGCACTAACTGCGTTGTGGAGATTAGATAGACAGTTCATCATCATTATATGTTCCACTGCTGGGACACGGCCTCCTCTCAATGAGAGGGAATGGGCTATAATCTACCACGCGGGCACAGTGCGGATTGGTAGATGTCACATGTCTTTGGATTTTGGATTCTAGGACATGCCGGTTTCCTCACGATGTTTTCGACACGATAGACACGTGATAGACAGTTGCTCCATGTAAAATACTGGTTTTCAGTTGCATCCGGTAAGACTGGAAGCCGGCCCCAACATAGTTGTGAAAAGGTTATTTAGATGGTGATGTCAGACAGAACATTGACCTTTTATTGTATCCATGTTTACAGAAAAACCAGTAATTTATAAAAAAAATGTCTTACGTGACAACCATTGACCCGTTAGATTGACCCTAAGCCCACATGGCGATAACTCCGTTTGTATAAGGGCCCTCTGAAAGAAAGGAATCCTTTGTTTCTGTTGTAGGAACGTTATAGGTTCAGCGCAGATAGAGAGGAATAATCCCCGCGCAGTTTTGGGCATTTTCTTCATGGATCGGGTATGCTCGAAGTTACGCATCTTCGAAGACGCCCGAGCATTTTTTGTCAGGTTCAAGCATTTATGCACTTTAAGGCGATTACATGAGCTAAACGCAAGTTTTATAATTACTAAAAGTACTATAAACAAGACCAGAAAAATATATGATATTCTTCAGGAAATATGCTAGCACGATACTGTTTTGAAAACATAATACAATTAATTTGGCTCAATAAAAAGAAATCACGAACTTATCTCTAAAAATATCTTTCAAAGAATAAAAAACATACTAATATGCATGTGATCATTCTGATTTTTTGGCAAATAATTCTACAAGCAATATATTAGCATGATACTGTTTCAGTTTTTAATCCAATCAATAGTTTTTTTGTAAATCGATCGAAACCACTAATTTCGCGCTATTTGGCCCGCAGTGGCTGACGTAACAACCACTTTGCAGTGCAAGCTGATTAGAACTTTATTCTAACAGCATTTTAAACGAAGTTTGAACCACCATAAATAGAGTTGCTAATTTAGCTCGTCTTAGCGCCTTAAAAGTTCATAAAAAAATAAAGTTTATTTTCAAGTGCGTTATTAAAATCCTCTCCGCTGCGCTGAGCCATAGGCTTTGGTTTATTACTATGCAATTATTATCGATACTTCGTCTTTTATCAGATTATAGAGGTTGCTACAAGGTTGACCACCAAGGGTACTCTGAACTTTTAAGTATCGTCTTTCTTGAAGGGCTCTTGAAAAACTTATTCAGCCGATCTGATCCGATTCGAACTCCAGCGATACCTTAATTTAGTATTGTAGCGTTCACTTGCATTTTTTGTGGTAGAAGAAAGTATTTTTTTATTCTCCAGCAAAAGCATTTTGGGCAACTTCTTTTGACTTTAGTTTCCATACCAGAAATTTTACTAAGTGACTCTTGGCTAAATAATAAAAGCCGATAGAGTCAATATTTAGGTTAAGCCGTGCTTGCTTAGGTTGGTCTGTGGATGGGTGATCACCCTAAAATACCGAGTTCCCTCCGTGCCTCAAAAAACACGTTAAAAACACGTTAAACTGTAGGTTCGGGCTGTCATGTGTAGATCTTTGACAGTCGTTACTTGTAGTCAGTGGCCCAAAAAGTCTGACAACCAGTCTTACCAAGGGGGTATTACCCAGTACTAACTGGGTTGCGATAGGCAGTCGCCCCATATAAAATACTTACTGGTATTCAGCTGCAACCGGTTAGACTTGAATCCAACCCCAACATAAATGATAAACGATCTATATTGATAAATAATAAATGATCTTGATTTTGTAAGTAGGTTTTCACAAACACTTTTACACGTCCTTTTTTTTAAAACTAGATGAAATAGAACTAGATAGTTGGGAAAAGGCTAGGCAGATGATATGAGCAGATAATTATTATTTACTTCAACTCTGTCAAGGATTTGACACAAACTAAATGTATATTTTTCATCTATAGCAGAACAATGTCGTCATGACAGCACCATGATCTGACTGTTGTTGCCTTTTTCACACAATGACATAGTTTTCATCGACCATTAACCCATCGAAATGAACCCACTGCTGAACATGGACCCAAATAGCACCAAACTCTCTTTCTGTATCAGTCTTCCTTAAATACAGATCAGGTCTAAACCACATAACAGATAAAAGAGGTAAGAAAGACCTTGTTAGCGGGGCAGGCGTGCTGCTCATATAAGTGAACGCTCATATGTCAATCGACCAACAGTCGCGATCTTATTGTGTGCATGTGTGAGTCATGTCAAGCACAGTTTTTGCGTTACTGTGACAATCAATGGCAAGCTCGCGATCTAAATGTGAGTAGTTTGTTTGTGCGTAATGCGCGTACGTATGGGACTCTTGCCTATAGTGAAGTTAAAGATTGGGAGACGAGCGGCGGCACGCGTTCTAATACAAACCAGGAAATATTTCCTTTCTAAACTCTTTTATCTGTCTTGTGGTCTAAACAACTAAACATTGTTTGTTTTTATAAAAAACGATTAGGGAATACCAATACAGGATACAAAAAGACAAACAGTGTTGTTATTGACGCTCTATTTTATTACTCAGACAACACAGTTTTGATAAATAAAAACAAAATATAGCTGTCAGTGATTCATTCTGTCGCTAACTGTACGCTATGTGCTGTTGCAAATTGAACTGGTAACTCTTTCACAAAACTGTAACGGCACGTACTGGATATATGCGGAGAAATATCTATAGCCTTTTCCTAACCGGATGCAGCTAAATACAAATATTTTACCCAGAACTACTGCCTGTTTGACCTCCACAGCCCAGTTAGTACTAGGTAATACGATACCACTCGATAAGACTAGTTGTCAGGTTATTTGGGCCACTGACTACCTGTAACGACTGTCAAAGATGTACAAATGACAGCTGGGACCTATAGTTTAACGTGCGTTCCGAGGCATGGAGAAAACTTGGTATGCAAAGGGGGCCACCCATACATAGACCAACCTGGGCAGGCACGGCTTAACCTAAAGATCGACCCGAGTAGCTGTTATAATTTAGCCTGAGCTCTTTACCGTGCAGTCGCTGTCTCAACACACTTCTCACTCGGACGTCAACCTTGTGTCCAAACGGTGAAGTTTCAACGTAAACAAAAAACAAAAAGCACCAATAAATATTTAACATTCATCTGTTGCGATCCATTATTTTTATTAACACACACGTCTTCGAACAATTAATTGCTTTATCCGTAAAAAAACTGATATCGAACTTCCGATTGAAAGGATACCGAATAAATTACTTATTTTTGCCCCACGCTGAAATCAAGGCAAACGAAAAAAATCAAACGGTTCATATAAAATAATTTAATTAAAAATTGCGTTCCAATAATTCATTATACATTTTCCTTTCTTAATCGCCGTTGAAATCCGGTACTTGTAATTGGAAACTCTGAATGTCGAGGCTCTTTTTATTTTCATAACATCGCCTGTTAAGCTGCTTACTCATTTGTGAGGTTCGCTTTCAAATTTAATGCTGAGATTACGTTTTAGAAGCTACTTATTTTCTTTATTAGTTGTTATTTTCTGTCTTATTACCCGGAACAGTAAAAATTGTTTTTTGTTTCATCCGCTCTGACTTTAAAAGAGATTATTTGCTTTTCATTTTGTTTTAAGTATGGTACGTACCATTATATTCGTAATTATAAAAAATATATACAAGAATGTGTCTTAATAATAAATTAATAGCAGTCAAAGCTATTTAATAAAAAATGTTACGAAACTCGTTAATGTGAACTTGATGTCTGTCGTATTTAGTTGCAGATTAGGTAAATGCTTAAAAAGTAACGAAATAATATACGTGAAGTACTACATAATTATTTTATTTTTAAATCCCTTTGTTGAAATGAAAACAAATTTATGTATCACGGCCTATTTATATTCGTATAACCCTTTTCATTACGAATTTAAGCAACATTCTATTAAAAATGTCTTCACAAGAAAAAACAACATGAAAATCTTTGAAGCCCCTTTTGATCTTTAAAGGTAAAATTAAATAAGTTTTTTCCCTTTCTCTTTGTTTCAGGTAGGAGGTATGCGGGCTCCGAAGGTACCCGCTACCTTGCTACTGTTGCTCCTCGCAATAGAAGCCCTCGATGCCAACAGACGGAAAACAAAAGAGAAAGTCATACCAGCTGCGATAAATATATGTGACATCAGCGACAGAGACTCCAAAGTCCATTGCTACTGTGAATTCAGCCAAGAGATCAACGAAGCAGTCAAAACAGAATGCTGGGTCTTCAATGGAGGAATAGAAAGAACAGATCCACTATGGACAAGCTTCACTTCACAGTCGAACATAGAAACACTAGCCTTCAATGTGCGAGCAGACGGAGGACTAGACTTTGTACCATCGAAAGTACTAAGATACCTAAGAAAAGTCAAACAGTTCAGTATAAAATACAGCTCAATCCACAAGATAGAGAGCAACACATTTGTCAACGTAACGTCTGTACAAGAAATGACGCTCACCAAGAACCAGATCGTCTATCTTGGTAAACATGCGTTTTATAACTTGCCAAACTTAACCATACTTACTTTAGACGAGAACAGAATAGTTGAGTTAGAGACTGAGGTGTTCTACGAACTGCCGGCACTCCAGAAATTATATCTCACTAGTAATAACATTACCCTCATTCACGACGGGGCGTTCAAACATCTCGTCAACCTAATTGACTTAGAACTCGATAGAAATAATATTAGCGAACTCAAGAAGGAGTGTTTTTATGGACTTGCAAATCTTAAACGATTAGATTTAAGAAGAAACAAATTATCCAAACTTAATTCGTTTACATTTACTGAACTGTGGAATCTCCAGACATTGTTATTAGATTATAATGAGATTTATATTCTGGCCCAGAGGACGTTTGATGGATTATCGCAATTAAGGAAGTTGAGTTTGAGCCATAACAAACTTGTAACTTTAGCCAGCAGCCTATTTGAAGGGGTCAGAGGACTGGCCGCGCTAGACTTAAGACATAATAAATTAAAGAGGTTCACGTTCGACAACCTCCATCCAATATACGACAACATGAAGAACCAAAACAGCTACATCTACTTGGAAGGTACGTATCTTTGTTAATTTTAATTAAGGGATATTGAATATACTCTCAATAGAAACAAGTATCTATCGATAACAAAGTTAGTTAGAAAATTAATTTCACATTGACGAAGTAAAATTCAACAATCGAATAAAAATCAATTAGTTTGAACAGATGGAGCTCTCACGAGTATCATTACTCCAATTAGGGAATTAATTAACGCGTCAATTGTTACAGGGAACGAATTCCCGTGCGACTGTCATCTCGCATGGATGCATAAGCTTCGTCACGAGGCCAAAAGCGTCAAAGTGCGAACATCTCTCGAAAATTTCATTTGCAAATTCAACACGGAGCCTTCGTTAAATTCACACTTTACTTATTTCGAAAGGAGCGTTATCGGATCAAACAATTTGTACGATAGCGATGACAAAAGTCAAATAAGAGATTATTCGGATAATCCGGATGATTTTTTTCAAGACGAAACAGACGACGCTTACGTAGATGAACCCAAAGCCGTTAAGGGCGAAAATGAGAGGACATTACTTCAGATTCCTGTGGAAACGCTGCCGTGTCCTCCTGATATCAAAAGTGTGACCGACAGAACGTACACCTACCCGTCGCAAAATGAGGCAAAAGATTACAGGAACTTAATCCAATCTTCAAAGTCGACTTCAATCGTCTCAAACATTGCCGTTTGCCTGTCAACGTTTATGATATTAATATGGACCACGCGAATGTAAATAAGAAGAACGGAGACGTATGTGTTTACTTTCTTCTCCTTTAGAGGAATATTAAAATCGTTTTGTTTGCCAAGCCCTATTATTTTTCATGATACATTTAATATATTCACTAAAAATGTAAATATGAACTGTCAACCAGAGAACAAAGATGATCATCATGATTATGTAAATAATATTTCGCTTTTTGAATTTCAAGAACTTATGAAATTGTAAATAGTAGTGTAATTCTATGTAAAAAATGTGATATAAAGTATAAGTATAATTATTATAGACATTGTCTTGAAATAAGAAATTTTATCGGTAGGGTACTTTTCTAAAAGAAAAATAGATTTTTTCTCATCATGAAATTTCATTTATATTGTTGCGAATCTATTGAGGAACTTTTTGTAAATATTTGACATATTAAAAGAAATTGGTTGTAAATAAGGCAAGTAAGTTAGTTTTAAGGAGAAATGAGAATTTGAATGTATTAATATGTAAAAATAATCTTAAAATGTCTTTTCCCAATATCATTGTAATGATAGATATTCGTTTTGAGGTAATGGACAAGACGACTGAGTTATTTGATTTTTCTTTATCTATTGTTACTAAATATTGGTTTATAACGAAGTATATTGTACAGCTTTATCAGTAATGTGTTCATGCTTTAGTTGGCGTCTTTTTGTGGTGAATGAACCCAAGGAATAATAAAAATGTAAATTATCATCACACTTCAGTTGTTCTATTCTTCGCGTAGTGAGCGACGCATACATAAACCATAGCCATCTCTGTGGTAATATCGAGAGCAATTTCTTTAACCTTCACGCTCTAGTAATCTAGAGGGATGGGCAGACATGTATGTATAGTTATGCATCTGAATGAATATTCATACTCAAAATTGTATCATGATTTGGAAATAATATTTTAAGTTAGATAAAAACTAGTTGTGTTCACTAAATCATAAATTTAGTGCACACAAAAGACATAGACACAACACACAGAAGAACAATTAAATGATACCGTTCACTTATAAAAAACAAGCCAAGAGCGTGTCGGGCCACGCTCAGTGTAGGGTTCCGTAGTTTCCCGTCCGTCACAATAAGTGTTCCCACTTATGAGTTTAGAAATTATTTTGTACAACTTTTTGTGTTTTTTTTCGTACAAAACTGTCGTTTCCATCCAAGTTCAAAACGATTTTCCTAGAAAGTCCTTATAAAGTTCTACTTTTCAGATTTTTTCATATTTTCCAAGCTTATGGTTCAAAAGTTAGAGGGGGGGGATAGTTTGGAGCGATTATTTCCGAAATCATTGACATTATCAAAAAATAATTTTAGTTAACCCCTATTTATTTAAAAACCTTTCCAACAATATATCACACGTCAGGGTTGAAATTAAAAACAAAACACTGCCTGCTTTACATATAGGGGGGCTACCCTAATATATTTTTTTTCCAATTTTTCTTTTACCAATTTGTTGGAGTGATTGATACACATATTGGTACCTAATTTCAGCTTTCTAGTGCTAACGGTCACAGAGATTAAGCGAGGACGGACAGACGGACAGACAGACATGGCGAAACTATAAGGGTTCCTAGTTGACTACGGAACTCTAGAAACACGGTGCCAATTTAAAAAAAAACATATTTACGAAATAAACATAACACCATGACATACACCAAATAAAAAAAGAAATAACAAGTAGGTATGCAAGGTGCGGTATGCGTCCCAAGGTTGCACCAAATGGGAGTCCAGTTCAGCATGACGCTGATATTCACCTGGATCCCTCTAAAACTTCGAGCAGACGAGATAAACTGGTGTTGTGACATATTGTTTCATTAAGTATTTTACTGTAAGTTTACTATGTTGGCGTAAAACATCACAAAAGAATATTCTTCAAAATAAAAAGACGGTCATGGAATTTACAAAACATCGGAATAGTCACAGAAATAGAAACACTCAACCCACTATCGTAAATCATGAAGAGATATATAATTTAGAAGAAGACACGCCACCGACTAGTAATCCAGATAAATGCACAGACGTTTCCAAGTATGTACAAACAGTAAATAAATCAATAAGAGAGGGTCTCGTCCATTACCAAGTTAAGCCTTATTTCCCTTATTTAACAGTATTTTGTTTGTAACCCAAGTATTTTGAGGGCAAACAACCCAGCACTGACCGCAAACATAGCATTTAATAGAATCATTACATACAAGTCTGTGGTTGTGTTAATATTAGAAATTTTGTTGATAGGGAAAACATCCGTATATGCTAATGTTTCAATCAGAATGTTTAGAGGTTAATTAATGTTTTGAGTGCTAATTTTACCAGATAATTTTTATTTACTTTTGTATTTGTGAATTTAGAACTCGTTGTTTTTTGAAAAAAAAAAACAGTCACTGTATCATTTCACCACTCGATAGCTTCGTTATTAAAGATTAAATTCTGGGAACTTTCAATCAACGCCTACTTCAAACATTAAATCTAATATTGACAAAAATAACTTTATTAAAGAATTTTGTCTGCAATTGATTCTGAGTTATGTTTAAATCATTAATTAAGTTATTTAATGGATATTTTTTGGTTGGTTTATCATTTTAAATTATGTAACTTTTATTTTAACAGTTTTCAATATTTTATGCGGTTTAACCGTGTTTATTAACAGTGAAATAATAACGATGTGTCAATAAATTATGAGTTGCTTACATTCCTAAATGTTATTGTTGTTTTTGCTAATAATCAGTCACTATGATTAATGAGGTATGTATTTATATTAAGTTGTATATTCCTGGAAGCCAATGTTTTACAATATTCAAATACAAATCAGTAATTACATTAGGGAACATATTTATTAGGTATTAATTGTACAGGTGCGGCTCAACGCTGATTCTAAACTTAATAAATTATTATGAGAACTAACCTTGTTATAAAGGGTGTAAAACACCTCTTAACGAATACGAAAGGGACTTGTTCTCCTCGTCATTCTGATCATTTTTTTGTTCTACACTATACCTGGGAACCTTCTAGTTACGGAGATATTGGGGGTCAAAGTTGCAAGATTTTGATAAGTTTTTTTTAAATACCACTTTTTATCGCATGATTTTTACTTAAAATATCTCTACAGCCCCCGTACTATTAAATTCATCCATCCGCACAATGTTTTGTGTGCGTTACATTGAGTTATACCACAAAACATGATTTATAACCTCAAAAAAAAAAGTTGTTTCCCAGCAATATTTTTTGTGTAAAGTTACTTAGATTGATATACAGAATGCTTGGTTAACGGCTTTGTGATGAGGTGAAATACACCCTGTATTAACAATATCATGTTACTGCAGAAACTACACTCAGCATTGGGTGGGTTCAGCAAAGGTTAAAGAGGAAATGAAAACTGGCCTTTCTAATGTGATAAACGATACTATACCAACGATGCTTTCAACGATCGATATCTACATCTTGACTAATATTATGAAGAGGAAAAAAATATACTTCTGTAATGAAAAAACTCAAAAACTACTGAGCCGATTTGAAAAATTCAATTCTATTCCCCGTACTCCCACGACAACGAGTACTATGCGGATGTAACCGCGTGACGTCCGCCAGTATTCTATACAAGGCCAGTATCTAATGGGATTATCGTACGGCAAAAATAGCGTACTCTTCACTACAAACTTACGGACCTACGGTCGAACAAGCTAATTTGTATACATTTTGGAATGTAATTTGTTCGTTAAACTGTAAACCTAAAAGCTTGTTCGACCGTACTTCATGACTTCTTCGTTGTCGCAAGCGTAAATGCCGAGCTGCTGAGGCCGTTTTTTTTTTTTTGTGGGATGGGAAATCCTCAAATGACTTCTCCCACTCTGGGCGGAGCGGGAGGGAGTGTCAGACTCTTACTGACTAAAACCCATCCATGTTCCTTCCTCGCCCTTTATGTTCCGGGGCCGCGGTATCTCTTTCGAACAGGCCCGCAACCCCGGCAGGCTTCGGCCCTTGCGGGCCCTTCCCCTTATGCTGACATCTCTTTGAGGCGCGCATGGAACACGAACGCGCCGTCGACACGGCCTGTCGTCGTCGTTAGACGGACGGACGGCTAGCTAGCCCATAGCCAACCGTCCACAGGCCCGCAAGCTGCTGAGGCCTTGAATTCGATTTCAAGATCAGCCAAAGTGTAATTGAGTTTTACCATCAGATTTTTTTCAGCTTAACAGCCTTTGGATTTGTGCCTGAAGGCGCCGAACTAGCGCAGCAGTTCTGTATCGAAACAATTTAGAAAAAGACGACAAAGTCAATTTAAGATGTTTTGTTGTCTAAGTAGTCACTTTGCATATTATAATACAGATTTCTCCTTGTTATGCATCTCTGGTACTTAGGTTTATTACGTCGTCCATTTCCCTCAAGGTAATTAGTCACGCTCTTATTAGCAAACAGGTTAATATAATCCTCATTGTCATCTGTAGGGATAGTAGCATCCTTGGAATCTTAATTTCGCAACCTAAGTGCAATTTTGTATAAAGAAATTTTCTTTAGAACTGTGTCGGTGGTCGTTTTCCAGGACAGGAAAAGCGTTATTGATTCATTTTCATCTCAAATTGATCAGTAGCAGCCCTGAAGTTTACATTTGTCCCCTTGATGACAACAGGGCCTCTTTTATGCGGTTGTGGAGACCATCCCTTTTTCTTTTTGGCTGGGAAATCATCAAATAACTCCTCCCACTCGAGCGGGAGGGAGTGTCAGACTTTTACTGACTAAAACCCATCCATATTCCTTGCTCGCCCTTTATGTTCCGGGGCCACAGTATCTCTTTCGAACAGTCCCGCAGCTGGGCACGCTTCGGCCCTTGCCGGCCCCTTCAATGTGCTGATATCTCTTTGAGTCGCACGTGGAACGCAAACGCGCCGTCGACACGGCCTATCATCATAAGACGGATGGACGGCGAGCTAGCCCATAGCTCACCGTCCACAGACCATACCTAGATTGGACTTTTTTGCTGATGTATGGAAGACGATAATGTTAGAAGGTTTACAGTTCTGTGAGAAGACCGAGTGAAAGGATTATGTAATTCAGTGTTAATGGCTTAAGCTGTACTAAATATAATAAATAAGTAAAATAAAAGAAACCTAAACGTACGTAAGGTTTTATTGTTTTACATTTCGTGTTAAAGTAACATGTAGTAAAGGGCGAGCCTATTGCCAACTATTAGACACCAATTAAGGTTGCGGGCTGATGCTTAGGAACTCCTAGTGGAAAATGCCAATAGCACTGAATAACCCAGAAATATCTCTATTACTCCAATACATATATACCATGACAAGTTACCAGAGGTAGCTTTTAAGTAAATCTCGTGAAAATACAAAATATAAAACAACGTTAAATACTTTTCATTGAAACAGTAACATTTCTTTGGAAAGTCGCCAATCGGATACCAAGAGTATCGAGTAAGTGAAAAATAACTGCCTTTAAGAAAAACGGTGATACTTTTCGTTAAAATATGGTGTTTGATTATTTATAGGAGAGCGGAAAACTTGGTCCTAACATAAAATAACATCTCGCCTGTAACTGCCAAAGAGTAAGGCATAGATGTACCTAATAGGACATCTACATCTCGTCAGTTATGTTTCAGTCTCACGTAATAGGGGGTGACCCTATTGTCATCAAACTTAATCTTAATTTACCCGCACGTATCAGAGTGCTGCCCACAAATAAATTCAAGAATGCTATATTTCCCTGACTTTTAGACAACTGCTTCTACTCGGTTAATGAATTTTTAAATTATAATTTTGAACATTATTTTTGAAACTCTTGTAATTGTATTGTTTATTTTATATGTTTACTTCTAATCACTGTGTAACTAGTAAATTTTGACATTTCATTCGTACTTGGCCACTTTGTTAGTTAATTTAAATATTTCTACACCGGCAACGGTAGTGTATGTTAAACTGACTAATATTAAAATCCTAATGTAGGTACCATATACTCAGAAAAAAAAAAACTTCTCTTATATTATCTTAAATGGGTACAAATCCAGACTATTTTACTGTTACTTAGAAATTATTGATGGAAAAAACCCAGTAATACTTTACCTGTCCTGTAAAATAAACCCAGAACTTCAAGCTAAGGTGTCGTGCTTGCAACCAATAAACAAATGAACGGTCACGGTGTCAAATAAGTAAAATAAGATCTGAACGGTTGTACGGTCAAACAAGCTATTTATTTATTTATTTACTTATTTATTTAAACTTTATGCACTTAAGGTATAAAAGTGGACTTAATGCCTTGGGCATTTTCTACCAGTCTACCTTAGGGTGATCCAGAGATTAAACTGTAGGTGCAAGAGTAAAGAAAATTATGAAGACTATAATATAACAATAAATAATACATACATACAATAAATTATAAAAAGTGAGGAAAGACAAAAAACAATTAAAAAAAATTGTATAATGTGTATTTAATTCACAGATGAATGATAAATTACATTAAAAAAAGTAAATCAAATAGCTTGTTCAACTGTTTAGTAAATCAAACTCGGTATGTAATGGGTGTGGATGGGGTACCACCCAGTACATACCGAGTTTTCTCCATGCCTCGGTAAGCACGTTAAGTAATTGGTCCCGGCTGCCATTTGTAGATCTTTGGCAGTCGATACAGGTAGTCTGTAGCACAAAAAGTCTGACAACCAGTCCAAGGGGAATCGTAATCTCTAGTACTAACTGGGTTGTGAAGGTCAGATAGGGAGTGTCGTTCCAAGTAAAATACTGGTATGCAACTGGATCTGGTTAGACTGGAAGCCGACCCCAACATAGTTTGAAAAAGGTTAGGCAGATGATGAGTCTCGTTTACATCCGAAACGCAATCTTCAAACACATTTAAAATTAATCTTTTATTGTACGGGAAATATTACAATCGAGGCCATGTTTTAATTAAAAGGTTTAGCTTGATGTTGATGTTGAGACCACCTCATCACAAAGCCGATAACCAAGCATTCTGTACATCAAACTAAGTAACTTTACGCAAAAATAATTGCTGGGAAACCATTTTTTTTTTGAGGATATAAATTATGTTTTGTGATAGAACTCAATGTAACGCACTTGTTTTGATGAATTGTGCTGATGGATGGATTGAATAGTACGGGGGTCGTGGAGGTGTTGAAAGTCAAAATCTTACAAAAAAAATGTATTTAAAAACACTTGACAAAAAGTTGTAATGTTGACCCCCCATATCTCCGTAATTAGGAGGTTCTCAGGTATGGTGTAGAACAAAAAAATGCAATTATGGGGAGGACAAGTGCCTTTCGGCTTCATGAAGAGGTGTTTTACACCCTTTAGAGTGAATAGGCGTAACATAAAACCTCTGAACCTTAAACATGCAAATTAAAACCATACAAAAACATTATTTACCCCGAATTACCCCGAATCCCATTTGATCATGTTACTCTAAACATTTGAATATTATAGACTCCTTCTCTCTTATAGAGAAGGCATACTCTCTGTGAGAGCGTGTCCCAGCAGTGGGAACATTTTGAACTACTATGTGTAATGTTTTTGCGTCTCCTTAATGGCTTGAAAAGCCTTTGTATTCAACGTTTCCTGATTGTTGATTGATTACGTTGTTCTGTTTGTACTTATTGCAATCATAATATCTATGTAAGTATTTGCTATTATAATTCGAGTCCATTGTACTGACTGTAATTAGTTACTGTTTAAGTATACGGATAAACTTGTTCTTTTTTGTTCCGTAAAATTAGCACAAAACAACTAACAATTTTTAATGAATTGAACATTTCAACCATGTAAGTCTTACTTAACTCTAACGGGATAATTGTGTATTAAGTTGTTAGTACTTAAGTTACATTAGGTTATTTAATGTAAATAGTTCTTTGTAAAGTAATTTATTAATTAATACTTTATAATTTAATTAAAGGTTGATGTTGGAAAAGTCCTTGTTTCTTTCTTTTAATCCTTACCACCTTCAATCACATCCAATAACGAATAAATTGATCTTTTCCCTAGAAAACGACGAGTTAAGAGGCCTGCGGAGCGCGTATTTCATACAAACGTAATCCCAAAATAATTTGTACTTAAATCAAAAGTTTTCTAAAGGTAGTGTGTATTTATTTCGATTGGATTACTGAATATCTAGGTTCCCAAATATGTATTTAGAATGGACACTAATTTAAAAAAGAGTTATGTGAAAAATAATTTTCTAATTCTTCGTATCTCGTCCTTATATCAATGTCCTTTCAAAATATATATTTAGGAACATCGATGTTCTATAATCCAATCGAAATAAATACAGACTACCTTAAGAGTATGTTTGATTTACAAATCATTGTGGTATTACGGTCGTATGAACGACGCTTGCTCGGCCAGCCCCTTAAAACAAAAACACCCATCTTTTAATGTTTCTTATGTGCTCATGAAGGTTTAAAAAAAAAAAATTGAAAGCCTCGTTGGTCTAGTGGCCGCAAGCGCAACTGCCCAGCAGAAGTGCTGGGTTCGATTCCCAGGCGGGGCAAAAGGTTCGGTAGCAGCCACAGCGAAGTTGTTGCCGGGTTGATAACAAGCTCAGCTCCTATTACGTGAACATAACTGGCGGAATTTTCACGTACACTTCTACATACCTTTTCGGGGGAGCAATGTTCTGTTAGAATATTTTAAATGGTATTGAATGGTTTATTTTAAAGGTTCCGTATCTATAAGGAAAACCGGGACCGAGGGAGTTTGAGAATTGAATTGAATCCCATGACTAAAAAAGACAAAAATATTTCTAAATATTCCTCTATGCAGGGTGGAATTGTTCAATGCCACCTGGAGGAAAGCACTCGAAATACTGAAGATAGGAAATAGAAAATATCCTATCTTCAGTATTTAGATTACTTTCCCTCCAGGTGGCCTTGAAAAATTCAACCCTGTATACAGGGTGTAAACCACCTCATCACAAAGCCGTTAACCAAGCATTCTGTACATCAAACTAAGTAACTTTACGCAAAAAATATTGCTGGGACACACCTTTTTTTTGAGGTTTTATATCATGGTTTGTGGTGGAACTCGATGTAACGCCATTAAAACATTGTGCTGATGGACGGATTGAATAGTACGGAGGTCTTGGAGGTGTAAAATCTTCCAAAAAAACTTTAATTAAAAAAAAAAACCTTGTCAAAAAGTTGTGACTTTGCCCCCGATATCTCCGTAACTAGAAGGTTCCCAGGTATAATGTAGAACAAAAAAATGATCGCAATGATGGGGAGAACAAGCGACTTTCGGCTTCGTGAAGAGGTGTTTTCCACCCTTTATTGTTATTATCATCATTAGAAATACATTATACATACAAGAAGTTGTTCACCAAAATTTAAGTCCATTTATAACACTCAAAGAACCCGCATTAAATCGAGCCCCTTACAAAACAACAATCAATATTTTGAGAATCCTATATGAAGGTTGACTCAAAATTGCACAAGCTATCTCCTGAGTTTTTCCAACTAGATTGCGCTCAGATTCCAGTCTAAACGAACGGGCTAACTATCAAAGTTTTACATGAAGCTAACAATTCTGACGGCATCCACATACCAATTATCTACAGGCCAGCACTGTATTTCTAGTATGTAAAGTTCTTGTGAAACTATACTGAAGAGATTGGAGGTAATTACATACTTTTAGAGATCGCGCTCATTTGTTTTGCACGCAAATCATTACGAATTCGAAATTCAAATGAATGAATTCAGTTTGATTGACACCAATAACTTGATCTCTAAAAAAAACATACGTTTTATAAAAACAAGGTTTTCTTTAAATGCTCTAAAAAGTCTCTGCTATCATTTGAAGATCTTTTACAGTCGTTACAGGAACCAGTGGCATGAAAGTCTGACAACTCAAACTTAAACTCAAACTCAAAGCATTTATTTCAACTAGACCATTACGGCACTTTTCAATGTCAAAAATACAAAACAAAGCTACAGTCACAGTCACGAGGCATCATAACTTGAGAAAGTACTGTAGTTGCCTATTCTCTAGCGTAGATCTCTATGGAGAAGATGGGCAAGAAACTCCACCACCAGCCAGCCAGTCTTACCAAAGAGTTTCGTATTTGAATTCTCAGTACTAACTGGGTAGTGGAGATCAGATACACATTCACCCGTATAAAATACTGGTATTCAGCTGCATTGGGTTAAATTAGAAGTCAACCCTAACATAGTTGGGAGAAGTATAGTAGATAGTGCGAACTGGGTTATGGAGGTCCAATAGGCAGTGGCACCTTGTAAAATACTGGTATTCAGTTACACTGGAAGCTGACCTCAACATAGTTTAGAAAAAGGTTAAAAGATGATAATGATGATGATTTATTTGAAACAAGGAGCGAGCCTTTAAAAGAAAAGGCGAGGAAATAACCCAAAAACACTTTACCCAACATAAAAATGGCACTTGCGAGCCCTGAACCAATGATTCATACAACATTCATAATGTTATACTCATTCAAATAGTATCCACCGTCTACACACCGTGACTTTTTAGTCGTCTTACAAAGGCAGTCCAGTTCATGTATCCAACGACTAGTAAACGTTCATAATAAAAAATAGGTATTTATGAGATTTGAATAATTTTAAAATAATTTTTTTATTCATTATTATGACGCAAGGCGTAGTTTTGTCTCGTTGAAAATGGTGATGGAATGATCTGCTCGACTCGTGCGCTAGGTAGGTATACTCTACAGTTTGATACGTAAACATTTTGAACAGGTTGTTTCATATTTCTAATGTATTATTTATTTTATCTTAATTACTTAATGATAAAAAAAAGTCGAGCCTAGAGGTATTTTATGTCGGGTACATTGAGTGGACCGTTTTTGTAAGACGACTAAAAAGTTACGGTGTATAACTCATAGACTTACTGATTTAAGCTTAAGCGCCTCACATTAGCTTCAAGTTAGCTAAGTTTTGAGTTCGTCTGCTCACAGTTACGGTCTGCGGTAGCTTATGTTAGTGCTGCCAAATCGCATCACTATGTGTTCCCGCTAAACTAACCCGTGCACTTAGAGAGGGCTAGTTATCAAACAATGGTGGGTTTAGACTTGGTTTATTAAGGGTAGTTTGCATTGTGGATTTCGGTGATTGAAGGAAGATTAAATTCTCATTTTCATTCATAACTTATAAATACTCAGCCTGAGGGTGTACATCGCCGGCGAGGTCGACTGCGGCAAAGGTGGTGTGAGGACCTAATTATGTTTGTAGGGAAAGGTAAGCGTAGCCAGAAATTGCACAAAACAGAGAGGCGGGAAGGGGAAAAGAGGGAGAAAGGGGAGGCCTTTGTCCAGCATTGAAATGTTATATAGGCTACGAAAAATCAAAAAAATATATCACAGAATTAGCGAGGTTTTTTTTTCGGATGGGAAATCATGGGCGGAGCGGGAGGGAGTGTCAGACTTTTACTGACTAAAAACCATCCATGTTCCTTCCTCGCCCTTTATGTTCCGGGGCCGCGGTATCTCTTTCGAATAATACCGCAGCCCCGGCAACGGTAGTGAGGCTGCCTTACGTTTTTAGGGTCCCGGCAAAGAGCAAGTCTCGGGTAAACACAAATGTTGGTGTGACGAGTCATAGATATATATATTCATGAAGTACGTATTCAAAACAAAGTATCTATGTAGCATATCAACTATCTGGTGTCCACGATTATACAAGCCTCGTTGCTTAGTGTGGCACTAGATGGTGGTATGTGTAATGTCCTGTGATATTTATTTATTTACTCATTAATCGTTTCTCATTAGGAAAAAATAATCTCAAAAGCAGGACATCAATTAGCAGAATGAACTGAATTATCAATTAGGAATAAATATGTATTTATAGTGTGGAAAACGGTTTACTAATCATTAACTACGGCATCTAAAATGAAAACTAGACAGACTACTCTGACACCACGTTAGGTACTAACCACAACTGCCGGGCTGCGGGAGTGTTCGAAAGAGATACCGTGGCCCTGGAACATAAAGGGCGAGGAAGGAACATGGATGAGTTTTAGTCAGTAAAAGTCTGACACTCCCTCCCGCTCCAGTCAGAGCGGGACGAGTCAATTGATAACTTCTCATCCGAAAAAAAAGTACTAACCACACGATACAGAAGAAAAACCGATAATTTTCATAGGACTATTTTCATAAGAAGAAGGAATTACCAATGGTTACAAATCTTGCTTACTACATGGTGGCGATATTAAAACCACTAACACTGAGCGCGGCCACTACCAAGTTTAGCACCAAAGAAGTGTCAATAACTAAAGAATTGAACATTCGTTCAACGTTGCTATATTTTTACTAAAAGAAAATACAATTACACGACAAAAACTGTTGGCTTTTTTACCCATTCCCATACTTAACTAACAAAATATACCCGTAAATGCTCAAGCAACTAAGAGCCCCAACATTACACTCCACGACTTAAAAGTTCTGTCGTTTTCTGTCGATCGACAACTCGCAGCCACTAATGCATAGCAAAAAAACCTTATCAGAAATAAAACGCTGGCTGACAGAATTGCAGAATTTATTTCGATAATATGTTTTCAATGCGAACCCTGATTGGTGCCAAGAGACCGCTTAGCTTGTAGGAGTGTTGGCAACGGATATTTGTAGAGGAATTGGCTTTTACGAAAACAGACGAAAGTAGTTGGGTTAGAATTGCTTAGTTGGAATTAAAAAAAATATATGCTTCAAAGGTACTACGAGTACTTACCTAAATTAGAATATTTTATGTATGAATGCATGTTTGCATGTATGTGTGTATGTATGTATTGTATGTATGTGATGCTCTATTGTGTTGTGCTGTCCATTAACGAATAAAGTATTATTCTATTCTTATTCTATATCTGTACAAGTCCTAGTAAGAGCAACCTAGCTGTTCCTATGTCAAAATAACTACCCGAATTGCATTGAAAGAGCTTTTGCGTGTGAAAACATATTCACAGTATTATAAGATTTCATTCGCAGCGAGTGCGATGAACAAAATCATTTCATATTTCGTGACACAACAATAAAGATTCAGAACTTAAACAAAATGTTGTCATTACCACCAACAATGCAACCAAAACCACCATCATTCACTTGAATAAACCAAAACATAAGTCGTTTAATATACAATGCATATTTCATTTTATACGGAACTCAAATCCAACTGAATCACCTATTTATCAACCCACATTGTGAAATTTAAATGAGGGGATCGGATCAGCATGATCCGTTGCTGTCATTATTTATGTACAAGGGACGCAGCTGATGCCACAGATCTTTAAACTCGGAGTTCAAGATTTTGATGTGGAAATGCAACTTGTCTTAATCCTTTTCGATTTCATGAAGTTAGCACATGCACAAGCGTTGCGTTGTTTGCGCATGCGCTTGTGATATGAGAGGGGGGTGCATCTGAACGCAATGCCTAGTGCAAAAGGCGTACACTATTGTTAATTTCGTATTAAACAGCACCCGCAAAAGCACATTAAAAGACCAGCGTTTCACCAGTGCCGATATGGCGTAGTAGTTGTAGTATTGAACCACCCTATTCTGCACCAGTGATATTAGTCCTACTAAAAAGTTAGTTTGTGAACTCACAAACTTTCACATTATGTGTGTTACTCGCTATTAACATCAATGGCAAGTACATCGCTCACCTAAGGTTTGCCGACGATATAGTGGTCATGGCTGAGACCACGGAGGACCTCATTACAATGCTCGATGACCTCAGTAGAGCTTCCGAAAGAGTGGGTCTTAAAATGAACAAACATTGACAAGAAAGAAAGGAAAAATGTTCATTTAACGTCAGTACACACAAAAATATTGAACACGAAACAAAAAAAGAGAAAAGACATAGTAAGTGCTTGTGTCTCACGGCTGCGCCAAAAAGGTTCATTTCAGCATTCATGCCAGGCTGTCTGCCGCTGGTCTTCCAATGAACCTCAAGGGGGTACGACGAAGGTCATGTTGAATGCCCATATCATACCCACTCCTATCAAGATCGGAGACTCTACACTCGAAGTTGTGGACGATTATGTGTACCGGGGACAATCGGTGCAGTTAGGTAGGTCTAACTTCGAGAAAGAGGTCAATCGTCGAATCCGACTCGGCAGTGCACCGTTCGGGAAGCTGCGTGGTATCTTCTCGTCCAACTTACCGCAGTGGTTCAAGACGAAAGTCTATGATCATTGTGTGTTACCAGTGATTACATACGGGATCGGAATGTGGTCGTTCACAATGGGCCTTACCAAAAGCCTTCAAGTCACCCAAAGGGCAATGGAGAGGGCTATACTCGGAGTTTCCTTGCATGATCGAATCAAAAATGAAGACATCCACAAGAGAACTAAGGTCACCGACGTAGCCCAAAAAAATGCCAAACTTAAGTGGCATTGAGCAGGGGACATTACTCGCAGAACAGATGGCCGATACGGATGAAAAGTTCAGGAGTGGCGACCGCAAACTGGAAGACGATGTGTTAAAAGACCTCCCACCAGGTAGACCGATGACCTGGTGAAGGTTGCGGGAATCCGTTGAATGCGAGTTGCACGGACCGGTCAATGTGGCGACACTTGGGGGAGGCCTATGTCCAGCAGTGGACGTCTTTCGGCTGAGATGATGATGATGATGATGTTTTATTACTCTTTCACGTAAAAACTACTGAACTGATTTATGAATTTTTTTATAATCTGGATTAAAACATAGGATTCTTTTTATCCCGGTAGTATGATCCTGTGGGACCATTACCGTACTTGATGTGGGCGAAGACGCGTGCAGAAGGTAGTATGATATAATATTCAGAATGGCAGTGGACTTGCTATGTTTAAAAGACTGATGGTCGAACGAATCTTGGAGTGGAGACCGCGTGTCAGCAGCTATACAAAAATAGTTGGCTGGGGCAGACTGGTCGCAAAATGCGGAGGATAGGGTGTGGTACTGTTAGAGAGGGATCATTATTAGTCGATTCAGTAAGTATCACTATCACTACAAATTATAAAACAAAGTCATCCGCCACGTCTAATTATCTGTTTGCGATAAACTCAAAAACCACTGCACCGATTTCCATGCTATTTCCCCCAATGGATAGAGTGGTTCTCAAGGCAGATTTTAGTATATAATTGGTACGCAGGTAATACCGCAGGGATCAGCTAGTTGATAAATAAAATCACAGCCCAAAAAACAAACAGATCAAAACATTACCCTTTGATTAGCAGCCAAGGTTATGTATAAGACTAATGAGACGATGAAATCTGTTCACGTAAAACATAAAAGGGTCCAAGGAAACCAGTATACTACCGAACCCGTTTTCAAAGCCCCCGAAATTCCATGCGAGGACATGTTGAAAAGTTTTTACTGCCCCCAAAGGGCGAAACTTCAACACTGTTTTAATTAGTTCGGAGTCATTCCAACATAAAATGTAGGTGAGCACTCATCATGTTTGCGTGTACTTCATCTTCATATTGGACTAGTTTAGTATTCGTGTTGGGATCAACTTTTTTGGAAGTTAGGGGCTTTATATTTTTGTGAAGTAAGTTGAGATGCTCAGTAGGCTATGTGCTAGGTACTCAGAGGGGTATAAATTCACATTGCTTTTGAGTAATCTGGGTAAACCACAAGTCTTTTTTTATTTTTATATAATTACATATCATAGTATTACATTTGTAATCCCCAAATAGTTAGGCAGAAGTGTACCAAATGCAAATACAGACTTCGTGGCTGCTACTCAGAAATTCCTGATGGAAAAACCCAATAACACTTTGTTCGACTCGGGAATTGAACCCAGATTCGGTTTCGATTCTTGAAATCGTATGTCTATCTTGCTCGTTTTCGTTGCCTTTCATTACGGCAAAAAAGGAAAGACGACTTGTCGAATCGAAATTCATTCCAACCTTTTTTGAATACGGGGGCAGGACCCCATACTAAGTCAGTTTTTTTTTTCATTTTTGATCTTCTGAAACGACATCTTAATTAAGAATGTAGATTATAATATTCATAAAGGATAAACTGCGCAAAAAATACTCTCCGATCAGATGTTAAAACATGCTTGTTAATTATATCAAACTCGATATTTTATACCAAAAATCTCTGCCTCCATTGGAAATCCATCGTTCAATAATAATAATATTTTAATGAGAAGATTATAAAAGGTGAATAATTCGTAATCTAAAAATTAATTAACAAAAGAGCTTATTGTTGACGTATGAAAGTATTGTTCTTTTAAATATTATTAATTCTTTCAACATTATAACCTTTGTAGAAAAAATGATTAAAAAAGGTTTACTTTTGTTCTCTATTTTATATGTACTCTTAATTCGGAATTAAAATAAAACTTAAAACAGGAATGGTTTTAATTTGTAACGAACGAAAAAAAACGGAGGAGGTTCTCAAGTCGACGCCGACGTAAGTAAAATTTTATTTTTTGAACACGCATTACTTTTTATAGAGTTGTCCGATATTGATAAGTCTTTTCTTGGAAAGATAAAACTCCTAAGTTAGTCTCATACATGGTTGCAGGTGACCAGAGGACTGGTTTTTATTTTACCTAAGAATCAGCATTGTTGTTGACAGCGATGTGGTCGAATCTTATAACGCTCAGTAATTCTGAAATTGTAGCATTTAATAGTGAAACTTACATTGGTTTCTTCCTTATAACCTCCAGTTAACAGTGGTTAAATTAGCTAGGCATTGTCTAACCGGAATAAATGCGAATCATCTGCAAAACACTTACCTACGAAAACCAAAATAAACAGAAAAAGTGAATGTCAAAATAATTAAGTTGTCTGTCAACCACTTAAAAGTGGATTTATAACAATCCATTCCGGGATCCCTTCTTTTCGCATAATGTTTTTTGCCTAATATACTTCGGCATAACGATTTTGGCACAATTTGTTTTGGCATAATAATACTTTGGCATAATTTGTTTAGGCATACATTTTATGTTGGCATAATCATGACTAATTTGTTTTGGCATGAATTTGATTCGCATAACGTTAGTAGGCCTAATGACTATTAGCATAACGTTAGTAGGCCTAAAGACGTTTAGCATAACGTTAGTAGGCCTAATGACTATTAGCATAATAATATTTAGGCATACAATTAATATAAATAACAAAAACAATGTTCATGCAAATTATTTATTATAAATATACACTTTCAATCGCGAGAAACGTTTATTTCACACAGCAGTGAATTAGTTAACTTCAATCAGTTAACTAATGCACTGCTGTGTGAAATAAACAGTCTTCTATTATGAGAAATAAATATGGCGGTGATTCCTCAGATAGAAGTCAACTGATTGAAATAGTAGTCCTTAATTATTTATTTTAGGTGTATATTTTTAGCAATGGCTTGTAAATATTTTAGTTTAGAAGGATACTGATCTTTTTTACTAATGATTTTTTCCATTTTTTTGGTTTTGTCCGTGTATTTTTTCTTTTTTTGGTATAAGTGATGTTACGACATCCAGTTTATCTATTTCAATGGTTTGATGTCTTATTTCTTGAACTATCTTTTTTGCCAAAAAATAAAATCCAGTATGGTGTTTTCCCACAAAATGAGCAAATCTATTGTGCCATGCTTCTGCATGATTTTGTGTCCTGGGTATATTTTCCTTTACTAGTAAATACGTACTCCAGACTTTGGGTGGAAATGGTGGTGGTGAACTTGTAGTGCCCCATACATAATTCTGAGCAAACCAATTAGCTATAGTACCTGTAATAATCAAATAATATTGTTGGTTAAAAAATGAATATGCTGTGCAACAAAAGTTAGTGACAGAACCGAATTGCTGCAAAACCGACTTCACGTAGTCTTGTTTGTCCTACCCCTAGAGTGTTATTTAAAATCGCGTAGGCGCGTAGGGGCGAGGCGGCCCGCGGGCTGACGAGCAGGCGACTGCGAGCGAACCGCCGCGGCTGAGGCTGGCCGGCGCAGCCGGCCAATAAGCCGAAGCTGCGGTGGTGAGCGAAAGCCGTCTGCGACGATTAGCACGCGTAAAGGGGCCGCCGGAGGGCCGCAGCGCCGTAGCCGTCACAGAAACCCTGCCTGCTGCATGCTGCTTGCTTGCTTGCTTGCTTGCATGCTTGCTTGCATGTTGCATGCTTGCTTGCATGCTGCATGCTTGCTTGCATGTTGCATGCTTGCTTGCATGCTGCATGCTTGCTTGCATTCTTCATGCTTGCTTGCATGCTGCATGCTTGCTTGCATGCTGTTCTATTCTACCTACAATATCAAGTGCCTACAAATTTCATTACAGCAATATTGTATAAACGTGTATAGTGTCTAATATTCTAGGTGTTAATAATTATTTCACTGTTATACCTATAAAAATATGTTTTAATATTTTTATGCGTTATTTATGCTTTACTTTTATGCTTTAGGATATTATGCTTAAAAAAGTTATGCTTTAGAACTTTATGCTTAATAAGTTTATGCTTTAAAATATTATGCCTAATCATTATTATGGTTACAGACATAATGCTTAAAAAAATTATGCATGAGCAGTTATGCGTAATTATATTATGCGAAAATATAATTATGCCAAACAACATTATGCTAAGTTATATTAGGTCTTAAAATTTTATGCTAATGGATAGGGAACTATCCATTCCACGTTGATTGTTTAAATCATCTATGCAATTTTAGAGTAAAATTCTAAAAAACCATTAGTAAAGCTCACATTACATCAATAAATAAATAAATGTTTACATTCTATTCTGATTCTAGTATATTTATAGCAGATATGATTAACAATGGGTGGGTACCGTACTTTTTTTAGTGAACGGAAAAACCGCCCCTATTCACGTAAGTATTTTCTGTCAAATGACACTGACCACAATAGGAATGATTAGACTCGCAGAAAATTAATATCGTATGGCTTATTTAATATGATTTTAAGATTCCGGTTTCATTTCTACGTAATATTTCGTTTAATACTATACTAAAATGGTCACTTGTTTTGGTGTAATATGAATAATAAATGCAACGACCAGGTGAGCCTAGTGAAATTGTCTCATTTATAGAAAGAATATTCGTGTTGCTCGATATTTTTGCACTCGCGATCTCGCTTATGAACGCATAAGCGAGATCGCGAGTGCAAAAATATAAGCAAAAAAAGTATTTTGCATGCAACGAGAACCTAACGTTGTAACGTTCGATGTAAAATAATCCCTGTCCAAAAGATCTTTGAAAATAGAATCGGAATATTGAAAAATCTAACAAAAATACCTACGTAAGGAAGATGGACAGCCTGCCGTAGTCATCAATTCTCTAAATCAACTTAAGGAGTTCACCGCTGAATGACTAGCTGTTGTTGAACATCATGTGAAAAAATGGTACTTTTTCTCTTTGTTTCCTAATTTTAATACTTCTTTAAACTCTAACAGTAATATTATATGCATTATAATTATTATAATTTATTATCTAATAATATTTTTATACTACTATTATATTTCATTTTTTATATCATATTTAAAAATCTATATAACAGTATTTCTACCAGTCCACTATGCAAACTTCATGTCCGACAATAATAAATATAACTTACAAATCTCAGAAACTACAATCGTCGACCAAAAATTTAATTTTGCTACTGTCAGTGATAATTATGGTTGTTATGGGTAGCAACATAGATGAAGTGGTCACCGAGGTTGATAATACTATCAACGTTGGTGATTCATTTTTGGTCGAGGATCCAGAAGCGTTTCCGCAGTACAAACTTGGAACGAATTCTTCTCTTAGAATTATTATTCAAAACATACGAAGCATACACAAAAATCTTGAAGATTTTAAAGTTTTTATGGCTAGGAGTAAAATAGACTATGACATTATTATTCTCACCGAATGTTGGCTACAAAATTCAGACTTGATACCTAAACTAGAGAAATTTGATTCATTTCATACTAGAAACCATATTAACCAGAATAGTGGTGTAGTTGTCTATATAAGGAGCTATTTAGCACATGTCACAGTATATGAGCCAAATCTTGCTGATGCGGACTGCTTGGTAATAAGAATAGGTAAAACCCATGCTTTTATTTGTATATACAGGTCACCATCGTTCGCCTCTCTCGCCAATTTTGTTGGGTCATTGGAAGAACTTTTAATAGACATTAAACACATACCTAATGTTTATCTAACCGGGGACATAAATGTTGACGTGAGTTCCAATACTACTGACCTGAAATCCGATGAGTATTTAAATCTTCTTGCCACGTACGGTCTGCTACCAAGCCATCAATTTCCCACGCGTCTCAATAAATGCATTGATCACTGTTTTGCAAAGCCTAATTTGAAAATGCTAACAGTAGTCTGTGAATCATCAGTTTCTGACCACAGTAGTATATACTGTATTATTCCTTTAACACAAAAAAGTAACTACAAAAAATCAGAAAGGACAATGCTACAACTAAATTATGAAAAGGCTTTTGAATTTATGAAGGAGTTTGATTGGACTCTAATTACATCATTGCAAGATCCAAATAAAGCGACGGAATTGCTTATCGAAACTTTATCTGAAATCAGACAAAAAAGCAGTCACCAGGTTATCGTGCCCAACAGACGACAGACTTTTCAACCATGGGTAACCCCGGGTCTTCTGCGTTGCATTAGATTTAGAGATACGTTACACAGAAGACATAATAAGGCACCTAATGATAAAGATCTAGAGATTACCTACAGGCGTTACATAAATCATTGTAATAGGATTCTCCGTAATCTAAAAAATGAGCACGATAAAGCAGATTTAAATGCTGCCAAGAGTGATATTAAAAAAACCTGGAATGTCGTTAAGCGTGTATGTAATCTAAATCACTCTGAAAAATCTCAAGGGCCTTGTGAATTATTAAAAATAAAATCAACTCCTCAAGAATCAGTAGATTTTGTAAACGATTTTTTTATTAATATGGCATCCAAACTATCGACTGACATCTTACAAAAGTTAAAACTTACAGAAAATGATCTTGTGCAAAAGTTTAAGTGTAGTTATAGCCCGTTAAACTCTTTTGTCTTATTGGAAACTGATGAAACGGAAGTTAATAATATTATTAGGTCCTTAAAAAGTACAAATTCTACTGGTTGGGATGGAATATCATCGGTGTTTATAAAGAAAAGTGTAAACCTTCTTATTGAGCCTTTGACACACATATTTAACTTATGTTTTATGTGTGGAAAGTTTCCTAATGTGTTAAAAGACTCAATTGTTATACCGGTTTTTAAGTCGGGGGAGAGAGACAGTATCGCAAATTATCGTCCAATATCGCTTTTACCTACTATTGCTAAAATCCTGGAGAAATTAATAAACATTAGGCTTGTAAAATACCTGGAGAAAAATAATACTCTTTCTGATAATCAATTTGGTTTTAGAAGGAACAAATCAACAATAGATGCGGTTGAAAATCTAGTTACCAATATAGCTAGTCATCTCGACCACAAGAATAAATGTGTTGGTGTTTTTCTAGATTTAGCCAAAGCTTTTGATACTGTCTCAATCCCTCTGCTAATCTGCAAGTTGGAGGCTATAGGTATTCGAGGTGTAACACTTGATCTTTTTAAAAACTATTTAAGTGATAGGACTCAGACTGTAAAAATTGGTAATAATTTTAGCTCTAAGCATGATGTAGGTTTCGGTGTTCCGCAGGGATCAGTACTTGGACCAACATTATTCTTAATTTATGTAAATAATCTTTGTAACATTGAGTTGCCCGGTTCAAAAGTGATCACTTTTGCTGACGATACTGTGATCTTATTTCAACAAAAAACATGGAGTGATGTAAAATCGTCAGCTGAGATGGGTCTTAAAAATATAATTGAATGGCTTGATCGCAATCTGCTTACATTAAATCTTGAAAAAACAAAATTTATAACATTTAGTATTAAAAACAATTTACAACCTACCAACTTTAATTTAAAAGCTCATTCCTCTAATTGTTCTGATGCAAGTAATTGCGAGTGCTCTGTCTTATCTCATAGTAAAAGTGTTAAATACCTTGGAGTCGATATCGATGAAAATTTAAATTGGAAACAACATATTCATAATCTTAAATCTCGCATTCGTAAACTTATACCGATTTTTAAAAAAATAAGAAACTTAAAAGACAAAGCTACGAACAAAACAGTATATTTTGCAATGTGCCAATCGATGGTAACTTATGGTATCTCTGCCTGGGGTGGTGCTAGAAAAAGTACTCTTATAAAAACAGAAAGGGCTCATAGATGTATTCTAAAAGTGATTAATTTTAAAAAATTTAGATATTCTACAACAGCGTTGTACAAAGAATTTGGAGTTCTAAATATTCGCCAACTTTTTATTAAAAAAATTGTACTGAGGCAGCATTCCTGCGAAAAACCTGTTAGCAAATCTCTCAGAAGAGTGCATGAGGTATATGAAGTCCCAGCATGCAAAACCACTTTTGCACAGTGTTTCTCTTATTTCTTGGCTCCACTATTGTACAATCGTATTAGTAAAATTAAACCTCTTAAAGATATGACGAGATTTGTGTGTGGAAGGGCTCTGGATGAGTTTCTGAGTAACATGGACTATGAACAGACTGAAAAACTTATACAAATATGCCAGTAACTATTTATTTTGAATATATATTTTATTGAATACCGATAGTACTAAAAAAGTTTATAAAAAACATTATATATGAATATATGTAAGTAATATAATATAAATATAATATAAACATATATATGTAAATTGAAGTTTATTACACAAACATTATTTGTATTAAAAAATATGAATATAAGTATATATTTATACGTACAGTAAACACATTACACGCATCATTTACTTTAGTCTTTTAGTTTTAGAAACACCTTCTTTGTTTTATTCTTACACGCTTGTCTAATTATAAATTACGAACAATTAATAATGTTATTGTGAAAACATTTTGTTTATATTGAAATAAGGTTAGTAGTTGCATTGTCTGATTTCGTTGCATATACTACTTGTTTACGCTAAACTTGTAACTCGTTATCGGCATCTATGATTCACAGCAAAACAAATGTAATTAGTAAAAAGTGTCTTAACGTGTTTACGTTACGACTATTATCCCATGAGTGAGGATCTTACCTTGCCGTAACACAGTCCTTGACTAGCACGGGAGGTAAAGAACTTATCTCTGTATACCGTCATTCTTTGCTTTACTTTGTTATAATATGTGAATATTATGCTTTACCGGTGTACTGTAACCTAAACTTTTGATCAATAAACTTTTTATTATTATTATTATTATTATTATAAAATCAGTCCTGAAAAATACCAAAACAAAAGTAAAACCCCACACACTGGGTCTAATATTTACCAAATAACCATAAAATAATTAAAAATAAATCCTGTTTCCTACAAACTAAGGATTAATACAGAAAGTTCTCTAATTAATCCGACTGGTATTCAGACCGCAAGTTTTGCATGATCAGCGCTTCGCCTTGAATTCATAATGGAACATACGCAGAAGATTGACATCACCATAATTATGTTCCTGCATTATTTATGTAACGATCCAGCCCTTTCTAGTGCTATGGGGTAGAGTATTGCGAAATTACACCACAAAATTGCCGAACACGTTAGATAAATAAGAGGCGAAGGTCCCCAAATGTAGGTGTCAGTCCTCAAATGTTGGTCTCAGCCCCCAAATGTTGGTTGCGTCTGGAATGTAGTTGGGACCATGTTGACGCTTGTTTTCCGCATAATTTGATGTACAGTGCGACCATTAATATTAATAATGGAAATCGGAAATTAGGATGGATCGTTGGACTATAGTGTATACCGTATTTGATTTAAATAGTTATATCTATTAAATAAGTTTTATAATTGATTGCATCAAGGTCAACAAGGTGTGGCTCAATCTCCTCCTTAAAAATATTAAATACCGATCAGCTCACTGGTTGTTCTGTGCCTCACCGCCACTATTTTTCAGTAGGAAAACGTCTTTGAATGTTTTGATTAATCAAACTTGGTAGTTTGATCAATCAAAATCACATCAAGTCACGTGCCTAACGACCGCTGGGCAAATGTCTCTATGCAATGAATGCCTGGCCTTAAATAGGGGGCGAGATGATCTGAACGCGCATCACGCAGACTAGTTCATGGTGGCATTATAGGAAAAAAGTATAGTCACGGATAAAGGACTAAGTTGTAAGCTCTTTACTTTCATTATTAATTAGAGCAGAAGTCGGCAGACTTCCATTCTATGTGCTAAATACTGCAAAAAATAACTATAAAGCCTAACTAAGGTGTCGCTTTGTATTCTGGTCAAATTCAAGGAGGTATCTGTGCTAATGATTCTTTACCCGAAACAATAATAAAATGGGAAGGCATGTTTTTCTTATTTCCGGAAATCGGTTAGTGTAAACAACCCGTATTAAAACGCAGCCTATCTGTAACTGGTCCTATAATGGCGCCTCCACACACACACAGAGAGACATGTCGCGCGGTGATTCTTCTATTACTTTCGTGTTATTCCGAATTTTTAAAATAGCTGCTTTAGAAACGAATATTTGCTATCGTTATTTATCCTTTGTGACACGCTTCTGAATTTTGAATGGGGCGCAAAATTACATCTTATAACTGAACACATAATTCTAATTCGTTTAAAATTAATTTCACCATCACGAAGCGACTTGGACGCAAATACTCTCCCACTAGTAATAATTGCTCACAGACTGGTCATTTGCTCGATCAAAGACAAGACCAGACCAATTCACTTGCATAAGTTTTGACTCGACTATTCAAATTGTATAATATCTGCATAGAAATTCCCGTACGTGGGTAGTTCGTGCTTTAACTCTTCACTGAGTTTGTTAAGTTTATTATGATATTTAGAACAATTATACTTGATGAAGTACTTGCTTAGTTGAGTACTTTAGTCATAAATCTAAGCGACACATGTGGAGGAAATGTGTGAGTTACTAACATCAGTGTTTGTAAGGCCTGTCGTTTGCAACAGTACTCAAAAGTAACCAGTTATAAAGGTTCACTAGCTGTGCCTCGAGGTTTCGCCCGTCGCTCACTAATTTCCTCAACAAATGGGCCATCAAATACAAAAATATTTTTTCAAATTCGAGTTGTAGTTCCAGACATGAAATAAACAAAAAAATAAACAGAACAGTTTTATCATCCACTAGCCCAGGACTTCGTTCTTGAGGAAATTTTGTTGTATGTGAAAATGTGTTCTATGTACTATTACAGATTATTATAATCTAAATCTGTGCCAAATTCGTCCCGATCTGTTCAACCGTTTAGGCGCGATTGAGTAACAAACATACATCCATTCAAACTTTCGCATTTATAATAGTTGCACCTACCTATAAATAGAATGAGACCCAGCTTTTGAGCGTAAATGTGGTGCTGTTTTACATACAATTATGGATTTAATATCATTTTCTTCTCGACATTACAGCAACTGAAGTCTTTAGTTGACTCAAGAAAAGACTAAGTTATAAAACCAGAATGTGGGATCACTCAATCAAAATCAAAATCAAAATCAAAGCATTTATTTCAAGTAGGCCAGTTACAGGCACTTTTGAATTGTCGAAACAAAATTGAACATTTAAAGTAGCTACAGTCCCAGTCACAAGACATAAAAACTGTGAAAGTACTGTAGTTGCCCGTTCCCTAGCGTAGATCTCTATGGAGAAGAACGGGCAAGAAACTCCATGGACACTCTTTTAAATAAAAATATTGTTACAAAATCTTGGTTACATCATTCATGTTGAGATGGTATATTATGTGAGAACAATGTAGCAAGATGTGCACGTTAAAAGTGTCCATAGCAAAACAAAAATAAAATACAACTCAAAAACAAAATAATTAATTCAAATAAACCATGGCGACTAAGAGATGACCAGTCACAACTGACAGCGCCCGTTCACGAACATGACGCATGGATCAGCACCATTCAGCTCAACCATTTTGAAGGGAGCTAAATGGTCCGACACACGCGCCACCATCAGCGAGACATTTGAGAGAGCATGACATACTCTCAACCGCCAGGGCACATTCTAGTCAAGAACTGCCGTAGGCTTTCAGTGAATGATAGCTTTCTAGTACAAAGTACTCACACAATATGGGCTATGCGATTATATAATACTAACATTGAATCTATACAATGCAAAGATAGTTGTACAATCTTCAGCAGCTCCAACAATACCATTTAATGCTATCAATTTTTGCGCCCCTGTCCTTGTGGAGCAGGACCAGCATTGAGCCAAGCATTTTTATCAGCGATATAATCGCTCAACTTGTAATATGCTTGCTTACATAGTGTGCGTTTAATGCATGTTTTAAATTTTGTCTCATTCAGTTCAAGAATACTTTGTGGAATTTTATTATAGCATCTCAAACAGTACCCCATGAAAGATGAGTCTACTTTAGCGAGTCTAAAGCCTGGCTGAACTAATTGGTCCCTATTTCTAGTACTGTAGTTATGTCTGTCACCTCTTTTACCAAAAAGATGCAAATTTTTTCTGACGTACATTATGTTTTCGTAGATGTATTGACAATGTACCGTCATAATGCCAATATCCTTAAACAGCTCTCTTAGAGAATCGCGTCTACGAAGATTATATATGGCTCTAATGGCTCTTTTCTGCAGAATAAATATAGACTCAATATCTGCAGCTCGTCCCCATAGCAAAATACCGTAAGACATTATACTGTGGAAGTAACTAAAATAGACCAGTCTAGCGGTATCTACATCAGTAAATTGACGGATTTTTCTAATGGCATATGCTGCTGAACTTAGCCGCCCCGCAAGAGATGTTAAATGAGAACCCCATTGTAGCCTTGAATCAAGCGTAATCCCCAGGAAAACCGTTTTATCTACGAATTCAAGTTTCTCATTATTCAATAATATATCACAATCACTACCCTTAACATTCGGTAAAGCAAATCTTATGCATTTGGTTTTCTTTTCATTTAATACCAAATTGTTTGCTGTGAACCAATTTTGGACCTGCAGTAGGGCATTATTCACGTCATCTAAATTTTGTGCCCGTCTATTTATCTTAAAAATCAGAGAAGTGTCATCAGCAAATAACACCATATTTTGAGGTTGGTTTTTCAATAAATAGGGTAGATCATTTATGTATACTAGAAAGAGGAAAGGACCCAATATTGAGCCTTGTGGAACCCCCATTTTTATTTTTAAACCCTGTGAGTTAACACCATTTATCTGAACATACTGTTGTCTATCATTTAAATATGATCTTACCAAACTAAGTGCAAGTTTACCCAGTCCGTAATGCTCAAGTTTCATAAGTAATGTGTCGTGGTTTACGCAATCAACCGCTTTGGAGAGGTCACAAAAAATTCCTATAGCGTCTTGGGACTCTTCCCACGCAGTAAATATGTGCTTTAATAAGGTTACACCGGCGTCAGTTGTACAACGTCCCTTGGTGAAACCATACTGTTGATCATGTAAGATTCTATTGGTGTTAAAGTGATAGAGCATTTGATCAAGCATTACTTTTTCAAAAACCTTGCTAAAACTGGCAACACGGAGACAGGTCTATAATTGTTAGTATCTTTACTGTCCCCGGATTTGAAAAGAGGTATGACTTTACTGTATTTCATTAAATCAGGGAAGACTCCTTGGTCCACACATAGATTAAAAATTAAAGCTAAGTATGGGGCTATAGTCTCAAGTATGGATGTACAAACTTTGATAGACATTCCCCATAGATCTTCGGTCAGTTTTATTTTTATTTGCCGGAAAGTTTTAATAACTACCATAGGGTTAATGTGTTTAAATTTAAATTCAGCCAGGCAGCCAGACACATTTGCCTTTAATAAACCCATTGAGACTTCAGGAGAGGAATTAAGAGCCTCCGTAGTTTTTAATGGTATCTCTGTAAAGAAATTTACAAATTCTTGAGCTACTTCCTGATTAGAGCTTTTAGGACCACATGCTGTGTCTAATGTGTAGCTGGTGTTGCGTATTTTCTTCCTGTTAGTCTCGTTATTTATGACTTTCCAAACTGTCTTTATTTTATTTTCTGCTGTTTTGATCTTGTTGCTAATGTGCAGGGCTTTAGCAAACCTGCATGTATTTCTAAAAATTTTTGAATACTTAGCAACATACTTGTTAAAAGTTTCAGTGTTAATAAAAGGCTTAAGGCCATAAAGCTCAAATAGTCTTTCCCTACTTTTTCTGATACCTCTAGTTGCCCAATCACTAAATATGAATTTAGGGCAAATACTTTTTGTCTTCTTTTCAAAAGTTTTGTTGAATTCCGTGTGAACTATTGAAAAGAAACGATTATAAAATTGATTTATATTAATATCGACATGGCTTATAACACTTAGCTTGTTCTGTAGGGAAATATTTAACCCATTTAATTTGCTAGAAGTTATGGGTCTAAATTTAATCTGTACTTTTTGCAATGGTGTATTACACCTATAAGTTACAGTTTGTCCGCTATGGTCGGACGGCAAACAATTTACTATGGCTTTATCTAAGTAATCACAATCGCAGAAAACATTATCTATACAAGTAGCAGAAGATGCTGCAATTCTAGTAGGTTCAATAAAAACGTTAGTCAAGTCAAATGATTTAAAGAGATTTAATAACCGACCGCTATGTGAATTTTCTTCTAAAATATTGATATTGAAATCACCACAAATTATTGTAGATTTATTACTGGCTGCAAGTTTTGCCAGGACATCTTCCATTATTGATTCAAATATGGAAAAGTTTTGATAGTTTGGGGGTCTGTACACACACACAATTACATGCTTATCTAGCTCAACACAGGACAGTTCGACGCAATGTTCAACCGAGAGACCTACTATGTCATTACGTTGCTTATATTTAAAACTATTTTTTATTAATATTAGGGAACCTCCACGAAGCATCGTTTTACGGTTAAAGCAGCTACCCACTATATAGTTCTCATAATTAATAAGCATTTGGTAATCCTTTAGCCAATGTTCAGTAAGACAAATAATGTCAAACTGACTGTTTTCTAAAAACAATTCAATTTCTAATAATTTGCAAGACATTCCTTGGATATTTTGGTGGAATAATTTTAAGGTGTTCTGCTGAGGCCCTTTTTTAGTAACTAATTGAGTGCAAGAATTAATAGTACCTTCTGTTGTCTCACTTTCTAGTTTAAATTAATATTAATATTTGGAGTGAGGCCGGAGACTCCCGTGCCATCCTCAGACAACAAGACCCTATCACTAATAGACCCTAATTGAGGATTCACCACGGTGACAGATGGATCCTCCTCTGAGCAATATTTGTAAAGATTTATAGCACTACTGCTATATTCATTTAAAGTCACCTGTACATTAGTAGAATTACTAATAGTCGCAGTGTTAATAATAGTACTAAACTTAGACATACTATTTATGTCTGTGTGAATATTAAAAGCTAATAGCGAAGCTATTTTGTGTCTACATCTAATAGGTAGATACACCTTACCCCGTGTCGACTTAAGTTTACCAACAAGAGTGTTGATATCTAGGTATATAAGTCTGTCACTATAGTGACCTGCCAGAAAATGTACATGGTTATTTAACATATGTATATAATTGTTTTTTCTACTACCCAAATTTTTAAAATAGGGAAAAGCACACAATATGATTTTACTACACTTTAACTTCAACAACTCTGATACACAGTTAGTGATATCTTCCTTTTTTATCTTAGAACTATTACCAACACATATAGTAATGGTGGTACTAGGATCACAAACACTTTTTGTTACAGATGCCATAACCTGTTTGTAGGTTGACCCTGGCATACAATTGTTTTGGGTACAATAACTCAGGTTATTACTAATTAATTTACCTAGCCCCCTACCCATACTATCAGAGAACATAACTGATTGATCACAAACATTACTACTTGAAGAGACAAAATTACCAAACTCAGGCAAACTATCATATAACTCAGGCTGTACCACGTGTAAATCATCTTGTGTTATATTACTTGATTGTATCTTCAGAGTGCAGTCCTGAGTCAAATTCTCAACCTGGTATGGGTCCTCCATTACCTGAGGCTGGATAATATCATGGTTGGTAACTGTCTGGCAACTACATTGACCCATTACCAACTCATTTGCCGCATAAATATGTTCCCTAATTTGGTTTTGAGAAATCTTATACCTACTAGAAAGGGAACTTAGTGATTCCTGAAGTACCTGAATTTCAGACTGCAACTGCTGAGTATCAATTTCATAAATTTTTATACTGTCCTCTAATTTTATTTGGTAATTATTTAACTTATTAACTAAATCCACACGCTCTTTCCTCAGTGGAATATATTTGGAAAAACGTAGGAGCAGCACATGATACAACCAATCACAAACTAGTTAATAAAGTTCGGCAAGTCACATCGTTAACGGACCTCCACTGAAATACTAATTCAGTGACATTCTGGCCATTGATAGATGATTTGAGTGAAGAGTGAGTGAGAAACAGAGCAGGAATACTATCACACGCGGCAGCATAAGCGATGCACTTGGCACCACGCACTAAATGGCCCGAGGCGCAACCCCCAGGCCTAATTTCTAGTCGCGCTGAAAGTTGGTCACGTATGGCTCAGCGCAGACAGAACGGAGCGCAGAGGAGAGGATTTTATTAACGCACTTGAAAATAAACTTAATTTTTTTTTACATTAAAGTTCATAATTGCTTGAACCTGACAAAAACTGCTCGCGCGTCCTCGAAAATACGCTCGAACTTACGCGATTCCGTAAAGAAAATGCCCGAGACCGCGTGGGGATTATTCCTCTCTGTCTGCGCTGACCCTATGAATAAACATGGTGTACTTACGGGATTATATCCGTGATTTTTCGAGCACCCGATATTTCGACGCTGTTGCAAATATCATGATCGCGGGAATACTGAAGAGGTATGCGTGTGGGACGAAAATTATTTTTATTCTTTAAGTGTAGTGAAAACCCGTGAAAGTCTAAAACGGTGCATTAAACATGGTGTTCTAAGGTCCATGTTTACCGAAAAGATAACGGTTTGTTTATCTAAAATCAGCTGTCACTGTGACATGTTCCCATACAAAAATGTGTTTTAAACAGCTGTTTTTAGATAAGCAGACCGTCTTCTTTTTGGTGAACATGAACCTTAATAGCACCATACCGCAACGCTATCGTCAGCGGCGACCGACAGCCATATTTTGTTCTCGCTGACGTCACAACTCAGAAACACGCGACCGACCATCAGCGTGACAATAATTCAGCCAAAAGATGCGGGCAAACTTGTACGGACAGATTGCAGACTGGACCTATTACATCACATTTTGAATGCTGTGTTATCTTTTAAAGTCCGCCGTCAGTCCAGAGTCCGAACCGAACGGTTTGACCGAACCTTGACGCAACTCACGTGGAAAATTGCATCGCCCAAGGCCGTGAACGAGACCTAAAAGATAAAATAACACCATGTAGCTAACACTAAGATAACTCCTCGCGGACTTCGTTCATCTTCCGGGCTTTTGATATGGTCAAAGTTTCAAAGAAAGATAAGAATTGTGAGTACGCTTGCGTGAGCACACTGAGTTTGTACTGTCTTTTCTTTTTAACAAACTTCCTTCATCCATGATATGGTGGAGAGCTATAATAATATGTATATTTTGTAAGTATTCTCGTATTTCTATAGAGGTAAGGAAATAGATGAAATATAAACACTGTTTATCTGTTTTTGTTTTAACTAGGTACTGTTTTTTTGTCATAATGTTTGTTCAATCATTCTTTTTGAACTGAAAACTTCTTTAGGCACGGTGAACACAGGTTTTGGGTGAATAAAAATCATGGAACTCGCGTGATCGTCACCTCAAAATTTCGTTGCAGATCGGCTACGAGTTTTCACTTGTATTGGGAGTGCCCAAAGACTGCCCCATTTTTTTTTGTCCCGTGTACGATCAATATATACTTATATTGTCACTCATGGGATATCTTCCGTGATTATGTATTATTTTGAGCTCCCGATATTTCGACAAAAAAAAAAACAAAATAATACATAATCACGGAAGATATCCCGTAAGTGACAATATAAGTTTAGTTTTAAACCGTGAAAGCTTAAAACAGTGTTTAATATGTCCTTTTTCTTGCTTAAAAGATTTAAAACTAAACTTATTCATTAGCTGACCCGCGTTACTTCGTCTGCGTCACATAAGAGAGAAAAACACAAAAATCCCCGTTTTTGCAACATTTTTCATTCCTGCTCCGCTATTTATGATTGTAGCGTGATGTTATATAGCCTAAAGCCTTCCTCGATAAATGGACTATCCAACACAAAAATATTTTTTTTCAATTCGAATCAGTACTTCCTGAGATTAGCGCGTTCAACCAAACAAACAAACAAACTCTTCTGCTTTAAAATATTTGTATAGATTTATGGGATATACTTTAGTCCGTACCAACCGGCATCGTAATAAGGACTACACAAAACCTAGTGATATCTACATATCACTTTTTGATGTGATTGTGTGTCAAGTTTCAATATTACACGCAGCAAAAGACTTAAAATGGGGTAGACAGTTTTGTTTGCACCTAACAATTTGTCTTGGTCAGACAATGTAAGCTTAGATTTCTGGTTGTTTAATATTATTTTGCGATATCGAAATTAAATTGTCTAATTTTATGAAAATACCCTCTTAAGCGAAGATTAAAATCCAAGCAACCAAATCTTCCAGAAGCCAAATACCACGTAATTTAAGCCCGTATCCCTAAGCACGGTATTCCTGCAAAACCCTTCTCAACTCTATATTGCTCTAATATCCTACAAATTCTACAGCTTTACATTTAGTACTAAAAACAGGGCTAAATTGTGTATAAAGTTTACGCTCGGCAATACACGTACGACGTTATATATAGCGTAAACAGGGCCTCTTGTGTTTCATAAAATTGTAAGAAATCTGTGACGTTATACGTCATTTTATTAAACGTCGGAGAGGCGTGTCTTTCCACGCAAGGATGGTTTAACACCACAAATGTGTGCGAGGAAATTAAGTGACGCTGTGAAACGCTGTGATGGTTTCCACTGAATCTGAGTCAGGATGCATGCGTGCAGGGATGCGTAATAGACACTTTTTGAAAGAAGAAAAGAAAGAAAGAATGTTTATTTGACGTCAGTATTAAGCACACACACAATAATAATAAAAAAGTAACAAAAAGGACAAAAATACATAGTATGTACTGTGTGCCTCACGCCTGCGCCAAAAAGGTCCATTTCAGCATTCATGCCAGACAGGTGATGCTGTCTGACGCTGGTCTACCAATGAACCTTGACGGGGAAAGGGACAAGCAGAAAGCAGTTTCAAACATAAGAATATATAAATAAATGGCTATCGGTACAATAGAAAAATAAATAAAAAATAGGGTAAATTGATGAAATGTACGAGTTTAGTCGTGGTTTTAGTCCAAGTTTCCGCATCGTTTCATAAAGGTTGTAAAAAACCTCTTAACGAAGCCGAAAGGCACTTGTTCTTATCGTCATTGCGGCATTTTCTTTTTGTTCTACACCATAATTGGGGGTCAAAGTTAAACTTTTTGAAAAGTTTTTTTTTTTTTTGTTTTTTTTTTTTACTTTTAAATACATCCAAAAACACCCCCACCCCACTGTTCAATCCATCCAACATAATGTTTGGAGTGCTTTACATTGAGTTCTACCACAAAAAATGATTTTTCACGCCAAAAAAAAAGTTGGTTCCCAGCAATAATTTTTGCGTAAAGTTACTTAGTTTGATGTACAAAGTGCTTGGTTGACGGCTTCGTGATGAGATCGTTTACACCCGATATATACATCCTCGCACGCATGTTTATTTTTTGAATGCAAACATACTACCTAGCTACGCAGGCTCGTACATCACACTGCTTATTAAATAATATTATTAATAGAATCTGAAAGTTGCATGTGACTGACTTGACTTGACTGTGAAAATATAATTTGCACGCCATGTTATGGCAGGATATGCTGTAACAAACCTACTGTAACACCTTATGTACCATGTTCTAGCAAATAAATGTTTTGATTTGATTTGCGCTAAAGGAGGCTAAGCACCGGAGCTACCTAGAACATCTAAGGAAGAAACTCCTCCTAATTTGGAAATTTTTGACTGTTTCTTTTTGTAAATTATATTCCCGTTCCGCTGATTCCTGATTGATCCAATTCTGGAAAGTGAACGGAGTAATCCAACGTTTTGGAATGAATAGGAAAGCAATCGCATTTCAGGGAATCGGTAATGGTCTGAATGAGGAAATGAGATTTTTTTATTTCTAAAAATGTTTGGAGATACTGGGAATTAAAGATCATGAACTGGAATCAATGAAATTCTTTTAGAGTTTAGTTTGTTACAGAATAATAGGAACATTATTAAATAATGCTGCTGAATAATCTTTGACAAAGTTTATTTTTTTGTGTCTTATTCTTTTTTTTTGTGTTTATAAATTGTTTTGGCAATACGTGTGTGCATAAAAAATACCATAACAAGAAAAATATCAACAATTTTCTCTCTACAAATCTCTAAAACCGCAGATCTTTCTACGCAATTTCGTTCAAAACAAAATTTTTGAGCTAGTTTTTCCAACCGAAAACTGTGAATCCGGGAAGTGCAGTCAGTCACTTTGAGCGACGTTGCCAGACACATGCCCTCATGTCCTCCCGTACATTTCTCTCCTTAAAATCTATTGCTCCTGTCTCCGATGTAGGTCCCAGAATAGTTTAACTTTACCCCGCTAACATTCCCCGATTAGTGGTTTTGGTTCGGCGCCCTAAATTCTGGTCACAGAGGAAAATCTCTTGAAACTTCTAAACCCAACTTTCCTCATTTGTTAGCTTTGATAGCAATCTGTTATTAATGGTAATCTTAGGCTTCAAGTTTTGATGTCTTTCATGTTAAGGTACTTCGAATATACATATTCTCGCACCAGTAATTACTTAGGAGATAAAATACGCGAACCGTTGCTAAGTACAATCGTATCTGAACTTGTAACTATACTCTTACGTGGATATATTATGAGCCCATGAAATCACTGTCTGACATTATTGAAAAAGTTTTGATTGACGCCTTGTCGTGTTTAAGGGGGAGGTAACGAAGATTCCTTTGTAGATAAAGGAATTGTTTTGACTGTTGCTGCTCTGTAAACAAAATTATGAATTTACTTTAAGAAGGCCCCTTTTAGATTCCCAGAGACCTTTTGGTGTCTCCCTATAGACAATGGTTCATCTTCCATCTTGCATCTGTTTACTGCGGTATCTGTTCAGTGAGCGTAGTTTGCGTGGCTGAGTTATGGTTTAAACGCATTTAAACTTATTTCCGTTGACACGCTAAGACAAAAAAGAGACCTTATGTTTACTTATTTCAAGATAAACTTTATATCAAAAAAGAAAAACTCCTCAGATATGAGATTAAATAAAAAATAATCGTGACACGTCCACCAAAAATTGCTTTCAGATGCTAAATGTGAGCGGCTCAGCCAGCTATTGTATTCCCAGTCGTAAGGAGTAACAAATTTCAACTAACACGAATAAGCACTTTATACTAGACTAAATGACAGAGCCTATATGAGCTCCATTATATTTGTACGAAATAAAAGTACAATTTCCACTGTCGAGATTGATATGTCCAGTGTTATACAAACTATGTACACGAAATGGCTATCATTAAATAGAATGTGTTAACATTCATACCAATTAATGGTTTGTAACTTGTTTTTGTCGGAGCTCTCAATTTACAAAATATTTTAACCACTTTTTTGCATTTGTTTCGAACATAGATATAATAAATTAATATTTCTATGGTTTCGAAGATAATATTAATTATCCTGGTACAATAGCGGTGAAAAAATTAAATAACGCGTTGTAAAGTAAAAGCTACCTTATTTTCTGGAAACCTTAAAGACAAATCGTTTCAAGCTAAGCCTGTTATTCTTATTCTTGATACAAAAAAAGAGTTTCTTTAGAAATAAGCATCACCTTTGTACCTATTTTCTATTCCTTTCTTCTTTTCTGTATTTAGTGTGTACATAAATCGTTAAATAAATAAATAAATAAAAAAAAACCTCTCCTCATTGCAATGGACTGGGGTCTGGACTTGGGTTTATTACATGCAATTTTTTTTTTGGAAAAAGCCATAACCTTTTTATTTTGTTGAATTTTATTCCTTAATTATTCATACTTATTTACTTGTCCTTAAAAACACACAAAGTCAATTTATCAAAGACCCATTTCCATAATAATATGACCTAAAGTTTATTCGAAATTGTTTATACATTATTTTCTCTAACCCGATATAAAGAGGCACCTGCTGCCAAACGTTGAGCATTTATCGTTTTATTTTATTTCATACAAATAACAGGAGAACGTTTATTTTATTTATTAACGTTATTTATGTTAGTTGACAAAACCAAATGTCATTTTGTCGAGTCGTTTGTGGTTATGACATTTGAATTTAAGGTTTTTGTTACAACATTTTGAACGCGAACTATTTGGGGTCACGTGTTGCATAAACATGAAAGTTATTTAAGAGAATGGTGAAATTACTATTAAATGAATTTGTAATAATAATAGTATTTATTTAATGTTTTATAAAAACCAACACCGTTTTATTTTAATAGAACAGACATATTTTATAACACAAGTTTGTTTATGTACGTATGTTGGCAAATAAGTATAACGACCTTTTTGTGAAAAGTGATTTATGACATTCAAGTACTTGCCTACCAACCAGCTTTAGGAGCGGATTATTATGATATCTCATTTACCTGTAAATTCCTCGGCAATCATACCTTTTTTGTATGAGAACAGGCCCAGTAGGGTTCAGTTATAATTTTTATTGTTTAACTTAAACCGTGCTTGCCTAGGTCTGTGGATGGGTGACCACCCTTATATACCGAGTTTCCTTCAAGCACGTAAAACTGTTAGTCCTGGCTGCTATTTGTCCATCTATGACAGTCGTGACAGGTAGTCAGTGGGCCAAAAACTTTGACAACCAGTCTTACTAAGTGGTGTTGTATTAGCCAGTAATTGATTAGGCTGTGGAAGTCAGATAGGCAGTCGCTCCATATAATACTGGGTTTCAGCTGCATCCGGTTAGACTGGAAGCCAACCACAACACAGTTGGCAAACGCAGATGACGATGATTTAATAATCATCGTCGTCTGCGTTTGCAGTTTGTTGTAGATGTCACCGTAAAATTGTCAAATACGTTATATTGTAATATCTCTAGCGATATTGTAAAGTCTCGAATTATTGTCAAATGAACATACTGCTTACAACAAAACGCATTATTTTTCGTGAAATGCATGGGATGGTAGGCAACTTACGCGGTGTGGAGGGTAGGAGGGGTCCCCCTTGTCCAGTGGCACAACTTTCATGAAAAGATAATGCACCATTCCTGAGAAATACCGATTAATATAACATAACCTTAAAACACTTTATATTCCCCCTAAAAAGCGTAGTCGACGGAGCCCCGCTTCGCGGGGCCCCTATATCCGAGTGCAGGGTTTAAAGGAACCTAACTAACCTAACGGGGGGGTGCCCCAAGTCCCGATTTTGGGAGCAGAGATACTTCCGTATGTTCAGTTGACAATAATTCGAGACTTTACAATATCGCGAGAATAAACACGTTATATTTTAATATAACGTGTTTGACAATTTTACGGTGACATAGACCTATTTCTGGACCCAAGCAGTTTTCTTTGTAAGTTAATTATAAGTTACAAAGAAAACAGCTTGAGTATGTTCAGTTGACAATAATTCGAGACTTTACAATATCGCGAGAAAAAACACGTTATATTGTAATATAACGTGTTTGACAATTTTACGGTGACATAGACCTATTTCTGGACCCAGGCAGTTTTCTTTGTAAGTTAAAATTAACTTACAAAGAAAACTGCTTGGGTCCAGAAATAGGTCTACAACAAACTAAGCAAAACCGTTCAGTTCGTTGATGACGAATACAGCGTAATAAATAAACAAACATCAAAATCGAATGCCCAATAATTAGCAAAATTCAAACTAACAGAACGTAATATTAGTTCATCACAATATCCATCGTAAAGAGATGGAAACAGGTGTCTTTAATATAGAAATATAAATCAACCAGTTTTGAATGACCTTCCTCACAAATCTTTCTATGAAGATTAATGTTTGACATAGGGGTTGTGTCACGTATGGTGACGGTTCAGATTATGTCGGATAGTGTAAGGGACGGAAATAAAGGGGGGTTTCAAAGGTTGAAGAGCGGGATTAGCTGAACGTAGATTATTGGAATTGTTCGACTTTACAGCCGAAATCTGAGCTCTTTAGTTTGGGGAACACTGTTGTTAATTTAGATTATGTTCCTTTGTTTTATGTAAATTTAACGTTGATTAAGTATTGGTGGCATATGTAAGGGATACGGTTCAGTGTAGTTAATTGAGCCGATATGTTAGGCGAACCCATGTTAAGTTTAAAATCATTGATTAGCCCGTTACCCTTAATAGATTTTGTCAAAAACTAATCAGCTATTTCAAGTTTGACCCACTTCTAAACCGCCTTTTGTTTTCTGTTTTGTTTGTAATACATAAAATAATTATTATAAAACCTACTGTTTTGCCGACGTATTGTATGCGAAGATAAATAATTAAAGAGTTTGCCCTTTACATCTTTCTCTCTGATCGGTTTAACTTTTTACCATTTCATAAGCTACTTATTTTCTCTTTTTTGTGTCCTTTTGATATCAATCCTACCTCGTTGGTCGAGAGTTGGTAATAGGTCGGCAAAGTATTTTCGGGTTTCCATCAGGAATTTCTTAGTAGCAACCACGGAGTATGGATCTGTGCCTGGTTGATGGCATTAGGCTTACCCCCTATTACATGGGACTTAAAACATAACTGGCAAAAATGTGGATGTTATTAGGTACGCTTCTGCCAAACCTTTCGGTGCTTACAGTCGTGATTTTATTTCATTTATTTGTCAGTCTATGTTCACCAAAAAGATGACAGTCAAATTAACTTAAACAGCTGTTTAAAACGCATTTTTGAATGGTAATATGTCACAGTGACAGCTGGTTTTTAGATAATCAGACGGTTATCTTTTCGGTGAACCTTTAGTACCCATAGATGTCATTTTGTCAATTCAAAGCCACAAGCCATTCAAACAGAACCTGTACAGTACCGTATTTAACGTAGATGATATATTATTATTTAAGGCGACTGCAAGAGCTAAGCTAAGCTTTTATAATGCCTGAAAGTATATGATTTACTGCAAAAAACAAAACCAGAAAAATACATTATATTCTTCAGGATATATGCTAGTATGATAGTGTTTTAAAATCAAATACAATAAAATTAATTTCAACCCATAAAAAAAATCACAAACTTCTCTCTAAAATTTCTTTTAACGAGTAAAAATCAAACTAAAATACATGCTATCATTAAGCATCTTAGTGTTTTATTTTTTTTAGTCCACTCAGTAGATTTTTTGTAAATCGATCGAAACCACTCATTTCGCAGTATTCGGCTTACAGTGACTGACATAACAACCACTTTGTAGTGCAAGCTGATTAGATCTTTATTCTAACAGTATTTTAAACGAAGTTTGAACCACCGCAAATAGAGTTGCTAATTTAGCTCCTATAGTCCTCTTAGGGCCGGTTTTTAAATCGCCAGTCAACTTTTAACTGACGAATAATTTTGACATTTTGACAGGTTTTGTATGATCACTCTGACAAATTGTCAGATTTACTCTTCATATAAAAGTTATGTAATGATTGAAAAATCGGCTCTTAAGTAAATAAAGTACTTATTTGTTAATTAGCATAATGTCCCACACTATTAATAGGATCGATATTTCTGCCAACGACAGACTCCTTGGCTAATTGGTAAAGCCATATCGGGCTCAAACGGAAGCAATTAGTCGAACCTATAGAGATTAGCCCTATTAGGAGAAGTTTCGGCATTAAGTCTAGGTGAATTATAGGTGTATAGAAATTTCTATAACTTCGAATTAATGAGGTCTTACGAAACAAATCAATGTTTTCTTGCGAATCTATGTTAGAATGCCTTCCCATATAGCTTAAGAGATTCTCTAACTGTCAAAGCTGTTATTATTATTTTTTCACTCCTCTGGCTCGAAAAGACCGTCATAATAGCGTACCAGAGCGCGCGTAAAATTGCATATTATGCATGTGTGCGTTGCATTCCACGGCGACCTGAATGGCGCAGCGGTAGTGAGGCTGCCTTACGTTCTTCGGGTCCCGGGTTCGAATCCCGGTAGGAGCAAATGTTTGTGTGATGGACATATTTTGTTTCCGAGTCATGGATGTTTATATGCTCGTATAATAAGTATGTATTTACAAACAAAAAGTATATATGTAGTATATCAACTGTCTGGTGACCACGACACAAGCCCAGCTTAGTGTGGCACTAGATAGCGCTGTGTGTAATGTCCAACGATATTTATTTATTATTGATTAACCGACTTCTAAAAAAGGGGTTCTCAATTCGGATGTTTCTATTATTTTTTTTTATGTTTGTTCGGGCATATCTCCGTCGCTTGCAAACCGATTTGGAAAATTGGGTATTCTTTCCAAATGGTTCCATAGATGAAACCTTGGCGAAATCGAGGGAACTCTTCAAATTTTATACGAAAACGTGTTGCGATTTTGGTATTTTCTACAACAAGTGAAGCATTTGCGTTTGATAAGAACCATTCTACTATCAGGTCTGATGATGAAGCCAAGAGTCCCGGAACTCCATAATGAGACAATGTACCATAGTCGTGTTTGGGCTTGTTGTAATTGTAACGGTATGCACTTTCCATGTATCATGCACATGTGAACCACTAAAAAGTGAAAAATAATAACTTTTTTGCAAAAAATAAAACCGACTTCAAAAAAGACAAAAAAGTGAAAAATATCTTTAGCTTCTGAAGTCAGTGACAAAAAAACTGAAGCAATCAAACAAATGTTGGCGCTACCGTTTCCGGTGATCGAACATAGCGCCAATATTACGAGTCAAGCGACGCACCGTGGAGTCCAGTGCTGCCATCTACGCCGGACCGGACGTTAAAACGTTGCTGGCGTGTGATTGGCTGTCGGTATCGTCTGACGTCGCTTCGGCGGGGGAATACAGAGCTTTTAAAAACCCCGAGCTCGATAGACGGAGCTCACTTGTTGCTCATGCTCGTCGAAGAAACATTATCTACGTCACTGATTATTGTCTAATTACTGTTTAACTTATTATTATTATGTGTGAAATTATAAGTGATTGAGTGTAGTATTATTTGCATATCATTTATTCTTGCCTAAAGTGTCCAAACCTTACATCAGAAGTGCTTCGAATTCAAGCCTACAAATGGGCCGAAAATCACGTGCCCGTCAACGGGATCGGAAAAAGAGGAAACGTACGAGATCTTCATCATCGTCAAGCAGTAAGTCCAGTAGAAGCTACACGCCTTCACCCATTCGTAAAAAAGCAAATAAATCTGTCAATAGTCAAGTAGCGGGTTGCTATAGTTTGGTTTTGAACTCCATGGTACCAGAATTTGACCCCCTTACAGATAAAGTAAACAATTGGCTCAATATTGTTGATTTGCATGCTAAAACATTTAATTGGAATGATCAAGTTATTATTTACCAGGCTGTCAACAAACTCAAAGGAACGGCAAAAACGTGGTATGATTCATTTTTTAAAAATGAGAGTTGTTGGGCTAGTTGGAGATGGAAACAATGGCGAGACAAAATATCGTTTACTTTTCAAACTAAGCGTAATATGTTCACGTTGCTTAAAGAAATTATTGATAGTAAACCCTTAACACAGCAACATTTGTATGAATTTTACTTTCAACAAAAATGTAAAATTGACAAGTTAAGTGTGAATTTTTCTGATCAAGACATAATTTCTATCATTACGGGTAACATCGACGATCCTAACATAAGTGCGTCGGTAGATGCCGGAAGTATAAATACATGCGACCAACTAGCATCTTTTCTTCACGGTCGTTTAAGTAGTTCGCATAATATGAGTCACGGTGCTGTCGGTGAATATAAGGTGCCCCAAATAGGAAATTCATGTAAATCGGAACAGTCGAATCGTATAGCGGTGTCAAATCAAAGTGTAACGACTGCTAAAACCACAAAGCAGATAACTTTTTTCGGATGTGGGGGTAATCACAAACGTAATGTGTGTACAGAAACTTGTAAATATTGCAGTAAGAAAGGACATTCAGAAAATTATTGTCGAAATAAAAAGTCTGACGAAGTCAAAAAAGAAGTAAAATTGGTCAAGTCAGGTGAAAATAAAAATAAATTTAATAAAATTGCCTGTATAGGGGGCTTTTCTCAAAAAGTTTTTGTTGATATGGGCAGTTATTGTTCATTAATAACGTCAGATTTAGTGAAACAATTAAAGTTAACGAAACTAAAGTTGGCAAAACCGGTTCATTTACAAGGATTTTCTAATTGTTCTGTGGTTTTGGTAGACGATTACGTAACAACTTCGTTAATTTTAGACGGTATAAAATTCGAAAGTGTAGATTTCTATATTATTAATGAGTTATCGGGTTGCGATGTCCTGATAGGGCGAAATGTGACCGAAGATACGTCAGTTATGTACACGAGAATAGGAAATCAACTGACTTTCCAGAAAACCGTTAATGTGTCTGCAGTTTTGTCTAGTGAAGTAAAATTCAATGTACCTGATAAATATTGTGATGCTTTAAAAGATTTATTTAATAAATATCCCGAAACAATCGCGACTGATTTAAGTTCATTAGGTAAAGTTAAAGATTTTAAAATGGAGATCGAACTTGAATCAAACAAGCCTATCTACTCCAGGCCATATAGGCTATCGGAGCGTGATAGGACATCGTTACGTAATATAATTGACGAGCTGCTTATAAATAATATTATTCGCGAAAGCAAGTCCCCATTCGCTAGTCCGGTATTATTAATAGAAAAAAAGGGGGTGAAAAGCGACTGTGCGTAGATTACAGATCATTAAATAAAATATCAATTAAAGAGAAATACCCTATGCCACGCATAGAGGACTTGTTAGATAGGTTAAAAGGATGCAAGTACTTTTCTAGTTTAGATATGAAAAGTGGTTATTATCAGTTACTGGTTAGTGAGAATTCAATAGACAAGACTGCATTCATAACGGAAGATGGACATTACGAATTTTTGCGCATGCCATTTGGGCTGACAAATGGACCATCGGTTTTCCAACGCATGATGAACCAGATTTTGGGTAATTTGCGTTTTAAAAATGTTATTGTCTATTTAGATGACGTTTTAATTGTATCCGAAACCGTTGAAGAAAACATCAACACTTTGGAATTGGTACTAAAAATATTTAAGCAACAAAACTTGACTCTTAACATAAAGAAATGCTATTTCTTTTTAACTAATATAACCTTTCTTGGATATAAAGTAAATGGTGATGGTATCAAACCCACACCAAAGAAAATTGAGGCTATAAAGCAGTTTCCAATACCCAAAACGGTTCATCAGCTGCGTCAGTTCTTAGGGTTGGTTAATTATTTTCGGAAATTTATTAAGGACTGTGCAATACTAAGTAGCCCTCTTACAAAATTATTGAAAAAAGGCCAAAAATGGCAATGGTCAGACGAACAAGATCGTACGGTAAATCTATTAAAAAAAGCCTTAACTTGCGATTCAACCTTAGCTGTCTTTGATCCTAAAAAAGAAACCATACTTTATACAGACGCCAGTAGGGAGGGCGTAGCTGGAATTTTAGTACAAGTGCATCAACATGGTGAGCGACCGGTACACTACTATAGCAGGCAAACCACCAACGAGGAAAAACGATACCACTCGTTTGAACTCGAGCTTCTTGCTATTGTGGCGTCACTTCAAAAATTCCGTTTGTATTTGCTAGGCTGTAAGTTTAAATTAGTTACGGACTGTAATGCCGTCAGATACTCGCTTACAAAAAAAGAAGTGTTGCCTCGAATAGCAAGGTGGGTGCTCCTGACTCAAGAATTTGACTATGAGATTTGTCATAGACCCGGCGCTAAAATGCAACATGTTGATGCACTTACCAGAAACCCTTCCTATAGTGGCGAAGTTTGTGAAAAGCAAATAATAATGTCTATCACTGAAGCTGACTGGCTTTTGACGGTTCAGGAACAAGATTCAAATCTAGTTAAAATCAGAAATATTTTACTCTCAGGAGAGGCCGATGCAAATCGGAATGTTTTTAACGAGTACGAATTGCTTGGAAATAAAGTTTATCGCCGTACTGAAATAGGTCGTAGGTGGGTTGTACCAAAAAATTGCATCTGGCAGGTAATAATGTACAATCACGACAAAATAGGTCACTTTGCTGTAGACAAAACACTAGAAAGAATTAAACATAAATATTGGTTCCCTAAAATGAAAAAAACGGTAACTAAATACATAAAGAATTGTTTACATTGCTTATACAATAAAAATAAAAGCGGTAAAAAAGAAGGTCAATTGTTTCCAATTCCAAAATATGCTCGCCCCTTTCATACCCTGCACATGGACCATGTAGGTCCATTTGTGAAATCATCAAAGGGTAATTGTCATATTCTGGTACTTGTTGATGCGTTTACAAAGTTCGTCTTTGTATTTCCGGTGCGTGACACAAGCACTGCCTGTGTCATAAAGGAATTAGATCACTTATTTAAGATTTTTGGCAACCCGCGAAGACTCATTACTGACGCTGGTCCTGCTTTTACGGCAAAAGCATTCAAAACATATTGTGACAGCAAAAACATCCGTGTACACACTATAGCAACTGGCATGCCCAGATCAAACGGACAATTCGAACGCTACAATAAAACATTAGTAGAGGCACTGCGTTCTTTGGGTGCAGATAACGACTATACACACTGGGATGACGTTTTAACGTGCCTACAGCAAGGTATGAATAGTACGTTGCAGAAAACTATAAATGCGGTCCCTAGTGAAGTATTTTTTGGGTACCGCCTTAGGACAGAGAGCGACATATTTTTACCCGAGCAAGAAGAAATTATAGATGTCACACAGCTGCGACAGGACATCGACACACGAATACAACGAGATGCTGGACATCAAAAAGAAAGTTTTGATGCAAAACGTTGTGTGGCCAAACAATATGAGATTGGGGACTTGGTTCTTGTAAAGGTGTCTAGCCAGGCTGGTAATGGCAATAGTACCAAACTCCTCCCGGTGTACAAGGGCCCTTTCAAAATTACAAAAATACTCGGGAAAGATAGATATCACATAGTCGACATAATAGGCAGCGAGCGATCACACAAGAAGTATTCCGGTACCACCTGTGTAGAAAACATGAAACCATGGATTAAGATAACCGATTGGGATGAGGATGTTGGCGTGGTTGGTATGTATAAAAATAACTAATTTGTTGAAATATCAAAAGGTAAAACTACTGTTTACTATTAATTTTGAAACTCTTAAAATATATTGTGTTCTGCTATAATTGCTTTATTTAATAACAGTTTAAATGTGGATTAAAAATGGTTGCTGTTGTAATGGCGTTTCTACTACAGAAACAAGTGAGGTCCGACCTTGAACTTGTTATATGTGGTTCATGCGGATAAAAGTGGATGAACTGGAAAGCTTCGACTATTATGTGGACTGCGAGTCTGAGCATGGTGGTGCGAAGTCAGGGATCACACTTTTGCATGTGCTATTCATTAGCTCTGTAGTAGGAACTCGTTCAACACAAAAACCTAATACCTATTATAGTAATTAGTCTAACATATGTTTATTCTCGCAATTGCAGTTGACGGTGTGTCTGGGGACAGACACAGTTCAGGAGGGCCGGATGTTGGCGCTACCGTTTCCGGTGATCGAACATAGCGCCAATATTACGAGTCAAGCGACGCACCGTGGAGTCCAGTGCTGCCATCTACGCCGGACCGGACGTTAAAACGTTTCTGGCGTGTGATTGGCTGTCGGTATCGTCTGACGTCGCTTCGGCGGGGGAATACAGAGCTTTTAAAAACCCCGAGCTCGATAGACGGAGCTCACTTGTTGCTCATGCTCGTCGAAGAAACATTATCTACGTCACTGATTATTGTCTAATTACTGTTTAACTTATTATTATTATGTGTGAAATTATAAGTGATTGAGTGTAGTATTATTTGCATATCATTTATTCTTGCCTAAAGTGTCCAAACCTTACACAAAGGTCACCGACTTCAGAAGGCAATACATTAAAACACAATTTTATTACGAGGCCATTGACCGACCAATGATCGACCTTTGTGAATTTGGCAGATTACGAACTTTAAGCAAATTGACAATAGGATGGGAATCAAATCGTGCTGGAGTGACGAATTTATTAAAATAGCAGAATTAGGCTCCAGCTCTCAAAATTATTAATGAAAACATCGTTGGGACATCGTGTGGGTAGCATAATCTAGAATAAAAAAAATAATCGAATATAGCTGACATCCACTAACATGGACTGAACCCTCGTACAATAACTTCAACTTTCAGAACGGGGAAAATGTCACGATGTTCAAGAATAAAAACTTTTTTGCAAAAAATATAACCGACTTCACACAAAAAAGTGAAAAATAACTTTAACTTCAGAAGTCGGTGACCTTTGTTTGATTGATTTAGTTTTTTTTTGTCACCGACTTCTGAAGTTAAAGTTATTTTTCACTTTTTTGTGTGAAGTCGGTTATATTTTTTGCAAAAAAGTTTTTATTTTTCACTTTTTAGTGGTTCATATGTGCCCTTTCACAGCGTAACAGCGTGATTTTTTGTTATGAACTGGTGTAAACAATAGAGAGACATGAGATTACAGCGATCCCAGTAGGTACATTTGCTATCATTTATTGATTAGTTCCCGTCGCCTATCTTCCGAAGTTCTTCATCAGATCTTTACCAAATTGAAATGGGATCACTCCAAGAACGTACTCTTCCTAAAACTACCCAAATCGCTTCTGGTGTGCCTATAAAATTTGAGGAATTTCCTCTATTTCTCCAGGATCCCATTAAATGGAACTTAACACATCTAACTGTTGAAATCTGGGTGTATTGTACACTTCTGCGTACTCCCTCAGAGCATACAGGCGTGATGTTACGTCACTATGTTACATAAACAATAAACAACCAAGCGATTGCAGCAATTACTGCAGCTTTGCTGTGTATTTTTGAAGAGTTTCATTTATATCTCTGAAGATCAGCGTCAGATCTTAACCAAATTGAAATGGGACCACACGGAAAGCACTAGCTTTCAAATAAAAAAAGAATCATCAAAATCGGTTTACCCAGTCGAAAGTTCAGAGGCAACAAACTTTGTCGAAATCTGGGAGTATTGTACACATCTGCGTACCCCCTCTGAGCATACAAGCGTGATGTTACGTCATGATGTAGTATGAACAATGAACCTACAAGCGATTGCAGCAATTGCTGCAGATTTGCCGTCTAGTTTTGAAGAGTTCCATTGTATATCTCGGAAGATCAGCATCAGATCTCCAGCAAATTAAAATGGGACCAAACGACAAGCACCAGCTTTCAAATAAAAAAAGAATCATCAAAATCGGTTCACCCAGTCGAAAGTTCTGAGGTAACAAACACAAAAAAAAAAAAAAAAAAAAAACATACAGACGAATTGATAACCTCCTCTTTTTGGAAGTCGGTTGAAAAAGAAGAATGATGATTCGAAGATACATAACACATACTGTGCTGCGAGTGTGATGGGTTTCGGGCCCCCCCCCAGAAAAGGGAGGCCTTGGTCCCAACATTAGATAGTGTAATTAATCAGCATGTATTATTTAAGGCTGGTTAATTATGACTCAAAATTATAGACAGCTAAAAGTATTATTTATTCTAGATTAATTTAATGCTGAAATACTTCACGATACAAGTTTTACCCCTACCCTAAGCGCTAAAGCAAATACCATAAATAATATCAAACACAAAGACGGAACAAACGATCGACCCTTGCCTTTTGACATCAGGATACTAGCACTCCACACATGTCCTAATGATTGTCATCAATTAAAGCATTAGGTACTTCCCTTATAAAAGACTTTACGCATGATTTGACGCCGGCTCCACTCCGTCTCGATTCAGAGTAAAGTATTTAAGGGGGTGATATCTGCTAACGAGAGGTTTTCTCCATGTAACTCCTCTTTGATGAGTGAATATAAATGTGCATTAAAAATATAATTATGTTGTTTATTAGACTCTAAACTTTAATTGGTACAATTAAAAAAAAAAAACTTTATCTATACATATATAAAATCGTAGGAAACTCAATACTGTACATTGAATATTTTTTAAAAAAAATACTTGGGGCGTGATCTACAATCGATATCGAAGCCAAAAATATATGTCCGGGCTAAACTCAAAAAGTACTGCATGGATTTACTTCAAATTACTGTCTGGTCGGAGCAACATATAAGCTATCGCTTACGGGGGAGAGAAAAGAGTGTCCATGGAGTTTCTTGCCCGTTCTACTCCATAGAGATCTACGCTAGGGAATGGGCAACTACAGTACTTTCTCAAGCTATTATGTCTTGTGTCTGTGACAGTAGCTTCATATTTTTCGTTTTATCGACATTCAAAAGTGCCGTAATGGTCTAGTTGAAATAATTATGATTTGAGTTTGAGTTTGAACCACCACAAATGGAGTTGCTAATTTAGCAGATACCATGGCCTTAAATATGAGCATTATATCATGGCACATAAAGGAGGATTTTGTGTCTAAATAATTATAGTTGCACTAGTCATCATCATCATCATCATCATCAGCCTATAATGTTCCCACTGTTGGGAGACGGCCTCCTCTCAATGAGAGGGAAAGGGCTATAATCTACCACGCGGGCCCAGTGCGGATTGGTAGATGTCACATGTCTTCGAATTTTTGGTTCTAGGACATGCCGGTTTCCTCACGATGTTTTCCTTCACCGTTTTTGAGAGCAGCGGTGATGAAATAAATTACACAAAGTAATGCGCCTGTCTGGGTTCGATCCCACGACTTACTGTTCGTAAGTCGGGGCCGCCACCACTGGGCCACCGCTGCTCTCACACTGTACTAGTTGCACTAGTCGCTCTTCAAGATTTGACAGAGCTTTCTGAGGTCGGTCCGTGGATGGGTGACCGAAAGGCACTTGTACTCCTAGTCATTGCAATTTTTTTATATTCCACACCATACTGGGATCCTACTTAATTATGAAAATACTGGGAGTCGAAATTCCAACTTTTTGACTTTTTTTTTTAAATCAAGTTTTTACTGTAATGTTTTAATAATATTAATATAATATTCAATTCGTCCATCAGCACAATGTTTTATGTGCGTTACATTCAGTTTATCCACAAAACATGATTTTTCACCCCGAAAAATAAGTAGGTATCCCAGTAATATTTCTTATATAAAGTTCCTTAGTTTGATGAACAGAATGCTTGGTTGACGGCTTCGTTTATAGTTGATAAAAGGGCAACTGAAGATTGTGGTACTTACGATAGAACATTCAAAGTTTACTTGAAATATTGTGTGACGCGGCCTCCACGCATATACACGCCTTGTTAAAAATTGTCTTATAGCCATGTTAAAAATTCAACCTTTAGGGACAAGGTGTAAAGCTCACATTACAGTACTTTTCTGAAGTGAGTGTGAATTGAGTCAAAGTTGAACCGTCGTTGAGTCTGGGTAATGTGCGAACATCAAACGCTATAATTGCGATGTAAATAGAAACGATGCCAACACATTGTGACAACATTGGAACCACAAACGGATACAAGTTTCAATTGATTCGTATAACGGTATTTTTTATAAATACGCTTTCATCATTAGATGCGTCATGATCATCACTATTGAATGACGATTCCAAAAATAGTCTTTGAATAAAAGCTACATTTCTTAATAATATCTCTCTAAGATTTTTTTTGCTGTATGCAATCTGATCATTTTCCTTCATAATTATGTACGGACTCCAAAATTCGGTCTCATAACAAGTTTAGGATAGAATTCTAATTTAAATTTCCACCCTCTGAAAAATGCCATGAATTTAAAACCCCTTTTTGATGCTTTAAAAAAAACTCTACAAAGACACAGTTGAGTACAAATCTTTTGCTCAGCCACCTAAATACTACAATTTTCACCTCGTGGCTCGTGTCGCATTAGTCTTCCTTCTAGGACGATGGGTCTAAGAGCTACCTGTGATACCCCCCTCTCTCCCCTTTTATTCGCCCCTGGTTTGCCTTCCCTGCTCACTGGAACGTCTTAAGCCCCTTCTCGCAAAGTGCCATTTGGCTTGCAGTAATCCTTTTTTGTTTAGCCGCGCTTTAGACCTCGGACCCTAACGTTAGTGAATTACTACTTTAAGGGTACAGGGATACTAGTATGTATATGTGGTGAGAATGATCATTGTGATTGAAGAATGAGATAAAAGTTGTAAGGAAAGTTATGAGTATGAATGTGGATGGGTAGAGGAAGACCAAAGAAACAATGGATGGACTGTTTAATTGACATGGCAAGAAAGAGATGATTAAAAGAGAAGTAGGGAAGCCCAAAAAAAAAGGAATGAGAGTAGAAGAAAGATGAATGTTCATATTGCCAGTATTCTATTTTTGTCTATGATTGTTTACGAATTCTTCTGCTTGTCTTGTTCTTGAAAATATTTTGGTTTTTGTTTGTCAAACAATCAGAGGAAAGAAATTCTATTAAAACAGAAATAGGAAGGTCAAAAGGCTTTTATATATTAGAGTTGTGTCCGTTATGACGATGTTAAAAGTCTAAAACACCGCCCGTATGTATAACTTCGTTCCTGTTAAAAGTTTTTATAGTTTAAGAAACACGCAACACTTTGAATTCTATAATACTTCTTGTCCATGCCTTCTAGCCTTTTGCACCTCTTCATTAACTCCGACTGAAATGTATCATGAACTTCAAATATGCATCGGATTTGCATTAACTGAAGTCAGTGAGCAAATGCGATGTAACCTGCAAAGTTCTCAGTATTTTCCAAGCATGAAACCAATGAACTCGAAAACCACCAAATAAAACAGTGAGTAAACTAAACTCAATTTCCTGATTAAAATGAAGTGTTCTCCAAATAAGTTTGAGGTACAGTACAGTTCACAAAATTAGAAACAATCCAACCACAACCACCTCAAAATCTTTGCCATTTCTACAAATTGACGGCGCAGAGAGAAGACCTTTGGAAGTTTGTTTATTAATATTTGCTTTTAGTTCTGTTCCATATAAAGGGTGTAAAAACACCCTTAACGAAGCTGAAAGGCATTTGTTTTACTCGTCGCCGCGTCATTGCGATATTATTTTGGTTGAAGACCTTAGCTGGGAACCTTCTAGTTACAAAGATATTGGGGGTCAAAATTACCACTATTTCAAAACCCTTTTTAAATAGAAACATGTGTTTATTGTAAGATTCTTACTTATACACTTCCACAACCCCCGTACTATTTATTCAATCCATCCATTAGCATTGTGCTAGTGGATGGGTTGAAGCAGGATGGCAGCGTTGGGCACGCTGCGCGGTATCTTCTCGTCCAACTTACCGCAGTGTCTCAAGACGAAAGTCTATGACATGTGTGAGTTGCCAGTGATTACATAATAATATGGGACCGACTCAAGGTCGCTCATAACAGGCCGTATCAAAAGGCTTAAAGTCACCTAAAGGGCAATGGAGACGGCTATGCTCGGAGTTTTCTAACGTGATCGAATCAGAAATGAAGACATCTGCAAGAGATCCAAGGTCACCAATGTAGCCAGAAGAATTGCCAAACTTACGTGACAGTGGGCACATTGCTCGCAGAACGGATGGCCGATGGGGCCGAAAAGTTTCAGAGTGGTGACCGCTAACTGGAAGACAATGCGTTAGAAGACCTCCCACTAGGTGGGTCGATGACCTGGTGAAGGTTGCGGGAATCCATTGGATGTGAGTCGCATGCGACCGGTCAATGTGGTGACACTTGAGGAAGGCCTATGTCCAGCCGTGGACGTTTTTCTGCGAAATGGTGACGATGATTAGCACAATGTTTTGTATGTTTTACGTGGCGGCGCTAGTGGACTGTAAGAGGGCTCTTAAGTTATACTTAGTTTGATTTTCGGAATGCTTGGTTGGCGGCTTCTTGAAGAATCTTTTTACACTCTGTAAATGTTGACTATCAAAGCTTTTGTGTGTAGCAGCTGTTTTATTCAATACATTTCAATGCTGGGGGATCTAGAATCATGTCCTGTTTCCTTGGTTAAAGAGTACATCGTTTTGAATTAAGGCTGCCCACTACACTGTAACAAACCATGCTGTAAATGTATCAGGCGCGGACTGCTAACTGTGCCCATTAGAACGTATTGAACAAATCGGTAAAAAAAAGAAAGAAAGAAGTTTACAAACTTTAAAAACAAACAAAACCAAAATACAAAACAGAATCATACATCATCATTAATTTCATACTTACCAGTGGATTCCCAAAAGTCCTACAAAGCTGCCGATGAAATAACCTTGTCTTTTAACATTTTCAATACCATACAGGACACGAGATCAACTATTTTGCGAAACGTTTGTACCGGGCTACAGAACATACGGGTAGTTCACACTCAAGTTGACTCCTGTCGTGTTTGTAAACTATTCCGACTAATGTCAATACGAAGCGTAATGGCGTTCAAACATAAAATAACCGTGTTTATTGTTTCTGTATATATTTCGTGTGAGGTTTGCTTGCTCTTTCACTGGAAACTTTCCAGTTGTTGTTTGTGGAATGGAATTGTGTGCTGACTAAGGTTTATTCAGATCTAGCATTCAGTTTGCTCTACTGACTAAAATAAATATTAGATCTTACAATTTACAAACTCGCAATTTTGCGAAAATTATCATTTATCGCAGCACGTGTAGCTTAATCAATTATGAAAATCTTTATACAACTCCCCAGTTGTACGAGAGGCAGTGGGCCGTAAACCACCACGTTGGCAGAATCAATTGATAGATGTCAAAAATTGAACTGATTTTTGCCTCTAGAATATGCCATTTTACCCGATGTTTTCTCTCAATGTTTTAAGAACGGCACATGTATTTTGTAGACTTATTATGTATTTGTAGTTCTCTGAAATTCGCTGAGGAAAATCTTCTCTTTGATTTCAGGATAACAACTTCTGAGAAATCGATGGCATTTTTATGTTCATTTCCTGTATTATACATCACTTATTACAGTGACGTAATATTTATATTGCGTTCGTATAGAATGGTCATGCTAGTAGAAAAAAAGAGATTGTAGGTCGCGACGCATAGAATAGTCTCTAGATCATGACCCGCTAGACCTACGTAGCAGTCTTAACCATCTAATTCTTATTCATTTAAAGGCCACCAAAAGTATTTTCAAATGCTCTTTTGAGGTTTCGTACCAACCTTCATGGTCATCGTCTAAGTTATCAGTATTAGTATTATTTTTTTTTGGACAAGCCCGCCACATATGCCCGTATAAGTGTAACTCCTGAAAGCCAGGATCAACAGTGATGACCACCAGAAAAGCGCCGACGAAGTCCCAGATAATTAATTTAACTGTCTTGGATCCCGCAAATTAATCAGAAAGCATAGCGGAGGAATAGGAAAGAACTGTAATTTCCACTTCCCTCCATATCAGCAGGAGACAGAACGTAACAAGGCCAATAGGCACAAAGGGACGTTTACAACTGGGATAGGCCCAGTTGCCTAGCACCACCGATAAATATTAACGTTAATGTATCCTAAGTAGAGAGCTGTTATATTTGATTCCAATAATAGGTATGGCAAAAACGCTTGAATGCACGGAAATTTGCTCTAGTTTCTACAAGGTCCGTATAGTAAATAACTCCGAATGTAACCTGGTACACTATCCAACATAATATTAGTAAATCACATCACTTCTGTTTCCCCCAATTGGTTAGCCTTTTTATATCCATAATGCCCACATTTTGCCAGTTATATTAAAGCCCCATTAATAGAAGAGGAGCCTACTGCCATTTACCGGACACAAATTCAGACTCAGTGGCTGGTACTGCGAAATTCCCGAAGGTAAAACGCAAGAACACTTTTACCAAACCAAGAACCCAGGACCTCATGCTCAGCAGTCGCACTTGCGACCACTAGACCAACAACGACGACATTCCAGTCAATATTATGTTATAGTCCGCGCCACGAGAAGCTAAATTTTTTGTAAATTAAGAATTTCTACCAAGATACGTAGCGACAATTCAATTAACAAGAATGACTCCCAGACCAAAGTGGACCAAAATTTGAAAAAAAAAAAGAAAAGTTCTGCCCCAGATTTACTACATAGCTCATTTGAAAGACTGGTTAAAATGCTTAATTTTCTTCTATGGAACTGAAAAAATCTGTCCCACGGAATCATAGATATTAGCTGAAACGTGAACTTGAAAAAAAGTAGCACATTCACTTGCACATTCAAAATTGTTGAATTAGTCTGTAACTGTGGGTTAGAATTTGATGCACATTGGCACACATAGTAAGTCCAACATTATAAGTTAACCCACAATGGAGTCAACCCTGGGGGCAGCAGTTTTTTTTTTGGACCAGAGCCCATACATTTTTGGTCATTCTCCTTTATTCAACTCAAATTATCATACGTGTAATACGAAACTAACGAGCAATTTCACTTCGTCGGGTCATGTTTTGGCGATATAAAGCGCTGCGCTGTCGTCTAAAGTTTTGTGGTACTGGAACATATCTGACAGCATGGAACGTAAACATTTGGGCCGCCATTTTGAAGTAAGATCATGCTGATGCTGTCATTTGTTTATTTGATCCAAAGGTTGCGAACCCGAATGTGTGTTTTCAAAATTCATAGCTTTATGCGGTGGGATCTATAGTTTATTCCGTGATTTAGGAATGTTCTTATAAACATCACCACAAAAAATCGACACCATCCCAAACCCCTGTTAAGACGTAATTATTTCAGGATATACAGTTACGTAAACATCGGATCATTATTAAAACGGAAGAAACATTTATAAAAACAATATAAAATAACACTTTGGCCGTAAAATGAAAAGTTAAGTGGCTTAACAATATCGAATTTCACTTCGTCAACGTTTATTTAAGAAGAAGAAAGTTTTCGAAGAATTGAGTTATTTTTGCACTAGAAAATGTTCAAGTTTGTTATGTAAATATAGCTACGTGATCGTTTTTAGACCGGAAGATATAGAAAAAGTTTCAAGAAAAAGTCTCAATGTAGTGAATTGATTAACTTACCGAAAAATGTTTGTCCAATTCCGGAAATACGAAAAAAGAAGACCGAAGGAGGGATCTTCGCAGGGTGTCTGGTAGCAACTAGATGAGAGTTGCTGAAAATCAAGTTGAGTGGCGTGCAACAGAGGAAACTTATGTCCAGCGGTGAACCGCTGTAGGCTGATAATGATTATGAAATCGAGAAGAAGACTACGCTTAATAAACCATTTAATTCTTCATTAGATAACGGTGTCCTAGCCTAGTAGACCGATTTCTTTCATACGCTGATTAGAAAATACAAAAGTAAATTTACCATCATTCTAAGCTTGTTCAATAAACGTTATTGTCCGAAAACCACGTTCTGACATGAGTGTCTTCAACGCCTGAACGGCAACGGTGGGACCAGAACTCATCGCACCACTCCCTTTCGGATACCTGCCGCACACTGGTAAGAAAACGAACAAGTGAACTACACCACAAGCTGTGACCACTGCGAGTGTAGGCAGGCCAAGGAGGCACTTCCTGCCATCGACAGCCGCTTCACCAAACGCGCGCTTAGGCTAACCAAGCCACAGCTGCGCACAATTACAGCCGCCATCACCGGGCTGCCGATGGCGGCTGTAATTGATCTTTTAACAAACACCTCTTTGTCATAGGAGTCACAGACAGCCCCCTGTGCCGTGCATGCATGGAGGAAGACGAGACACCAACCTACGTGCTTCTACACTGCCCAGTGGTTGCAACATCTAGGGTAAAGTACTTCGGTCACCCAGGTACTCTTCGCGAGATTGTCGGCAGCATCAGGGTGCTCCTGGCCTTTCTCGGGGAGTTGGGATGGATCGAGTGAATTTCCCACCCATACGCAAAATACGCGCCTTGACGTGGAGTTGCGGACACCAGCTCGTTATACAATACAATACAATACAGTAACCACGTCCTGTAAACCAAGACTTTAACATAATTTTCGACAACAGGAAAGGAAGTTTCGAATTAACTGTCGAACTATTCTGTCACGTCTTAAAAGGTTCCAATACAAGATTTCCTCACATAACTAAATTATGTTTATCTCAAAACTCCGATAAGTTTGTTTTTGTTATCTCGCGTTGATACTCATACATAACATAGTTTCCAGCTTCCCAAGAACTTGGGCGATGTTTATTTTTGCCTTTGTTGTGGTTAGATAAGAGTCGGTACAAAGGCTTCATTAGGGATACTCAAATATTCGCAACCACATCCTCAAAACCCTATCCATTGCGCATTTTGTTTACAAGCTGACAAAAGACATTCGAAGTCACCGCGCAGTGTAATATAAAACCGGTGGTTGTGAAAAATGTCGCGCATTTTCTTGGTGTTCAGAAACTGTGGCGGGGGCGCTCGAATTGAATTTCTTGGTGGAACTTTACTTAATAGATTATTCCGTTGAAATATATTTCCTGGAGGCTTCAAAGGTCGGCGTAATTGCTCCGTATTCAGAGTTCCTTATTATTGTTTTAAAATTGATAATGTTTTTTAAGTAACCTAAAATATTGGTAAAAAATATTGACCGGTATTCATTGATTACGTATTTAATTCATTGCTACCTATCGTTGATTGTAACACTGGTTGATGGATTGCAGAAAAATACACAAAAAGTAGACATAACTACACAAAATGTCTATTTGAACGTCTTAACGAAATTTTGACGAGGCCTTGGACACCGGACGCTATACAATATATTAAAACACCCTATCCGTTCCATGAGGGTATTCAAACTATCGATATTAGATTATAAAGGGTGTAAAACACCTCTTAACGAATACGAAAGGCACTTGTTCTCCTCGTCATTCTGATCATTTTTTTGTTCTACACCATACCTGGGAACCTTCTAGTTACGGAGATATTGGGGGTCAAAGTTGCAAGATTTTGACAAGTTTTTTTTTAAATACCAGTTTTTATCGCATGATTTTTACTTTAAATATCTCTACGACCCCCGTACTATTCAATCCATCCAACCGCACAATGTTTTGAGTATGTTACATTGAGCTATACCACAAAACATGATTTATAACCTCAAAAAAAAAAGTTGTTTCCCAGCAATATTTTTTGCGTAAACTTACTTAGTTTGATATACAGAATGCTTGATTAACGGCTTTGTGATGAGGTGAAATACACCCTGTATTTAGATAGGTAAGTAAACAAAAAACTCATTAGAAAAATTAAGTAAATAAAATGAACTAAAATATGGAAACATACAATAATAGTATAAGGGTGCGAGCGGCGACACTCCAATCAGTTGTTTCTCGGGTAATGACGTCATAGACAAACAATTGAGAATCGAAGGTAGTGTTCTCACGTTTTAAAAGTTTGTAAGATTTTAGAGAAAGTGGTACCAATATTTTTTGTCCATTTTATCTTTTTATATCTAGTATTTTATGAGATAAATTTGGATTGGGTGCGATTCCATTAAACAGCACCGTACGAGTTGTTAGAAACTAAATGAGAATATTATAGGCAGTATACTGCTATATTTTATGGCAAGTTACATCTTTAAGTTATGTTAATAGGTTCTTCAGTTCATTTGTGTGTTTATTGAGCCTCTCTTTGTACGTCTTGCTTATTTTACAAGATTCTTTCTTTATGGTCGGTAGGTATCTAATTTGGTTTCAAACATTACGTTTACTTCGAAAAATATTTTAGGCTTCGTTTTTTATTTGGTTAAAGTCTCAATGACTTTTATTTTCGACAGGACAGTTTTTTTTACATACTGTAACCATTATACTGAACTCTGAAGTACCTGTTAGTTTCCGCTGACCCAGAAACTGTCCGTTCCAGTTTGACTGTACCTAAAAAGCAATTTTAAACTATTAACGGTAATACGTGACAATGACATACAATATTTTGTGCTCGAGTCATTTCGCCCTACATTTCACGCCCTGATGTTATGTCCCCGCTGTAAATTATCAAGAAATTAATATTCACAGGAAAGCAGCTACAAAATTGTGTTTGCGGATAATTTTAATGTAGGTAACCTGACAAAAAATCAACAGGCTGAAATTTTATTACGAGAAAACGATGTTTAAGCAGTAAAATGTTCTTTAAATATTCTGAAAAGTATGTTATTTCAAAGACCGATTAATATTACAATAATTAATTAGCAGATGCGCTTTCCAAAGAACGGAAGAAACTCCCATCACATACCGACTTTTCTCTGTTCTCCGGATGGCAATAAGTAGATATTTGACAATCGTTACAGGTAGCCAGTACCCCGAAATTCTGAAAACCAGTCTTACCAAAGGATATCGTATTATTTAGTACTAACTGCGATGTGGAGGTCAGATGGGCAGTCGCTCCGTTTAAAATATTAGTATTCTAATATTTTACATGGAGCTGCATCCGGTTAGTCTGATCTAGTTGATAATAAATTACCTAGGCGGATAAATTTAGGAGACGTTCACCAGTGACCTTGAACGATGTATTCTTTTTTATTCTTACTTCTTACGACAGCGTAGAATTTGCTACGCTGCTACGCTAATACTGCTACGCACGTAACACTCACCGTAGTGAACCGATGTGCTACGCGCTGCTACGCTGATCTTCAAGCTTCGATTTTTTGCTAACTCTAGAGTGTTTTGAGCTATTTATTTACTAGTTAGAACACAAGGATAATACGCTTTAGCTTCTGTGTGAGATAAATGATTTAGACCACTTAATTTAACAATTGAATAAAGTGTAAGTTGGACTTTAAGAGTCAAATTGTTTAGTAATTTTCTTTGTCGGTACATATTATGCTTAGTATGCTTAGTACTCTGCTGACATAAAAACAAATTAACCACTATAAAAAATTGCCAAGTGCGAGTCGGACTCGCCCATGAAGGGTTCCGTAGCAGCAAGTACTTCAAAAATATCAAAGTAACGATTTTATACTTACTAGATCTCGTTCAAACCAATTTTCGGTGGAAGTTCACATGGTAATATAAATCATATATTGTTTTAGTTTGTGTCATTCTCTTATTTTAGAAGTTACAGGGGGAGGGGGGCACACATTTGACCACTTTGGAAGTGTCTCTCGCGCAAACTATTCAGTTTTGAAAAAGATGACTTCAATATCATTTTTGAAGACCTATCCATAGATACCCCACACGAATGGGTCTGATGAGAAAAAAAATGAGTTTCAGTTCAAAGTATGGGGAACTTCAAAAAATATGGTTTTTGCAATTGTTACGAGTTATTAATCACAAAACAATTTAAACTTGATCACAAATACACTAAAGTTCACTATTCGCTTAGATATCGCACTTCTAGTTCACTTCGATTCGCTTCGTTGTGTAGCCAAAACAAGACTGACGGTCGCGGGCCTGAGCAGTGTATTTATACTCGCCAACAGACACAAAAAATAACCACGAAAATACTAGAAGGTTATAGAACTGCTTCATAAAAAACACTAACAAAAGAGTAGTAGGTACAAGAGTAGTAGGTATAAGCTACTTGTACAAAGCAGACAAATATGAACCGCATATTGTCTTGGGCGTACTTCACAAAAATTTGAATTCGAAATCGGTCGAAATAATAATGTCTTTTTATAAATAGGTCGCGAATTTGAACCTACCTAACTATAAAACTAATAATAATGGAAAGCACTCAAAATTCCAACGTACACATATTCTAATCACGTGCTTTCTCGAATGTTCTAATAGGTCCGATGTAACACTATTTTTGAGTGAAAACCTTAATGCAGTTCACATAAATCTACTTAACAAGTTACAACAAAATAGTTCTTATACTTTGAGTTTGTTGGAGTTGAGTACATCTACTAAACAAGTTACAACAAAATAGTTGTCATAGTTTTGGGAATAAATGGCTGTAACATACGGAAGGACAGACAGACAGACCGACATGACGAATCTATAAGGGTTCCGTTTTTTGCCACTTGGCTACGGAAAAGTGGTTCCGAATATCCAATTTTCTAACTAAAATACTTAATCACCATAATCGCATAGGTGTAATATGAATGTTTATTCCACCATACGCGCACCACCAAACAAACATTTTCTGTAATTTACTCAACCACAAATTCACCAACAACATCAGTGGCATTGGGGCCCACAGAGAGATCGCCAACAGCCACCAATAAATAGAATTCCCGGCACATTCTGAATACACTATTTTATGTGAGGTGCAAGTTAGCACAAAACAGAACAGTAACAGAAGATTAGGTCTACTTGACGAGCTAGAATAGATGCATGGACACATAGACACGTAAAGGTCATTATTTCAAATAAATTCCGACTTTTCACTCGTTTTGCTTGAGGCATTTTAATGTATGCATGTGTTTCTTGCTTCTATGAAGTGGGCCTTCTGTATTAATATATTTTGTGACGTAAACCTGCATATTGTTTATATACATATTTTGTTTGTAAAGCCCCCGATACCGTATCTGCATGTATCAGCGGTAGGTAAATGGAAATAGTGTCCGTAAGGATATAAGAGGACTTTAGTATTTTGTCCACGAGGGTATTGTGTATGGATACTAAGGCAGGACATAGATGAAAGAGATCTTATCATAACTTAGATGACAGAGGAAAAAAAAAGTGATCATTAAAATTACTTGGTGATAAATCCACGAATTGGCGCCCAACGTGTTACCTACCTAATCCATAGAATTAGAAATGACGTCTGATTAAAACAAATACGATTCTGTTTAGTCAGTCAAATAGATTATCCAAAAATATTGGATGTGTTTTTACTATAACAAGTTAATAAAAAATTAAGAAAATTAAACGCATAACAAAACTTTTTTGAAAAAAATAAAACCGACTTAAAAAAAAAAACAAAAAGTGAAAAATACCTTTACCTTCTGAAGTCGGTGACAAAAAAATTTAATCAATCAAACAAAGGTCACCGACTTTTCACTTTTTATTTTTCACTTTTTAGTGGTTTACATGTGCAAGTGCATACCATTACAATTACAACAAGCCCAAACACGACTAGGATACATTGTCTCAATATTGAGTTCCGTGACTCTTGGCTTCATCATCAGATGTGATGGTAGAATGGTTCTTATCAAACGCAAATGCTTCGCTGTACGTTATCCTATAAAATTTGAAGAGTTCCCTCGATTTTGCCATGATTCCATCATCAGATCCCGACTTGGTGACTATGGGACCATTTGGAAAGGATATCCTTTCCAACAAAAAAAAAAAATTCCAAATCAGTTGGCAAGCGACGGAGTTATGCGCGAACAAACATAAAAAAAAAGAAAGAAACATCCGAATTGAGAACCTCCTCCTTTTTCAGAAGTCGGTTTAAAATCATAGGGCTTGTCACGTCACTTTTAAGAAATGTACCTAAATGTGAGGTCATACGAGTTTTTGACGCGGTGTATCGTTGTTCACGTGACAAAAAAGAATTTTTTTTTGTCGTCAGAGTTATATTCATTGCATGGCAAACCGCTATGAGTAGGTGGGTAAAAAAATGGGCATCCACCACAGCTTTTAAAATAAAACGGCAGTGAATTAAAGTGACCCACAAAACTTTTCATAAACAGAACAGTAATAATGACTCATCAAACTCTTTACAGAACATAGTGGTATAGGACTAGGTTATAACAATAGCGGTGTTTGTAAAGTTTCAAAGATTTCTAAAGCACAGACCTAACATGAACACAGGCAGCAAATTGTTTTAGAGCGCCGTTTTGTTTGTGCAACACTCGGGCTATCTCGAGCTATGTAGAGGCGTGCCCTGAGAGCCCACACTTGAGAGCTCACAGCACAGATATTGCTTTATTTTTACAACTACAAATGCCACGATTTTTTGCTAAACGTTTTAATATCCTGCCTTCTATCTATGAGATTTCTTTCAATAGAAGCACATGCTCTAAATCGTCTTTTGTTTCTGGCTTTTGTTCTGTGGGTTGCGGTTTTCTTTTCTATTTCTGAGTGCATTTATTACTTTAGGTTATATGTTAAGAGATGATGTATTTTTGTGTACGCATTTTGTATAGACTTTGTCAATTTGAAGAGCGAATAAATTTAGTCTAGGTACTTTTTCACATGTGCTGTTATAAATTCTTAATTTACGTCGATTTTATATTGCATAAATTTTAGACTTATATTATCGTCAGGAAAATATTGTAACAGGTCCGTGGATTTAATGTTTGGTTTTAATCAATTAATTGCAGGATTTCTGTTTTGTTTAAATTCTGCCAACCATTTTTAAGTTAATTATTACGATAATTGAGCAATCAATTATTCTGTTCAGTAAATCGGCCAGTAATTTCGGAAAATCTCAGTTTACTGATAAGGATAAAGAGGTTTAATTAACTTTAGTAAAATATACGTAAGCAAAATTTTTAAATTTGTTTCGTCAAATGTTGCTTTACATTTTTAATCGGCAATTATTACATTAATCTCTTCATAGAGGTTAACCTTTTGAGCCAAATGCAAATCTATTACCTTTCTCAAATTTTAATTTACCTTAAATCTTCAAGGAACAATTTTATACATTTTAATCTGCACACACACAGAAAAAAGATGATTATAGATGTTCCTGTTGGTAATGTAGCAAACGTATTATTCATATAGTTATTTTGACAGGTTTAAATTGATTTACAATATTAATAAATAAAAAAAACATTAAATATTTTTTTTGTAAGGTGTCATGTTTTCCTCAATTCCAAAACGAGGAGCTGGAGCGGTACCTGTACTAAACGTAATTATAAAGCTAATATCACAAATAGAACGTTTTTAACAAATTTTGAATGAAAAATAAAATAATGTTCTAACAATTACAATAGCCGCGCCAATCTCGTTCTACATTTTTATTGAGTTAATGGAAAATGAAGCTCTTGTTGAGGAAACTAATCTTCCGCAAAAGGAGGACGGTTATTAAAAAATCTGTCCAACAAACCAAGATTGATGTAATAAGGAAAAAATCCTTTAAAAAGATTGGTGATGTGTAAAAAGATTGTTAGGCTTTTGATGGCTAACGTGACCGGAGCATTAGAATGACAAATCACACTCAAGATTTGTAAGTATTTTGCATTTATAATAACTGTGTTCCAAGACAAAATGCTGTAAGGTTGAAATGGGCTAGCCGCATGCACGATGATCGCTGGGCATAAAACTCCACACATTACGAGCTGGGAGATGGACTCCGCCGCCGCGACCCACAAAAAGGTGACAAAATGGACTGGACCTTTACCGTAAGGGGCTAGTTCCAGAAATTGGGAAAATAACTATTCAAAAGGAATGGGAGAAGCTTGGGCCCTGTATGAGACAATTGGGGTTACAAAAAAAAAACAAACGCTGTCGATATAGGTTTTTTATAGTGTGTAAATAACTTTTCAGATAAATTCAATACCTTTAAAGATTCTACGCAAGTATAATCGTATTGATCCTCGCATTACTAATTGCATTCACCATATCACGTGCAACGTCCACCACTGAACACGAGCATTCTAAATTGCATTGCCTCTGCGGAACTAGGCTGTGACGGACAGATACGACGTTGATCTCATATAAGTGGCCCGTTCCATCACAATATTTGATACGGAACACGGAACGAAACAGTAAAACATTCTGTAGCAAAGCGGAGAACCAACATTCATATCGGTGTGGCCGCAGATTACAGCGCCAATGTTGGACGCGTCTTACAAATGTTTTAGAAAAGACTTTTCTATTTTTATATTTTTTTGTAAATGACTTATTACGCAAAAGATGTAGCAGGCGGAAAAATATAGAGTAAATGATTGAGTCCCATGCTGGGCGCCAAAATTGCCGTAATGGCGCCCAGTTGGGACTTAACGTGGAATATTGGTTTTAAAACCCATTTTAAGTTTTTGATTGTCGATCAATAAAAAAACTTAACATATGTGAAATTATCAGATATTCAAATTTGACACTCCGGTTCGTTGACGAAATACTAATGTATTTTCATGGAGCATTTTTACCAGTTTCCCCATTTTCCGTAATGGCCTCTTACTGTTCACGGCTAATGCCAAACAGCTAATGTCCTCCGCGTCCCATTTATAAATCAGCATACAACCACCCTAATTCCAAAAACAAAGCTTATAATTTCCCTACCCACCATAAAATCCTTTTTTACGTATTACGAGCATATATTAAAAAAAAAAGAGGTAAAGACTGCAAGCCGTCGCGCCGTGGTTGACATTTAACTCTGCAATAAATTTGCCTACCCAAGTATTAACCTAATTAAATCGGGTGACCCATTGTACCCGCAATGCACTCAACGGTTACCAATTTTTTGGGTCCGAGCCAAAGTCAGTTTACCCGATCGTAATAACTTTAAGAGTACCTTCAAATAAATATTTTCAATATTTTTGCCGCAATGTATTTGCTTCGGTTGCTTAATGGGCGGGCGATATTGCTTCTGTAAAGTAATTTATTGGTTGTGCAGTTTAGTAATTTTGATAATGTTTAGTCCAAATTAAAAACTCTTGCCTTATTGAGATGTTTTATAAACTGTCTTGAACCGATTTAACTGAAACCCAAACAAAAGGAAACAGCTTTTATAAGTCAACCAAAAGTGACGATCATTTTCACTTTGCTCTATTATTCAGCTGTCACCATAGCGGTAATTGGGAAGCTCAAATTCATGTTAAAACTAGACAAAGATGGTTTCTTAGAAATTACTACATTATATTCCCAGTTCGCTATTTCTGTCACAATATTGCTTGTCTGCCTTGAAGGCAAATTAATGAAGACATACCTAATTCTAGTATACGGTAATATAATATAATAATAGTTTGTTTCGCCACAGTGGAAGATAACCCTATTTCCATGTTGAATAGCTCAGTTAAGTTTTTTACTTTAACTAGGAAAATCACAACGATGTCGACATGTAGGTATTTTTTTTAACCATAAAAAGCTCGTGAACCAAATGTTTAACATATGTTCCTATGAGATTTATCAAATGTTTTTGTTCCTACAAACAGAATTAATTGCTTTGCATGTATTCTCTGTAATTTAGTTTTCATGTTCTTCTTTTTGTAGGTACTAATAGTATTATAATTAAACAACAACAAAAAAACAATCATTGTTTTTTATATGTTGAATGGATCTACACTGTACACTTTAGTTGAGAATAATTACACCTCGAAGTTATCTTAGCAAAGTTTTGTTTTTCCTTGACAAAATTTAACTGATATGACAACTATTTAATTTACCACGAATAAATATTGTTTGTCATTGCATTTTTTCTTTCATTTATCGTTGAGGAACAACCAGTTAATCAACCATAAACAGTTTTTAGATAGATAAGCAAGGAAAGACTTTTTATGGTTGCCATCCATTCAACCTAAGCAACTTGCCTTAAAATGAAGTAAAAACGGCCTCATAACGCCTATAAAAGTTACCCATCAAGTATATAAACCGTGTCTCCATTACGATGGGTTATAAACCCCAATCCATATCTTTCATCACAACACTCAATAATATAACCTTATAAAAACTCAGGAAGCGTTCGATTTGACGTTTCCACAGGCCATGAAAAGTGGATTGGTGCTATCAATATCCATCGTGTGGCAACTAAATTAAATTGCCGTTACGTCCGAAGCAAAATCCCTCGGGGGCCGCCTCTGTCATCCCCCTGTCTCTACAACGGGCCGTTTTATTAAAACTGCAAAAACGGACAGTCGCAAACAAGGGTTAAGTACGAAATGATGGCTTTATGCGCGATGGTTCCAGTACTGTTACGCCGGATTAGGTCCCAAAGCGTCAAATATTGACTTTTACCGCCAGTTATTGGTACCTTCAATGGAAAATAAGGTCGTAATGGTCACGGATTTTGGGACAAGTTAAATAAATTTTGGTGGTAACGTAAAATGTTTTTTGTAGCGATGATTTTAGGGAAGAGTGTAAAGATTTAATCGGGCTGAAAATAGCGTCAGGACAAAATATTTCTGCGGCTGTTTTCTCAATAATAAAAAATGTTTTAAGCAATAAACTAAAAAGGCATCGTCATGTCCTTAATATAGCCCAAGAAGAAAAAATACATATTAAAGAAGAAGAAAAAATACATATTAAAGAAGAAGAAAAAAAGCGGCCAAGTGCGAGTCGGACTCGCCCGCGAAGGGTTCCGTAGCAGCAAGTAACATAGTTAAAAGATGATGTGTTAAAAAAAAACTACTCACTAGATCTCGTTAAAACCAATTTTTGGTGGAAGTTTACATAGCAATGTACATCATAATATATATTTTTTAGTTTTATCATTCTCTTATTTGAGAAGTTACAGCCCCCCCCTGTAACTTCTCAAATAAGAGAATGATAAAACTATGCCCCTTACACACACATTGGGACACATTTAACCACTTTGGAAGTGTCTCTCGCGCAAACTATTCAGTTTAGAAAAAAAAAATGATGCTAGAAACCTCAATATCATTTTTGAAGACCTATCCATATATACCCACACATATAGGGGTTTGATGAAAAAAATGTATTGTTGAGTTTCAGTTTAAGTATGGGGAACCCCCAAAATTTATTTATTGTTTTATATTTATAGTTTTGTGTAAAAATCTTAATCTGGTTCACAGAATACATCTACTTACCAAGTTTCAACACGGACGGACAGACAGACATAACGAATCCATAAGGGTTCCGTTTTTGCCATCTGTCTGCGGAACCCAAAACACGATTTTCATGAAATTTCTATGGCAATACGCAGGAAGTATGTCTACTTTTAAGATTTTTTTTCAAATGGTTTCATAAATGACGAAGTTATGGGGTAATAAACAAAAAAAAATACAACCGAAATGAGAACTTCGTTTTTGTAGTCGGTTAAAAAAACAAAGCCCGTCACAATCATTCATTTGATAAAAACTACATACCGAATTTATAATAAAAAAGAACATCAACAAAAAATAAAACCGAATTGAGAACCTCTTTTTTTAAAGACAGTTAAAAAACAAACTGTCACACTCTTCCATTTGCCATGAACTACATACTGGATTTATAATAAAAATCACACCATGTGACACTCCTGACCTTAAAACGAATTCGATGACACGCCATTCGTCCGGTTCGGTTCACTGCAGATAGATTTGATAGCATTAGATTTAGTTCCACGTTTACTGCTGCCGCATCTGGTTAGTTCTGGTTAGTTCCGGATTCGATCTGTTACATACACACGGAATTGTGACGATGAATTACACTCGTACTGTTAGATTGCCTGAGATTTAGAGCAAGGTGGAGTGTATGACGAATTTAAGTTTTTTTTTACATTATGAACAACTTTAGCTATGGGAATCCCCGAAATGAGAATAAAAATTAACAGCTTTGTACATATTTTAAATTCATTGAATTCGAAGAAATGTATTGACATGCCATTAAATTGATTCGACCATTCAAAAGTGCCTGTAACTGTCATCCTTGAAGTAAATGCTTTGATTTTACACTTATTTTTATGAATAAACGTCTTGATTAAAAAATCTTTAAATCTCGAATCAAAATACCACCCTTCGATGTTCACTTGTTCAATGTCATATCGATAAGTCTGTTTAATTGCTATACCTACTTCCGCGTTATGTTTATTAACGAAACAAGTAGACCGGACCACAATAATCTTATTCAAAGGTGGCAACACATACACCGCAATAAATACACCGATACACACCCCTGAAAACCATTAACCTCCTTTTTGCATAGCAAGTCGGGCAAAAATAAAATTTACAACCCCATTACGCGGAGTATGCTAAACACACGGGCATGTATTCTTATTTTTATACGGCTATTTGGAAGCTTTACGCAGTGTGCACCCCGAACAAGTGTAGGCTCATTCACTCTTTTAAAGTTGATGTAAAACAGAAACGCACGGATAATTTATGAAGGTGATCTGAAGAAGAATTAAGGTTAAAGAAGAACATTCTTGTATTCACTAACTGAAACACAACGCACAGCTTAAGCAAACGTGTATTTTCTTGATGGATTCCTTGTACAGGCTTTGAACAAGCTCATTACAAAACCGTCAAACAAGCGTAATTTACATTATTTTGATGTACAGAACAACTCGTAACAAGCAGTTGGCTGCAATATCAGCCGAATACACGGTAAAACGACGCTCCTGACCCCGAAACGCACGTTCTAAACACCCCAAAAAGTACTAACTAGGCTGGCATGAGTTCATGGTAGTATGTGTTTAAAGAATCAGTCTAAGTACCCCTAAAAGTACTAGGCTGACATGAGTTCATGGTAGTATGTGCTTAAAGAATCAGTCTAAGTACCCCTAAAAGTACTAGGCTGACATGGGTTCATGGTAGTATGTGTTTAAAGAATCAGTCTAAGTACCCCTAAAAGTACTAGGCTGACATGAGTTCATGGTAGTATGTGTTTAAAGAATCAGTCTAAGTACCCGTAAAAGTACCAGTCTGCAATGAGTTCAAGGTAGTATGTGTTTAAAGAATCAGTCTAAGTACCCGTAAAAGTACCAGTCTGACATGAGTTCAAAGTGGTATATATTTTCGCTTTTGTCTAATAATAATTAATTTAACTAATAGCATTGTGGTATATCCGTTTACGATTTTATAATGTGGGTAGGCTTTCTACGGCAGTCGATTGTCAGTCAATAAACGACATAACAAGCATTTAATAACATCTTGGAGTACATTTCTGTGAGGCTACTATTAACCATAATTTATTGTTTTTCTAAAGAAGATAGATAGATACTCGTATTAAAATCTAAGAAAAAATTAATTAGCATTTTATTTCATTTCTTATTTTTTGCACCCGAATGTACTTGATGAAGTTTATTCTTTTGTTTTTTTTGACACTAGTCCGTTCGGACGTAAACATTTTTTGTCTACGTCTCCATTCATTTTGGTCCATTCATACTGAATACCCGATTATTTAAAAACTAACATTTACTTTTATAAATAAAAACTTTTTACAAAAAATAAAACCGACTTCAGAGAAAACAAAAAAGTGAAAAATAACTTCAGAAAAAACGCTTCAGAAGTCGGTGACCTTTGTTTGATTGATTTAACTTTTTTGTCACCGACTTCTGAAGCGTTTTTTCTGAAGTTATTTTTCACTTTTTTGTTTTCTCTGAAGTCGGTTTTATTTTTTGTTAAAAAAGTTTTTATTTTTCACTTTTTAGTGGTTCTCATGTGTTTACCCCTTCACAGCGTACCAGCGTGATTTTAGGTTATGAACTGGTGTAAACAATAGACAGATATGAGATTTCGGCAATCCCAGTACATTTGCTATCAATTATTGAGGAGTTCCGTTGCATATCTCCGAAGTTCTTCATCAGATCTTCATCAAATTGAATTGGGATCACTTCGAGAAAGTACAATTCCTAAAACTACCCAAACCGCTGCTAGTGTGCCTATAAAATGTGAAGAATTCTCTCTATTTCTCCAGAATCCCATCATCAGCTTCTGATTTTAAGATTATGAGACCACACAGGAAGCACTAGCTTTCAAATAAAATAAGAACGATCAAAATCGGTTCACCCAGTAGAAAGTACTGAGGTAACAAATATTTTCGAAATCGGGTGTATTTTACACATGTGCGTACCCCCTCAGAGCATACAGGCGTGATGTTACGTCATAATATAGTATAAACAATGAACCTACAAGCGATGGCAACAATCACTGCAGATTTGCTGTGTATTTTTGAAGAGTTCCGTTGTATATCTCCGAAGATCAGCACCAGGTCTTCAGCAAACTAAAATGGGACCAAACGGGAAGCACCAGCTTTCAAACAAAAAAAGAACCATCAAAATCGGTTCACCCAGTCGAGAGTACTGAGGTAACAAACACAAAAAAAATAAAAAAATAATAAAAAAAAATACAGACGAATTGATAACCTCCTCTTTTTGGAAGTCGGTTGAAAAATAAACACTTATTTGTGTTCTAAAATCAAAATGTATAAAAAAAAAAAATATATGTAGCTGTTTAGCGGTTGCATACATTTGCTTCTCCTTCAACCTAGTGAAAGCAGGCAAGACAAAAACATTTTTATTCTTTTATTTTATTTCTTCAAAAGTGTATTGAAAAACGTCCGTCGTTTGACTCATGTGGACATTTGTTATTCCAATTCTCGGCTGAACAACAAACTCTTCTACGGCTCGTGTGTTAATTCTGCCTCGATTACAATAAGAAACTTTCCCCACTTGTATCAAAATTTTATACTTTGTACTATTTTAAATATGAAATTTTAATTTTTTTTTTGGGTTTAGTCCGGGAATGACGGGATGAACAAGACGTATTTCTTGACTTCAAGTTGCATCGGAAGTAAGCTGATATAAAAAGCTTTTCGACAATTCACCTATCAAAAGATTGGGAATTAATGGTTATCCCGCAAACGGTTTTTATACTGAAGTATGTGTTGAGTATGTCTACAAAGATATTGCTTCTTATTGTGACATGGCATAAGATCTTTTATCTGAGTTCACATCCCTAGTAGATCAATGAGTCCTATTCATGCGACTTCAAATTCAGTTATTCTCATTTCAGATAGCTTTGCCAAAATATACTCTAGTTTTTTTAAACTTTCACGATCAGAACACATTATAAAACTTAAGAAGACGGGTATTTATCCTCGCGACCACGGCTGGTGCAATCCGGTCGAAACGTCGGGATTAAATTAAAGGTAAATTCGCGATAAATACCCGTCTTCTTAAGTTTTATAAAATACTCTAGTTTGTTCCTAAAAGTATTTATCTGACACCATTTTTAGTTTATTGTCAAGTTAGTTTGAGGTTTGAGATAACTTTTTTGTCCTAAGAATACAAAAAAAAAAAAAAAAAAATATTAAGTTTTACGAAAACTGAACATAGTAACATTTGCGTGATACAGGGGCTCAAAACATCAAGTACAAAGGTGAACTAGTAAGCAAACAAGTTTTTTTTGTGGTTATTGTGTAAATAATAATTATAAAAAAAAGAAACCGGCCAAGTACGCAACACAACACTATGCTCCACAGCAAAAATTACTGACGTTGCTCAAATAGCCGCTAAGTTGAAGTGGGACTGGACTGGCTACGTCTGCCGCATGCCCAATGAGCTGTGGGCCGAAATAACCACTTTCTGGAGCCCTGATACAGCCAGAAAGCGTCGCGGCAGACCTCGCAGAAAATGGCGGAAGGAGTTGGACAAACCCAATGACCAGTGGCCAACATTAGCCCTAGATCTAAACAACTACAAGGAACTCATTTCCTTGCAGTAACAGTAAAAAACATTAATTTCTAGGTATCATAGACATAAAATAGTTTGGATTTATGATTCGCACACATTATAAATACTTAGTAAATATGACGTAAAATAGAAATAGAAAAATGAATTAATATGTAGTTTTGAGCTTCACTGGAAGAGTCAGTATTTATTTCAAAATATTAAGTAATGCAAGATAAATTCAATGCGCCATTTATCAGCTTCCGCCATAATGGAACATAGAAAAAACTAATACGTTCCAAAACATGCTTTCTACCTATATACGATATGGACGACAATGCAACTAAGAACATTTTATTCACACAAAACTGTCTTTTTTTTATAAAATAATTCATGTAAATAAAATATTTATTTCATAAAAACATGCATTATGCATTTAATCAAATATAATGTTCATAAAGATTTTTTTAAATTAATATCTATTTCATACAAAAAAATATCACTTATAACGGAACGCGTTTTCATGTTTGACAGTGTGTTTTAACTGTCAAATGTCATGTCATGTCATAATGTCATTGCGATTTGCATTGCACATGCACGTTCTTCGTTACGTTCAGATACGTTGTTTCTGTGTTGTGTTTTTGTGATTACTTCCTAATATTTTTGACACCTGCTTCTCTCCACGGGCTGTTACCTTCTACCAATCGTTTACCTTGCTGTTAACACTTTGTTTGCTGGTAATGCTTAATATTGCACCTACCACAATTTGTATCTGCGGCACCCAAAGGTTGGCTGGTAGAAAAAGCCTTAAGGCATTAAGGCCACCTCTGTACTCGTGTGAGCATAAATAAAGAATTTAAAAAAAAATACGTTTTTTAATAGCAAATCTTTATTGAGTTCACTTTATTGCCAGTGATCTGATTATAGGTCAAGTGAAACTTTTCACTTCCAGTCTGTTGTAATGACAAGTGCTATGAGTTTTTTATTCATAGTAATTTAATGTGCCAATATTCACGAATATAAAACAACAAAAATCGTTGGTGTACATTCAGTTTGATAGGTATGCACACTCCCATACAAAAGTTAGCCATGTCCTTTAAAAGTTTATTAAACGTTTGGTAGCTTTTAAGCATCTTAATTTTTTTAATTAAATAATAAGCTGCTCAATGTGGTCAAATAGTTTGTGTTTGTAATGATCGTATAAAAAGGAAATGTACCTGACGTTTTTGGGAACGTATAAATTGGTTTCGTTTGTGGTTACTCTTGACCTCATATCTTGATGCCATGACCTACTAATTGCCGATGGTATTCCGAAAATTCTTAAGTTACCCCACCTGCAGAGTATCTTGTTGAAAATGATTTGCTTAGTAACTTTTCCTCTTCCCAATATTTCCCTTTCAAAAAGCTTGAAATGCTTATAAAAACAATACATTTTTCCCTTGAACCGTTTCGTAAATCGATTAAAAACTTTTGATAAAAGGATTAAACTGAGTTTTGGGAGATTTAGGCAAATCCAAATAACTTATGTCAGATTTAATATCGTTTGTTTTTATTCCGATGCTTTTTATTACTTTTAGATGAATAGAAGTTTAAAATATTATTAGAGAACCGATGAATCAAATTGAAGAGTAAAAACAGGCTTAACTAATGTAGGTTTGGCAGTAGTCAATGGTAGCCAGAAGTCTCAAAGTCCAACAACCAGTCTTATCGGCTATCTTACCACAGCTATTCAGTCGAATCCAGTTAGACTGGAAGCCGACCTTACTAAAAATTACAGTTGCGAAACAGCCAAGTTCATGGTATAAAAAGCTTTAATTTGCTTAGCTGTTAGTGTTCGCTAGTTTTCTCATACCCTAAAACATCCACAATACCAGGAAAATTACTGTTTTTTTTTCGAGAGGAAAAAAGGTTATCTTTCTGAATGCTTTCAAAAACCGACATTACCATTTCAATGGCCTTTTACAGTCCGCTTATTTAAACAGAAAATGTTTCTCTAACAGTATTCTTTAGGGATGCATCGACAACCCACATGAGACTCGTATGAGCGATGGATACAGACAGTGCACTAAAACCAACTTTGTTACCTTCTCAGAAACTTATTTATTGGCCTTTACGACCTTTCTCTTTTATGAGTTGGATGGATAACTGAAACACTCACAATGTTTGTGATCCCTGAAGAGTAAAGTATTGGTGTACCTAAAGGTAAGCGAACTTACTACATCGGCCTTATTTTCTTAGCGTTCTAGCCTTGGGGGCTTCTAAAGGTTAATATAAAATAGATTTCGAAGTGAAAACTTCTTTTGGTGCGTTAAGGACTTTTGGGGTGCGCAAAAATCATGGAACTCGCGTAACCGCATTCGCGTTTAAATCGGCGAACACAAGTACGTCACTAGCTGCCGATAACGCTGAGCAAGCGCCACCCGCCGCCGCCGTCGTCACCCGCGCCACAACACCGGCTGCGGATACGTCACGCGTAGGTACGTCGACCCTAAACGTGTCTGCGCTGCTATTGTCACTAGCGGTAAACCTGATGCGTCGCTGCCGAAGCGACAAACCAGAAAAGGGGAAAAAATTAAAATGGATGCTTAACCCTTTAGTTCGCAGGTGAAAAAATGTTGCAATTGTTTTCTTTTTTCTGTTTGGGGGGCATATTTAAAGTCTAAATAGCTTTAGAAAAATGTTTAAAAAAATCTGACTTATATACTTTTTGAGAAAACATATGTTGTTGATATACAACGTTGCGAAACATTCTAGTCAGTAAATGGCAGAATATGTGTTGTACACTACCAACATTGCGCCTTGAATGGACAGTTATATTTAGACACAAATGAAAAATAAAATGTGGACACACAAAGTGTATTGTAATAAAAACACACAAAATCAGCTTTATTTTACATGTTTATCGTCATTTAGACGTTGACATGGTAATGGTAGTAACAATTTCTCTTTTCCAACATACACAATCTAAGGTTACACTTATTGCAATATACACTGGTATACCCTTTTTTACAATACTTGCATCTGCCTTGAGACACAAATGTTGGTAAGTGGCCTACATTGTCATAGCGAACAGAATCTGGTGGTCTTGGAGCAACAGGAGCCTTAATCTTGACAGGTGCTTCATTTTCTTTTGAATGTGTTTGTCGAATTCTATTTTTTTGGAACAGTTCTGTTATGAGCTGAACTCTAAACTTTTTGAGAGTTAATGGTTTTTTGATATTTTGACAATCCCTTCTATAAAGCAGCCAGGCGTTATTGACGCAAATGTCAAGTGCTTGAGCAAATAAAGCCATATACCATCTTTTTGTTTTAAAGTTGGAGCGATACAATGACACCAACATGTCGGCTAAATCGACACCACCCATGTGAGCATTATACTGCTTCACTTTTTGCGGACAATCTACATCAACTCTAGTTTTGGTTTCTTTCGAGTATCGCTTGATTTTTTCTTTTGGGTGTGAGTCAACAAAAGAACTTGCTAAAGTGACTACTTTATTATCATACCACTTGACCACAGCAAGCTTCTTCTCATTGCAGACAACTTGTTGGCTGGCACCCCTGCCCTTCTTTGTAAGCGCTTTGTCAGAGAGTAACATTGCTTGGCAGCCTCTTAGTCGGTTACTTCTGATCGTTCCTAAGCTGAAAATGCCGTATTCGTTGCGTAAGTGGTAGATAAGTTCGAGCGATGTAAAAAAGTTGTCGAAGTAGACCGTTGCTGGTTTTTCTTGGATGGTCTTGCAAAGAGCTATGACAACTTTAGCTCCAAGACCTAAGCTATTTTTATAGTCCGTAAAGTGGCGGTTTCGGAATGTATCTTCACCAGCATATGGTATGAAGTCATATATTAATCCGGAGACTCCTGCTCGCACAAATATCTTAAATCCCCATTTCTTGGGCTTCTTGGGTAGATACTGGCGTCTACTTCCTGCTCGTGTTCCCTTGTAAGGGACCATCATTTCATCCACACTGTAGCGCCCTTCTTGCGCGAGCAGCAAACAATTCTTACGAATTTTCTCGAGTATAGGTCGCACTTTGAAATAGCGGTCATCATTTGTGTCAGTGTTGTCAACAAAGTGGAGGAATCTTCTTATTTTTTCATATTTTTTTAGAGTCATAATATCAGCAATTTCGGGGAACCTCAACGCTTTGCTCCAATAGTCACGGTAAGCTGGCATTTGGACCATACCCATCGAAAGAGTTATGCCAATAAAATCACTTATGTCATCCTTCGTAACGTTTATGCTTTTTGAAACTTCATGTTGAACTGAATAAAGATTCGTGTTTTCTGTGATGAGGTCCGTTATATCTTCAGAGAAAAAATGCTGGAAATAGTCAAGAGGGCTTTTCAGGCCTGCATCAAAAGGAGGATTATACTGTGGTAATTCTACTACTGCTGTGTGGTGAAATTTACCTTTTTTGAATTTGAAGTTCATGGGTTTTCTAACAAACCTCTTGACTCGTTTTGTCAAAAGCCTAGGGAGTGTGGTTGCCTTTCTCTTTGAACGAGTTGTGGTTGCTGGTGAGCTAGTCAAAGGCAATAAGATGGATGATACCGAATTTAGCATGAAAGGAAGTTGTTCTTGCGGTCGACCGGTAGGAAACATTTCATTGATAACAGGTGACAGTGGAATGGTTTCTTCGTCCGATAATACTGGGTTGAAGTGTGCTGGTTGGTGATCTTCATTATCAGAAAAAATGTCCAACTCATTTAGAGAAGAAGGATAGGATCTTGGTTCTGAACTGCAGTATGTAATATTGTCATCGTCATCTTCATGACGTTGTAAATTCTGGATGATAACTTCATCGTCAGAGCCGCTACTACTACCATCAGAAGGTGCATTTTCAGGTGGTACAAGTGCCATAATCGTACGTGTTCGATGCCATTTTGGTTTAATCTGAAGCAAGCAAAAACAAAAAACATGCAAAACCGCACCCAAAGCATAACAAAATGATAATCGCCAATAATAATACCAAATAAGGGTTTTTGAAAACATTTACCCATAGTATTAGTAGGCAGTCCGAAATATTAAAAATATCTAAGTAAAAGTGCAGTGTTGTTTAGAAGCGACATAAAATATAGCAGTACTTGATAAGCGAAGCGAGCAGTGTTGTTTCTGAACGACATACAGAATGTTCGGTAATTTTCTAAGTACTCCGCAGTGTTGGTCACAAACAACATAACATTTCACGGGCTCGTAAATTGAATATTCGTTGTTGAAATGAGATGTTTTTTACATAAATCAATAAAGGTGATATTTCTTTCGAAAATTTTCATGCATAATATCCAGAAACTGAATTGAAACGTCCAAAATCGAAAATTATTTACCTTACACACGTGCGAGACAGGTGTCCTCGGCGCCATCTTGCTAGGAAAAGAGAGAAAACATTTGCGCGAATTGACAGTTATGTCATTTTTAGGTTGCGTTTGGTTTTTGCTAAGAATTGATTTATAAAAAATCAAGAAGATATCAGCAGAAAATAAACAAGATTTTTTTGTTTACAATGTCGTTCAGGCTTAACACTGCGAATTAAAGGGTTAACCTGCCCTGGCTGCGGTCCATAGCTCCGTGCCAAGAACGAGCCAAGTTGATGAGGAGGGCTTCCCGAAAGTGGAAGGGAGGAGGAAGAAGAAGCCCTGTTCTCGCAACCTGTGCGGTACTACGCCGAGTGAACCCAACATACTGCTGAGTCTGCAGTGCCTACGACATAGCTGTATCTTTAGCGTCTGCATCACTCAACTACAACTGAGGAAGTGGTGCAGTATTTGAAAGTGAAGACCAACTGGACTCTGAGGGTTGAAAGTTTGGAATCGCGCCACAACATCAACTTCAAGTCATTCGTGGTACGAGGTCCAACTGAACATCTACAGACCTGCATGAAGGAGGACTATTGGCCGAGGGGTATCGTTTATCGATGTTTCCGCGGACGGTTACGCGACACCACGCACCGAAACACGAACACGACGCCGTCAACGTTACGTGTATAGTTATAGTTTCATAAGGTTTAAATTATGTATTAGTATATGATATTGTTGTTATATATTATTTTGTGTATGTTGTCTATGGGCCTTAGTTGCCTGATTATAACCGTTACTCGTAGCCGATCCGTTCGGTATGCGCGGGGCACAACTCATAGCAGATATAAAGGGTGTAAAACACCTCTTCACGAAGTCGAAAGGCACTTGTTCTCCCCATCATTGCAATCATTTTTTTGTTCTACGCCATACCTGGGAACCTTCTAGTTACGGAGATATGGTGGGTCAAAGTTACAACTTTTTGACAAGTTTTTTAAATACAAGTTTTTTTTGTAAGATTTTGACTTTTAACACCTCCACGACCCCCATACTATTCTATCCGTCCATCAGCACAATGTTTTAAGTGCGTTACATTGAGTTCTACCACAAAACATAATTAATAACCTCAAAAAAAAAGTTGCTTCCCAGCAATAATTTCTGCGTATAGTTACTTAGTTTGATGTACAGAGTGCTTGGTTAACGGTTTTGTGATGAGGTGGTTTACACCCTGTAGATTATTTAGTTTTCACTTCTATCGCATGTTTTTTTTCTTCAAGAAATTGGTCTTTTCTATTCAGAAAGGGAGGGACGGATTGCGTGAGAAATAGTTTGAAAAAAAAAAGGCCAAGTGCGAGTCGGACTCGTCTATGAAGGGTTTCGTAGCAGCAAGTAATATTATATAAAAAAGTTCTTGTTAAGTTTTATATTTGAGTTGATTGAATGAAAGGTAAACTGCGGTTTTTTTTAATAAAAAGTAACCTATGCTACTTCTTATACCTCCAAAAATATGTGTACAAAGTTTCATGATGATCGGTTGAGTAGTTTTCGCGTGAAAGCGTAACAAACAAACTTACATTCACATTTACATAATAAGTAGGGAAGTAGGGATTAAAAAAACTACTAACTAGATCTCGTTCAAACCAATTTTTGGTGGACGTTTATATGGTAACTAGCTGTTGCCGGCGACTTCGTTCGCGTGAAAATATTGATGAGTCATGTGTGAGACTGCATCTTTGGTCAAGTTGTCGCAAGCGCTACTGAGCATGAGGTCCTGGGTTCGATTTCCGGGAGGGGCAAAGTGTTATTGTATTAGGTATTTGTGCCCGCTTGATGGGATTAAGCTAAATGTGCGAAATGTGGGTGTAGGATTAGATACACCTCAACCTAACAGTGGCGCAGTGTGAAAATAGTGTCAGGGGAAGCCGAAGAAAAAAAAGGAGAACTGTTTTTTTTGCTTCTGTTAACTTTTTTCCCCGTGTTAATTTTGACCTCATTTTCAATATCAGCGACACCAAAAACCACGGAAACGACACCCATGATTAAAAATCCAAAAACTTTCGTTGGCGCCATTTTTGATTTTTATTTTGACTTCATCTTCATTCATTAAAAGTAAGATCAGAAATGCAGAAGAGAAAAAACAACAGAAATCTACAAAATAAAAAAATCTAGTTGGTATCAAATACGATATCGACAATTACTCATTCTATCTCGTTCTACTATACATACTTTCTTTTTCTGCTCCTGCCGTAAGTCCATAATCTTCGGCTTACCTAGGTCCCTACAAAACGGTAAGTACTGCCAGCCGCGAAGTCACGTGTGCTATTATAACTTGTGTACGGCCTATACTATTAACTTGCACTGCTGCAAAAGGTCTCTCCTGCTGCTGTTATTGGTGAACGAATGAACAACTACAATGCCATACTTCATCCCCTTTACCCCTTTGTGGGTTGAAATAAAAAAAAACTAACGACTTACTAACTTTGATACTACTTGGTGACTCAAAAATAAAAAGTTTAATTAAACAAAATGTTGCTCTTTTTTCACCCCTCAAGGGTTGAAATTCTAATAAAGCCGTTGCGTTAGCTTCCAATCATAAGCCCAGATAAATTTTGTACTTTTTACGTCTAAAATTAAGGATTTTTCACACACAATTTCATCCCCTTTATAAGCCTTCGAGGTGGAGTTATCAAAAACGCTGAAACACGCATAAATTAATTTTCAATCGTCAGCCTAAACACAAAATTAGAAGATCCTAACTTTAAAACTAACGGGCTTTCATATAAGGTTCCATCCCCTATTTTATCCCCTTGGGGGTAGAATTGATCAAAATCCTTTCTTAGCGGATGCTTACGTCATAATATCTACCTGCATGTCAAATTTCAGCCCGACCCGTCCAGTAGTTCGGGCTGTGCGTTGATAGATTACTATGTCAGTCAGTCAGTCTGTCACCTTTGAATTATATATATTTAGAAGATAGATGTACGGTCGAACAAGCTATTTGGTTTACAGTTTAACAAACAAATAACATTTTGTGGCAAGGTTCAGTGTGAGGAGATAAATTTAAACCCACTTTGCAAAATAACAATAAATAGTTTATTTAAACTAATAACTAGGTACATTAATGGTAACACAAAGAGCTAACTAACATAACAAATGAAATAAAGAAATAAAGTAATCTAACTAAACCCTACCGAAAACCCTAAGCGCACCGTGCCCTGTACGTCAGTAATGTGGATCACCAACACCACCTTCGCACAGTGCAGGCGCTAATCTGAACTCAGCAGGAAGCGGGGGCAAACGTGACCGACCTAAGCCGATGCGGTGTGTACACCCAAGTCGTGCCGAACTCAGACTAATGATCCATAGCCCGGGCGGCGCTTATAAAGGCGGCCAGGAGCGCTGCGGTGGGCCGTGCGGTGCGGGGTAGTGATGACGCCCGCCGTGTTCACGTGCGCGCGAGTGTTTCTGCCGTGGTTGGGTGTTTGCCGCGTTACAATCTCCCCCTCTGGTCCCGAAGACGTCCCGACGAGGAGACCAGTGTTTCAGAGGCTGCTGTCTGCTTTTCTGGGCCTACCGCGTCTGCGCAAAGGTCTTTCAGGATTAGGCACATCGTTGCCGGAGCCCTGGAATGGGCTCAGCGCGGATGTATGGTAAATACCCAGAGGAGTTGTAGGCTGTGCTAGGTGTGCAACCTCGTAAGAACAAGGTCCATGCCGTCGCAGGATGATGTAAGGCCCGTCGCGACGTGGAGCCAGATTCGCTGTTTGGTAGCGAGCTGCGCTGCTCTGGACATTGGCCGCAACCATGACGCGATCGCCGGGTAGGTAGGAAGGAGCTGGACGCCGATGTTCATCTGCTGCCTTCTTCCTTGTTTCTTCTTTGTTCTCTTGCACTTCTCTCGTTCGGTTAAATGTTTCTGCTAACAAAATAAGTTTTGGGGTTATTTCGGGGATAAAGTTCTCCGATAAAGCTATCTGATGAAGGTCGTGTTTAACATCATCGAAGGTCCTTAACTCTCTACCGAAGGTAAGATATGCTGGGCTAAAGCTCGTGCTGAGACAGTGCGATGTGTTCATAGCATATCTTATGCTAGGGAGCCTTTCTGCCCAAGACCGATGATCACCTTCTACGTAGATTGCTAGCTGTGTTTTCAAATCTCGGTTCTTCCTTTCGACAGGGTTGGCTTCCGGATGGTATACAGGCGTAAACGAATGTTGAATGTCCAGACAGTAAGTGAGTTTTTGCATGACTGAGCTGATAAACTGTGTTCCATTGTCGCTTATTAATCTTCGTGGAACGCCAAAACGCAGAAAGACTTCATTTAGTAAAACGGTTGCACAAGCTTCAGCCGTGGCTTGTTCTAAAGCAAATAATTCAACCCATCGGGTTGCGATATCTTCAACAATAAAAATCCAGGCTTTTCCATCTGGAGTTGGAGGTAATGGCCCGAACAAGTCAAAGGATAAGGTTTCGAATCTTTGGTTCATTACCGTGGTCTGTAAAAGTCCAGCTGGCTTCAAATTGCTTGGTTTGTATCTTTGACATTTGATACAATCCTTGACGTAGCTTTCGATGTCTTTTCGCATTCCTCTCCAATAATATCTGGCAGCGATGCGATGAAATGTTTTATCAGCCCCATAATGACCGGCAGTGGGCTCGTCATGATATTTTGAAAGAATGGCCTTTGTTTCATGTTTTGGTATAACCAGCTGGGCAGCGTCATTTTCGTTGTCTTGAAGATAGCGGTGCAACAGTCCGTTGTTCATAACGTAACCTTTGTTTGACCAATAAATAGCATCTTCATCCCGAACTGGCTTCTCCAGTGCTTCCATAATTGTTTTTAGGGCATCGTCTTTCAGTTGTTCGTTCCGAATCTCCTCTCCAGAGCGGCGGGGCATATCTACTGATACTATGCACACGCCATGGTTAACTTGGAGTTCTGGATGAGGCGGTCTTGATAGACTATCAGCAATCACGTTAGTTTTACCTTGTATATACTGAACTGTTAAATTGTATGGCTGGAGTTGCAGTGCCCATCTAGCAAGTCGTCCTGTAGGTGATTTAATAGACATAAGCCATTTCAGTGCTTGATGATCAGTGGCAACTACTACCGTAGAACCTTCTATGTAGCCTCTAAATTTTGCTACAGCCCATACCACTGCTAGGGCTTCACGCTCTGTAGTAGAATAATTACGTTCTGCTTTTGTTAATAATCGGCTAGCATATTCGACGGGATGCTCCTCGTTGCCCTCCCCCTGTACCAAAACAGCTCCCAGAGCATAATCACTAGCGTCTGTTTTTATGGTGTATGGCTTACTTATATCTGCTTGGCGCAAGATAGGGGCACTAGTTAGGCGTTGCTTGAGTTCACGGAAGGCATCCTCCTGTTGAGCTCCCCACTCCCAGGTTGTACCTTTTTTCGTCAGCCGAGTAAGCGGTTGAGTAATCTTCGCAAAGTTCGGTACAAAACGACGATACCATGAACATGTTTGTAGAAAAGATTGTACCTGTCGGATATTCTTCGGCGCAGGTATGTCTAGTATGGCGGATATTTTTCCAGGATCTGTACACAAGCCTGCTTTCGTTATGATATGTCCTAGATAAGGAATCTGTTCCTCACAGAATCGACACTTTTGCTTGTTTACAACCACATTATTTTCCTGAAGCAGTTGGAACAGTCTATTTAGATCTTGCAGGTGTTGCTTGAAAGACGGCGAGAGCAGGATGAGATCGTCTAAGTAAGCCAGCAACTTCATTCCATCAAGATGTAGCTTCAATCTGTCGATAAATCGCTGGAAGGTCGCCGGAGCATTGCGCAAACCAAACGGCATACGTTTAAAGTGGTACAACCCAAAGGGAGTGACGAAAGCCGTTTTCTCCTGGTCTTCATCTCGCACTTTTATTTGCCAATAACCTGCTTTTAGGTCAAGAGTCGACATGTAAGGCGTCGGTCTTGCTTCATGCAGAAGGTCGTCTATTCGAGGTAAGGGGTACGCGTCAGCTACAGTTATACTATTAAGCTGGCGGTAATCTATGCAGACTCTTGTACCTCCATTTTTCTTGGGGACCATAACAACTGGTGCAGCCCATGGGGATTTCGAAGGTGTGATAACACCGTCGTCCAACATCTGATCAATCTCTTTGCGTAGAACTTCTTTCCGCTGTTGGGATACTCTGTATGGAGGCACAGCGACCGGTTTATGGTTTCCAACTTCTATGATGTGTTCCACTAGAGTAGCTGGTTTGCCATTACCAGTGAATACGCCAGCGTGCTGTTCTAACAATCTGTTAAGTTGTACCTCTTCACTTGAGGCAGCTCCATCTATAGCAACCATAGCGATGTCAATGTTGGTTCCAAACAACTTACTACTCTGTGGAGACAGAGTAATTTCCGCGTTATTAATGCTGGACCGCGCATCCCGGAACAGTGAACCGACAAACCTCGGCGAGTAACCATTGAGCGTAGGTTCTTGTCGAGAGGGAGAATGTGGGGGCGTACAGAAGTCAATTAATACTGGCGGTCCGTATGCGTCCGCCATATTGCGTTCTTCTTCCAGCCCATTCGCACATGGGGATGGGGTCTGGAACATTGGGCTCAACATTGGCTCCAGAGACGTAATCGAGGCTAGCCTTGCAATCACCGACTCGGTTTCCTCAAGTTCCATTTGCACCGTGGACACGGATGCGCTGTCTTCATCCTCGTTATGCAGATCATATTTCTTGCCAGGTTCATCCAAGAAGTGGAACAATAGTTGCGGCAAGTTGAGAACTATGCTTGCATCTTGGATAAAGTCTACTCCTAGGAGTGTGCGATTATCATGTGTTTCGGGCAACACGATAAAAGTTGTGGGGATCGTCCGTCCACATAAAGTTACAGGTACTTGTGCTGACTGCACACGTTGTCTTCGCCGTAGACCATCGGCAAGGGTTACCGTGGCTTTTTCCGAGTTAAAGGTCACTCCTTTTCGCTTTAGCACGTAGTACAGTGAAGTAGATGCGACGCTCATTTTTGCGCCAGAATCAATGTGAGCTTGACCATTGATGCCATCGATGGAAATTTTGACAGTTGGCCTAAGTCGCGTTCCAGAGGCCAATGCATAAAACCCAACTTCCCCTGCGCCTATTTTGGGTGTGTTGCACTTTGGACACTTGCTTCTGACTACACCAGGCTCACCGCATCCGTAGCAGGTTATTTTAGACGTTGGCGGTGGTCTGGTCTCAGTTTTCTTGGGAGTTTCCTTAGACGTCTCGGTCTTAGCAGCTTTCTTGCGACACTCCTGCTCGCTATGGTTATAAGCGCGACAGAAGTTGCAGCGGGTTCTCTTCACTAACGGTGTGGCACCAGTGTTGGTCTGTTCGGTGGTCTGTTCAGTAGCGGTTTCTTCAATTTGACGTACTTTCACGAGAAATTCGTCAAATGTTTGCACGGAGTCCCTCGGTATTCTATCTCTTATTTTCGCATGGAGGGATGTGTATAGCAGGTCCAACCCTTGTGATAAGGTGGGCGACGGCTTTGGCAATTCCGCTATGAGTGCACGTTTTTTAGCAACAAATAGTTCTGTGGCTGTAGGACCGCTTTGCTTGTTGCACACAATCTCATTAAGTACTTGATAGGCGGGTCTCTTTGGGGCAAATGTCGTCCGTAATAGTGACACAGTCTCATGCCAAGTACTGACTGTTTCTCTCACTCCAAGCCACCAAATAGCTGCATCGCCAATAAGCAGCAGAGTAAGCCCTTCTATGGCATTCTCGTCGCTAACGGACTCAATTTTCTTGTAAGTAGTGATAGTTGACAGAAACGTCTCGACCACTGTCGACTGGCGAGTCCCGTCAAAACGGGCAGTGCATGATGCAAAACTGCCTGTTTTTTGCGAAACACGAGAATTGTCTCGGTTTGCTAACACCCCTAAAAGATCCCTAAACTGATCATCTGAGAAACTGACGTTTGCCATTTGTTTATTTCTCCGGCTACGTCTAGGTAAAACGTTATAAAAATCAATGTTGATTTGCTCAATAAATAACAGTAACCTAATAAACTGCTTACTCTGAAGGAATCTAGCGTGAAGATATACTAAAGCAAAAGACTACAGAAATAATAAAACTAAACTATACTATAGAAAGCAGTTTTATTGTAATGAATTACGTAACTAATCCTGTATACTGTCTACTCCAAAACCCTAGCTTGTATATAATACAATAACAAAAAAAATGTTTTTACCAATATACCGAAACTACTGTATATACCTACTAACAGAACTAAGATCAATCTAACAAATTAACTAATTGACAACAACAATAATGTTAAGATCTACCTACAACAAATGTGGGTACATACTACAATAAATCTACCTATGATAAAATATGTGGGTAAGAAAGCCCAAGGTGGGACGCCAATTGTGGCAAGGTTCAGTGTGAGGAGATAAATTTAAACCCACTTTGCAAAATAACAATAAATAGTTTATTTAAACTAATAACTAGGTACATTAATGGTAACACAAAGAGCTAACTAACATAACAAATGAAATAAAGAAATAAAGTAATCTAACTAAACCCTACCGAAAACCCTAAGCGCACCGTGCCCTGTACGTCAGTAATGTGGATCACCAACACCACCTTCGCACAGTGCAGGCGCTAATCTGAACTCAGCAGGAAGCGGGGGCAAACGTGACCGACCTAAGCCGATGCGGTGTGTACACCCAAGTCGTGCCGAACTCAGACTAATGATCCATAGCCCGGGCGGCGCTTATAAAGGCGGCCAGGAGCGCTGCGGTGGGCCGTGCGGTGCGGGGTAGTGATGACGCCCGCCGTGTTCACGTGCGCGCGAGTGTTTCTGCCGTGGTTGGGTGTTTGCCGCGTTACAATTTGATAAATGATAAATGATATTTATTTTGCAAATTGGTTTTCACAAACACTTTTACACGTCCTTATTTTTTAATCTAGATGGGGCCGGTGTTTCGTACCTGACTACTCTGAGAAGAAACAGCCGAAACAAACTCAGAGGTCATAGTCTCTTTTAAAGTCCAGACAATCTTGTTCAACTTACATGAGAAATATGCAGATTAGTGTCTGAGATGGTCTTTTGAAGAAAGAACCATACAGATTTGAGTGGACCTGTCCAGTCAGTGCAAGCATTTGTCAGTTATCGTGTAGCTCGACTTTTAACTCAAGGAGCTCAACGAAACGACGAACAATACGAAAGAAAGGACATTTGGGTAGGTCGCTTATAGTACTCAAACTGCCAGACAGTCGTGGGAAAAAAACAACAAAAAGTGACCCGCAAGGTCCTCACATTCACAATTATTAAATAAAATAAATAATAATTTACAAAAACTAATGTCAATAAAAATACGAAATGTCAAATACAACACATAAAATAAACAAAAATAAAGTAAAAAATAATAAAACACTGAACTAAGTATTCATGTTAAATCATGAAATGTCATGACAGTCACAAGTAAATAGGTATTCATGTCAAATAAACACACACATAAAAAATAAAAATAAGTAAAGTAAAAAAAAAAAAAAAAATACTGAACTAAGTATTCATGTCAAATCATTCAATGTCACAGTGTAAAAAGTTAAAGGAATCAATAATAAACAAGCGAAGTCCGAAATTTCAACATTCACAAATTGGAGCAGCTTAATCCCAAGCCTTTTTATCTTCGAGATAGTGATTAACATGATAGAAGGCTTTCAGGCAGAGCTTTCGTTTTATAAGCAATTTGAATTTATTTAGGCTTAGTGCCTGAATATGGGTCGGAAGTTTATTGTAGAAACGTATACATTGGCATCTGAACGTACCCCCTATTTTTTTGAGCCTCGTTGCAGGAACCACAAATTTATGTTTGTTCCTCGTATTTATTTTATCGATACCTTTGGGTAGAAAGGTCGTATAAACCAAAACCCGACTTTTCAGGAGAGCAGAAAAACTATTTTTTTTTTTCATAAAAATTCATAACTTTTTTGTTTTTGAAGTTATAAAAAAATGATCTATTAGAAAGGTTCTTACAGTTTGCAAATGAAAAAGGTTAAATCATCAAAACCTATCTATCTTCTTTAGTTTTAAAGTTAGCTTGGATTTACGTCTAAGAAAAAATCAATTCTTGGTTAATACACCCCATGAAAATGTACTATACAAAAACCGTATAGGTCGTATATCCATTTTTGGTAAGCTTATGGTCACATTTACTGTCGTAAAAACCCATATATGTAGTTTTTTTTTGTATTAAAAGCCATTTATAATCATAGATCAATTGAATTCTGACTAATAAACAATCTGTTACTCTTAAAATTAGTAGGAACTCAATTATTATTATTCTAATACCTAATAATGGTCGATTCAAATAAAATAAAAGTACCTGAAATACGAAATCATCATTTATTAAATACTAGCTTCTGCCAGCGGCTTCGCCCGCGTGAAGGTTCAAAATTGTCCCATGGGATCTTACTACCGGGATAAAAAGTATCCTATGTGTTAATCCAGGTTATAAACCATCTGTGTGCAAAATTTCATCCAAATCCGTTCAGTAGTTTTTTCGTGAAAGAGTAACAAACATACATCCATCCTCACAAACTTTCGCATTTATAATATTAGTAGGATTATAATACCTTCTTATCAACATATACTAAATGTTATTCAAACTTCTTCTAAATTAGAGTAATCAGGTATTTTAATCATTTATAAAATTACGACTTGATCGTTTTTTTTAATTTATGTACTTACATATTTAATTAATATACTATTGAATTGCAACTAAATATAAAAAAATACAAAACGATCAAGCACAAAACGTATAACTTATCTACTAAAAAGTAACTTATTTATGATTTATAGGAGATCACCCAGCCTCCATTCATTTTTGGGCTATTTTTAAGAGCCAACCTAAATAAACTTACAAAGGTAGGCGAAATAATGAAAATTGTTTATTTTTATAAGCTCTATTTAATTATTGCGTTTATTTTACATGGCCGGAAAAAAAATAAGTAACCCCAATCTGGGTGACCTCAGATATTTGGTGGTTGAATAACTTTTCGGTGAATTGAGTTAAGACTTAGGCGTCGGAATAAAAATGTTTATTATGTTATGCTCTATCCAAATAAAAAGTTATTTTGGTTGGCACTTTTGAAAATAGCCCAAAATGTATGGAGGCTGGGTGACCTCCTTTATATCATAAATAAGTTTTCTTCTAGTACCTACATAAGTTAGTTACGTTTAGTGCTTGATCGTTTTTTTTTATTTATTTAGTTGCAATTCAATAAATTACTTAGTGAGAAAGCCTTATTACAAAGGCCTAATTCAATCATTTATTTAAATGAGTACATTTATATACGTAAGTACATAAATTTAAAAGACGATCAATTCATAATGACTTTAATTTACAAGAAGTTTAAATAATTTTCTTTTGACGTGACAACGTCTTAAATTAGGTTGCGGCTGGGAGTCACTTATGAAAAAGTGTAACAATCAATCAATCAATAATTTTTATTATCAGGCATCTTAAGGCCCATAGATAAAATACACAAAATAAACAACATAAAATAAACTAACACATATGAAATCTAACTTATAAGCTATGAACTATCTCCCACGAAGTGGCGGCGTCGTGTTACGCTGTGCGGTGTCATGTAGCCTGCCGCGAAAACGTCGGTAGACAACACCTTTCGGCCAAAACTCTTCCTTGAAAAACATGTCGAGATATTGTGTCGGAACTCGCACCACAAACGAGTAAACGACTTGAAGTTGGTGTTGTGACGCGGCTCTAATCTCTCGACCCTCAAGGTCCAGCTAGTCTTCACCTTCATGTACTCAACGATCTCCTCAACCTTCGTGGAGTGATGCAGTCGGGACACATACAGCAACGTCGTTGGTGTCGCTGGACGCAGCAGCATATTTGGTCCTGACAGTCCAGTACCGCATTGATTGCGACAAGTAGGCTTCTTCCTCTTCTTCTGAACTAAGGTGAAGCCGTCCTTATCACAGTCCTGCTTTGCTGGACAGCGCTGTACCGGATCCCTCGCAAGGTTAACGCCCGGTAACGTTACGATGAGTCACCGAACGAGAGAGAGGCCCGCCGAATGCCTTGCGTCTCTCTCCCACTCAACTATGACGTTGTCACGTAAAATCTTCGCCCGTAAAACCGACTTTACAGGCAACCATTTTTTTTTATGAGTAGATTTTTTATTTCACTTTTCAGTTTAAGTTGTTATAATTATTTTTTCAATTTAAAAATGTTAAACCTGTTACGTATGTTGTACCATTATTGAAATAATAGTAAATGTTGTTTAGAAGGTATTATAATACTTAATAAATGTTGATTTCGTATTTGAGGTAGTTATATTTTATTTGAATCGACCATTATTGGGTATTAGAATAACAATAATTGAGTTCCTACTAGTTCTGCGAGTAACAGGACTGTTTATTAGTCAGAATTCAATTAATCTATGATTATAAATGGCTTTTAATACAAAATAAACTACATATATGGGTTTTTACGACAGTAAATGTGACCATAAGCTTACCAAAAATGGATATACGACCTATACAGTTTTTGTATAGTACATTTTCATGGGGCGTATTAACCAAGAACTGATTTTTTCTTAGACGTAAGTCCAAGCTAACTTTAAAACTAAAGAAGATAGTCAGGTTTTGATGATTTAACCTTTTCCATTTGCAAATTGTAAGAAGCTATCATCTTTTTATCATTTTTTAATGTAAAAAAAATGATTTTCTGCTCTCCTGAAAAGTCGGGTTTTGGTTTTATACGACCTTTCTGCCCAAAGGTATCGTGTCTATCCCGCTCGCTCTTCTGCTTGTCGCTGCGCGCCAAATGCGAGCCTTGTGTGTTGGTCGTAAAGTGCTTCTTGCAATGAATATGGTTTATACACCAACGTCGCGAACTGCCTTTGGATTTACGACGTCGAATGTAAACTATGTTTAGGTAATTCATTTAACACGTTAGGGCGTATAAACCATTTGTAATTAACCACTATTTTTACGCCCTGAGTTTATATAAAGTATGGTCATTACCCTAGTAGCATTTTTTGTTGGCATTTAGTTGGGCCACATACCTCTGTTTAGTTGGCAATTGCATACAATTGGCGGGCAGTTTGCGGGTTGGGCCCAAAACTGATGGCCAACGAAGATTTGCCTACGAAAGCCCAACTTGCGATGGAGATGGAGCTAACGTGGAATCATAGACTAAGACTATATGGATATATTATAAACTGCGTGGAATTGCCTACGAAGTCCCAACTTGTGAGAATTCTGGGGGGACGGGACGTCGCGAACGCTTAAAAAATTACGCCATCTAGTTTAAAGATACGAACTAAAACGTGCTGTACTTACGCGTCTTCTTTCCCAGAATAATGGTACCTTTACTTAGATTGCACTCACAGTACAATGTTAACAAGTTAATATATCAAGTACCACACACACAAGATTGCACTTAGTGAGATATCTAAGTAAGATAAATTGAGAACAATCAGTTACGAGATACTGACGAATCATAGCAACAAGGGAATTAAGTCATCTTCTTTAGTGTTGTGATATATATTTACTAGACTATAATAAACAGGGTGGAATTTTACAATGCCACCTGGAGGGAAAGTACTCTAAATACTGGAGAACGCAAATTTTACTCAAAGGAGACATACCTTTATTTTTAAAAAGAAACAAATCTGCCCTCGAAGATTTAAAAAAAATATTTCGAACCAGAATCGAACCCGGGATGGATCGGCTGAAGTTCGAAAAAATAATATACCTTTTTGACATCAATCTATAGGTTCAATCATTTATGAATCAAATCTCTCTAATAAATATGATACGATTTAAGTTCGACAATACAATAATTGTAAGACGTATCATACCTAACAGGCCTATTGAAAGGTTTAAGTGGGACCGATGTAAGTTGTTATCATAACTTAAATCCCTACAAAAAACTCCCAACAGTAGGAATAGAAGCTGCAGGCCTGTCGATAGTTGGCTCAATGTTGTTTTAGTAATTTAAATGCATACAAAATCTCCCAACAGTGGGAATAGTAACAGAAGGCCCTTTGTTGGCTATTCGTTGGGCAAATAGTGCATGTTTATGACGATGGGCCTATTTTAAGTTTAGGTTGGCGGAACAACTAACCGTCTGCCAATACATTCCCAACTGTTGGCATAAGGAAGCCAACGGCACTTGCTACTAGGGTACATCATAACAAAACTAAAAAAAAGAAACATTCGGCTTTTACATTGAAAATTTAGCGTTTTTGAGAGGCTATGACCGAAAATTTCTGGGTCGTATTAACCATTTTTGTGCGAATTTCTGCATTTCGTATATACAGATCGATAGAGAAAAAAAATCTGAGAAAAATGGTATATATAACTCAATTTGGCCAAAATGGTTTATACGACCTTTCTACCCAAAGGTATCGTTATGGATATCACTGTATTTTTTAAACAATTTAATATTTTTATGCGCGTACAAAAGGTTTTCATAAATAAACTGAGAGGGCACAGTGAGAATATTAATCTCTTTAAATTTTTCTCTGAGGGAGTATCTGGGACTTAATTTATAAACAGAACGAATGGCCCTTTTTTGCAAAATAAATATTGTCTGAATATCGGCGGCATTGCCCCATAAGAGAATATCATACGACATCACGCTGTGGAAATAACTAAAGTAAACTAAATGAGATGTCTCTAAGTCAGTTAGATCACGAATTTTTCTAACGGCGTGTATGCTGCTGAGCTAAGTTTTTTTGCCAATTTGTCTATATGCAGGCCCCACTGAAGCTTATCATCCAAAGTTATGCCTAAGAACACACACACACATTGTAAAATGTAAACCAACTAGCTTGTTCGACCGTCCATCACATTTTTTTTTAGTTTTATCATTCTCTTATTTAGGAAGTTACAGGGGGGGGGGGGCACACAAGTGTTTCTCGCGTAAACTTAAATAAAACGTAAACAGTTTAGAAAAAAATTATATTAATAACCTCCATATATCATTTTTGAAGACCTGTCCATAGATATCCCACACGTATGGGTTTTATGATTTTTTTTTTAAGTTTCAGTTCCGATTATAGGAAATCCCCAAATTGTATTGTTTTTTTTTTAATGCTTAGGTTAGATTAAAACTGTGACCTCCTACAAGATTAGGTTAATTTTGTCTTTAAACAAAATGGGTGGGTTAGGTTAGGTTAAAACTGTGACCTCTTACGCACGAGCCGAGCGTTGCCGCGGCAGCAGCCGGCGAGTGGCAGAAACGACTTATATTTTTTACCCGGAACTACTATTTAGATTAGGATAATTAATTATTTAATAAAAATGTTTAGGTTAGGTTAAACTGTAACCTACATTATATAAAAAAAAGAAAACTGCCGATACAAAATATTTGGCTTATTTGATTTTGCTTAAAAACTGTTATTCCAACTGAAATATTTGACTAAATAAAAATGTTAAAAGTACTAGTTGGTACACAATTTATAGTTTAAACGTTAATTTCCCAAACATTCGGTTTGCGTTACAATTTTTTGTGAATAGATTTTTTGCTAAGTAATAATTTGGCAAATGAAATTATGCAAAAATGATTTGGGAAGTGAAAATTTGTCAAAACCTCCAACCGCCCAACCCCCCTAAACAGACCCAATTTTATGCACTCTCCTGTCAATATAATATTTAATTCAAATACCAAGAAGCACGCAGCTCGGTATTTTACTGGCATGGTCTATTTACATTAAGTTAGAAAACGGCTGTTTGAAACTAATGTCATCATCTTATTTTTGTATTAACAAACAAAATGTTTACTAAAAAAGTAACCTCTGTGAACGTCAATCAAGTGCCAAAAAGTCTTTGTAGTTCAATTCAAAGTCCGCCATTGAAATAATTCTTTTTTTATTTCAATATTCAGCACCGCTTTATATCGGCTTAACACCCAGATCAGTATCAGGCAACCGAAGGCATATTTCCTTATTTTATACGATCATGTATTACCATATTCTGGTCGTAACCTTGAACCTCCTAGTTTACGACAGGGTTCTACACATACATACATAAATGTATGTACGTATGTACATACCTATGTATGTATGTATGTAGGTATTTTTATGAGGCATCGTGCTCATTCGTTTTTATGAGTTTCAGACGAGACAATATTTATTATTAAATTGTTTTTTTTATGAACTTTGGTGGGTTAGGGTAACGGTAATGCTATCTTGTCCATTTACTTTTCATGTTTGTTAATTTAAAAACAAAGCATTCATCATTTAGTTTCTTTCTTTTAAAACTTAACCTTAAGAATAATCTATAACACATTAATAGTGCGACCAAGGTCACCGACGTAGCCCGAAGAATTGCTAAACTAAGTAGCAGTGGGCAGGGCACATTGCTCGCAGAACGGATGGCCGATGGGGCCGAAAAGTTCTGGAGTGGCGACCGCGAACCGGAAGACGATGCGTTGGAAGACCTCCCACTAGGTGGACCGATGACCTGGTGAAGGTTGCGGGAATCCGGTGGATGCGAGTAGCAAGGAACTGGTCAATGTGGCGACACTTGGGGGAGGCCTATGTCCAGCAGTGGACGTCTTTCGGCTGAGATGATGATGATGATGACATTAATATTACGTAGAACGATTGGTGCAGTTTATTTTGTAGTAAACTACTTCATTCAACAAGAGGTCAATCGTCGAATCTGACTCGGATGGGCAGCATTCGGAAAATTGCGCGGTAATTTCTCGTCTAACTTACCGCAGTGTCTCACGACGAAAGTCCATGACCAGTGTGTGTTGCCAGTGATTACTTAAGGGAGCAAAACGTGGTCGCTTACAATTGGCCTTATCAGAATGTTTTAAAGTGAACAGCAATGGAGAGGGCTATGCTCGGAGTTTTCTTGCGTGATCGAATCGTAAATGAAGACATTCGCAAGAGAACTAAGGTTGCCGACGCTGCCCAAAGAAATGTCAAACTTAAGTGGCAGTGAGCAGGGCACGTTACTCGCAGAACGGATGGCCGATGGGGCCGCAAAGTTCTGGAGTGGTGACCGCGAACCGGAAAACGTTGCCTTGTAAGGTCTCCGACCGATGACCTGCTGAAGCACTGAAAGTATTACGGGATAAGTGGAGTGGTGGTGGTGTGGTGGGTGGTAAGTGGAGTGGTGGGGGCTTAAGTTTAGTGAAAAACCATGAAAGTCTAAAACAGTGGACCTTCTGAAAGTTACAGAAATCCTCTGTTTGCGAGTTTCACGGTACCGGTCAATGTGACGACACTTGGGGGAGGCCTATGTCCGACCGTAGTCATCTTACGGCTGAAATAATGATAAATAAATCAGTATTCCTACAATTTTCTCACTTTAAGCCTTTAATGAGCTTGAGCCCTTAGTGATGCCTCCTGATGAGTTATTTATCACAATAACAACATTACTGTCGTAAAGGGTTACACTTCAAAGTATCTAAACTCGATAATCATTATAATTATTTATTTAAACCATTTCCATTTCGTCACTAATAAAATTGTTGTCAAAGCGGTTTACAAACAATTCCGCCATTAATTTTACTTAATCGAATTCTGCTTTGCACAAAGTCTTTGTTAATTTTAATGTAAACTGAAGATTAAAATATGTTTTAATTTAGGCTCTCGGACTAAAGAGTTTAAGGACGAGAAAGAGAGTATATTAAGGTGACTACAGCTGAAGCTAAACGCGATTTTTATAATGCCTGAATGTATATGATTCACTGCAATAAACAAAGCCAGAAAAATATATGAAATTCTTTAGGATATAATGCTAGTATGATAGTGTTTTGAAAACATAGTACAATTAATTTTACTCGATAAAAAATATCATTTAACTAGTAAAAACCATACTAAAATACATGCGATCATTCTGATTTTTCGACAAATAATTCTGCAAGCAACATCCCAGTGTTTTATTTCTTTAGTCCAATCGATATTTGTTTTGTAAATCGATCACTCATTTTGCACTATTTTGCCCGCAGTGACCACTTTGTAGTGCAAAACTTTATCCTAACTTTATCCTAATATAGTTGCTAATATAGCAAAGCAGCAAAGTGAAGGCGTTTATTCAACTACCCTCACTCATCTTCATAAATGTTAATAGGGCCGGTTCACACTAGGACAGCACACTACACTAACAGTGTCCGTATATTGAGGCGATTTCATTTGACGAGTACACTTACCCGACGCGACACGACGTGACGCGATAGATACCCGTATTCATATGTTTTATAATGTGCTCTGATCGTGAAAATTTAAGGTCCATGTTCACCAAAAAGATAACTGTTTGATTATCTATAAACAGCTGTTTAAAACACATTTTTGCATGGGAATATGTCACAGTGACAGCTGTTTTTAGATAATCAGACTGTTATCTTTTCGGTGAACATGGACCTAAAAATGACAATTGATCCACGCCACTTCATCTGCGTCACACAAGAGTGAAAAATACTCACAAAAGTAAAAAAAATACTTGTTTGCAACAGTTTTCAATTATACTCCGCTCCTATTGCTTATAGCGTGATGTTATATGCCTATCATCATCTTTGACGACCTGAATGGCGCAGCGGTAGTGCGTCATCATTATTCTCATTTCAGCCGAAAGACGTCCACTGCTGGACATAGGTCGCCACATTGACCGGTCTCGTGCGACTCGCATCCAACGGATTCCCGCAACCTTCACCAGGTCATCGGTCTACCTAGTGGGAGGTCTTTCAACGCACTGTCTTCCGGTTCGCGGTCGCCACTCTAGAACTTTTTGGCCCCATCGACCATCTGTTCTGCGAGCAATGTGCCCTGCCCGCTGCCACTTAAGTTTGTCAATTCTTCGGGCTACGTCGGTGACCTTGATTCTCTTGCGGATGTCTTCATTTCTGATTCGATCACGCAAGGAAACTCCGCGCAAAGCCCTCTCCACTGCCGTTTGGGTGACTTTAAGCCTTTTGATAAGGCACATTGTGAGGGACCACGTTTCGGTCCCGTATGTCTATACTCTACACTTAACCTTCCTCGATAAATGGACTATCCGACACAAAAATATTTATTCAAGTCCAACCTGTAGTTCCTGAGACTTGCGCTTTCATCCAAGCAAACTCTTCAGCTGTATAATATTAGTATAGATGTACTCACAAACAAACGTAAAGCTTTAAAACGGTACAACCCCAAAGCCTTTGAGAAATAAGATCTCAAGTACGTTTTAATTACGTGAAACCGAGAAACCTACATCTCATACAGGTCGCCATGGCAACTGCAACAACAAACTATTAATATCAATTAGCGTAATAAATAATGCTTCATTGGTTTAATACCTGAAACCATTGTTTGATCAATTTGCTTAATAATATATAAATGTGTGTTAATTGGATGTGAGAGAGCGAGTAAGGTGAGGTATTGATAATGGTGTAAGTTGTTGTGTATTGCTTAACATTTCTTCTGATTAATTTGAATAGGGTTGTCGACAACCAAAAACTAATTAGTCCGTCATATAGATTATTAAAAATCGCTTTTAAAATTCTCAAAACGTCACGCCTAGGTATAATTTTTAGCTAGTTCTGAAGTCACAAGCCCCCACTCCCGAGTTTTGATGCGTTATATCTTTGTCAATATTCATGATTTACAAAAACAAAAAATACATGTTCACTGTTTTTCAATACTCTAACTGACGGACTAAATAGATTTGTATTTTTTTTATACTGTCATCATGCCTATTGTGTGGTTTGCTGAATCTATACTAATAATATTATAAAGCAGAAGAGTTCGTTTGTTTGTTTGTTTGGTTGAACGCGCTAATCTCAGGAACTGCTGGTTCAAATTGAAAAAAAAAAATTGTGTTGGATAGTCCATTTATCAAGAAAGGCTTTAGGCTATATAACATCACGCTATAAGCATTAAGAGGGAGCAGGAATGAAAAATGTTGCAAAAACGGGGCTTTTTTTACCTTTCGTTTTTCTCTCTTATGTGACGCAGACGAAGTTGCGTGGATCGGCTAGTTTAGAATAAAATGGCGTAAAATCCCCGCCCCGTAACCAAGCCGAAAGGCAATTATTTTGCCTGTTTCTGCGATATTTTTTTTGTTCTATACCATACCATGAGTGTGAATAACTACAGACCCATTTCAGTACTAACACGTCTATCAAAAATTTTGGAAAAGATCATAAACAGTAGACTAATAAAATATCTGGAAGATAACAAGCTTCTTTCAGACAATCAATTTGGGTTTAGGCCCAAAAAATCCACTAGCCAAGCAGTAAACAAATTGATCAATTACGTTTCTACAAATATGGACAGGGGTATGTTTACAGTTGGTATTTTTCTAGACCTTGCTAAGGCATTTGACACTATTTCTTGCACTAGTCTTTTGCAGAAGCTTGAAACTCTTGGGATAAGAGGAGCGCAGCTTTTACTTTTATCTGATTATCTTAGTGATCGACAGCAATGTGTAAAAATTGGTCCGAATACAAGTTCTGATCTTTCGAATACTCGTTTTGGAATTCCACAAGGAAGTATATTAGGGCCAACATTATTTTTAATCTATATTAATGACCTGTGCAGCCTCCCACTCAAAAATGGTGCTGTAATGTCTTATGCAGATGATACTGCTCTGCTGTTTGCAGCTAAATCAAGACCAGAGGCCTATGAACATGCTCAGAATGGTTTCAACACGGTATCTAATTGGCTCCAAAATAATTTTCTAACACTGAATGCTGATAAAACAAAATACATTTCATTTAAAATGAGGAATACTAACACACCACTTACTAACCTAATCATTAACGCGCATACCTGTAGCACGTACGCTGACACTGCATGTTCTTGCCCTACTTTAGAAAAAGCTGACCATTTGAAATATCTTGGTGTCACAATTGACTCCAATTTAAATTTCCGTAAACATATCGAGTTACTATGCACTAGAGTTCGCAAACTTATATATGTTTTTAAGTATTTACGTAATGTAGCCGAGTATAAATTAATAAAACAGGTTTATTTAGCTTTGTGTCAGTCTATTCTAACGTATTGCATAACGTCCTGGGGTGGCGCGGGAAATTCAATTCTTCTCCCTCTAGAACGTGCTCAAAGAGCAATTCTAAAGGTCGCTACCTTTCGTCCGTTTAGATTTCCGACACAGCTGCTCTACAAAGCATGTAATGTGCTCACAGTTCGGCAATTATTTATTCTTCACATAATACTGCAGCAGCACTCTACCCTTCACTATGACCCAGTTCCTTCCGATAGGAGAAGGAAGGACCTGGTTTGCTCAAAGCCTCAAACTAAACATGCTTTTGCTAGTCGATTCTATGTGTTTTTAGGACCTTTTCTGTATAATAGACTGAACAAGAAACTAAACTTCTATTGTCTAAGTTATAGGAAATGTAGTTTTGTTATATTAGATTATTTAGCGACACTTAGTTACACGGACACGGAAAAACTTCTAGAAGTTCTAGTTTGATTATGTTATGCCCTCGTATCTAATTTGTACACATCTCCTAAAATTAGTTGTAATGTTTATTGTTTTTGTACCAGTTTGATTTTTGTTGTAATTGTTATTCGATTTATTTTATTTTGAAAACTTTTATTGTCCTAATTAAATTATGCTTTGTAAAGTGATGGCCTGAAACACAGGTTTAAATAAACCTAGATCAGGTTGGTCGCTAACTAACAATTTTGTTTTTGACAATTTCGTTACCAGCAACGGCAGCAACTGTTTTATTGTAACTGTAGTTTAATTATAAGCACTAATTATACAATTGTTAAAAATAACTCTACTGCACTTAAATGTATACTTTTGTAATACCTTCTTTTTAAATAAATTATTCTTATTCTTCTTATTCTTATACCTGGGAACCTAGTAGTTACTGTGATATTGGGGGTCAAAGTTCTACCATTTTGAAAAGCCACCTCCACAGCCACCATACTAATCAATCCATCCACCAGCACAATGCGCTGAGTGCGGTACATTGAGCTTTGCTTCCTAAAAAAAATTGTACGTTGAAATTACTTTACATGTATAATTTATAGAATGCTTGGTTGACGGCTTATTGATGAGGCTGTTTACACCTTGTAGAGTAGGATATTGTGTTCTAATGCGTTGAAAAAATCGAACCTGCTTTATCAGTTTTCAACTGACACTAGCTATTTTCCCCATATCCAAAGGAAAGATGAAATTATAAGTCTTCATAAAATTGGTATTCAGCTGCATCCGAGAGACTAGAACCCGTCTCCAGCATAGTTATAACCCTAGACATTTAGTACATAAGGGCAAATTTCTACACCTGCATTGTCACAAAAATCTCGCGTTCAGAAAAATCAAAAATCATTCGACGCTCGGCCACCGTAGCGTGCAGACGTGCGCTCCGCCCCGCTCCGTCGATTCTCCGCGCCCCACCGCGCCTCCCGTCCTGTTCGTCGCAGCTTCGCCGCTTCGCCGAGCATCAAGGCCCAGTGCCTACCGTCCCGTAGTGCATCGTTAGTTTGTGTCTAATACTCGTATTAGTACACATTCTAACCGGTGTTACTCAGTGGCAAAAAAACAGCCTCTTTCGAGGCTATATTTCCTTATCGTCGTATCGTCCGCGTTTTGTTGCCCCTTCAGGGAAAAGCCACGGTTTTGTGGTTCTTGACGGGAAACCTAACGGTGTTAACGAAGTCAAGAGGGTGGTGACCCAATCCTACCCGCCGGACCCCTTCAGGGCGAGGCATTCCATTGGCATCGGGAGCTAGGACCTTGGCCTTGGGGGCTTCCCTCGTCAAACCTAGTCTTCGACTTCGTTCACAGCTACACACCTAGTGTCGGTTGGGAGTGTCTACCCCTTCGCACTAGAGCCCCTTGCGGGACTAGGGCCCTGTCGCACAATAAGACTGGCGACAGGTTTACAAGCTTAGGGCACACCTCACTGTTCGCACAAGTTCAGGAGAGGCCACACATCCCCGGGCGCACCTACCCGGGGACTTAGGTACTGGTATCGTTAGATAGGAATTCAGATTAGGCCCTTCAGGCAATTCTCGACAGTCGTGTCGCTGGCAAGTTTGTTTGTGTTTTTCTTCTTGCCAGTTAGCACTACGAAAAACACAAGGGTGGGTTCGTTTTTAACGGGGAACTGTCTGCCCGGGGAGCTCACGTTTTACGTGTCTCCTCGGGACTAGGTAGTTAGCTCTAGTTAGGCTACCAAAATTAGGTTAAATAGGGTTAGGTTCCCCATGCCAAGATGGCGAATGAACGCAATGTCTTACTGAACAGTCAGTTCGATGAGCTAGTCGCGCATCTTATTTGTGACGAAAGCGACTATATAAAGGAGAAGTATGGTGATCTCCTTGCTCCTTTTAGGGAAGATAGATTTAGGGCCCTCCGCAAGGCCATTCGCACCCCTGAGAGGGAAAGTCCGTCGCGTTCGCCCTCCCCCGCTCCGATCACTCAGCCTTCCTCCTCCGATATGGAGATTGTTGAGTCCGCGCCCTCTGCCGCTGAGAGCTCCCCCGACTCCCCCAACACCACCTCCTCGTCCTCTGAATCGGAGGATTTTCAGCTGGTGCAAAAGGGCAAGAGGAAGAAGGGCAGGAAAGCTAAGGCCAATAAGGCCAAGAAGGCTGTTACAGCCCTCAATGCGCCTCCCCTTGCTCCTCAAGCCTCCCCGTCCCCGATAGCCCCCATCGCTCCTCAAGCTGCCTCCCAGGGCAGTCGCCCGTCTAGCCCTATGGCTATTTCGCAACCGCAAGGTGCGGCTCCTGTCAGCCGCCCTGCAAGTCCCACGGCTGCTTCACAGCCAGCCCCCTCCTCAGCTGCTCCTTCTTCAAAGAAGCAGCTGAAGCCACCCGCTCTATACATCCAGGAGAAATCCAGATGGACAGAGATTTCAAAAATGTGTGTGGATCGCAAGATCCAATACACTAACGCCACTTCTACCCTCCAGGGTATCAAAGTTAAGACCCCCACCTCTACGGATTTCCGTAATCTGGTCAACGCGCTTCGTGGAAGGAACGTCGCCTTCCACACTTACAGCCTCCCTGAGGAGAAGCCGACCCGTGTGGTCATCAAGCGGATCCCCAAGGAGATTCCCTCCTCCGACATCCTGGATGATCTGACATCCCAGGGCATCCCTGTTTCGGCGGTCCACCGCCTCCACAAAAATAGGTCCCAAGGGGGTGACGAGTACGATATGGTACTCGTAATATGTGACCCGGTTGAAGGGCACTACCCTATTTTCAAGGTCCGATCGGTGTGCTCGTTATCGGGCATCATCATCGAGAGGCCCAAAAAACTCAAGATTGTAGGGCAGTGTCATCGCTGCCAACTCTATGGCCACAGCCAGAAGTACTGTTACGCACCGCATAGGTGTGTAAAGTGCCTCGGTGACCACGCCACGGCAGACTGCACCCGTCCCAAGGACAGGAGTCTCTGCACAGAGCCGCCTAGCTGCGTGCTATGCGGACAGTCTGGCCACCCGGCAAACTACAGGGGCTGCCCCAAAGCCCCGAAACAGTCCGCTGGCAAGTTGGCGAATCGCGCCAACCAACGCCAGCAGAGGGAAGCTCCCTCTTCCTTCAAAGTCCCGTCCAATGTCCTCCCAGAGCGTCTCAGCCCGCAGAGGCCTTCTCCTTGGAACATGCTGAACCATCAGCAAGCGTTCCCTGCCCTCGCGAAGGGAAAACCCAACCCCCCCATGCCCGGTCTTTTGGACAACCCTGTCCCAGCGCCCACTCCTGTGGCCGCCCCTCAGGCCCCTCAGGCCCCTCCGCAAACCCGAGCTCCCGCTGCTCCTACCCGCGCTCCTGCTTCTCAGAATTCCAATCTGAATTACTTGATGAGGTTCCAACCTCTCTGCACCGCTGAGGCCGACCGCATGGTCGCTGAGCTCAAAGCTGCAACGGACCTCCAGCAGGTCGTCGATATCATTGATGCCTATCCAGTCATCAAGGCCACTCTTCGTAACCTCAACTTCGCGCCGTAATGGATATCACACCAAATCCCTCTTGCACCCAACCCCGGTCCCTTAGATTAGGTTATTTTAACGCCAATGGCATGAGAGGACAGCGCGACGACATCGCCGCCTTCCTCCGTGACCATAACGTTGACGTTCTCCTCATCCAGGAGACGTTCCTAAAACCCAGCCACCGCGACCCCAAGATTGCCAACTACCGCATAGTTCGCAATGATAGGCTACGTTGTCACAAGGGCGGCACCCTCATTTACTTCCGCAAAGAATTGCATTGTATTCCCATCGATCCCCCTCCTTTAAAGTCCCTACTTGAGGTTTCAATCTGTCGACTTGCTATGACCGGTCATCAACCGGTACATTTAGTTTCTGCTTATTTGGCCCCCACTAATACTTGGGAAGATCACAACCTCCTGGTTAGCGATCTCACCCTTCTTTTCGGCTTGAGTGACTCCGTGATCATCGCGGGCGATCTCAACGCCAAACACCCGGCCTGGAACAGTAGAACGACGAACCCGAGAGGGAAAGTCCTCTACGATCTAGGCCAATCTCTTAGTTTCGACGCGGTCGCTCCCATGGAGCACACGCACTATCCTGACACTGTCAGTCATCTTCCCGACGTTCTCGATATAGCGCTGCTCAAGAATGTGAACCTTCGGTTACACATGATTGAGACGTTACACGAGCTCCACTCCGATCACCGTCCAGTGCTCATGCACTTAATTCCTCGCTCGGGTATCATTGACCCCAGCCAGCCCCTTCCCACTATTCTCACTACCGACTGGAGGAAAGTAAGCGATATGCTGAAATCCGAAACGTCACCACTTCTAGATGGTATTCCCGACCATATCGTCTCAGTCGCAGACACCGAGGCTGCAATCGACTCGTTTACAGAACACGTACAATCCGTACTGAAGGATTGTTCTCGTGAAGTACCGGCGGTGAGTGATCGCCGCTGGATACTTCCCGACGATATACGTGAACTGATAACCGAGAAGAACGCGGCCATACGTGCCTACAGCTCTTGGCCCTGCGATGCGAACAAGGCTCACATGCGTTCCTTACAGCGTGCTGTAAAGAAACACACTAGTGAGTTTCGCTCGAGTCAATGGGACAAGACGCTTAGCGAACTCGAGCCCACTCATCAAGCCTTCTGGCAGCTTCAAAGGAAGTTGCGCACCTCGGAAGAGGTCTCTTCTCCACCCCTCATACGTCCCGACAAGAGCGTCGCTTTTGACGACTCTGAAAAAGCAGAATGCCTAGCCGACAGCTTGGAATCTCAATGTTCGCCAAGCACTCTACCAGTAGACAAGCAGCACCTCGATAAGGTGGATGCAGAAGTTGAACGTAGAGCATCGCTTCCCCCTTTTGAAGACCCCGATGACCCCCTCCCCGCCATCACCCCGGAAGAGGTCAAGGATATTATAGATAAGCTTAAGCCTCGGAAAGCCCCAGGCGCCGACGGTTTCACGAATAGAGTTTTTAAAGCCCTCCCCGCTAGGCTCATAGTCCTTTTGGCTGCCATCTTCAATGGCGCCCTGAGCAATAATATTTTCCCCCAAACGTGGAAAGAGGCCACTGTTATAGGTATTCCCAAACCTGGGAAACCGAAAGCCCAGCCCTCCAGCTACAGGCCGATCAGTCTCCTGAGTGCTCTCGGCAAAATCTATGAAAGGCTTATTTATAAGCGTCTCAGAGATTATGCCGAGACAAAGGGCCTCATCCCGAAAGAACAGTTCGGCTTCAGGACCGAACATTCTTGCATACATCAAGTCCACCGCATCGTCGAACACGTGAGCGCTGGTTTCCAGCGCGGAGCGATGACGGGGGTGATGTATTTCGATATCGCGAAAGCCTTTGACAAGGTCTGGCACAACGGGCTGATATACAAGCTATACCAGCTCGGTGAGCCCGACCGTCTCGTGCTCATCTTACGAGACTTTTTGTCAAACCGTACCTTCCGCTACCGTGTGGGTAAGACGTTATCTTCTCCTCATCCGATTCGCGCCGGAGTCCCTCAGGGCTCCGTTATCTCTCCCCTCGCGTTCACGCTGTACACCAGCGACATTCCGAGGAACCAGAAGGTTCAAACAGCACTTTTCGCTGACGACACCGCGATTTATTACACCGGCCGTTCTCCGGATAACATCCGCCGCATTCTCCAGAAAGCTGCCGACTCGCTCGGCGCTTGGTTCCGTAAGTGGAGAATAGAAGTTAATCCCGAAAAAAGCCAGGCAGTTTTATACTATAAGGCACGCCTTAAGCGTTCGCCAGGTCCCCCCATCACTATGTTCGGTAAGCCTATCCCTTGGGAGAGGCAAGCCAAGTATCTCGGAGTTATTCTGGACGACCATCTGTTGTTCAAGGCCCACATCAAAGCAGCTCGCGACCGGGCTGCCTTTGCTATGGGCCGGCTCCACTTCATGATCACTAGGAAGAGCAAATTGTCACTCAAGTGCAAATTGCGTCTTTTCACCGCAGTCATCCGCCCCATCATGACCTATGCTTGCATAGTATTCGCGCATGCCCACCCGCGTCATATCCACACGATGCAGACCTTGCAGAACCGATATCTCCGTAAAATCACCGGTGCCCCCCCTTACGTCCGTAACGATAGTCTTCACGTAGACCTTAGAATCCCCACCGTTAAGCAGTTCATGAAACGCCTTTCCAAGCGTTACTTCGACTCTGCTATTAAGCATAGGAATCCCCTAATCGCATCGGCCGCCCGGTACGACCCATCGCGTATTAGCTCCGTCCAACGTCCGCGTCACACCCTAGTCGCCCCCGACGATCCGATCACTATCTTGCAAGAGAGTAGGAATGATACCAGTACGGTTCGCAGAGCGTACAAATACAGACCGAAAACCTACCGACCTCGCCGCAGAGGTCCGGCGCGAAATCCCCGATCAATCCCTCCCCGACCCTTGCTCGAGCCAGCCCGCGACGCTGAGCCTGTAGTATTAAATCAGTCCCTAAATAAGGACAATCAGATCCAGCCTGTCCCTTTGCTGCCCCCAGCGACGCCCTAAGCCGAGGTTCGTACCCCACAGGGGGTGCCCCTAGAGCGCTGTCGCTTAGTTTTTAGTTATTTTCGCCCTGGCTGGAGGCCTTAGATTCAAGGCATCCACAGGATTAGCCCGGTTAAGCAGAAGCCAGTCTTCTCAGACTGAACTGCGAGATGCCCTATCCAAAAAAAAAAACCTGCATTGTCAACACCAACTCCAAACTGTGTCTGCACAGCAGTTGACACAATCAAATAGTAATGTGGTTTTAATGTTGCCAACTCTCATTTTGTTAAATTTTATTTTTTTACATTAAGTGCCAAAAGGATGTTGGCAATTCAACCGAATAACTGAAAATTCGACCTTACGCCCAATCCCTTAGAGTTTTTGCTCTTTAACCTTCAACTGCAAACTCCCACTATTATTTTCCTATGACCCTTATCGCAGAGGTCACCTAAAAACTTTTGAACACATAAATTCGTACTCTACGGATCATTAAACAGTTGATGAATTTATGTAAAATGAAAATCGAATTCCCATTAAATAGTCTTTCGTAAAAAGATCTATTCACGCTGATCCGAACTTTAGTCTGTGACTGTGAGGTTTACGGGTCTATTGTTATAAAATTTTCGGATCAATGGTTACCAAGTCACTGTGCCAGTCGAAGGTTAAAATTTTCATAAGTCTGATTATTTGATGTTTCAAAATTATTGTTCTATATTTACACCGCCAGCATAATAAATAGTAAAAAGATAAGATAGGTAGCCACTCCATGTACAGTATTCAGCGACAACCGGCTGAAAACCGATTCGCTGTTAGGCAAGTGAGGTATTCCTCAGAGCGCGCCTATTTCTAAGCACAACCATCTAAGCGCAACTAAATCATTCCTCAGAGCGCAACCTACTTCCCTGCTAATATTATAAATGTGAATATAAGTTTGTTTGTTACGCTTTCACGCGAAAACTACTGAACGGATTTGGATGAAATTTTGCACACAGATAGATTAGGCGAGAAAAAGGCAAGGCAAGAGAGAGAGAGAGAGAGACAAAAAATAGCATTATGGAAAAACCAATAGGTATATTTCTTTATTTATTTACATGTAATGTAAAACAACAGTGCTGTACAAAGGTATTTTCTACTAATCTAGCTTATGATGCCGAGACAAACCCGACTACATCAATATTTCCCGACCTAGGAATTGATTCCAGGACCTCAAGCTAAGTAGTCTTGTGTTTGCAACCACTCGAACAACAATACAAAAAAATTACGTATATTACCTATATAATGCTTAATTTAGTCTACTGGTATAAGTCTCAAAAGTCATTACAATTATATCATGACACTAAGGACATTTCTATGACAAAGATGTCATAGCCAAACAAAATTATTATAATTAGGGGGACAAGATAACCAGTCGAAGCCCCGAAATAACTCTAAGTAAACCCGTATCTTTTTGTTTCCCTCCTCTTCTACACTCATTAACATTTTGTTCTCAATTTTGTTTACTTAAGAAACTCGCGATCAAACTTTCATTAAATTCTTTCATTAAGCTAGTCTGTTTATGTCCTATTTAATTTTCAGCTTTGAAAAACAGTGTTTTCTGTTAGTAAATATGTTCATTTATATTAACTATATTGTTATCTGTTGGTTAGCTACTCTTTTAGAGATTGAAGTTAAGTTTAGACCGTTAGAGTTTTACAGATTAGTACAACAGCAAGTAGATAGTCATTTCAATTATTTTCCAGGGAAAAATACAATACGACATTTTGGGCATAGTCTAGCAAAATAAGCGTTATATCTATGTTCACTAAGTCCAACCGAAACTCAAATAGTGAGTTACACGTATTTTACTGTAGAAACTGGTATCGAAGTGCATCTGATTAGATTGGAAACCGCTCTAACATAGTTGGGAAAAGGATAACCAGATAATGATGACGTTGTTACAATTTCATTTCTAAAGAGTTGTGCAGTGGTACCCAGTAACATAATTTATAATATAAGGCATTACTGATAACTGTAATATTAGAGAGTTAGTAATAAAGGGAACGTTGCTCTGAACACACGTATATTATACACCGTGGCATTTTAGACGTCTTACAAAAGTGGTCCACTCAATGTATCCGACATAAAATACTACCTGGCGAGATGACTTCTATTTTACCATTAATTTAGACGATAGGTATAAAGAAAAATAAATAATACTTTAGAACAATTAAAATTCTTTTATTAATGTAAACGTGCCAAACAGTAAAAAAATACCTACCCGACACGAGTCGAGTAAATTAAACCTCGTAATAGGGTGTTTCAACCACGTCATGCATCATAATAATGCCTTTTTTTTCAATCCAAAAATCTCAAAAATAGGTGGGTACCATTTTTTTTTTAATTAATATTAAATTAGTATTCATTGGATACATAAAGTGGGCTGCCTTTGTTAGACGACTAAAAAATCACGGTTTATAACGCCTCCGGGAACCCCACACTTCAGAGTGCAGAAAATCGAACACTGTATTCTTGTTTAAGTATTCCCGTAGGTGTCGCCAAGTTTTAGTGAAAACCGATACGTTAAAAAACTTCAGTAACCTACCATTGGTTACTAACGCTAAAAGAAACCGCGTTTCGAGCTACAATTTACAAACAGCCAGCGAACAGCTTCAAACCAACATTCCATCGAGAGTTCAAAAATCCGAGCAATTTTGAACTTCAGTTCACCAACCAACAGTTCCGACCCACGCTTGGGCCAAGAATTAGCATCGCAACGAACAATAAGTACTTTGGCGCTTCGCCACGTTTAAGTTTTTCCATACTTAATTAGACACGCGGTTGTTTCTTGTGAGAAAAACAATACTATCTGGATTTGCGAGGTGGAGCTGATTGCTTGCGAGAGATTAGGTGAGAAAGTACGAGCGTTTTTTGAGAAAAATGTTGGTGTTTTTAAATTTTTATTTATGATACTGGTGCGGTAAGTTAGTTTTTACAAACGAGTAGACGAATGTAAGCCTGAGACGAAGTCGAGGGCTTACCACATCACGAGTTTCGCCAAAATCGCGAGAAAATTATCAATTATATTGACCACGCTATTATTTTTTTGTAAATCATTAAATAGCACTCTCGCAATTTGCACCTCATTCAAAAAATCAGGGGCCTTATCACAGAAATATTAAAAACAGGAGAAGTGGCAAGGGGGCGTGTCGGTGACCACGTGGAGCTGGCCGCGTCGCTCAGCTATTGAAAAAATGGCCGTAACCGCGAGTTAGTGTGTCGTCAACCGCGTTCGTAAAAAAAAACGATTATGCCGTCTTGTTCGGTGGTTTCGTGCAAAAATAGAAGCCAAGACAAAAACTTTAGAAGACAGGGCATCAGTTACCACAAGTTAGAACAAGTATTTTACAATATTTGTCTTAAAAATCACGAAAAACCATAATCCCTAAAATATATCTGACTTGTACTACTTGATTTATGTTTTCTTGTATTACTCCGACTGTATTATGTTAGCATTAAATACATTGCTCTTTTACAACCACCTTAGTCTGTCACTGAGTGACTGAACGAGCAATGTACACCTGACATAACGAAACATCATTAAGCCGTCATTTCGCATGGTGCGTCCGCTGCTCCGGTCCGTCGTATTTGAGCGCGAGCTAGTGATGTGCTCGTGGAGGTTTGACAAAGTCTGTCGACAAGAAAGTGGACTGCGAATTGTAATATTACTATTTCACATTTTTTTTCAATTTGTTAACTCTTGTAATCCGGTTGGAAGGCCGATGTGGTTCTATACTTAATTTTCTTTTTCTCTTTGACAATTCAAAAGAGCCTGTAACTGGCCTAATTGAAATAAATGCTTTGATTTTGATTTTGAACTACGTGTAACTGTGTCATTTGAATTTTAATTGATTTTAAAGTATTTTTATTCATTGAATAATGTTTTTAGGTTTCATATTATTTTTATTTACTTTATTTCCAAATCCTTTATAAAAATAATCGATATGTTTATCGATAACTCTTCGATTTAGTCAAGCACTGTGTCGTATCCGCCCCCGTGTCCCGACAACACACAATGATAATTGTTTTAGTGTGAGTAAATTATACGGAAAAAGTACGCTGCAGTTTAACAAATAAGGTTTGTATTTAAATGACAGAGTTATCGATGGCGCGTGTGTGCACTTGTTCGTAGTATTGTTTTGACAGAGCTCTGTGAGCAATATTAGCGTTATGGAGGGGCAACTGTGGCTTCATCGGTTTTCTATACATTTTGAACTCCACGCCATATCTCCTTCTTTATTATATCTATGGGCCTAATTCTGCTACTTTAATAAATTCACCACTCCAACACGATTCCATTCTCATCTAATTGTCATTTTGTTTAAAGTTCATAATTTGCTAAATTCACAATAGTCGATCATTGGTCGGTCAATGGTCTCGTAATAAAATTGAGTTTTAATGACATTGTCGTATTGTCATTATTATAAAACCCTTAGTACAAATGGTTTTCGAAATTTACTACTAAATGCAAACATTTATTCATGCCAGATTTTATGTAAGAGATTATCATTCTATGACATTTATTTCAGAGTGTCAGTGGTTGACCATTGAAAAGTCATAATGGCGCCATTATGTTAGTAGAATTGAATGCCCTCGCAGCGGAGACATAGACCTATTTAGAAGGGAATAAAGTAATAGAGAAGGAAGGAAGTCACTAAGGGCTGTAACCCACCACAAGTCCGACGGAATTGTAAGTTGCGATATTTTAATAGAAGGTTTACCGGATAGGATATCATCAAATGACTTCTCCCACTCTGGGCAGAGCGGGAGGGAGTGTCAGACTTTTACTGACTAAAACCCATCCATGTTCCTTCCTCCCCATTTATGTTCCGGGGCCACGGTATCTCTTTCGAACAATCCCGCAGCTCAACTTTAATAGAAGCCTAAATGCTCGATTTGTCCTTATTACCTACTTACTCTTCATGAAGTTAGGATTTCTGCGCAGTCTGTTTGCCTTATAGGCTTGTCGTATTGTTGGCCTAGGGGCCCGCCACTGCATTTTGGTAAGGATTAATAATTTCTTCGAAAGCTATAAACACAATTAAATTCCACTCATTGGGGGAAATATTAACAGGAAAATGTATCCACCTGCCCGTACAATGATGGATCTTCCTAGTCATTTTTGATACACAGTTGTAGTGAGAATGTGGTTGTCTTTACTTTATTTTTGGCATTACGATGGTCACGTTTCCTACTTTTAATATAATTGACTGTTCCAGTCTTTCAACGTACGTGGAAAAATACTTTAATGTAGGCACAGGTAAAACGTTTAAACAGGCGTCGACACGGCCATATTCGATCCCTGAAAGAGACTCCAAGTACATACAACAAACTGTAGTTCTGAGACAAAACTCCAAAAGATGTTCAAATAAGACAGTAGAAGGACGTAGGCTACTCTCCTTGTCATGTTGTCCACGAATTAATGTCACAAACACACTCAATCAAATTTGTTACAAAACGCGAAATAGGAAACAAGAGACGTTTATTTTTAGTTCCTTTTCTGTTGTTTCGATGACTGAAACAAGTCTTGGGGGCATCAAATAATTTCTTGTATTTTGACATTTGTCCCATGTCTTGTCTGAACTGTTTGATTACTCAATCGCCCACATATGAACAGTGGCCCAAAAAGTTTGACAACCAGTCTTACCAAATGGTATCGTATAACCCAGTATTAACTGGGTTGTGATGATGGGTTAGAAACTCTAAAACATGGATGTAAAACTTGGGTCTGAATAATCTTAGCCTTTACGTTTTGTTGACGTTTTCCGTTTGTAGAAATGTTAATCGCTTTGGAAGTGAATGCTATTTTTCTATGCCCTCTTGTCTACAAGGCTCAATAATTAGGTTTTATTTTTCAGCACCTTGTCGATATTTTACCAATTTTGTTTCTAATTTAATCTTGGAGCTTGCTTATTCTCATTTCAATTTTCTGAAATAAATTTAAAATTAGATTCCAGAGATTTTGCAAACATTTCGTTAAGTTTAAAATATTTAAAACTTGATTACAAATTCTATTACACGGAGTACCTACATGAACGGATGAATTGTACGTACGTAATACGTGTGTAATAAATTGTACAAATAAATTTCTATGAATAAAACTAAAATATTAAAATTGTGCTTGAATGAGCAATAATCGTACCCGTGTAGGCAGGCATAAATATATTATTAAACAAAGGATAAAAATGGGACCTTGTTACTAAGACTTCCCTGTCCATCTGTCCGTCTGTCTGTCACCAGGCTGTATGTATCTCAAGAACCGTCATTGCTAGACAATCGCAATTTTCACAGATGATGTATTTACATAAACAAAACTTATATTGTCACATAAGGGATCTTAAGTGACAATATAAGTTTTGTTTTAAACCGTGAAAGCCTAAAACAGTGTTTAAAAATACATCATCTGTGAAAATTGCGATTGTCTTCCGTGATTATTTGTTATTTTGAGCTCCCACAAAAATCATGGAAGATATCCCGTAAGTGACAATATAAGTTTTGATGTATTTTTGTTTCCGCTATAACAAAAAATACTCAAAACTGAATAAAATTTCTCGCTTTGAATATCTCGCTCGTTCCTAGAGATAAAACCATGTCGCTCATCATCACCTCTTGTCCTTCGTTTCCCTCCCCACTCCTCAAGTCGGTGTGATGGACCATTCACAGTTCGTTCTGTATGCTAATGGAATTTACTTCCACACTCCTTGCGGATAGCTCTTCGTTAGAGGCTGTCAAGATGATCAAAATTGGTGATATTATATAGGATTTTATAGTTATACAAACAGGTACATACAACATCTATGTTTATATACGCGTATATTTATGTAATGAAAAATATATTTTTCATTCATTTGAATCCCCTCATAATAATGGTTCTTGAGCTGACCGCAACATCAAAACAGTTTATAATTCTATGTTCTATGTCTATGTCTAATCTGTGGTAAAGAAAACTTGAAGGTTATCTATGGACCTCACCAAAAACGCTCGTCATTGTGGATAAAATTACGATTAATCCTTTATTGTGATTTAAATAAGAAACGACACAATTATAAACATTAAATGTTGTTTCTTTTCTTACAGAGAAACTCAATTGTGTTTTGTGTCGCCTAAAACTTGGGAAAATACCTTATAAAACAACATTTATTGTAAGAAGATGGAAAAATTAAAATTTACGTTTCAAGTAAAACCAACAACAGACGGAAAGTCAAACTTTATTGCCATAACCTCAATTGCCACGCAAGATGACAAAGTTTACTTAATTCCTGAAGAATATCAAACAGTATCGCTTCACAAACATATCCTAACCTCGAAAAGCTTCGCCACTGTGAAAAATACATTAAAAAAAAGATATCAAACCAGAAATGTTTGGATAAAAACTACAGAGGATATTTTAGGAACTTATGTTGATGAGGACAGCAACATGATTTTCCAGGACCAATTTCTAGAGGAAACTACCCAAGAACAGTTATCTTTTGTAAGTAAAAAGTATTCCGAAGATCCTGTAGTGAAAATTTTGGAAAAATTAGTTGAAGATCAACAAAGCAAAGAAAAACAAAGTGTAAAAAAGTTAGCAGAGAGATTTGTAATTGAAAAGTTCGACGGAAGAAACTCAAGTGCATATCAGTGGATGAATGTATTTGAAAAAGAATGTACAAGGTTTGACATACTAAAAGATGAAGAAAAAATTGAAATCTTCCGACTATTTTTAGAAAAGTCATGCACTGATTGGTATTCTTCCATGATGATAAAGCTTAGTCTACACTCCGAATGGTCAGAATGGAAATCAAGTTTCTTGCAAACCTATGCCAATAAGGGTTGGACATCTAGCAAGTATGCTTTATCGTTCAAGTATCAATCAGGATCTTTACTAGAGTATGCAGTGAAAAAGGAAAAACTTTTACTTGAGGTAAGGAAAACCATGGATGAAGGTACCCTAATTGACATAATTGCTGCAGGCTTACCAGATTTTATAACAGACAAAATTAACAAAGAAGAAATTATACATACAAGCAATTTATTCAACGAACTTGGCAAATTAGAACATCTGGTCACAAGGAAAAAAAATTTCTTCAAGAAAAAAGAAGATTTGATACCAAAAAGAAAAGAAATTAAAGAAAAATGCAGTATATGTGAAAGATTAAATAAAGGCATACGCTATCATTCAGAAGAATCCTGTTGGTTTAACCAAAAAACAAATATTGAAAAGGATAAAAAGCAAATAAAACTTATAAATAATTCAGAATTAGAATGTGAATTACAGTGTGAAGACCAAAAAAACTAATAGTGCCGCCATTGATCAAAATAAAATTAGTACTCAATGAAAATGTTGAAGTATTTGGAATATATGACTCGGGGTCTAACGTCTCATTGATAAACTCAAAATTAATAAAGATAAAGAATGAGGAAACCGGTCTCTCCAACAAAACTAATTTAAAAACGATTAATGGCGTTAAAAAGGCAAATGGAATAATTACTCTTGATGTTGCCATATTCGATTTGAAAAAAAAAATGAATGTTTTTGTAATAGACAAAGAAAATTTTGATTATGATTTTTTAGTGGGACTAGACTGCATAAAGGAATTTTATCTAGTCCAAAATGAAAACTTGGAAATTAGTCAGAAAATACCAATACAAAGAAGTGAAATAGATTCTAAGGAAGCAAATGAAGAAAATATGAATTATAAGGAAATAAAATCCGAAAATTTAGTAAACTTCAATGAAGACCTCAGTAAAGAAAACTTCAAAATTTGTATTAACCATCTGGACTATCAGGAAAAAGCTTTGATTGATGAATTAATATCCGAAAATAAAACAGTATTCGCAAAGGACAAATATGACATAGGAAAGGTAACTGATTATGAAGCACACATTGATCTCCTAGTAGAAAAATATTGCAGTAAAAGGCCATATCGATGCACAATGGAAGACAAGAAAGAAATTGAGAACCAAGTAGCAAAATTATTAGAAAAAAATATAATAGAAGAATCATATAGCCCATTCGCAGCGCCAGTCACGTTAGCATTTAAAAGAGATGAAAACAAAAGATCAAGATTGTGCATAGATTTTCGAGACTTGAATAAAATAGTGGTACCACAATCACAGCCATTTCCTCTTATTGAGGACCTCATAATAAAAACAAGAGATTGCAAATATTTTTCAACACTTGACTTAAATTCAGCATTTTGGTCTATACCTTTGCGTGTTTCAGATAGACACAAAACTGCATTTGTGACACAAGAAGGTCACTATCAATGGACCTGCCTACCATTCGGATTGAAAACTTCTCCAGCCATCTTCCAGAGGATAATGTGTAATATTATACGGAAGCACAAGCTCACAGAGTTCACGGTATGTTTCATCGATGATATTTTGCTATTCTCAAAATCTTTCTCGGATCATGTCAGGCACCTAAAACAACTATTTCAAGCAATTAAAAGTGAAGGCTTAAAACTAAAATTCTCAAAATGCACATTTGCAGCAGACTCAGTTAAATACTTGGGTCATGTAATACAGAATAACTCAGTCAGGCCACTGAAAGATAACTTAATATCAATAAAAGATTTTCCAGCCCCAAAAACTCAAAAAAATGTGAGGCAATTCTTGGGGAAAATAAATTTCTATCATAAGTATGTGCCAAATATAGCAATAAAATTAGAACCATTGCATAACCTTTTGAGAAAAGGTCAACCTTTTAATTGGACTAAATCATGCCAAAAATCATTTGAAGAAATGAAACAAATATTGTGTTCTCAACCAATATTAACAATCTTTGATCCAAACTTACCTATTCACATATACACAGATGCCAGTATACTAGGAGTGGGAGCTGTCCTAAAACAACCACAAGAAAACAGCGAAGAGAAACCAGTAGCATACTTCTCAAAGAAATTGAATGAAGTACAAAAAAGAAGGAAAGCTGTTTATCTGGAATGCCTGGCAATTAAAGAATGTGTAAAATATTGGCAACATCTATTGATAGGTAGGAAATTTACTGTCTTTTCTGATCACAAGCCACTGGAGAATATGAACATAAGGTGTAGAACAGATGAAGAATTAGGTGATCTGTCATACTACTTATCACAATATGATTTCCAAATTAAATATTCTCCCGGAAAATACAATATTGAAGCTGATTGCCTGAGTAGGAATCCAGTCCTCGAACCCCATGAAAACCAAGAGGAACAGTTAAAAGTAGTTAACACAATAACACTAGAAGACATCTTAAAAGATCAAATAAAAAATGAATATATTCAGTGCAGAAAAGCTAAGTTACAAATAAGGAACAATGTTTACTACAAGAAAGTAAACAAAAAAGAAAAAATAATTATATCAGAGAAATTCAGCTTAGAATTTATGAAAAACATCCATACAGATCTTGGTCACATAGGAATTAAACAGATGCAAAGAATGATTAGCTCAGTGTATACAGCAGAAAACATGACAAAAAACATAAAAAGTATCTGTGAAAATTGTATAGTATGTTTAAAAAATAAATCAAGAGGACAAAATAAATATGGATTGATGTCCCACTTGGGTCCTGCTACAAAACCTTTTCAGATATGCTCTATTGATACCATTGGGGGTTTTGGAGGTTCTAGATCAACAAAGAGATACTTACATCTGCTATCAGACCACTTTACTAGGTATGCATATATTTTAACATCAAGTACTCAAAATGCAAATGATTTCATCAAACTGATAAGAAACTGTGCAGAAACAGATGAGATTGAATTGATACTCACAGACCAATACCCAGGTATCAACTCAAAGGAATTCAAGAATTTTTTAAAAGAAAAGAATATTTCATTAGTTTTTACTGCAGTGAACTCTCCTTTCTCAAATGGCATAAATGAAAGACTAAACCAAACGCTAGTCAATAGAATAAGGTGCAGGATAAATGAACGTGACACAAAAATAGCTTGGTCAACTATAGCACACAACTGTGTAAAAAATTACAATGAAACAGAGCACACTGTTACAGGGTATGCTCCAAAATACCTACTCTATGGCACAGATGTAACAATTTTGCCGAATGAGCTGAAGCAGAAGAAGACAGAATACAATTTGTTCCAGGCTAGGGAAAAAGCTCTGGAAAACACAATCAGATCACATGATTACAACAAGACAGTTTATGATAAAAATCGCAGACATATAGACTTCAAAATTGGTGATACCGTTTTTGTGGAAAATGGAAACAGACTTAATAGGAAGAAGCTTGATGAATTAAAACTTGGACCCTACAAAATTATAGAAAAAATAACAAAGTCAATTTACAGGATAAACACGGATCATAGGAAGTCAGAGTCAAATTTTTTCCACATCTCGAAACTAACGCCAGCCCCTGCCTGCACTTGAAGAGTATGTATGTGCAAGCTCATTATTTTATTTTCTCTTCGGAGGGGAGATGTAATGAAAAATATATTTTTCATTCATTTGAATCCCCTCATAATAATGGTTCTTGAGCTGACCGCAACATCAAAACAGTTTATAATTCTATGTTCTATGTCTATGTCTAATCTGTGGTAAAGAAAACTTGAAGGTTATCTATGGACCTCACCAAAAACGCTCGTCATTGTGGATAAAATTACGATTAATCCTTTATTGTGATTTAAATAAGAAACGACACAATTATAAACATTAAATGTTGTTTCTTTTCTTACAGAGAAACTCAATTGTGTTTTGTGTCGCCTAAAACTTGGGAAAATACCTTATATTTATATAAGCTGTATTATATGTATTACATATATTATGTTATTATATGTATGTAGTTTCGTTTATAAGTTGAATTAATTTAAAATTTAATGTTAATGCACATACGTAAGTAAAAAAAAAAAAAAAAAAAATTTGAAACTATTTATTTCACATGCAATCCTTAATTATATACATCTGCAATAACGCTCAATCTTTTTATTGTAAGATTATATGCGCTATTGTTTATATAGGTTACTCGCTCACAGGTATTTGTCTAGTAGTGGGCCCACACGTATGCCCCTCCCCCGTTTTATATTTTTCAATGGTGAAGTACAATTTCAACTTGTTTTTTATCTGTCGAGGCTTTTTATTTTCCAAACTATCCTCTTCCTGTATCCTCTTTTGCAAATCTCCCTTCCAAAATTAGGTATGCTGTAAGAAAACCCTGCTCTGGGTTAACCTCGCCTTTGTGCATAAGCTTAATATGTATATTTGTTTTTTTTTGTGTGTAATAAAGAATAAGAATACCTATAATATTTTAGGGAGGCTCCTATACAACGTGTTTTTTTTTTAATGTTTTGTCTATTGTTGTATAGATAATGGTACAGAACCCTTCGTGGGCAATTCCGACTCGCATTTGGCTAGTTTTTAGGTTTTCCATCCAAAGTCGATTGTTTGAACTTTGTCATGAATTTAAGATAAATTTTTATGCGTGACATGGGATTTGAAGTCACCGAGTATTTATTTCGTCCAACATTTTCTTCCTACATACATTATGTCCCTTGTACGTCATTTACTCCGTGAATACTCCCAAAAGTATCATAAAGTATGATTACGTTGTAAAACAATAATGCATCGTATATATTCACATTTCCGTCGTCATCGTTAGACTTGCTCTCACCGCACTTAGGTCGCGCGTATTTGTGAGCTCACTGAGAAAGTGAGCTTAAGAATCTCGCAAGCAAATACTCGATTGGATTAGATTATATTATGAAAGTTATTCTTGATAAAATTAGTCATTAAGGGGCCGGCAGAGCTTACGTAGTTCATACAAACGTAATACCAATATAATTTGTAAATCAAACATATTCATAAGGTCGTGTGTATTTATTTCGATTCGATTACAGAATATGTATGTTTCCAAATATATATTTTAAAAGGACAAAGATATAAAGATGAGATATAAGGACATTAAAATTTCTATAGAAAACTTATTTTTTCTCATAACTCTTGTTTAAATCAGTATCCATTCAAAATATATATTTGGGAACCTAGATATTTTGTATTACAATCAAACTAAGTACAATTTACCTTAAGAATATGTTTGATTTACAAATTATTTTGGTATTACGTTTGTATGAACTACGCATGCTCCGCAGGTCTCTTAAGGAGTCAAAAACAGACAGCAGAATCGTCAATTCTGAGTAAAGACCTTATTGATCATGGCTTCTGGGAATCGAGCACATAACTCGGGTTTGAAACTATAAAGCCTTATCAAAATACTACGCTAGGCTTTTTCCACGAACTGTATGCGGATACGTACGAAAACGCACGAACAATCCCGAATCGCGTAGAACTATTTTATCTAAGCTCACATACTGGGCGGGTACGAGTTACCCGTGCGTACATATCCGTATAGTCTTGACGGTACAAATCAATTCGAACTTGTTTTGATATTTCTATTTGTTGTGTAAAACAATTTACAAAAGAGTAGTATTTAAAAAGTGAAAATACATTCAAATTAAGTCAATCAATTGAATTTAGGCTACGGCCCTAATTCAATATTTTTGACACCTTATTAAAAATACTAGCTGACCCACGCGACTTTGTCTGCGTCACATTTAAGAGAGAAAAACGAAAAGAAAAAAACGTCCCCGTTATTGCGACATTTTTCATTCCTGCTCCGCTCCTTATGATTGTAGCGTGATGTTATATAGCCTAAAGCCTTCCTCGATAAATGGACTATCCAACACAAATATAATTTTTCAATTCGAGCCGGTAGTTTCTGAGATTATTGCGTTCAACCAAACAAACAAACAAACAAACTCTTCTGCTTTATAATATTATAAGTATAAGTATATAAGTGTAGATTGGTTTAAAGTAAGAGCCGAGAGGCGATTTACGAATTAATTTGTGTCATTTATTTCATCACCACTGCTCTCAAAACGAGAGAGTTGCGGACACCAGCCCGTTGTACAATACAATACAAGAGGCGAGCTTCATACCAGTTTTACAAAGGGGTATTGTATTATAGGTAATACAATACCCCTTGGTAAAACTGGTTTATGGCAACTGGTATAACTGGGTTGTTTGGTTCAGATAAGCAGTCGCTCCATATAAAATAGTGGTATTCAGCTGCATCCGCTTAGACTTGAAGCCGACCCCAAGATAGTTCGAAAAAGGCTGGTTTTGATGATATAAATATAAATATCGCTGGACATTAACACACAGTGCCATCTAGTGCAACGCAAAGTAAGGGTTGTGTCGTGGACACCAGATAGTTGATATACTACATAATATACCTTTTTTGTTTGTAAATACATACTTATTATCATAGATCGGAATAGGTTGAGCTATTTAGGTTCATTGACCGTAAACATTGATGTTAATATGGATACTCCACGGGATTCCGACTGATACTACGGGATTTTATTATTATATTATTTGTTTAAATAAGTGAATAATAATTCACTTATTGTCACTTAAGTGCAAGTTGCGTCTTTACACTGCAGTCATCCGTCCCATCATGACCTACGCTTGTATCGTATTCGCTCATGCCCAGTCCCGACATATCCACACGATGCAGACCTTGCAGAACCGATTCCTCCGTAAAATCCCCGTTGGCCCCCCTTATGTCCGTAATGACAGTCTACACCTAGACCTTAGAATCCCTACTGTTCTGCAGTTCCTGAAACGCCTTTCCAAGCGTTACTTTGACTCTGCTGTCGAGCATAGGAACCCCCTAATCGCATCGGCCGCCCGGCACGACCCATCGCGTATTAGCTCAGTCCAACGACCACGTCACACTCTAGTCATCCCCGACGATCCGATTACTATCTTGCAAGAGAGTAGGAAAGATACCAGTACAGTTCGTAGAATGTACAAATACAAACCGAAAACATACCGACCTCGCCGCAGAGGTCCGGAGCGTAACCCCCGTTCAATCCCTCCACGACCCAGCTCAAGCCAGCCCGCGATGCTGAGCCTGTAGGAATAAAACAGTCCCTAAATTAAGACAACCAGATCCAGCCTGTCCCTTTGCTGCCCCCAGCGACACCCTAAGCCGAGGTCCGTACCCCACAGGGGGTACGGACCCTTAGAGCGCTGTCGCTTAGTTAATAGTCATTTTTGCCCAAGGCATCCACAGGACTTGCCCGGTTAAGCAGAAGCCAGTCTTCATAGACTGAAATGCGAGATGTCCTTCCATAAAAAAAAAAAATTGATTGACATAATATCAATATCAGTCATTGTTTTCAAAACATTGAATAAAATTAGAATATACGAGATGGAATAAAAACAACTCCACCAGATATAAATTTCAATGTTTGTGTGGATGTAGACACGTTACGTTGTTTTACCAAAAAAAAGTGCTATAGAGAGTGATTGGTTTTCAGTACCTACGTTTTAACAACCATATTGGTTTTCCAATTTTTCAGTTTAACTAACCCCTAGTAAGAGTTGTTAGTAAGGGAAACTCAACTGTATAAAATCTATGGAAATCAATTCAACCCTTTGACGATTTGAATATTAAAGGGGTTAATGGCCACTGAAAACTAATTGATAGGTACCCAGTGCGTTTTAGAGTTATTGACAAAGTTAACTTATGTGGAATTGGCAAATATAATAATGTATGTGATTGTGTTGTGACTGTTTACTTAAGAAGAGTTCGTGCTTAAGGGGCCGGCGGAGCATGCGTAGTTTATACAATATAATTTAAAATTACCAAAATAATTTCTAAATCAAACATATTCTTAAGGTAATGTGTGTTGCCTGCCGGGGTTGCGGGCCTGTTCGAAAGAGATACCGCGGCCCCGCAACATAAAGGGCGAGGAAGGAACATGGATGGGTTTTAGTCAGTAAGAGTCTGACACTCCCTCACGCTCCGCCCAGAGTGGGAGAAGTCATTTGATGATTTCCCATCACTTATTTTTCTCATAACTCATGTTTAAATCAGCGTCCATCTAAAAATTTATATTTGTGAACCTAGATAATCTGTAATCCAATCGAAATAAATACACACTAACTTAAGAATATGAGTGATTTTTAAATGATTTTGGTATTACGTTTGTATGAACAGCGCATGCTCCGCAGGCCTCTTAAGGATATATTTGTGAAATAGTGTCTTGTAACATATCATCATTATCATCATCATCATCATCATCTTACTGCCTGAGTCCCATGGTATTTGGGGTCTGCGCAGTACGTTTTTATCTTCCATTGTCTCCTGTCAACGGTCACGCTATCATTTACTCCTATTTCTTTCATACAATTCCTCATACAATCATCTTCACACATTCCGTTGTCTTCCTCTCCCTTTCCATCCATCAACATTTATATCATCACTCTAAAAATGTTTGCTTAAGTTGCTATTCAATACAAAAATACCCGATTTTAACCGATCTCCCAACCTTACACTAAAAAATTCAGCTTTTAAGTCTGACTGAAGATTCAAAAAAAAATTATTGCAAATGAAAAAACTGAGGTGTTCAGCCAGATGCGCAGTTTTTGATGTTTCTGTCAACATCATCTACTTAGCCTTTTCCCAACAGCTGAATATCAGTATTTTACATGGAGCGACTGCCTATGAGACCTCCACAACCCAGTTGTTATTTTGTAATATGATATCACTTGGTAAGACTGGTTTTAAGACTTTTTGGTCCACTGACTACCTATAACGACTGCCAAAGATGGACAAATGACATCCGGGACCAACAGCTTAACGTGCTCTCTGAAGCACGGAGGAAACTTGTTATGTAAGGGTGGTCACTCATCCACAGACCAACCTAGGCAAGCACGGCTTAACCTGAAAATATACCTGTTTTTAATGTAGCCACGAGTTCCCCCTTTTCTCTTCCCTTTCTTTTCGATATTTCTGTCAACATACTTCTAATTTGCCTACATTTTTGATATCGATTGTTGCTGAGATAAGATTGTTTTTTTTTTAACTGCAATAAAAATTTAATTAACTATGTTCTTGAGATATTCCTGTTCCTAACTTTCATGACTGGCTAATAGTTTTACTACGACATAGATACTATACCTAGAACCGACAAGAGATAACCTAATAATTCTTAATCAAGCGTAATTATACTCCCTTCTTAAAAAGCGCCGCACGTAGATAGCACGTCCTAATTATCAGCAATCCGTAAAACCGTCTTACATAACAAATCAATACTTAGTTATTTTCACTTCGTTTCCAATAGAAATGCCAATTCATCACTCACGAACGCGGTACTTTGAACCCAAAGCCCGGCTCCATTAGGAGGTTCCTTGAAATTGATGGTTAAAACTGATATTCCTTATCATTTTGTGTTTATATTGATAAAATTACGAAAATTGTACATTATACGTGTTATAAGAATGGTTAATGAGTGATTTTTGTAAATCATCGTTAATTTTTGGGTTTTTAACGTAAAGTAGAACCTTTAAAAGATGATTGCATTGCTAAATTCCACTAACGTTTATTTTATACATTTTTGCATGAACCATCGCACAGCCTAGATTTTTTTGTTTAGAAATGCGATGAGTTGCAGCAGCTTTACTGTATGCCTAAAAGGCTTGAAATGGCATTAGATATGAACTACAGAAACTACAGTACTTTCACAGTTTTTATGTCTTGTGACTGGGACTGTTGCTACATTTAATTTTCTTTCGACAATTCAAAAGCGCCTAGTAACTGGCCTACTTGAAAAAAATGCTTTGATTTTGATTTTGACTAATCGAGAAAAAAACCACTTATCACGGTTGTAATCTTCAAAGGGTAGCCCAGATGTGTACCTATTTAGGTACACCCACATTTCCCCGAGAAAAAAACTTTTAAGAAAATAACCTAATTTAAACACAGTCTGTATTGATATTGTACATACTGCCAATTTCAAATCCCCGGTGTATTTTCTTTGTATTATTATCTCATCTAGGTCTTCCGAAAAAATCTCATTGTGTCTCTTACAAAATGATCACGAAATTCGCCCAATCGTGTCCTGTACAAAATTGGGTAAATTGAATCTTAGGACGATGTGATTACGACATCTAAATGTACTGAATGCTCCAATTCAAATTTCTATTGCGAATAATTTCAGATTGAATAGGGGATTTGTTGAAAAACGATTCGCGGGGATTTTATTATTCGTAAATCGGGACTTGGAGGTTTTATTATGGCGGCGACGTACGTTTTACAATTGAAATTTTATTTATAGAAAAGTGAATGACGTATAAATGCAAAGCAATTAATTACTTGCCTTTTGTATGGATGCTGCATTGCCTTCTGCTAGAAATGAGCAGTATTTTCCTTGAGCAATATCATTATTATTTCTAAGAAATGATTATAAGTACGGTCTCAGGGCATTACAGATGAGGCTTCAATTTGTGTAAATACTACCATTTTATTCCACTTTGCCTATTACAATCATTTTGAACAATAACTCACAGCAAAGAAGTGAGAAATACAACTTTTAAAGTTTCTTTTAAAAATTTTGGAAAATTACAAAGAAAAAAAAACCATATGTATAAAAAGAGGTCCACCTCTTTACGCTGTTCAGGATATTAAACTGATATTTTCCTGATTACTCATGAACGAATGAATAAGAGGAAAACTTAACAAAAAACGGTTGTCTGTAAAGTCGGTTAACGGACGACTAACTAACTAATACTACAAATTTTTCCCCTATAGATTGAAATTCTAACAACACCGTTGAATTAGCTTCCAACCATACTCCTAGACATAATAGATTTTGTTACTTTTGCTTCGAAAATTAAGAACTTTTCATACACAACTTCATCCCCTTTAGGGTGGAATGATCTTAAACGCTGAGACACGTATGAATTAATTTTTAATTTTCAGCCTTAACACAAAACTCTTAAATCGTAACTTTAAAACTGAAAATTTTATACAAACTATCATCCCCTATTTTACTCCCTTAGGGGTTGGATATTGAAAAATCCTTTCTTATTCCTTGTCTACATTATAAAAGGAACCGCTGTGCTAAGTTTCAGTTTTCTATGGTTGAGCTGGGCGAATCGGAACGGTGTGATACTTTTTCGTGCGTGCAGCCGGTGTTCATCGATTTATAGGACGTTGTCACGTTAAAAAAGTATAGTCCCCCGTTTGCGAAGCAGTTTTTTGTGTGATACACTAGTCGTGCGAATTATAGGTTTTCTAAAATGGTGCCACAGTTCAGTACCCACTTTTAGCAAGTATACGTGGGGTAAAAAAGTTTTCATTCCTATAACTAGTATCGAAATAAACTTCAAAATTAAACAAAAGATAAACACCCTTCCTGATTACTTCATCAAAAATCTATCCAAACCAATATTTAAACCAGGACAATTAGCTGGCTCAGCGACAGTTACACGAGGAGCGCCGCCATTTTGTACCACCGACGAAATTAATGTAGAAGTTGAAGTAGGTATTTCGTTCCTAATATTTTACCTTGTAATTAAATCCTGTGCGGTTCCCAAGCACTAAGTCGGGTGGAGTTGTGTTATATTACGTAATTTGCCTGGTATATATTTCTGGCATTTAAATTGCGCAAACGGTAAGTTGAAGATATTATTTGCCAACCTAACTCTGGTGGTTTGAGGAGCTCGTGGCTAAATAATAACTGCCGCTCGGGTTGATCTTTAGGTTAAGCCGTGCTTGCCTGGGTTGGTCTGTGGATGAGTGACCACCCTTACTTACTGAGTTTCCTCCGTGCCTCGGAAAGCACGTTAAGTTGTTGGTCCCGGCGCTGTCATTTGTCTATCTTTGACAGTCGTTACAGGTAGTCAGTGGCCCAAAAACTCTGACACCAGTCTCACCAAGTGATATCGTATTTCCCAGTATTAACTGGGTTGTGGAGATCATATAGGCAGTCGCTTTACGTAAAATACTGGTATTCAGCTCCATCCGGTTAGACTGGAAGCCGACCCCAACATAGTTGGGAAAAGGCTATGAAGATGATGATATCTTTGGTGGTTTGAATTTCAACAAGAAAAAGAAAAGGCCAATACCATTGTCCATGACAAGTGATAGAGAAGTATAGAAGAAGAAGACATTTGTGCTGATTTGACCTCAAATAACTTGGGATTAGAGAAGGGAAACCACTACAGAAGAGGAACAATTTAAAATAAATTATACATATAACTGTCACAAACTGTGAAATAATGATATAAAAAATAAGACAAAAAGACAAAAAGACAAAAAGACAAAAAGACAAAAAGACAAAAAGACAAAAAGACAAAAAGACAAAAAGACAAAAAGACAAAAAGACAAAAAGACAAAAAGACAAAAAGACAAAAAGACAAAAAGACAAAAAGACAAAAAGACAAAAAGACAAAAAGACAAAAAGACAAAAAGACAAAAAGACAAAAAGACAAAAAGACAAAAAGACAAAAAGACAAAAAGACAAAAAGACAAAAAGACAAAAAGACAAAAAGACGAAAAGACAAAAAGACAAAAAGACAAAAAGACAAAAAGACAAAAAGACATTAATATTTTATCAGCGATAGTAATCATGTAAAAAGTACTCTGTTAAGTGATCGTAGAAAATAAAACGTATTGCCACTTGCATATGCCCCAGGTACATTCAGTATAAGATATAATATGGACAATTAAGACACAATGTGACATAATAAAACCATCGTCTTTTTTGTTTAACATTAAAAAAATAATTAATGTCTCAAGCTGATTAAAGCTACAAGTTTTAATTACGATTTAAATTTCGAGGGGTGATTAAATTGTAAGCTGTAACTGAATACAAAATGCAATTGAAATATTATTACTGATTGAGAAGACTTGGTAATGGAGTAAATATAATTCTGATAGTTTCAATTAATGTTGCGTTTAAACTACACAGACACATTTAAATTAATTGACGATATTCCTCAAAGGCTTCATCATCTTCATCATATAATGTTCCCACTGTTGGGACACGGCCTCCTCTCAATGAGAGCCTCAAAGGCTTATCCACACCTAAATAATATAATATAATATAATAATATATTATATATATATTTTTGGCGACCCGATTGGCGTAGTGGTAGTGACGCTGCCTTACGTTGTTAGGGTCCTGGGTTCGAATCCCGGTAGGAGCAAATGTTTGTGTGATGAGCACGGACATTTGTTTCCGAGTCATGGATGTTTATATGTATAATAAGTATGTATTTACAAACAAAAAAGTATATATGTAGTATATCAACTACCTAGTGTCCACGACACAAGCTTTGCTTAGTGTGGTACTAGGTGGCGCTGTGTGTTAATGTCAAGCGATATTTATTTATTTATTTATTTATTTAACCTTTCAACCATACCTAGAAAATATATTTTTTCGTTAAAAAACTCGTACGATTTGTGATTGTATTGTGTGTTGTAGGTATCGAGATTAAATTCTAAATGTTACATTTTTCTATTGGGATTAGAAGTAAAAAATACGCCTATTAAGTTCAATAAAATTGGTGAAATTATGAAACTTACATGGCAACACAGGGGTATGTCTCCACCGATCACAGTATCAGATCACGTTAGCCACGGATCACGGCGAGTTGTATCCACTGATATCGTTATCCGTTTCCCTCGCTTTGCGACACACTGACACCAGCAGCGGTCGCTACTCGTATAGTGACGTCATTTGGCATGACGAAAGTATAAAAAAATTACAAATCTATTTAGTCCGTCAGTTAGATTATTGAAAAATAATGGACACGTATTTTTTGTTTTTGTAAATCAATGAATATATATAAAAATTATACCTAGGTGTGACGTATTGTGAATTTTAATAGCGTCGTATCTTCGTCAGTTTGGGCTGAAACATCATTAATATGTTTATTGTCATGTATAGGTATAGGGTTAACGGGTCACCTAATTTTAGACGCGGCCGATACATGCCTCTTCTATTTCGATAAATCGATCACACATCATCATCATCATCATCTATTACACATCTCAAGTACCTTATTGTAATATGGGGATCTGCCGCAAAAACTAACCTAATGCCTTTACAATGAACCCAGAACCAAATTATAAAAACATTATACCATTACCACTACCTTACTCCAACTAAAACATTATTTGAAAATACCAAATTATTCAATCTCAAACAAATATACACATAGGTACCTGCATTCTAATAAAAAAAATCACCACGAACAGCGTACAATCAAAGCTAAAATTACACAACCTTAGAAATAAAAATAAATTACAACGAAGACAAGCTCGGACAAACCCCGTCATATCGTATGCACCATCTACGGTAAAAAACCATTATTGTTCGAAGGAGCACAGCTGTTTAACGCCCTATCAAACGACGCAAAGATTGTGATTATATTAACAGATTTAAACTAAAACTGAGAAAATCAGTTTAGTCGTTTAGTAGTTTAGTTCGGAAATCTAGTCACACTGCAATTATCTATTTGTTTTGTATAACTTCACCAACACGCATCGGAGGCAAAATGTATTTATTTAGATATAAAAATTACTTTGTATCTCATTGTAAGTGAACTTATAAAGGGTGTAAAACAACTCTTAACGAAGCTGAAAGGAACTTGTTCTTCCCATCATTGCGATTATTTTTTGTTCTACGCCATACCTGGGAACCCTCTCGTTACGAAGATATAGGGGGTCAAAGTTACAACTTTCTGACAAGTTTTTTTTAAATACATGTGTTTTTGTAAGATTTTGACGTTTAACACCTCCACGACCCCTGTACTATTCAATCCATCCATCAGCACAATGATATAAGTGCGTTCCATTGAGTTCTGCCACAAAGCTTAATTTATTTATAACCTCAAAAAAAAGTTGTTTCATAGCAATAATTTTTGTGTAAAGGTACTTAGTTTGATGTACAGAATGCTTGGTTAACGGCTTTGTGATGAGGTGCTTTACACCCTGTATATTGTTCTTACGAGAATAAATTCTTCAAACCGAATATTTTAAGGTTCTTCTTTTATTTGGTAAGGTCATTGGTATTTGCCCCTTCCGGGTCGAACAGGGGTTTTTTTAACTTATTGTACAGTGCATCCATTCTACCCGTTAGTTATATTATCCCATGACCAAACGTCACACGATACACCAAACTGATAGCTATTAAATTTACTGAATTATCTGTTGTGTGTTGTCTGTTTTTTATTTCTTTCCAGTCTCCGCAGGAATGTGCCTTAACAAGCTTTGCATGAAGAGGATTTCTGGGGTGATTTATTTTAAAATCAAAACGGTGTTACCTTCCATGTGCCCTGTATGTTGGTCGTTTTAATAAAGTAAGATTCTCCAGTCTTATATCCAAGAAGTACCAGGTTCTATCTAGGAATAAATATTTCCCCTCCAAAACCAAAAAGGAACTCTAGTCTTTTTTTTCGGATGGGAAATCATCAAATGACTTCTCCCGTTTTGGCTGTAGTGGGAGGGAGTGTCAGACTATTACTGACCAAAACCCATCCATATTTCTAAGGTACGGTCAAAGAGACCGTACCGTATTTGCTATTTGGTTTACAGTTGAACCCACAAATTACTTCGTAAAATGTAAACCAAATAGCTTGCTCGACTGTACTAAAACCTGACATTGATTTTCAGCAGCTCCCCACGAAATGCATAAACAACTCCAATATCCAGATTCATTTAAAAATCATTGCAAAAGTGGTTTGGAATCGACAATTTGTTGGTCTTTGTATACTCACTGCAATAAATCTCTACGCTACATGGCGGCGGGATCCACAGACTGCAATGCATGTTTTATTTATTCAGACACATTCTACTCCATAAATGTTTTTAGTATTTCCATTTTTCATTGGGATAGTGAAGGCTGGAGCTAAAACTATACGAGTTGATCAATGTGTTAGGTTAAGCTGCGTTTGGTGCGGTCATTTAAGGGATGAGCCTGTTTTTTACACGTTCAAAACTGTGCTTCGGAAAACATATTTTTGCTTTCAGTATAACGATTCCCGAGGTACCCAAGGCGCATAGTCAGAAGTCCCAGTATTGAATCTGTTTTAACTTTTTACACTTTTGAAAGACCACAGCAAAATCGAATGTAATTTAGCAAGCATCAAAAGATATACAGGGTGTAATCAGGCTCATCACGGAGCTGTCAATCATGCATTTAAGCAAATAACTTTACGTAAAAATATTGCTGGAAATCAAGTTTTACGGTAAAATTCAATGTAACGCAGTCAAAATACTGTGGTGGTAGATGGATTGAACAGTGCAACAGTCGTGGAGGTGTTTAAAGTAAGAATGTTACATTGAAAACACGTATTTAAAAAAAAAATAACCGACTTCACACAAAAAAGTGAAAAATAACTTTAGCTTCAGAAGTCGGTGACCTTTGTTTGATTGATTTAGTGTTTTAATCACCGACTTCTGAAGCTAAAGTTATTTTTCACTTTTTTGTGTGAAGTCGGTTATTTTTTTTGCAAAAAAGTTTTTATTTTTCACTTTTTAGTGGTTCATATATTATGTGCTTACCCTTTCACAGCGTAACGGCGTGATTTTTAGTTATGAACTGGTGTAAACAATAGAGAGACATGAGATTTCAGCGATCCCAGTACATTTGCTATCATTTATTAAGGAGTTCCCGTCTCCTATCTTCCGAAGTTCTTCATCACATCTTTACCAAATTGAAATGGGATCACTCCAAGAACGTACTCTTCCTAAAACTACCCAAATCGCTTCTGGTGTGCCTATAAAATTTAAGGAATTCCCTCTATTTTTACTATTCCCTCTATTTAACACATCTAACTGTCGAAATCTGGGTGTGTTGTACACTTCTGTGTACTTCCTCAGAGCACGCAGGCGTGATGTTACGTCACTATGTTACATAAACAATGAACCTACAAGCGATTGCAGCAATTACTGCAGATTTGCCGTCTATTTTTGAAGAGTTCCATTGTATATCTCGGAAGATCAGCATCAGATCTTCAGCAAATTAAAATGGGACCAAACGACAAGCACCAGCTTTCAAATAAAAAAAGAATCATCAAAATCGGTTCACCCAGTCGAAAGTTCTGAGGTAACAAACACAAAAAAAAAAAAAAAAAAAAAAAAAAAACATACAGACGAATTGATAACCTCCTCTTTTTGGAAGTCGGTTGAAAAATGAGGATCTATTTGAACTTAGACCCCCAATTTCTCCGTAACTAGCCGGTTCCCAGGTGTGGGTCTAAACCAAAAAAAAATATCGCAAAGACGGGGAGAACAAGTTCGTTTCGGCTTCGCTAGGAGTTTTTAACACCCACTATTGTTTACAATCGTACATAGCGCTAGATGGCGCGTCTCTTCCTGTCTGCTCCGACTTTCGGTATCTTGGTTCACTCATGCAAAGCGATGTCGTCGATGGCGAAATAGATCGTGGTGTAAAGCCCAAGCGACACCCGCATTCCCCATAAAATTAAGGCGAAGATTTATAAAACAATGGTTAGACCTGCTGTCTTGTATGGATCAGAATATTGGGTACAATAGGGATGAATGAAAGGAATTTGTGGTGTTGCGCAAATGGATAACGTAAGGAATGAGTATATAAGAGGAAGTCTGAAAGTGGCGCCGGTGACTGAAAAGTTGTGTAATCGATAGTCGTGGTATGGGCATGTGATGTGGAGGAATGATAAAAATGTCGTGAGCCCTCGTGTCGTGTGTGTGTGTGTCGTGACCTCTTCTCAAACACCCATCCATGTGGATGTGTGTTAAGAATGATATGGCAAGAAAAGAAGTGTCTGATGAGATGACGAAAAATAGAGGAGTATGGAAGAAGACACGATGCGCCGACCACAACTAAATTGGGATAATATGTGGGACAATAATATGATATGTTTCGTTTGTCGTTTCTATGATTTTATATTATTTTATCTGATAATTTTTATAAGTAAGTTTTAAATACTGATAATTTTGATGTGTTTTGTTCTGTGCGGGCTAATAAATGCTTTTTCTTTCTTTATGTATTGTATATAATGACGACCCCATTGGCGTAGTGGTAGTGACGCTGCCTTACGTTGTTAGGGTCCTGGGTTAGAATCCCGGTAGGAGCAATGTTTGTGTGATGAGCACGTACATTTGTTTCCGAGTCATGGATGTTTATATATATAATAAGTATATTTACAAACAAAAAAGTATTCTTGGAAATTAGACCAGAAGTGACTTTTTTTAAAAATAATTATACTAGTACCTATAGGAAATATTTTAAAAAGACAAAACCAACTGACAACAATTTAATATTAAAAACCAAACAATCAAACTAACCAAACGAAAATACAATTCTAACAAAAATAACACAATAAGAGAAATAACAAAATAAACAATAAGACACTAATGAAAATATATACCGACAGAGTGACGTTCTCACGATGTTGTTCCCACGACGATCCAAGTAAGAAAGAGGGCGGTGCTAGTTGTGCGCCGCCTTATATAGGTCTTCCCCCTCCTAATCTCTTCTTATCTTCTACACGGCCTTTCCTGACAGGAGACCGTCCTCGGGCTCCATCTTCTAGTTTTGAAGATCTGTGTCCAATGTTGGCATGGAAAGTCTGGCTGCGTCTTCATTGCTTGCAGATGAAGTGCTGATAGGTATCCCCATCTGCTGCATGCCAGAGGTGCAAGGTTCTGGTTCCTGGTCGGTAGCCTGTTCGGACTCCTCGTTATCGTTGTCTGATTCTGCAAAGGAAACAAACAGCCCGCACAGGATCAATTTTATAAGATAACAAAACAGCTACTGTTAACAAAATAGCTGTTGATGAAATGACTCCTTTCAGCAATACTCATCTCAAAAGCAACTAACTTTGGGCTAGCCTTGTATAGCCTACACACAATAAGTGTGAAACATACAAATACCTAAACCGAACACCCGGGCGGGACTTGTCAGAAGATCGCCACCTCACGACTCGTTAGAGGCCTAGGTGAGGCATAACTTTGCGTTTGTAAATCGGTTTACATACAAGCATGTCTCAAACCAATCCCATATAATTATATCATCGAGATGCTTATCAATAAGCACTTTTACCCATTAAACACAATAGTCATAGACCAACCTGTGGCTTGACTCCATATGTACCACTGCTCCGAGATAACAAATGTCTGAGAACACCACTCCAAGACCATAGGTCCGATAAGGCTACTCCAAGACAGTATCCCTTCGTGAGCTGTTCCCAAGGTATGTTCCATATACTAGGTAGCATGTCCGATGCGCTCCAAGACAGAGGCTCACCCAACAACATGAAACCGTACCTCACTTGAAGTGTATCCGTCAATTTGATATAGCATGTCCGATGCGCTCCAAGACAGAGGCCTATTTCAAATTGCAAGACTCGACTTCCCTTTAACATCGTGCAACATTATCAATCCCCACAATGAATCCCAACAAGAAAGCACTCATGAGGTTAATATGAACCTCTTTTACAAACAAACAATATCGGATTCAGTGAAGCATATTGCTTTCATGAAAATAGGCAAAACTCATTACATAAACTCATTATGCAAAAACATATCACTCACCATTAAAGAAGGCAGAACACACATCGGGAGTCCATTCCCCATGCCACGGGATCATGTATTCCGCGGCTGCTTGTGTCGTCTTGACGTACGAGCCAGTCACAAGATGCAACTCATAGCGACCATGTGGGAGTACCTTCGCCACACGATACGGCCCTCGCATGCACGAATCCAGCTTTCCAGTAGATTGTGCCTGTTTTCTCACAAAAACTAAGGAATTCAAATTAAAGACACGGGGTGGCTTCCGCCCTTGATTAACATAGTCATCTTCACGTTCTCGATTTGCACGGAGACGTTCAGATGCTCTTTGACGACTCATTTCGCGAAGAGCTTCACGATTGGGGCTGGAACCTTCAAAGGCCACATCGCGAACCAGACTACGAATAAGTGGCGTAGCAGCATCAATACCTATCAATAGGTTCAATGCTGACTGCTGAGTTGTCCTTTGTTTTGTGATATTGAGAATCAACTGCAGTTTCCACATAACACGCGGCCACTTTTGCTGTCGATGATTGCACTCAATACGCACCATGTTAAGCACTGTGCGACAATATCTTTCCACCTGCCCGTTGGACTGGTGCATTTCAGGGGTTATGAGGTGAGTGTCGCAACCCATGTCTTTGACCCAATTCAAAAACTCAGTACTCTGAATCATGCGGCCTCTATCGGCTACTATTAGTTTGGGGGTCCCAAAAAGGGAGACCATGTTGGTGAAATGTTGTTTTAGTTCGCTAGCGTCTTGTCGGTACATTGGATACAACAAACAGAATTTGGAAAACGCGTCTACAATTATAAGTACATGGCGATAACCGTCGGCTTCGGGAAGTGGACCTAGGGAATCTAAATGGATAGTTTCAAAAGGTGTATCTGGTTTTTCCCAAGAGTGAATAGGCTGTAGAGGGGCTCGGGGGACTTTTTTATGGGAGAGGCACACTAAACAGTGTGTCACATACTTTTGGACAAATGCCCTTAGTCCTGGAAACCAGAAGTGTTTTGTGACGAGATCAACAGTCTTATCAATACCGGGATGATCGTGTTCGTCATGAAAAATTCGTAAAAGGCTAAGTCTATGTCCTTTCGGGATATAGCAGAGAAATTTGGGATCTTCACCAGTAGGTGCAAATTTTACGTAAAGTATGTCGTTCTTATAAACATAGCGACTGGAGTCTAATTGGCCATCCGCTAATTTTTGAACAAGAGACCGAGTCTCCTCATCGGAAGCCTGAGCGATCTGCGCCCAATTCAGGGGTTTTTGAACCGTGCATACATTGACCGGATTCCGACTAAGATAATCGGCATGGGATAGAAGGCTACCTTTCCTATAGTCCAGGCTAAAGTCATAATCTTGAAGGTATATCCACCACCGAGCCACCCTTGGCAACAAATCTTTTTTACGCTGTGTAAGCTTCAATGCGTTACAGTCGGTGACCACAGTGAATCGTATACCCACAAGATAGTGCCTGAAATACTGAAGAGCCTTTACCACTGCAAGGGTCTCAAGCTCATATGAGTGGTATCTACTCTCAGCTCCCTGAGTAAGCCTACTGAAGTAAGACACCACTCGTTTACGATTGCCTTCATGCACTTGCATTAAGACTGCTCCGTACCCAATAGAACTCGCATCTGTGTGGACTTCTATTGGTAATGAAGGGTCGTAAATTGCAAGCACTGGCTCACTCGTTAGACATTCCACAATGTACTTACGAGCAGCCTGTTGTTCGACTCCCCAATTAAAACGTACTCCCTTTTTAGTAAGTGCCGAAATACACGCAGTCTTCTGGGCAAATCCAGCTATATACCGCCTAAAATAACTGGCCAAACCCATGAATTGACGGACCTGCTTTACATTTTGCGGTTCAGCTGAGTCAATCAAAGCCCTCACTTTTTCATGACTCGGCCTAACCTGACCTTCACAAATTGATCTACCCAAATATTCAATCTCTGTGGCCAAGAACGAACACTTTTTCAAATTTATAGAAAACCCCGCTTTAGTCAACGTGTCAAGAACCTTTTGTAGGAGAACAAGGCCCTGGTCAATGTTTTGGCTCATTATTAAAATGTCGTCTATGTAGACGAGAATATCACCAGATTCAATCAGTTCGCGAAGCGTTTTTGTGATTATACGTTGGTAAACCACTGGAGCATTCGCCAAACCGTAAGGCATCTTCAAATATTGATAATGCCCTTCTGGTGTGACGAAACCCGTAAGCGGAATGGAGTCCTGATCTAATGGAATCTGATGAAATCCGGTTGCCATGTCAAGGGAACTGAAATATTTGTTATGCCCCAAACGATCTATATAGTCATCTATACGTGGCAACGGAAAACGATCTTTAATTGTGATCTCGTTTAATTTACGAAAGTCCACGCACATCCTATCTGTACCGTCTTTCTTTTTAACTAAAAGAATCGGGCTCGCGTAATCAGACTGCGATTCCTGTATAATTCCCTTGTCCAACAAGTCTTTAATTATATCACGGACACGAAGAGTCTCAGCGTGAGAAAGTTGGTACGGCCGATAGTAAACAGGAGTGTTGGAATTGAGTTTAATGGACATACACCCTGTATTTACCGTTGACGTTGCAGTACCAGAAATAAAATACTGAGAGAAATTATTAATTATATCCAACAACTTATCCAAATATCCATCAACTAGGGGTGTATTAATTGGAACTGAAACCTCAGATTGTACGTTCATTATCCTATCTAAGTTATTAACGCTTCTTGTAAGTGACTGACTGTCTCTAGTGCGAACGTATCTAACACCACCGTCCCTATTAAGAACATCGGTTCCTACAATAACCGGCGTGTTCATATATTCGGCAGATACTACAAACAAATCTACTTCGAGGGTTAAGCCTTCAAATTCAATAGGTAACGTCACATAACTTGTACTCTCTACTTCTTGAGTACCTAACCCCTTCAAAGTACGAAACGCTGGCTTACGTGAACACTTAAAATGTTTAAGCAACGAAGACGAAATTAAAGATATAGTGGACCCACTATCAATCAAAATATCGACCGCTACACCCTGTATAATTGCCACAACTACATCACTATTGTTGGTGTTTACAAACCCATTGCAAAAATTAACACTATTTTTGTTTGCAGCTTCCGATCTCTGCTTAGCGAAACAGTTTTCGACTTTATGACCCGATTTCTTGCAAAAACTACAAATTTCGGACCGAGAGACAGATGTAGGGTTATTCGAGGAATTATTTGACGAAGCGCTTGGTTGTTGGTCGCCTGCCTGTGTCCTAATTCACCGCAAGAGAAACACTTAATGTCGCTTAGATTACGCTTACGAGAAAGATCTGTAGTTTGTTTATCTCTTGCAGAACGGGGCACGGCACCTTTTGACATACTAGTGTTATTTGGTTTAACGTAGATTGAAAAGTATTCCACTAAATCATTGGGTAACAGCTTGGCGTTAGTTGCCGACGCTCTTATGTTGGGATCGGTGATACCGCGGATTATTATCGCCGAAATTAGCTCGTCACTAAGTCCGCGCACTATTCTTAAACGAAGTAATGAACGACGCCCGTATTCCGCATACGTGGAATAGTTATCGGAATTCTTGGTCATCACGTCATACAAAATATTCGCGACGTCGGGTACTCTAGGGCACAAAGGCTTGAATTCTCTTTTAAAATTGCTCCACGTACGGTCATTACTTACCCATTCGTTAAGCCATGATCGAGCGTCACCTTTCAGACAGTTACCAATACGAAATCGTTACGGAATCGCATTCGAAATCGTTCCAATTATTTAAAACTTTAGCGCGATCGACCTCCGCACACCAATCATTAATATTATGTAAGGTAGGATCAAAGTTAGAAATATAAAAGTGTTGTGATCTACCTGCAGTATTAATTGATCGAATAGCATCCACGATACGATCGGTTACCGTAGCTTGTGCCGAATTCGAATTTTCATTCTCGTTCCTAACTAAATGGTTCGACACATGCACAGATGCCTGCTTAGATACACGTCCCGATACCCGTAACGGTGGTGTTCTAGAGCGAGAACGCGAATAACGACAGTAGTTATATCCGCGAGCTGGTGACATATGTTGAGACACAATTTCTCTAGGCAAAGGTGAAACTAAACGACGGCGACGCTCCGGTGGTGACGAATGACGCACACTACGCGATTCTATTCGACCCGGCGATCGTAAACTGTTACGTTCCAGCGACGGTGTTCGCTGGCGCCGCAATGCCCGTCGACCACGTACACTATCAGACACTAAAGTTTCATCACGATCACATGAACGCACTGGCAGTGGTGAAGCCCTCGTTTTATCTTCCAGCGCTTTAAGGCGAGACATCATCGTCTGTATCTCGAGCCTTAAAGCGTCGTTTTCATTAGAGAACCGCTCACGGTGTCTACTATTTTGCCGCTCTTGACTATTGCGACGAGAATCGCAAAGGTCACGATGAGAACTATAGTCGCGACGCGAACTATTATTGCGACTGTCGCAGCGACTGCGACTACGATTACGTTTGCGGTCTGCCATCCTAACGCACTAACACAAAACAGCTGGAAAAGGAAACAACAAACTAACCGAGCAACAAACGAGCACAACTTGTACCCACACACAAGTACATACACAAAAAAAAATGCAACTATCTGAACCACAATGGAGAAAAAATATCGAAACCAAAAAAATAAAATAATTGAGGGTGGTTTTGTGAAATAGTGGGCAGTAAAAATGGGAAGAATCCCACTTCTGATCTTGGAAATTAGACCAGAAGTGACTTTTTTTAAAAATAATTATACTAGTACCTATAGGAAATATTTTAAAAAGACAAAACCAACTGACAACAATTTAATATTAAAAACCAAACAATCAAACTAACCAAACGAAAATACAATTCTAACAAAAATAACACAATAAGAGAAATAACAAAATAAACAATAAGACACTAATGAAAATATATACCGACAGAGTGACGTTCTCACGATGTTGTTCCCACGACGATCCAAGTAAGAAAGAGGGCGGTGCTAGTTGTGCGCCGCCTTATATAGGTCTTCCCCCTCCTAATCTCTTCTTATCTTCTACAGTATATAATATGTAGTATATCAACTACGTAGTGTCCACGACACAAGTTATTCAAGGCATCCACAGGACTTGCCCGGTTAAGTAGAAGCCAGTCTTCTCAGACTGAACTGCGAGATGCCCATTCCAAAAAAAAAATTGGTTGTTCTTAAAGTCGGTTTACGGACGATAGATTTACGTGATAACGTCATAATCATTATTTTATGTAATAAAACACGTGGAACGGTGGAACGTTACTATGGAACGTTACTATTTTTCATGAGTGTTGCTGGTATTATCAATTTATAAGACGTTATCACGTCAAAATGACGTGTAAAAGTGTTTGAGAAAACCTACTTGCTGAATAAATATCATTTATCATATATAATTTATCATTTATCATTTATCATTTATCATTTATCATTTATCATTTATCATTTATCATTTATCATTTATCATTTATCATTTATCATTTATCATTTATCATTTATCATTTATCATTTATCATTTATCATTTATCATTTATCATTTATCATTTATCATTTATCATTTATCATTTATCATTTATCATTTATCATTTATCATTTATCATTTATCATTTATCATTTATCATTTATCATTTATCATTTATCATTTATCATTTATCATTTATCATTTATCATTTATCATTTATCATTTATCATTTATCATTTATCATTTATCATTTATCGTTTATCATTTATCGTTTATCATTTATCATTTATCATTTACCGTTTGAGATGTTACGTAACAAGGACACTTTTGAGTCGGCCTGTTTTAAAACTCCGCAAAAAACGTCATAATCATTATTTTATGTAATAAAACACGTGGAACGGTGGAACGTTACTATGGAACATGGAACGTTACTATTTTTCATGAGTGTTGCTGGTATTATCAATTTATAAGACGTTATCACGTCAAAAAAAAAAAATAAACGACACAAGCTTTGCTTCGTGTGGTACTAGGTGGCGCTGTGTGTTAATGTCCAGCGATATTCATTTATTTATATAGGAATATTTTTAGAAGTTTTGAAGCAGTTGTGTTTACGGCCACTTTATACAAATATTTGAAAAGAGAAACAAATAACATCGGATTGCACTTGATCACTCGATCAAGTGCAATCCGATGATATTTGATAGTTTCCAATTTATTTTAAATTTATGCTGTAATAATAAATTCTCAACACTAAAGCTTAATAATATTGAAAATTACTTTAGTAAAATACTGTGTCAGTAATTATATTATGGAATGGAAAATTATGTTCTGTTAATCCAATATACGTATATTATGTAATTTAATTAAAACGCTTTAATTAATTAACCAACATATTTACGAAAAATTCTTTTGATGTTTGTGAATAAATTAATGAACTACAGATGATTTATCAAGTCAATAAAACAATCAGTGCCAATACACTTTATTAGTAACTGATAGATTTAAGCTGTGGCGTTGGATTTGCTATATAAATAATGTGTTTAATCCTCTCCATAAACAAACAATTTTCATTAAAAATCAAATTAGAGAAACAGTCCTGTCCTAAAGACTCGAAAGAATCGCAGCGATGCAATGTTATCGACATCTCGTGTATTTCTACATTATACAACTATATCGCTTGATCCAAAAATACTAAGGCTGTGAGCTCTACGAACCCGCACCAGGCCCACGTGGTATATGACTCCCTGCTCCCTCTAACAGAGGCTTATTACCCAGCCGTGCAAAGGCAGATTCAGCCTGATTCTCACTCTTCTCTCGTCTGTGAAGCCCAACCGAATCGGTCTGACGCTATTTTTTAACTCTATGTCTACTTCGCTAACAGTTTACAAACAATTGAAAAAAAAAATAAAAGAGTAGACTGTGGTAATAAGATTTTTTAACGGGGCTCCATCGACTACGCTTTTTAGGGAAATATAAAGTGTTTTTAGGTTAGGTTATGTTAATCAGTATTTCTCAGGAATGGTACATTATGTTTTCATGAGAGTGGTACCACTTGGCAAAGAGGGACCCCTTCTTCTCTCCACACCGCGTGAGTTGACTACCATCGCATGCATTTAACGAAAAATAATGGGATTTATTGTGAGCAGTATGTTCGTTTGACAATATTTCTAGAGTTTACAATATCGCTAGAGAGATTACAATACAACGTGTTTGACAATTTTAATAAAAACGCGCCTGCATCATTGCCACTTGATAAAGTTAAGACTTTACCAAGTGAAAATGACGCTACTGAAAGTCTAGCAAGTGGTGAGCCACTTGCCAGACTTTCAGTTTCATAAGTGATTTTTCTGACCTCTACGGTAATATAGTAAAACTTCTTTCTTTAAAAAACTGTGCAAACTCAGGTGAATATTTCTATAAGAAGGTCGCGGGTCAACTTCTACTTTGAAAGAGCATTTACTTTCGCAAATTGGTATGAAAGCGATAAGAATCTAAATGGATTCAGTTAATTAAATCTTCTTTTTAATCTATGATCTTTCAAACATGTCTAAGGTAAAAGGTTTTTTTAAGGTAAGCGGAACGAATATTGTGAAGTGAAGAATCAGGTGTTAGTTTTCAGTCTATTTATTTATCGGGTAGGTAGATATTATATGACTCATGAGATTATGAGACGAAATAAAATTGGGATAAGGGCAGCAACATGATGATGATGTCAATTGGCTTTTTCCCTACTTTATTGGGGTCGGCTCCAATCCAACCGGATGCAGCTTATAGATCTCACTTACACAGCCCATAATCAGTAAGTACTGGGAATATGAAAGACTGGTGCAATTGAAAGACTGGTGTCACAGACTCTCTACTTGATGGTAGATTGCTTTTAGTTTTTCATCAGACCTGTATCATTTACAAATTCATGCGAGCGGCTGACGCATAATCCCCCGTCCACCATGCAGCTGACGATTTTTTCAAGCTCATTATGATGTAATCTAGTTATGAAAAATATATATCAGCGGACATGCTATGACTTATTTTTTTACAACTTTCGTAACCTCCCAATCCTGCACCCACCGCTACTTGAGCAGCTGACGGTTGGTTTACTTACACAATGGCGATGACAATCAGCCGGTTTACTATGACTTTTTTATTTGTTATGAACGTGCCAATTAAATGAACAAGTACTACATACTGAAACTTTTTCAACGACTGAAAAAGTGCTGTGAAGACTGAAATTCAACGTTTACCTAACTAGGATTCTGGATTTGGGTCCGGTTGATGATATAGAGTTTGCATAATTTACATGGATGTAAATATAACTAGAAAAGTGTGGCGGCACTAAATATCTCTACCGACAGGTACAGGTTGTTAAAACTCCTCTTAACGAAGCCGAAAGGCTTGCTTGGTTAACGACTTTGTGCAGAGTCTGTTTATACACCAGGTATATCAATGCCGATTATTAAAGGTAAATATTGTTAATGAACGAAACTGATGAAAAGAGATAATATTGTTCTTTCGGTATGCAAAATTGCCTTTGATCTACTCACGCGTAAAATATGAAGGCCACACTTTCCTTTGGCTGAATGGCTTTTTACTGAAATAAAAATCTATTCTCACATACAGTGTGCCGACGTGAAGGAGCTCGTAGCTAAATAATATCAGCCGCTCGGGATCGATCTTTAGGTTAAGCCATGCTTGCCTAGGTTGGTCTGTGGATGGGTGACCACCCTTACATATGTCACCGTAAAATTGTCAAATACGTTATATTGTAATATCTCTAGCGATATTGTAAAGTTTCGAATTATTGTCAAATGAACATACTGCTTACAACAAAACGCATTATTTTTCGTGAAATGCATGCGATGGTAGTCAACTTACGCGGTGTGGAGGGAAGGAGGGGTCCTCCTTGCCCAGTGGCACAACTCTCATGAAAAGATAATGCACCATTCCTGAGAAATACCGATTAATATAACATAACCTTAAAACACTTTATATTTCCCCCTAAAAAGCGTAGTCGACGGAGCCCCGCTTCGCGGGGCCCCTATTTCCGAGTGCAGGGTTTAAAGGAACCTAACTAACCTAACGGGGGGGTTCCCCAAGTTCCGATTATGGGGGCAGAGATACTTCCGTATGTTCAGTTGACAATAATTCGAGAGATTACAATATCGCGAGAAAAAACACGTTACATTGTAATATAACGTGTTTGACAAATTTACGGTGACATATACATAATTTCCTTCGTGTCTTGGAAAGCTCGTTATGCCGTTCGTCCCGGCTGTTATTTGACCATCTTTGAAAGTCGTTACAGGTAGTCAGTGGCCCCAAAAGTCTGACACCAGTCTTACCAAGTGGTATCGCATTTCTCAGAATTAACTGGGTTGTGGAGGTCAGATAGGTAGTCGCTCCATGTAAAATACTGGTATTCAGCTGCATCCGGTTAGACTGGAAGCCGACCCCAACATAGTTGGGAAAAGGCTAGGCAGATGACGATGATGTGTACCAACGTGAACCTACATATTCCAAATATTGCGACGTATCTACGTCCTAATAACCTAAAACAAAAACTAAAACGCGGCTTCCAAAACTTCGTTTTCATATATATTCATCCTACTGGCTTCGATATCATCAAATAAAAACAAGCAATCGCAATAAAAATCATTCCCCTCAAATAACAACACACAACTTCAAAAATCTCCACTCAACCCGCAATTCAAGCAACAGATTTACAACCCTTTGTTACTAAAAAATAAAGAACAATTTCCCTCTTATCAGCGTGGCGATACCGAGAGAATTAACGTGGCCTACGTGACTGCGGTCTCAAAGACCGAATTATACAATTTTTTTCCTCAAAAACCCGGGACTTGTATTTGCGAAGCAAACTGACTGCCCATATCTGATTCGATAGGCTTTTCAATGATATGAACAAACAAGGCTTTTTGGGACCGAATTTGTGGAACGATTTTATTTGGAATACTGTCTCGTTTGGGGTTTTTTGGGAAAGATCTTCACTTGTAGGACAAACGATTCTGTTTATTTCATAGGTGTTTGACCGGATTAGGTACAGAGAAGGAGACTTTTGCGGACTTTACAAAACATCATGCCTGTAATGCCAGAATAGAAAAAAGGTTATATTTGAAATCATTTTGAAAAAGCGACATTCCGACACAACCCATCGCGAGTTTAACAGCTTTATGCCAGACACAACACCCACACACTATAACATTAGTGATCGATACATAAACAATACAATGCTGAAAAAGATTAAGACAGAATAGGGATGAAAGTCTGACTGACTGAAAAAAATGTCATTCTGACTCGCTGACTAGCTATCCACGCAACTTCGTCTGCGCCACGTAAGAGAGAAAAACGAAAGAAAAAACATCCTCGTTTTTGCAACATTTTTCATTACTGCTCCGCTCTTAATAATCGTAGCGTGATGTTGTATAGCCTAAAGCCTTCCTTGATAAATGGACTATCCAACACAAATAGTACATTGTAATACAAGGGGCTAAAATTACTCATTATAGACGAGGTAGTTTTACTACCGAGCTTCAGCGAAGTAGTAAATAGGAACCGAGTTATAATGGGATTTTGGCGCCGTGTGTTACACCGTACTTTTCACTACGATTGTGAGAAAATAAAATAACCATATTTATATCGTTTTTTCCCGGCAACATAACTTCAGTTCTCTGTGAAGACAAATATAATATTGTGTCGTCTGTGGGGTAAACGTAGGAGATAAAAAGGAATCCTACTTATAATTCAAATATATAATACAGAAAAAATCATAAAATTTCGCGCCAATGCATTTTTTTATTTCTTCTGCAGCTGGAATGCAACGCACACATTCTGCCAAAGAGTTCATACGTTACATAGTGTGCGTTTATTGCCAAGCATTTTTATCAGCGATATAATCGCTCAACTTGTAATATGCTTGCTTACATAGTGTGCGTTTAATACATGTTTTAAATTTCGTCTCATTCAGTTCAAGAATACTTTGTGGAATTTTATTATAGCATCTCAAACAGTACCCCATGAAAGATGAGTTTACTTTAGCGAGTCTAAAGCCTGGCTGAACTGTAGAACTGTAATTGTGAACTAAGTACTGTAATTGTGTTAAAAAATATAATAAATAAAATGGAAAAATATTGGATACGTGTTTATTGTTTTATCAAAACATATAAAAATTTACGAAGAAAGAACGCGACAAAGATCATGTGTGGGGGGGCTTGTGACGTAACTTTCAGGTAAAAAATGTACTCAAATGTAACGTCACAGAAGTTTTCTTCAAATTATCGTCTTCCTTTTTTTAACGTGAAAAAAGAAAAAATATGTGTTCAATATTTTATTGAACATATATTTGACGGACTATTTAGATTTTGTTTTTTTGGCATATACCGTATTATGTTGAACGGTACACGCATTTAGTGGTGCAAGTGGGCCATAGTCTGAAATCCAAAACAAAATGAGAAAAAAATCACTATCTCTCAGAGTTTCAGTATAGTTCTAATGTGCTTCTTATAGAAGCAAATACTATTGTCAAGACAGTTAATTGGAATTCTAGAGTAGTTCAATTAAAAAGTTTCAATATTTCAATATTTTCTTCTGTCTTTATTTTTTTATGTTATTCGGCTTTTGACTGACCAAGAATACAACAAAATTGGTTTTATTGTAAATTTTGCAAATTAGATTCCAAAACAAAACGAAATCTTAGTAGCTGATGCCCGCGGCTTCACCTGTGTACAAATATACTAAAACATTCCTCGAAAACCACTAGTGAAAATATCATAAAAATCGGTGCAGTAGTTTTTGAGTTTATCGCAAACAAGAGAGACAGACACGGCGAAGGACTTTGTTTTATAATATTATAGTATAAGTAGTGATATTTTATAACACCTAATTTTTTTTTAATAATACTTCATGTTTTATCAAATACAGCTAGAAAAACTAAATATATATCAATATTTGTGCAACACTGAATTAATTATTCTGTTACGCCTGAAAACTGATGAAAACCAAATTAATAATTGTGATAACATTTTACTACAAGAACTGTTGTTAAATATGGTTTTGATATTAAAACCTGAATAAATTAACATTAAACATCGCTCTCAATGCTCTAATTATAAAACAATTAGTGAGAAAATAATAAAACTTACACGTGTCAATCAACTGCCTAGCTACATTATTTTGTTGAGATCTATTATTTGTGGATGGGCGACCAATAAAAAATATGAAGTCTACTACTTTGTCTGGAAAGCACGTAAATACAGTAGTTATAGGTAGGTAAGTCTGACAACCAGTCTCAGTAACCGGTAGTGTTAATGCACTGCAGTTACTGGATAATCCCAGTAACTGTGTTATGTTGATCATATAGACATCCAGTCGTTATATGCAAAATACTTTGAGAGCAGCGGCGGCCCTGTGGTGGCGGTCCCGACCTACGAGCAGTAAGTTGTAGGTTCGAACCCAGACAGGCGCATTACTTTATGTAATTTATACCATCACCACTGCTCTCAATAACGGTGAAGGAAAACATCGGGAGGAAACCGGCATGTCTTAGAACCAAAAATTCGAAGACATGTGACATCAGCACAATGTTTTAATTGCGTTACATTGAGTTCTACCACAAAACATGAGTTACCCAAAAAAAAAGTGGTTCTCCAGCAATAATTCTTGCGAAAAGTTACTAAGTTTGATGTACTTACAGAATGCTTGGTTGACGGCTTCGTGATGAGGTGGTTTACACCCTGTAGATAAAGGTCCCGATATTTATCACGAAAGATATCCCGTAAGTGACATTTTAAGTTTAGTTATGAACCGTGATAGTTTCAAACTTAGTTGTATAGATAAAATGATAACCACATAATTTCACGCTTTTAATCCCCGAAGGGCACAGAGACGTACCCAGCAGTACACCCACACTTTGCCAGTTCTGTTTAAGTGCCATGTATTAGGGCAAACCTATTGCAATCACCCGGGTATAATAAAGGCTGCTGCTGCGAAATTCCTGATTGGAAAACCTAATAGTAGGTCGAACACGCTATTTGGTTTACATTGTACAGTGTAATTTGTGGGTTAAACTGTAAACCAAACAGTTTGTTCGGCTGTACTTTGCCCGACCTGGGAATCAAACCCAGAAACTCATGACCACTAAACCAACGAGACATTTCAACAAACATAACTGCTGAATAAAACATCTATGTGAATTTTGTTTCGCGTTGATCATTAAAGCAATTTGGTTTCTGCAGTACGTGAATCTAGTTTCATGCAATATTATTGACACTAAAGAGCTTTGAGCCTTCGAGCCCAAAGATTCAAAAGCCAAAAGCTAGGAGGTACCAAAAAAATGTATATTGAGAACAAAAATTCTGTCAAATCCTACAAAGGGTCTTTATATAATTATTTACCAAAGCCACTCACACACAAATCACATGAAACAAACATCAACATAAACACAAAACATCTCACATCAAATTAAAACACTCATTTAAAACGACTCTTTTAAAATGTCTAAGAGAGTTATAAACAAAGTAATACCAGAATTGTCTCCCCTCAAAAGACACCACCTGCGCGTCACCCCTTCAATAATTCAAAGAATCTTTCTCTTACATTTTGGATAATGAAATTTTAATCATTTCTGTCTTAAGTCAGCACTTATAAGGCTGGGTAGATGATAAATTTTTTATGTTCCACGAAATTTGGCTGCTAACGCGTACAACGCATCGTGACGAAAATAATTTAGGACGAAAAAAAAAGAAAATTGCTGACAAGTTACCTAGTTAGATGCCATAGAATTATTGAAGACTAGCTTATGCCCTTCGCTCGCGTGGAGCTAGATATTTGTCCTTTGGCATCAAAAAGTATCTTATGTTTTAATCCAGGTTATAAACTATCTGTGTGCAAAATTTCATCGAAATCCGTTTGGCAGTTTTTGCGTGAAAGAGTTTGTATTGTTTGTGTTTTTGTACTTACGTTTTTGACTATTGTAATCCAAAATTGTATCATACGTTCTTTCCAAATAACTGCATAGCCTTTAAGCGGAGGCTTAGCATGCCTTTTCCGCCTTTTAATTAGTAATATTTATAGCATTTCTGTACATTTTAGTGTTTCCAAAATCTTTGTTTACTTTTGTGATGTCATAATGACAATGACAAGCCCAGTTTTTCTTTTAATTTTATTGCTGTAACTTGGAGTTGTAGGTTTTATAAATTTGATGTTAGACCTTCTTTGTTAGCCATTTTATTTTTCTATGTTCTAGAACCAACATTTTGAAATTCATAATTTCATCATGACGGGAAGCCGGGCCGGAAATATTCAGTCTGCGTCTGGGCCTCGAGCCAGCAACAAGCTGGAAATTACTCTGAAATATTTGACGTGGTCACTAAGCCGGCGAGATCTAGTCCTGGCGTCATTTTAAAGTCCTGAAGTCATGAAAAACTACAACTATTACTGCAATTACCACTATTGAGAGCCCCTGGACGCTGACTGCCTTGAAAACTTACTGCTGCTACTACTGCGGCTGCTACAACTTCTGCTACTCCTACCATTCCTACTTCTGAGAACCTGGACACAGACAACGGGTGAGCATTGATCCTCGAACCTTCGGAGATTGGCGACTGCGAGCGAGCCTATCACTGCGGCGAGCGGTTTTTGCCAGCTGCGAACTACCGTAACGTATTATTAAACCATAATTTCATCTCTTGTCATTTTCCTTTAACATTTTATACAATGCAACCTTACATTTTCCTCTCCACGGAAATGTAACGTTATAAGTAACAAACATACATCCAAACTCACACACTTTCGAGTATAAAATATTAGTAGGATAGGATAGATGTAGTATGGATGTTACTTGAACTATGAGAAATACTTTAACAAAAACACTGGAGTGCCTAGAAGTCTCAATAAATCTGCCCAGCTTTTGAACAGCCATCCAGTCTAACCGATGTAGGTACATTGAGCGACTCTGACTTCTACAACCTATTGAGTGCCATGTAATAGGGTGTTTGGCTATTAATTGAGCGGAAAATAATGCAGAAACCATGGCTGCTAGTATGTACTAGCAACATTGTTTATAACCCGTGAGAAGGCGCGCCTCGCGTTAGTTACACGGAGAGGCGCGCGCGAGCAAATTACTCACACTAATTTAAGTGCTCATATTTCTACTGTCATAGTACCTATTGGCTTATATGGATTTATATAAATAAAACAAGGTTTAAAAAGTAAGAAAATGAGTATTTTAATCTATACTAATATTATAAAGCGGAAGAGTTTGTTTGTTTGTTTGTTTGTTTGAACGCGCTAAACTCAGGATCTACCGGGTCGAATTAAAAAATTCTTTTTGCGTTGGATAGTCCATTTATCGAGGAAGGCTATAGGCTATTAAACATCACGCTGTGGCCATTAGGAGCGGAGCAGGAATGAAAAATGTTGCAAGAACGGAGTTTTTTTTCCTTTCGTTTTTGTCTCTTATGTGACGCAGACGAAGTTGCGTGGGTCCGCTAGTTAATACTATGAAACATAAATGCAACTTCTAAAACAAATAACAAATCAACTTATTTTATTTTCTAATTTTGACAGTCTTCATATAAATCACAAAAAAATTTAATCAGCTTGCACTACAAAGTGGTTGTTACGTCAGTCACTGCGGGCCAAATGGCGCGAAATGAGTGGTTTCGATCGATTTACAAAAAACTATTGATTCTATTAAAAAACTAAAACACATGCTAATATAATAGATTTATTTGCCAAAAAATCAGAATGATCTCATGCATATCAGTTTTTTTTTTTTAAGATATGTTTAGAGAGAAGTTCGGGATATTTTTTAACGAGTCACATTAATTGTATCATGTTTTCAAAACACTATCATGCTAGCATATATCCTGAAAAATTTCATATATTTTTCTGGTCTGGTTTATAGCAGTGAATCATATACTTTTAGTGATCATAAAACTCGCGTTTAGCTCATGTAATCGCCTTAAGTGAAATATGCTTATAAACTTAGAAATAAGAATAAGAATAAGAATAAGAATAATTTATTTAAAAAGAAGGTATTACAAAAGTATACATTTAAGTGCAGTAGAGTTATTTTTAACAATTGTATAATTAGTGCTTATAATTAAACTAGAATTACAATATATATAACAGTTGCTGCCGTTGCTGGTAACGAAATTGTCAAATACAAATGATAGGTAGCGACATACCTGATCTAGGTTTATTTAAACCTGTGTTTCAGGCCATCACTTTACATTGCAAAATTTAATTAGGACAGTAAAAGTTTTCAAAATAAAATCAATCTAATAACAATTACAACAAAAATCAAACCTGAAAAAAAATCTCAAAAAAATCATCCAAAATAACCCTCTGAAAATAAGCCTTTCAAGTCTTAGTTTTTGATTTCTAAGAGAAAAACTTTAATAGTTAGTTGGTGTAAGTGAGTCAATGACCTGTATTGCGATTTGGACTGGTAGCAACTACACTATTTTAATTGCTAAAGTTTGTAGGATTGTTTGTTTTCTTTGAAAGCAAAAATTATTTAACGGATTTAGGTCCATGTTCACCGAAAAGATAACGGTCTGATAATCTAAAAACAGCTGTCAGCCTGACATGTTCCCATACAAAAATGTGATTTAAACTGCTGTTTTTAGATAATCGGACCATTATCTTTTCAGACAATCATACCGTACGAACAAATAGGCTAGTTTCCACCATCATTAAATGGCAAATTTAATTAATCCGTCAGTTAGAATATTGGAAAATAATGGACACGTATTTTTTGTTTTTGTAAATCAATGAATACTGACAAAGATAAAACGCATCAAAACTCGGAAGCGGGGGCTCGTGATATCACAACGCACTAAACATTTTTAAAAGCTTTGACAATTTTGGTTTACGTAACAAAAGAAAAAAAACTGGTCAAATATTTTTTGCTAATTTAAGTGACGGACTAATTTGATTTTTCAAGGCCGCAAGCCTATTACCAAACGCCACCCGGGCGAAGCCGCTGACATCGCTAGTAAATTCATAATATTTCCTAGCTTGAGTTATTTTGAATGGCCTACTACTCTTGTCGGGGCAACAGGGGCAATGTTTTGGGGTTTAATTAGTCCCACAGAAGATCTGTTGGGTCGCGATAAGCAATTTTACGTTTATTTGTCAAACAGGACGGTCTGGTCAAACACCCTTCGTATAATATGGCAGCGGTTGGGTTGAATTCCCTTTGGTTGTATAGGAGCAAAATCAGGCGACTTACTCCTGTATATTTTAGTTTGTTCTGACACTTGTTCTGACACTTGGTCCTTTAATCCTTGAAAAGAATATTCCGCAACTTCTTAGTTAATCACAGCCAGCCTATAATGTCCCCACTGCTGGGACAAAGACCTCCTCTTTGTGAGGGACAGTGGGCCCATGGGTGGGCCTCATGTAATAGGGCGCGTACCTGTGGTCATAAACCGGGCACAAATTAAACCTTTGTGGGTGCCACTAAGATATTCTTGAAGAAAAAACCCAATGACGCTTTGCCCGTCCTTGGAATCGAATCCAGGACTTCGTTCTCAGTGGTTACGTCAGTCAATCAGATCATTATATCATAATTATCATGACTACTTAGTACTTAATCATCATCATCTTATACCTTTGCCATGTTACTGCAGGTCAAAACAAAACGCTGTTTTCTCTCAGCCCATTTATTATTAAAATAAAAAAGGTTTCTAAGACTCTTTATTCTTGCAAAAAAATCCCGGTGGTTTTACAGCAGTTTTGAAATAAAACTTCCGTACCGAGAAATATAAATGTCGCTTCCTACAATTTCCACAACAGAAGACGGAAAGGCTTACGCTAAGTCTAGAACTGTGCATTCATTATCATCACAGTCTTTTGTTTTGACCACTACGAAAATAACAACACCATTTCGGGCTCTAGTTCGAACGTATTTAAAATTGGAATCATTTTTTAAATCCAAAAATGCAACATTTCTGATGCTATTCTGTTTTATTTCTTAATTTGAACTTTAAACTCCGCTCATTCTTGCTAGGCCTACAAGAAACTGAAAATTAAATTATTCCGTAATGAATTCTATGAAAATATATTCAACACAGTAAAATAACCAAAATGATAAAAAAACCGGTCCAAAGAACTAGAATCCTAAAGATTTTTCCCATAATTATGCACTTCAAAATGTGGGGTTCAGTTGTAACTTGTTAGTGAGAAGCCAACTCTCGCTACCTGCAACGTAGTTTGAAAATCATCATTATTTTTATCGGAATCCAAACATTATTATATCGGAGTATTGCAGCCATATTGCAGCAATATTTTTTATCAGAATTCTGTACTCATGTTCATTAATATCCAAGAATACATGTTTTTTATCGGTACGAGTAATAAATACAGCCAACATTTTTCCTGGAAATATCGTTTTACTATCCAAAAACGGTTCAACTCAATTCTAAAAATTGTTCATTTAAAATTAAACAAAACTGTCGAGATTATTCAGGATAAGCCATCACCATCTTTAATATTATGCTAACTGAGCAGAACGATAAATAGTATTTCATTAAAGCAAAGTAAACTTGCTTCAAAGGCGTTATAGTACAACTGTACCAAAACACAGAAATGTTACCGAGTATAGAAATATGGAGGCGGCATTCGTGTGGAGTGCCTTGTTAGAAAAACTGTTTTAAGTTTCTAAACGCAACCTATTTCGTCACCGTTATTAGTTAATTTTGACAACTCGTGTCTCTCTATGGTTCGCCGTCTATGCGATTGTGTGTGCTCATTTTTGTCGTTCTAATAATTAAATAAATCCCGTTGTATCACCAATGAAAGTTTTCTTTTTGTCCGTATATCCAACACTTATGCCATGAAAATTGATTGAGATTAAAGATTTGACTTTGATTGGCTCAAAGTAACATTTAAGAACTGCGATCTAAAAGCCACGGTACCAAGTCAAAGTTTGTGGACTTTTAAATGCTTTTCGGCACAAAAATATGGAATAAGTCTAAGCTGGAATACAAGAAATGTAAATAGAAAGCCATTTCTAACTTTATGGGGATTTTCAGAATCGTATCCAGTTTACTTGAAACTGAAACCTGTGTTTATTTAGATAAAGAAGAAAAATTGCCAATGTTTTAATTTTTATTTCAACCAAGTTTGTTAAACAAATAAACGTGATCGGAGCCGCCGCGCCCCGTCTAGACGAAGTTTTAAGCACTAGTCCACATAAGAGTTTAAAGTGAAAGTAGATATTTAGTATAATACATAATTAACTCAAAATTCAAACAGTACAATAACGTTTTAGAAAGCTCCGACACAATTCCAAACTGTCATACAACACCCAATTATCCAAATCCATGCCGACATGAATATGATGACTTTTAAGCATTTCCCCGATATATCTATAGTTTTGTAATCCTGGTACCAATCACTGGACATGGGATTGCTACAGTCTCTGTTTCGTATAGAAGAATCATTTGAAAAGAGACTCTAGAATGTCGAAATTTGAACAGTTTTTGTAAATCATCCTCCAAGAATTATTGTTGAAATATGTGTTTTTTTTTCGTGCGAAATCAAGGCGAGGAAGGAACATGGATGGTTTTTGGTCAGAAAAAGTCTGACACTCCATTCCACCCCGCCCAGAGTGGGAGAAGTCATTTGATGATATCCCATCCTAAAAAAAAAACAAGGGGTCCCCCTCTGACCAAAAACCATCCATGTTCCTTCCTCGCCCTTAATGTTCCAGGGCCACGGCATCTCTTTCGAATAGTCCCGCAGCCTTGCAGGCTAGACCCCTTCCTTATGCTGACATCATATCATCATTAAGTCTCAAATATATGAAGAATAAAATATAAACAACAAAATATTCGTTTGCGTATCCTCGACACTTCTGTAGTCCTTGTACTAGCACTGCACTTTGGATAGCTGCAGTCTCTGTTTCGTAAAGGATCATTTGGAAGGAGACTCTGGAAGGATTATCCCAGTACAGTTCATTCATTTGACGAGGGTTTTTGAAGCTATGACGAAACGTTGCTATTTGTGCCTTAATTTGGGATGCTTCTGAAATTCATTTAGACGTTCAGTTAGATGAATTAGCTATTGAGAGAGTAGAGCAATTAGTTTTAGATTTAAAACTGTTACTGATAACTTAATTTTTGTCCTATGGCACAGAAACGGACGTAATTAAATAATTTATTTCTGAACTTGAAGTAATAAAAAATTAAAATAAGAGAATATTTAATTCAACTTACAACATAAAAAGCTTGTCCTACCTGAAAAAAGTTACGTAGGTAGCTACAAATCTTAATTCTAAAAACAAAAATGCGAAGCACACGAAACGAATACAACCGACGTAATTTGAGGCCTAATTCTTTTTCGCTCAGACCTTTTTTTAACTATCTAATGCTGTTTTACCTGTACCTAATGAGTTCTATAAAACGAGGTCACTTTTCAAACTCCGAACGAAATGAGAGGCAGAACTAAGTCTTATCTGCTAAAGCTCCATTGAATTGAGTTTTCTCGACGGCCATTGATAATTTTGCTAATTTTGAACGTAAAATGAAGTTATCAACTTTTTAATGTGCCGGCTGGGCTTATTAATTCGTTGGAGACTCTATGCTAATTATTCATAAGTAGATAGGTACGCAGAAACTTTTAACGAGTGCCTATTTCAATGTTGTCATAAAGTAACCAAGGAGTTTTAAGAGCAACATCGTTTATGCGTTGTAGTTCTGCTGAGCGGATGAACGTGTGACAAAAATCAATGAATTTTGAACCGAGAGTACACATTACCATATTATTTTTGTTACAAATGTGAAAAAAATTTACCGTCGCTCACGGAAAATCTAACAGCGCAGAAATATTGGGAGCTCAAAATAACAAACTATCACGGAAGATATCCTGTAAAAGACAGTATAAGATCAGTTTTAAACCGTGAACCTTTAAAACAGTGTTTAAATTGTGACAGCCTTAAAACTGAAATAAACAATGAAACGAGTTCCTATTTTCAGCTTTAAAATCGGTCCTTGCGTTACTTTTAGTCTAGGCGTTTGCGCTAGACATGCAAACACTTATTTTAATCGGATAACTCGAATTAACGTAGAATAAACGTAATTTAACCGAAGAAACCAGATTTAAACCACTAGAAACACTATTAAACTGTCCCAGAAAACGGATCACGTATCTAACTCTAAATAGTTCACCAAAAACTTTAATTTCCCTCGCAAATAATCCAACTACGTAGGTACATTATAATGCCGACGCTACATTTTGACTGTTCAATTCTCAGCCGATCTCATTACAACTTCGCACAGTTTGTTTAATTGGCTACCCACTACACGGAATTGAGCCACCTGAGCCAATTTAAATTGGCCTTCCCTGCCTCTCCAACAATCTCTCACCAACGACGGATAGGGGGAAATGTGAAAAATAAAAGAGCTCTCAATTAATTGGTTATTTAAATGCAACAGTGTCTGTATAGCTTTTGCAAGTGTAATTGTTGTTTTCAGTGGTTTTCAGCGCATGAAATTGTTGCATGGCCGCTGTGAGTAATGGCTTTACTGCCTTTGCTGCGGTTTGAGTTATATTAATATAGAAATGTGAAATCGGCGCCAAATGTTATTATTTGAACGCAATTTGACCGTGAATCAAATTAGATATGTCGAGGTTTTGTGTTCCATTTAAATTAATTTGCTTTATAATTAACTTTAGCGTTAATAATTTTGAAATGCTGTTTCTATTTTTATGGTGTTTTTGTATCCCTACTAGTGGATGGTCTTTTGAAAACCAAAAGGGTCCTTTCTCACCCAGCTGAACTAGCCAGTTACACTTATCTTTATTCTATACGTGTCATGAAGTCTTATTATGGGGAAAGCCATCAGACATTTTAAATTATGTTTTTGATATACTGGGACGCCAACGTACAAAGCCTGTTCTGCACATTTTAAGTACTTGGAATCATCATTATCTGCATAGCCTTTTCCCAGCTATGTTGGGGTCGGCTTTCAGTCTAGCCAGAGGCAGTTGAATACCAGTATTATGCATGGAGCAACTGCCTATATGGCCTCCACGAACCAGTTAATTCTAGGTGTCTGACTTTTTGAGCCACTGACTACCTTTAACGACTGTTAAAGATGACCAACGACAGCCGAGACCAACAGCTTACCGTGCCTTTAAGTACTTGGGAGAAGCAATCAAAAACCAGCAAACAATAATTACTTAACTTGATTGAAGATGACCACGTATCAACGATGTGAGAGAGGATATAAGATTAAAATGAATAAAACAGCATTATTTTATACAATCTGCGACATTTTTATTTCCCTAAACCTTCTTATTTAAAACATAATATTATTTGATTTTCAAATTCCTGCTTTGAAAGCCTCGTCGCTGAAATCTGCTGTTAATTTAGCACAGCAACGCCCAGTCTGGCGTTTGTCCGGTTGTAAGCCTGATGTACCTACACCAAATAATTGAACCACAGCTTACAGTGATGATGGCTTGCAGATGGAGGTTGTGTAACCTTGGGATATGTATAGAGTTGTAAATACATTTTCACCTCAACACGCTCAAACAAGCAGGTTTTGCTGTTTACAGACAGTGAGAAAAATCGGTTTTGCTACGAGCGTGAGACAAAGTAACTTTTAATTATTTTTTAATGCCGAGATCTGTGCAAGTCTACTCACAAAATTCGAAAGACTCACAATTAAAAAAAAAAAATTAAGTAATTTCATTTAAAATAAAATTTAATGCAATTTCATATTACTTATTTATAAAAAAAAAAAAAAGTTGAGCTTCTTTTTGTTACTTTTACTTCGATACGAAAAAAGCGAGAGATAGAAATAAGAGAAATATCATGTCGACTCGAAATTCGATTTTCAAATTCCATATCTGGTAGGCCCAAAATATAAAAAAAAAACAATGAAACGTACAAATACCGCTATTATAAATCGATAACCATAATATTTCATTTATGTATTTAGGTTTTAAATGGAAATTTGTTGTAGGTATTTCAAATAATCGAATTACATTTTTTATAATTAAATCAAGATGAAGAATGTTGAAGAAAATAGTACAAAGTTTTATGTATCCACTTATATATTTGTAGTTTTAACAATCTATAATATTGAGACAGAATACCGCGAGTGTAGTTTTAGAACGTAATTCAAATTTGTATTGTTTAAATTCTCTGTAACGCTAGCAATTATTAGGCCCAATGTACGCTAGCTACAAAGTACATAAATTTTGGATAATAAAATAATTAAAATAAATATGAGTGAGTCCAGTGACGAAGTCTGCTATTTAACACCCGAAGAATTGAAACATAAGGAAAACATGCAGAATTTTTCCTGCCTGAAAAGTCAAGCGGTAAATATCTGTACATTTTTTATATCTCAGTATGGTATGTTGTAGTTGTTGTTGTGTGAACTGTTTTATATTGTTTAGGAATGTGTTCTCTGTGTGAGGTGAAACGTATGTGTTACACGAGACCAAAGTTATTTGCACCTCGTGTCTTTAAATCACTCGCAACGCTTAGGATTCTAACCTAGAATCACTCGTTATCCTCGTGATTCAAATATAGAATCCTTCGCTTACTCGGGATTCAAAATCAACACTCGCATCAAAAACCCACTTTTCTCTCTTGTTGCACAAATAACTACTAATACAAGACACATTAAGTTAATTTTTATTTTTTTTAAGTACAGATTTTTTATAATTTGGCATAGTTTATTTACTGTCACCGATGACGCCATTGAAGCGGCAAAGATTTGAGTCAACTACATTTTAAATAATTTGTACAGGGTGAATTTTAATTAATGCGACAAAATGAAATTGGAGCTTCAGTTACAGTAACATAGTAATTATAAACTGTTTTTTCTACAATCTAAATCGTTAAAAAAAATTACGCGATTATCGTTTTCAAAAAGTCCATTGATGTTATTATCTTTATTTAAGTACGAATTATCGGTATTCCAGTAATATGCAAAATAAATAAGTAAAATTAAGGCAAAATTAGGTAAATGACCGCTATATTGAGCACTGCGATGAGTCGGACGAGATTTTTTGATACTTTTATTATTTTAACGGTTTTCGTAACACTGATCAATTATTTCGTAATTTTACATTTGATATTTTATACATTTTCTTGACAACACGTATTTAAGTATATTTAAATTTGTCGCATCTGTTCAATTTCACCCTGTATAAAAAAAAAAAACAAGTAACAAGATCCATAATAATAGAAACAGAAATATTATGAAAAGATACAGACAGTTTAACAAGCACCTACAGCAACGAACAGTCTCAAGGTGAAAATATGTCTGCCCCAGTATTGCCGAACATAAGAGCAGGGGCCGGAGTCTGCTATTTTTATTATGAATTCGTCATTCCAACAACGAACTTTTAGCGAAATGAGAATGGGATCGTCCTTCTCATTTTGCTAAAAGTTCGTAATCTGCCAAATTCATCATCATTTATCGGTCAATGGTCTCATAATAGAATTCTGTTATCATGACAGTTTCGTATTGCCATTATTATAAAACCGGCCAGATTTTATTTATATTATATATTTTTTCATAAATTATTTATTAGTGTTATACACAATCTGAAGGAAATGAAGTTCGTAAATGGCACCCGTCATTCATTTGTCATCGTGTACGAGATTACCATTCAATGCCATTTCTTTCAATGGAGTGTCAGTGGTTGACCATTGAAATGTCATAATGACAACAATTATGAAGTCAATGTAAGACTACTGTGACACTATTTTAATAGCAGACTTAAGGCCCCGTCCAGTCTGTTGGTGACCATTGACAGGTACTGAATAGGTATTATCGTGTTTGTGACACGAGGATGAAGAAAGAGGCCGTGACATTGTAAAGCAGATGTTAGGGCAAAAAGATTTTACGGTTAGAGAAAATTATGACGCGGAGTAACGTGTGTTTCGTAGTAAATATGCTGTGTTGAGCCTAAATAAATTGGGATAAGCGCAAGAGGATAATCAAATGGTTGTGTAATTAATAAAATATTGTATTACTACCTTTTTTTTTTTTTTTAAGGATGGGAAATCATCAAATGACCCCCCCCACTCTGGGCGGAGCGGGAGGGAGTGTCAGACTCTTACTGACTAAAAACCATCCATGTTCCTTCATCGCCTTTTACGTTCCGGGGCCGCGGTATCTCTTTCGAACAGGCCCGCAACCCCGGCAGGCTTCGGCCCTTGCGGGCCCCTCTCCTTTTGCTGACATCTCTTTGAGGCGCGCGTGGAACACGAACGCGCCGTCGACACGGCCTGTCGTCGTCGTTAGACGGCCGGACGGCTAGCTAGCCCATAGCCAGCCGTCCACAGGCCCGCATCTACGGTGGCCGGTAGCCACCACGTGGCCCCCGACGCCCGTTGCGTCTCCCGCGGCGGCCGGGAAGAGAGGATCTCTCCCTCTCTCGTTCCGCCACCTCCTTCGCTAGCATGACTGCTTCGCAGAAGGAGGCGACGGCTTCCCATTCCGTCTCGCTCCGGACCATGGATTGAACCAGGGCCGGACGCGAGAGGTCGCCGCCGCCGATCGCCGCCACGAGGACACGGCGGAGCTCCGCCCACGCGGGGCAGACTTCCACCGTGTGCTCCACCGTGTCCTCCGGTCGATCCTCGCAGTGAAGACACCCGGGCGTCTCCTCCCGCCCGATTCGGTGCAGGTACCTCCCGAAACATCCGTGTCCGGTGAGGACCTGCGTCAAGCGGAAGGTGAGGACGCCGTGGCGCCTCTCCAGCCACTCCTCAAAGATGGGACTTACCGCCACTATCGTGGCGTGCCCTGCACGGGGTTGCGACAGTCGCTCTCTCCATGTCGCCATGAGATCGCGCCGGAGGTCAGTCCGCTGAGCGGCAATTTGCCGCGGCAGCGGAGTTTCCCCCCGGCGTAGTACCTCCGCACGCCATTCGTGTAGGCGCGCGAGGACTATCGCCTCCAGATCCCATGGCGGCAATCCGGCAAGCAGGCCCGCCGCCTCGCGAGAGATCGTGCGGTACCCACGGACCATCTTTACGGCCACTACTTTTTGGGGCGCGTTCAGATGATGAGCGGCTCGCCGCTTCAACGAACGCGCCCACACTGGGGCCCCGTAGAGGGCCATGGACCGCACTTGTATTACTACCTCAAGCACACAACACACTTTTCCTAAGTTTCTAATTTATGCTTTATTTCACATTTAGTTATAAATGTATTTTGAAATTAGCATCTAATAATACTTAAGTACTTTAATGTTTGTTCCCAGTCGCCCCCGCAAGGATTGCCTCCGGAGGCAAATGGGAATAAAAATTCCCAGTCGCCTCCGGCGGCGACTGGGAAGTCATTGCCCCCACTTCAGTTTCGCTGTACATTGCTTTCTCTATCGAACAGAATAAAAGGATAAGGCAACTTATCCTAAACCTGCCTGTCTCTAAAAAAAAAGACCAAAGTGCATTGAAATATTTATTTTGATTTTGATATCAATAAACTTGTTAAAATTAAACATTTAAACTGGTATTTTGTATCACAGATAATCAGACTCTTAAAGACAGTAATTAAATTAGGAAAGTAATACATAGTAATCATTTCTTCATAAATACTTATTATAAACAAGGCTGCAAATATCAATATTCATAGATAACAGTCTTTTTTTATTATGGTCAATTATTGATTTACCATTTGTATAACCTTATAACACCCACATAATATATATTTCTGGAATACTTAACATTTAAAATTAGTCATAAATTTCAATCACAGATAATTCGAGCATTAACAATAATACAATAATTTTCTTAAAGTTTTGGGCTAAAGATAAAAATAAATAATAAAAATATTATAACAAAAATATTCTAGTACCTACATCATTAAAATACAGATAAAATCAGACTTTTTCGTTTCGTTAGGTACTATCGTCGATCATACACTTAATCGTTATGCAGTATTCGTAAAACAATTCTTAGTTAAGATATATTATTATCACAGATTAATCACAGTATTTACAATAATTAAATTACACAAAATCTCAAAATCTAGAAAATACAGAAAGAACCATTATATATAATTATAAATCACAGAAAGAATCGTAACAATTAGTGTCGTAAAGTTTCTAGAAAATGTCCCACTGTCATTTCTCCATGAACAAACTCGAGTTGAATTTCTTGTATGAATTCATCTCTAAATATCTGTGTAGCCTTTCTTTCTTTTAACGGATTTTTCTGTTTGATTCTGCTGTTACAAACATTAGAATATGAAGAATCTTGTCGCAAAACACTCAGTAAATGCACGAGGTTCGGATGTTTCGTACTAATTTCGTGGTTAAGCTTGTTGTGCCAACCTTCTATATAATTTGTAGTTCGATGCTGTTGACCATATACACTCCATACATTCATGAACTCTTCTTTGAGCCACTGTCTTTCCATATACGTTCGGAATTTTTTTATATTTTCATCTTCACAAGGTTTGCGTGTAATGTATGACCAACCTTTCATAATTTTAGTTGCTGGTAACAATGGAAGTACAGCGCTTAGCTGTACTTCTCGTATTTTACTTGGATGATTTGACTTTGTGATACCGAGTTCTTTAGCTTTAGCCCACACTGCTTTGTTATAGTGATAATAACAGCCGTGGACTATCACAAGCGGAAAAACTGATTTAATGGCATTCATGGCTGCTATTTCGTAATCTGTTTTATACGATTGTGGATTCCAGCCAGGTATTTGTGATTTGATTAATGAGAATAAGATAAAGTAAGATTTCTCTGTTCTGCTACTCATAAGAGCATAAACCAGTGGCAATATATTGGTGTTGTTCACTGTGCTTCCTAAGTCACCGTGGATTGAATAGAGTTGTGAGAAGGGCTGCGTGCATGATTTGAAGGTTCCATCGCTACTAAATTCCGAGATCTCTGTCATTGCATGTTTTGCAGTTTTAGAGCAAAAAACTATGATTCTCAGCCCACTTTCAGCATAATCTGCCAAAACAAAATCTTGATATTGTGATGGAATTTGTACTTCTCCCGCTTCTTTACAACATAGTTTCTCTACACCCGCTGCTTTATTGCGAAATCTGTACAGTGATGATTTCACATTTGTAAACTTTGGTAATTTATTTAATACATCTTGGTTTGTATTTTCGCACGTGGCAATCATGGAGTTAAATGTTTGAGGGACAGCGGGAAACTTTGTTTGAATCAATGTTTGCTTGACTTTATAAAGGCGCTCTTCTATGTCATTTTTATTAAAATCGGGTAAACACAAATGATTTCCTTCATATATGATTGACTTGTCCTAAAACAAATAACGTCATATTATTTTCTTGATATTAGCATTTAAAAAAAATTCGAAAAATGTAATGGCTTTCAATAATAAATACATAAATCGTGAGACAACACACGATCAGTAAGATTTATCACTGGTGCTATGGTAACCAAATACAACGAAGGTTCAACCAAAAAGTGCTTATACCCAACACAAATACCGTTTTGTTAACACAAGTATTAGTGCGGAAATTGAACCTGTAATTCTTATGTCTAAAACGACGCTATTGAACATTACGTTAAACGGGTCGTTAAGAATGTTAAATCAAAATACATATATTTATTCATATAGACTACAAAATAAAGACTACCTACTCACTAATATAGTTCATAATATTATGGAAAGGTCTAAAATCACAAAAGAAGTAGACGCATAATTAATAGATAAATACAATAGAGTAAACAAATTTGGTATTGCCGATGATGCCACCTAGGAAGAATAAATAAAAATAGCGGCATTGGTAAAAACTACCCATATATATATAAATAAATACTTTACTTACTGCTATTTTTATAAGTCCCTTGCACTTTTTCTTCCTGTTGGTGCACTCCCAAGTCTCTGAGCCATTTTTGTTTTTTCTTTTTAAACAATATTGGTGACCCGCACGTAAAATTATTGTTCCATGACGTCTTTTTATATACACTAGGTCACTTCGACCGGAACTAGACGATGCGCCCTGTTCTGACATGATTTAAGATAACACTGATGCAAATATGACCTATTTTGCTTTTGAAACACAAAGCAACAAGTGTCATAAAAATTTAAATTAGACTTTATGTCGTTTTGTTAAAGTTCCTATTTATTTGACCCCAAACGGTTTTGTTGGTTGAGAGGTGGTGGAGAGGGTGAATATCCATTGTTTTTCTTATCGCTAAACCTGTTTTAGGTAACACCACGCATGCTGATTTAAACTTTGTCGTTTCCATTACAGTCCCTATTTTTTTTTTATCTCGGTAAAGTATCTCAAGCACAAAAGGACAACTGAGACAGAATACTAGATAATATGATTGATGACTACTACATAATCTGTGGTTAAGTGTTTTGAAATAATATTTTTAATTAGTTTACTTAGTAAATTATTCTGAACACACACTCTAGGTACATGTTTCAATAAAAAAAATGGGTTTATTCATAACTAGCTTTTGCCCGCGACTTCGTCCGCGTCCGCTCCCGTTTTTGCGACATTTTTCGTCACTGGTCATAGCGTGATGTTTTATATAGCCTATTTTCTTTTCCATGACAAAGCCTATATGCATGCCAAATTTCATCAGAAGAAAGAAAGAAGAAAGAAAGAAAACATATTTGTTCCGCCATTATAGACGCACACATTTAAAAACAAAAGAAAAAAAAATCATCAAAATCAGTTCAGTTGTTTTTTACGTGATTAAGTAAAAAAACATCCACACTTATAATATAGAGTTAGTGAACTCCACTGCTGGTGACGTAACCTACGACAAACTTATTACTTACAGTTAGTACAGTAGCCGGGTCTAGGTATGGAACCGCAAAATTAAATTTGTTTTTTATTTTATATATTTTCCGGGATAAAATGTACTCAGTAGGGTGCCCAGAATACTAAAGAATAATCAAACAAAGTTTCATCGTAATCGAACCAGTAGTTTTTGCGTGATGCCTGAACAAACAGACAGACAGACAAAAAAAAATTTTAATCAGATTTTTAGGTTCGGTGTCGGTCTAGTAACACCATCTGCTACTTATTTTTTGGATTTTTTAAATGTACAGAATTTTCACTTCTACAGATTTATTATAAGTATAGATATAAACATTATTTTTATATTTACGTTTAACATTTGGATACGCAAGGTAAAATAACAAAGTCTATGTTGGAAACTTTATTTCAATGTTATCATCAATCAGATAGATGTAGGTTTGGAATAAATTTCCTTATTATTTTATACTTCACAAGAAACAAAGCAATGTATACCGAAACTGAAGTGGGGGCAATGACTTCCCAGTCGCCGCCGGAGGCGACTGGGAATTTTTATTCCCATTTGCCTCCGGTGGCAATCCTTGCGGGGGCGACTGGGAATAAACGCATTATGTGTCATTGCACTACATATTATTTTACCATCTTTTGTACCACATTTATTGCAAATAAATAATTTTGATTTTGATTTTGAAGCCTGCAGTTTGGTAATTATCAACGAGATTGTACTATCGACATATTCTGTGTTAATCCAGGTTATAAAACAACTGTGAGCCAATTTTTAAACAAAATCCGGTCATTCGTTTTTGCGCGTCGATACATCCAGACATCCCTACATCCTCCCATACATTCGTATTTTTAACCGACTTAAAAAAGGAGGAGGTTTTCAATTCGTCGGAACCTTTTTTATTTTTTATGTATGTTCCCGATTATTCGAAGTCGGCTGGACCGATTTGAATTATTATTCTTTTGTTTGAAAGGGTATACTTTCCAAGTGGTCTCATAATCATCAAATCAAGTCAGGATCTGATGATGGGATCCTGGAGAAATACAGATAACTCTTCAAATTTTATAGGCACACTTAATGCGATTTGGGTAGTTTTAAAAAGAGTACTTTCTTAAAAAGGTCCGTTTCAATTTGGTGCTGATCTGATGAAGAACTTCGGAGATAGACAATGGAACTCCACAATAAATGATAGCAAATGTGTTGGGATTGCTGAAATCTTATGTCTGTCTATTGCTTATACCAGTTCATAACATAACATCACGCCGGTACGCTGTGAAAGGGTAAGCACAAGTAAACCACTAAAAAGTGAAAAATAAAAACATTTTTGCAAAAAATAAAACCGACTTCAAAACACACAAAAAAGTAAAAATTACCTTAGCTTCAGAAGTCGGTGACAAAAAAACCAAGTAAGTAAATTAATCAAGCATAGGTCACCGACTTCTTTGAAGTTTCCGGTTTTTTGAAGTCTGTTTTATTTCTTGCAAAAAAGTTTTTTATTAGAGCAGCATTATTATTTTTAGGTTAACAATAAATGGTAAAGACCTTAAACAAAACATTATTTTTGTAATAAGAATACCTATTAAAATATGGCTCAGCATTATAATTAACTACACAAAGGATAAAAGGCTCAGGCCTGATTATTTTAAGAGAACTAGACCTATTTTTAGAAACATCGAGCCTAACCTGATCACAGTTTACGAACCTATTTTAGGTTGAGGCCACACTAGGCAGCGATTTGCGATGCGACTGGAAGAGCGAAACTTGGTATGGCTACATTACAAGCGAGATTCCGGCGTATCTATACTTATAATAAATCTGTAGAGAGGTCAATAAATTCTGTACATGAAATATATTTACAAAATAACTATCGGGGGGTGATTAGTGATCGATACTGATGCCAAAAATGCAATCAGTAAAATTTTTGTCTGTCTGTCTGTCTGTCTGTCTGTCTGTCTGTCTGTCTGTCTGTATGTTATTTATAGAAAAAAAAACTACTCGACGGATTTTAACGAAACTTGGTACAATTATTCTACATACTCCTGAGCAGGTAATAGTATACTTTTCATCACGCTACCATTAATAGGAGCAGAGCAGTGAAAGGAAATGTTGGGAAAACGGGAGAAGTTACTTGGTTATTTTAGCTTCCGGCGCGTGTGCAGCCTTAATGGTTAAAGCTACATAGAAATCATGTATAACAGAAATATTCCACATAAAATTATATAAAAAATATCCCAGGACAGCATATGTCTATCTTTTATAGTTGACTCACAATAACACGTGTAACTCCCGATAGCTTAGCAGTTCGGAGATTTGTTATTATTATATTGTTTACTCTTACGTTTATAATATTCTCACTCAACCCCAATTTTGAAACTTCACGCGGGCGAAGCCGCTGGCAGAAGCTAGTATTCTAATAAATCCGCTTCAATTTCGCTATGTTGGCGTAGCCGAAGCCGTGATTACAGAAATGTTGTTCCGATGGCATACAAAAATCACAGATCGCTAATAATATTTGATGTACAGTGTAGTCTATACGTGAGCATTCATGTACTTGCTTTAATCGCTCATATGTCGCAGTTCGCGTCGCGGCCTAATGTAACCTCATCCAAGTCCTACATAGGACTATTCACACAGATTCTTGCCGAATTATTTTCCGCCATCTCCCTATTCATGGAGAAAACATGCAATTAACCTTTCCCTTGTATAAAGGCGAACATATTTCCACTACCACATTTCAATAACCATCAGAGCTGAATAGTTTCATAATTACCTAGTAATTAATAGTGAAAGGTTTTTGCGCTGTCAGTACATTACTGTACACACTCGTTGAAAGCTCCGAACGATATTTTAATGACACTAAAATTAATTACTGTTTCATCTGAAAAGTACATTTGTATTATTTCGATTTCAATTTAAAACTTAAACGTATTTTTGGATGAGTGTGACGTTAATCTGTTGAATTATTTTTGGATTACAATGTTTTAATTGGGAGGAGCTCGTAGTTAAATAATAACAGCCACAGGGGTCGATCTTTAGGTTAAGCCGTGCTTGTCTAGGTTGATCTGTGGATGGTCACCTCGGAAAGCACGGTAAGCTTACCGTGACCACCGAGACTAACAGCTGTTAGTCTCGGTGGTCGTTTGTAGATCTTTGACAGTCGTTACAGGTAGTCAGTGGCCCAAAAAAGTCTGTCAACCAGTCGTACCAAGTGGTATCGTATTACCCAGTACTAACTGGGTTGTGGAGGTCAGATTGGTATGGCAACTCCAACATAGTTGGGAAAAGGTAGTAGATGATGTTGAATGTTTTGATTCGAATTGAATTTGTAAGATTAACAAATAATAAACTGCCACATTTATTAATAAAAAGGCAGCAACACATCGCTTATTCTAGAATTTTTGGGGGCAATAAGAGGTCATGGTCGATTCCCCAAACTGTTGTTGAGATTTTGCATCAGTTTCGCATTAGTAGCCACGGAGTGTGGATTTGTGCCCGGCTGATGGCAAATGGGTTCACCCCTAGAACATGGGACTTGAAAATAATTGGCGGAATGTGGGTGTACTTTTAAGTACATTTCTGCCAGACCCTTTTCGGATAACAGGCGTGATGTTATGTTATAGAAGACCGAAACAAAAAACCAATATGTTGGTTTAGTTTGCCGTATCAATTCAGAAACAGCAATTGATTGAAAGTACTGAACCGTTGCGACCATTGGTTGCGACGGTATGGAGTTCATTCAATTACTACCTTCATACATGTTTCATTTATTTGAGGATTATTAAATAAAAAAAAACTTTTTTTTTACCACGTTAAATCATTTAAATAGCATTTCACAAATGTATATCCAGGTGGGATGATGAAATCCGTGTCCACGGCGCAGGTGTGTTACACGCACGCCTCAAAGAGATGTCAGCAAGGTGAAGGGGCCGGCAAGTGCCGAAGCCTGCCGGGGCTGAGGGACTGTTCGAAAGAGATACCCCGGCCCCGAAACGAAAAGGGCGAGGAAGGAACATGGATGGTTTTTGGTCAGTAAAAGTCTGACACTCCATTCCGCTCCGCCCAGAGTGGGAGAAGTCATTTGATGATATCCCATCCTAAAAAAAAAAGGGGTCCCTCTCTGACCAAAAACCTCCTCCTCGCCCTTTATGTTCCGGGGCCGCGGTATCTCTTTCAAATAGGCCCTCAACCCCGGCAGGCTTCGGCCCTTGCAGACCCCTCCCCTTGTGCTGACATCTCTTTGAGGCGCGCGTGGAACACGAACGCGCCGTCGACACGGCCTGTCGTCGTAAGAGAGGGGTCATTTGATGATTTCCCACGCGAAAAACTTAATCTAACTTCATCAATCTTGAATGAGCAGTGGTCAATCTAGAAATCTAGCGTTTAATGTGACCTACTTGCCTACTAAAGATATTAAACTTGCTTGAGCGAAAAACTGAATGGTATTCAAGAGTGGGAGGGTCCCATTAAATCGTCAGCAGATGTGGAAGGTTTTACAGGCGTTCTGTACAGGCGGCCCGTGTTGGAAAGCAAAACCAACTCATTACCGATGTCCGATAAATGTACATAATAGAAATAAAGCTGTAAGCTACGGGATATTTTTCGTGATTACAATTATTGTCAACTCAACATAGCGCTTGCAACAGCGTCGAAATATCGATAGCTCATAATAATTGAAAATTACGTAAAATATTCCACAGATACTAATAGAAGCTCGTGGCTAAATAATAACAGCCGCTCGAGTTGATCTTTAGGTTAAGCCATGCTTGCCAAGGTTGATCTTTGGATGGGTGACCACCCTTACATACGAGTACCGAAAAGCACGATAAACTGTTGGTCCCGGCTGTCATTTGTCCATCTTTGACAGTCGTTCCCAACAGTGGCCCTAAAAGTGTGACACCAGTCTCAGAAAGTGTTATTTTATTACCCAGGTATTAACTGGGTCAGACAAGCAGTCGCTCCATGTAAAACACTGGTATTCAGTTTCATCCTGTTAGACTGGAAGCCGACCCCAACATTGTTGAGAAAAGGCTAGGCAGATGATGATTTTGGAGATACTGGAAGTTCATTTCATCATCATCATCATCTCAGCCGAAAGACGTCCACTGCTAGACATAGGCCTCCCCCAAGTGTCGCCACATTGACCGGTCCCTTGCGACTCGCATCCACCGGATTCCCGCAACCTTCACCAGGTCATCGGTCCACCCAGTGGGAGGTCTTCCAACGCATCGTCTTCCGGTTCGCAGTCGCCACTCCAGAACTTTTCGGCCCCATCGGACATCCGTTCTGCGAGCAATGTGCCCTGCCCACTGCCACTTAAGTTTAGCAATTCTTCGGGCTACGTCGGTGACCTTGGTTCTCTTGCGGGTGTCTTCATCGGTTCTTTCGAAAGTTCTTTTACAAACCGAGAAACATGAAAAGTACAAGTTTGTTTAAAAATACTATTTGAATTAAATTGAGTAAAAAGTCGTATTTACAACTCTGTAAATTCCCAACAGTGATTGCCCCAACTCGGGGCGTGACTATGGGCGGGACACCACTCAACACATTAGGAAGCAACCCAGACGGTGATGGAAAATATGTATTAAGCTGTGAGTAACAACATCCGTCGTCATATAAGTTATCTTTAATATACCAGCAAAATGTGGATTTACTGACTATTTTAGCATTGGAACTTACAATATTTTGGGTTTAAGTATAAGAGAAAAAGATGTGGAAAAAGGTTTTCAGAGGGAAAAATTTCCTCGTAATAGTGTCACGGTAAAATAAAGGTTCATAATTTTATTTATTTTATTTTGCGTACCATAGGTTTAAAAAGGTGTTAAAATGGGTTTACAGTTAAGAGCGATTATGGACCCTATTAGGGCACACCAATAAACAAGATTATGTCTTGAATTGGAGACTGAACTCAAATGTTCTACAAGTGAGCTGTAAGGTTATTTATTCGTAAGAATATGCTGTGTTTTGTATACGTAGGTATTGTATGTATGTATGCTATTCTATTATAGGCTGCGCTGCTTAACTATAATGAGTGACATTTTTCCCTGAAGCTAACTTTAGTTTCCAGTCTAACCGGGATATTTCTGAATACCTGTATTTTACTTAAAGCGACTACCTATCTGACCTCCATAATATTGAAGTTACCCGTGCGAATTAATTCACGTTTTTAAGACACAAAACAAAAACACATTTGACGCAAATAATTAGTTTTTACGCCGATTCAGTAGAACATCTAGTTTAAAAATAATAAAGGAGAAAGCGTATCAGTAGGTAAGTATTCTTCAAAACACGCTCAATATTACTTAAAATAGTTACGACCAGTAATGATGAGAATAGCGGTTTTTGACCTACCTACATTTATTCAAGTTCTTAAGAGGGTTGCGGAGCATGCGAATTCCATACAAACGTAATACCAGAATAATTTGTAAGTCAAACATAAAGGGTGTAAAACACCTCTTCACGAACCCGAAAGGCACTTGTTCTCCCCATCATTGCAATCATTTTTTTGTTCTACACCATACCTGGGAACCTTCTAGTTACGGATATATCGGGGGTCAAAGTTACAACTTTTTGACAAGTTTTTTTTCAAATACAAATTTGTTTTGTACGATTTTGACTTTTAACACTTCCACGACCTCCATACTATTCAATCCATCCATCAGCACAATGTTTTAAGTGCGTTACATTGAGTTCTACCACAAAACATGATTTATAACCTCAAAAAAAAAAGTTGTTTATCAGCAACAATTTTTGCGTAAAGTTACTTAGTTTGATGTACAGAAAGCATGGTTAACGGCTCTGTGATGAGGTGGTTTACACCCTGGGTAGTGTGTATTTATTTTGATTGGATTACAGAATATATAGGTTAGGTTAGGTAATCGGTGTACATTCCTAATATGTGTTTGGATATTTGGAATGTACACCGATTCAAACAAAGTTATGAGAAAAATATTGTTTTCTATAGAAATTTTAAAGTCCTCATATCTCGTCTTTACATCATTGACCTTTCAAAATATATATTTGGGAACATAGATATTCTATAATGCAATCGAAAAATATACACACTAAGAATATGTTTGATTTTCATATTATTTTGGTATTACGTTTGTAACGTCAATGGCGAGTACATCACTCACCTTCGGTTTTCCGACGATATTGTGGTCATGGCTGAGACCATGGAGGACTTCAGTACCATGCTCGATGACCTCAGTAGAGCCTCCAAAAGAGTGGGTCTAAAAATGAACATGGACAAGACGAAGGTCATGTTGAATGCCCATGTCACATCCATTTCTATCAAGATCGGAGACTCTACACTCGAAATTTTAGACGATTATGTATATCTAATAAATATATAAATCATTTTTTGTTTTAGAACTCAACGTAACGCACATAATACATTGTGCTGATGGATGGATTGAATAGTACGGGGGTCGAGGTGGTGTTAAAAGAATCTTACAAGAAAAACTTGTATTTAAAGAAAAACTTGTCACAAAGTTGTAACTTTTACCCACCATATCTCCGTAACTAGAAGGTTCTCAGGTATGTTTTACAACAAAAAAATGATCGCAATGATAGGGAGAACAAGTGCCTTTCGGCTTCGTGAAGAGGTGTTTTACACCCTTTATAGAGTGACCGCACAGCAATTCGTCCAGAGATACCACAAACAAACTATAAGTAACACAAAGTTCGGAACGTCTCGGTACAAGTAGCTAGCTGTATCTGACATGCCTCACTTACGGACCGTAGTAGAGATGCACGATATTAGATGTGCAACGTTTAAATACAAAACGACTTCGCAAACGTTTCCTTACATAACACTTCATCCAAAACATGTATGTGCCTATGAATATTATTATCACCCTCATCATTCTAAAGTAAGTTTTACAATATATTGTAGGTAATTGTAACATTTTATAAAAGTTAAACTAACGGCTCGCTAGTTTACATATAAGCCCTGAGAGGTTTTCGATGTGTGGCTTGACCCAACTGTTATAGATTAAGTTTTTTAAGATATTAAAATAATTATAATAATCGATTTGGATCCGATAAGATTTTAGAATCGTATTGGATCGCCGGGTTTCTAAGTATCATTACGATACAATGCTTGGATTGATATTTTGTATCAATCCAAGCATTGTATCGTATTCGTTAGTATCGATTCAAAATATCGGAGTATCATATCATGTTGTATTGATACTGTATAATATTGAATCGTATCGTACATCACTAGCTGTAACTGACATGCCTCACTTACGGACAACTTGGTAACTTCGAGATCGATATGTTGTTTGCTTACCCACTGTTTGTTTTGGTCTAATAATGTGGTGCTGATGTAGAGAAATTGATATTGTTAGTCACTTGTGTGGAAAATACATATACATTTTTGTCAGTTGACTGTTGTTCTAGTGGTGGACGTGGTGATTCCCAGGGCAGAGGTAACAACAAAATCGCCAACTTTCGGTCGCTGATTACTAACAAATAAATTCGTTTACAATAATTATGCTTACGAGAAACGCATGTAGGATGTAGAAACTTTTTATAACTCGCAAGCATCATTATTACAACCAAATTTATTCCTTAGTAAGTTGACAAGTCGGACAAAAAGTGATTATGAGTTTTTTCATCGGGAATTTCCTATTAGCAGCCGCCGAGTCTGCATTTGCCCCTGGTTGATGGCAATAGGCTCGCTCCCAATAGGCCTTTATAACTGGCAAACCATTCGGGGATAAACCACACGAGTGTACGACACACGCCGACAGACAATACGCAGACAGACTGAACACCGACAACCGACTTGATTTCGACGGTACACTTCACCGACAGGACATTTTCCGACAGGCCTGTTCGCCGACAGGGCTCATGAGCGACGCAACTTACCTCCGAAAATCAGATAATATCATCATGTTAAGATACCTATCAATAAAAATGCATAGAAAAAGATACAAACAAAAATAATTTATTTAAACAAACCTCTTAGTAAACATAAAATTAATAATTCTATTGTGCCAACTTTCGACAGCGTTTTGTGTGGTAACCACACAGGTGTGATTTTATGTTAATATGTCAATTATTATTAGTTTTTAATGCAGCAACATAACCAGAATTTCCGATCATCTTCTGCCTGGCCTTTTCCCAACTATGATGGGGTCGGCTTCCAGTCTAACCGGATGCAGCTGAATATCATCATTTTCCATGGAGCGACTGCCTATCTGACCTACACAACCCAGTTAGTATTGGGTAATACGAAACCCCTTGGTAAGACTGGTTGTCAGACTTTTTGGGCCACTGACTTCCAGTAACGACTGCCAAAGATCTACAAATTTCATCCGGGTCCAACAGCTTAACGTGCTTTCCGAGACACGGAAGACACTCGGTATGTAAGGGTGGTCACCCATCCACAGACCAACCTAGGCCAACACGGCTTAACCTATAGATCGACCCGAGCGCTGTTTTTATTTAGCCACGAGCTCTTCCAACCAGAATTACCAATAGTTAACTTAATATAGAACTAGGAAGACAGTGTGAGAGTATGCCATAACCGCTCACCATTATATGTATATGTATATGTCACCGTAAAATTGTCAAACACGTTATATTACAATATAACGTGTTTTTTCTCGAGATATTGTAATGTCTCGAATTATTGTCAACTGAAAATACGGAAGTATCTCTGCCCCCATAATCGGGACTTGGGGCACCCCCCCGTTAGGTTAGTTAGGTTCCTTTAAACCCTGCACCCGGAAATAGGGGCCCCGCGAAGCGGGGCTCCGTCGACTACGCGTTTTAGGGGGAATATAAAGTGTTTTAAGGTTATGTTATATTAATCGGTATTTCTCAGGAATGGTGCATTATCTTTTCATGAGAGTTGTGCCACTGGGCAAGAGGGACCCCTCCTTCCCTCCACACCGCGTAAGTTGACTACCATCGCATGCATTTCACGAAAAATAATGCGTTTTTTTGTAAGCAGTATGTTCATTTGACAATAATTCGAGACTTTACAATATCGCTAGAGATATTACAATATAAAGTATTTGACAATTTTACGGTGACATAATTATGCATGTAACACATACCATAACACAGTACAGAAGAAGAAAGTTACTCAAGAACGCATGCACTGTTGTTACTGAAAGTACCTTCGATTCCACATGCCATGCCCAGCCGAGCGGCACGGAGCAGCGAAACTGAGAAAATAGATTTATTGACCGATATATATAATCAATTGTGAAGACTTGAATGTAATAATTAGTCTTTGTACTAAATTAGAGTAATTTTACGTTGTATTGGTCTTAACACGCTTTCCATAACAATGAATAATACAGTGATGTGAATAGAAATTGGTTTTCCCAGTGTCGGTATTTATACTGGGTATTAAATTAGTAGATTGCATCAGAAATTCCAAACTGAACTGATGCTGGCTTTACAATTGCTAGGTTGAAATGGAACTGGGCACTTTTGCCGCATGTCGGAAGAGCAGGGGACAAAAGATACCACTCAGTGGATGCCAAATAGCAGGAAACGGCAACGCGCCAGGCCTAGAAGGAGATGCTGAGATTAGTCCAGCTAATCTCAGCATCTCCTCTCTTTCTTTCAAAGGATTGGTCAACAATCGCAGTACCAGAGAGCGCTGAGTGTTTTACACCCAGCATATGCTGAGTTAGTTACCCTTTCGTTATGGGCATGCTCAGCGCAGTTGAGCTGTTTTAATTAGGTAATTGTTAAGCTGTTTGTCGTTATAATGTATCTGTATGTGTTGCTCTATTGTGTTGTGCTGTCTATTAACGAATAAATGCTTATTCTATTCTATTCTATTCTCTGGACTGCGAATAGTGGAAGGGGCTTTGTCCTCATCGTCATCATCATCATCATTTCAGCCAAAAGACGTCCACTGCTGGACATAGGCCTCCCCCAAGTGTCGCCACATTGACCGGTCTCGTGCGACTCGCATCCCTTTGCCCTGCAGTGGGACAATATAGGCTTACAATAACAGTTATTTCTCGGCCTACCCTGGAGCATCAGCTTAAAACACTATTTTTTTTTTTTTATAATTTCACTTTACTATTTCTGACGTAATTTTTTTTTTATAATTTCACTTTGCTATTTTTGACGTATTTTTTTTTATAATTTCACTTTGCTATTTCTGACATATTTTTCTTTTATAATTTCACTTTGTTATTTCTGACGTAGGTACATGCGCTTTGTTTAGAGTGATATCAAAATCTATATTAATGATACACATTCAACTTATTTACGTAACGTTAACACCGTCCGCATCACCTCAGTTCTAGGAATCCTTTACTAATCACACTGATTCTCCAGTCCAATTTATCTGTCAATGTATTAATGTATCTACAAAGAGGCACAACAAGCAGATTATGAGATAACTCCAGTATTCATTAATCAGGTTTCAATAATATCAGTCGTATCGAGAGTAATGGGCGGTCTGACAGCATCTCGTTAGCTTCTAGATTAGTCTGCATATACGACCAAGGTTTACGTAGCTTGTGTTCAGTGTGGGCTTAATTAAATGGACTGGTTTGCGTTTGTATTGGTTTTCTGAAGTATTTTCAACCGACTTCCAAAAAGAGGAGGTTATCAATTCGTCTGTATTTTTATTTTTTTTGTTACCTCAGAACTTTCGACTGGGTGAACCGATTTTGATGATTCTTTTTTTATTTGAAAGCTGGTGCTTGTCATTTGGTCCCATTTTAATTTACTGAAGATCTGATGCTGATCTTCCGAGATATACAATGGAACTCTTCAAAAATAGACGGCAAATCTGCAGTAATTGCTGCAATCGCTTGTAGGTTCATTGTTCATACTACATCATGACGTAACATCACGCTTGTATGCTCTGAGGGGGTACGCAGATGTGTACAATACTCCCAGATTTCGACAATGTTTGTTGCCTCTGAACTTTCGACTGGGTAAACCGATTTTGATGATTCTTTTTTTATTTGAAAGCTGGTGCTTTTCGTGTGGTCTCATTTCAATTTGGTTAAGATCTGACGCTAATCTTCGGAGATATAAATCGAACTATTCAAAAATACACGGCAAAGATGCAGTAATTGCTGCAATCGCTTGGTTGTTTATTGTTTATATGTAACATAGTGACGTAACATGGGGACGCTGATTTAAACATGAGTTATGAGAAAAATAAGTGATGGGAAATCATCAAATGACTTCTCCCACTCTGGGCGGAGCGGGAGGAAGTGTCAGACTTGTGCTGACTAAAACCAATTCATGTTCCTTCCTCGCCCTTTATGTTCCGGGGCCGCGGTATCTCTTTCGAATAGGCCCGCGACCCCGGCAGGCTTCCTTACATACGCATCGCCCTTCAATGTGCTGACATCACAGGTGGGAAAGATCCGTTATTTTCCCGTCCCCGGGCTCTTAGATTTCGACATATGACCCGCTTTGCTAGCATTTTGATCGGAAAGTATCTTACAGGAACGTTATAAATATTGACAGATAATCAAGGATAATTTAGCATCCCATTAGTGTTATAATTATCAGAATCAGATCTGGAGTCCCGAATCTAAACTTACAAAATTTACTCCTTTGTAATATTAGACAGTACTGTTCGACTCCTGATAGGGGCAAAATGTTTTTGTGATTACCATGGAAGTTTGCTCATAATTATGTATAATGAGTGTACATTTACAATCAAAAAAGTTTCTATTTGTATGTACCAACTAGCTGGTGTCCACGACATAAGCCTCGTTACTAAGTGTGGCACTAGATGTCACTGTGTGTAATGTCCAGCGAAAATTTATTCGCTAGAAATTTAAACCGACAAATTTTGGTTTTTTCTCTTTTAGAAAAAGAGATTCTAGAAATTTCTCTAATAGATTGTATTAAAATATTAGAATGCGTGTATATCTAATAAATTACCTCCCTAACTAGTGTCGTAAATTATATTTGTTCAGTCAAGCAGGCGTTGTAAAAATAATGTAAAACCCTTGTTAGGGCTTGTTTTATCACAGTATACTCGTGTTATTTTGAAACCTAATGTAAATAGCGAAAGTTAGCAGGTTTTTTAGAATTATGAACGTTTTAACATTATTATTTAAATATTTAATTTTTTTTTAAACCCCGACGCAAAACCGACGGGATGTCTTACTTTTTATGTTTCTCTGTGTGTGTGTGTGTGTGTCTTTCATCGTAGCTCTAGAGCGGATGATCCGATTTTGATTTTTTTGTTTGAGAGGTGAATTATTCGGGAGTGTTCTTAGCTATGTTTGATAAAAATTTGTCGAAGATGGCCGCTGCCACAAAATGGCGGATTACATTTTTATTTCACAACTCCTTCAATATGGATATCAAATGAAAGGGCTTGACTAGTACAATAATGTAGGTACATTAAAGAATTTGATATAAACAGACTCTTCGTGAAGCCGTCACCCAAGAATTCTGTACATCAAACTAAGTAACTCTACGCAAACTTTTTTGCTTGATCTTTTTTATTTTTTGTTAAATTCTATTTATCTTGTTTTAGATATTTTGTATACATTATAAAACATTTGAATACGGGTATTTATCGTGAATTTACCTTTAATTTAATCCCGACGTTTCGACCGGATTCCGTTTCCGTTTTTATTTTGTATAGTAAGCAACGAACTATAGTCGGGCTTAGGTTGTCCCCCCATACTAAAGTACGAATGCTTTAACATACATTACATTAAATTGTTTTGTTGGTTAAATTGAATAGTACAGGGTTCTTGGAGGTGTTTGAAGTAAAAATTTTACATAAAAAATGTATTTAAAAAAAAACGTACGAACTTCGACCCTCAGTATCTCCGTAACCAGATGGTTCCCTGGTATAGTCTCTAACAAAAAAAAAATATAGCAACGACGAGAAGACCAAGTTGCCTTTCGGATTCGTTTAGGGACATATAATTAAAAAAAAATGATTATTTCAGACTAAGTAATGTCCATACTTTGTTAGTAGCATACAAATTAAATATCTTAAGACTAAGTTAGTAGCAATGTATGTAGGTATGTATCTTATACCCTTTAAAAAATATCTGCGAACGAATCCTTTTCCTTGAATAGCGTAAACCAACAAAAAGACACACCTATCAAAATAATTCGAAAAACTTTTCCAGAACGATTTCACGGAATAATATCAGAATTGCGCTAAACATTTTTTTCTTTAACCGTTTTCTTGTTTTTGAAATTTGTGAAAACAAATCCAATTCCCACGTCGAATGCTGGATTCAAATCAATAGCGTGTGGAAATTCAATTTGCAAGTCTCTCGTAGGCAGACGCGAACAGTTTTCAGTAGTTTATAGAATTTAAAAGGTAAAAATCTGCGGTGAAACGGCTGTGTCAGCTGTTTTGAGATCTTGAACGAGTTGCAGCTGCTGCAAGTATGGAGACTACTTATTTACCCGAATTCGGACACGTAAGAGTACCTATGTAATAAGTGTTCATCTGGTATCAGGTAGGTACGTACCGTCGAACAAGCTATTTGGTTTACAGTTTAACCAAATAGCTTGTTCGACCATCCATATGTGTAGACATATGGTTAACTACAATGGTAAACTACAATGTTCTGATACATGTAGATGTATCAGAACATTGTAGTTTGAAAGACATTTTTAAAGTTTCTGTCGTAGACTATTGTTTTTCTTGTATATATTAGACTATTGTTTTTATTGTATATATTTTGTATCTTCATCCCCAAGATAAAGTAGTACACAGTGACGGCAAAATTTTTGATAAATTCATGGTTAAGTTTTCGAAGAAACAACCAACTACGTGATTTTGCATCGATTATCGGCCATTTTCGATAACTTACTGACAGGTATCGGTTTCAGTAGGTTGCTATCTCTGTCTGTTTGACATGTTGTTCATTTTGGTTAGAAACAAAAGTTACAAAAAAAAAAAAAACTATGAATCAAGTATCAAGTGACGCGGATAGGATATAACAAGCTTACTTTGTTGCAGAAACACAGATAGCTACAGACGTAGGCATATTAACCAACATTAGATGTTGGTTATATACAGGGTTATTTTTTGTTTACACTAAACCCGAAAAGGGGTCATTGTACTCATCATTTTGAACAACTTTTTCTATGGGACGAACCGTGAAATCGCGAAAAAAAAATCAGCTGTTCCCTACATTTATGTTCGCATAACTCGTCAAAATGTAGGGAACAGCTGATTTTTTTTTCGCGATTTCAAAGTTCGTCCCATAGAAAAAGTTGTTCAAAATGATGAGTACAATGACCCCTTTTCGGGTTTAGTATAAACAAAAAATAATGTTGTATATGTCACCGTAAAATTGTCAAACGTTACATGACATTGTAATCTCTCTAGCGATATTGTAAACTCTCTAGCGATATTGTAAACTCTCTAGCGATATTGTAAAACTCTCAAAATATTGTACTCAGAACATACGGAAGTACCTCTCTCCCTATAATCGGGACTTGGGGCACCCTCCCGTTAGGTTTGTTAGGTTCTTTTAAACCCTGGACTCGGAAATACTGCCCCGCGAAGCGTGGCTTCGTCGACTACGCTTTTTAGGGGAATGTAAAGTGTTTTAAGGTTAGGGTACATTAAATGAAATGGAATGGTACAGTATCTTTTCATGAGAGTGGTACCATTGGGCAAAAAGGACCCCTCCTTCCCTCCACACCGACTGAGTTGACTACCATCGCATGCATTTCACGAAAAATAATGAATTTTATTGCAAGCAGTATGTTGTTATTTATTTCGAGAGTTTACAATCTCTCTAGTCATTTTACAATCTAACGTGTTTGACAATTTTACGGTGACATTTATAATTTTTTTCGTAAGTAATTATAGAAAACGGCTGGAAATGAAAAAAGACGGTCACTTAAAACATTACAATAAAATTAATAATTGTTCCATTAAAACCAGCACACATTGACAATAACAATGATAATACACAGTTTAATTTATAAAGGCAAAACCATCTGCGGTCAGAAATACTCATCCTCGTTGATGAAAACTAAAAACGTGCACAAATATGAATTTAAGTCAAACGGAAAATTCATTTGCCCAGTGAAGCGAATTGGAAAATTCTGTGCTAACACATTCCACTGTATCGGAAATACATATTTAATGGAAACGTTTGATTTGCTTTTAATTACTGATGTAGTCATTAAATTATGTTCCATATGAGAATTTAAATGTGGTACAAAATGAATTAATTGCCAATTTTGTTTAAATACTTAATTCACATGGCTGAGGAGTAAATTACGCGGGCAATACGTATTGGCTGACAGGGGAGAATAGAAGAACAAAATGTGATTTCAGCGCTGTCGCTGTGACGTTTTCTTGAAATGTCTCGTGTTTTGTTATAATGTGTCTTTACAGCACCTTGCTGAGATACCAGCCTTTTGGTCGTATTGGACAAATTCTTTTTTGTACTTTGTTTTCTTTTTTTAACAGTTTACTGACTAATTTTAAGATCTTAATGTACCATATACTCAGAAATAAATAAATCTTATCTTATCTTATCTTATCTTATTATTTTTCTCACTATGTTTACTTTTTATTAGTTATAATCATAATTTAACCATTTTTTTTGTATATTTGGTCCTGTCGGGCTAAAAATGCTTTTCCTTATTTTCTTATTTCTTTGACATCGAGCGATATGGAGCAAGGTCTAGGAGATAGAGACTTGATTAAATAGTATCGTACCATCGTTTGAAGAGATGCCAAGCATGTAAGTGATTCCCGCGCTTAAAGTTCTCCGGCCTCCATTCAGCCTGCGGGCAGCGAACTTAGGGCTGAAATATCGCCTGACTAACCAGGCTCAAGGAGGTGTTACGTTGCAATTCCTGCAAGCTTCAATGGAATTAAATGATGCCACGCCTGATCGGATCGGGCGGTCACAGAATGACTCTCACTTGGTGACGGAGCCGGCCCTTGGGATGAAACCAGTTGGGGGTGCGCGCGAATGAACTTCCCTTGCGTGTCCCGGACCTCCGACACATGGTAGTGGTAAGGATAGTGGGTTTAGAGTCGGTTAGAGTCTGATATGATCCTCCGCTTGCCCCAGGCAAAGGTATCTATACTAATATTATAAAGCAGAAGAGTTTGTTTGTTTGTTTGTTTGGTTGAACGCGCTAATCTCAGAAACTACTGGTTCAAATTGAAAAAATCTTTTTGTTTTGGATATTCCATTTATCGAGGAAGGCTTTAAGCTATATAACATCACGCTACGGCTATTAGGAGCGGAGCAGGAATGAACAATGTTGCAAAAACGGGGATTTTTTTTCTTTCGTTTTTCTCTCTTATGAAACGCAGACGAAGTTGCGTGGGTCAGCTAATCTATCTATATGAGGATAAAAATAAAAAAATCTTTATCTTAAGGCGACCGCGCCTTAAAATGTTTTCTTTCACAATTCGAGAGCGGTTATGGTATACTGTACAAAGTATTCCACTGAGATTGCTACTGCTCTGTCTATGTTATTACAACATTGGAATTGATATACTATCTGTGTTCCGAATTATAAATGGAATGGATAAAGTAAGGAATGAGTATATTAGAGGAAGTCTGAAAGTGGCGCCGGTGACTGAAAAGTTGTGTGGTAATCGGTTATCGTAGTATGGGCATGTGATGAGGAGGAATGAGGAAAACGTCGTGAAAAAAGCATTTGAGCATAAATGTGGATGGGTATTTGAGTAGAGGAAGACCAAAGAAAACGATGGATGGACTGTGTTAAGAAGGATATGATAGGAAAGGAAGTGTCTGATGAGATGACGAAAAATAGAGGAGTATGGAAGAAAAAGACATGCTGCGCCGACCCCAAATAAATTGGGACTAGCTGACCCACGCAACTTCGTCTGTGGGAATAAAATTTCCCCCGTTTTTGCAACATTTCTTATTGCTGCTCCGCTCCTATTGGTCATAGCGTGACGTCATAGAACCTGCCTTCCTCGATAAATGGACTATCTATCCAACACAAAAATAATTTTTCAATTCGAGCCGGTAGTTCCTGAGATTAGCGCGTTCAACCAAACAAACAAACTCTTCTGCTTTATAATATTAGTTTAGATAAGGGCAAGAGAATGATGATTCTGTGTTCCGAATTTAATGTACACCAGGATCATAGGAAGCTATATCATCATTCCCTTGCCCTTATCCCAATTCATTTAGGGTCGGTGTAGCATGACTTCGTCTTCCATACTCCTGTATTTTTCGTCATCTCACCAGACACTTCCTTTCTTAGGATTATATTTATTGCATATTGTATTTTAATAATAGAATTTATTTGTTCAATACATAATTATGGTGGATAATAATATAATTACTATGACATTATTAATTTGATTTCATTCATTATTTCATTTCCTTATTCCATTATCATTACGTGTAAATTATTAATTTAAGTTTGATGATGTGTTTAATTATGTGTATATTGACCATCTTTATTTTTTGACATTGTAATTTAATCATCTCTGAGTCTGCGCTTGAGTGAGATACAGGTTTATTCCTAGTTCAGGTAGAATCCAATTATTGTATACCTATAGTTTTTAAGGCCATATTGTAAATATTTTTGTATGTCAATTATTTCAAATAAACAATTTCAATTTCAAACAATTTCAATTTCAATCTCTGACATATTAATAAATTCTAAGCTCCTGTATCCTTACATATTTGCGCACCTAGCATGGTTATAATACAGTGTACCTACCTTATGAACTTTATGTAACATCCTCTAAACCTGTTTTATGCAAATAAATTATTTGTAGGTATTTGTATTTGTATTCCATACTTCTCTATATTACTCGTCAACTCATTAGGCACCTCCTTTCGTGCTATATCAGCTTTCACACCGTCCGGCCATCGTTTCTTTGGTTTTTCTCTTCGCTTATACCCATTCACATTCATACTGAAACCTTGCTCTTGACATTTTCCTCATTGAAAGCTATTTGCAAAAAAAAACCCCGTACTCCAAAGCCATATATGATGTATAACATTGAAAAAGAACTATATTAACTTCCCGCTTCTGATACTCCGACTCGTATATCACCCAAGTCTCATAATAATGCACTGGATGCAGCAAAAGTTGTCGGCTCTAAACAAATTTGAACAAGTTTGACGACAAGGCACTACGTCGCTACCGACTAACTTACTCGTACGCCATCATTATACATTTTTGCTGTACCCTATATTGAGAAGTTCTAGTTTGGAGTCGTGTACTGTTAACATTGTTGGCCGATTTTCGGAACTTGATGCACGTTGTGAGTCATCATTTTGACTCGTCTATATAAGCAATACCTATACAGGGAGGAATTTTTCAATGCCACCTGGAGGGAAAGTACTCGAAATACTGGAGATAGAAATATTCGTAATGCCATTATTATAAAACAAATGGTTTTCGATATCTACTACTAAATGCGAACATTTATTCATGCTGGATTTCATGTACGAGATTAATATTCTATGACATTTCTTTCATTGGAGTCTAACTGATTGTTCATTGAGAAGTCATAATGTCGCCATTATATTAGTAGATTCGGGACGACCCGAATGGCGTAGTGGTAGTGAGGCTGCCTTACGTTCTTAGGGTCCTGGGTTCGAATCCCAGTAGGAGCAAATGTTTGTGTGATGAGCATGGACATTTGTTTCCGGGTCATGGATGTTTATATGTATAATAAGTATGTATTTACAAACAAAAAGGTATATATTATGTAGTATATCAACTATCTAGTGTCCACGACACAAGCTTTGCTTAGTGTGGCACTAGGTGGCGCTGTGTGTTAATGTCCAGCGATATTTATTATTATTTATTAGATTACCAAACTTGTCAAAACTTGACAGAACTTGATCATTGTGACTTCAATGATCGCCTATTTTGACACTATCGTAATAGCAGAATCGAGGCCCAGTTTGTATGACAATGCATGGCTAGCTAAGTGATGTCATTCTAAAGCCAATATGGTGGACTCACATAGATGGTGGACTAATTATTATCTAAGCATTCCCATGATATTGGTTTCTAATGAAAGGGTTTGCTGAGAAGATTGCGAGAAATAAAATGACGTCACTCTAAAGCGTGTTTTAGTTTTTTATATTATAATGGCTTTATTATTCATGGATAATTATATCGGCCACAGCAGCAATCATTGGTTTCGAGTTCAAACCCCAGACACGTCTAATTTTTCGGATTAATTTTATATTTTTATATTTATAATTTTATAATTATAATTTTTATTTTTATAATTCTTATTTTTATAACTTATTATCACAAAAACATCGTGAGAAATCCAGCCTACCTGAGATATGAGATATATCTCAGGTAGGCTGAATTTATTATATCTTAAGCAAAGCCCATGAGCGGCATAGAAACTGTGACACAAAATTTTAATGCAAACTCCGGGCAGCTGAGAAATTTTTGATGGTAAAACCCAACAAAACTTTTGCTGACCTGGAAATCGAACCCAGGATCATAATAATTATGCTGGTCGTAGTTCATGCAACCGCTAAACCAACAAAGTAAGTCACACTCACGTACTTACGCACCCACTCATGTATCTTTACTTAAAGTGAACTGATAAAACTTGGATTTCACAGCAATGCCAATTACAATATCCTAAGTGGCATCAAATTACTAGTAGCCCACCATTGTCAAAAAAACAGTCCCCAACAAACACGCTTCGACTTAAACTTTCCCTCGTTTTGCAAAAAGGTTAGGAACGGCCTTGAAACAATTTCCTCGACCCACTCGGCTAAATGGTTGCTTATTTGGTTTACAAATGATTATTATACAATTGTCTCAACACCCCAAACATCCGAGTGAGCCTCCAGAAAAAAGGTAAGTGCTATAAAATCTTCATATCATCAGCGAAGCAATACAAAATCCTAGGCCGAAATCCAGCAATAAATATAAGAATATCTATTATTGTAATGGCTAGCTCTAACAGTTTAGGAAGGGTCCACAGAAATCGATGTAAAACTCCGCGATGCGGCTTCTCAAGCCGTGGGTATTTACATAACTCGGGTTCGGGGAAAGGTCACAAATGGCCCGAACCATTCATCATTCTAACGTCACTCAATTTTGTTAGCATTATATGTAAATAACGCTATATCCTTCTGAGAAACTAACGTTTACGTAACCTATATCAATTTGGTTACGCTTCGAATGAAATGGACATCTTTATGTAGAACCTTTTTGTGAGCCCACTACGGAAATAGACTTGTGAGTTTACGTTTGCTGCTCGCTTTCTGGGATGAAATTACAGTTCAGCGTATTTTTTATCCTTGGGGGCTTAAGGAAATGCTTTGAAATAGATATTGATAACTCACAGTTTATGTGTTTCGAATAGTTTTGTATATGTTGAAATATAGAAATTTGGAACATCAAATCCTGCAAAAAATTTGCGCTTTAGGCCTGTTGTAGCCTGGATTTTCCGTCGTTTTCGACGGTGACAATAGGCTACATATTTGTATCTAAAGTCTTTTTAGGAAAATCCTTGAGTTACGCTTGCTCCAATACCTTTTTATAAATATAATACGGAAAGAATTACGGATTATCGAAAGCATTAAACTTTTCCGCGAATTTATTAATTTTGGAGGGATCGTTTTTAACATCCCGGAAAGTACTTGGCTATAAGATTAATAATGCTGAGTAATAATCGTCATATTATTATCCTTAACCAACTAACCAGACCACGATGCCTGTAATTCCAAATCAGCTGCTAAAAAATTATGTCATTCAGATCGAGAGCTGAGGTTCGTACCACACAAGGGGTGCCGTTTAATCAATCCATTGTAAGTTTTATCCTGCTTGGAGGCTTTACACTAAAGGCACCCGGCAAAGTCCGAGGTTGACTTGTGAGATGCCATTCATATAAGCGACTGTCTGATCTGCCGAAAGCTTACGCAAAAATAAGATATGTCATGTAAAAAATGATTCAATTTTAATCGAATACATTTATGATATGATTCGTCTTACATTTGAACATATACGATCCCTCTCGGAAATATGATTATCCCGAACGAAAAGAACGAATGAAATGGTACTTGTAGGTATCTAAATCCGTATAATGTGTTATATTTTATTCAATTATGTCCGAGAAGATCTGTGCCTTCCGGAATTGAAAGATTATTGCTTCGATCCTTCTTCGTGTTTATTGATATGTTAACATCAAATTCGTTCAAATATATATTTCGCTTCCTGCTCGATTTATAGTATTTTCTACCAAGCCAGAATTATTACTTCGTGATTCCCAAGTTTGGTCTAAAACGCCGGTAAAAAATGATCGCAATGATGGGAAAAACAAATGCCTTTCGACTTCCATCAAACATTTTACACCCTTTATTTAAATACTAGCGGACGTCACGCGGTTTCACACGCGTAATTCCCGTTCCCGTGGGAGTACGGGGATAAAATATATCCTATGTTACTCGTGGATAATGTAGCTTTCGAATGGTGGAAGAATTTTTAAAAACGGTCCAGTAGTTTTTAAGCCTATTCATTACAACCAAACAAACAAAGTTTTCCTCTTTATAATATTAGTGTAGATTCTTGAATGTATTTTATTTTTTATTTACATTCCCGTGGGTTTCAAACTGTTGTTTCTATGGTCTGAGGTTTAAAATCAAAAGGTATGCTAAAAATAATGCGAGAAATAAAATGACGTCACTCTATATCGTGTTTGTAGTTTTTTTTTATTTTATTTTTTAAGAGCGAAGCAACACGATACGGTGCAAAACCTACTTCTACCTCAAACCTACTTCATACACCCTATATTCATTATACGTCTATCAAAAGTCACCTGCACCCACAGCAATTATCACTACAATCCAACGCACACGTCATTTCCATAATACCATCCTTTGTTCACTGACACAGCAATATATTCTATGACGTCACCCCTAGTTTGAGTGACATAGTGCTCGTCCAGATAAAACGGTTTTACGCGAGAATAGAACTGCGCGTATGCACTGGTATCAAGCGGTAATCCTGCGCGATGCGGACTGGAATATTAAACCCATGGGTTGTAGTGTGTTCACGTTTGTTCTGAATATTCGCACGTCATCCGGCCGGGATCTATGCGTTGCTGTTTTTATCGCGTCTTATAAACTTAGCAACAGTAACTATGTAAACTATATGTCCACCTGTCCGTCTAATCTTGCAATTTGAGAAAGTTGTAGTCATCATTTCTGACGATGATAAGACGACGAGCAATGGAGAAGTATGAAAGGAGAAGATATGCTGTAACAACCCCAAATAGGTTGGTATAAGGGCAGAAAATTGATGATGATGATGTCGTCATAATTTCAGCTCTCACTCACTGCTGGGTAAAGGCCTCCAATTTCTTCTGCCACACATTCCAGTTCCGTGCCAAGGATCCTGCTGTTTCCGACAATTTTGATGATAAAATAAACATAGCGAGCTTTTGGACGACTCTGGTTTTCTTGACCAATAAAATCGGTCAGCGTTTTGAGTGAACTGTTTCATGTAATTGTACTTCTCTGTGTTGTGTTATGTCTTTTGTGTGCATTAAATAAATGTTAAAGTATTGTCACCAACTTCTGCTTCTAAAAAGTAATTTGTACAACTTTCATCGTCAGCATCCTCTTGCCTTAACCCCAATTCATCTAGGATATGAAGTGGTAATCCTCATTGGATGTAAACTGTACTATGTAACTCATCGGTTGCAGTGTGTGTATGTTTGTTTGGATTATGCATTGCTGTTTCACTGGAGGAATAACTTCACCTATTTCTATTACCAATCAATAATGTGTACTGGGTTCGTCATCATCATCTTGCTTTTTCTGTTACTGGTGGCCTAGATCATTCCACTGCTACAGCTCTTTCATTTCTTTTGACCCAGGCCTTATGTGGCCCACTGGTTTCGACTAGTAGCGAAATGGCGGATTTTGCCGTACTCTCAGAGGCCTGTCGTTTCTAGTTTCAAATTCTTCCAGAAGTTATTTTGCGACACCCTCTGGAATCAGCCTTAGTAATCATTTAATTTTTCGATATTTTTTTTACATTCAAAGTCTTGCAGAATGTATACATAAGTGGCATTCATCATTTTCATGAAGTTATTAAAACAAAGAACAAAATAAAAGCTTAATTTATTGCAAAAACATATAATATTTACTGCATATTTGCAGTTTGCTCATTTTGCATTACCCGCTTCATCTGTACACGGTCTTATTCAGTAGCCGCAGTGAGTGATCTAACCGCAATTTTGCAGTGCAGCAGGAAATCTCTATTTTCTTCTACATATTTAACCGTAACTGTACAGTATTGCACAGTATTTACATTATTTGTTCTATGACCTACTTTCTACATTAGACATAACATTATTTTAATGTCGTTATATATGTTTATATCCTTAAGCATATACATAACATGCATAGTTACGGATATCACTTTATTTCTAGGGTAGTTGTATACAGAGTGGAGAAGACAATACGACAATAAATGAAAACACGCGTAATACTAGTTCATAGGAATAATTCTACACAATTAAAAAAACCCAAAACCGAAATTAAAAACAAAAAAAAACAGACAAAATCTAACTCTAAGCATACTCTTTGTGACTCTTATTGGCCTTGTTTAAGGTCTAATTTGCAGTAAATCAAGTTTAGCGAAAGTTTTTAAATAGCGAGTTGGCAAGGGGTCGTTAACCTGTTAGTGCTTCCTTAAAATCAGATACATCATGTAGTAAATGTTGAAGGTGAAAAATAATTTCCTGTGACTAAACTACTTGATATTTTCAAACGATTTTTTTTTTGTTTGTTAGGAACGTCTTGAGGTATGCGTAGTTTAATTTATTGTCGTATTGTCATCACCACCCTGTATATATTTTTTTCTTTTATACCTTTTTCTCTACTTATACATTGCATCAATTGGTAATTCGTAAGTATTTGTGTGACCGAAGCAAGAAAAGTTTGGTGTGAAGTATTTTTAAACTAATTTTCTTCTTCTGAATAGACGCTATTCATCAATGAGAAGTAGGACCAAGTGGTGCTGATTACCTGAAAGTCAAACAAAATACAATTTTAACTACTTTCGTATTTTTTTTAGTATTGGCAATCTTAGAGCTGTTTACTTATAAGCTTTTTACAGCTAAAAAGCAAGCAAAACCAACTTTTTTTTAAAAGGGTTTGCATTTTTTGCCCAAATTAATATCCACCATTATTATTATTTTTTTAATTGGAATAAGCGGCTATGCAAATGACCTTTATTAACCCTTCGTATCAATCGTAGATCTACACAAGACACAATGGCTTTTTAATTGGGTCTATAATAGGGAATTTGCAAGAAATACAAAACTCTTTTACGATTTTATTATAATACTAGCTTCTGCCAGCGGCTTCGCCCGCGTGAAGTTTCAAAATTGGGGTTGAGTGAGAATATTAAAAACGTAAGAGTAAACAAATATAATAATAACAAATCTCCGAACTGCCAAGCTATCGGGAGTTACACGTGTTATTGTGAGTCAACTATAAAAGATAGACATATGCTGTCTTATATAATTTTATGTGGAATATTTCCGTTTTACATGATTTCTATGTAGCTTTAACCATTAAGGCTGCACACGCGACGGAAGCTAAAAAAACCAAGTAACTTCTCCCGTTTTCCCAACATTTCCTTTCACTGCTCTGCTCCTATTAATGGTAGCGTGATGAAAAGTATACTATTACCTGCTCAGGAGTATGTAGAATAATTGTACCAAGTTTCGTTAAAATCCGTCGAGTAGTTTTTTTTTCTATAAATAACATACAGACAGACAGACAGACAGACAGACAGACAGACAAAAATTTTACTGATTGCATTTTTGGCATCAGTATCGATCACTAATCACCCCCCGATAGTTATTTTGTAAATATATTTCATGTACAGAATTGACCTCTCTACAGATTTATTATAAGTATAGATAGTTATCGCAATTTTTGCTTGAATACAGCACTTACAATAAATTAGTAAAATTACTTTGTAAGGCCAAAAGATGTATGTAAACAAGGTTGATTTTGATTATCCTGTCTTCGTCGAAGAGATTTAAATGTTTACCTGTAGTAGCCCCGCTACGCTTCGACTCACTCGCACATAGTTTAGCGCCATAGGAAAGAAAGAGATAGCACTATCCCCATAGGCGCTTGATCACCCTACTAAAACATTCCTCATTCGTTTCCGTGCGCGCGCGGCTACCGCACATGGTGAAATAAGTTTTTTCGATTTTCGGATTTTATTGATGTCAAACAGTTCAAAAATCTTATGAAATGCCAAATAGGAAGCATGAAGACAGTAAAGAAGATAAATGGCGAAGAAAATTAAAGAAATATGAACAAACCTTATCCAAGAAAAGACGTTATAATTATGTCTATTGAAGGTATGTACCAACTACCCACAAAACATTTTTTTTTGTGATCATTGTTATAGTGCAAAATACAAAGCTTACGTTTATAAAAGTTATTTGTACAATGGTACCTTAGATCTAACACGAGATGTTAGACGGTACATCAAACATTCGAGTCAATACGAGATATTGACCTATTGTTTTCTTTTTTTTAGAGTCAATACGAGATATTGACCTATTGTTTTCTTTTTTTTAGAGTCAATACGAGATATTGACCTATTGTTTTCTTTTTTTTTAAGAGTCAATACGAGATATTGACCTATTGTTTTCTTTTTTTTAGAGTCAATACGAGATATTGACCTATTGTTTTCTTTTTTTAGAGTCAATACGAGATATTGACCTAGATATTGTGTTTATATTAGAGTTAATACGAGATATTGACCTAGATATTGTGTTTATATTAGAGTTAATACGAGATATTAACCAAAAATATCGGACAGCGTTGCGTCTAAGCCTTCGTCACCTGACCGCTCGCCTACGCCGACGGCTGTGATGACGTATGACATAGCGGCTGACTCAGCGAGGCCCGTGGATGAGCCAAGCACCTCTGCACGGTGTGCGTCACCCGTGCCACGCGAACTTTCTACAATGGGGGGAAGTACATCACAGCCAGCTGACCCCCAGGGTGTGACACTCCCGGCCGATGGCGACAATGTTCCTCCTATCGCAGATCCCGAGCTCCTAAGGGCTCTAGGGGATTTCTAAGCTGAAACCGTCGGTTGGGGTCCTGATATTGTAGCTGATTTAGCGAAGAGATGGGACCCTAACCTAAAACTTACAAAAAAAAAAAACCTGCTTCCAAGAAATTGTTCCTTAATTAAAGCTCCAACGCTTAATCCTGATTTGAACTGTAATGCTAAATGAGTCCGCAAAAAATTGTGACGTCAGGATTCAGAAGAAGTAATCACAATGGGTTACGTTCTTACTATCTTAGGAAGGACGATGTCAGGTATATTGACGAAAGCCAGTGACACTGCCGATATCCTTCGTCTCCTTACAGACGCGACAAAGCTGTTGTCAGATTCTCATTACTTGGAGACTGAGGCTAGATCTCTTGTTACTCCAATGGGTGACCAGACCTTTTTAAAGCCAGGATCGAACTACCGCCGCCACGGGTCAATGCAGGCGTCAGCCCCTTACCAGCACCCTGCATCACGCCGTAAGCCAGCGGGAGCGGCCCCCATAATGAAGCAGTAACTTCTCAGGTATACTCTCATGCTGGCCGCTTAAGGCATTGTATTGAAGCTTGGAAAGAGGTTACTAATGACAAAACGGTTCTTGAGACCATTTCTGGTTATAAAATTACCTTTCTTAAGAATCCTGTACAACATCCGGGCATGATTCCAAAATCGTATTTCTCGAAAGATGACAGGTTTTGTATTAAACAAAAATTGAATCGTTTGTTGCAAGCGAATGTCATACGTAAATGTAATCCTACCCGCGATCATTTTGTTACTAGTATTTCTATCATTCCTAAGAGTAATGGTGAAAAACGACTGATTCTACATTTGTCGATGTTAGCCATTTTAAGATGGAAGATGTAAGGACAGGTGTAAAGTTAATGCTACATAGTTAACTTGGACTTTAAAGAAGCATACTTTTTGATACCTATTCACAATAATCATGTAAAGTTTTTGAGATTTTATTTTGATAACATTCTGTACAAATTTTTGGTTTTACCTTTTGGATTGAGCTCAGCTCCACATGTTTTTACAAAACTTATGAAACCAGTTTCTACTTTTTTATGATGTCGAGTTTTTAAATCAGTATTCGATTTAGATGACAGTTGTTACTTCGGAGACAGTTATGAAGAATGCTTAAAACATTCACGAAAGCATTAAGGGCACTTAGAATTTGTAATAAACTATGAGAAAAGTTCACTGGTACCAAACCAAAAATTGACAGTTTTTAGGTTTTAATTTAAACTCTAAAACATGACCCTAGAGCTCCCTTTAAAGAAAATACGCGACATATTGTCACGTAAAGACAATAATTATGCTTATTACGACGACGAGAATAAAATCACTATTCGTGGTTTTGTTCGCTACTTAGGCAGCCTGACAGCTGCTTGCCGGCCGTTGCTTACGGGTGGTTGTACACAAAATCTATAGAGCGGGACCTAGCCTTATTAGATAATGACTATTATGACAAGATGATGACTGTTCCAAATAGTTCACGCGTTGATTTGACTTGGTGGAATTCATCAATTTTAAACTCGAGAAACCCTATCAGACCAATGTCGTTTGTATTAGAGATCCTTAGTATAAGCTGGGGTGCAGCCTCTGGGGAAGAGAGTATAGGCGGTTCGTGGACGAGCGTCAAAATCAAAATAAAAACAAAGCAGCTATTTCAAGTAGGCCAATTACATGAAAATTAAATCAAGCTACAGTCCCAGCCACAAGACATCCTAGTCATATTAACTATTTGGAACTCCTTGCAGCCTATTTTGGACTTAAATCTTTCGCGAACAAGGTCACTAATTGTCACATACTCCTACGCATTGACAATACGACGGCGATCGCTTACATAAATAGAATGGCTGGAGTGCAATACCCACATCTCAATGAAATTGCTCGTGGTGGTAAAAGGGAGATATTCCTTTTTGCTTCCTCCATAGCGTCATCCCATAATATTGAAGCAGACACAGAGTCAAAAAACATGGATATTGAGTGGAAATTGCACTTCTATCATTTGATACTATTGTTTCAAAGTTTGGTGAACTTGAGATATATATTTTTGCATCGAGAACGAACTCTAAATGTAAAAAATATATAATCATGGAAGCGCGATCCCTATGCATACAACGTGGACGCGTTCATTATTAAATGGGATAATATCCCATTTAATAATGAACGGTGTGAACGCATAAAAGAACATATATTATGTTCTTTTATGCGTTCCCACCATTTTCACTTATTTTACAGGTTCTGCAAAAGATTGTTGCTGATGAGGCAACCGGCATAATTGTAGTGCCTCATTGGCCATCTCAAGCATGGTTCCCGGTATTCACATCTCTTGCTGTAAGTGAAATATTTATATCTTTTATTCTATCTGGGAGTGTTTAAGTTGAAGCCTTCCTTCACTAAAACGGGGAAAATTTATTCCCTTTATGATCGACGTACACGAACTTGCGTAAGTCAGGTTGTTTAAAATAATTATATTTTTAGCCTTGCTTTAAAATTAAACAACTATTTTTAGAATTATCTTGCAGGCGTCATCCAGCTGCTAATCTAGCTTTAAACGATGGTGGTTATATTGTCACGAAAAGGGATTAGATCCGTTCCGGATCTGAGTACATGATTAGCTAGACTTTTTGCCTCAATGTTTCACAAATAGTTAGATCTATGTATGGAACATTTAACAATCACCGTTCGGCTTTATCACTTACTTCCGGAAATAATGTGGGATAAGACGAACGTGTCTAAAGATTCTATAGCTGAAGCCTTCCTTCTCTAAGTATAATTATTGTACATGGAATTCCAATATCGTTCTTAATTATGCTGGTGATTTATACCCCAGCGATAGTTTGATTGGAGCAGTTGAGCAAAAAATTGGTTGTAGTATTGGCTTTATCAACAAGCCAAAGATGTCAGACGCTCTCATTGATTAGGTTGCTCAATATTATGATCAATCAAGACAAAGTTTTAATCACTATTACTGATTTGATTAAGACATCTGGTATAGGTAAATCCCAACCAATCCTTGACCTTCCTTTTTTGCCGAAAGCGTCCTGCAATCTGTCCTGCAGAGACTTTAATAGCTTACATGAATGATACGAGTACATCCATCAAAAGAAGTACTTCGCAAACAGTAGGGCGATGGATAAAGCAGGGTTTGGGTTTGCTAGTGGCATTGACACTGAAATATTCAGTGCCCATAGTACTCGGCATGCATCATCTTCTGATGCACATCAAGCAGGAATCAGCGTCAATATCATTAGGAGAACCGCTGGGTGGTCAGATCAATCTGCCACCTTAGCTAATTTTATAATCGGCTAATCGCTCAAACAAATTCTGAATTAGCAAACGCTGTTCTCAGTAATCATAATCAGTAAGGAAGTTTTGCTTATTTCTTTGGTTATAATTATTAAGGTTATTTATTTTTTGTTAATTAATTGAAACAAGAATACATATTGTGTTATTATCTTCAGGAATTCATCTTTTAATTTTAGTCCTACCTATAACATTGTAAATGTCTATCTCTAAACATCTACAGGTAAACATTTAAATCTCGAAGACGAAGACAGGATAATTTAATAATCAAACGAACTTACCTGAAGTGAAGTTCGATTTTAATTATCCTGTCTTCGTCGAAGAGATTTAAGGTCCCTCCCGACCCTGACATTCAGGTGGACCTTTCATTTCCCTAAACAATGTTATAGTTCGTCCAGTAGACCGGTACCTACTCTGAACTGAATGAGGAATGTTTTAGTAGGGTGATCAAGCGCCTATGGGGATAGTGCTATCTCTTTCTTTCCTATGGCGCTAAACTATGTGCGAGTGAGTCGAAGCGTAGCGGGGCTACTACAGGTAAACATTTAAATCTCTTCGACGAAGACAGGATAATTAAAATCGAACTTCACTTCAGGTAAGTTCGTTTGATTATTAAATAAATGACGTCAAAGTATGGTCGCGACAATAACGGACGTTTGAATTGTCGTAGAAAATTGCAGGAGTTTAGTATTATTTTTAAGAAACAAGCAGTAGACAAAATGAAATTATAATACTTTTCGTGGGTTGATAATAGTGTAATTAATTGATTTAAGTGAAGAAAAAAATACATGCATATTCCCATACAAAAGTTTAACCGAAAGCTAGTATCAATACAAACAAGTTTTGTATGAGACAATTTTTCTAAAGTAACACTTTTCTGAGATATGAGCTATCAAAATTAAAGTCCATTCACTGATGGCATCTTCAGTACAACTTTGATTTGATCAGACACGCATGAAACCTGTATCAAACGATAGCTAACTTCAATACAAACTACTTTGAAAAAAAAACATAATTACGGAAGTTAATCCGGCTATGTTTCATACAAAAATCATGTAAGACCTTTTTTTTTACTTTTTTATTTTTGGGAAATAAATTGTATACTATGAAACAAAAATACGGCATAATCAACGGATTGTCCTTCATAGTAAACTTTTACTTTTACTTTTTTTTTATTTTTACTTTTTTTTTTTACTTTTACTTTACTACTTTCCATGTAAGACCTTTGGTACATTAAGAAGAAAAATAAATCTCACCTTGGTAAACATATTCAAAGATACTACAGCATATCTGGAGGACGTTAGGCAACACGGTTTTTGGGATCTGAAATACATTAAAAAAATATATTTCGTATTTTATCATTGTTGCAGATATGTGTCAGCTTTGTGATCAAAGTAATGTTATATGTTTTGAAAAATATGGTGTCCGGAGGCAGGCGGTGCTGGATAGGCCACGAACGTCATGTCTCCAGGCGTTTTAACCTCTTTGAGAAAAGGCTTTTAATCAGCAATACGAGTACCTACCATACGAGTTGCTCAATTGTTAATGAGCGAGAACCACCCACTTTTAGAACACTGGCTTTAGATTTCATTGCATTTTTTTTAGTCTATTTGGCCAAATTAATTAATCCTTTCAAACTGTGTTACCTTTATAAGCCTGAATGAAAGAAACCGGAACGCTGAAGGTTTTAAATATTTAATTTGCGTCCATTTATTCTTCGTCAGTTAATAATTTAATTACATATTTGCAATCAATGCACTCGTTGACAATACTCTCGTTGACGTCACACGAAATTAATAAAGTTAAAAATATGTTAATTATTGAATATTATTATTATAAGCCAATTTTCTGACTAAATATAAATGTAAGCTACCGTTTATTATAGTTATAAAATTTAAGCCTATTAAAGGATCAGTCTTATGAAAGTGGAAGCAGATTTAAATGGAAAATAAATTGTATAATATGAAACAAATATACGGCATAATCAACGATTGTTCCTTCATAGTAAACTTTTACTACTTTCCAATGTTGCTTTTTTATGCGTTCACGAGTACAAATATTACTTGATGATTTGCAAAACAAGGCTAAAATAGAACTGCAGCGAGTGGCTCATCAATTAAAGTTCTCGACTGCACAAATACGAAACGATTTGATAATGGCTGAAACTTGTCCACGATCTATGTTACTATTATGACTTGCAAGGTTTACTTAAAACATATAGCAGAGTTGTACTTAATAGTTCACTCACATTTGCCAATAGGCCTAGTGAATCTATTGCCAGCAGCAGCTGAGAAATCCCCGGTGAAAAAACTTAATAACACTTTTCCCTACCTAGGATATTTTTTTTTTTAGGATGGGAAATCATCAAATGACTTCTCCCATTTTGGGTGGAGCGGGAGGGAGTGTCAGACTTTTACTGACTAAAACTCATCCATGTTCCTTCCTCGCCCTTAATGTTCCGGGGCCGCGGTATCTCTTTCGAACAGGCCCGCAACCCCGGCTTCGAGTTCAGTTCGAACCAAGGACTTCATGCTCAACTGTAGCACTTGTAGAACAACGAAGCAGTTGCTATACAAAGGTAGTAATTACTTACATCTTGATGATAAGTAATATCGCCATTTTGTAGTGTTTTCCACCTTCGTACCACAAGTTGTTATATGCCGTATCTCCAATACTGGAACTCTGAAAAAGTACCGTATTAAGAATTTTATAGAAAACGAATTTCCTTTCTAGCTTATATTTCTTTACCGCAAGACAAAAACGCCCTACTTCTTTCTGTACCTACTCGTACATAATGATTACTGATAATATCTAGATTAAAGAACACGATGACAAATTAAGAGTAAATAGTAAGAGTAGTAGTAAAATATCGTAATTCCCATAATAGCACCTTTATAGTCTTTTGAAAAACAGAGGATCCAATAAAAAAAACCTAAATTGGCTAACATTTTTTTTGTTTATACTCAAAACTTTCCTCATGAAAACCTTATTTTATACATTATATTGTTGCATTTTCAATTATAAACACTACAAATTTCAGCCTTTTACCACGTTGCCACGGAAAACCAAACTTTATACATCTACCTATTTTACATTAAACCCCAGCTTCACAAGCGACCACTATAAAGGACTCTAGTTAATTAATAACACTTTACTTAATAAGTATTAAAAGTTTTACCGCTCCTGTAAGTAGCTCTCCGTAGTAACATAAATACAAAACGGTCAACATGGAGGAGGCGATCCCTATGTAACTGACCAACATGTAGCCAGGACCGCGGGCAAACTGGAACAATAAAGAAGGAATGCAGAAGACCTACTAAATACAGTAACATATAAAAAGGCATAAATCAGTGCCATCGCGGGAGACGCACCGGGCCGTAGGGGCCGTGGACGGTGAGCAATGGGCTCGCTCACCATCCATCCGTCTTATGACGAAAGGCCGTATCGACGGGTGCGCTCGTGTTCCACGCGCGCCTCAAACAGAAGTCAACAGAAAAGAAAGGGGTCTACAAGCGCCGATGCCTTTCAGGGCTGCGGGACTGTTCGAAATAGATTCTGTGGCCCTGGAACACAAAGGGCAAACTCAAACTCAACTCAAAGCATTTATTTCAATTAGACCATTCCAGCACTTTTGAATGTCAAAAATACAAAGAAAAATCAAAGCTTCAGTCACAGACACAAGGCATAATAACTTGAGGAAGGAACATGGATTGGTTTTAGTCGATGATTTCCCACCCGAAGTAAAATAAATAAATAAATATCGCTGGACATTAACACACGTTGATGACTTGTAAAGGCTTCTAAGTCAATAACAACATTTATGCTGCCACTCACGAACTACATTGATGTATCTTAGACAGTGCTGTCATTGATAAGAACGCTATTTTTCTCATAAAATCAGCAAAAAGCTGTTCAACTTTGGTGTTGGTACAACGTGTTTAGTTATATTTTACTACTAGCTTCTGCCAGCGGCTTCGCCCGCGTGAAGTTTGATTATTGTCCCATGGAATCTTACTGCCGGGATAAAAAGTATCCTATGTTTTAATCCAGGTTATAAACTATCTGTGTGCAAAATTTCATCCAAATCCGTTCAGTAGTTGTCGCGTGAAAGCGCAACAAACAAACTTACATTCACATTTATTCTCCGAACTGCTAAGCTATCGGGAGTTACACGTGTTATTGTGAGTCAACTATAAAAGATAGACATATGCTGTCTTGGGATATTTTTTATATAATTTTATGTGGAATATTTCCGTTATACATGATTTCTATGTAGCTTTAACCATTAAGGCTGCACACGCGACGGAAGCTAAAAAAACCAAGTAACTTCTCCCGTTTTCCCAACATTTCCTTTCACTGCTCTGCTCCTATTAATGGTAGCGTGATGAAAAGTATACTATTACCTGCTCAGGAGTATGTAGAATAATTGTACCAAGTTTCGTTAAAATCCGTCGAGTAGTTTTTTTTTCTATAAATAAAATACAGACAGACAGACAGACAGACAAAAATCTTACTGATTGCATTTTTGGCATCAGTATCGATCACTAATCACCCCCCGATAGTTATTTTGTAAATATATTTCATGTACAGAATTGACCTCTCTACAGATTTATTATAAGTATAGATATCAGAGTTACCCGAGCGAATAATGTTATTGTTAAGAGGGATGCTCCAAGGACATACCTATTAAGTTACAGAATTATAATCATCAAAATAGATATATATAGAACACGTGCAAAAATCAGAGAGATAATTAACACGCCAATAGTTGTTGAGACACACAACCCTCCAAGTTCATAAGAATCGATGAACGAATTTTTCATAATCAAAGTCCTTCTTCGACTCTTTTGAACTTGGAGGATTGTATTGGTGATTTTGATGATTTTATTTCTCTAAATTAATACGTCTTACAGTCGCGACCGATATGTTTATCAACATAAAACTTAGCACTGCCCTGGAAATTGCAAAAAACGTAAGAAAATTTGAATGTCGCGGGTCACCCTGACGCTTTTACCTTAAATACAAAATCAAAATCAAAATATTTTATTTCACAAAGGAGCACGGTTCACGTTGGTCGATTCCATGGAAAAGAACCGGCAAGAAACTCCATGGTTACTCTTTTCAAATCATTCGGTATTACAATATTATTATGTTTCATTACCGCATTAGTACTAAAGTATGGGGGGACAGCGTAGGACCTAAAATAGGTCGTTGCTTGCTATACAAAAAATGTAAAACAAAAGGAATATTTAACAAAAGTTAAACAGCATCCGGGAATCTAAATGGCCTTCAATGTTCACTCATTCACAAATAGTAGGTAAAAAAGCATCTATACAAAGGTAAGTAAATAAAAAAATAGAATATTTAATTAAAGAACTAAATTGAACTAAGTGATACAGAAATTATATAACATCCAAAAGCTCACCAACAAGTAGCTCACCAGACACAACGCCCGTCTAGTTCGAGGATCAATAGAGGATGAGGACCTTTACATCCTGTTTCTCACACTTCCAAACATTAAAACACTTTGAAAGAAAAGTTGCTAACGTACAACTTTGAATTTATGAATCCTATATCTGATGAGCCAAATGATTAAGTAGGCAACAGGATAAAATTAAGTTCTTTAAATCAAGTTCTGTGTCCTAGTTAACAACTAATTTAAATTAATTTCATAACTTGATTATAATTAGGGCAATTTCATAGGCATAGCTGTGATGGTGTTACTTCGTGGAAACGTATTTCCCCAAATTGTTTATGTATTAATTGAATTTAATTAATAAGGTGTGAATCTGCTGCCCTTTTCTGCGTTGCGTTATATTTTACTGTAAAGATACCCAGCTTTTGTGGAGTTTGTTAAACATTTTTATTTGAGCTCAATTGTTTGAGTACGTTCTTTCACTGTTTTGAGAAAGAACGTTGAGCGTGGAGCACAAATTGAATGCGATGTACTACACAGGTTAAAGAACTTTTTAATAAAGTGCAGATTCTTCCAACGCCCCCATTTTTTTGCCGACTCTCATCACGAATCGGGTAACCGATTCAACTTTTCTGTAATTCAGGCGGCTCTTTTTTTAATAAAATTATTGTGGAATCCCAATTTACATGCAAACGATTTGAATTACGCTGTCCACCGTGGCCTGCGAAATTTTGGAATGTTTTCCGGTAGTTCATAATGAGAATATGAAATTGCCAAGATCGAAAAAGATGAAAGCAATCTGATCTCGATCAGGAAAAAGATTAATCCTTATTAAGACCACCGAAATAGCTCATTGCGTGTTGACTATTTCTTAGTTTTTGTTTTTATGTTGTTCTACTTAAGATGCCCCATTTATTTCTTGTAATGTCTATTATCCATGAAAGAAGGAAGCTACTGAGAACGTCCTGATGAAGAATCTCTATAACACTGCCACGCTACTACGAAACACAATAACTCACCTGCCCCATGAAACTAAAAGCACACGTCGTGATCCCAACAAACAACAGATCTATGAATACCATACCGTTGAAAACGTTATCCAGCTGGCGCGATAACCTGTCAACAAATAAAATACATGTTTTATTTATGTCCACCCCTATGTCGGCTTTGATGGCGAACAAGGGGTTAGAACGGGAAACAGTTTAGGTGGCAACAAAACATTTTTTCTGGGACAGGTGTATTTTGATGAAATATGAGTTTGTAGAACAGCCCAGCCTAAACTTATTGTTGATAGGTAAGCTTTCGGATAAGCCTCTCTGTTTTTAGAAGAATTTTAGGCTACAGTATGTACAGCGTATATCATAAATGCGTGGTCACGATAATGACTATGATAAACAAATACATAATTTTATTGCCGTCCCAAATATTTTCCACATCTGATTCAAACTGCTCCGATATTCTCACGGTCATAAACTTGACTGGAATTTTGGATTCGATTCCTAGGTTGGCCAAAATGTTACTGGGTTTTTCTTTAAGGAATTTCTCAGTGTAGCCGAAGGTATGCATGTATGATACCTCCGTGCCTCGAAAAGCCACATAAAGCCGTTGGTTCTGCACCTGATCTCTCTTTGGTTGTATTGAATCGCCGTCATAACAGACTATGAGTGTGATGGATATTGAATGCACCTGGGTCTGCACCGACGGCAAATCTCTGCTGAGATTGACCACTTTTTAGCGTCAGGAGACTATTATTATTTGCGATTACGATATTAACCCATGAAAAATGTTGATCAGACTGTAGATCAGTACCACATCTTTAGAAATATGACCAAACATTTCTAAAACAGGTTGTTGATTAGTAAGGAAACAAAGTTAACCTTAATAAACGCTGCCTTTAACTTGACCACCTAAATACTTGCCTCAAGTAATCAAAAAAAATCAGCCACATTGCAAGCACAAGCCAGAATTTTAAGCACCAAACTAGAACACTGAAGTGGGTCCATAAACATCCAAGCCAAGACGAAATTTCAGTGTTCCATGAAAAGAATCAAAAGAGGGGCAAAATTTCTCACACACCATAAAATACGAAAAAGTAGGATCACTAATATTACATAGACCATTGGTCTCACAGGGTGAGGGCATCGTTATAGCGGAAAAACTTCCGATAATGTTGGCACAAGACCAGAAAAAGTGGCAGCCGTAATAGAGATTGATTAGATGGGTTTGGCTGAAGTCGAAGTTGTCACGAAAACTTCCATGAGGTCCAGAAGTCAAGACATGGCTACTTATGTATTCGAAGTTAGGGACAAACACTCATTGAACAATAAGAACAGAAACAAGTTTCCTGATAAGAACTTGGTGGTAAAGAAAAAGACAGCGTTGTTGATATCATTTGTGGTACTAGGTATTTATTTATTTATGTCCTTTCTATCTTAAGCTCAAATTAACCTAAAACGCAAATTTATCACAGTGTTGGTTAAGTACGTCTATCTATACTTACTATATATAATAATACGATGAAGAGGAAAGATCTGATAACAATTTCTGTTACGATTTAACTCTAAAACTATTCAAGCGATTTTAAAAATTCTTTCTCCATTAGAAAGTCATGTCTTTTCTGAGTAACTTCTTTAAAGTGGAAATATTTTGGCCGTTGATTTAGAATAGGATTTCTCACCAAAACTTGTCCTATTAAATCTTCATTGAACTTCATGAATATGCTTGTGGTATTTTAATATAAAGGGTGTAAAACACCTCTTCACGAAGCCGAAAGGCACTTATTCTCCCCATCATTGCAATCATTTTTTTGTTACGGAGATATGGGGGGACAAAGTTACAACTTTTTTTTTAAATACAAGTTTTTTTTTAAAGATTTTAACTTTGAACACTTTCGTGACCCTTGTACTATTCAAAACATCCATTAGCACCATGTTTTAAGTGCGTTACATTAAGTTCTACCACAAAACATGATTTATAACCTCAAAAAAAAGTTGTTTCCCAGCAATATTTTTTGCGTAAAGTTACTTAGTTTGATGTACAGAATGCTTTGTTAACGGCTTTGTGATGAGGTGGTTTACACCCTGTATATTGGAGTTAAGGTTTAAAATTGAGCCTGCTGCTACTGCTGTAGTAGCTCCTAATGCCTTATCTTCAGCACAGCTATTGTCAGATACAGTGTCAAGTTGATATACACATTTATTGGAGTACTTTTAGCTAAAACTTCAACACCGTCATAAACAGTACACGAACTACGAGTACTATCAAATGTAACTATGTAACCCTTTTTAGTCATAGCATTAACAATAAATTTGTACATAAATTGGGAGCATAATCATAATCAGGTAATAAATCGATAGCAATCTTTCACTATTATGGACTAACAACATTAATAGCACACTACTTACTTCAACAGTTTCTGGTGTCTTTCTACAAATGCTTCAACAGTAGGTCCTTCGTCATCATCAGAATCTACATCAAAATGTCTTCTTAAATTCGGTTTTGGCATCACCTGTTCTAGGTCATGTCTTAGCATCAGAAACTCGATTCCCAATAGTGCACAAGATGTTGTCATGATCAATGCTGCTCCCATGTACATACCAACCAGGAGGGTCACTAAAATATGTAGGACAAAAGTAAAAAAAATCTGCCCGTGATGATGAAAATCGGGGGATGAAATGCATAACGGGTTGAGAATCAAAGGGTCACAGTTTAAATTCAGCAAATAATAATAATAATAATAATCCGTTTATTTCAGATAATTTCCAATCCATATAGCAACATAGTAATGAAATAGCCAGAAAAAAAAAAAAAAAAAAAAAAAAAACAGTAAAAATCAATTAATAAAATAAATAAATCAATAAAATAAATCAAGTAATAGCATAAACAAAGGAAAGTAATACAATAACATTTGAAAATATTAAAAAAATCAATGTCAAAATTAGATATCCTATGTCAATCAATCAAATTAAAGAAATTATACAATCACACACAACACATAACAATAAAATAAAATAATATAACTAATCAGTCTTGTCCAGTAGATATACACATCCACTTATGTTGGATCGGACAGTCTGCGCGGGAAGCAATCATCCTGAGGATGCTATTGCTACTGTCTCTCACTCGTCTTAATAATGAAGCAACCTTCTTTCGAATTATGGCTGGGTAGCCATCCGTTCGAGCTTCAGCAAACATTAGCGACGCACTGCAATAGGGAGGCAGCCGCATCAGCATCCTAAAGATGTTGTTATATTGAACGCGCAGGACACTAGCAGACCGACGGGTATGATTTACCCATAGACTGCTCGCGTAGAACGATTGACAATATGCCTCAAACAAAGTAATTTTAACTGGAATGGAGCAGCGAGCGAATCTACGGGCAATCATGTTCCCTCGGACTGCCAAAGCCCTGCGCTCCCTCTCTAGATCCGCGTCATCGGACAAATCCTCCGTCACAATGTGCCCCAAATACCTAAAACTGGTCACTCTCTGCAGTTCCTCACCATATAATTTAATTGGTGGAACACAAACTGGCATGGGAACACTAGATTTACCCCTAAAAAGTAGAACCTTGCTTTTTGCTACGTTATACGTTAGTCCATGTTCTACCGCATAATTCTCACATATTGCTAACAACTTACGAATAGCACCCACCGATGGTCCCAGCAGCACCATATCGTCCGCGTAGCTAAAATTATTGACGCATATACTATCAATATGACAACCGGTATGAGTGCTGCTGAGCTCACCGATAAGGTCATTTACGAACAGGTTAAATAACAAAGGAGAGGTCAGTCCACCCTGCCTAACGCCGCACTCTAAGCCATATGGCTCGGACAAGGCTCCCGCCCATCTCACCTGGTTCCGCTGTCGATGATACCAATCTTGCAAAAGAGAAATGACTTCTACCGGCACTCCCGCCCCCCCCAGCTTGTCCCAAAGCTTATCATACTGAACGGTGTCAAATGCTTTAGACAAGTCCAAGAAACAAGCGTATACCGGCGTCCTCCTGTCCGTGTAGTACCGTACAGCCTGCTTAAGACATAATATGGCACTTTCAGTGGAAAGCCCCTTCCGGAAACCGAACTGGGCGTCGTGCAGTTTAATGTGCTTGACAAGAATGACATTAAGCAGGCTATCCAACACTTTGGCCATTATGGTCGCAAGCGAAATGGGACGATAGTTACTCTTATCCGAAATGTCCCCAGTTCTATTCTTAATAATTGGAACTACTATAGTTTTAGTAAGTTCCTCTGGCAAGTAACCGTGACAAAGGCAGAGATTATAGAACAACGATAGAACTCGCGGCAGGTGGACTCCAGCATGCTTCAGATGTTCGATGCTGAGATCATCAAAACCAGGGGATTTGCCTCTGCGCATACCGTTGATAACTTTCTTAACATCTTTCGCTGTAAATCTGACATCTCTATTCTGGCTGATGGGCCCAGCAACGGGCGACCGCAACATGTCTGTACTATGCCGTGGTATCACTTTGAAGTGCTCACTAAACATATTAGCAATCAAGTGATGATCACTAATACCATTTATACTCACAGGAAGGCCAGGTTTTTGGCTCATATTTCCTGTCTCTTTCCAAAACTGTGGGAAATTGTTGGCAAAATGATGAGAAGCAAGTGCATCCATTTTGATTTGTTCTTGCCTATTCTGGCACCCTTTCAACCTTTGCTTGAACAATTTCCTACTTTCTTTTTCTTTCTAGCAAAGAGACCCTTCATCGATTATAAATGCCAATAAACACCAAACTTTTGAGTCGCATAACAAAAAAGAGTTTGAGGCAAACTTTAGTTACCTATTACTAAACTTTGCCTCAAACTCTTTTTTATGATAAATTAAACAATCTAATTAGTCAGTCAGTAATAATTCAGAAAAAAAATTGGCAAGTATTTTTTCTTTTTTCACGACACAACGACGTTTTTAAACAACAAATGAAGACGATATGGTGCGTTTACGAAAACTCATGTGACGTCATTATTTTGGTACACTTTTTATCGGAAAGTACGCCCCACTCACGATTGGCTGCGATTTATCTTTGCCAATTTTTATTGATTTGATGGGAAAAAGAATGTTGGCTTTGAAATCAGCAGAAGTAAAACTGAATACATGTTCTGCGATTTTGACGGTCTCTCCAGCTCTGGAGCCATAGCGCTAGATGGCGCGTCTCTCCCTGTCTGCTCCGACTTTCGGTATCTTGGTTCACTCTTGCAAAGCGATGGCGAACGTAGTGTAAAGCACAGAATTAACACGGGATGGATGAAATGGCGGCAGGTCACGGGAACGATCTGCGACTCCCGCATTCCCCTTAAACTTAAGGGGAAGATTTATAAAACAATGTTTAGACCTGCTGTGTTGTATGGATAAGGCAGCTGCATGGTAATCGGTTATCGTGGTATGGGCATGTGATGAGGAGGCATGAGGAAAACGTCGTGAAAAAAGTTTTGAGCATGAATGTGGATGGGTATTTGAGTAGAGAAAGACACGATGCACGACAAAGAAACGATGGATGGACTGTGTTAAGACGGATATGGTAAGAAAAGATGTGTCTGATGAGATGACGAAAAATTGAGGAGTATGGAAGAAGAAGACATGCTGCGCCGACCCCAATTAAATTGGGATAAGGGCAAGAGAATGATGATGATGATGGGAAAAAGAAAATACGTCCATTTTTTCAATAGCTAATCAGTGACGGACTAAATAGAATAATATTTTGTAACTCAGAAAACATCCTTATTGTGTGGACTTTATAATATATAAAGTAAGTTAAGAAACCCCAAAACACAGTGAGTCACTAGCCATAACTTCTTCATAGTTTTAGGAAAGCAAATATACTATTTCATAAATCTAAGCTAGATTAACTGGCAACTTACTAGAATACAGCTGGAAAATATATACTAGGGCATAAATCGTCCAGTTCTTAGTTGGGTTGAATGGGTAGCTCGACGCGAAAGGTAGAAGTAGATCGCAGTCCTGTGTTAGTATAAATCTCCGGAACAAAGTTTCAAATAACGGTGATAGCAAGTATTGGGACGAGCCGATCACGGAAATCCAGTAGCTGACTAAACGAAAAAAAAACAAATTAGTCCGTCAGATACGTTTACAAAACATACTTTTTTTCTTTTTTCAATTAAAAAAAATCTAAGACGATGGTTCGTCGAAAGCTCGTGTGACGTTACATCTTTGTACATTTTTAACCATCATCTGTGATGCGTTTTATCTTCGTATTTTTTTATCAATTTGATAAAAAAAACACGACTCCAATATTTTTCGATAATCTAATTGACGGAGAGAACAGAATCATTTTATTTTGTCAGGTTTATCCCTGAATTTAGAGGCCAAACAGTTTTAAACTTTTACATGAAATCATGACTGCCTTGTTGGTCGAGGGTACAGAGTACAACACAGAGTATAAGCTTCATATAACCGCGCGAATCGGTTGCACCACGTGCGTGACTACTGGCCGCTTGTCGCGTACGTGGCAAAAGTGGAAAAAACCGGTTTACGCTGTCACAGCTAGTTGAAAATCTCAGGGTTGTCAGGGCAACACACGTTGTTTGTTTGTTGACAAGTTAGAATATTTCATGTAAAACCTGGTAGGTATATATAATTAACTAGCTGACCCACGCAACTTCGCCTGCGTCACATAAGAGAGAAAAACAAAAGAAAAAAATGTCCCCGTTTTTGTAACATTTTTCATTCCTGCTCCGCTCCTAACAATCGTAGCGTGATGTTTTATAATCTAAAGCCTTCCTCGATTAATTTACTATCCAACACAAAAATATTTTTCAACCGACTTCCAAAAAGAGGAGGTTATCAATTCGTCTGTATTTTTTTTTTTTTTTTTTTTTTTTTGTGTTTGTTACCTCAGTACTCTCGACTGGGTGAACCGATTTTGATGGTTCTTTTTTTGTTTGAAAGCTGGTGCTTCCCGTTTGGTCCCATTTTAGTTTGCTGAAGACCTGATGCTGATCTTCGGAGATATACAACGGAACTCTTCAAAAATACACAGCAAATCTGCAGTGATTGCTGCCATCGCTTGTAGGTTCATTGTTTATACTATATTATGACGTAACATCACGCCTGTATGCTCTGAGGGGGTACGCACATGTGTAAAATACACCCGATTTCGAAAATATTTGTTACCTCAGTACTTTCTACTGGGTGAACCGATTTTGATCGTTTTTATTTTATTTGAAAGCTGGTGCTTCCTGTGTGGTCTTATAATCATCAAATCAGTAGCTGATGATGGGATTCTGGAGAAATAGAGAGAATTCTTCACATTTTATAGGCACATTAGAGGCGGTTTGGGTAGTTTTATGATTTGTACTTTCTCGAAGTGATCCCAATTCAATTTGATGAAGATCTGATGAAGAACTTCGGAGATATGCAACGGAACTCCTCAATAAATGATAGCAAATATACTGGGATTGCCGAAATCTCATATCTGTCTATTGTTTATACCAGTTCATAACCTAAAATCACGCCGGTACGCTGTGAAGGGGTAAGCACATGTGAACCACTAAAAAGTGAAAAATAAAACTTTTTTACAAAAAATAAAACCGACTTCAGAGAAAACAAAAAAGTGAAAAATAACTTCAGAAAAAACGCTTCAGAAGTCGGTGACAAAAAAACTAAATCAATCAAAAAAAGGTCACCAACTTCTGAAGCGTTTTTTCTGAAGTTATTTTTCACTTTTTTGTTTTCTCTGAAGTCGGTTTTTTTAATTCGAGCTGGTAGTTTCTGAGATTAGCGCGTTCAACCAAACAAACAAACAAACTCTTCTGCTTTATAATATTAGTATAGATTATTGTTTATTGTACTGTGTGTATGAATAACGGAACGGACAAAGTGTTATTGGGTTTTTCGATCAGGATTTTCTCAGTAAAAGCCATGGAGTCTGGGTTGGTGACCGGTTGTTGGCAATTAGGCTCGCTTATGACTTAAAACTTAACTGGTGAAATATCCTATCCTACTAATATTATAAATGCGAAAGTTTGTTTGTATGGATGTATGGATGTATGGATGTATGGATGTATGGATGTTTGTTACTCTTTCACGCAAAAACTACTGAACGGATTTGGATGAAATTTTGCACACAGATGGTTTATAACCTGGATTAACACATAGGATACTTTTTATCCCGGTAGTAAGATCCCGTGGGACAATTTCAAACATCACGCGGGCGAAGCCGCTGGCAGAAGCTAGTGGATCTATAATAGTACTATTAGAAACACCTTGTTTTTTTTTTTTTTTTTTAAGGATGGGAAATCATCAAATGACCCCCCCCACTCTGGGCGGAGCGGGAGGGAGTGTCAGACTCTTACTGACTAAAAACAATCCATGTTCCTTCCTCGCCTTTTACGTTCCGGGGCCGCGGTATCTCTTTCGAACAGGCCCGCAACCCCGGCAGGCTTCGGCCCTTGCGGGCCCCTCTCCTTTTGCTGACATCTCTTTGAGGCGCGCGTGGAACACGAACGCGCCGTCGACACGGCCTGTCGTCGTCGTTAGACGGCCGGACGGCCAGCTATTGCCCATAGCCAGCCGTCCACAGGCCCGCATCTACGGTGGCCGGTAGCCACCACGTGGCCCCCGACGCCCGTTGCGTCTCCCGCGGCGGCCGGGAAGAGAGGATCTCTCCCTCTCTCGTTCCGCCACCTCCTTCGCTAGCATCACTGCTTCGCAGAAAGAGGCGACGGCTTCCCATTCCGTCTCGCTCCGGAACATGGATTGAACCAGGGCCGGACGCGAGAGGTCGCCGCCGCCGATCGCCGCCACGAGGACACGGCGGAGCTCCGCCCACGCAGGGCAGACTTCCACCGTGTGCTCCACCGTGTCCTCCGGTCGATCCTCGCAGTGGAGACACCCGGGCGATTCCTCCCGCCCGATTCGGTGCAGGTACCTCCCGAAACATCCGTGTCCGGTGAGGACCTGCGTCAGGCGGAAGGTGAGGACGCCGTGGCGCCTCTCCAGCCACTCCTCAAAGAGGGGACTTACCGCCACTATCGTGGCGTGCCCTGCACGGGGTTGCGACAGTCGCTCTCTCCATGTCGCCATGAGATCGCGCCGGAGGTCAGTCCGCTGAGCGGCAATTTGCCGCGGCAGCGGAGTTTCCCCCCGGCGTAGTACCTCCGCGCGCCACTCATGCAGGCGCGCGAGGACTATCGCCTCCAGATCCCACGGCGGCAATCCGGCAAGCAGGCCCGCCGCCTCGCGAGAGATCGTGCGGTACCCACGGACCATCTTTACGGCCACCACTTTTTGGGGCGCGTTCAGATGATGAGCGGCACGCCGCTTCAGGGAACGCGCCCACACTGGGGCCCCGTAGAGGGCCATGGACCGCACGACTCCCGCGTAGAGCCTGCGGCAGGAGGCATTCGGCCCCCCAAGGTTGGGCAGGAGCCGCCTGAAGGCAGCCCCTGTCCGTTCCAGCCTGGGGGCCAAACGTCGGAAATGCTCCACGAAGTTCCACCGGCTGTCGAGGACGAGTCCTAGGTATTTCAACGTCGACTCGACGCCGATGGATACCCCTCCTACCGTCAGTGTGGATCCCGACGGTGGCGCATTCCGAGGCCCATGAAAGCACATGGCCTCGGACTTGTGCAATGCCACCTCGAGACCCAGTTGCCGGATCCTCTCAACGACTATCGCAACCCCGCGTGTCATATTGTCGGCCGCCGCCTCATGCGACCTCCCCTGTGCCAGCACCAGGGTGTCGTCTGCGTAGCAGACGACGCTGACACCACTTGGGAGGTCCGCGCGCAGCACCCAGTCGTAACCGATGTTCCACAGGGGCGGTCCCAGAACCGATCCCTGTGGGACACCGCACGACATCTCTCGCCGGTTCCAATCTCCGCAGCGACTGGGGTAGATGACGGCCCTGTCCGTCAAATAGTCCCCGACCACACGACGGAGGTAGGTCGGCACCCGGTGATACCGGAGTGCCTCCATGATGCAGCTCCAGGGCAGGGAGTTGAAGGCGTTGGCGATGTCGAGAGACACCGCCAAAACAACCCCGCCCCGGGATATCGCATCCCCCGTCGTGAGGGCTCTCACGCGCATGATGGCGTCCACTGTAGAGCGCCCCTTGCGGAAACCAAACTGGTTCTCCGCAAGATTCGGCCCCATCCCTTCAAGGTGCTCGGCGAGGCGGTTTGCAATGACTCTCTCAGAGAGCTTGCCCACATCGTCGAGCAACACAATGGGCCGAAATGCGGACGGAGAGTCCGCAGGGCGCCCCGGCTTCTGGATGAGGACCAGTTTCCCCGTCTTCCAACGAAGCGGGAACTGGCCTCTCTCCAAACATGCGCTTAAGAACCCCTTCAGTCGGGGCCCGAGAGCCTCCGCATCCGAGGCCAGGACCCAGGCTTTGCCAGGCAAGCCATCGGGTCCCGGGGCGGTATTTTTGGCCTTGAGCCTACCTACCGCCACTCTCAGGTCTACCCCAGTCACTTCCGGAGTGTCGTCGTCGTCGCTTGGGTCCGACACCGCAGGTGGCGGAGCCATAGGCGGGGGTGGATGTTCCCCCCGCGAGGGGAACAGAGCGCTCACCACGTCCTCCACGAGGTCAGGCCGGAGACTCTGCGTCAGCGGGGGGGCCCAGGTGCGGAGTTTATTCCGCACCATCTTGTAAGGGCGCCCCCACGGATCTCTGTCGAGAGTCTCCAGCATCTCTGAGCGGGCCAGTTCCCTGGCCCGCAGGACAGCCTCCCGGAGGGCGGTCTTCGCCGCTCTGTATCCCTCGTACAGCTCCGCCTCAATGGCTTCCGCATCCGGCGGGCGGATGCGGAGCCTGCGATGCCTGGCGTACAGGCGCCGCGCTTCGACACACGCCTCCCTCAGAGACGTTATTTCGCGCGACCACCAGTACACCTGGCGTCGGGCGCTTCCTGGCCGGACTCGGGGCATTGCCACGTCACATATGTCGGACATGGCCCCCTGGAACCACTCTGCCTCAGTGTTAACGTCGGCAGGCCTGTCCGGTGATGTCACCCAGGCCTGCACGATCGAGGCTTCCAGGAGGAGCTCCCGGTCCAGCTGCTTCAGCGCCCAACGCGGACCACTCGGGGCCTGTTGGACCGGCGCGCTCGAGGACTGGGCGGAGACGTCAAACCGGATGTACCGGTGGTCGGAATATGTCTCCACCCCCTCCATGACACGCCAGTCAACGACACGCGGCGACAGAGCGGGGCTAGCGAACGAAATGTCCACCACCGACTCGCCCCGCATCCGCACACACGTGGGAACAGAACCCCGATTAAGGACCCTGGGCCCTCTCCAGGGCCCAGTCCTCCACCATCCTTCCCCGCACATCTGTGCAACGAGAACCCCAAGCCAAGTTCTTGGCATTGAAGTCCCCGAGGACAAGCACGGGGAGGGAATGGCTTCCGACGACGACACTCAACTCTGCGAGAGAGTTGTGGAACTCGGCGAGAGTTCGGCTCGGGGAGAAGTAGACTCCCACCACGACGATCTCCCCGAACCGTGCTGCTACGCACCCCCGACCCCTCCTGACATTTTCAAGGGTCGGGGTACCGGCGGCGGCCGATGACACTATGGTCACTGAGCCGTCAAGGTCCGCCACCCAGTCTTCCCTGGGCAGGACAAAGTACGGCTCAGAGACCACAGCGATGTTGATCAACCACTGCGCCATGCTCTGAAGCAACAGGTTCTGAGCACAGGCGCAGTGGTTGATGTTCGCCTGGAGGAAGCGTAATGGCGCCGTTATTGACAGTCCATTATCGCTTCCTCCCCCCGGGACCCCTGTGAGGGCCCCTCCGCAGGCGAGCTCAGAGCGGCATTATTGGCGGCGGCGACAGCGACAGCGGCTGCGGCGGCCGCGGCAGTGGCAGTGGCGACGGTGGCGTTGGCGGAGGTGGCGGAGGGCCTTCCCCTGCCTTTGGCTCCGCTCTTGGCGGGAGCGGCGCAGGCCTTGCTCCCGGCCCGATGATCGGCCGGCTTGCGGGCCGCCGCACATGCAGGGCAGTGCGGCGCAGCGCTGCAACCAGCCGACACGTGGCCAGGCTGACCGCAGCGGAAACAGAGACCGCTGCGGTCAACCTCCGAGGCACACTTCACTGACACGTGGTGTCCCACGTGGCAGCGAAAGCACCTCAGAGGTCTGGGCTCGAGCAGTTTCACCTGCGCCGATACCCAGCCTACCAAAAGCCTTCGGCCCTCGACAATGGCTTTCGCCGCCGTCACGGGGCAGCTCACCGTAACGGCTTGCATTCCCGTGGGATCCAGACGAAAGGTGCCTGCCTCGACCTGGTCGGCAGAGCACCCCCCGGACCTAGCGACGGCGGCCACCACCTCCTTCTCGGTGACACAGTCCTCCAGACCCATGACGCGCAGATCGGCGCATCTGACGGGTCTGGAGACTCGGGCCTCGTCCGCGTTTAGGGACGCTCTCAGCTTTTCAGCGAGAGCATCCGCGGACGAGCCGCTGGTTTCACCGGGGATCTCCAGCATCCGAGCCCCCGTTGCGGTGACTCTGAGCCGGAGGCCCCCGGTGATCCCGAGCTCACCGAGATCCACATTCTCCTTGGCCTTTGCCAGCAGGTCGCGGTAGGTCACGCCCTTCTTTTCCGCTTCTGGCTGTAGTGTAATCACTACAGCGGCGGTTTTCGGGGCGCGAAGCCTCGCCGCGACCTTTCGCGCCTTGTTCTGGCGCTGCCTTTCTTGTTTGCGGGCCTTTTTGGCCGCCTTTCGCCCCCTCTGCTTCTCCCCGGCCACTTGCCATTCGGCTTCAGCCGTGGGAGGTGCAGGGGGTGTGGGCCCACCCGCAACTGGCGCTGGCGCTGGCACCGCCGCCATCTGTGCCGCTGCCTTGCCCTTCTTTTTCCTTTGGGCCGCCTTCTTTTGCCCAGCCGGTGCCGCCACCTGTTTGGCCGGAGTCGGCTTTACAGGGGGCGGGGGAGGCAACGCAGCCACGCCGGGGGGCCGACTGGATGGCCCCGGAGCGGATGCAGCAGCCGCGTACGAGCCTCTGCTCGTGCCCGCGACCGCCTTGTTCGCGCCCAGGAGAGGGCGCAGAACAATTCCCTCCAGGACGGAGAACCGCGCCTGGAAGGAAGCTAGCTCCTTTCAAACCAGGTCCAGGACCTGGTTTTCCACCGGCACAGGCTGGCTTCCCCTCTGAGCTTGGGCCCCTCCACTTTCAGGGGCCACGCGGGGGCCAGGCTTGCTCAGACTGGCCAGGTCTGCCTTGAGCTTGGAGTTCTCCTTCTGGAGAAGCTCCATATCCGCCGCCAGGCGGGCCACGTCCGCCCGCAACTTTTCCACCTCGTCCCCCTGAGACGGAGGATGCCCCTTAAAATTGGCCGCTGCCGCCATGATTGAGGTGAGAGCCGCAGGTATGGCCTTAAGTTTCGACGAAACTTTTACCTTCACGGCCACACTCTTCAAGGCGGCTTCCACCTCTTTTGTAAACCTGGCCTTACGCTCCTCTTCGGAGCCGCCAGGTGCATCAGCCTCGTCGCCAGACCCGCGAGCTGTTAAGCCCGGGTGGCGCCCCTCCTCGGCCAGTCGTGCTGACCTCTCGGAGGCAGAGAGCCCCGCTCTCTTGCCTCGGATCCCCCCGCGCTTGCTGGTGGGGATCTTGCGAGCAGAGGCTAACTGCTCGTCCTCCGAGGACGACGACTGGTCGCCATCCTTCCTAGACCGCTTGCGGAAGAACTTGCTCGTCTCCGCAGCAGTCCCGGCCTTCTCGCAGCGGGAGCTCACCGAGGCTCCCGCGACACTCATCTCACTTGTGGCGTCGGACTCCGACACCACGCTCCTCCTCTCTTCCTCTCCTCCTTTGCCGTTTCCGGCGGTTTTGGTATTTTTAATGCTATCTTCCATATTGTACCCACGAGTATGGGGGAAATAAACTCCTAGCTAGGCAGAGACCCCTGTACCTAGTAGGGCAGATTTGGAGTTTTTATTACTCGCCAGAGGGTCTGCAGGTACCCCAGCGAGGATAAGCAGTAGCGACTGATTCGTCCAATAGGCACACCCGTCAGCCATACATCCCCTCGCGCAACACCTCTGCTTAACAATTCGGGGATTACATGTGTGACGTTTTGTTATGAAGGAATAATTTTTAGTAACATCAGAAAAATTGAGGTATTCCTCAGAACGCACCTTCTTTTAAGCGCAACCATTAGTTGCAGTTAAATATGTTTATTCCTCAAAGTGAAACCAAAGGTACTTAATAAAAAAATGACATAAATTAAATCATGTTTGTAATAAATTACAGAAGCTGAATTGCCAAATTGAGTCAACTTCACAACAAGTAATTAACAAGAAAGTTAACTAGAGGTTCAGAAATTCAAACAAGTTAATTGACAATATAACATTTTTTTTAAGTAGGTACGAGTATTAAGCCTTGTCTAGGTGAAATTAATAATTTATTTGTTAAACTAAGCCTTCATTTATTTTATGTATTTAGATTTATTTAGATAGATAGATCAGAATGTTCCACATGTTCCATGTGTTTATTTTTCTAAACCCATCAAAAAACATTGTTATTTTCTACAGCAACTATTAATTGCATTAACAATATTAGATAAAAATCACAGCATCTAAAAGACTGTTGTCAATTAAATCTGTTGATAAATTAATCTCGTTTCAATCTATTTGATTGAGCTTTGTTACTACAAATTAAAATAATTTCAATAAGAGAATTAGGTACGTTGTACCTAAAATCCAATCAAAATATATAGTTGGGGACATAGATGTTCTGTAATCCAATCGAAATTAATACACACTACTTTATGAATAAGTTTGATTTACAAATGATTTTGTTATTTCGTTTGTATGAAATACGCATGCTTTGCTGGGTCCGGCTAATGATTGCATGCAAATACAGTGGTTTGATTAAATATTCTGTAACAATATCAAAATTGTATGTGCTTATAGTAAATTAAAAGAAAAACTATTTTGTCCATTTATCTTTGACATTTTCTTTGGTACGAAATTATATGAGCTATTTTCTCAATTAATTTAAAAAAAAAAAAAAAAAGATCCTCATCTATCCTAAGAACCTAAAGTCCATTAACAAAAAAGAATATCACCTCTGTTAATAAAGTTGATTCGCCAAAGCAGAGCATCCTTTTCCTGTTTCTGACTTGGCGTAAACTTCACCCTCCAAAGAGCACCAAGTTCCTTTATAAACGTTGACACTTGTCTTGTCTTTGGTATCACAACTATAGATTTCAAGACGGCTGAAAAATAATAATAAATTAGGAGACTGAACTTCATCAACATCATCATCATAATTATTCTTTTGCCATCTATATTGGGGGTCGGCTTCCAGTCTAACCGGATGCAGCTCAATACCAGTATTGTACATAGATTGACTGCCTATCTGACCTTCACAACCGATTTAGCACTGGATAATACGATACCCCTTGATAAGACTGGTTGTCGAACTTTTTTGGCCACTGACTCGGCTCGATCGACTGTCAAAGATCTACAAATAAAAGCCAGGACCAACGGCTTAACGTGCTTTCTACGTATCTTCGTCAATTTTGATTTAAGTAACATAAGAAAAAATACGGGTCAAATTATTTTTGATAATCTAACTGACGGACTACATTTTTTTCGTCTACCTATTTTTGACCAACTGCGATCCAAATTAACAAACCGTGTCTATTGTAGTCAGTTTGACGATAATAGTCAAAGTCGCTTGATAGACTTGGATGACCGTTAGCCTTTCAGAAAAAATCATAAACAAACATGTCGGTTATGAGAGGTTTTGTATTTGAGAATAAAAAAAAAAAGTAGTTTCCAAGAACTCGCTAGATGGCGTTGAACTGACTACGTTCATAATCATCATCATCATCAGCCTATTAATGTTCCCACTGGTGGGACAGGCCTCCTCTCTGTGAGAACTGACTACGTTACTAGGTGCCAAAGCGAAAACGCTTGAAAAAACACACGTCACATACGCTCAGATACCGACACTTTCGTTTGCATAAGCTTCCGAATATAACCTTTAGGTCCAAGTGAAATTATATGACGTTCTGTTCCTTGCAGTAACATACCGAGATCAGCGCCATCTATCCAGTGACTAGGGAAGAGTTGAAAAAGAAAATCCCTCATTGACCTCCTGTCGTATACATACGTAACGGAAACTAAATACGTCATGTGAAAAAAATATTTTCCTATTAAAAAAACTTAAGTATCGTAATAACGTGAAATACTGTACCATGGATGGTAACCAAAATAGAAGGTATCAAGTAAGCAAATTGTGTCATTTCTTCATCCGTTAACAGTTCGGGCATGTGAAACGCTAGCCCAAAAACATGGATGAAAACAGTAGCGCTTATGTAGGAGAAATGCCAGTACTTCATGAGGCATGGCTTGTCGTCTTCTAGATACCTGTCAGCAAAAACAAACAACGTGAAAAAATATATGTGGGTATTAACGGATTCGTATTTACTTAATCACTTTTGAGAACGTCTGTTGTCTGTAACTGTCTAAAAAACAGGTATGCTGGAAGAGATTTCTTTAGAAATATCAAAGCATCACCTTTGTACCTATTTTGTATTCCTTTCTTCTTTTCTGTATTTAGTGTGTACAGTAAGCGTTCATAAGTGCACAGGCAGGCTAAGGATCGTATTGCTGTGAACGCACGGGCGAGCGTCCGTGCGGCTGTATGTGTAAGCTGTCTCAATACAGTACCTACGCATACCACAGCCACAGAGTCGCCTACTGTCGCAAGTTGTCGCGTCGCTCTCCACGAAACATAAAAAAATATATATCCGTCTCTTTTGTTATACACGCAGCAAACGCATGATCGTATTTGCATTGGATAGCTAAACTTCGACCATATTTACCAGGCGTTGATAGCTGTTTAGATTAAGCAGTGGGTTCACGATCAACGTGTCTCGAGTTCAAATCCCGTTTACATAATACGGGTTTTTTATTTTTTTTTTGTAACCACTTTAATTAATATTAAATTTGTATTTTATGCAAAAACTATTTACTTAGGTATTTATTTTGAAATGGGTTCATGCTCATTATTTATTTTTATAAGGATTTAAATATAATTTAATAACCCATCATAACTATTTATGTGATTGTGTAATATTTTTTCGGTGTTGGAAGGTGGAAAAAAAAGTCGTGCTGACAGATAACAAAAATTGTTTTATTCGTTTCATTTATTCATATAATTAACAACTTTAATGAGATTTGTAACGTCACATTCCTACCTAGATAAAAGAAGTTCTCTTGTAACCGTGCATAAGATTTTTTTGTGTATCTGTATACCCACATTGAAGTAATTTTTTACTAACATAACAAGGATATTCTAATCACACAAATAAAATTGTTGATACCCACTTCTATCTATCGGTATTCAACAGAGCTTACTGATAACTAATACATAATTTAGACTTCGTGAACATGTTTTTTATGTGACGTCACAATAAATGTAACTCATATTGAGGTTATAGTTTAAGTGTTCATTTTCCCGAAGAAAAGAAGATTGAAACTAAACCTCAATTTAGGAATTATTAATATCACTAAACATTTTGTAACACGTCTAATTAAAACTAGAACATTAGGGATTAATATATTGTATAACCCCTATTATTTTCAATGCAGTCAAGTAGACGTATGCGCATGGACCCCACAATGCTTCAACATATTTCGGTTCTTCTTAAATTTTCCCACACCTTTATGCAATGGGTTGTTAATTGTGTTATACACCTCTCATCCCGTGTATCCCACCAATCTATGGGGGCACTCATTCATCCATAATTCGACCTGAGTCTGTATTAGGGATTACATTTCTATCGGACCAGCGAGTGTTATCCTTGCGCCATAAATGAAGTCTACCCTTTTGACTTGATTTAAAAGTCTTTTCATCAGAAAAAATGGTAGTAATCCAGTCAAAGTCTAAATATTCCCGTGCGAAACGTAATCGTTCTTCTTTATGTCTTTCTGTCAAGAAGGGCATTTTAGCTGATCTTCTGTGATGTAAGCCTTCAGCGTGGAGGGCACGGCGAACAGTTTGCGGTGACTCCGAGTATGTCGTAGGTGTGAAACCATTGGTTTCATACTCGCCCACGATATGTTGTCGCTGCGCTTCGCTAATAAGCGACGACCTTCCACTTCGCTGTCTACTTGCAAAGCTCCCCTCTTCCTCATACCTTTTGATCCAGAGACTTACTGCATTTCTCTAAACAAAAAAAAAATATGTTAGGCAGCTGTAATAAATACTAAAGTGACTTCATTCACTCTGCATTTATAAATCCAATAATAAACACTAATTATTTATCTTGCATGATAGATTGAAAAAAAAAAATAACGAATTAAGTAAACCACAGGTCACCAAATAAATGAACAATTTATAATACCCATTCGTTTTTAATTTTTAATGTTTAAGTTACAATTCATAAATAATTATAATACTCACATTCAGTTCTATTAAGGCCACTTTTATGCAGCGCGATAATAGTCGCTCTCGCCATAATATTAATATTTGCCCGCATTTTAAGAATCACACCAACAACAATACTGCTATCTATTAAACCACACGTCACTGACCATCAACTACCACATTATATAGTGTATTATGTATGACTACAACCAAACGACAAAGTTCATTCCGATCAAGTTAAAATATTCATAAAACTCATGTCTACCTCACAGAAATCTAACTAAATTCTTGACTTATTTTTCTATCTACCTCCCTAACTTTACGAAATGTGTGAACAAAGCAAACAAGTTAAAGAATGTAATATTTCTGTAGAGTAAAAACTTACAAAAAGTCTAAAAGTAACTGTGCGGGATTTGAACTCACGGCTTACTGATTCACTCTTTATTCTGGACGGGCCCAACCGCTAGGCCATCATGTCTTAGATATTGGCATTGAAATTATGAACTACAACTTGTTGCTGACAATATCTATTTTGTTGAAAGTAGAAGGTCGTAAGTCAAACTAAACGTCAAGCTATTGCTTTGTGAGATTGCCTATCGACTTTTGGTCGGCACTGTACATAAATCGTTAAATAAATAAAAAATAAATAGTGCTTGTCGTTTTACTGTAAGTTGCTTCATAAGAGGGCTATCAATTTTTTTCTTGTATTTGAGTGTTTTAAAAAAAATTGAGATATTTATTTAGAACAATCCCGACAGAAATAAAATCAAACATTCTCAGGTACTTATTTTTTTTTTTTAATTTTGTGGTCATATACAGGATGTAAACCACCTCATCACAAAGCCGTTCACCAAGCATTCTGTACATCAAACTAAGTAACTTTACGCAAAAATTATTGCTGGGAAACAACATTTTTTTTTGAGGTTATAAATCACGTTTTGTGGTAGAACTCAATGTAACGCACTTAAAACATTGTGCTGATGAATGGATTGAATAGTAAGGAGATCGTGGAGGTGATAATAGTCAAAATCTAACAGAAAAAACTTGTATTTAAAAAAAATCTTGTCAAAAAGTTGTAACTTTGACCCCCCATATCTCCGTAACTAGAAGGTTCCCAGGTATGGTGTAGAACAAAAAAATGATCGCAATGATGGGGAAAACAAGTGTCTTTCGGCTTCGTGATGAGGTGTTTTACACCCTTTATAAACCAAACTCACGCATCTAAATTCTCAGTTTAATGTGTGATTCTGGTTAAGATATGGGCACAAAATTAAAATAATACATAAGTAGCTCTCTTAAAGTGATAAAATAATTCGGTCAATTTTATATAATAAACTGCAGTAACAACCTTCGTCGGATAAGCACCAAGCAAGTGCTGCTTTTTAATATTCACTCATTACAAAAAGATCGAGTACTCGTTAAAAGTCTTTTAAGATGAGCATGCTGAAGGTAGGCTGAACTGAGCCCAGGATAGTGGGACTGTTCGAAAGAACCGCGGCCCCGGAACATAAAGGGCGAGGAAGGAACGTGGATGGGTTTTAGTCAGTAAAAGTCTGACACTCCCTCCCGCTCAGTCCAGAGTGGGAGAAGTTATTTGGTGATTTCCCATCCGTAAAAAAAAACGCTGAACTGGGAGGAGGACGCGCAGGTTTACGAGAACTGGAAGGAGTAAAGGAGCTAAAATAAATGTGGGCCAGGCTGAGAAATCATGACATTTTAAATGTAAAAATAGTTACGAGTACTGTCCAAGAATATTTGCACTGCTGCCGAAAATTATATTTGTACCCTACTACTATTGATTGCTTCAGAACTAGCAAGACTTTGTAACAAAGCCCTCACAAGACCTAATTTCAAAGGTATTAAGTTTTTGTCTTAGCAAACCTTTTTTTTTCGAGAAAGCGAGAGAAAATAATATTATAATACTTGTGTAATTTCAGCAGATGCGACTCAATCATTCTTTTTGTCTACCTTGCCGATTTTGATTAAATCTGGACGTAGACCTTGGGATGGTCTACTATAAGACATTAGTAATACCAACATGAACTGAAAAAAATATAAATACTGCTACAACTGTAGGCGCTTTATTTTATTTAGTCACAGTGTGGTAAACTAGAACTAAAAATCCGACTATTTAAATTCTGGATTTTAAATGTAAAACGACTCCTACTATTATTGAAGTCGGTTATGTTATAGATGTACCTACTTGATATTAAGTTTATTGCAAAAGAGACTCAGTGATCTTATAGTTAAACTGCGTAAGCAGTTTTGTGGGGCAATGTATTTAGTTTTAAGATTTTTTATGTAAATAAATCATTCATTCATTCATTAATTCATTCATTTGGTTAACATGCGGCTTATGTTACCGGAGTCATAATAAAAAATCGACTGACAACTTATTCATCAAAAAAGGATGAATAGTTCAGGTGCTATAGGAACATATGTATATTCATGTCACCGTAAAATTGTCAAACACGTTAGATTGTAATCTTTCTAACGATATTGTAAACTCTCGAAATATTGACAAACGAACATACCTACTGCTTACAATCAAACGCATTATTTTTTCATGAAATGCATGCGATGGTAGTCAACTCATGCGGTGTGGAGGGAAGGAGGGGTCCCCCTTACCCAATGGTACCACTCTTATGAAAAGATAATGTACCATTCTTGAGAAATACCGATTAATATAACCTAACCTTAAAACACTTTATATTCCCCTAAAAAGCGTAGTCGATGGGCCCTTAATTCCGAGTGCAGGATTTAAAGGAACCTAACTAACCTAACGGGGGCTCCAAGTCCCGATTATGGGGGCAGAGATACTTAAGTATGTTCAGTTGGCAATATTTCGAGAGTTTACAGTATCGCTAGAGAGATTACAATCAATTGTGTTTGACAATTTTACGGTGACACATACATAAACTACTAAAATCATAACTCTTTGTCCCGTTTTCGGAATTTTGTCGCGAAACATGAAATAAAAACGTTTCGCGCTTTGACATGATGATAATATATAAATAAACAATTCTTTGTAAATACCTATACAGACCTGACATTGAAAATCTTCAACATCTTAAAACTGGTTTGTAACGCTTTCGCAAAATCTTCTGGGAAGTCCGTGAGAGCTCCCATCTTCTATAAAGTTATAGTTGATCGAGTGATGTTGTGAAAATGATATATTTTTCCCTAGACGATCCGTTTGTTTGCTTTCAAATCAAATTGTTGGATAGCTTCCGATGATTTGTGTTATTAAGTTTAGAGTTCCTTGAGAAAATATATTTCTTTGTACCTACACCCTATTTTATTTTCTGTTTGCAAACCTGTTTTAATCTTATGTTTCTGTTTATTACTAAGCAGATTGAAACGGAGAAACAACAACTATTATAATATTAATATTTCAAGTAACATAAAATAATCAATTTCCCAGTAAAATTAAGGGTCCTTAGTTAAACCAGCTATGGATCAAAATATACTAGACATACAGTCAAGTTTATGAAACCCAAAGAGAAAATCATTTTTTTTTTGTGTGCTGCGCAAAGGCCACCCCTTTTTCCTTCCAAACCACTCTGTTTGTTAAAAACCTCCTGCAGTGCGCTAGTGAACAGTTTAGGTGAGAGTGGGTCGCCTTGTTTGACACCTTTTTCAATGTTGAATTTCGAACCGTAGCTTGCTGTTAGCGGTGCTACTTCGACAGATGGTGCCAATGAGGTAAATGTAGGTGTGCGCAATTTTTTGGGACTCCAGGGCATTAATAACTGACTGATTAAACGTTAACAATTAAACGTATTGAATTGAAATGCATTTAATTGAGGCACTTTGATCTTTGAGTCAAATCCAAATCACTTCAAGTGCCACGCAAAAATAACTTCCATGGCAGGCGTACCGCTGCTTTCGCAATACCCAACTTACTTAACCAAATACCTGTAGACATCAGAGACTCATTGAATAGTAGAAACATAACGCGTAACCTCAAAGAATATTACATCGATTCGATTATAACTTAAACGTTAATAGCGCGTTGATCAAAACTCAGGCCATGGTATGCTAAGACAGACCCAGAGGTCTAATTGTGTGCTTTATATTTAAGTGTGCAAATGTGATTTATAAAAAAAATAACTAAATCGCGGAACCCATGTACCTACAAATTTTAATGACTCAGTCAAACACTTATAATGTTGTCGTGGAAAAAATTGTACCGTATAATTTGCTAACCCCTACTGGGTGAACATTACTTTCTATTACCTTCGTGTCTTAGCCATATTATTTCTGCTGGACGTGTAATCTGCGAAATTACGTAAAAACACTAGACTATGAAGGTAATGTTCAGTTATTTTGTTGTGTGTGTTTTTCTTTGCACTACACTGTAATCAAAGTAGGTAATAGGCGATTTTGTAATCATTGCTTGCGCACTTTTAAGCAAATTATTGAAGGGTGAATCAGTGATTTTTTTTCGCTTCGTTTTCGTACCTGAAATGCTTGACATATTTTACTATTGGCATGTATGGTTGTACGAAAAACGTAAAAATGACATCAGTGTCTTGTATAGGGTACTTTTTTAGTGTCTGTTTTTAGCGTTGTTTTTATGTTTGTTGGTATGTTGTTTTTGTATCTGTTATTCCTATAATGAAGGAAAATCTGCTACAGCACAGGAGTCAACCAGATTTAAGGCACAAAACGTTCATATAAAAACATCATTATTTTTCCCTGTTTTAATAAAATTCAGCTTCCACCCTGAAAAAAAACTCGTTTATTTCCAATAGCTATGAACGACGTTCTCCGAACATGACAAACGGCAACAATGTATTTACAATACAAAATGTATGATTCCAGATCACTCTTTGTTGAAATATTGTGGGGAATCCTACATTGGTACTGGCAAATGCTCACTTTGAAGTATTACCGGGACTTTTGTGCTTACGTTTCGATTTTGTGTCGACAATTGAACATCAGCTATCTAAATATTTTAGCTGTTACGTTTAAAAAGGTATGATAGTAAGGTGTGGTGGTGGTGGTAGGTGGTGGGGTGGGTGGTGTTCTGGATTGTCGACCGCGAACCGGAAGACTATGCGTTGGAAGGCCTCCAACTAGGTGGACCTGGTGAAGGTTGCGGGAATCCTATGGATGCGAGTCGCACGAGACCGGTCAATGTGGGTACACTTGGGGGAGACCTACGTCCAGCAGTGGACGTCTTTCTGCTGAAATGATGATGAGTAAAGTGTAGTAAGGTATAGTAGTAGGTAGATGGAGTGAGACAAATACCAGATAAAAAAGAATTGAATGTGTGACGAATAATGTGCAAGCAAAAGAAGTAAAAGATTGCGTGGCAGAAATGTCTGAGCGGGATTATAATAATAAAAGAAAAAGACGTGTGGCACTCGAGGACTGCCGCGGTAAAGCTATTGCATTTGATTTTTACGGGGGGTGCTAGGTTATTTTCATTACGGAATTTCTGGATTCGGTCTCCACGCTCAAGGCCCGCGATGGAAGCTATGCAATAGCTTAAAAATCATGTTACGACTACTTCAAGTAACATGGGAGATAGAGAGAAAGGTGATGAAAAAAGAGAAGTTCTATTATTTCTGATAAGAGATCGGAGATGTTCAACAAAGAATTTTGTAAAAGATATGCATAAAAGTGTTAGGGAGCTTCAATTATTGTTAGTCGTAATTCGAATGTTTGTGGCTAACCAAAGGCCACAGGCTGTCTATCTATTAAAGCCTCAGGCGAATATTGTGGTAAACGCATCAGGGTCTCTAATTAGTAAGACCCTGGCACACTGACCTTTATGATCCGATTATGGCAGCTTGTGGATCCTATTTGAATGTAACTATTAATAATTACAAATGTAAATTCGATGCCAATGACTTATAGTTGTCACATTTTTTGTATGTTCCTCAAGAACCACTCTATCTATTGGTGAAAACAGCATGAAAATCGGTGCAATAGTTTTTGAGTTTATCGTGAATAGACAGACAGACGCTGCGGAGGACTTTGTTTTATAATATATGTAGTGTGATAATGATACAAAATGGATGAGTTGTCGTTTCACTACGGATACCAGGTATTCTGTTCAACATTCTGAATACCCATAGAAATTTTCATCGGTATTTTTTTATATAAGCAGTTTCCAAACTATATACAAAATTGCAATACCCGCACGATATAAATGTATGGGCCGGCAATTCTCTTTTAAATTACCGATGAAAATGTTTAATAGGCCACCAAATACAACACCCGTCTATGGAGTATTGAGGAACTTTATGCCCAGGTCTTTATTTCCCTATCCCACTGAATCATCACTGCTCATTTGCCTTTATTATACACTAGCTAGCTTAGAGTTTGAGTATCCTAGATGTATTAATCCAGGTTATAAACTATCAGTGAAAAACTTTCTCCAAATCGTGTCAGGTGTTTTTGCGTAAAAGAGTAAAAAACATACTGACATACATAGATCCACACACCCCCAAAATATCGTAGTTATAATAGTAAGATATTTGAAGCCAATTACCCAAAGTGGTCACATTTCATAGTAGGTACCTATACAAATGACAATTTATTTCCCCCCAAATCCTATGGTTTATTTAAATGGCAGTGAGTCCCTTACTACAAAATTCATTACAAAATAAATCATTTATTTATGTGCACAGTCCAAAAACAATTCATCTTCTCGAATTTAACACCTATTCTTCAGAAATTTCGCTTCTAAAATACGAGTAATTTATTGGGCCTGGAGTAACGTTGCCGAAATCCATTATGGAAATAATGGTTTCTGAGTACGGGACCCTACCTCGGACGTCCGCTTCGATTAGTCGGGCAAACAACAAAGCTGGTCCCTGTTTCTACTAAATTTTACGCAAGTTTTGGTCCTGACGGTGGTAATTTATAATTATTAATATCAATAATAGTAACGTTGTTTTGAAGGAAAATGTTGAGGAAAGTTTTGAGTACGAATATGGATGGGTATATGAGCATTTGGGACAAGCCCGCCACACTATTCCCAAACCACTGTAACTCCTGAAAGCCAGAATCAACAGTGGCGACCACCAGAATAGCGTCGAGACAATGAAGCTCGACGAAGTCCTACAGAATGAATTTAACTGCCTTGCATCCCAAAACGAAATTAATCAGAAAGTATAACAGAGGATTAGGAAATACCGTTATTTTCACTGTCTTTCATTTCGCAGGAGACAGAACGAACCAAGGCCAATAGGCACAAAGAGACGTTTACAACTGGGATAGGACGATGGATGGACTGTGTTAAGAATTTTATTATATGGCAAGAAAAAAAGTGTCTGGTGAGATGACAAAAAAAAACAACTTAAAAAAAAATAACAATAATGTGAAAATTAACTTTAGCTTCTGAAGTCGGGGACAAAAAAAATAAAGCAAGCAAACAAAAGTCACCGACTTCTGAAGCTAAAGTAATTTTTCACATTTTTGTTTTTTTTTTAAGTTGGTTTTTTCGTTATTTTTCACTTTTTGTGGTTCACCTGTGCTTGGTACACATGGAAACTGCATACCGTTACAATAACAATAAGCACAAATATGAATTACACATTGATACATTGTCTCATTATGGAGTTCCGTGACTCTTGGCTTCATCATCAGATCTGATGGTAGAATGGTTCTTATCGAACGCAAAGGCTTCACTTGTTGAATGAGAATGAGAATGATGTGTTACTTTGTTTTGTTATGTGTAATGGACAGTCGTATGTTACTCTAGAACAGGGTTGTCCAACATAACTTTATTGAGAGCAAAAGTTTAGTATTTTATAACCGTAGTGGGCCAAAAGAAATGCAAACTTCTAAATTGAAATAAAATAAACTTCGTCGAACAACCTTGACTCGGACAAGTCAACTTCGCTTAGACAGCCATGATTTGGTCTGCATTCGCGGGTAGGTCAGGTAAGGCGGGTAGGGCGGGTAGGTATTATTATGGTGCGGGAATAACTGACTCCGGGACATTTAGGTAGATATCCTTTTTTTTTTTTTAATCTACTTATAGGTCTCTCATCTACGGGGGGATATATATGTATACGTATGTATATGGGTGACAAGCAAAATTTAGCCACACTCTACAGGTCGCAATTATGAACCGATTGCTTTCAAACTTGGCGCAAAAATCGAAACGGTCAAAACTTACGCTAAGTTCGTGAATGGGCGGAATTCGTCTATGGGGGGCGGCGGGGGGGGGGGGGGCGGTTTTTCTAAAATCAGTTTTTTGGCCATAACTTTTTTCCTATGGAAAATTTTTGAACCGTTTTTCATTTTACACCTACGGGGATTACAGGCATAATGTGTTATTTATGCAAAAGTGATGAAAACAGGCTAGTCAGTGACCATAATAATTAAAACTGAGAGTTGGGGTGGCCCAGTGTTGGCGACCCCGATTTACGAAGTTCGAACCAAGACAGGCGCACGACTTTGTGTTATTTATTTCATCACCACCACTGCTCTCAAAAACGATGAAGGAAAACATCGTGAGGAAACCAGCGTGTACTAGAACCAAAAACTCGAAGACATGTGACATCTACCACACTGGGCTCGCATGGTAGAGTATAGCCCATATTACGGGATACCAGCCCGTAATACATTACAATACAGTAATTAAAATTACTAAGGTATGGATTGCAACGGCCCATAACGCTTAAATACCTCGACTTTAAACACTTGTCATTGACAACATTAATATCAAATCAAAACAATTAACCGAGTACCCGAAGTAATGACGGAAAGGTAAACTTTTCATCAATTCAAACACCTTTCAAAGTTATTATTGACATTTTCTCATCACGAACAAAATGGCGAAGGGAAAACAATGCCTGGATTTCGCATCAATGCAATGGCGCAATAGGACGGAGTTAAAGTTCATAAGTCTTCGCGGCTTATAAATACGAATTCAAAAGTCTATTGTACTGAAATCATTCCGATAAAATGAAATCCTATAACAAAAATGTTCAGAATTGGATGAATTATGTTTGAAGTGGTTAATTCTCATTTTTTTTCGTTCACAAAAATACTTACCACTTTCAAGAAAAGATAATGCACCATTCCTGAGAAATACCGATTAATATAACCTAACCTCAAAACACTTTATATTCCCCTAAAAATCGTAGTCGACGGAGCCTCGCTACACGGGGCCCTAAATTGGTTAATTGCAAGATTCACCTCTCCGATCATAAACTTATTTCTCCGAACGCCACGCGTTAATGAGAGGTTTCCTTTTTTAAAATAAAAAATAAAATTATTTCCAAGAACCCGGTAGATGGCGTTGAACTGACTACGTTACTAAGTGCCAGAACTGACTGACACTTTCGTTTGCCTCCCGAATATAACCATTAGGTCCAAATGAAATTATATGACGTTCTGTTCCTTGCAGTAACATACCGAGATCACCGCCATCTATGCAGCGCCTACGGAAGAGTTAAAAAAAAAATCTTTTATTCATCTTTTCAAAAAAATTCGATACTACGTTTATTTACGTACGTGATCATTTCAACTGTCTTCCTGTTACGGATCATGAGTTACAGCCTGTGTGTAAATAGGACCCTATTGGTGGCCCTTTGGAAACGAAACCATAAAAAAACCATCTGAACCACTTTTTCCATGGGATTTGGTAATCACGAAAAGTTTTCATCTGTTTCATAGAAGATTACAATACGTACCTACTCGATCATAAGTGTTGCACAACCAACTTTAAACAAATGGTACACAGTTCAAATTCGAAAAAAACGATCCCAATCAAAGGGTTTCCAAAGTTTGTTTACCAGATATCAAATGTTTAATGCGTATAGGACAGATTCTACGCTATCCTCCGTATTTGTTGTCAAGTACCTAAACTTAAGTCAAGAAAATGTAATGAAGTGAAAAATTGGTTCTAATCGCCAAGGGTTTTGTTTTGTGCCTGACTTTGACAGGACCTGACTTTTAAATTGGACCTTTCAAGGACCTGTTTAATTGACCAGAAGGCATGAGTATTGATAAACATGCTTGTCCAAGGTGGTTTGGAGATTACCGACTCGTAATAATTGGTCGCATCAAAAAAATCCGATTAAAATGCTCAGCAAAAGAACAGTCTAGTAGAGGGCCTTCTAAAATGTGTGTCATAACTAATAAACCGGTACTAAATTCATAATTACTGCCTGGTCGACTGCTCAGAACACCGTTGGCGCAGGCGCGTGGGTAGTCAGCTATGGGCTAGCTTGCGGGATGCTATGAGCAGACCCTGGCGAACGCGCGTTCGTGTTCCACGCGCGCCTCAAAGAGATGCCAGCATAAGAAAGGAGTCCGCAAGGGCCGATGCCTGTCGGGGTTACTATTCGAAAGAGATACCGCGGCCAAGGTAGGTACACAATTTTTTTCCATCAGGAGGAGCTCGTGGCTAAATAATAACAGCCGCTCGGGCCGATCTTTAGGTTAAGCCGTGCTTACCTAAGTTGGTCTGTGGATGGGTGACCACTCTTACATACTGAGTTTCCTCCGTGCCTTAGAAACCACGTTAAGCTGTTGGTCCCGGCTGTCATTTGTACATCTTTGGCAGTCGTTATAATTAGTAGTCAGTGGCGCAAAGAGTCTGACAACCAGTCTGAACAAGTGGGTTTCGTATTATCCAGTATTAACAGGGTTGTGGAGGTCAGATAGGCAGTCGCTCCATGTAAAATACTGGTATTCAGCTGCATCTGGTTAGACTGGAAGCCAACCCTAACATAGTTGGGAAAAGGCTAAGCAGATGGTGAGGAATTGCTCAGTAGCAGCCACGGAGACTGGATTTGTGAGCGATTAATGGTAATAAGCTCGCCCTATTACATGGGACTTGAAACATTACTGGAGAAATGTTGATGTATACCTCTCTCTGTCTGGCGCTTCGTAGATTTCAGGCTATTATGTGTTAATTTGATAGTATACAAAGTGTTTAATTCCAGACAACCTTTTTTTATCGCTGGACATTACACACAGCGCCATCTAGTGCCACACTACGCAACAAAGCTTGTGTCGTGGACACCAGATAGTTGATATACTACATAGATACTTTTGTTGTTTGTAAATAAATACATACATGCACATGCATACATATTAACATCCATGACTCGAAAACAAATGTCCATGCTCATCACACAAACATTTGCTCCTACCGGGATTCGAACCCAGGACCCAAAGAACGTCAGGCAGCTTCACTACTGCCTGTGCCATTCGGGTCGTCGTCGCAATTCTAGTCTCAATTACACAACCAACAACACTATCATACTCTGAAACACTTCACTACTGAAGTATACCTATGTATTTAGTTATCCAAACACATTATTTACTCACAGAACCCGCACTAACATATTGATGTGGCATCACCAAGATAAGGATCACGATAAGTGGACCCCTAAACTTGGTAACTTAGAGTGATAACAAACTTCTTTCAAGCTATACGATCTTGTTAAACGTTCTTATTTATACTGCATTCGCGAGTTTAGCTTCTAAACATGTAAACAAATATGTGTTTTTGGAATAACAGCTTTAGGATCAAAACAATAAAGTTCAGTTTGTGATTCAGCTTTTAACTTTCTTTAGGACTTTTGAATAGTATGTTCTTTTTCTTTTTTGTTTTATCCATGGTTCATTCTCATGGTTATCTGCGGAACCTTTTCCCAACTATGTTGGGGACAACTTCCAGTCTAACCAGATGCAGCTAATTACCAGTATTTTACAAGGAGCGACTGCCAATCTGACCTCCACAACCTAGATTATGACAGTTGGTTATACGATAGCCCTTGGTAAGACTGGTTGTTGGACTTTCGGCCCATTACCTACCTGTAACGACTATCAATGATCTATAAATGACAGCAAGGGCCAACGGCTAAACGTGCTTTCAGAGCCACTAACAAAACTTGATATACAACGTGTAACAGAAAGGGTATAGTTATATAAAAGGGTGTGCTACAAGCTAAACAACTTTCTCCATGTAACCATCATTCTAATCGCGAAAAAATTTTCAACGGCCCCATACTAAATTCCAATACCTACTCGACCAAATGTATGAAACAGCAGAATATTTTTTTACGATTACGATGGTGGTCCCATAGAGAAAGTTGTTCAGTTTGATGGTCTATAGCACACCTTTTCATATGACTATACCCTTTTTGTTACTCGTTGTATAATGGGCGGTCACCCATCCACTGACCAACCTAGGCAAACGCGGCTTAACCTGAAGATTGACGCAAGTGGAATTTTGTTGGTGTTAACAATGATTCAATCCGAAATTAACTTAAATTGCAATGCCAAAAAGTTAAAATTCATTTTGGAAACAAAGAATTGAATAGACTTTAGGTTAGATTACGTAACAAAGTTGATCGGCTTAAAAGATCAAGTTTCGTTTATGAATACAGATTAGTTTAGGTAAAAGGTTGTTTATCGAAATTACGAGATTACACCAACTTTTTTCGAGATTTTTAGTAAGTATATTAGGAAAAATCCTTCAAGATTTTCTGTAGAAAGAATCTTTCGCAGAAAATGGAACCGAAAATCAAAGTCATATTATCTAACTTTACATATCAGAGCTGGATTATCATCTGCCTAGCCTTTTCCGAAATATATTGATGTCGGTTTTAAGTCTTACGGCGGCAGCTGAATGCCAGTATTTTACATGGAGTGTCTACCCGTCTGACCTCGATAACTCAGCTAGTACTAGGTAATGAGTGAGCTTAACGTGCCTTCTGAGCCACGAAGGAAATTCGTTGTGTAGTGGATGTTCACCCATTTAGAGACCAACCTTAATAAGCCCTACCTTACAAATATGTTTGAATTACAATTTATTTTGTTATTACGTTTGTATGAAATACGCATGCTCCGCCGCCGCCGGCCCCTTTCTTTTTTTTTTTTTTAGGATGGGAAATCATCAAATGACTTCTCCCACTCTGGGCGGAGCGGGAGGGAGTGTCAGACTCTTACTGACTAAAACCCATCCATGTTCCTTCCTCGCCCTTTACGTTCCGGGGCCGCGGTATCTCTATCGAACAGGCCCGCCTTATGCTGACATCTCTTTCAGGCGCGCGTGGAACACGAACGCGCCGTCGACACAGCCTGTCGTCGTTAGACGGACGGACGGCTACCTAACCCTGGAAATCGACCAAAGTCTCCTCATGCTGTGATAAAGTCGTACACAGTACGATGGATTACTTAGGCAAAAGGTAGTTAGGTCTTCGGGTCTTTTCCTAGGTCATAAGGAGGCAACTAGGCTCAAAACCACAAACATATTGATCACGTGCTTTGGCTAAACCATGTTCTAGTGTCTTTTTGCATTTCATCGTCATCATTTCAGACGAAAGACGTCCACAGCTGGACATGGGGCCCTTAAGTGTCACCATATTGCGACGGTCTGACAATAATGCGAGCAAAGCTCAGTCAAAGTACGTGCTAAGCAACTTTTGACCTTAATATCATCACCCGTAGAGCAAAATCTTTAATGTTGACCCAATCCTATTACAACACAATTATTTAACCTTAACTGTTAGGAGTTGACACGTTTATTAGTATTAAGCAATTAGGCACCCAATAACGTTAAACAACACAATTGCTAAGTGTTTATTACCCAATCTAGACCGGTTCAGTATTACCTTTTTATTCAAAAAATACGGATAAGTAATTTCAAACTCATTGGTTGAGCATTATAAATAATACTTAATGGCCTTAATAAATTTAAACTTAAAGCCTTTTGCCTATTAAAGTGGCGCTATTAATATTAAAATATACGCTGCTTTAAGCTAGTAATCCAGACTCAGTTGTTACAGTTTTTGTTCATTCATATTAACAGTTATAAAAACACAATTTGCATGATTGTTTTCTTGCGAGAGGAAAATAGTCCCTAATGTTAGTCGGGCACAGTTTTTAAGGGACCTTAGCACAAAAACGACGCAAACGAAACGTGAATTCAAACGATTTTTAATCGTTACTCCAATTATGCTTGAGAATGGAAATTACCGTCGAAGTCAGCTCAGAAAGAGGTGGCGAGATGACCTGGACGTTCCTGCGATAGCTGGATGGAGGTGGCAAAAGGCAAACAAAAGTTTTTTTTTTTGTTTGCCTTTTGCCACCTCCATCAAAACTCCAAAAAAACAGTTTATTTATTTTTCGAAACATTGTCGAATTGCTTGTGCCAAACAAGCAATTCAACGCATTATTTTAAGAGATTATACTATGAGGGAACTTAGTAAAAATCATCTCATGTTACGAGTACATAGTGTTACGAGCTGGGTATGAGATAAATTAATTACTATCGATTAAACAACACAATAACTTTATTAATCACAAAACAATCAAAACTTAATCACAAATACACTACTGTTTACTATTCACTTAGATATCGCACTTGTAGTTCACTTGGATTCGCTTCGTTGTGTCGCTAAAACAAGACTGACTGTCGCGGCCCTGAGCGCTCTATTTATACAACACACCAGAATAACGACGAACATTCGAGAGGGTCATAAAAAAACACTAACAAAAAATAGCAGGTAGATACAAAAAATAGAGGGACCTACTTACAAGGTTGGCATTACCTACTTGTACAAAACAAACAAATATGAACCTTATGCCCTAGGCGTACGGTCGAAATTCTAATGTCTTTGTATAAATAGGTCGCGAGTTTGTACCTACCTAACTTTAAAACTAATAATAATAGAATACTCTCGAACTTCTAACGTACACACACTGTAATCACTGGCTTTCTCGAATGTTCTAGTAGGTCCGATGTAACACTGCCCCCTCCTTAGACATGCTCGTCCCGAGCATCATTAGTCCCGTAGTATCGCGCCAACCGGTCTACATGCACAATTTTAGGCGCACCTCGTGGACCCTTCTGTATTCGGTAGGTGACATCGTTGATCCTAGTCACGACTCGGTATGGTCCATCCCATTTTGCTTGTAACTTCGGAGACTTCCCCTTACTCCGCACTGGGTTATGCAACCACACTAGTGAACCCTCGTCGAAACCCCTACCGTTTGCTTTCCGGTCATAACGGGTCTTCATCTTCTCAGACATCTGTTGGCCAGACTGTCGGATATGCTCATAAACATCGTTCAACTTATTACGCAAGTCATTCGCGTAATCTGTTACGCTACATGGAGCATCAGGGGGAGTTCCAGTGATTAAATCAGCAGGTAACCGTAATTCCCTTCCAAAGTTCGCGAAGGCTGGTGTCACAGTCGTACTTTCGTGGACTGCACTTCGGTAAGACAGAAGAAACGGCTGTATGTGCTTGTCCCAATCCCTTTGCCGGCTTTCCACAACTTTCGCCAGATATCTTTCCAACGTTTGGTTGAATCGTTCCACCATTCCATCGGATTGTGGGTGGTAAGAGGTGGTTCTGGTTTTATAGGTACCCATCAATCGACAAGTCTCTTGAAATACTTGCGATTCAAAATTTCTTCCTTGATCGCTGTGTATTTCTAAAGGTACTCCAAAACGACAGAAGACTTCTTGGGCTAATTTATCTGCGACAGTTGTTGCTTCTTGGTTAGGAATGGCGAAGACTTCCGGCCACTTCGTGAAATAATCCATGACCACCAGGAAGTACTTGTTTCCGCTCTCACTTACTGGAAATGGTCCCGCAACGTCTAGTGCTATCCGCTCCCAAGGGGCTCCAACGTTGTACACTTTTAATGCACCTCTGCTGCGTGTACGGGGTCCTTTCACGGCTGCACAACTGGTACATTTGCGGCACCAATCCTCCACATCATCTCGACAGTGGATCCAGTAGAAGCGTTCCCGAATTTTTAGGAGAGTCCTTTTAACCCCCATATGTCCTCCAGAACATCCATCGTGGTAGAGCCGTAGAACATCCGGTACCTTAGCTTTAGGGACAACCATTTGTAGATGACAACTGTCCCCTCTAGCGTTTTCCCATTTACGGCACAAGACTCCATCCTGGATCACCAAGCTGTTCCATTGCGCCCAATAACTCTTCGTGATGGAACTCATCGCAGCCACATCACTCCACTTGGGTTTAGGAACACCAGCTTTGATCCACTCGAAGATCGGTTTGATATCCGAGTCATTGTGCTGAGCCTGCTGTAGGGTCTCTTTCCATTCATTGCTGAGATCCGTTCTAAGCATCCTCACGGGCACTACTTCCTTAGTCTCTTGCCTGGCACAGTGCTTACAGTCTTCAGGACAAGGTCTTCTTGATAAGGCGTCTGCGTTACCGTGAGTTCTCCCACTGCGATGTTCAGTTACGAAATCAAACTCTTGGAGCAGTTCTATCCATCTCGCCACTTGCCCCTCTGGATTCTTGAACTGTAATAGCCACTTCAGTGCAGCATGGTCAGTTCGTAATTGGAATTTACGTCCCAGCAAATATTTACTGAAGTGCTGCACTGTCTTTACTACAGCGAGTAGCTCCCGTCTTGTAACGCAGTAATTTCTTTCTGGCTTAGATAAAGACTTGCTGAAGTAAGCTATTACAACCTCCCGGTCTCCTTTCCGTTGAGACAGCACGCCCCCAATTCCAGTATTACTGGCATCCGTGTCAACTATGAAGTCATTTTCAGTGTCAGGATATCCCAAAATAGGTGTGTTGCACAGACGTTTCTTTAATTCCTGAAATGCGACGTCGCAGTCCTCGTCCCAACAGAATTGCCTCTTTTCCTCAGTGAGTTTGTGCAGAGGTTTTGCAATGTCGGCAAAATTCTTGACAAACCTTCGATAGTAGGAGCACAAACCCAGGAATGCTCTGACCTGTGTCTTGTCTTTCGGAACTGGCCAGTCCTTGACGGCGACTACTTTTTCTGGGTCTGTTTGAACACCTTCCCCCGAAACTATGTGTCCTAAGAAGTTCACTTGCTGTCTGAAAAACGAGCACTTTTTCGGACTTAACTTGAGATTTGCTGTTTGGATTTTCGACAGCACTCGGTTGAGGTTTTTAAGGTGATCTTCAAATGTACGGCCCACGATGATTATGTCGTCTAGATAGACAAGACATGCGTCTCCAATCAATCCGGCGAGTACTTGCTCCATCAGCCTTTCAAACGTCGCAGGAGCGTTGCACAAACCGAATGGCATAACTTTAAACTGCCATAGCCCTTTTCCTGTTGAGAATGCAGTTTTCTCCTTGTCCTTGGGGTCTATTTCTACTTGCCAGTAGCCACTCTTCAGATCAAGTGTGGTAAACCACTTCATACCAGTCAGCGTGTCCAGTGTGTCATCGATCCTAGGCAGCGGGTAGCTGTCCTTTTTCGTGACGTCGTTCAGTCGTCGATAGTCCACACAGAAGCGCATACTGCCGTCCTTTTTCTTTACCAAAACCACAGGAGAACACCATGGACTCGATGAAGGCTCTATAACACCGTCCTTCACCATTCCCTCAATCATGGTTTCTACCTCTTTTTCTCGTGCAACTGGCAGTCTTCTTGGTCGCTGACGGATTGGTAACTCGTTACCTGTATTAATCTGATGCTGAACAAGTCCAGTTCTCCCTATGTCAGCATCATCTGAAGAGAAAGTGTTGGCGTACTCAAGTAACATCTTCTTAGCCTTCTCCATTTCTCCTTTGGTTAAATCGCAGTTTTCCAAAAGTGTCGACACGTCAAATTTTGTACTACGAACTTTATTTCCGGTAGGCACATCTTGCAATTGACGCATCCAAGCTACTTCCTCGCAAGTGCCGATCAAGGTGCCCTTCTTAATCACATGCTCTTGGTCACTTGGATTCAGTATGCGTACTGCTGAGATGTTGGTGGCCTTGACCAGAGTTCGTGCCATCTTCCATGGGAAGTCATTGTTCACCCTTTCTATCAGAACACTTCGATCTTTTTGTCCAGGATTCCGTGGCAAACAAATTGGCACAATCGTTTCTGATCTGCGAGGAAGAACAATCTTCTTCAGGCAGTACACTTTTCCTGACGGTGCACCTTCCATGAACACTTCCTCTGAACCACATTTCAGTACTCCTTGATCAACGTCGATCTCACAACGATATTTCCGCATGAAGTCCAAGCCCAAGATGCAATCGTCCACTATGTCGGCCACGATGACATTCTGCTTGTAAAATCTGTCACCCAATTTTAAGTCCACCTCCTTCTTGCCTCGGACGGTAATGTGCTGACCGGTAGCTGTTAGTAACTGTATACGGTCGTGCTTATTGAAGTAGTCCCCAAGAAACCGACTTGCTAGTTTGGAATTGACGACCGTGTGAGATGCTCCAGTATCCAACGTCAGTTTGCATGGTGTTCCATTGACTTCGCCTTTGATGGTCAGGCTGTTCCCGTCATGTGCTTGCGAGATCAAGATTCTCGGGGCTCTTTCAATACCAGCCAGCACCCGCCCCCCAGTCCTGGCATTTACTCGTTTCCCTGCTGTGGCTGGGCAGTCACTTCAGCCACTCTTCCCTGCTGATCTTCTCTCGGGGTGCTGCGCTTAGGACAGCTGGACCGAAGATGACCCCTTTCTCCACAAGTGTAGCACCTAGGACTATACCCCTGTGGGCGGTCGCGTACAGGTGATGCAACAACCTCCCTGACACGGTGCGTTCGGTGGTCTTGCCTCACTGCCTCTACTTCTAAGGCATGGGCCAAGGCGTCCTTCAAGGTCTCATGATGCCCCAGTCTCACGGCAGCTCTAACTTCTTAGTCACGTATTCCATTAACGAAGGCCTGTACCAGATTTCCATCAATCAGCGCAGGGGCAGACTGGTAGGCTTTCCGAACGAGTTTTTCAACTTCCAGGGCCCACTGCTGTAGGTTCTCGGCACTTCGTTGAAAACGATCCTTCAACTTGGCACGGAATACGTGCTCCAGGTGCGCGTCGCCGTATCTCGACTCCAACGCCTCCAGCAGCTGCTCGTAGGTAACGTCCTTGCCGATTGCCTCGAGAATAGTTAGGGCCTGGTCTCGGAGGCCCAAGGTGAGCGCGGTCATGGCTTGTGGTTTGGTCCATCCATTCGCCTTCATGACGGCCTCAAACTGGATTTTGTAAGCCGACCACGAAGATGTGCCGTCGAATGGAGGCACTTTAAAACCACGCGAAGATGGTGCAGCAACCACCGAAGCTACAGTCCCGCCTTCAGTCTTCAGTTCGCCCAAAGCCTTCTTTACCCCAGCAATCTGAACTTCGGCCTCCGAGATGCGATTCTCGTGCTGGTGGACCTGATCTTTCATCACTTTCAGGTCCTTGCCGAAAGTTGCATGAAGATCCTTTATGAGGATCATCTGCTCGTCTTGGCGGCGGGTTTGTTCCTCTTTGTCTTGCTGCAACTGCTCTTCCAACCGGCGAGCCTGCTCCTCTTGACGGCGAGCCTGCTCCTCTTGACGGCGAGCCTGCTCCTCTTTGTCTCGTTGCAATTGCTCCTGTAACTGGCGAGCCTGCTCCTCTTGACGGCGAGCCTGCTCCTCTTTGTCTCGTTGCAATTGCTCCTGTAACTGGCGAGCCTGCTCCTCTTGACGGCGAGCTTGCTCCTCTTGACGGCGAGCTTGCTCCTCTTGACGGCGAGCTTGCTCCTCTTGACGGCGAGCTTGATCATGCAGCAGCGCCATTAAAGCTGACAAGTCTGGCGCCCCTGATGCTGGAGAAACTCCGGATGGGCCAGCGACTGGCTGTGACGTAGGCTGGACACCACCCGGTGTCTGTGTCGGAGAATCCCCAAACCGCCTTTGGTCCATATCCTGCTGTCGCTGACTTCTGGTACGGATCCCGTCCGTGTCGTCCTTTGGTAGGATTGGCATAATTTATATCCCACTTCTGACACCAATTTGTTACGAGCTGGGTATGAGATAAATTAATTACTATCGATTAAACAACACAATAACTTTATTAATCACAAAACAATCAAAACTTAATCACAAATACACTACTGTTTACTATTCACTTAGATATCGCACTTGTAGTTCACTTGGATTCGCTTCGTTGTGTCGCTAAAACAAGACTGACTGTCGCGGCCCTGAGCGCTCTATTTATACAACACACCAGAATAACGACGAACATTCGAGAGGGTCATAAAAAAACACTAACAAAAAATAGCAGGTAGATACAAAAAATAGAGGGACCTACTTACAAGGTTGGCATTACCTACTTGTACAAAACAAACAAATATGAACCTTATGCCCTAGGCGTACGGTCGAAATTCTAATGTCTTTGTATAAATAGGTCGCGAGTTTGTACCTACCTAACTTTAAAACTAATAATAATAGAATACTCTCGAACTTCTAACGTACACACACTGTAATCACTGGCTTTCTCGAATGTTCTAGTAGGTCCGATGTAACAATAGCAAGGGGAAGATGTCACAGCCGCTTTTTTCCGAAACTATAAGAACTATGCTGTTGAAACTTGGTAAGTAGATGTAGGTATTCTGTGAACCGCATTAAGATATTCACACAAAATAGAGAAAAATAAAAACATTTTAGGGCGCATTTTAGGTACTGTTTTTACGCCGATCGGATGCCATCTTGTTCAATAGATCTCGAATGGCTGATTAGTAAACCCAGCGTCAGCTGACGCGGTGGGTGGAGGATTAGGAGGTTAGGATATGTTAGAAAAAAATAAGATTAAGTTATAGGTAGTACGCCGGCTGAAACTTGTTCCATAAATAGTTCACATGATACTGACCTTAAAAAAAATAAGCTGCATAGTGGTGGGGGATTATGCGTCAACCGCTCGCATGAACTTGTAAATGATGCACGCCGGATAAAAAAACTAAAAGCAATCTAACGCACACTCTCTACTTGATTGTAGATTGCTTTCTGTATCCTTTTCAAGCTTATGCGAGCGGCTGACGCATAATCAGGGGGGATTATGCGTCAGCCGCTCGCATGCAGCTGACGATTTTTAAGCTCATTATGATGTATATTATTTATGAAAAAAGTTTCAGCGGGCGTACTATGACTTGTTTTTTTAATTTATTTTTACAACTTTCGTAACCTCCCAATCCTACACCCACCACTAATTGAGCAGCTGACGGCTGGTTTACTTATTGGTAATATAAGATCAACCTTTGATGATCAGCCGGCTTACTATGACTTTTATTTGCAACGGTACCTCCCGGACTATAAGGTTGCAATCCTGCTCAACCGTAAGGCCCTCAGCCAGAGCTCACAAACAAGGTTTACAATTAAATGTCCGCTCGCTATGGATCTGTTCAAATCTCTCCTCCCCGATTAAATTGGAGTAGCATGTCTTCCATTTTTCTCGATTATAGATGACACATAGACCATGCCGGGTCCGAGCCGAGAGTTGGCGGTAGCACTACTCATTGTCCATTGCTGGGTAGCGGCTCGGAAGCATGAGTGAGTCCATACAAAACTGCATGGTCGACACTCGGATCGGACGGTCTAGCGTGAGTCAAGTTTATCCGCCGTTTTCTCGTCCTACTATTTCACAATGATATCTCAATGTCACATCATACATTAGAGTATACTACCCGACACGAGAATCTATAATTTTTGTTAACAAACAATGTCTACCAAGTTACGTAGCGACAATTCAATCAACTCTAATTATCATACGTTTAATACGACACTAACAAGCAATTTCACTTGGTCGGGTTATATTTTTGCTATAGAAAGCACTGTCGTTTTATGTTTTGTGGTACAGGAACGCGTAAGATTCATAGTACTTGAACATTTTGAATTCGGAATTCGGATTTGAGTTTCGAATGTGACTTAGTATGTGTGTATTGTTTTCAAGGATTGTTGTTTTTGATTTGATTATTTTGAAATTATTTTCAAGAAAATTGTTGGTTTTGATTTGATTGCATTATTGTTATTTTTGAACTACCTATAATAATGGATCTAAGACTCAGTACATCATCATCTGACTAGCCTTTTCCCAACTATGTTGGGCTTCCTGTCTTACCGGTTGCAACTGAATACCAGTATTTTACATGGAGCGACTGCCTATCTGACCTCCACTACCCAGTTAATACTGGGAAATACCATACCACTTGATAAGACTTGGTTGTCAGACATTTTGGGCCACTGACTACTTGTAACGACTGTCAAAGATGGACAATTGACAGCCGGGACCAACAGTTTAACGTGCTTTCCGAGGCACGGAGGAACTTGGTATGTAAGGGTGGACTTCAATCCACAGACCAACCTAGGCAAGCACGGCTTAACCTAAAGATCGACCCAAGCGGCTGTTATAATTTTGCCACGAGCTCTTCAGTAATTAGCTGTGTGTGTTAACATAATTATATCCTTGTATAAAAATAAAAGTCTTATCAAAACTGTTTTTCTTACTTGATCTTTGGATCAAGAAAAAGGTTGCAAACCCCTGAATGTTTGTTTACAAAATTTAGAGCGTCTCGTAATGGAAATTATACTTCGTATATGGCGGTATAGATTGCGCCTCATAACCATGAAATACAAAGGCCATATAGATCGTAATGTACAAAAGAGTTAAACAAAATAACGTTAATTCCATTAACTAAACCATCAAATATTTTGGTACAAACTAAACCTTATAATAATATGGGATCTATAAAGCTTATCTAACCCTTAGTCAGTACTCTGAAAAAGTCGTTAAACTGTAGACACGTAAAACTAGTGAAATAGTAAAGTAGGAATGACATGAGTGGATCTCAATTGACTTGTGTCTAGACTGGAGCATTTATTTTATTAAACTTGCTCGTATGGAGTTGGAAACTAAATAATATGTATATCAAATCGCTGATATCCTGGAATTTATATTTCTGGACGTTTTTCATCATCATCTGCCTAGCCATTTCTCAAATATAGCCGACCCCAACTGGTCGGCTTCCAGTCTAACTAGATCCAGCTGAATACCAGTATTTTATTTACATGGAGCGACTGCCTATTTGACCTCCACAACCCAGTTAGCACTAGGTATTGTGATACCCCTTGGTAAGACTGGTTGTCAGATTATTTGGACCACTTACCACCTGACCAGAATTTGTTCCAAGATTCATCATCATTCTCTTGCCCTTATCCCAATTTATTTGGGGTCGGCGCAGCATGTCTTCTTCTTCCATACTCCTCTATTTTTCGTCATCTCATCAGACACTTCCTTTCTTACCATATCCTTCTTAACACAGTCCATGCATCGTTTCTTTGGTCTTCCTCTACTCAAATACCCATCCACATTCATACTCAAAACTTTTTTCAAGACATTTTCCTCATTCCTCTTCATCACATGATACCAATTTGTTCCAAGATTAATTAATTAAAAAAAAAATTGGACGTATCTGATATGTGAATAAAAAGGTTGTTTTTTCTTATTCTTCCATTCCTGGCCAAAGACCTCCCCCCATTCCTACCACTTCTCGATGATGTGTTTCTTTTCGCTTTGGCACTTTTTCTTTTTAATTTACTAGTTACCCATTTAAGGCCTTCTCTCCTCGGTCTGCACCAAACCCGCTGTCTGCTGTCTTGTGATATTCGGAACCACAGATGGGCCAACAGAGCTAACGACAAAATTGCTAACTTTCGATTGCTAATTCATCATCATCTTCCTGCCCTTGTCCCATTCTATTTGGGGTCGGCGCAACACGTTGTCTTCCTCCATTCTCCCCTGTCAGACGTCACGGCATCATTTACTCCTTTCTCTTTCATATCAGTGTTCACACAATCCATCCATCTTTCGATTGCTAATTACTAACGAAAAAATTCGGTTGCAATAATTATGGTTACGAGAAACGCGTCAAGATTTTAGAGACTTTCATTACTCGCAAGCATAATAAAATGCAACCGAATTTATTATTTAGTAATTGGCAATCGAAAGTAGACGATTTTGACGTTATCTCTGTTGAGACTGCAGGCCCTGTGCCCAGCATCGACATGGCCTACCCAGTCCCATATTAGTCATATTCTATTGGGTAAGAAAAAAATGTGTAGGATAATATCGGCATTAGAGCATGCAGAACTGGTACTGCACGCTCTAATACCGATGTTTTCCTTCACGTTTACACACCGATACAAAGATTGCTGTTTTTTTTAATTACTGGTGAAGAATTTCTATTTGGGCGAGCTCAAAATAATGTCATCGTTTGTGAGTAAGTCTCTTTTGCACCCTGTGTATTTATCTCTCCTTCAAATTGCAGAAACCTTGACTGTTGTAGTTGACAAGCCCCTACAAAAAATCTCTATAAAAGGAACTCTTTGTTTCACTAGCTACACCTGCCTATCAGCGTCATTTCACCAACAACCATTCCAGGAAAATCCAAGTTATATCCACCCAAAAAATTACAAACGAATTTAAAATTCGCAGAAACGAAGGACAATTTCGTCCCTAACGACGTTTATACATAAACTTCGAAACAATAATAATACAACAAAATGTTGTCGCTACAATTTTTGAGGAAAATATTCCAACTTTGTACGTATGTATGTTTATTTAATTTAACGTGACAAGCTGTCTCCTACATGATGAGGGTACTAACAACAAAACCTTTGGAAAATATATCTAAATGTCCGTTCAGAACTCGGATATTACGACACCAAATATCATTTTGTAATGTGTGAGTTTTAATGGGGAAAATACTTGACTTTGGTAGATTTTGTTCAACGCGTGGATCATACCTTTGTCGTCAGCGTTTTGGTATCAAGGTTTCAGTGATGTCGTAAAAAAACAGTTAATCTACACACTTTATAATTTCCGATCCTTTAAGGCAGTGTATAAAATCGCATTAGGCAATAAATGTAATAAGTGGATCTTTTGTATTGTCAACATATGGGGCAATGCGACTTTTGCTATATATATAGCTGGTATGTTTTTTTGCTTTGCACCAAAGATTTTGGCTGACTAACTCTACCAACCGTGACCAAACCAAATTAGAGTGTTTTGTAGATTGCTGTCAGTTTTTTAACAGGCGTTATTTATGTGGGAATGTAAGGTGATTTAAATGGCAACGCTGATTGAATGAGAGAATATAAGATGATGAAGTGACAATGCTATGTATGTCAAGACAATGCGCAGAGGATCAGATGATAGAGAGTTCGACGGATGACAATTATAGATGGAAGACATTTAATTTAACAGAATATTTAGGTTCCCAAATATAAAGGGTGTAAAACACCTCTTAACGAATACGAAAACCACTTGTCTCCCAGTCATTGCGATCATTTTTTTGTTCTACACCATACCTGGGAACCTTCTAGTTACGGAGATATCGGGGTCAAAGTTACAACTTTATGACAAGTTTTTTTTTTAAATACAAGTTTATTTTGTAAGATTTTGAAACTTTTAACACCTCCACAACCCCCGTACTATTCAATCCATAGAAATATATCTATGATTCAATCCACCAGCACAATGTTTTAAGTGCGTAACATTGAGTTCTACCACAAAATATGATTTATAACCTCAAAAAAAAAAGTTGTCTCCCAGCAATAATTTTTGCGTAAAGTTACTTAGTTTGATGTTCAGAATACTTGGTTAACGGCTTTGTGATGAGGTGGTTTACACCCTGTATATTTAGGAACCTAAATATTCTGTAATCCAATCGAAACATACACTACATTAAGAATGTGTTTGATTTACAAATTATTTAGGTCTTACGTTTGTTTGAACAACGCATGCTCCGCAGGCCTTTTAGGATTATAATTTAATGCTTTTTGTTTATTTTAAATCCACACTACTTTTATATAGGTGAAGTTTTAAGTTTCCCATTAGTAAATACTACTCTGCAACTCTAATGAGTCATTCCGCGTAATAAATATCACGTATGCTTGTATTTTCATGTTAATATAAATTATAATTTAAGAAAAATAGGTAACGCCTGATAAAAGTATACTAGCAATACTTCCCTCGTTATCTTCCTTCGGTTACGATTTATCGAAATGGTTTTTTTTGCTATTAATTACTCGTATTAGCCTCTAACATATACTTACCCTGGGTAAGTAGGTTTCATTTCTGAAAAGGAAATAAGTAAATCATGCCAAAATTGTACAAAGGTCAATTTCATAATTTAAAATAATGTGAAACAGTTTACAGTTCTGCACATTATCTGTAAGTGGTGTTTTTTTATTTCACCTGGGAGAGAAAGGGGGAAATCTTTATTATGTGCTGTATCCTCCAATAATATCTTTATAACCTTTTTTTACTGAGTAGCGGTGCAGCGAAGCAGCCGTGGCCCAGTAGTGGCGGCCCCAACTTACGAACAGTAAGTGGATTCAAACCCAGACAGACGTATTAATTTTTGTAATTTATTTCATCACCACTGCTCTCAAAACGGTGAAGGAAAACATCGTGAGGAAACCGGCATATCGTAGAACCGAAAAAATCAAAGACATGTGACGTCTACCAATCCGCACTGGGCCCGCGTAGTGGATTATACTAATAGACGATTCCCTTTCATAGAGAGGAGGGCTGTGCCCCAGCAGTGGGAACATTAGGTTGATGGTGATGATGACTTTCTTACTGAACTATTTCAAACTTTACTTCAAACTTTGAAATAGGTAAATGTGAAAGTAATTACTTGCTTCTACTTAAAAGGACCTCTAATAAAATAAGTACCTTACACAAGCAACATCACCGCAAATCTTCCAACACAATTTATTAGTAAACGAGGTAAATCTATTACGGTGTTGCCAACTCAGCTGTGGTAAATGGATTACTTCAAGCTTCGCCAGACCATAAAGCAGTACTAAACTACTTATTACTCGATCACACGCTGCGGTTGCCTAGATAAACACCTTTGTATACGAGGGTTTTTTTTGCTGGTAATACTGATACTGTTTTTTTCGGATATTCGGTTTGGTGATATGCTTTTTAGATTTCGCAAAGATGACAGTAATTCCTCTGAGTTTGTCAGACTGCGATGAAGTAGAGTAGAGTTTTAAGTTATGCAATGCGATATGTGCGGTGATGCGGTGTTATGCACCATACCTGAGAAACTTTTGGTTACGTAGATCATCATCATCATCATCATTTCAGCCGAAAGACGTTCACTGTTAGACATAGGCCTCAACAAAGTTCACCAGTCCCATACAACTCGCATCCAATTCCCGCAACCTTCACAAAGGGATTCCCGCAATCTTCACCAGGTCAACGGGTTATGTTGATTTTGAGGGTCAAAGTTCCAACTTCTTGACAAGTTTTTTTAAATACCAGTTCTATTCTACGATTTTAACTTTAAACACGTCCAAGACCCCCGCGCTATAAAATCCATCCGTCAGCACAATGTTTTGAGCGCGTCACATCGAGTTCTACCACAAAACATGATTTTTCACCCCAAAACATGAAGTCGTTTCCAAACAATAATTTTTGCATAAAGTTAATTAGTTTGATGTGAAGAATGCTTGGTTGACGGCTTTGTGATGAGGTTTACACCCTGTAAGTCTGACGATCCCAGAAATTGCCTCATTGGTCGACTGGTCAGAGGTGCCCAGGTTGGGCAAAGTTTAATTGGGATTTTCCATTACGAATTTCTCAGGAGAAGCCACGATGTCTGGATTTGTGCCCATTTTGATGGCAACAGGCTTGCCAGACTTGGGGCTTCAAATGGCTTTCAAGCGAACAGTTCGGAAGTACTATTTGAAGTTAGACTAAGTTACTCACAAGATAGTCGTAGTAATTAGGTATAATGAGGTTTCTTATATTTTTAACTTTTTGTATGTATTTTAATATGGATTAGTTTATTTCATCTTATCTGTAATATATGTGTATTAGTATGTATAGCATTTATGTATTTTCATTTGTTCACAAAATGGTATCTTTCCATTGATTTTTGTACTCTATCACAATGCTGTCTTATTTGACCTAAAGGTTTACTGGTAGAGAATGCCTTGTGGCATTAAGTCCGCCTATGTACCACTCTTTTACATGAGGTTTAAATAAATAAATAATAAGAGGCGAAATGTGGGTACACTGTTAGGTACACCACTGTTTAACCTTTCTGGGATTACAGGCGTGATGTTATGATGTGCATTCTGTAGAAATGGTCACAATATTAAATCTAAAAATTGTGTGCATTCATCAATAAGTATAGAAATGAAAGAATTAACTCAAACAAGCGCACAATGTAAGCCAAAGTATGAAAGCTTCGGAACGACAAATTGCACATTGTCGCGATGTCCCATAAGTGCACTGGTTCAGAAATGTTATGCACTATTTTGTTTCAATAATAATTATGTCCGCTTTTGAAAAATGCTATTGTGCTAGAAATAGATTCACTTGTTTCTTAATTCACTTGGGACTTTGTGAACAGTGTCATTTGATTTGACTGTATTTGCTGGTATTTGCGGCGCACATGTTACTGAATGGAAAATAAAATATAATTTAAGCAATTATTCGTGGAGAAATCGTATTAAAAAAAATGTTACTAAGGACTTTAGCGTTTGTGGATCGAAGGCTTTCTCATGAGAAAGCCTTCGATTGAATCGAAACCTGGGCTGTACTGCAGTCTCTCCAATCGACTACCGGTACATCGAAATGTTGAAGTGTTTGTTCAAAAACGCCACCATGTCAGCCCGACTTCAGGACCAAGCCTCCGAACCTATAACCTTCTGCAGCGAGGTAAGACAGGGAGAAACGGTTCACCGCTTAAATAATTTCAGCAGACATTACCGTTTAATACAAAGCCCATAGTACGGGAATATGGTTAAGAGTCCTTGTACGGAGGCACGTTGCTCCTCCAACGGTCAATTTACTTCGAAACTAGAATCCGATCGCTCTTTCCAACTTGGAAGAGGTTTGAGAGGACTTTCAGCCGTTATTTCTTTTGAGCCTTCTTCTTGTAGAGGGACTAGTTTTGTGTGAACCCTTTTTTATCTTTTTATCCTTATAGTGTTGATGGCTATCCAAATTGTTAGTTAAAACCCAACAGTAGCGTTAATCACTTATTTTTTTCCTGTTGTTATTGCCTATGTCCGAGTTTTTATGCCAAAACTTTTTCTAACATGCCGTCGAGATTTTTTTTGTTAAAGAAAGCATGCTGGTTTAGTTTCCTCCAGTGGTTTCTGTATTTGGTACAGAAACCACAGCAAGAGTGATGATTATACAATACTCGAAAGTACGTTAAGCTGTTGGTACCGGCAGTCATTTGTAGATCTTTGACAGTCGTTAAGAAGTAGTTAATCGCCTGAAAACTCTGACAACCAGTGTTATCATGTGTTATCTTATTATCCAGTACTAGCTGGGTTGTGGAGGTCATATAGGCAGTCACACGATCTAAAGTATTGGTATCCAGCTAGACTGGAAGTTGACCCCAACATAGTTGGGAAAAGGCTAGGCAGATGATGACTCACATAATTCGAAAAATCTGAGGTACGTGTCTTGGGTTCAAACTTATGACTTGACAATTCAACAGTCACACCATTATGTTACCAGCTCCTGCAACGTGCAGACAACAGAACATGATACTTGCCATTTTCAGAGGAACAACACCACATTTGCACATCGTCACACAAACTACTTGATTTTATTTAACCGAGAACTGTTAATCTCCGGGTTCCGGTGGTGAAACGCCGAAATCGTTATTCTCGTGGTAAATTGGACATTCATATATTTAAAAAAAAAGGGTATCCTTTTTGTTTCAAAAATACGGTCACGGTCTCAAAATCATGCTAAACTTAGATATTTTACAGAGAATAGTCAAGTTTTTAGTATAATGGCTTCATTGTTTGTCCCAACTATATAATTCAAAACTAAAGATTGGAACGGCGAGGCTAAGGCCCGGTTTTCACCAAAGCGGAAAGGAGCGGAGGATGCGACCAATCACAAGAAAGACGAGAGACGCGATATAGACTTCAGCCAATGTGATTGGTCGAATCTTACACATCTACTCTCCGCTCCGCTCCTCTCCGCTTTGGTGGAAACTGGGCCTAATTGCAGGTTAAGGAAAATCCTGCTAATTGGTACAGGCGTGTGGCGAGCGGTGTTCTGTGAGCAGCGTTTCCGCTTTGCACATCTGCTCACCTTTCCGCTTTGCATATCACTCACTGCATGGCTTTGGTGGATACTCCCTAGTTCTTACGCATCTCAACTCCTCTTCGCTCTACAAATCTCCATTCATCTTTGCTTTGGTGGAATACGGGACTTGTGCACGCAAATATCTATGCTGATCCTTACTTAGTCTTAGTTATTTAGGCAGAAGCCACACAAATCACATACTATACCATCACATGATATACCAACCAATCACTCGTCCCATCCTTACAGAACCGACAGCCAACTTGAACCAACTCCAAACCACGTGTACCAACCAACTAAAACCCTATTAATACGTATCCAAGATAGAAAGGCTCTCACAAGATGGTATGACAGCAGTTTCCTAAACTTTGATTACAACGTGACAGGCGCGTTCAAAGTTCCGATAGATTCCACCAGTGAGACGTCGCCATATCTGATTAGCTTGTGAACTTGTTACAGTTTACCACTACTATGTGTAGTGAGTGTGGTTGTGGGCGAAAGTGACTTTGATTCGAATGGACAGGTGTATTATCTGCTCCTTTTTGTTCTTCTCATACAGATAGTGTGCTTTGGGTTTTCTCTGTGATTAGTTGACTGGTTCGTTCATTGGGTTGTCTACCACCGACATTAGATTTCAGCGAAGATGGGGATGTTCTTGATTGGTATGTAGAACGTTCCTACTTCTCACATGATTTCACTCGTAGCCGTACTCCACCACGGGAGTCTTGTGCGATTTGGTGAATTTGACATTAATTTGCGTAAACCTCATGTTGTTTTCCTTCGCCAAATTGGATTGACTAAAATTGATTTGTTGAGAGGTCTTGTTCCGTGTGACGATATAACGTTTTTTTTTTATATTTAGTGGTTTGGTTTATATAGAAGTTGTTAATAAGACACTGTACCCACAATATCCTTGTCCCATTGACTACAGATTATTAAAATACTAGCTGACTCGCGCAACTTCGTCTGCGTCTCATAAATTGAGATGTAAGCTATCCTATCTCTCAAGTTGGATCGAACTGCACACGGTGTGCAAATTTGATTAAAATCGGTTAAGTAGTTTAGGAGTCCATTGAGGACAAACATTGTGACACGAGATTTATATATATTAAGATAGATTTATCAAAGTAGGTAACGTAAACTAAAGAAAAGCTAAACTAATCTCCAATCATTACTAATCATATTACCCCAGTTTCTTGTCAAACAGAGCCAAAAACAAACTTGAACGACACTATTCATTATTCAAACGGACCGCAGTAACTAAGGGTCAAGTTAACCTCAAATACTGGGCCACGAGCCACGAGCTTGCAGGTCGAAGTATTTCCGGGTGAATAGTCACATTATTTACATAATCCTGGGATTTCATACTCCCGGTCCCGGGGGAATTCATGCCAAATCGACCGAACGCTAAAATCTCTCTTGTGTTTGTACTAATTATGTTGGAATAATAGTGGTGAATATTTTAAACTGCATTGTTGTTTTGTGTGAAATAAATTGGAATTATAGTTTTGCCGGTTTTATACCTATTTATTGTCACTTCTTATGATCTAAAAGTATCTACGCCAACATAGCCCTACGAAGCGGGACTAAAGTGACCACTTTAGTCTCTAGGGAGATTATTTAATTATTTTAATACATTAACAAAGTGTTGGTGTATTGCAGTTGGTGTCGTCAGTATTGTTTTGTTAAAACATGTGGAATATAATTAGGTCAGTAAATTAAATTATTTCAATCGAAAGTTGATTTTTCTTATACTTACAGTGATTGTAATTGTAGCCTTTTTCATAGATCGGTAGGTAGTCAAGAAATCCTCAATATCAGTCTTGTATAGCAATCACATATTTTACTCCAAATACAACATTTCGTACTTACTTAACCATATCACATTTCACCGTCAATTTTCCACTGTTAAATTCTAACTAAACAATAAAAAGAAAATGTAAAGTCACCAATTCTATGGCCCGTTCAATTTGTTTCGCTTTGATTCTCGTTCGTTGAGTAAACAATATGGCGGAGAGAGTAGCCCCATCGCTATTCGTAGCACGTAGTTGTTGCGAGGAAAGCAAACAGATCGCCAATATCGTATTTCAAGGCTCCATATCAAATCTTTACAAGGCTCGGCTAACTATAAGTATTGGTGTCTCTTTTTGACAAGGAAAACAAAACAGAGATAGATGAAATTTTCAGCAGTTAAAGGTTGCAGGTAAACGAGGACCTTTTGGCTAAATAACAATAGCCGCAAGGTTCAATTTTAATGGTTAAGCCGTGCTTGCTGAAGTTGGTCCGGAGATGGGTGATCATTGCATACTGAGTTTCCTCCTTGCTTCGATAAGCACGTTAAGCCGTTGGTCATTCCAATAGATCTTTGACAATCGTTACTGTAGGGTATTTTGATATGTAATAATGTGGGTAGACTTAACTACGAATAAACAGTCAGTATCCTACCTCTGTGTTTCACTGAACGTACCACTGGCGACGAGCCGAATTTACGCGTAATACCATAGTTTAATAGTACAAAAGTGCAGCAAAATGCCTATTGGTAAACTGGAACCGTTCGACCTCAGTTCCAAACAATGGCCCGCCTATATTCGTCGTGTAAAACAATACATTGTGTTGAACGAGATCAAGGAGGAACTTTGTGTGCCGTTGCTGATAACTGTGGTCGGAGAAGCGACATATGCACTTATGTGTGATTTATGTTCCCCGGCGCATCCAGAAACAAAAACTTTTATCGAGTTAGAAAAACTGGTAACCGATCACTTGGAGCCGCAAAGATCTGAGATTGCCGAGCGACATGTGTTTCGTCTACGCCGGCAAAATGGCGGCGAATCACTCACGGAGTATTTACAACAACTCAAACATCTCGCAGCCACTTGTAACTTTGGAGCGACTTTGGAGGACAACCTTCGCGACCAGTTCGTGTCGGGACTAGCAAACGAGATGATGCGGTCGCGAATTTTTGCCGAGAGGAACATTAAGTATAAGGAGGCGGTAGAACTGGCTCTGGCGCTGGAGGCTGCTGAGCGCCACGCAGAGGTCAGCGGCGCCACGGCGGCGGTGGCGGCCGACAGCGTGGCGGCTATGAGCGGCGGCGGCGCAGCAGGCGAAGGCTTGCATCAGGCGAACGTGAGGCGTGGGAGCGGCGGTGGCGGCCGCGGCCCGGCGCGCCCGGGACAAGGCGGTGCCGGCGCGGTGGCCGCGGCCTCCCGCGGCGCTAACGACCAGGCCGTGCGTTGTTGGCGATGCGGCAAGGCGCATCGGGCGGATAGGTGTCGGTTCGCACAGTATAATTGTGATGTGTGTGGTGTGCGTGGCCACTTAAAGGTGATGTGTAAAAAGGGACGTGCAGATGCCCGTCAGAATTACGTAAGCGACGACGAGAGCGAGGACTTCTTCAACATCCAAGTGGACGGTACAGGTGATCGACCTTATCTTATTAATGTGTCGGTAGATCGTCGGCCTGTCGAGTTCGAAGTCGATACGGGCAGCCGAATTTCAACCATCAACGAGGACTTTTATCGACGTTATTTTTCTAATAAAAATATACAGCCTGACCATTTGAATTTGAGAAGTTACGTTGGTTCAAAAATGGAATCGCTCGGGGTCATTCATGTCGATTTAGTTCTCGGAAATGTGTCGGCACTTGGGTGCAAGCTTCATGTAATTCGCGATGGGGGACGTCCGTTATTAGGAAGAGAGTGGGTGCGCGCTCTAAGAATAAAAAATATCACGATAGATTTACATGAGATTAGCGATCAAGCGAGCGATCCATTTGTGAATCGGCTAATAGAAGAATTCCCAAAAGTGTTTACGGATAAGTTAGGTACGTGTAAGAAATCCATTCAGTTGCATGTAACAGATGATAAGCCGGTTTATGTGCGTGCGCGGCCGGTGCCGCTGGCACTACGCGCGCGGGTCGAGTGCGAGCTGCGCCGGCTGGAGGCCGAGGGCACTATCTACCGCGTCGAGTCTTCGGACTATGGGACGCCAATCGTACCTGTCATTAAGGAGTGTGGTGATATACGGATCTGTGGGGATTACAAAATAACTATAAATCCGAAACTAAAACGCGATCCTTACCCTCTTCCTCGTATTGAAGAATTATTTGCGACGTTAAGTGGCGGGGAGGAATATTCAAAGATTGATTTAAAACATAGTTATCAACAATTACTGTTAACAGAGAACTCCCAGCCGTATACAACCATAACTACGCATGTAGGTACGTTCGTTTATAGGCGCACTCCGTTCGGTTTATCGTGCATACCGGAGAAATTTCAAAAGATCATGGAGGAAACCCTGCGTGGTATACCGAATACCGTGGTATTTCTCGACGATATTTGTGTAACAGGCCCCACGAGAAAAGATCATTTAAATAATTTGCGCTCTGTGTTAGAAAGATTAAATGAAATGGGTTTCACAGTAAAAAAAGAAAAATGCAGTTTTTTACAAGCTAGCGTGAAATACCTAGGTTTTATTATAGATAAGACCGGTCTCCGCCCCGATCCGAAAAAGCTGGAGGCTATTTATAATGCACCGCAACCAAACGATATCACTCAATTGAAAAGTTTCTTAGGCATGCTCAATTATTATGGGAAATTTATTCCCAATCTTAGTCTTATTTTGCAACCATTGCATTCACTTCTTAAAAAAGGCTCCAGTTGGAATTGGAATAACGAATGTGAGGAGTCGTTCTCGGCGGCTAAGCGTGCGCTGTCAAGTGACAAAGTTCTGGTGCATTATGAAGAAGGGCGGCCGCTTGTGCTGTCGGTGGATAGCAGCGCGTACGGATTAGGCGCGGTGCTGGCGCACGTCTACCCGGACAGCAGCGAGCGCCCAGTCAGTTGTGTGTCGCGAACACTCAATACGGCCGAAAAAAATTACAGTCAACTAGATAAGGAAGCGCTGGCAATATTTTTTGGGGTAACGAAACATCATCAATACCTTTACGGTCGACGGTTCGTATTACGAACAGATCACCAACCACTCAGTTATATTTTTGGAGAAAAGAGGGGAATACCACAAACGTCGGCAAGTCGCCTTCAAAGGTGGGCGGCTTGTTTGGCTGCGTATGATTTCTCGACTAACTTTGTAAGATCGATAGATAACGGCCCAGCTGACGCTTTGTCTCGCTTGCCACTGCCGACTGAGCGGCGCCAGCGCCTTACGGAACCGTTTTGTTACGTTGACTTGGTAGGCGAAACAATGCCAGTCGATTTTAAAGAGATCAGGGTGGAAACAGATAAAGATAAGTTATTAAGTAAGATAAAAGGCTATGTAATGTTTGACTGGCCGTCTGTGTCCAGTTGCGATGAGGAGAAACCTTATTTTGCGCGAAAGGACGACATCATTCTTCAATTAGGGTGTCTTATTTTTAAATATAGGCTGATTATACCTCCACCTTTGCAGAACAGAGTTTTGGCGGAAATACATGAAGGGCATCTGGGGGTAAATAAAATGAAAAATTTGTCACGGAGTTATGTTTATTGGCCCCACCTCGATCAAGATATTGAACAATTGTGTAGAACGTGTACCGCGTGCCGTGCCGTACGGGACGCGCCCCCGCACGCGTCCTTACATCCGTGGGAGTTTCCATTAAAGCCTTGGCATCGCATTCACGCTGATTTTGCAGAGTGTGGGGGTAAGAAATACTTCATTTTAATTGATGCTTTTTCAAAATGGATCGAAGTAATAACGATGAGTAAAACGGATGCTCAATCCACAATTTCAATATTACGATCAATATTTGCTAGGTTCGGCCTGCCATCGCAACTGGTTACAGATAACGGCCCCCCGTTCCTATCTATAGATTTTCAGAATTACTGTAAAACAAATATTATTAAACATGTAACATCGGCACCGTATAGGCCACAGGGCAACGGGGCGGCAGAAAATGCCGTTAAGACAATTAAGAAAGTAATCAAACGTGCGATTCATGAGGGCGAAAACGTTCCCAAAGCATTGTGTAAATTTTTATTTCAATATAGAAACGTCGATCACGCGACAACGAACGTAGCGCCGGCCGTGGCGTTGCTAGGCCACCGCCTGCGCGGCCGCCTAGATGCGCTGCGGCCGGACGTGGCAGCCGGCGTGCGCGACGCGCAGCAGCGGCAGGTCGATAACAAGGGAGGGCAGGACCGGGACATAAGGGCCGGAGATTCGGTGCTCGTTCGTGGTTACTCGGATAAAGGACAGAAATGGGTCGAAGGCAACATTGTTGAAAAAACGGGGCCTGTGTCTTATAGAGTTAGTACAGAGGGTGGCTTACAATGGCGCAGACACCAAGATCAATTAATTCCTTTAAAACCGAATCGTAAGAGTAGGTATTCTCTGTCGCGACCTAACTTGAACTTATCACAAGATCCCGCCCGAGTGGACAGCGATGCCGATGATACATTTGAGGATGCTGCAGGGGAGGGGTCGGAAGTAGTGGTTAGTCCTGAGCAGCATCCGGAGCCGCCGGCCGGCCCCCCGGCCCCGGCCCAGTCGGATTCGCGCGCTGCGCACTCTCCGAAGCCTCCGCCGCAGGGTGCTTCGGCTCGTGCGCTGCGAGCTTACAACCGAGCTAGACATGAGTAAAATAGCATGTAAACGAGTGTTAATATTATGTTAAGTTAACCAGTGTGGATATTTTATAAATAAGTAGTTTACATAGTATTTAGGATACCAATCTTGTATTTAAAGGGGGGAAAAATGTAGGGTATTTTGATATGTAATAATGTGGGTAGACTTAACTACGAATAAACAGTCAGTATCCTACCTCTGTGTTTCACTGAACGTTCCAGTTACGAGTAGTCAGAAACCGAAAATCCGACATTCAGTCTTACCAAGGGGTACTGGGTTACTGGGTTTTGGAGGTCAGATAGGCAGTCTGTCCTTGTAAAACAATGGTATTCAGTTGTATCCGGTTAGACTGGAAGCCAAGTTAAGGAAAAGGCAGATGATGAAGGGTCGTAGGTTAACATTCTTCCTGAGTTGACCTCCAAGTACATGAGATGAGACCAATTGGCTTGTGATGAATTCATAATTTACTGCTAATGCTAGGCTAATGATGATGGCCTTGAAATAATTGTCATATCAGGTGAAGGACGTCTGCTGCTACAATGCAAGTGCCAGGAACAGTCAGGAGTTCGTTGAATGCGGGGTCTTCACCAGATCTACGTCATTGGTCAACCTACTAAAACGATAAGACAATAATGACATTACACACACACACACTTAGTTTGACCTAGTTAAATATCGCGCAATAGCTGTATTTAGATTTCCTATTTTTCATTGAATTTATTCTGTCCTCGTTGCTAGTTTGCAAAGTTTCGCAACAGAACCCCACATTTATTTTTATATTATCCGTTGCACATGCAATTTCAGAATCGAAAATGTTTATCAAATGCTACAAATACTGTCGTCTCACATTGTTACTGCATACAAATAAGCTTGTTTTCTTTGGTTCTTGGATTTTCTTTTTTTTGCCTCCAGGATTAAGGAAGAAGCTGGCTGTTTATCCTTCCATTTGATTTAAAATAGCTCTAAGTATTTGTTTAATAGAAGTCGCGTTCACTGGCCTTGATCTAATTAACTTAGTGTTGGTGCACCATGTCTTCTTTCCATACTTCTCTCTTCGATATTACTTCTCATCTCATCAATTACCTCTTTTCTTGCTATATCATCCTTAGTCATTCAGTCGTTTTTTTGATCTTCATTTACTTATATACCCACGTACATTCATACTTGAAACTCGATTTTTAAATGCTTGAATTCATAAATGCTGACCTTAAAAACGAGACAGTGCAAAGGACGTGTGTTACCCAAATTCTGAAGCAGTGAAAAGCCAACACCAAAAAGAAACTAAAAGTCAAAACGATTTTTATTTGATACAAACAAAATGGATAGTCGCAATGGTTACAGCCAAAAACTAAAGTCTTGTGACAGAAGAGCAAATACGCTTGCAGTACCCACTGAAAGATGTCTCTGAGTCATATTCGACATCTAAATTGTCGGCTTTCAGTCCCGTATGGTGAACGATTCTGTATTGTGGCAAATTGTTCGAGAATATTCGGACTGTTTGGTAACCACAATGTCGAGAATCACGTCCTGATTCGCATGTTCTTGAACGTGCCTTTGACGATTTTGGCCAATCTGAGGAGTCATATTCAGTTACAATTTTGGTGATATTCCAAGATATATGGGCGTTGCATTGTTCAATTGGTTGGATTTTCTACTCTGGCTGTATTAAACTTAAACTGAGCAGATGTCGACAAAAGCTGAGTTTTAAAATTTGCAGTGGTTTACAATTTGATTCCTGGAAAAACAGAAAGAGGGTCGGCTAAAAATATTTCTGTTTTAATTAGAGTGGATCAGGATTTTCGTCAACATTTTCACATATCGGTATGATACGCTACATTTTATAAATTAAAACTGGTCTTCTTCTATTTTGTCCGTTTGTCTAAACGCGTTGTTCCTTAATTCAGTGTACAATTCATCAAGCAAATAATGTATTCAAGAAGGATACAAGTATACGGGTAATTCTCACCAAATTCCGAAATTTGAGATTTATTTATATTTCATTTTTTTTTTGAAATTTTGTTTTTTTTTTGCAGAAATCTGAAAAATAGCTTTAATAGATATATTTAAGAATATTGGTCTTCCATATTTTGCAATAAATTTATAAAATATGAGTGTTTAAAAAATAAATAAGTGAGGGAATGATTTGTTATTTAATACTACCATAACATACATGTCCAAATAAAGGAAAACATGTAATTTTATTATATTAAACAATGAAATATCAAATTGTTAAGAATGGCAAATCAAAACTTTGTACATATAATTAACGAAATAAACTCAAATATGTTTTAATTTTATATTTTAAAATAAAGATTTAACAAATAAATTAATGAGGGAATGATTAACAGAGTGAGTGAAAAAAAACATGTACAAATAAAGGAAATTATGTAATTTTATTACATTAAACAATGAAATAACGTTTTGTAAAGAAAAGCAACTCAAAACTTGGTATTTATAGTTACTGAAATAAACTCAAATATTTTTTTCATCATACCCTTTCTTTTTAATTTTTTTTTCCACAGCACTCAACTTCTTTGGTCGTGCCATTTTTTTTCCTTATACATTTACCTGTTTTCAATTAAATACTAAGATGTACAAGTTGCAAGGCATAAATAAAAATATCTAGAAGAACCGTAGAATACTGTATAAATCATTCCCTCTTACAACCGCCATTCCCTCACTCGTAAAAGCTGTGAGGGAATGACCGTGAGGGAATGACGATTTTTAACAAAAACTACAAAAACACCGGCACATACCCTCAATTTGCTTGTTGCATTTCAAATATACATTTTACTCCCAAAAACGCATAAAAACAACAAATTATATACATGTATACTAAAATCCTTAACCCATATATGTAACGTGAGGTAATGACCACCCCAAATGTAACTCTTAAATATTTTTTACTCAATGTTGTTTTGCACAAACTCACCTACAGTTGAGAAAAAATCGCCATCTTGAAACATTTGAGAGTGTTGCCAGGTACTAAAAACTTAAGGTTGCGTTCCTAAATATCGTTTGATACGTGCAGAAATCAGATATTTGTAATACTGTGAGGGAATGATTTTATTTGGTGGGACATATTTAAAACCGAATTATCATATTTATAAATTCGTTGCTGTAAAAAAATTTTTAGACAGAATAACACATAATCTACTAATAATAAATATTCGCATAATTTCGCTATTTATAATACTGATTTATTTAAGATGATTAGACATTTTAGTAACGTTTTTGGACTAAGGGACAAGGTGAGGGAATGACTTTCACGGTATAAAAGTACCCATATCTTTTATTTCTTTAGAGGTAATACGTTTTCTTTTTCAGCAATAGTAGTATAGGTAGTGTGCATTGAAATAAAAGAAAGACTTACGTAGTCAATGCATATGACTCGGCACCAAACGCCTCGGGAATCAAATTTCGCAATTTGGTGAGAATTACCCATACACGGTGCAAGTAAACGAAACCGTTTTTAAAACGGATTCTGTGAATTACACTGGACATAAAACGACTTTGCTTTTTGCTATTAAAATCGCTACCGTGATTTTCACACCCAAAAATAAAAGTCCTTCACACTCAAAACATTAAGCTGGTTAGGACTTTGACCTTCTATTTCTCCATAGCCATAACTAGATGGTTCCCAGGTTACAGTTCAGAACAAAAATAAAACTCAATACCTAGCGTACGGAGAACAAGTGGGTTTCTGCTTTTAACGTTAGTTTTTAACATCAATTATTTAATTTGTTATTGAAGTCATAAAAGCCATGTGAAGGCCCTAGTACAAATTAAAAAAAATACTCTTCTTAGATAATACATTTTTAATTGAAACACCAAAGTGATCACTTAACTTAACGTGAGTTCCACTAGTATCACACTATTCTAGGACATGAGAACGTACTTGTGGGCGTGAAATACACTTTGAAATAACATGTAAGCGAGTTCGTGGGAACAGCTGCGAATTATGCCAAGTGTTCATAATTTTGTTTTGCTGACTCCGCAGATCTTGGAAACTGGAAGGATAGAATGACAGGTTTTGAACATGCACAAAATGTGCCTAATGAAGTGTTAATGATTATGAAAAATTGTTGCCAGAAAGAATTTGCATCGGAAAAGGTCCGCCTTAACGAGTCACCGGAACGGATGCAATCAGGCACAAATCCTCACGGATTATTGAGGAATTCCTAATGAAAAAACTGGGGAAAAACCCAATAACACTTTGTACGAATTAAGAATCGAGCCCAGAGCAGCATCATTAGTCGCGCAGACGACCACTAAACGAACGAGGCAGTTGAAAGTAATTTACCTCGATATTGTTGAGATCATCGGACTTAGGACCCATACTGTTATGAAATAGATCTTATGTCTAAGTTACAGTCTTTTCAGAAAAAAACCGCTATTGTAATTTGCAAAACGTAAATACCTTAGTGCACCGGATTGTGTCTAATAAAAAGTATTACAATTCTTCTTTTCGCTCGCCATCAAACTGTACAGTTTGGCGAGTAAAAAACTGTAAAAAAATAACTTGTTTTTTTTTTATGAGATATAATAAATTTTAAACTTAAAAAATCAAAAATGTACTTAGATCTATAGCACTTTTACTATTAGCAATGTGTTGCAACGAATTGATGTGGTAAATTGATTTCGGGACATAGATTAGATATAGAAATGTGTTTGGTTTGTGGAATACATTCATTTGACATGATTTGAACGGACGCCAGTACAGGCTTATGCAGCTGACCGGTAATGGTCTGGTTAGTCTAGTTCGTCGAATACATTTGCACGAACAAATATCTAGTCCTCTTAACGTGATATCAAAGTGGTTACCTACAAACAGCTTTGTTAAACTCTGTAATACACGGTGCTATCAATGCATGTACAGTGGTCTCGATTATTATTTACTAAAATAAATATCACTGGACATTACACATAGCGCCATCTAGTGCCACACTAGCAAAGGCTTGTGTCGTGGTCACCAGACAGTTGGTATACTACATAATATATATATATTTTGTTTGTAAATATATACATAATATACATGTAAACATCCATGACTCGGAAACAAATCTCACTAGCTGATGCCCACGGCTTTGCCCGCCTACAAATTATAAGCTAAAACCTATTTGAGAACCGCTATCTCTTAGTAAAAACAGTATGAAAATCGGTGCTGCGGTTTTTGATTTTTTTACGAATAGACAGACAGACAGACGCGGTGGATGACTTTGTTTTAAAAACCTTCATCTGTTACCGAAGTAGACACAATAGTTAAACAATGGCGTCAGACAGATTCGGTTCTTCACAGACGAAGGGATCTAAGGTGCAAAGGTAATAACTTGGGAATAAAGCGCTTCTATCGCTTAGCTAGCTATTATGTGCGCTTTAGATTGATTGGTTAGATATTTTAAGGTTATTGCACTATTTTGTTTGTAGATACTTTTACTCTCAGGATGCTAATTTAAGTTCAAGTTTTAAACACTAGTGAAAATGTCATGATGCCTATTTTTCACTAGTGTCTTGACTTCGACAACCCCATTGAAATGCTAGTGCCATGATATTCATGGCTAGTAGTGATAGCCTAGTGATGTGACTGTCAAACTGATAATTCAGCCCCGGTATTCACAAACGCTCGGAATGAATTTCGATTCGGCAAGTCGTATGTCTATCCCTTTTTGTTGTAACGGAAACAAGCGAGATAGACATACGACTTACCGAATCGAAATCGAATCGAAGCGTTGTGAACATGGGGTCTGGTCTCGAGTTCAAACCCAAGAAACGCGTCTATGATTTTTCGGATTCATTTGCGTATTTGTATTTATCAACTTGCTGCAGTGAAGGAAAACCTCATGAAGAACTCAAACTAGCATACGAGAGAGATTTTTTTCATTGATATGTAAGCCAAATCAGCGGCAGAATAAGTAGGTTAGGTAGGTACTCACCACACGAGAACGAAAAGAAAAATAAAAAATTAAATAAAAAAATATCGCTGGACGTTAACACACAGCGCCATCTAGTGCCACACTAAGCAAGGCTTGTGTCGTGGACACCAGATAGTTGATATACTACATAGATACTTTTTTGTTTGTAAATACATACTTATTATACATATAAACATCCATGACTCGAAAACAAAAATGTCCATGCTCATCACATAAACATTTGCTCCAACCGGGATTCGAACCCAGGACCCTATCAACGTAAGGCAGCCTCACTACCACTACGCCATTCGAGTCGTCAAGTTGTTTAAGTTTGTAACATATTGCTTTTGATATTCATATTGCTTTTGATATTCTCGTAAGTAATAGGAATTCTTGGAACCTAATAATTGGGAGAAATGGTAGCAAATCACTTAGCCATGAAATTGATCTGAGAAAACTTTATTACTACAAGTGGTTTCGAGAAACTGTATTTTGGAAAATTAAAGGACTGGTCCCTTATTGTTATCAGCTAAAGTCAGTTAGAATGTTGCTAGGAAGATAGACGGAATAATCTTACCAGCATTAAACTGAGCGACAAATGGAACAAACAAGCATGGAACTGAAACAAGCAATCAAAAACTTATTTTTGTGCAAGAAAGATAAAAAAATAACATAAATTACTCAACTTCTTATTCCTTACAATTCTGAGAATATGTTGACACAATTAACTAAAAAAGTCACATTTAATTAAAAAACAATTAAAAACCCCCGACACTTAGTACATTATTCTACAAGTCAAACCCTTTCATTTAATACCCATATTGAGGAAGTTGTGAAAAAAAATGTACATCACCATTTTCTGGTGGCGGCCATCTTGGACTGATTTTTATCAAACATAGCTAAGAACACTATATTTAATTATTTATAGCGTATAGTATTAAACAAGTCAAGCCCTTTCATTTGATACCCATATTGAGGGAGTTGTTGAATAAATATGTTATCCGCCATTTTGTGGCGGCGGCCATCTTGGACTGATTTTCATTAAACATAGCTAAGAACACTTCTGACTAATTCAGCTTTCAAACTAAAGATACAAAGGAGATGTTTGATTTTGGGCCACCAATATGTACACTTTATAGATAAATAGGAAAAAAATAGGGGAATTCCATAAAATACTAATAAATTAATTTGAAGAGGGGTACAGGCGTACATAAATGTAGTTTTTTAATAAGAAAACCCCATTTTAGGGTAGCCATGACAATTGTGTGACATGACGTTTGACGACTTTGACAGTTTTAAGAAGTGACATCTTCGTTTCTTTGACTTTGGATTGGTCTGTTCAATCAAATGTCATTGTCAAAATGACATTGTTTGCATACTGCTGCTCTGATCCGCCATGTTTAATTTTACGTTGTGTTGCTCTTCTTGACCAAGCTCATTTGAATGTACATGGAAACGAAGTGAAATTAAAGAAAATTAACAATGAAAAACGGTTACTGTAATATACAGCAATATTTACATATAGTGTACATAGTGCTGGCCCAGGCTCCATACATTTCTGTTACATCTCCTTTAAAATCGGTTTATCTATTTGGGAGCTACGATGCCACAGACACACAGAGGCACTTCAAACTTGTAACACCTTGTCGTTTTTGCGACGGGGTTAAAAAATAATGACAACTGTTATCAATTAAAATTCCTAGAAAAAATAGCTCTGAGTTTTTCACTGCATAATTACTCATTTTATCAAAAATAACAGTCAAATTTATCTAATCGAGTCCTATCGAATCCTACCCACTTGCATTGCAGGCTCGAAAAAGTCTCAACTATTGTTAACGACTTAGTTAAAACATTCACCACGTGTGACAAATTAAATGCTTGTCATATGACGTCACTGGAGGCCCCTATTCTGTCCGGAGCTCGTTTTTGAGGCCGTCAGCTAAACACTGCGGTCATTTCGGCTGTGTTCGGCGCACCGACACTACCGATCTAACGATGTTTGGTCAGAAGCGTCGGTTTTATTCACTGAAAATATTTGGTCAGCCTGCCAATACTCGAATATTCTGTAAGAGAAAAATTGCATGAGACTACCTCCGCTACCGCTTACCGTATCACTCCTCACTCAACTTCGTGATATTTCCTGCGAAAAATACTATTGTTTGAATAATAACCAGTAAAACAGTTCTAACGAGTATCTTTAGGCTAGGTATTTATTCCTTTTCATCACGGGACATTGAGCATAAATTTATTTGAGGGTCATCGTCATCCCAATTTATTTGGTCTAAGCAGCGCATGTCTTCTTTCAGATCAAGCTTAAGCTACTAAGAAATATCTCCTTAGCTACAAAAATCCAGTACAATGAGCAGTAGATGCAAGAATAAAATATTATAATTAATCGCCCTGGTAAAATAATACCCTTCAGCACACTTACTACATCAGTATTTAATTAAGCTCAAGATTACCTTACAAACAGGTTCACATTTTACTCTTTTATCTAAACAGGTAATATTAAACCCTCCTATATACACAGACGTTACGAAAACTCATTTAGGTAGTAAACTATTTACTTTATTTAGTAGATCGTTTACAAGATCTTCAAGGATTAAACGACTTGAGGTTTTATCATCTATGTAGTTGTAATTGGAACTTTACTGTATCTAATTACGTTTGATCATTGTCCGTGGTAATCTTGTTCTGCAAATGGTTTGACATTTCAGTATTATGGGGATATTAATTAGGTTTAACTGTTTTTTCTTAACTATCAGTTTAACAAGATTTATGTTTCGCGTAACCGTAATCTTCAATTGCTTCTACTTTTGTGTGCAACCACGTATTAACTTGACTTTTATATCTTGTGGCATTTATAATTATGTCTATTTATTTAGTTTGGACTGAGAATTTGGAGTTGTGAACGTGACAGCTTTACTTTTTATTACCCGACTACGACAAAGCCAAAAAAAGGGTTATGATTTTAGCAGTATAGGTTCAAAAGGTGATTCTTTCGAAATTCAAATATTAATCTGATATAACATCGATTGTAATACGTGGAAACATGGAGTTTGATTGCATGTTTCTTTTGATTACTTTAAGTTCCACTTATGTAAGTTACTCACTCAGTCATAATAGTGATGTAAGTAATTATTCGGAAGTAGAATTCTAATAATTATTCAAGTGCTCGTGCAACAAATCATGGCAAAAAAAGCAAACAAAAACAGATCGCATTTAAATAAGTATTTAATTATAAAAACTACAAAATGGCTCCTTACAAATTACAATTTATCTAAAACCCCATCCGTTCTCATATCGCTACATAATTTAACGTACTAGGCCGCTTTCGAATTTCATTTGACGATTCATATTATAATTGTTCACATTCCATCGACTCATTTCACCGTGAAACATTCCAAAGATGAGTTCGAAACAAGCATTGGAAATTGTTGTACCGTGAACACTGGAATATGTACGGTTCGATATTAACTAGATCGTATTTGCACCACTTATTTGGATAATCGAAGCACAGGTCACATATGGAATGTTCTTACATCATGAGACATAATTTATTAATAGTATAATTAGCTAATGTTCGAGTTCTTTAAAATTTCACTCGTTACGCACCCAATATTTCTAATCATTCTAGGTAACAGCCATTAAGTGTTACAATCTTCACTTAATTTATTACCCCACCGTTCCAAATTACTTGACAAAGACACTTGGCTTTCTCTAACACTAACCAAAAGACTAGAACTCATAAATATTACACTCCATCCCAAAAAATCACTCACGGTACAGTGACGGGTAAAAACATCTGAGGGTCACCTAATTTTGGCTCAAAACGAATATTCACTTTAGTGTCACCGTCACCAACTTCTAAGAAACTATTCCAGTCGAGCATCCAGTAGAAGCCATTCTTCCTTGGCGGGGGTAGTTCTGAGTCCCCTGGTACTGCAGGGGCGGCTCCTCCAAAGGAATCTTCTAGATCAGCTATTGAAGCTCCTGAGTCATCTGCTGATACTGAAGAGTCGCTGACAGCGTTGGTCTTTGGTTCTTCAGTTGTTGTTGTAGTTGTTGTCGTAGAAGTCGTTTCTGCAGTTGCAGTGGTACTCTCTTCTGCTTGTCTTTTACTTTGATCATTATTACCATTCACTTGTTCATTGATTGGATTGATACCTTTGTTCAATGGTATCACTTTCACTGAATCGTAGTCTATCGGGTCATAGTTTGGTTTAGACACCGATTTAGTTTTTCTGACTGGCATGTCATACGGAAGGCTGATCTCTTTCGTTTCCGATGATGATGTATCCAATTCAAACGGCAATTCGGGGCGCAGAGGTTCATATAAAAAGTTGTTTGGAGACAAAGAATATGTTCCATCCTTTTTGGTTTTCGAATTACTGCTAGGTGATATCAGGTCGTAGGTAAGTAATATATTCTCTGGAAGTTGAACTGTGCCGTCTATAACTCTAGGAGGTGGTAGAGGTTTAAAACCTTCAAGAGGGAGAAGGAAATGATCTTGTCCAGGTTTTCCTTCCAGACCGTGAGCATCTAGAAAAGCTTGCAGTTCTTCAGGGAAATTGTCTATCAGTTTATCTGGCAACTCGTAACTTGGTTTAACCGTTTTATGGTTTGATTTTGCTGTTTTTGGTTGTGGAGTAGTGCTTGGTAACGCAACTACTTCTGTTCGTGGTGGCCTAGTATACAATTCCTGTAGCGAGGATCCATCGCGTGGGGTGTAGGGTAGGACCACCGTCAATGTAGGTTCACCCTTCTTGGTAGTCGATTCAAAAATCGTGGGGGCTGATGATGATATTTTTACATTTTTGCTATCATCAATAGCTTTATCTTTTATTTTCGGTTCTTGATTTATCTCGTTTTCGATTATACTATAAGGAGTCGTTGCTTTTTCCTTCTTATCTTCTATAGATTCCTTGGATCCCGAAGTTGACGATTTAGCATCTTCAGCTCGGATATCGTTAAGTAATTGCATAATTTCATCTTTACTCAGTCTTGGTAAAAGCTGATTTGTCTGTAGTATGTTCTGGACCTGTTTGACGGTCTTCTCTACGTCCAGAGCGGCCCCGGAGACTACCGCCAAGGTTGCAAAAAGACAGCACCAAAAAAGCTTCATTTTCTGCAACAAAAAATAAAAACAAATTGAAGCAACTCATTTATGACATCTTTGGGTGTAAAACGACAAAAGTATATCAGTACGATGAGCATTTAATTTAAAGATCAGATTTCAGAGTTTTTGGAAAGAGCTTCCTTTTATTTGTTTTGAAAATTGATACGTCTGTAGAAACGAACTTCAATAACGACTGAGGTCATCTGACCCTTTGATTATGATGCTGTGGAGGTTTTTCTAACTAAGACAAAAAAACTAAACAAAGATACAAATATACAACTAAATAGAAGGTTAATATAAGTAAAATTAAATTGAAAATGGTGAATACCCCCGACACAGTGTACTAAAAGTTAAATAAAAAATAATTCGTTAATTCGCCATTTTATGGTGGCGGCCATCTTGGATTTTTAATTTATCATCTATTTTAATAGTTAAGCCCTTTCATTTGATACCCATATTCAGGGAATTGTTGAATAATTATCTCATCCGCCATTTTGTGGCGGTTATTTTGGCTGATTTTTATCAAACATAGCTCACTCAACAGAGAACACTCCCGACTAATTTACTTTTCAAACATAACAAAACAAAATCAAAATCGGTTCTTCCACACACAGACACGCACACATAGACACGTCAAACTTATAATAACATCCTCTCGATCAATAATAGTACATAACATTCCGTGGTTTTGCGTGGGGTTTAAAAGTAGAACAGACAAGTTTAAAATTATAATTATGAATACTTGTTTGTAAAAGCAAAGAAGTCTGTTATCCAAACTGTGCTAATGAACTAAAACGTTCATATTTAAATTCCCACCAATCCCCAACAAGAAAATAAAGTATACGGGCGACGAGGACTGTATAAGCAGTCGCGGAGTTATCTCTGTAATTACAGTTTGAGTTACACAGCAGTACCATAATCGTAATTCCCAAAGTTGGGAAGCAGGCCACGATATCGGGAAGTTGTTATCGTTTCAAAAGTTTCGGATCCCGGATCACTTATAAGACGCTCCACTCACATCTGCGTTGTATGAGAAAAATGTTATGATCTTTTATAAGTAATGATGGAGTAAACTGTGCGTTTATGTAGCAAATGGGCTTTTGGTGGGATGTTGGGGAGTCTTTATTGCCATTTGCTTCTTGTTCTTAATTGCTTTTACATCGTTAGGTTAGATAATTACTGATATTACCGTCCTTTATTGCATTTTGTTTCCAATGACGTAGTGGTTTAACGTTTGAAGCTATTGTTTTTTGTGTCATGATTTATTCGAAATATTTCCATCCATGACGCATTCCGGAAAAATATTTTACATCCCTACTGACTTACTACAACTTCAAATTCAACCAATTCTTTTGAATGCTTTTTAGGAGAAAAGTTTTCAAAGTTTAGATCCAATGATACAATCCCTTTAAGTTTAAATCGGAGTCCCAAATGACATTCCAAGATTGCTCTCTGAGATAAGAGATCGTCAGGAGCACGATTGTGCAAATCGGAACCTAGTCTTAATAGGCTTAAAGTATGTAATAGTAAAGTATTATCGTGATATACTTGATGGAAGATAAGATGATAGCAATCGGATTTAAGGTAGTGAATTTCGAAAGGAACTCCATGGTATCTGCGTTTCAATAGGGAAAACTTTGTGTTAATCCAATATTTTTTACATGTTGATAGCTTAGCTACTTGACTTGTCGCAACGTAGGCAAAGTCAGTCTTATTCTTTTTACAGCCTTTGTTTATCTGCTCACACATTTCACTAGTTATTTTTAGGTTACATTTTAAGTGTCTCTGTGTTGATTTGATCAGTAAATCTGACAGCGTCAATGTCAGTGTTAAGTGTCCATAGCAAATAATATGACATTTGCAGTTCAAACGCGATTTAGATGTGTTGATGATTCATACTGTTTTATTGGATAAATTCGCTCTAAAGGAGACCAGTTAATGGTCACAGTCTCTACAACAATCACACATAAACCAAACTACGGACAAATCAGCCGGCTAGCCTTTTCCGAACTTCGGGGGGGTTGGCTTCCAGTCAAATCAGATGCTGCTGAAAACCAGTATTTTACATGGAGCGACTGACCTCCACAATCCAGTCAGTAATAGGTAATACGTATACCCCTTGGTAAGACTGCTTGTCGGTCTTTTTGGCCACTGTAACGACTGTCAAAGATCTACAAATGACAGCCGGGACCAACAACTTAACGTGTTTTAGGAAACTTGGCATATGTAACCTAGGCAAATACGGCTTAACAAAGATCGACCCGAGTGGCTGTCATTAGAAACGAGCTCCTCTACTACTAACTAATCTACAAACAACAACTGATTTAAAATTTCTCCATCAAAAATCCCAATAACTCTTCATATATCCTGAAAAAGGAACCCAGTAGTATCTCAGACTGAGTTAGCAGCTAGTGGAACACTTTTGGTATTACAAAATGTTTTATTTTCTTCCCCTTTAAAGTCAACAGGAGGGAAAATAGGTTACCATAAGGTTTGTAGGCCACTGGCTTGGCTGCAATTAGCGACAAGTGCCATAGAGCCTGTCTGGATGAAGAGTTTTACGTGCAATTGCACAAATAAAATGTTTTGCGTTCGCTGTTTTTATTATTATAGTTAAGCGTTTAAGCGCATGACTTCAAAATAGACTTGCGATTGATGATTAAGAAGCGCATTCAAATCTTAAAATTGTATCAGTACATCTTACTTTACCCAAATTTTGCCGGCAATTATGTTTTATGACCTTTACTCAACCGTCGCGAGATTTCTGATTGTGTGTGTTTGTAGGAACTTTTTAACAACACCATAAACTGTAACGATATTTTGTCAAAATTTTATTTTGACGTCTCCTTGAAGTCCACCTCCGTCCAGTTCCGTTTTAATCCACCTTTATGTGTGCCATTTGCTTTAACTAATTATAGGCAGAATTCGTTCATTGTGCGTGCAAGCAGAAATTTAAACAAGCTTTGTAAACAGTAGTACGATATAGATCCATTCCAAACTAGTGTGTTGTCAGCCAGTAAGTGCTTGAGTCAAATCTTCTTCATGTTGTTGATTTCGATAAGTTGATGGGCAGTTTGAACAACATTGCAATTATGCTGAAGCATATACACAGTAATTTCGTGTGAATGTCCGTAGAATTTAGTATTTTCTCTCTGTATTTTATAACTCGAGCCCTGTAACTGGCTTTCAGACTATTGCACTGTCATTGATCTGTTTGTTTTAGCTGTAAGTCTCCCATGTTATTTAAATAAATAAATCCAAATTAAGAAATAGATGGCAAGACTATTGTCATCAATGGAGCTCCGGACTCAGTGGCGGCTACTGAGAAATCCAATAACAAATAATTTCCCGACCCGGGAATCGAAAACAGGACCTCATCCTTGGGTCTCAGTCGGTTCGAGCGTAAAAACTTATTAGACGAGGAAATCGATTATTCAGCTATTGCTTTCGGGTAGTGAAAATTTCGCAACCATCGTTTAATTGGTTTATTGAACGGCTAATACAACACACACACATACACATAATACAACATACACATAACACACACACACATACACACACACACACACGACATATACATAGTTTATTGTGATAGTACAAAAAGCAGAATTAATGAAATTTATCGACGATCTATATAAAGTCAAGTAGGTTATTAAACCACAAACAAGCATGAATATTACATACCCCTGTCTTGTTCTGCAGTGACAATGAAAATTTAATTGCATGTCATCATGTATCGCGTACCGCGTTGATTTAAGGACTCAGCACATTTGTACGATAAGCTTTCATCGTTTTTCGTTTTGATTTACTTTGTTTTGTGTTTTCTGTGCATTAGAGTTTTGATTTTGATTTTGATTGACAGTAGAATTTGTATTCAAGTTTGCAAAGTGTTTTGTTGCAGTGGTTTCTAAAACTGTTTACATTCTTCTACAGTGGAGTAGATGATAACCATTTTATGAGGTTTCATATAGTGTGCATTATAATCATTTATTTGAAATTAGAGCGAAGTATCTCTGCCCCCATAATCGGGACTTGGGGCACCCCCCCGTTAGGTTAGTTAGGTTCCTTTAATAATTACTCGATACCATTGACAGTGGACGAAGTCTGTTTTTAATTAAGTACTGTCATCATAGTCAGCCATTATTATTTAATTTAATTTATTCATTTAATTTCTAACCAAATGAATACAGTCCACCAATTCAGCACATTAAATCTTCTGTACAAATGCAAACAGTTCCATACGAGTTAATAGATAAGTACTATTGTGTACAATCCATGACAATATATTTTGAAAGACTTTCTACGTTCATCTGCGAATATCTACTTTAAGTTAGCTAACGAAAGATAGCATTGTTATTTATTACACTTACTAATACTACACGTCTTCATATCGCAACGCATATCATTACAAATAATATCGTCTAAGTAAGAACAATTACTCGTAAATGTCACGATGAGTGACGTTTTAACACGAAACACCACTTTCCACTACGATTATATTCGTCACAACTATAGATAAAATACCATTGTTTATAATACGACATCACAATTCCTCATTCTTTTTCTTATCACAACATAGATCTTGTCGACTCTTACCGTACAAGTGCGAACAACCCTTCACGACATGTGTACGAAGTGTGACGTTGTAACACGAAACACTTTCTACGTCGGCTCATTAACATTCGTGATGCAATGTCTCTGAGTTGTTCATTACTAAGCATTATGTTTGATAATTATTTATTTACTGTATTTTGTTAGAAACACTTTGGTATATTTGATACATAAAACTCAAACCTTTTTCTTTCAGTCTGGCAGGACGTAGGTAAACCAGTATTTTACATGGAGCAACTGCCTAACCTACTCCCAACTATATTAGAGTCGGCTTCCAGTCTTACCGACTGCAGCTATAAACCAGTATTTTACGTGGAACGATTGACTATCTGACCTCTACATCCCGGTAACTGCCTAATACGATACCTCTTGGTATGACTGGTTGTCAGACTTAGGTCTAGGGAAGTATCAACTAATAATTGAAAATTAAGATCTTGTTTGTACTGAATTCCGTTATGCTCAATTATCGTAAGTTATGTTAGTCGTCGAATATGCATAACTAATCTATTATGCATACTAGATGCGCGTCTTGTAGTTTCGCTATTCATCAATAGAAATTGATTAATTCTGCAGAGAGTTTACAAGACGCCATCATTTTTCCATAGCCAGTTCCCTCTCGTAGATAGGCGTGTGTCTAGCGGGAACATTATAGGCTGATTTGGGTTATTCGTTTGCGTGACGATTTGGAGTCTTTTCTAGCTGATTGGCCAGAGAAAACGAAATACGGGCAGAGTATAAAAGGAATCGCAGAGGCGTCTACTCAGCATCATCTGCCAAGCCTTTTCACAAGTATGGGGTCAGCTTCCAGTCTAAGCTCATGCAGGTGAACACCAATATAGAGCAACTGCCTATCTGACCTCCACAACCCAATTAATACTGATAAATACGATATCACTTGATAAGACTGGTTGTCAGATTTTTGGGCCACTGACTACCTGTAATGACTGTCAAAGATAGACAAATGACAGCCGGGACCAACAGCTATACGTGCTTTCCGAGGCACGGAAGAAACTCAGTATGTAAGGGTGGTGAAACATCCACAGAACAACCTAGGCAAGCACGGCTTAACTTAACGATCGATCCGAGCGGCTTTTCTCAGCAATGGAACAAAATAGGCTATTGAAAATATGGCGGCGTTTGCAGACTTCAACACAGTTTTTGGAGGTTTATAGCCTCCAAAACTGATACTGTCCATACACAATGAAACGAGTGATCCAGCATGCGTTTTATTATGTATCATGTAAATAATACTAACCAAACAACTCGCTTTATCTTTAACCACAATATCAGCTCTAAAGGATCACCTAAACAAAAAGAAAAGACACGAAAGAAAATCACAAATTTCAATAAAACCGAAAACGGAAAAGATATCGCCAATAACAAAACATGGGAACATCACTAGTGACCTCAATGATAAACTTTGTTTTTGCGACAAGAATGGTTAAAACAAACAAAGTCATATATGTTCCGATTTCTATTCATCGGTTTGCTCTCATTTTCTTCGTTATTATTTCCTTTGTATGTTGTGTATACAGTTTTTATTTATAAGCAAGTTAAGGTAAAGGTTTTTGATGTTGTGTAGGAGTTACAAACACACACTCGACACACACACAGACACACTCGTAACAAAACATGATATTGATATTAGAATGGTCCTCCCTTAAAACAATAAGACCAGAGTTTTAGAGATAAGAGATTTAGGGCCAGTTTCACTGGTTGCGGATAAAGTGTCGGTTAGCCTATTAGGAACTTATCTGCCAGATAAACTAACACTTTTGGTTTCACAGGTGTCGGATAGCGATATCTGGTAGATAAAGCATTAGCTATAACCAGCCTTTAAGTGGTAGATAGTATTAACTATCAGATAACTAGCCGACACTTTATCCGGAACCCGGTGAAACTGGCCCTAAGCCTAGTCGCTTTCAAATATTCTTAACAACCGTAACACAAGTAATTTTTTGTGTTATTTACTTCATCATCAGTGCTGTGTATACGAAGACAGCTTGTGTGGTAATCAGCTGTTTGTCTTAGAGCCAAAATTCCGAAGATAATAGGTGTAAAAAACTCTTGTCGACATCTGACATAATAATCAACACTGTCGAAAGGGTTGTCGGGTCGATCGTTAGTTTAAGCCGTGCTTGCCTAAGTTGATCTGTCGATGGATGACCACCCTTACATACCGGGTTTCCTCCGTGCCTCGGAAAGCACGTTAAGCTGTTGGTCCCGGCTGTCATTTGTCTGTCTTTGCAGTCGTTACAGGTAGTCAGTGGCCCAAAAAGTCTGACAACCAGTCTTACCAGGTGGCATCGTATTTCCCAGTATTAACTGGGTTGTGGAGGTCAAATAGACAGTCGCTCCATGTAAAAAACTGGTATTCAGCTGCATCCGGTTAGACTGGAAGCCGACGCCAACATAGTTGGGAAAAGGCTAGGTAGATGATGATGAGTTGTGGAAAGGTTGTACACTTTTGATACACCTCTGCTTACCCGGCGAGAATTACAGCCGTTATACTCGTATTGTGAATATAATATTATTATCAACTCAATTTCACCTTCGACACATAACCGATACGCGTAACAAGAACACATAAAAACGTCCGCACTATATTTACCTAAATAATAGATGTCTCAATATTTTTCTATGAAAATGTTCGTTCGTACCGTAGGAAACATCACCTGAGTCAATAGCGCTTGTTTCCTCGACTTATGAAAGCAATTGTGTTTGTAATACAAATAAATATAAAACTGGAAAAGAATATATGCCAGCGGGCCTTGAACTAGGTATTGTTGATGTATATAAAAGGTGGTTTAGGTCTTACCAACTGAATATTTCTGACAGTAGTCTTTAGTGTTGTTTTCGAAAGAGATTGATTCTTGTTTTCACTCTCGTTTATGAATGAGTGCAATCATATATTTATTTAGACGTCTCGTATAACATAATGTCACTCCTGTGATCCCCAATGGGTTATGCAGATGTGTAACTAAATAGTACACCCCCAGCCTTGAAATCTACAGTACCTACTTTCTCAAGTTTAGAATGCCTTGGTTAGTTTAGATTATTATGCCTTGTGACTATGACTGTAGCTTCGCTTTATTTTTGTTTTCTTGACATTCAATAGTACCGTAATGGTCTAACTGAAAAATGATTTGAGTTTGAGTTTGTCAGTTAAATTTTCAATTACATGTATTAGGGCGCGAACATATTGCTTCTTGATGGAATACCCAATAACTGTTAAACTGACCTGGGCCTCAATTCTGCTATTACAATAGTGTCAGAATAGTCGATCATTGATTTCATAATGATCAAGTTCTGTCAAGTTTTGACAAGTTTGGTAATCTACGAATATAATGGCGTCATTATGACTTTTCCACGGTCAGCCACTGACAGTCCATTGAAACAAATGTCATAGAATGGTAATCTCGTACTTTAATCAAATCCATACCATTATATAAATGCGAAAGTAACTCTGTTTGTCTGTCTGCTACCTTTTCACGACAAAACGGCTGATCGGATCGTAATGAAATTTGGCAAAAAGATGTATTTCAACCTGGGGAAGGACATAGGTTATATATTATCACGCTAATTACTTACGGGGGTGAGCAATATTGCATTTTTACTATAGTTTTCAACTGTTTGACAACTGAAAACGGTCATAACGTCGCAAGTTCAAGCCACAGTGAAGACATGCAGTACTTTTTGATTTTGTTTAATGCTGTAACATTTCCGATGGTAACTTTGGTTCGCACGTTCAAAACCCACACGGATTTCACTTTTTGTAACAAAGTATTTTGGTTTTTTATAAGCTTTAAGATTTTCAAATTTAAAACATACTTTTTTAACACTTAAACGACAGTTTGGGAATCATTTATTTCAAATAATAAATCTGTGAATATGGCACTTAAGCTGTTAAAGAATCACACACGGAACGCTTTTTCTACTATTTCATAAATTTTCGTCTGTGTCTGTGTGTCTCTACGTAGCCTTTTTGTTATAGCATCACGTGTAAATTATAAAACTAATGTGGTTCGATTCAATGCACAATATTAATAGAGAAGGTTTTGATTTTTGTTTCGTTGTAATCGGTGCTCTCCATCAAAAGATATATGACTTTAAAGTTTTCAAGGAGAACTTATCTTCTTGATCTAATACATGCAGTCCGCCACGGGAGACGCACCGGGCGTCGAGGGCCACGTGGTGGCTACCGGCCACCGTAGATGCGGGCCTGTGGACGGTTTGCTATGGGCTAGCTAGCCGTCTGTCCGTCTAACGACGACGACAGGCCGTGTCGACGGCGCGTTCGAGTCGTTCCACACGCGCTTCAAAGAGATGTCAGCATAAGGGGAGGGGCCCGCATGAACCGAAGCCTGCCGGGCTTGCGGGCCTGTTCGAAAGAGATACCGCGGCCCCGGAACAAACAAAGAGAGGCCTTTACCCAGCAGTTGGTGAAGTCGGACTATGGACGATGATGATGATGACGCATAATTTTTTCCAGAGAAGTCCGATTTTCATGATTGTTTTTTATTGAAAAGCGTGTATCGCAAAGTTTGTCCCATTTTATATTGAAAATAGTGGTGTTCAAATCAAAGTCACGCACTTCTGATTTTTCAGATTCATGTGCGTATTGTATAATCATCGCATGCTGCAACATCGTGAGGAAACCAGCATGCCTGAGAGATATTTGATCGACGGCATGTAAAGCCAAGACTGAGGAGCTTGGGTGCCATAAAAACCCTGACACTAGGTTAGGCACTAACCAAACGATAAGAAGAAGATCGTGTTGGGGCTTATTTCACAAACCTTTTTGGCAAGTTTAGACCTGGCTGAAGTTTAAGTGTGCTCGAAGGTCTAGCGATGGAGACGGAAGACAGTCACAAGAGGTCCGAAACAGTTTACAGCAGCTATATCGTGTGTCGGCTCATTTCATTGCACCTGGATATAAACTTGAGACCTAGCTGGAGTATGAGTATCACCGAAGGTCTAACGATGGACACGAAAGGCAGTCACAAGAGGTCTGCAACACTTCAAATCTGCTCTATCGAGTTTAAGGTTCATTTCGTACAACTTGATGAGAACTTTTAAACCTAGCTGGAGTATGACTATCATCGATGGTCTAACGATGGAGACTGAAGGCAGTTGCAAGAGATCCTCAACAGTTTACAGCAGCTATGTCATCATTGGACTCACTTAACGCACCTTGATGAGAACTTTGATAATAGCTGGAGTATTACTGTAATCGAAGGTCTCATGATGGAGGCTTGGAGACGAAAACATTTGCAAAAGGTGGTCAAAAGTTTACAGTATCTACATCTATGTGCTGTGTCGACCTGCTTGGAGTATGACTAACATTAAAGGTCTGACTTTGGAGAAGGGAGGCAGACGCGAGAGGTCCGCAACAGTTTGAAGCAGCTTTAACGTGTTGTGGCTCATGCCATGCCACTTGATGAGAACTTTAGACCTATCTGGAGTATGAAATCGTCGAGTGCCCAAGTATAAAAACGTAAGGCAGTCGAGGGAAGAGCCCATAATTGGAAAAACATAAGTACAATATATTGACGATTAATGTAAACCTATTCGAGAAAAATTAAATTGTTACTTACTTGAATCTGTACTAATATTATAAAGCTGTAGAGTGTGTTTGTTTGATAGGTTGAACGCGCTAATTTTAGGAACTGTTGGTTCCTCATACGCAGACGAAGTTGCGCGGGTCAGCTAGTCTATTATAAATGAACTCTGGCATGCATAAATGTTTGCTTTTAGTAGCAAATTTCGAAAACCATTTCTAGTAAGGGTTTTATACGTCCGGTCAGCTGCTGGCAATACCGGTGAGTTCAGTGTGGCTGTAGGTTTGCATCAAGGGTCGGCTTTAAGTCCTTACCTCTTCTTGTTGATCATGGACGCTTTGACGTCGGACATCAGAGAAGAGGCACCCTGGTGCATGCTGTTTGCCGATGACATTGTTCTTGTCGGTGAAAATGGACCTGAGATCCAGTGCAGACTGGAGAAATGGCAACAGAAACTGGAGAATGTTGGCTTGAAAATCAGCAGAAGTAAAACGGAATACATGTTCTGCGATTTCGGCGGTCTCTCCAGCTCTGGAGCCATAGCGCTAGATGGCGCGTCTCTTCCTGTCTGCTCCGACTTTCGGTATCTTGGTTCACTCATTCAAAGCGATGGCGAAATAGATCGTAGTGTAAAGCACAGAATTAACACAGGATGGATGAAATGGCGGCAGGTCACGGGAACGATCTGCGACTCCCGCATTCCCCTAAAACTTAAGGGGAAGATTTATAAAACAATGGTTAGACCTGCTGTGTTGTATGGATCAGAATGTTGGGCCACAAAAGGGATGAATGAAAGGCAACTGCATGTCGCGGAGATGAGAATGCTAAGGGGGATGTGTGGTGTTACGCGAATGGATAAAGTAAGGAATGAGTATATTAGAGGAAGTCTGAAAGTAGCGCCGGTGACTGAAAAATTGTGTGGTAATCGGTTGTCGTGGTATGGGCATGTGTTGCGGAGGAATGAGGAAAATGTCGTGAAAAAAGTTTTGAGTATGAATGTGGATGGGTATTTGAGTAGAGGAAGACCAAAGAAACGATGGATGGACTGTGCTAAGAAGGATATGGTAAGAAAAGAAGTGTCTGATGAGATGACGCAAAATAGAGGAGTATGGAAAAAGAAGACATGCTGCGCCGACCCCAAATAAATTGGGATAAGGGCAAGAGAATGATGATGACGACAATGTCACAAAAACATAATTTTATTACGATCCATTGATCGACCATTGTGAATTTAGCAGATTACGAACCCCCCCCCCCCCCCCCTGGTACATGAAACCCAGGACCAAATTCTGAGCAGCCGCGATCGCGACTACTAGGCCAACAAGGAGTCTCGTCTTTTTTAAACTTTCACGATCAGAACACATTATAAAACTTTAGAAGACGGGTATTTATCGCGAATTTACCTTTAATTTATTCCCGACGTTTCGACCGGATTGCACCAGCCGTGGTCGCGGGGAGACTGAAGTACTGGAGGTACCGCGACAGCAAAGTGAAGGTGTTTATTCAACTACCCTCACTCATCTTCATAAATGTTAATTAGGGCCGGTTCACACTAGGACAGCACACTACACTAACAGTGTCCGTATATTGAGGCGATTTCACTTGACGAGTACACTTCACTTCACTTCACTTCTTTCCTTGCCCATGAGAAGCACTACTATAAGAGAATGGTTCGGGAAGCGATTGAGATCAAGAAGTACCCTAATTTCAATCGCGAAGACGGCTTCAAACTCTCTTCAGCTTGGAATCCAGTAATCACTAAGTGTACTCGTCAAGTGAAATCGCCTCAATATACGGACACTGTTAGTGTAGTGTGCTGTCCTAGTGTGAACCGGCCCTAATTAACATTTATGAAGATGAGTGAGGGTAGTTGAATAAACACCTTCACTTTGCTGTCGCGGTACCTCCAGTACTTCAGTCTCCCCGCGACCACGGCTGGTGCAATCCGGTCGAAACGTTGGGAATAAATTAAAGGTAAATTCGCGATAAATACCCGTCTTCTTAAGTTTTATAAGGAGTCTCGTATCGTGTTTGTAAGAACAGGCACGATTTAAGTAGGTATACAAACATTTCTTTTGGTAAAAACGATTTGTCATCCAGATAAATCTGTATTTATATAAACCAAATACGACTCACTACTGAAGAAAGCTCCTAAACATGATTTGAGGCACGCGTGATTCCTTTGGCCTTTATATGCTCCCTAAGGACTTATATCTTAGAGGATATAAGCAAAGACATATGTATAATGTGGAACTCGTGGATAAATTATTACAGCCGCTCGGGTCGATCTTTAGTTCTTAGGTTGGTCCGTAGATGGGTGACCAACCATTACACACAGAGGTAGCCTGTAAAGTCGTTGGTTCGGGCTGTAAATTTTTGGCAGTCCTTTCCCATAGTCAATTGCCTGAAAATCTGACAACCAGTCTTACCAAGGGAAATCGTGGTACCCTGTACTACTTGGGTTGTGGATGTCAAAAAAGCACACGGTCCATGTAAAATACTGGTATTCAGCTGTATCCGGTTAGATTGGAAGCTGACCCCAACATTGTTGGGACCAGGCTAGGCAGATGACGGTACTAGATTTATTTTCACGTTTTTTCAAGATGAACAAACGAGCAACAGCTAATAGTTTCTAAACTGATGGCTATTCAAATGTCGAATGATTCATTGCTTTACAACATGAAATGCATCGAGAAGTAGTTATAAAGATTTCAAATATTTACTGCACACTCATTTCGTACACGCAAATGTTGAGATTAATCTTATTTTATGAGTATCTACGATCTCTTTCTAATCTAGGATACCTCTAAGTCCAGAAAGTAGTTAGATTTAGAGTGGAAAGTATGATTAATATTAAAGAGTTTATTTAGCATACGTGCTAACATGTCGCCTTATAACATATTTATCTCGTCTCACTGAACTAACTTCAGTAGAAGTGGCCTGAACTTAGACAGTAACGAGAATTTATTTTGCTAAATTTTCTACATATTTCAACACTCCGAGAGAAAAGGGCACTCATTAATAATAAATTCCGCAAATGTGTTTCACTTCCATCTTTCGCGACATTCGCAGGACTACCTGTGAAATCTAATAAGTAATTATACATTAGAACAAAATCATGACATATTTTAACCTCGTTCAGTAGGCCTTGACTACTGACGATCGCATTTAATGTATTTTATATCTCTGTAACATCTACTTTCATTAAGATAGATATTATCTTTTCAGTATCTCATCATCTGCCTAGCCTTTTCCCAACTATGTTTGGTTCGGCTACCGGTCTAACTGGATGCAGCTGAATAACAATATTGTACAGGGAACAATCTTATCACCTATCTCATCTCCACAACCTACTTGGGTAACATGACACCCCTTGGTTGTCAGACTTTCGGACCACTGATTACCTGTAACGACTATCAAAGATCTACAAATGACACCAATGGCAACTGAGATCAACGGCTTCGGCTCGACTCTTATCAGTACCTAATTTTATCTTTAAGGTGTGCATGCCACTTGGAGAGAGGCCAGTTCCCGCTTCGTTGGAAGACGGGGAAACTGGTCCTCATCCAGAAGCCGGGGCGCCCTGCGGACTCTCCGTCCGCATTTCGGCCCATTGTGTTGCTCGACGAGGTGGGCAAGCTTTTTGAGAGAGTAATTGCAAACCGCCTCGCCGAGCACCTTGAGGGGATGGGGCCGAATCTTGCGGAGAACCAGTTTGGTTTCCGCAAGGGGCGCTCTACAGTGGACGCGATCATGCGCGTGAGAGCCCTCACGACGGGGGATGCGATATCCCGGGGCGGGGTTGTTTTGGCGGTGTCTCTCGACATCGCCAACGCTTTCAACTCCCTGCCCTGGAGCTGCATCATGGAGGCACTCCGGTATCACCGGGTGCCGACCTACCTCCGTCGTGTGGTCGGGGACTACTTGACGGACAGGGCCGTCATCTACCCCAGTCGCTGCGGAGATTGGAACCGGCGAGAGATGTCGTGCGGTGTCCCACAGGGATCGGTTCTGGGACCGCCCCTGTGGAACATCGGTTACGATTGGGTGCTGCGCGCGGACCTCCCTAGTGGTGTCAGCGTCGTCTGCTACGCAGATGACACCCTGGTGCTGGCACAGGGGAGGTCGCACGAGGCGGCGGCCGACAACATGACACGCGGGGTTGCGATAGTCGTTGAGAGGATCCGGCAACTGGGTCTCGAGGTGGCATTGCACAAGTCCGAGGCCATGTGCTTTCATGGGCCTCGGAATGCGCCACCGTCGGGATCCACACTGACGGTAGGAGGGGTATCCATCGGCGTCGAGTCGACGTTGAAGTACCTAGGACTCGTCCTCGACAGCCGGTGGAACTTCGTGGAGCATTTCCGACGTTTGGCCCCCAGGCTGGAACGGACAGGGGCTGCCTTCAGGCGGCTCCTGCCCAACCTTTGGGGGGCCGAACGCCTCCTGCCGCAGGCTCTACGCGGGAGTCGTGCGGTCCATGGCCCTCTACGGGGCCCCAGTGTGGGCGCGTTCGTTGAAGCGGCGAGCCGCTCACCATTTGAACGCGCCCCAAAAAGTGGTGGCCGTAAAGATGGTCCGTGGGTACCGCACGATCTCTCGCGAGGCGGCGGGCCTGCTTGCCGGATTGCCGCCGTGGGATCTGGAGGCGATAGTCCTCGCGCGCCTGCATGAGTGGCGCGCGGAGGTACTACGCCGGGGGGAAACTCCGCTGCCGCGTCAAATTGCCGCTCAGCGGACTGACCTCCGGCGCGATCTCATGGCGACATGGAGAGAGCGACTGTCGCAACCCCGCAGGGCACGCCACGATAGTGGCGGTAAGTCCCCTCTTTGAGGAGTGGCTGGAGAGGCGCCACGGCGTCCTCACCTTCCGCCTGACGCAGGTCCTCACCGGACACGGATGTTTCGGGAGGTACCTGCACCGAATCGGGCGGGAGGAATCGCCCGGGTGTCTCCACTGCGAGGATCGACCGGAGGACACGGTGGAGCACACGGTGGAAGTCTGCCCTGCGTGGGCGGAGCTCCGCCGTGTCCTCGTGGCGGCGATCGGCGGCGGCGACCTCTCGCGTCCGGCCCTGGTTCAATCCATGGTCCGGAGCGAGACGGAATGGGAAGCCGTCGCCTCCTTCTGCGAAGCAGTCATGCTAGCGAAGGAGGTGGCGGAACGAGAGAGGGAGAGATCCTCTCTTCCCGGCCGCCGCGGGAGACGCAACGGGCGTCGGGGGCCACGTGGTGGCTACCGGCCACCGTAGATGCGGGCCTGTGGACGGCTGGCTATGGGCTAGCTAGCCGTCCGGCCGTCTAACGACGACGACAGGCCGTGTCGACGGCGCGTTCGTGTTCCACGCGCGCTTCAAAGAGATGTCAGCAAAACGAGAGGGGCCCGCAAGGGCCGAAGCCTGCCGGGGTTGCGGGCCTGTTCGAAAGAGATACCGCGGCCCCGGAACATAAAGGGCGAGGAAGGAACATGGATGGGTTGATTTCCCATCCTAAAAAAAAAAAAAAAAAAAAAAAAAAAAAAAAAAAAAAAAAGGTGTGCATGCCACTTATTCACTGCTTAGGTGCGTAGAAAACTGTAATTCTATAGATGTTGTCAAGTGGCCATAACCAATCCCTATCAAGTGATTCACTGACCTGTTTACCCTACCATAAGAAACAAATCTAATTTATCGCCCATCCACAACAACATAAGGAAACCCTTACCCAACTCTTTTACAATTTGCAAGCTACGATAACCAACAGATTTTCTCATGAACATCAAATATAATATTATTACATCTACGGCAACCAAATGAAATAAGGGACGGAGTCAGAGGGCTCAGTAGTAGTATATATTATGTTAGAGGGAGCTCGATCCGCCCCTAGATTTACATATGGAAACAATGAGATGGAAAACAGTTCGCATGAGATTCATGTGTGATAGTGATAACAATAACAGTGGTGGGTGTGGACCACGGATGGCGGGATCGGCTGTTCAGAGATGAGATTGGGTTGTAACACTTTTGGTACGCACTTTGCAGCCTTATCCGTAAAACACGGTATCAAGTCACAATTTATCCATTGTATACATTGTTACGTATGCTATCTCATCCGGCTCTGAGTTTAAAGAGGGAGGAATCCACCTGCTTTACGAGTAGCACATACACTTGTGCAATGTCATTTTTCTTGCGTACGTAAGATTAAAATTCAGTCGAAGTATATTAGTGTTTTTTTTTAAGTTTAGCTTGTTTCTGCTCCTTGGATCTTCCTATCATTAGAAAATCGATTATAAGATGTAATTTAGTCTAAACCAAAACATCTGTCGTAATAAAGCAAGTCATTCAAATAATAGCATTCGTTTCCGGACATAAAGACCAACCAGGTTGTTCCTTAATCGTTGGTACACAAACAATAATAAATAGTACATGACCAGGTATCGACATAGACAATATCCGTTGAAATATGATGTTCATTTTATTGGTATAGTGTATTTACAAAGCACCGTTGTAACGAGGAAAGTCGAAGCGTTTTGTTATCATAAAATAAATATTTCTTGATAAATGAAAGAAAATAAATGAATGTCAGCAACAAGTAGACAAATAAATAAACGTTAAAGGATGTAGTTAGAATAAGAAGAATATAATATAAGCGGGAAAATACTATTAGATATTTTAAGACACTATTGATTCTTTAAGTCAACGTTTGAGTATTGACCACGGCAGTAAAACCGGGATTTTAGAACTCGTTCTAATAAAGAAACTTGGCGGGTACCGGTCCTTCAATCCAAGATGCACCCCTAACTATTTCATCTGCCTACAATGTGAGGAATCGAGTCTGACAGCAACACAGTGACTGGCTTGAAACTAGACGTCCAATTTTCACCGTACGACGTTATCTAAACCCCACCCTCCCAATACAATCCCTTTGTTGTACTAAGACAGACTGTGTGGCAATATTGCTGCGTAGACAGAAGTCGGCGGGTGCTATAATATCCCTCATTGTACTATTCCAAACTCAGCTTTCTTTGACGCAAAATAGCCTGAAGTTAGACACATAATAAAATACGTACGATCCTATTACCTAGGCCTGACTAAAGCTAATATATGGCAGCGGAGATAAACCCTTTCAATCTAGTCCTTAGAGCCGGATCCAATGTAATTTAAGTTGGATTTCTTGACGGCATTACTGATATTTTTCGACGCCTTAGCGCTTGTTAGACATTTTTCTTAGCACCCTTACATCTCTACTCCATTTGGAGGAAACGTTAATTTTGACGAATAGCCCTTTGATATGGATATACTGTATTCAGCAATATCAAAGTTTATGTCGTGAAAGGAAACATTATTGTACTCGAATTTGGACCTTGTGTCATATTGATTAGAGTTCGGTTTTATTTATTGTTGACACTGAACGTTGTAAGGTATGAAGCACAATATTTTCGTTTTATTGCTTCCGTTTGTCCGTCTATTCACTTACTTAAATTATGTATATTGTGTTGTAGCATCCTAACGTAATTGAGCTTCCCACATTTGCAAAAATGTAGGCGATTGACATTTTATACATGTTAATTTGGGAGTAAAGCCGTACATATGCACAGCCTTTGTTATTTGTTATGGAAATAAAACCTCAAAAATACACAGCTTTTTGTATATTCCAGAATAGGTATTGCTCGTGCCTTCGTCAGTATCTTGTATTTCATCATTTTTTACATTTCTGAAATGTTCAGTAATATTTGTCTCTCTCCATTTCCTAGTCTATCTTTGACGTATGTACTTAGTATAGTAGGGAAATAGTAATACTTAAACAGCGTTACTTTAGCATTCATGTAGGCATATCATACCATCTCCATTCCGTGTCGTGGGTAAAAAGTATGGATTTCGATAAGTAGGTATTTTCCACATTTTTAAACACAATCGTCAAAAAGTACCTAAAAAGAGTCTCTTTTATAAGAAGTCTTGTAAATGATTAGAAACACTTAGTAGCTTGAAGCATGAATAACGATGTTACTGAGCGCAAAAAACTAGACGGTTTTGTAAGCAGAACGTCTGTCTAGGTAAGTTCATCGAGTGTTCTAGATTATTAGTTAATATATTGTTTTGTTATTGAGAATTTGAATTTATATCCGTTTTATGGAAAAAGACTTGCGATTTGTTACATTGAATCCTACTTCTTACTAATATTATAAATGCGAAAGTTTGTGAATACGGATGTATGGATAATTGTTATTCTTTCACGCAAAAACTACTGAAAGGATATGGATGATATTTTGCACACAGATAGTTTATAATCCGAATTAACACTTTTTATTCCGGTAGTAAGATCACATGGGACCGTAAATCAAACTCCACGCGGTCGAAACCACTTGCAGAAGCTAGTTTAAGATAACTGTCGAAATGTGGGTAGGTATATTTATAGAGACAATTCTACTTACCCAGAGAAATACAAGTAACATAATGATGAAGTAGCTTTACTGTTTTACACGACAAAGGTTTCAGAAACTGGAGACTAAACATTTATTAAAACAAGGTACTGTACTCAAAGCAAAATCAACCCCGTAAATTCCAAGAGTAGGCATACGTGTAATATCTACATCCTCTAATCTTACATCATAATACTACTAAAATATGATGCACTGCCAAACACGGTGGACATTAGCCAGCCGGCCATATTCGACCCACTATAAAGGAGGCTATGTTTATGACGGTACGGCTATAAACCAGGATGATTCATCGACTAGTGTGCCACTAACTTTATTACACAACCGGTGACCGGATATCTTGTGTAAGTGGATATTCTTCATTTCACTTTATAATCTTGTTAAGTAATAAAAGAATCTGGCGGTAATGTATGGAATTGGGGCAATGGCGGAACTTGTAGGTCGCATCTGTTTTGCTGATTGTCTCCTGAATTTGGTCGGTTAGTAGCTGACTTACTTAATCAGATTGCGCATTTTCCGTTATATTTGTCGGCAGACTAAAACTGAGATACTGTACAATGACTCACACATGGCCCCGTCTCTTCGTAACATTTGAAGTTTAGCAGTTGTACAGTGACAGAAAAACCAACAGGCGTGTTAAGTAACGTCTTTAGACATCGTCCAAAAAAATAAGTCTAAAAAAAATATTTTGTTCGTTTTGCAAGATCTAAATTTGTAGTTGTCTGTTTGTTAACTTTGTTTAAATAAATAAATAAAATAAACATCGCTGGACATTAACACACAGCGCCACCTAATGCCACACTAAGCAAGGCTTGTGTCGTGGACACTAGGTAGTTGATATACTACATATATACTTTTAACAGTGTCTAAAAATGACTGTTAATTAAAATATCTCGGAGACAACCAATCGTTATAAAAAACTATCACCCGTAAACGGTAAACTATCCGATTGTATGTACATTGCTATGAATAGATTTCAACCCTTTAACAGCAAAGTGGTCAGTCCATAAGAGCATCGCCCCTCAATTCACGTGGTTAAACAAGAACGCATTTCACGTGACCTTACATGACAAATAGAACCCTAGGCCGAAGACAAAAGGCTCTCCACCTACATAATAGAACAATATGTAAGTAAATGTGGGCGTACGTGGTTTCACTGGTTTTGCGGGTCCCTCGTGGGTCTAAAAAGGTGACCTATTACCAAAATGCTATCCAAAATCAAATAAAGACCAAAATATTTTTTTTTTGCCTCCAAGGACCAACAATGGGATTAAAATCTTACTAAATAAACAACTCCTATGATAAAGAAAGGATCAATAACTTGCTTTCTTGTTGGTTAATATTGACTTGTGTTGTAAGAGAAAAGGTCACTTTAGTTTAAGTAGATCCTAACCGTATGTTTTAAATGCGATGTGAATAGAAGTAGTGTGGATCTATTGTTTTTTAGTGCAACTAGTGAGCATGAGATCCGGGATTCGATTCTCAGGTCTGAGAAGTGTTATTAATATGGCGAGGCAAAACACTCGCTTCTTGTTACACGGAACTTGAAAAAAAGCTTGACGAAAACGTCCTCTCTTACTCATTGAATTGGGGTAATGCTTTGAAGAAATGCTTAACTTTGTTTAACATCAATGTTTCAAATACCTATAGACATCTCTTGTATACAATCTCAAACAGTTATTCTAATAAAAATAAGCAAAATTATTCAACGAAACATGTAGATAAAACATAATTAATTCGTAAAATTCATTAAGCAAAAACTTTCTCGCAAAATTCCAAAATCCTCATATGTCACTTAAGCTGAAAAGTACTTATTTAACTTCGAAGCTTAAAACAAATTGATTAATTAACCTCTACAAGTTTGAACGCATAAAATAAACTAATAATAAGTCTCGCAGCTTCATATATCATTTAGTAGTTAGGGGTCATGACCGTAAACCTTAGACCCCTCGTCCACCGCGTCTTTTTGCAGCGATGCAACAGCGATGGAAACTCAAATCGGCCGCAATTTTTACTAATTATTCACTGGTTGTTTATTTATTTACTTTTTAATACCTTAGGCTCAAGTAAAAACAGTATAAAGGCGGACTCAATGCCTAGGGAAAATTCTACCAGTCTACAAGGGTGATGCAGAGAAAAGAAAAAGTAAAGCCATCTATACTTATAGAACCTTGATTATTTGCCTCTACTGTTGCGATAATATCCCGTTTTAGTCGTGATATAAAAAATGGGATGCTGTCGCAATACACTTATCCACCTTTCACTGCTCTTTTTTGTACCGATGCGATGTAGTCAGAAACAGTCGCGCCTTTACATCTCTTCTTATGCGCGAAGCGAATTAAACAAACGCGCGTTAGCAGCGATGCCGTGAGCGAAGGGCCTTAACTACTCTCTTTGAAAATGCATTAATTAGAAGTACATAGCAAATTTATGAAAGTACCTAAGTCAGCGTCTCCATATATTTAAATAACATTTTGTCGCCCCCACATTATGTCTCAAACCTTGGACTGGGAAAAGGTTTTAATATTTAAGTCGTATGCATAATACAGAATATGAATTAAGTGACTGCAGTGAAGACGTGGATGAAAGATAAATATGTGCTTCCGTGAATTGCTTTTGAGTTGTCGAGGCCACAGCCTAGGAAAGGGGCCTGAAAAGATTGTACACAACTCTGCCAGGAGCTAAAGAAAAAAAGAAAAAAACCCAAAGAGATCTTATTGGACTATTATTATTACTGTTAACTGATTATCAGGTTTCTTTTTTCAAAACATTATCATCGCCATACATGGGTAGTATATAATAGTATATTTTATAACGAGGGACTAAACGAAGCCATTATATACCCGAGGTGGTTTGACTCCCGAGCTTGCGAGGGAGGCAATGAAAGCGAGGGTATATTAAATTGGTGTTTAGTCTCGAGAAAATAGTCATTTAAAACCGAACAAATTTACAATCGACTAAAATTCTAAACTGAGCAATCCGATTTTCTTCTATCAGGTCAGTCACAGATTAACAATTTAAAACACAACACAAACTCTCAACATTCTCGCAATGAAGATGATCCACACTCCGCAGATAATTATAGTAAGTACCTACATTACTTCAGCGGCTAACAACAGAGGCATTCCACATACTTTTTCAAAATCAACGATGCACACAAACAACCATGAATTTTCCCGCGTTAAAGAGTTCATTTGTTTTTTTTTTCAATATACCGCTTTCTATTTGCAAGCCAATTCGAAATTGAAATAAAACCTTTGACAAGTTACTCTTTTGTGACCATGTTTCCGAGTAAAAGATCGTTCTATTTTTTAATTACTTTTTACTCCCTAGGGAATAAACGGTCACTTTAATCCCGCTTCGTAGGGCTATAATGGCGTACTTTTAGAGCATGAGAAGTGAAAATTAAATTATGCACGCTCAAAGTGAACGTAAAATTATTATTTTCAAACAAGCATTACGAAACTTAATGTTTATCGTTTTAGTATACAACTTGAATATAATTCACCCAAGATTGAGTTAGCGAAATAGTTGGTTATTAGTATTTTTCTGTATTTTCATGATCCTTTTCGTTCCTATTGCCTTGCATTCAGTTAAAATACAACAATTTTAAAAACTTGGTCCTTTCGTCCTACTTTTGGAACAGACAGTAAGAGAATTTCCAAAAACCTCCAGCGTAAAGAAATTGAATTAAACGTATTTTTTTCTTTACTTTTTCGTATATGCGAATTTACTCGCTAAGCTATGTATCTCATCATTTTCCGATTTCACGATCATTCGCATCTCGCGCCTCCAAAACAGTTTCCAGGCCGCCTTACAAACGGATTCAATTTATTTTTACTGGCACGTTTTGCGAACCGTGGTGCAGCACCGTACGTTACCAGTTTTCTATTATAAGGATAAGGAGTTATAATGCTAATATATTAGAGTATAATACTGGTCTTATATCATTTAATAAGGTAGACATACTTGTTATGATGATAGAAGTTGTGATTTCTTTGACGATGGATGGTCTGTGTGAAGGTGATAACACAAGAAAGGGGTCTCTGATGAGCTGACGAGTAATTAAGAGGAGTATGGAAGAAGAAGATGCTGATGCATTCTGCGCCAACCCCAAATAAATTATGATAAAGTAGGTAAAGTAAAGTAAAAAGTCATTTATTCAAATTAGGCTGAAAATCAGCACTTTCTGAACGTCAAAAATTTACATAAGACAGTCTCCCAAAAACGCCCCCCCGTGTCGCCAACTTCGTTGTGTTATAGCTGATGAGAAGAAGCGGCGGAACAAACTCACCAGCAACACATCGGTCTGTTATGTTAGAAGAATATTATACTTTAATATTATACTTGATTCCATGTAATAGTTTCCAAAAAACATAAATTCATGTCAGAGATCGTGTAGCTCAACTTAACATGGAGCTCAACGATAAGGGCAGGGAAGTTATGATAATGATGAGAGGATCCACAACATCGTCTCCTCAGCCAAAATTAACTAGGAAATGGTGATAAGTAGTTGTTTTGGGGGATTTTTGAAATGTGATTTCGATGTTGAAAAAGTGCTCATTGTCACCCTAATTTGAATAAATAACTTTTGATTTTGAAAAGTTAGATACAAGCTGGACCAAACAGCCTAACAATAACAGAACTGTTGTTGTTGGACATAAGTGTGTTATTATTATTTTTGTTCGGAATCTAGGAAAATTAATCTCATACAGTTAACGTTTTTTTCTAAGAAGGGCAGGCTGATATTAACATACATAAAAGGATCTTATTTCAAGTGAAACCTTAAAACTTGTAATTTAATATCCAATTAGAATTTGGTTTTAGATTTTATATTCACGGTACCTTAGTAACTAGTTATTTTGTGTTTACGTATAGCTGATAATAATTTACTTTTCACTTCTCATGCTCTAAAAGAACGCCGTTATAGCCCTACGAAGCGGGATTAAAGTGACCGTTTATTCCCTAGGGAGTAAAAAGTAATTTAAAAATGGAACGATCTTTTACTCTGAAACATGGTCACAAAAAATTAACTTGCCAAACGTCATATTTAAATTTCGAATTGGCATGCAAATAGAAAGTGGTTTATTGAAAAAAAAAAAACAAATTAACTCTTCAACGCGAGAAAAATTTATGGTTGTTTGTGTGCATCGTTGATTTTGATAAGCAATGCCACTGTTGCTAGCCGCTGCAGTAATTTAGGTACTAATTATCTGTGGAATGTGGTTCATCTTCATTGCAAAAATGTTGTGAGTTTGTGTTGTGTTTTCAATGGTAATTAATCTGTGACTGACCTGATAGAAGAAAAAACTGACCGCTCCGTTCAGAATTTTTGTCGAGTGTGAATTTGTTCAGTTTTAAATGACTATTTTTCTCGCACTCGAAGTGAAAAGTACAATTTGCACCTCGAGACTAAACGCCAATATAATATACCCTCGCTTTCATTGCCTCCCTCGCAAGCTCGGGAGTCAAACCACCTCGGGTATATAATGGCTTCGTTTAGTCCCTCGTTCTAAAATATACTATATTGTGTTAGAAAATGGTCACAATCATGAGATAATATTATTCAACAATGACACACTGACGTATTGTTGATCTCTTCCTAGAATTGTTTCGCTGAAAACGAACAGTGCTGAAAACGAACAGTGCTGGATCAATTGTCGTAACACCATGCTCATATACAGGGTGTAAGCCACCTTATCACGATGCCGTCAACCAAGCATTCTGAACATCAAACTAAGTAAGTAACTTTACGCAAAAATTATTGCTGGGAAACGACTTTTTTTGGGGTGAAAAATCGTGTTTTGTGGTAGAACTCAATGTAACGCCCTTAAAACATTGTGCTGTATGGATGGATGGATTGAATAGTACGGGGGTTTAAGAGGTCTTACACCAAAAACTTGTATTAAAAAAAAAACTTAGCAAAAAGTAGGAACTTGGACCCCCAACATCGCCGTAACTAGAAGGTTCCCAGGTATTGTATAGAAAAAAAAATGATCGCAATGACGGGGAGAACAAGTGCCTTTCAGTTTCGTTATGAGGTGTTTTACACCCTTTATACTAATTGATCATGATTCACTAGTGGAATACAGGGTGATTGGCAATTGGGTGCAGGCCTTGAAATGAGTATGGGGGCACCAAAATGTATTGTGTTATCTAGTACTACCTGAGTTGTGGACGTTAGATAGGCAGACGCTCCATGTTAAAAAATTGTACTCATTTGCATTTATATAAACTGAAAAGGCTAGGCAGATGATGATGGTTCCTGGTAATCAGCTGCTTTACCGAAACAAACGAGGTTGGGAATATTGCAAGGCTAGATAAATAGATAGTGGTTGTCTATTGTTTGCCCGAAGATTATATGCCATAATCATCATTTTCCCGAATTTCGTTTACCCGAATTTCATTTGCCCGAATGTTAAATACCATAAGATACGAATGCCATAAGTATTGTCTGCCTTATTTTTATGTGCCATAATAATTATTAGACATAATATTTAAATGGCATAATATTGATGGTGGGCTAGGTCGACGGAGCCCTGCTTCGCGGGGCTCCTACTTCTGTGTGGTTTATAAAAAAATAACCACGAAGGGGATGGCCCCGTCTAACCTAACCTGTCCGAGTCGGGGTGCCCTCAAGTCCCAATTGCATCCAATTTCCCTTGATATAAACAACCGTTACACACCCGATGTCGATGGCAAATTATGTTATGGCATATCATAATTTTGGCATGTGATAATTAGGGCTTACAATGATTATGACAAATGATGTTATGGTAAGTGACTTTATGGGAAACAATGATTCTGGCACGTGACTAATATGGCAAATGTGAGTAGGGCAAATGAGTATTATGTCGTATGATATTATGGCTGTTGACAATTATGGCAAATGATATTAGGGCAAATAAAATTCGGGTAAACGGCGGTATACCATAGATACTCGTAGTAAGTACGGCAGAATTGCACAACCTGTGCCATAACAAATTTGCGTCAGTGCGAACAAAGCTTTACACACATAACTAAAAGAGCCGTTAGTTCGGTGTCATCGATTGACCAGCCCTCATCAATCAGCCGCTCAACTGACAACGGTTGTCGCTTCAGTGGTTGCTAACAACCGTGAGAGGTTCTAATTAACGACGCGATAATTTGGTGCGGAGTCAGCAGAATAGATGGGGTCGAATTATAATGCGAATAGTTTCGATAAAGTTTGAGTGAGTTTTCGATGATAAATTCTTAAATTTTATAGAAGTGAAGTTGGACCGTGAGTTCGCATAATATAATTTGAAGAATACTGAACCAATGAACCAACGCAGCTTAATCATGATGTCTCCTGTCTAAATAACAGGTTTTATACGTTACTAGCTGATGGAAGAGCTCGTGGCTAAATAATATCAGCCGCTCGGGTCGATCTTTAGGTTAAGCCATGCTTGCCTAGGTTGGTCTGTGGATGGGTGACCACCCTTACATATCCAGTTTCCTCCGTGCCTCGGAAAGCACGTTATGCTGTTGTTCCGGCTGTCAGAGTCGTTACAGGTAGTGGCCCCAAAAGTCTGACACCAGTCTCACCAAGTGGTATCGTATTTCCCAGTATTAACTGGGTTGTGGAGGTCAGATAGGCAGTCGCTCCATGTAAAATACTGGTATTCAGCTGCATCCGGTTAGATTGGAAGCCGACCCCAACATAGTTGGGAAAAGGCTAGGCAGATAATACGTTACTAGCTGATGCCCAAATGTACAAATTATTATTTATACTAAAACCTTCCTCGAGAACCACTCTGATTGGTGAAAACAGCATGAAAATCGGTGCAGCTGTTTAAGTTTATTGCGAACAGATAGACAGACGCGGTGGACGACTTTTATTTACGAAGACTCGAATGGCGTAGTGGTAGTGACGCTGCCTTACGTTCTTAGCGTCCTGGGTTCGAATCCCGGTAGGAGCAAATGTTTGTGTGATGAGCATGGACATCTGTTTCCGAGTCATGGATGTTTATATGTATAATAAGTATGTATTTACAAACAAAAAGTATATATTATGTAGTATATCAACTATCTAGTGTCCACGACACACTTTGCTTAGTGTGGCACTAGTTGGCGCTGTGTGTTAATGTCCAGCGATATTTATTTATATTATTTACTAACAATATGTAATGATAACTTTATATAGCTAACATAAAGTGCACTCCATTATCTTACGCTTTACAAGACAAGAATAAAGAAAGAAAGAAAAATATTTATTTGACGTCAGTTAATAAAATATTCGGTGCTAGAAGTGTTGTTCTTTAAAAAAGTTAGTTTTTTTAATTTATCCCATTTAATCCATAAAGTAAATAAAAAGATTGAACCTCACTCAAGTGACCACAAAAACAGCGAAGTGAATTCACTTGTTTTCGAAATTGACATTAAAGTCGTTGCGGATTCACCTTTCGAATTTTGAAGTTATGCAATGGCACTTTTGATTTATGGAGCCATTGGGCTTATAGTGTTATGTCTGTATAAAAAGTGTAAAAGCTCTTATGATACAGGAAAATCCGGGTTTAAAATCAGTCAACTTCATTTTTGCTTTATCACCCTCGGGTAGTAAGATTAAAATGTAATTTTCACATCATAAAACAAAATGAGTATTTGACTATGGATCAGTAAGACAATTTCAGTAGTTAACAATCTTAATGTATTGTGAATTTTGATAAAAACCATAAAGCAAGTACTAAGGGGCCTAAAATGGTAAATAGTAAATGTAATGGTAATAACATAATAATATGAATTATATAACAATTTTCTAAATTGACACTAGGTGACAATTCATAATATTAAATGTGTTTGTCACTATTTTAATTTTTTTGAACTTGAGATCATAATATTATATCCTATTATAATTTTGCAAAAGTGGTCACGTTAGATTCTCAGGTCAAATATCATCATAAATCCAAACACATTTGCAATATTTATCTCTTGTTAGCTACTCTTCGTGACAAGACATAGGTTATGAGTTCATGACCAGACAGACGTATGGGAAACTTGCGTGCCTATCTCTAGCTGTTGCATAAATCGTATAGATACTCATAGTGGGATTAATCAATGACAGATTTCTATGAGCTGCTCACACATGCAAGGTTTATTGCTATCATTGCTTTGGTACGAAGATAATTAATTGGTAGAGAATGTCTTGTGGCATTAAATCCGCCTATGTACCACTATTGTAAATGAAGTTTAAATAAATAAGGTTATAAAAACCATCATCTGCCTAGCCATTTTCCAACTGTGTTGGCGTTGGCTTACAGTCTTACCGGATGTAAATTATAAAAGTATTTTGCATGGAGCGACTAGCATCTGACCTCCACAATCCAGTTAGTACTGGGTAATACGATAACCCTTGGTAAGACTCTTTTCAGACTTTCGAGCCACCTGAAACGTCTGCCAAAAATCTACAAGTGACAGCCGGGATTAACGGCTTAACATTTTCTCCGAGTCACAAAAAAAAAAAAATACCTTAAAATAGTTTGATTGGAATCACGGGCAGAATCAATTAAACCAATTTTTAATATAGGTCACACTTTTGAAGAAAATCTTCATTACAAATGTTGCGCTGTTTATTTATTAATAGGTCAAGTCATGACATGCGCAAACCCGTCAAAATAGGTAAAGAAACAAACACAAATTATTGTCGTTCTATTTAAATTGTCTCATACGCGTGATACTAATAGATCTCGCCAGTAATTCTAATTGCCAGTAAAACTTAAACAGCACATAAAACCTTTCAATATTTAATATTTTTTTTCTTTCTCTCAGTTTTAGGTCAATTGAATTAAAAATCATTTAGGGTGTCTGAGGTTTTGCGTATTTAAGGCGATTACAATGAGCTAAACGCGAGTTTTATAATGACTAAAAGTATATGATTCACTACTATAAACAAGACCAGAAAAATATATGATATTCTTCAGGATATATGCTAGCATGATACTGTTTTGAAAACATAATACAATTAATTTACTGTTTTGAAAAAAAAAATCACGGACTTATCTCTAAAAGTATCTTTCAAACAATAAAAAACATACTAATATGCATGCGATCATTCTGATTTTTCGGCAAATAATTCTACAAGCAATATATTAGCATGATACTGTTTCAGTTTTTTAATACAATCAATAGTTTTTTTGAAAATCGATCGAAACCACTCATTTCGCCCTATTTGGCCCGCAGTGGCTGACGTAACAACCACTTTGTAGTGCAAGCTGATTAGAACTTTATTGTAACAGTATTTCAAACGAAGTTTGAACCATCACAAATAGAGTTGCTAATTTAGCTCGTCTAAGCGCCTTAACGGTACACGTTGTATAATGGGTGTGTAATGTGCATTATAAACCTATCCACAGATCGGCCTAGGAAATGACGGTTACCTAAAGATCGACCCGACTCGACTGTTACTATTTAGCCACGACCTTCTTTTAAGACAAATCATACAAATAAATGGTTCGATCTTTTTGTTAATGCTTACTCCCAAATCAAAACAGAGGTTATCTTGTTGGTTTTTCTTAAATCAAGTGACTTTGATTTAATGGTCAAGCAAGTTCTCTCAAGGTTTGCAGTTCCGCACATTAGCTGAGCGCAATTAAGTTTTGCCGATGATTTATTTTAGATAATAAAAGTATTTCATTTTTTAATCAAATCCTGGGTTTAAGGGAAGGTAGGGGCTGAAGTTGGGTCTTGGCATACTCATCATCATCATCATCATCTGCCGAGCCTGTTCCCAATCACGTTGGGGTCGGCTTCCAGTCTAGATGGATGTAGCTGAAGAAGAAGAAGAAGTCGAAGTCGGAGTCGTGAAGATGTCATTTATTCTGATTATATAAGCTGGTGCTTTTCTACTTTTAGGGTATAAAACCACGATCCCAATAAGATGTTTGATGTATCCGACCCAATCTAACTCGGTAAACAGAGAAAACGAAAACACCAACACATAGGTAACTAAGATTACCATACTCATAATAAAGAATTGTTGAACTTTGACCCTAAACAACCATTGTCTTAAACCTAACATTACACAGCTGACATAAAAACGAGTACGTGACAAGTAATCTCTGTATCGAAAGTGAAAGGCGTAGCCTCGAGCGTATCGCGTGAGAATATTTTTACAACTACATCGGCAAAAACATCATCCATTGCCTATTTATACAGACGTTTTTATGAGTAATTCAAACGGACGCGTCAATGGTTCGCGTGTCTACAACCATTGTCGTCACCTGAGTGTATCGAGGTGAGTAGCTCAATGAGTACGTGTCCATGTCACAGAATTGGCGAAGAGGATTTATATTACGTGATGTACAACTGTGCTAAATGTGTTTCATTGCCATCTTATAACAAGGGAATAAGGTTTAGATTCGGGGGAACGGTTCGGTTTGAGGTTAATATGTGATGCGTCTAATGGCCATAAATTCTAAGTAGACACTCAATCTGAGTGGTAATTTTATTTATAGGGTTTTTTATTCAAATGTAAATTATGAATGAATTTCGTAATAGACAGATGAGAGTTGGAAATTGAGTCATTTTTATTGCAAACGAAGAGAGGGATGGCATTTTGCAGATAAATGAAAATGTAAATGTTAAAGAGCGACAAGAAAGTTACTTATTGGATAATGAAACAAGACAAGCATTACATTTGTATCGAATGAAATTAATAAACACTGTGCCTAACCTAATTAAGAAAAAAAAGTACTTAAAATAATTTATCTTAATAATTTGATCATTCAAGGATCTTCTATACTAACATTATAAAGCAGAAGAGTTTGTTTATTTGTTTGTTGGGTTGAACGTGCTAATCTCAGGAACTACCGGCTCGAATTAGCCTAAAGCCTTCCTCGATAAATAGACTATCCAACACAAAAATATTTTTTCAATTCGAGCCGGTAGTTCCTGAGATTGGCGCGTTCAACCAAACAAACAAACAAACTCTTCTGCTTTATAATATTAGCATAGAAGTATTGATTGATATTCATCTGCATCCGGTTAGACTGGAAAGCAACTTTAACTAAGGGGTGGTTTTTCAATCGTCAGTTAACTTTTATCCGAGGAATAAGTTTCACAATTTGACAGTTTTTGTATGGACTCTCTGTCAAAATGACAGATTTACTATTCTGATAAAAGTTATCTAATGATTAAAAAATCAGCCCTTAGTTGGATAAAGGCTAGACAGATGATGATCAAAGATTCAGCGTTACTATCAGCCTTTATCATCATCATCGTCAGCCTATTAACGTTCCCACTGCTGGGACACGGGCCTCCTCCCTATCAGCCTTAACTTTTAAAAATCCAATACAAACATAAAGGGTGTAAAACACCTCTTGACGCAGCCGAAAGGCACTTGTTCTCCCCGTCATTGTAATATTTTTTTTGTTCTACACCATACCTGGGAACCTTCTAGTTACGGAGATATTGGAGGTCAAAGTTCCAACTTTTTGATAAAGTTTTTTTTTATTACAAGTTTTACTGTATGATACGTTTAACGTCTCTACAATCCCCGTACTTTTCAATTCCTCTATCAGCACAATGTTTTAAGTGCGTTACATTGAGTGCTACCACAAAACATGATTTTTCACCCCATAAAAAGTCGTTTCCCAGCAATTATTTTTGCGTAAAGTTACTTAGTTGGATGTTGACAGAATGCTTGGTTGACGGCCTCGTGATGAGGTGGTTTACACCCTGCATTCTCACACATTCCACCGCGTAGTGACCCATCAATCATTAACGAAGCTATTGCGGATTGACACAGATATCGTAACGTCAGTCCTGTATTAAGCAATCAATGGACGTATAGCACTTTGAACATCATCGAACTAACTACAATACGAAGTTGCATTGTGTTTTGCAATTCGTTCTTTGGTGCAATAATTGTTTAACAGAAAATTGAGTTTTCTTTTGCATAATCTTTCAGTTTTTTACTGGGTGTTAAATGCTAGCAATTTGATTTAGCACTCAAATAGATGTCTATTTTTTATTGATTCAATTTATACGGTGTTCTGAAGTAGCAGAAATAAATGAAATCAAAAGTAATGACAGTAACTCAGAATTTGAAATGAGTGAAGAACTAACAATTAATCTGATGAAGCGACTCAAATGTGGCATTTCGTTTTGAGGTCTTGACAATAAGTAAAAAATACATATTTTATATTGTATTTAGCATGAAAATTGTAAGACTATCGAAAAGCGATCTCCGGTGAGTAAATTACTGGAAACTTAAACCACACCTGTATACCCCAAATTATTATGCAGCACCTCTGTTATTGTCATTAAGTATGCCAACCCCAGGTACTTGCGTCGCGCAAGTATGTACGATTATACCTCATCGGACTAAAACACTTACTATGAAAGAACTTAATATTTCCATGAATGTTAGTGCTATTCAGACTTTATTTACTTCTTATCACGACATAATCGCGTTAAAACATATAATGTGGCCAATAGCAAAAGCCAAAAGCCAAAATATAGTAATACATAGAAAACTAACGTGTCTTGATATCGCCCTTATTGAAGTTGACGGGTTCAACTTGTGTCTGTCACGAAAAATACTTCCCGAAATAACGTACCTAGATATTTCCCGAACACGGGGAAATGCCTTTGAATTATTTATATAGGACTATGCGTAATTATAAATGTATGAATGTGTTCTTGGAGTTGGTCTTCGTCTTTCGTATGGGTAGCTATGAGATAAAACTTAGCATTATATCATCTACCTACGATTTTCCCAAATATGTTGGGCTCAGCTTAAAGTCTAAACGGATGCAGCTGAATATTAATAAATGTCAGATACAGACACAGCTGTTTACTCTTTTATTATATTTTTTATATAGATATAGATTATATAAAGGGTGTAAAACACCTCTTCACAAAGCTGAAAGGGACTCTTTCTCCCCATCATTGCGATCATTTATTTGTTCTATACCATACCTGGAAACCTTCTAGTTACGGAGATATGGGGGGTCAAAGTTACAACATTTAGACTTTTTTTTTTTAATACAAGTTTTTTTTTGTAAGATTTTGACTTTAAACACCTCCACGACCCCTGAAGTATTCAATCATTCCATCAGCACAGTATTTTAAGTGCGTTACATTCAGTTCTACCACAAAACATGATTTATATCCAAAAAAAAAAGTTGTTTCCCAGCAATAATTTTTGCGTAAAGTTACTTAGTTTGATGTACTTATAGAATGCTTGGTTAACGGCTTTGTGATGAAGTGGTTTACACCCTGTATTTTACATGGAACGACTACCTAGCTGCAGACCTACACCAGATAGTTAGTACGGGTAACACGATACCCCTTGGTAAGCCTGGTTGACAGGCTTTCATGCCACTCTTGTTGATTGAAATATACCTTGATTTTGTGAATATTGGTTTTACTAGCTAAATATTTATAGGTATATGTCACCGTAAAATTGTCAAACACGTTAGATTGTAATCTCTCTAGCGAGGTTGTAAACTCTCGAAATATTGTCAAACGAACATACTGTTTACAATAAAACGCATTATTTTTCATGAAATGCATGCGATGGTAGTCAACTAACACGGTGTGGGGAGAAGGAGGGGTCCCCCTTGCCCAACGGTACCACTCTTATGAAAAGATTGTACCATTCCTGAGAAATATCGATTAATATAAACTAACCCTAAAAACACTCTATATTCCCCTAAAAAGCGTAGTCGACGGAAATTTCTGAGTGCAGGGTTTAAAGGAAACTAAACAACCTAAGGGGGGGGGGGGCAAATCCTATTATGGGGGCAGAGATACTTCCGTATGTTCAGTTAACAATATTTCGAGAGTTTACAATATCGCTAGAGAAATTACAATCTAAATATAATTGTCAATTTTACGGTGGCATATGCATGTGGAGATATGTAGGGGCGTTGCAAGGATCGATATTGTGAAAGATAGAATCAAAATCGAGATTTGAACGTAACACACGTACGTAATCTGTAGAAGTATGTTTTTTTTATTTATCAACAACTCTTAGAGCCCTCTTATTTTCTCAACGGAGGTCACATCACATCTACGTTGCTCAACATGTGCACAATCGTTTGACCTTTCATATGTTGTAACTGTTAGCGGTACTCATTTGCATGATTCGGTTTGAAATAGTTAAGTTTTTAACACCAACGTAAGTGTTGTCAAAACTAATTGAAAGAAGCTTACGCTGTACCAGACTCTTGGTCATAATATTATGGTTGCTTTTCCTGATGAGTAAGGTAGAAGTGATCCTATAACAGCCAATTCCTTGTTCAGAGAACGAACCAATTACCACCAACCAGGCTTAAAACAAGAGTCCGGCTGCTGTTAAACCTATTAGTACTTTACCCAAACTGTCAATTGAAACCAGGTTCTTATGCTCACGCCACTAAACGCCAGATTTCGCCATACCCTTTCCAAAATATCTTATTTTATTCTCTTTGACTTTAAACGGGACCTAAATTGTAGCCAATGTTTAGCAGGAATCTAGATGAACGTTCAAATTAAATTGCCTGGAATTTGTACAAAGAGTATTTCAAAAGGACCAGAATATTCCAGGCTTTAGCGTCAGTTTACTGACGAGTAATGATAGCAAGCAATCCCGAAAATCTTATAGAATTTTCGAGAAGGGTCTGTCAAATCAGACAAACCTATAATCCAGTGGCTCACTGACCGTATATAGGCGTATCCTTTGGCGTAATCCTTTTGATAAAAGGATACTGTCCAAATCATTTTAGGTCAAGGATCTTATAGTATGTATTGGGTTTTTTTTTCTTTTATGTGGGTACCTAGTTATTTATTTTCATATTCGGTGGCTTTGCGTTTGAGATGAATGGGATGGTTGAATGTATATGAGGACCTGTATTTTGTCGTGGTGCGGGAGTTCTGATATCAATTACTTAAGAAGTTAACAAAGCATTATTGTTAATGTCACTATTATTATAAATGTCTCCATGATTGATTGGGATTTATAATATACCCATGGTCATCATCAGAAATGCCTGGACGGACGCAGGTAACCTTTATGAAACCAAGGCAATATTAAACTACTAATAATTGCACCCAGTTTCGTTTGCTCTCCTCCACTCGTATTATCCGCACAAACAAAAAACCCATGTATTTTTGTGTTCTTTTTTCCATGTTATAAATGTAGATAATGCTGATTTAGCAAGGAACAAGCTGTTTGCTGAGTTAATGAGTAATAGAGAAGTATGACAGACTAGCGGACGTCACGTAGTTTCAACCGCGTAGTTCCCGTTCTCGTGGGAGTACAGGAATAGAATATAGCCTTTGTTACTCACTGATAATGTAGCTATTCATTGCTGCAAGAAATTTTTTTTTGCAGTTAACAAAAACATTAAACATTTTATTTGTTAATACAAATAAAATGTTTAATTTATTATTAATAAGTAATATAAAAGAGGTTTTCCTCGGAGCGCACCTATTTCTAAGCGCAACCATCTAAGCGCAACTTAATCCTTTCTCAGAGCGCAAACATACATGATAAAAAAATAGAGAGGGGTATGATGAATTCATTTATTATATCGATACACAGTTATGTGTACATTATTTACAATTTGCTAAAATTAACTAAAATTAAACTAAAACTTAAAAAATGGCGTAAAAAAACTTCTCCTCTATGCTGTCAACTGGTAATGCCCCTAAGAGACTGGCAGCGTTACCACGCTGAATGGCAACGCTAAACCTTTTGCCGAGGTAAAAGGCAGCCCTAGGGCCACGGGAAGTGTCAACTAAGCGTTTTGAAATTTTCTTGAAAAGGCTGTGAGCACTCGGACCCACGGTCCTAGAGATTCAACCCAAATTGGTTTAGTAGTTTTTACGTTTATCCGTTACATACAAAAATACAGATGTTTCCTCTTTATTATATTAGTATAGAAGTAATGCTGCGCCGACCCAAATTAAAGTGGGGAAAAGGCAGGAAAATGATGAGAAGCAAAACAGTAGAAGCAGTGCCTTCATTGCCACACCGATCATTTCAGGACAGACCCTCATTCATTAGCCCCATAATTCCCAATAGTTCCAACGCTCTATCCATAAACACCATAACTCATTCCACTAATACCATCATTAATTAAAATGACATTGGAACGATTAATAAATTCGTCCCATTCACTGAAATGTGTATGTTGTGGTTTTAAATTGAATGCAATGGTTCTACGTAAATTACGACTAGCTAATTATTTTGCGGTAAATCGATTCACATATCGGTTTTGTTCAATGATTCAGACTTATTCGTTTATATATTTATTGTGGAATTCTGTTAATGATCGTGCCCTAGAGAATTTTTAATTAAATAATGCGGTCTGATTATTATGCTAATGATCTACTATTCCGTATTCCTATTTCCCACAGAGGGCAGACTTGCGTCCCAGCTTTGGGAATATTAATAGCTTGATAATGTTCAGTATCTACTGTTGAAATAAAATTATTTTAATAAATCTTAACTATAAACCATGCATGATGATAAACTATGGATGATGATAAACTATGTAGTTATTGAGATCTTTCACTACCCTTTTCAAAGCCAGCATTTACTACATAAAAAAACGTCATGAACTGGACCGAATTCTCAAAATGACACTATTTAATCCCAAGTCAATATCACATTGCTGTCCTCTTTAGATTCCAACACATCCATTTTTATAAATACTCAAATTACAACCGAAACTTGTCATTACCAAAACCAAACACTGCTGCACACGAAAAAAGAACAGAAATTTCAAAAATAGAACAAACAAATTAAAAAAAAAATGTTGAACCTACCACAGCACTAAAATCCAGCGCACACCATTCACTTCACTTCACTAGTTCCGTCCGACGGCAGGCACTGTACTGAGGACGCTGGTTGCCACCACCCAGTGGTTGCGCCACTCGCTTCAATGGTCACTAATACGAATGTGGTGGTAGTAAATACAGTGTGTAATAAAAAATCATGATTTATGTTACAAAATAAGTAAGAAGACAGGACCTAGCATAGATCCTTGGGGGACACTTTTTAAAATATTGCAGTGTTGTTAACCTTATTAGAAAGGGAGAAAGCAGAATTTTCTATAGTGGATCAATACCTAAAGTTGTTATAGGATACTATATTGTAGACTAGATAATAGAATAAAAGATATTTAACAGTCTGAGGAAGATAATAAAAGCAGACAGGAAATATTGATAGTTACAACCTCGTCCAAAATCTTCGTCGTTCTGGCAATATCAGGTTACCATTTATCTACTCAAGGTAATCGTTTAAGTCTAAAAAATACGTTAAAACTGCAAGTATTAAATTCAAGGAAAAATATAAACCAATGGATATAATCGCTTAATATGGTATTAACAGCTACCTTCACCGATTAAAAATAGATTGCCACTATTATAAATTATTATGGTTTAAGCAAGTCAGAAGGAGGCCACTCTTTTCCGGATTGTTGCGTAACATCCTGCGTTAGTCGCTCTAGTATTAGTTGAATGCATCTGATGAATTAAGTAATACACATTTTGTACTCTTTCTTTTATCTAATATGTAAATGAGTTCGTTGAGCTGATGCCTCTTAGAATTATTTTATTTTAGAACCAGTTTTCTTGTGACTTCATTATCTGTTGAAGTCTTGGTAAGAAGTCAACAGTTAGGCCTTTTAAAAGTCATCAAATGCATCTAAACGTTGATTTTAAAGTCGAAGACGGGTTGGCACGGCATGTCATCTCAGTCGTCATCTCAGCAGTACCAGCCTATCTACCCATATCATCACCCAGTGCATCCAACCTTTCTGTGGTATTTCTCTTTTCTTTGAAGAATGTCCATACGAATTTGTCCATGATAGATTATTATTGGAACAAAAATAAAATATTTATCATCAAAAGATATTGAAAATAGTACACAGACTGCATATAGGTCTTCAGCAATTGTATTGCAAACGAAAAACTGTAAATGTTGAGTTTCAATCTAAATGTTCAATTTGCAATAGCGTCAATCACTTTACAATTATGCAAGTGTCTAGTTTTTGTTGATTGTTGTAATTCCTGCCTTAAAACCTGAACTGTTGTGTCTAACTATGCAATTTACTTTGGAGATAAAATATATGGACAGGTAAAACATTGCAACGATGGATGACCCAACGTGCAAATGCAACCATCCATAGCATGACTGCAATCACACTTACGATCAATTTCGCAAATACTTGCTTTTTCTGGCTAACAGTTAGACTCTGTTCACACGTTGATGAACAGTATGATGTTTTACAGTGAAAAATTAAGTTGGAATCAGACTTCAATGTCCTACAATTCCGACCATTACCTTGTAAAAGGCAGTGCTAGATATACGCCTCCACAATCATTGAACTCGATTCTCGTCTACCCTCATTCTTCTGCTTCCCGACATCCTGGGGAGATCGCCGTGTCACCTTATCTGAAGACGTCTTACTTAACGTCTGGTGATTCGCAGTCTCGACTCAAAAGCATATATGTGCGTCATTAATGATAATCACCATTCCACTGCTAGACATAGTCGTCTTGAATCGCACACCACTTAGCTCAGTTTTCGGCAACTGTCATCCAGTTGCTCCTATCAACCCCGCGAAGATCATTGCTCCACAAAGTCTGAAGGATCCCATCTTACGATTTACGGTCTCCACTGAAGCTCACATCATGACGTCACAAAATTGTACGGCAAAAATATTGCATTGATGGTCGGTAAGAAGGCTTAGAAAATCATATTCGTAGTCAGTTTCAAAACAAGATTGTTTCGAACAGAACGCAAGGTATTTACTTTGCATCGTATAAACCAACAAGTGAATAACATTATATAATTGTATATAGCGCGTACAATCTATATCGGTGTACAGCCCACAGAGAAAGTTGTTCCGTCACAATGTCAATAGCGCTGCCGACGAGGACGGAAGCGTTCGCGTAATCATTACGAAACTTGCGTCTACCTGTGTACGTTGCACCGGGCAGTGTGGATAATTACGTCTTTGTATTACTTAGGTAGGATGTGGTATATTATATCATAGAGGTAATTGGAATTTTGGAATATGACGCGGCTACGGCTATAACTAGTTTTTTGGTATTTTTTTGTTCAGTTGTGTTCTATCTAAGAAGTAACTTTATATTCCCCACGACTGGATAAAGACCTCCCTTTCCGTTTTCCCAATTATTTCTTCATGTTCATCACCAAACTACAGCAGACCATTGCTGGACATAGGCCTCCCCAATCGTTCACCACTCAACACGATTCTCAGCAACTCTCATCCAGTTGCTACCAGCCACTATGCGAAGATCGTCGCTAGACTGAACCTGAGAGAGACCATACCACCTTACCTTATTAATTGCCTATTGACCTTTCTGAGCGAGAATTGAATATGTTGTGTTAAAGTCATAGTATTGGTACTGAAGGCCGGTATAGCAGGTCAGTGGTAATAAAAACCAGTTTAAGCTGGTCTGTTCTTCCATTTAAACTCTGACCTACTCAAGGCCCGGTGAAAATCTTAATATATTTATTTCACATAGGCCCAGATGCTTAAATGATAAATGATATTTATTCAGCAAGTAGGTTTTCTCAAACACTTTTACACGTCATTTTTTTTTAAAACTAGATGGGGCCGGTGTTTCGTACCTGACTACTCTGAGAAGAAACAGCCGAAACAAACTCAGAGGTCATAGTCTCTTTTGAAGTCCAGACAATCTTTCTTAATTCACATGAGGACTATGCAGATAAGTGTCTGAGATGGTCTTTTGAATAAATAACCACACCGATTTGAGTGGACCTGTCCAGTCAGTGCAAGCATTTGTCAGTTATCGTGTAGCTCGACTTATGAATCAAGGAGCTCAACGAAACGACGAACAATACCGAAGAAAGGACATCAGGGTAGGTCGCTTATAGTACTCAAACTGCCAGACAGTCCACACATTCACAATAATTAAATAAAATAAATAATAATTTACAATTCAAATTCGAATGTCAATAAAAATACGAAATTATGTCAAATACACACACTTAAAATAAATAAAAATAAAGTAAAAAATAATAAAATAATGAACTAAGTATTCATGTCAAATCATTAAATGTCATGACAGTCACAAGTAAATATTCATGTCAAATACACACACATAAAAAATAATAAATAATACTTATAAAAGTCGCAAAAAGTACACGGTTCGAGTTGGTCGATTCCAGAGAGAAGAACTGGCAAGAAACTCCATGGTCACTCTTTTCAAATCATTTGGCATTACAATATTATAGTATACAGCATTTGTACCTACTTTAGTATAGGGGAACTGCGTAGGCCCGAAAATAAGGTCAAAGAGTTAAAACTGTTATCATGGGCGTGCGATATTATTGCTTACGTTGAATAATTAATTGAAGAGCTCGTGGCTAAATAATAGCAGGCGCTCGGGCCAATCTTTAGGTTAAGCCGTGCTTGCCTAGGTCAGTCTGTGGATGGGTGACCACCTTTACATTCCGAGTTTCCTTCGTGCCTCGGAAAGGGTTCACTCTTGTTTGGTATAACAACGTTTCGTCGAAAATCGCTTTGGCTAATTTTAGTCACAATAAAGTCATTTCGTATAATTATTCATTTGACCGAATAATTAATTGGTTGATTTTTAATTAGCATATTTATTTATTTGAAATAAAATATCATTTGATCGAATTTTCAAATGCACTAATTTTATTTAAACTAATGTTTCACTAGACTAATAATGATTTAGTCAAAAGATCGAATCGAATATTTATGCACATGCAGCGAGCGTGCAGCAAGCATGCAGCAAGTATGCAGCAAGTATGCAGCAAGCATGCAGCTAACATGTAGCGAGCATGCAGCAAGCACTAAACTAGCATGCATCATGCATGCAGTAAGCACGCAGAACGCAAGCATGTAGCATACAAACGAGCAAGCATCATGCAGCAGGCATGGTTTCTGTCACGGCTCCGGCGCTGCGAAGCTCCGGCGGCCCCACGCGAGCTTATCGTCGCAGATGGGTTTAACGCCAGCCTCAGCCGCGGCGGCGAGTGTTACAACCACCTGCTCCTCAACTCGCGGGCCGCCTCGCTCCTCCGCGCCTACGCGATTTTAAATAACACTATAAAGGTAGGGCAGACAAGACTACGTGGAGTCGGATTTACAGCGATTCGTTTCTGGCACTAAAACCTTATTTTCAACCGATTTCTAAAAAGAGGAGGTTCTCAATTCGTCTGTTTTTTTTTTTAGCAAATGTTTTCCAACTAACACAGAATTAGATTTACTTAAAGCGATCGCATTTAATTTAAAATTAGTCTAAGTGTTTTCTTTTTTTAAATAAAAAATGCAAATATTTACAACGTTTTCCTTTTCTGCATAACATTACATCAATTGAATATTCGATAAAATACATGTTATTATACCACCTGAACATTACATCGAATGAAAATTATACCTTTTGATCAATAGCGCCAATGTTGTTATCGCAAATTTATATTCGATGAAATGAAAATTATGTTAATCGATATTATACAAACTGATTATTTTATTAAACGTTGTTCAAATATTAGTAACACTATATCCGTCCGGACCCCACGGGAATGCAAACCGTTACGGTGAGCTGCCCCGTGGCGGCGGCGAAAGCCATTGTGGAGGGCCGAAGGCTTTTGGTGGGCTGGATATCGGCGCAGGTAAAACTGCTCGAGCCCAGACCTCTGAGGTGCTTCCGCTGCCACGTGGGACACCACGTGTCAGTGAAGTGTGCCTCGGAGGTTGACCGCAGCGGTCTCTGTTTCCGCTGCGGTCAGCCCGGCCACGTGTCGGCTGGTTGCAGCGCTGCACCGCACTGCCCTGCATGTGCGGCGGCCCGCAAGCCGGCCGATCATCGGGCTGGGAGCAAGGCCTGCGCCGCTCCCGCCAAGAGCGGAGCCAAAGGCAGGGGAAGGCCCTCCGCCACCTCCGCCAACGCCACCGTCGCCACTGCCGCTGCCGCGGCCGCCACAGCCGCTGTCGCTGTCGCCGCCGCCGCTGCCGCTTTGAGCTCGCCTGCGGAGGGGCCCTCACAGGGGTCCCGAGGGGGGGAGGCGATAATGGACGTTCAATAACGGCGCCATTACGCTTCCTCCAGGCGAACATCAACCACTGCGCTTGTGCTCAGAACCTGTTGCTTCAGAGCATGGCGCAGTGGTTGATCAACATCGCTGTGGTCTCTGAGCCGTACTTTGTCCTGCCCAGGGAAGACTGGGTGGCGGACCTTGACGGCTCAGTGACCATAGTGTCATCGGCCGCCGCCGGTACCCCGACCCTTGAAAATGTCAGGAGGGGTCGGGGGTGCGTAGCAGCACGGTTCGGGGAGATCGTCGTGGTGGGAGTCTACTTCTCCCCGAGCCGAACTCTCGCCGAGTTCCACAACTCTCTCGCAGAGTTGAGTGTCGTCGTCGGAAGCCATTCCCTCCCCGTGCTTGTCCTCGGGGACTTCAATGCCAAGAACTTGGCTTGGGGTTCTCGTTGCACAGATGTGCGGGGAAGGATGGTGGAGGACTGGGCCCTGGAGAGGGGCCTGGACGTCCTTAATCGGGGTTCTGTTCCCACGTGTGTGCGGATGCGGGGCGAGTCGGTGGTGGACATCTCGTTCGCTAGCCCCGCTCTGTCGCCGCGTGTCGTTGACTGGCGTGTCATGGAGGGGGTGGAGACACATTCCGACCACCGGTACATCCGGTTTGACGTCTCCGCCCAGTCCTCGAGCGCGCCGGTCCAACAGGCCCCGAGTGGTCCGCGTTGGGCGCTGAAGCAGCTGGACCGGGAGCTCCTCCTGGAAGCCTCGATCGTGCAGGCCTGGGTGACATCACCGGACAGGCCTGCCGACGTTAACACTGAGGCAGAGTGGTTCCAGGGGGCCATGTCCGACATATGTGACGTGGCAATGCCCCGAGTCCGGCCAGGAAGCGCCCGACGCCAGGTGTACTGGTGGTCGCGCGAAATAACGTCTCTGAGGGAGGCGTGTGTCGAAGCGCGGCGCCTGTACGCCAGGCATCGCAGGCTCCGCATCCGCCCGCCGGATGCGGAAGCCATTGAGGCGGAGCTGTATGAGGGATACAGAGCGGCGAAGACCGCCCTCCGGGAGGCTGTCCTGCGGGCCAGGGAACTGGCCCGCTCAGAGATGCTGGAGACTCTCGACAGAGATCCGTGGGGGCGCCCTTACAAGATGGTGCGGAACAAACTCCGCACCTGGGCCCCCCCGCTGACGCAGAGTCTCCGGCCCGACCTCGTGGAGGACGTGGTGAGCGCTCTGTTCCCCTCGCGGGGGGAACATCCGCCCCCGCCTATGGCTCCGCCACCTGCGGTGTCGGACCCAAGCGACGACGACGACACTCCGGAAGTGACTGGGGTAGACCTGAGAGTGGCGGTAGATAGGCTCAAGGCCAAAAATACCGCCCCGGGACCCGATGGCTTGCCTGGCAAAGCCTGGGTCCTGGCCTCGGATGCGGAGGCTCTCGGGCCCCGACTGAAAGGGTTCTTAAGCGCATGTTTGGAGAGAGGCCAGTTCCCGCTTCGTTGGAAGACGGGGAAACTGGTCCTCATCCAGAAGCCGGGGCGCCCTGCGGACTCTCCGTCCGCATTTCGGCCCATTGTGTTGCTCGACGAGGTGGGCAAGCTCTTTGAGAGAGTCATTGCAAACCGCCTCGCCGAGCACCTTGAGGGGATGGGGCCGAATCTTGCGGAGAACCAGTTTGGTTTCCGCAAGGGGCGCTCTACAGTGGACGCCATCATGCGCGTGAGAGCCCTCACGACGGGGGATGCGATATCCCGGGGCGGGGTTGTTTTGGCGGTGTCTCTCGACATCGCCAACGCTTTCAACTCCCTGCCCTGGAGCTGCATCATGGAGGCACTCCGGTATCACCGGGTGCCGACCTACCTCCGTCGTGTGGTCGGGGACTATTTGACGGACAGGGCCGTCATTTACCCCAGTCGCTGCGGAAATTGGAACCGGCGAGAGATGTCGTGCGGTGTCCCACAGGGATCGGTTCTGGGACCGCCCCTGTGGAACATCGGTTACGACTGGGTGCTGCGCGCGGACCTCCCTAGTGGTGTCAGCGTCGTCTGCTACGCAGATGACACCCTGGTGCTGGCACAGGGGAGGTCGCACGAGGCGGCGGCCGAAATTATGACACGCGGGGTTGCGATAGTCGTTGAGAGGATCCGGCAACTGGGTCTCGAGGTGGCATTGCACAAGTCCGAGGCCATGTGCTTTCATGGGCCTCGGAATGCGCCACCGTCGGGATCCACACTGACGGTAGGAGGGGTATCCATCGGCGTCGAGTCGACGTTGAAGTACCTAGGACTCGTCCTCGACAGCCGGTGGAACTTCGTGGAGCATTTCCGACGTTTGGCCCCCAGGCTGGAACGGACAGGGGCTGCCTTCAGGCGGCTCCTGCCCAACCTTGGGGGGCCGAACGCCTCCTGCCGCAGGCTCTACGCGGGAGTCGTGCGGTCCATGGCCCTCTACGGGGCCCCAGTGTGGGCGCGTTCGTTGAAGCGGCGTGCCGCTCACCATTTGAACGCGCCCCAAAAAGTGGTGGCCGTAAAGATGGTGCGTGGGTACCGCACGATCTCTCGCGAGGCGGCGGGCCTGCTTGCCGGATTGCCGCCGTGGGATCTGGAGGCGATAGTCCTCGCGCGCCTGCATGAGTGGCGCGCGGAGGTACTACGCCGGGGGGAAACCCCGCTGCCGCGGCAAATTGCCGCTCGGCGGACTGACCTCCGGCGCGATCTCATGGCGACATGGAGAGAGCGACTGTCGCAACCCCGTGCAGGGCACGCCACGATAGTGGCGGTAAGTCCCCTCTTTGAGGAGTGGCTGGAGAGGCGCCACGGCGTCCTCACCTTCCGCCTGACGCAGGTCCTCACCGGACACGGATGTTTCGGGAGGTACCTGCACCGAATCGGGCGGGAGGAATCGCCCGGGTGTCTCCACTGCGAGGATCGACCGGAGGACACGGTGGAGCACACGGTGGAAGTCTGCCCTGCGTGGGCGGAGCTCCGCCGTGTCCTCGTGGCGGCGATCGGCGGCGGCGACCTCTCGCGTCCGGCCCTGGTTCAATCCATGGTCCGGAGCGAGACGGAATGGGAAGCCGTCGCCTCCTTCTGCGAAGCAGTGATGCTAGCGAAGGAGGTGGCGGAACGAGAGAGGGAGAGATCCTCTCTTCCCGGCCGCCGCGGGAGACGCAACGGGCGTCGGGGGCCACGTGGTGGCTACCGGCCACCGTAGATGCGGGCCTGTGGACGGCTGGCTATGGGCAATAGCTGGCCGTCCGGCCGTCTAACGACGACGACAGGCCGTGTCGACGGCGCGTTCGTGTTCCACGCGCGCCTCAAAGAGATGTCAGCAAAAGGAGAGGGGCCCGCAAGGGCCGAAGCCTGCCGGGGTTGCGGGCCTGTTCGAAAGAGATACCGCGGCCCCGGAACATAAAGGGCGAGGAAGGAACATGGATGGGTTTTAGTCAGTAAGAGTCTGACACTCCCTCCCGCTCCGCCCAGAGTGGGAGAAGTCATTTGATGATTTCCCATCCTAAAAAAAAAAAAAAAAAAAGGGTGAACCCTCGGAAAGCACCTTAAGCTGTTGGTCCCGGCTGTCATTTGTCCATCTTTGGCAGTCGTTACTGGTAGTCAGTGGCCCAAAAAGTCTGACAACCAGTCTTACCAAGTGGTATCATATTACCTAGTATTAACTGGGTTATGGAGGTCAGATAGGCAGTCGCTCCATGTTAAATACTGGTATTTAGCTGCATCCGATAAGACTGGAACCCGACCCCAACATAGTTGCGAAAAGGCTAGGCAGATGATGATAATGATGATGGTCAATAATAAAATTCAAATTTTCATTGAAAAGCGTTTAAGCAATCAAGCATTTTAACTTTGAAAGTTGATTACCATAAGAAAAAATATCCAACCCGAACATGATAACACAGCTTTTCAATCACAACATCCAAATCCATCCCAAGAACTGCCACCCCAGCGAAAATATTCATGAAAATCCTAACTAAAGGGATACCCTGAATAAATCATAGACCAACTATTTTTAGAACCTACCCCGAACAAGCAAAGTCAAACTTACTAGAAACATAACAGATTTATTACCTATTAGCAAGGGAGAGGCAAAGGCTGACCACAGAGAGGCGACCCGATTAACTTAATCGTCCACGTCTAGTCCTCTGAGAGGGGGCACGGCTGAAGGTATTAACTCATGAAACACAGTCACGTGGCTCGAATAGATAATGGGTCATGTGAGGACATGGAGTCACAGTAGATATATTAGTTTTAACATTCGGTATTTTAACTTTGAACAAGCGGTCAGAAGGTAGGTAACAGGTTCTTTATGTGGAAATCGAGACTCGCAAATGGTTACGTTTTACGTTTGTAGTCAAATGTAACAAAACTAGGCCGACAAAAATCTTTTTATGTATGTTTATAATTTGTTGCTTTAGCGGCGATTCCGACGCTAAAATGGTTACTACGTATTCAGTACATCATTCTGAAACCCCACATTGAAATATTTCACCGGTTACTTTAAAACAATGAGCTGTCCTATACATTTTGACCGTTGTTTACTACAAAACTGCAATAAGTTCTTATAAAAGTGTCCTATTGGCACCCAAAGCGTAATGACCTAGTTGATTTACTGGGTGTTTTCATACTGTGACAAAGTCTTGGTAGGGTCAGTATGAGAGGCTCTGACTTCGGATAAAGGATTTGAAGTTTCTTGGCTTTAAATGCTTTAGTCATCGATCGATGGAGGCATTGACCGCGGAAGGTAGGCAGGCTTTGCTAAGAAAATGCAAGTGGTTTTTGCAAGTGAAAATAGAAGGGAGTGGGAAGTGGCAGAAGCGAGGTTGAAATTACAAGGCTTGCTTTGGTGAAGTGAAGGTACTGTTGCAGTTTTATTTAAAGTAAATTATCCGTGTTTTAGGTTATTTTTGGTTTAAACAAATACAATAAGGATATTTCATCTATGTTATAATTATATTATAAATTGGTGAAACGAAACGTCACCATTTCACTTCTCTTCATCTTGGAAACTACTGACCCAATTTAGATATGTCATAGGCTATAATTAAAACAATCTCGTTGGATATTTTTGACCAAAACGCGAGCGATGCCACAGGCACGAGATAGTTTGAAACCCAGATTTTCTAAACTCAAAGCATTTTGTAAAACCCAATCTAAGAGACACGCTAAAAATAACAACGAAAAGTACCTAACTTTATCTTTGTAAACATTGCATTCACACGACTTTGAATGAGACATTTTCTGTTGAGATCAGTGAGATTAAAAGCATATTTTGAAAGCCGGACATCCATTCATGGGGCCCTTAATGTTACCTCAGGGGGAAGCGTCACCGGGGTTGCGGGCCTGTTCGAAAGAGATACCGCGGCCCCGGAACATAAAGGGCGAGGAAGGAACATGGATGGGTTTTAGTCAGTAAAAGTCTGACACTCCCTCTCGCTCCGCCCAGAGTGAGAGAAGTCATTTAATGATTTCCCATCCCAAAAAAAAAAAAAAAAATTTAACGTTATTTTTGCAATTTTGCAGTCCACTGTTAGGTTGTATGCTGATGTACATATCGTTCGCGACTCAAAATTATGATCATCGAAATTGTCAATACACTGCTCGCTCACAAAACTCTAGGAACGACTATGACCTTGAAAAATAATTGATGATTATAATTCTGTATCTACATACGTTTTACAGTCGCGAACGATATTTTCAACTTGATACAACCTACCACTGACCTGGAAATTGCAAAAAACGTAAGAAAATTTGAATTTCGCGGTCAACACTGACGCTTGTACCCTAAGGAACGTTGGCTGGAGGATCGTAACGGGATGATTAGCCTTTGCCCGCGATTTGAACCGGTAACCTTTGGGTTCAGAGAAGATTCTTATCATAATAATTCTTCGTGATATAATATTTTATTTGGCAACTTGGCTCTTTTAGGGTTCCGTTGCCAAAACAGAACCCTTTCCGTGTGACTCCGATTCGCACATGACCGGATTTTTAAACTTTATTTCGCTTCCTACGTATTGGTGTTTTGGTTAGGATGTTAGAGCTATTTTTGGGTTGATTGCAAAAAGAAGCATTTCCTACATATTTTGAGATTCTGGAAAATCCTAATAAATCATCTTACACCTACTTATGTGGTATAATAATATATGTAGGTAATGAAATGAAGTCAGCTCAGACTGTTTACTATTTGAATTGTACCTTGTCGTTTAACGTCACTACAAAGTATCATTGCGGCTATAGTTTGCTAAACGATTATTTGCAGGCGCTGTGCACTTATTTTAAAATAAATTCAGTTTCGCCGATTATGTAACTAGGTTTAGACGAAGCTAGCCACAGAACGAACAGAATCTGAACTACTTATATTAAACTGACATACTTAAAACTAAATTCCTGCCAAATAAGAATAACTATAATAGAATATCCAATACCCAAGAAATAGTTGAACAAATTGTTACTATTATTACAATTGTTAACTGTTGCTGCTCACAATTATTTCTAGAATTTATAATGAGCGCTCATCGTGCATTTTCCCAGAAACAATTTAAAACAGACACTACAACCATCTCAGCAATAATTCTGCATGAAATGATACGCAAAACAGAAAACACGACAGATCGTTTTTTTTTTTTATAAGGCCCGTTCTTTCTGAAGCCTGTCCTTTCTGAACAAAGAAGAAAGCGGGGGAATTCCACAGAGACCCACCGAATTCCAAATATCGGTATGCAATTGTTACGCAAACAGGAAAAAAGTGATGACAAAACTTGTTAACACGGGGACATATGTGATCGCAAAGGTACGGAAGGACTTTGACGACAACTTTTTTATATAAATTCAATTCTTTTCAATGTGTTCAATATCAATGGATCCGATACTCAAAATACTTGGAAATGTTTAATTAAACTTTGTGCTGGTTTCTGTCCCTAAAATAGGTCACGTAGGCGGCTTAAACGTGCCCTTTAAAATTTAATGGATGATAACATTATCAGAAAAGTAATTTGTTAGTGCTTCGACCTTTGCCGAAGTTTTCGTCTCATTCAGAGTTGCGAGTGATAAGTGTCAAAGTACAGACTATTTGTGTGTTCGGTGAATTAATTCCGGGATAGGGAAGTTAGTCCGCTCCTGTTGTAAAGGTAATTTAAGGATTGCGATAAATATTCTACACGGTAGTTCTCAGTCAATTAACCCATTATATGTATACACGCAGAAATTGTAGTGGTTGTTTTCCCGAAGCGAAATGAGTTTGTATCGGTAATACAATCGATTCATATACTTAAAAAAAATTAGACTCAATAAATGGCAGATTAATAATTGTGATAAACAAAACTCGAAAGCGACTTGAACCAACAATAATATAAGACCAAGAAGACCAGGAAGAAGACTGGCAAGACCGGGAGGAAGACCAGGAAGAACACCGGGTAGGCAGGGAAGAACGGGAAGAACGAAGCGAGCCGGCGACCCGCGTAGCGTAGATATAAGGTTGCGATAGCTTGCTGGTGGTAGGTAGGTCCTGAGTGGGGCGAACCTGCGAGACCCAGTGAAGCGAAGAGGGAGTAGGTGGCGAGTGAAGCGAGCTGGCGACCCCCGTAACGTAACGAAAGGTTGGGTGGGTGAAGCGTAACTCAGGCAAGCAAAATTTTGGGTTTGAAAAAATGTTTGTTATAATTGAGAAAAGGTTTGAATTTTAAATAAGGTTTTAAATTGTATTAAGGGTTCTTAAAGGGTTTCAAAATCTTTACAGTACTTACTTGATTTAAAAAAAAATTAACGATTTTATTCAGTACATACTTAAAATTTTATGATTTTATATTTATAAAATTTTATTACTTCAGAAACTGCGAGCTGCTGGCAGCTCGCGCAGCACGCAAATACTACTGTGCTAACTATATGTAGTTCTACATTTAAACATCGATGATTTGAAGAAAGAAGGTATATGGCCATATCTTCAATTATTGATTACTTGCTCGTTAGATAACCAATGCATGGCCCAAATAAAGTAAACCTTTTCATCTAGAACTTACTACTACTAGTGTTACTAAGCGTTGATTGGGAGGCGAAACTTCTACATAATTGCAAGGTATCAGTACGTAACTCGGTTGAAGTTGGTAACCTAATATTCTGGCAACGGTTAACATCAATCAAGCTCGACGGTCGTGTTGTAGTTAGATTGGATCATAAGGAAATTTTGATTATTTCTAGATGAGACAGGTTGCTTGTCTCGCACTTACTGCTTGCTTACTGCAAAATGCATGCATTCCGGCTTACAACCAAGAAACCAAAGGGGCAGTTATTCCTGCGTCCAATCTGTCTCCGAACTTGTGGAAACACCGTCGTATGAGCGAAGGACTAAGTAAAGAATCTGTAAACTATAATATTTCTTGCTTCAGTTGCTAGGTTTCACTGATATTGGTCGCCACGATAGGAAGACTATTTTTGTTAACCATTTATCATGTCCTTTTTTTTTTTTTCTTTAGGATGGTAAATCATCAAATGACTTCTCCCACTCTGGGCGGAGCGGGAGGGAGTGTCAGACTTTGACTGACTAAAACCCATCCATGTTCCTTCCTCGCCCTTTATATTCCGGGGCCGCGGTATCTCTTTCGAACAGGCCCGCAACCCCGGATTTATCATGTCCTTGCTTACGTTTCTTTGTCTTTACTTTCCAAACACCTCAACCAGCAGTCATCTCAATATTGACTTGCTGACTTAGCCTTTTGTTTTGCATATTATAATCCATTTATCGTCCAGCCATTTGAGCATGATTCTAATACACACATGGTAAGGGTAATCTCCAGCAACCAAATGTCTATATAAAAATGCATGTTCTGGATGAATCTCGTTGTCTTGTGTAGCTATCGCCTGAGATTTATAATCAATCTATCTATCTATATGTCGGGTTTGTCGGGATTTATTTTGTTAGGCTCGAGCATTATGTGGGCAGACGACGGGTTTCGTGCTATGAAAACTCACTGGGTGCAACCCATTATTTATTGTCAGGTGCCCGGTTTGGGCCGGTTGTTTCCATAATAATAAATAATAATAATAATAAATATCGCTGGACATTAACACACAGCGCCACCTAGTACCACACTAAGCAAAGCTTGTATCGTGGACACTAGATAGTTGATATACTACATAAATATACTTTTTTGTTTGTAAATACATACTTAATATACATATAAACATCCATGACTCGGAAACAAATGTCCATGCTCATCACACAAACATTTGCTCCTACCGGGATTCGAACCCAGGACCCTAAGAACGTAAGGTAGCGTCACTACCACTACGCCATTCGAGTCGTCATTCGTTGTTCCATGGAGAAGAACTGGCAAGAAATAACACGGTTCTTCTTTTCAAACAGATACCTACACTGAGTAAACCAACAAATTACTTTACATTACACATAACACTGGGCACAATGAATCGGATATAGTTTCATTGGGTCCATATTGGCTCACCTAAAGTTCTTTACCCGAAATTGTTCTGCCTATCGATTTATACTCCGAATCTCTCTTTATACTCTTCCTAAAAAAAAATATCCTAAAGTTTTCATTCATACTACTAGCTGTTGCCCGCGACTTCGTTCGCGTAAAAATATTGATGGGTCATGTGTGAGACTGCATCGTTGGTCAAATTGTCGCAAGCGCTACTGATTATGAGGTCCTGGGTTCGATTTCCGGGACGGGCAAAGTGTTATTGTATTATTTGTGCCCAGTTGATGGAAATAAGCTAAATGTGCGAAATGTGGGTGTAGGATCAAATACACCTCTACCGTTAGGTAGACGCCTGACACTGTTTTTACCTTTCGACACTGTTAAGTGGCGAAGGGTGAAAATAGGGTCAGGGGGAAGCCGAAGAAAAAAAAAGAGAATTGTTTTTTTTTTTGCTTCTGTTAACTTTTTTCCCATGTTAATTTTTCATCTCATTTTCATTATCAGCGACACCAAAACCACAGAAACGACACCCACGATGAAAAATCCATAAATTTTCGTCGGAGCCATTTTGGATTTTAATTTTTCTACCCCAAAAAGTAGTAAGATGACGAGGAATTAAAAAAAAACAGAAATAAACAAAATAAAAAAATCTAGTTGGTTACAAATACGATATCGACAATTACTCATTCTATCTCGTTCTACTATACATACTTTTTCTGCCGTAACTCCATAATCTTCTGCTTACCTAAGTCCCTACAAAACGGCACTGCCAGCCGTGAAGTCAGGTGTACGCGTCCATACGAGTTTAGTTCTGAATTCTGACACCCGAGCACCGGCTTATTTGGCGCTATCTGTTGCTTTCTTTGTTGACATGCTTTTGTTTTGCATTTTTGTAATGTTTTTGATACTACGGGTCAGACCTGGAAAAAGACCGGGAAGAACGGGAAGAGGACCGGGTAGGAGACCGGGAAGAACCAAAAGCAGACCGGGAAGAACAGGAAGGAGACCGGGTCGGAGACAGGGAAGAAGACCGGGAAAACTGGGAGGAAAACCGGGAAGACCAGGATGAAGACCAAAAAGACCGGGAATAAGGCCGGGAATAACCGGAAGAAGACCAGGGAGGAGACCAAGAAGAAGGCCGGGTAGAACGGGGGGAAGATCGGGAAGAACCGGAAGAAGATCGGGAATACCAGGAAGTCTGGGAAGAACGGGAAGGAGACCAAAAAGAACGGGATGAAGACCGGGAAGAACGGGAAGACCGGGAAGCACGGGGAGAATGTCCTTTTTTTAATCTTCCTCAACTCTGCTCAAAATTTTGAGGGTTTTGTTGGAACTTGAATTTGTCAAAACGAACAATACGATACAACTTTTATGAAGAAAATGCATATTACCATCGATGAATTTTAGGAATACTTAACCACTAACCTCGCCAATAAAAAAAATCAAATCTTTAACTTATTAATTTCCAAATAGTGTTAATGTCACCGTAAAATTGTCAAACACGTTAGATTGTAATCTCTCTAGCGATTTTGTTTTTGATTAAAGGTCGTTTCACTGATCTTTGTCTTAAATAAATGAAATTCAGGTCAGAGTGTCGTCTTAGGGGCACTATAAAATAAAATTTTGCGACCAATTTCGAGGTAGTGTTGGTCACAGTTCTAACCTAACCTAACCTACAGATCCCTTCCACATCGTTTTTGTGACAAACAGTTAGTCGGACACAAAAAACACCAACACACGGCGCGGGTAGACGGTCTCTAGGTCGCGTGATGTCACCACTGGCGCACTTTGATTCATTCCTGTGTACATATCAATGACCGGACTGACATTTATTTATATAATATATTATACTTAATAAAATAAATATATCTTTGGTCACGCCATCACACGTGAACGGCTGGACCGATTTCACTTTTTTTTTTGTGTTTGTTACTGTCAGCAGGTTTTTTTGAAAAAAAAATGTAGTTGGTAGGTAGCAGATGAGAGGACAACATCTGTCGGGTCGGCTAATATCTAGATATTTCCAGATAAACCCGAAGCTCCACAAATGCCTACAACTCGTTCGTCACCGCTACCGCGCTAATGCAGAGTAAAATTACAATATCAAATTATTGGCTATGTATCAATATCAAATTGATATGATGAGGGGTAATACATTGATATTAGGTTTCAATTCCACTGGACACGTGCCCTTTGTGCTCGAAGACTGATTGAGTGTGTTAACTATTTAGCTTATTCAGTTATACCTGAGTAATGGAGTGCTGGCTTTATAGGCTGTCTAAATGTAGAAGTTTGACGAATGGTCTGAAAATTTTCATTGAATGAAGATAGACTAAAATTATGGAGTGTGAAACTGTTTCAAGTTTTATATCGTTTTATTTCAGTAAGACCCAAGTCATACTTAAACGCTTCAGACGAAGACTAAGGTCCATGTTCACCAAAAAGATGACACTCAGATTATCTACAATCAGCTGTTTAAAACACATTTTTGTATGGGAACACGTCACTGCTGCAAGTGCTGATTTTAGATAATCAGACTGTTATCTTTTCGGTGAACATGGACCTTAGTCAAAACGCTGCCATGACGATATAGACTCATTCTTAATGGATTGGTCAGTGAAGGGAAGTAAATCAAATTAGAAAGCCATAGAAGACTCATTTGGCCAACAGTGGGACAAAGCTAGCTAAAATAATAAAAAAATAGGTAAGCATTGGCTGTCCAATCAAAATGGCTCTGACTGCATACGAATTGTAAGTGTAAAGTTCGAATCAGAATTTATTTTGTGCACTTAAATTATTTCATCACCATAGCTCTGAAAACGGTAAACAAACATTAAGAAGACTCAAGACACCGTTAAGAGATATAAATTAGAAAAATTAAAACCCGCAATAGGGTCTGTAGTGAGTCGCTTTCATAGAATGAAACCCTGTGTCCCAGAGGTTAGAACATTACTGTCTGATTATATTTATTTATTTAAATAACATCGAAGACTTACAGCTGACACAAACAGATCAAGGACCTAAAACCACTGTGAAGCGCAAGGCATAAACTAGTTTGACATCTCTAACTTAGTTCATAGCCATAGCCGTCCTTTTCGCGCACTGACTTTTAGTAACAGATAGCAATAGCCTAAATTAGATTTAGTTTGTGCACAACAGAATCGACACCAGTAAGTACAATAATAGTCTGAAAGCCAATTATAGGTCTGCACTTGAAAAATACAGAGAAAAAAAGTAAATTCTACAGAAATTCACACTAGGTTACTGTGTATATGCTACAATGTTGCTCACACTGCCTATCAACCAGAATAACAAAATCAACTACATGAAGAAGCTTTGACTCAAGCACTTCCTGGCTGACGACACAATAAATTGGAATGGATCTATATCGTACTGTTTGCTAGCTTGTATAAAGGATATCATTTTTTTTTGTTCGGAGATTAGGCCACACACATAAATTGTAGCATTTAATGATGAAACGTAAATTGATTTCTTTCTTATAACCTCTAGATTACAGTGGTTAAATTAACTAAGCCTTGTCTAACCGGAATAAACGCGAAAAATCTGCAAAAACACTTACGACAACCAAAATAAACAGAAACAGTAAATGTCAAAATAATGAAGGTGTCTGTCAACCAATAAAAAAGTGGATTTATAACGTTCCGTGCCACGTTGATTGTTTAAACCATCTATGCGATTTTAGTTTAAACCTTTAAAAATAGCACTAAAAATGCTTACAGTTTAATAATATTACCTACTTAATTTTTATATTCTGCTCTGATTCTATTACGAGTATAACTATATCAGATATGGGTACCAATGGGTAGGTACCGTACTTTTTTTAGTAAACGGAAAAAAACGCCCCTATTCACGTAAGTATTATCTGTCAAATGAATTGACTCGCAAAAAAATATCATATTATAGCTTACTTATTGCTATTTTAAGATTCCGGTCTCATTTTTATGTAATATTTCGTTTAATACCATAGTAAAATGGTTACTTTTTTTTGGTGCATTATGAATAATAAATGCAACGACAAGGTGGGCTCAAAAAAAAATGTCTCCTTTCTGCTTGCACGTACAATGAACGAATTCAGGCTATAATTAGTTGAAACAAATGGCACACATAAAGGTGGATTGTAGACTTCAAGGGAACGTTGAAATAAAATTTTGACAAAATATCGCTACAGTTTTTTCAACAAACACACACACACACACACACAGAAATCTCGGTTGAGTAAAGGTAAATATGATAATAGGCAATATATGATATTTTTACATAAGTTTTTGTGGTTTTCCGAATGATACGGTACTTTTTGATGGTAACAATCCGATGTTCTCAATGCGGTAAATTCGATCTATTTCCAACGGTCAATTGGTCCATTTCCGACTATTATAGTTGTAACTATCCCCATAAAAACAACAATTATAAACTCACAAACATCTATCCAGATTTTAATTTACAAAAAAAATAACCATATTCCCCAGATGTCGATTGGAGAACATTAGCCCACATTTGCCGCCGTAATGAACAAATTTCAGTGCATATTACCATAAACACGACTGGCAGCTGAATGCTGGTCGATGCATTATGTTAGCAAGCAGTTGCCAGTGTCCATCTCTTTGATAATGGCTTAGTTAACTCCACTGCTAATTAGCGGAATTAATGCAATTTCGATACGTTCCTTTGTGGGTTATTTCAAAACATTAAGGGCCAGTTTCACCGGTTCCGGATAGTGTCGGTTAGTTATCTGATAGTTAATACTATCTACCACTTAAAGGCTGGTTATAACTAATACTATATCTACCAGATATCGCTATCCGACACCTGTGAAACCAAAAGTGTTAATTTATCTGGCAGATAAGTTCCTAATAGGCTAACCGACACTTTATCCGCAACCGGTGAAACTGGCCCTTAATGTATTGTGAAACTATCCGATAGTTTGCTCTGTGTAGCATAGTTAAGACTTATGACCAATTTTTGGTACATTCCGAAACAGATCTGGTCGCGGGTTAGGTTAGAAAAAAAAATCCGAACCTAACCCAACCCGAATTGCGATATAGAATAGAAGGCTTCTTTAATGTATGTTAGCCTAGTACTTTTTCTTAGACAACCTATAAATTTAAATAACTTAACAATAACGTTCCGCTCAAGGAGTTCGCAATAAGTTCCGCAATAAGGAGCTCGTGGCTAAATAATATCAGCCGCTCGGGTTGATTTTTAGGTTAAGCAACGCTTGCCTAGGTTGGTCTGTGGATGGGTGACCACCCTTACTTACCGAGTTTATTACTTCGTTAAGAGGTGTTTTACACCCTATACAGAATACAATGTTTACTCGTACGCGATCGACCGGCAGTGTAACAAGAATTCAGGCATAAATAATATTTATATTATTCTTACTTATGATTAAGACCTTTAGACACTTCTCTTATTCTACAATCTCAGACGATACATTAAAACGATGTTACGTACTGTAAAATATTCCTTATTTTAGTGATTGCGACTTCAATGTAAAATCTCAGTAATCCCATCCTTACTGGGAGCCTCGCAGCAGTAATGAAAAGCACTCTACTGAATATAAAATAGCCTGATTCATGTTTAACTGTTTTCTGTTTAACCGCAACCTTAAATTGTAAATTGATACGATTATTCTGAAATCATAGTTTAATCAGAATGGAAGAAGAATGGATACGCTGAATGAAAGGAAAGATTAAGGCTTTTAAATGGGGGAAAATATAATGACCACCAATAAAATAACTTTGTGACCACTAAAATCTATCACATAAAATATCAATTGATCACCAAATTAGTAAATTGAGCACCAAATTTTAATATGGTGTTGCTAGTTTTGCCTAGGCCGACTTGGGGTACCCCGACACGGATAGATTAGGTAAGAAGGGTATGGCGGGGTCAAATGAGCGAACGAAGCGAGCAAATAGACCTCTCATATAATACCCTTAGTGGTTTTTTTTTAGCCCATTCAGAAGTAGGAGCCCCACCAAGTGGGGCTCCTTCGACCGGGTCTCCTCCGACTCGGATGCAAGAGCACAACAGTTCAATTTCTGGTGGTCATTAACTAAAAATAATTTTTTGGTTCAAATTTCTTGATAAAATGGGTATCAATTTTGATGATCATTTACAAATTTTGGCAATCTAAAGTGATTTTTTGCCGTTACATTTTGTTAAATCTGGTGATACGTTAATTACATGCCGTTTTAAATTCCTGAAATTAAAACATGCACATAAGCCAAAAATTTACTCAATTTATTATTGTAAAAGGTGTCTTAGTCGATATCAGTATCAGGAAGTATTTTAAAGATAATTAATTTTCATAATTAAACCAACTACTAGATTTCGGCTTTATATTCATTAAACCAATTACTAGAAGATTTTATGGATAGTAATGAGAGGTAAACAAAATGAAACTACAACAACTTAGTTCTGAGACGAATCTGCAAACGTCTTATTTATGTCGTAACGTACGGCACATGCACCCATCCATGATCCTTCCTCGCCCTTTACGTTCCGGGGCCACGGTATCTCTTTCGAACAGTCCCGCAGCCCCGGCAAGCTAGGGGCCCACAAGGGCCAAAGCTTGCCGGGGCTGCGGGACTGTTCAGTCCTGTCAACCTGACGAGCTAAACTAAGATAAGATACCTAATGGACCATTACACTATTTCTGTTTACAACGCAAGAAAAGGCGCCATTTAACTTAGAGTCATGTTAATCCATATTTTTGTAACATGTGTAAAACCACACGAAATTTTCCTTCTTTTCAACTCTTCTACGTCAAGGTCTAAGACCATACTAGTTATAATGGTTAAAATTTTAAACTTAAAAACAGTGATGCCTCAACCCGGCAGGGTGTCCTATTAGAAGTTTGTAATGTGGCCTAACCGCAACGGTTCGTAAACCCCACTTTATATTAGTTCCTTGAACGGATCGTTAAAGGTGAGTGCACATTATGGAGAATTGCCAGTTATTTTTACAGTTGCTGGGCATTGTTACTACAAAGTAAATAAAATAGTCGTAAAAATTAAATTGTGAAACTGGTTGTAGTTACGATTTGTAGATACCTAGCGATTAGTTAGTTTTTTTTACTACGGAACAACATGAGATTAATGGAAGGGACACCGGCGCTGTTTAATTTGTTAATAATAACAGCCACTCGGGTCGATCTTTAGGTTAAGCCATGCTTGCCTAGGTTGGTCTGTGGATGGGTGACCACCCTTTTTTTTTTTTTTTTAGAATGGGAAATCATCAAATGACTTCTCCCACTCTGGGCGGCAGAGCGGGAGGGAGTGTCAGACTCTTACTGACTAAAACCCATCCATGTTCCTTCCTCGCCCTTTATGTTCCGGGGCCGCGGTATCTCTTTCGAACAGGCCCGCAACATGGGTGACCACCCTTACATACCAAGTTTCCTCCGTACCTCGAAAAGCACGCTAAGCTATTGGTCTCGGCTGGCATTTGTCCATTTTTGGCAGTCGTTACAGGTAGTCAGCGGCCCAAAAAGTCTGACAACCAGTCTTGCCTAGTGGTGTCGTATTACCCAGTATTAACTGGGTCGTGGAGGTCAGATAGGCAGTCGCTCCATGTAAAATAATGGTATGTATTCAGCTGCATCCGGTTAGACTGGAAGCCGACGCCAACATAGTTCGGAAAAGGCTAAGCAGATAATGAAAGAAAGAAAGAAAACGCATTTATTAGCCCGACAGGACAACACATAAATAAAAAAAATAATTGTAAAATTATGATTATAACACTAGTTTAAAGTAAACATAATGAGAGAATAAAAAAACAAAGATAATAATAATAACGAAATCATAAGAAAAAACAAACAAAATACAAAAACAGAATTTGTCCTGTACAAGACCAAAAGGCTCCTATCTCAGCATGGTGCTGTAACATTTAAAAAAAAACGGACGGAAAAAGACGGTGAAAGGCTCGACTCTAAAACTAGTCGTTGTGTAGATGAGCCTTTATTAAAAAGCTTTTTTCTCAGTCATGTCACTCAAGTTAGTTGTGTTATTTAACGTTTTAGTTTTCGAATTTTCTTTAAAGATCTCACTCATTAATTCTAGCACAGAGGTTCATTAAAATGTAGTAAATCAAATGGACGAATAATATTTGAATTAAGCTTCTTTCATTTATCTAAGTCAAGTTTCCTAACTTTTAAACTATATTTTACTTGTGAAACAATTGTCTTTTCTTCTTTGACATCAATAATAAACCAAAATATAGCTTATCGGTTCGAAGAATTTATTCTCATAAAATCAATACATAGGTTCACTTTAAATGAGATACAAAGTAATTTAAATATCTAAATAAATACATTTTGCTTTCAAACACTGTTTTAGGCTTTCACGGTTTAAAACTAAACTTCGGGAGCTCAACATAATAAATAATCACGGAAGATATCCCGTAAGTGACAATATAAGTTTACATTTTGCTTTCGATTCGTGTTGGTAAAGTTATAAAACAAATTCAGAGGAAGTATGTAATTGCTAATATTGAATATGCGGTATGACTACATCAATCATTAACGTATTTCCTTTTTTTAGGATGGCAAATCATCAAATGACTTCTCCCACTCTGGGCGGAGCGGGAGGGAGTGTCAGACTTTTACTGACTAAAACCCATCCATGTTCCTTCCTCGCCCTTTATGTTCCGGGGCCGCGGTATCTCTTTCGAACAGGCCCGCAACCCCGGCAGGCTTCGGCCCTTGCGGGCCCCTCCCCTAATGCTGACATCTCTTTGAGGCGCGCGTGGAACACGAACGCGCCGTCGACACGGCCTGTCGTCGTTAGACGGACGGACGGTTTTAGTTTAAATCTGTTCATATTAATGCAATCTTTTGCGTCGTTTGGTATGTCGATAGACAGCTGTGCTCCTTCGAACAATATGGTTTTTTTACCGTAATTTGTTACATTTAATTTGAATACAAAATACTGCACTGACCATCACCTGCGTCAGGATAAAATATGCTTTCTATGTCGCCAGAACATCATCAGATGTAGGTAGCAACGAACCCCGGGACCGACGTCCTAGAAGGACATCCCTGATTGGTGAGAGTCTTCAAAAAGGTAAGGTTGGCATGTAACTTGCAGGCGATGGTTTAGATAATTATATGAACGTGGACGAGGCAAAAGGAGTACGTAAGGATGGAAGCAGGTGACGTCAAGTGGTTTCTGCCTACCCTGAGTTTAAATCAAATCAAATCAAATCAAAATCATTTACTGTGGGAAGTGTTGGTAAATAAAATTATAGTAAAGAGAGGAAAAGCGCTTTATAACTTATACTTTTAAATATTTTTTTCCATTTATCTAAAAATCCTAATAGTCTCTAGTAACCATAATAGTCAATATGTTATCATTTCTTATTTATATAATTTTGTTTAGAATTGCTTATTTATTTACTAGCTTAAAAAATGTTAATTTTTAATAATTTATTATAGTTATTTAATATAATTTATTTATATTTATTTATAATTAATTTAATTTTGGTTATTCTATTTATTAAATGTCGGTTTTCCGTAATTATCAAAGATTATTGTATTTATCTGTTAAATATTCGTTGACTGTATAATAGCCTTATTTTAATTAAGAATTTCTTTAATTTATTTAAAAATATACTAGTTTTATTTTGGTTTTTTATGTCTTCTGGCAGTTTATTGTAAATTTTTATTGACATAGAATGTGGACTGGATGAGTGTGATTTAAGGCGGGAGGGGGGCAAATTTAATATATTTTTGTTTCGCAACGAATAATTACTTTGTATGTCTCCCCGTGTGTTGTAATAATCTGGATATTTTCGGACGAGTTTACATAGCTCCAAAATATAAATATTAACTAAGGTTAGAATTTAATGTTTCTGGAAGTAAGGCTTACAACTATATGTTGGTTCTATATTGGTAATAATTCGTACTAGCTTTTTTGCAGGGTAAATAAGGACGGGGCGTCTGTGCTATTTCCCCATAAGATGATACCGTAGTTGAACGAAGCGTGGGCATACGCGTAGTATGTGGCTAGTGCGGTTTGTTGGTTTGTAGTTTTTTTTATTATATGCACGTTTATGCACGTCATTATCATAATCATATCAGTGCCAAGGTCCACAGGGAACGAGGAATGCCGGCAGACCTATAAGACGGTGGGCTGATGATATTCTTGGTGTCAGGAAACAACTGATCAAATACAGACAAGGACTGGGATTTTCCCAAAAAGGGGTCCATATTTCAATGGAAGAAGACTAACCACAAGAACATTGTACAATAAGTTAATAAGTTTTTTTATTTATTTATCAGCCCAGGATCATCCACTGTTGGGCGTAGGCCTCCCTTTATTGTTGTCACTGAGGCCTATGTCCAGCAGTGGACGTCTTTTGGCTGAAATGATGATTATGATGTCGGATCTGTGCGTCGATCCCCTATTCACGTGTTTTCCGTGACTTTGACGATATCTCCAACCCAACGAGCTTTAGAACGGCTCTAGTTTCTTTGTAACAACAAGTAAAATTAAATTAAAAAACATCCCGATATAGTTAAATAGAAAAAAAATCGTCAATCGTTAGGTCCTAGGTACCTACCAATCATCACTCCATTTTTCTTACCTTATTTAGTTAGTATTTCTTATTTCCTTTCAATATAATATATATTTAATTATTGTTATAGTCAACCCCTTTCGTTTGATAGTCATATTGAAGGAATTGTGATAAAAAAAAATGTAATTAGCCATTTTGTGGTAGCGGCCATCTTGGGTTTGAAATCTATCATAGTGTGTATAAATAGTATTCTACTAGTCAAGCCGTTTCATTTGATGTCCATATTGAGGGATTTGCGGAAAATATGTAGACCACCATTTTGTGGCGGCGGCCATCTTGGACCGATTTTAATCAAACATAGCTTTTTTTGCTGATTTTAATTAAACAAAACGAAACAAATCCAAAATCGTTTCATCGGTTCGGTACAATGACTCCGACTTACACACACACACACACAGACACGTCAACCTTGTAACACCCCGTCGTTTTTGCGGCGGGGGTTTAAAAACAGAAAAGGCTAGGTAGATGATAATCATCTTCAGCCATGTTATATTCCCAGCTATGTTGGCGTAGGCGTCCAGTCTAACCAGAAGCTAGGTTTAGTATTTTACGTGGAGCGACCCAACCGAACGTTATAAAATGGTCGACGTCCACATGGGGGAAACAGAGCCGAAAGGCTGGTAATCAATACCCCATGAACCACATACACACAACTTGTCGAAAACAAAATATTCCCTGAACGACAAGAATGCTGAATTGCTCACAAAACTCGTAGACATTTGCTTATCGGAAACGAATAGAATTTTATCTTCCTTCCTTCCATTATTATACGGAGTATGGTGTCTTTTGTTTATATAATGGGCGTGAATGGCCCATAATGGCTGTCAATTGTACTTGAGTGGTTTGATGATCGAGGTATAATCGGATATTGAATGTGTTTGCAGTTTGATTGGAGGAGAAAACTCTGTCTTATCATGGGAAAATCTGTGAGAAAAAGTGTTTTGAATATTTATGGCTTAAAAGAGAGGTTCGCGGTTACACGGTCTTGATAAGTCCGGTTACTTTATGTGTATGCTAAGCAGGGTGAATATTTTCAGGGAGACGTGATTCAGCAAATACAAAACTATGAGAAATAGCGAAAATTACATCGAAATGGAGTCTTAATTAAACCGTATTTTGATGAAAACTAAAACTGCGACATTGGATTTGTGAAAAATCAGTAATCCTAGTCAGGAATCAAACCAGTTGATTTTGGAATAAAAGCACACACTGTATTATATAACACCATTCAATAGCGTCGCTAAATGATAACAGCCGCTCGGATCGCTCTTTAGGCCAAGCCATGCTTGCCTAGGTTGGTCTGTGGATGGGTGAGCACCCATTGCATACCGAGTTTTATTCGTGCCTCAGAAAGCACGTTAATCAGTTGGTCCCGGCTGTTATTTGTATAACTTTAACAGTGGCTACAGGTCGTCAGTGGCCAATAAAGTCTTGCCAAGGGGAATCGTATTACCCAGTACTAATGGAGTTGTGGAGATCAAATAGGTAGTCGCTCCATGTAAAATACTGGTATTCAGGTGCATTCGGTTAGACTGGAAGCCGACCCCAAAATAGTTTTGAAAAGGGTAAGCCGATGATGATGGCTAGTGTGGCTATTAAGGATCAAATTCTGGGAATAAAAGACATAAATACTAAGATCATTCAGAAAGTCACCTTCGAACACACTAGCTTTTCAATCTGAAACCTAGTGCTCAAAGATTGGGTCGATAAGCTAAATACTTTGTTGCTGTCAATTCAACTCGAAACTCTAAAGGTGGCATGTTGCCTTAATATCGCTAAAAGCTGCTCTTGTATCGTAAAATTGTATGTGAGGGTAGGTACTATCTGCGGGAGGCTCAGGGAGCTCCCGCCGCGAGGGTGCCGGGGCTGCTACGGAGAACAGTAAGTTCTTCCGCAAGCGGTCCCGGAAGGACGGCGACTGTTCGTCGTCCTCAGAGGAGGAGCAGATGGCCTCTGCTCGCAAGATCCCCACCAGCAAGCGCGGGGGGATCCGAGGCAAGCGAGGGGGGCTTTCTGCCTCAGAAAGGTCGGCACGACTGGCCGAAGAGGGGCGCCACCCGGGCATGACTGCCCCGGGGTCTGGCAGCGAGGCGAGTGCACCTGGCGGCTCCGAGGCGGAGCGTAAGTCCAGATTTGCAGAGGAGGTGGCAGCCGCGTTAAAAAGTGTGGCCGTAAAGGTTAAGGTTTCTTCGAAACTTAAGGCCGTACCCGCGGCTTCCGCCTCCATCTTGGCGGCGGCGGAGGCGTATTTCTTGGGGCCTCCACCTCCCTCCTCACAAGGGGATGAGGTGGTCAAGTTGCGGGCGGACGTGGCCCGCCTGGCGGCGGAAATGGAGCTTCTCCAGAAGGAGAACTCCAAGCTCAAGGCAGACCTGGCCAGTCTGAGTAAGCCTGGCCCCCGCGTGGCCCCTGAAAGTGGAGGGGCCCAAGCTCAGAGGGGGAGCCAGCCTGTGCCGGTGGAAAACCAGGTCCTGGACCTGGTTCGAAAGGAGCTAGCTTCCTTCCAGGCGCGGTTCTCCGTCCTGGAGGGAATTGTTCTGCGCCCTCCCCTGGGCGCGAACAAGGCGGTCGCGGGCACGAGCAGAGGCTCGTACGCGGCTGCTGCATCCGCTCCGGGGCCATCCAGTCGGACCCCCGGCGTGGCTGCGTTGCCCCCCCCGCCCCCTGCAAAGCCGACTCCGGCCAAACAGGTAGCGGCACCGGCTGGGCAGAAGAAGGCGGCCCAAAAGAAAAAGAAGGGCAAGGCAGCGGCACAGACGGCAGCGGTGCCGGCGCCAGCGCCAGTGGCGGGTGGGCCCACACCCCCTGCACCTCCCACGGCTGAAGCCGGATGGCAAGTGGCCGGGGAGAAGCAGAAGGGGCGAAGGGCGGCCAAAAAGGCCCGCAAACAAGAGCGGCAGCGCCAAAATAAGGCGCGAAAGGTCGCGGCTAGGCTTCGCGCCCCGAAAACCGCCGCTGTAGTGATAACACTACAGCCGGAGGCGGAAAAGAAGGGCGTGACCTACCGCGACCTGCTGGCGAAGGCCAAAGAGACGGTGGATCTCGGGGAGCTCGGGATCACCGGGGGCCTCCGGCTCAGAGTCACCGCAACGGGGGCTCGGATGCTGGAGATCCCCGGTGAAACCAGCGGCTCGTCCGCGGATGCTCTCGCTGAAAAGCTGAGAGCGTCCCTAAACGCGGACGAGGCCCGAGTCTCCAGACCCGTCAGATGCGCTGATCTGCGCGTCATGGGTCTGGAGGACTGTGTCACCGAGGCGGAGGTGGTGGCCGCCGTCGCTAGGTCCGGGGGGTGCTCTGCCGAGCAGGTCAAGGCAGGCACCTTTCGTCCGGACCCCACGGGAATGCAAGCCGTTACGGTGAGCTGCCCCGTGGCGGCGGCGAAAGCCATTGTGGAGGGCCGAAGGCTTTTGGTGGGCTGGATATCGGCGCAGGTAAAACTGCTCGAGCCCAGACCTCTGAGGTGCTTCCGCTGCCACGTGGGACACCACGTGTCAGTGAAGTGTGCCTCGGAGGTTGACCGCAGCGGTCTCTGTTTCCGCTGCGGTCAGCCCGGCCACGTGTCGGCTGGTTGCAGCGCTGCGCCGCACTGCCCTGCATGTGCGGCGGCCCGCAAGCCGGCCGATCATCGGGCTGGGAGCAAGGCCTGCGCCGCTCCCGCCAAGAGCGGAGCCAAGGGCAGGGGAAGGCCCTCCGCCACCTCCGCCAACGCCACCGTCGCCACTGCCGCTGCCGCGGCAGCCACAGCCGCCGTCGCTGTCGCCGCCGCCGCTCCCGCTTTGAGCTCGCCTGCGGAGGGGCCCTCACAGGGGTCCCGGGGGGAGGAAGCGATAATGGACTGTCAATAACGGCGCCATTACGCTTCCTCCAGGCGAACATCAACCACTGCGCCTGTGCTCAGAACCTGTTGCTTCAGAGCATGGCGCAGTGGTTGATCAACATCGCTGTGGTCTCTGAGCCGTACTTTGTCCTGCCCAGGGAAGACTGGGTGGCGGACCTTGACGGCTCAGTGACCATAGTGTCATCGGCCGCCGCCGGTACCCCGACCCTTGAAAATGTCAGGAGGGGTCGGGGGTGCGTAGCAGCACGGTTCGGGGAGATCGTCGTGGTGGGAGTCTTCTTCTCCCCGAGCCGAACTCTCGCCGAGTTCCACAACTCTCTCGCAGAGTTGAGTGTCGTCGTCGGAAGCCATTCCCTCCCCGTGCTTGTCCTCGGGGACTTCAATGCCAAGAACTTGGCTTGGGGTTCTCGTTGCACAGATGTGCGGGGAAGGATGGTGGAGGACTGGGCCCTGGAGAGGGGCCTGGACGTCCTTAATCGGGGTTCTGTTCCCACGTGTGTGCGGATGCGGGGCGAGTCGGTGGTGGACATTTCGTTCGCTAGCCCCGCTCTGTCGCCGCGTGTCGTCGACTGGCGTGTCATGGAGGGGGTGGAGACACATTCCGACCACCGGTACATCCGGTTTGACGTCTCCGCCCAGTCCTCGAGCGCGCCGGTCCAACAGGCCCCGAGTGGTCCGCGTTGGGCGCTGAAGCAGCTGGACCGGGAGCTCCTCCTGGAAGCCTCGATCGTGCAGGCCTGGGTGACATCACCGGACAGGCCTGCCGACGTTAACACTGAGGCAGAGTGGTTCCAGGGGGCCATGTCCGACATATGTGACGTGGCAATGCCCCGAGTCCGGCCAGGAAGCGCCCGACGCCAGGTGTACTGGTGGTCGCGCGAAATAACGTCTCTGAGGGAGGCGTGTGTCGAAGCGCGGCGCCTGTACGCCAGGCATCGCAGGCTCCGCATCCGCCCGCCGGATGCGGAAGCCATTGAGGCGGAGCTGTACGAGGGATACAGAGCGGCGAAGACCGCCCTCCGGGAGGCTGTCCTGCGGGCCAGGGAACTGGCCCGCTCAGAGATGCTGGAGACTCTCGACAGAGATCCGTGGGGGCGCCCTTACAAGATGGTGCGGAACAAACTCCGCACCTGGGCCCCCCCGCTGACGCAGAGTCTCCGGCCCGACCTCGTGGAGGACGTGGTGAGCGCTCTGTTCCCCTCGCGGGGGGAACATCCGCCCCCGCCTATGGCTCCGCCACCGGCGTTGTCGGACCCAAGCGACGACGACGACACTCCGGAAGTGACTGGGGTAGACCTGAGAGTGGCGGTAGGTAGGCTCAAGGCCAAAAATACCGCCCCGGGACCCGATGGCTTGCCTGGCAAAGCCTGGGTCCTGGCCTCGGATGCGGAGGCTCTCGGGCCCCGACTGAAAGGGTTCTTAAGCGCATGTTTGGAGAGAGGCCAGTTCCCGCTTCGTTGGAAGACGGGGAAACTGGTCCTCATCCAGAAGCCGGGGCGCCCTGCGGACTCTCCGTCCGCATTTCGGCCCATTGTGTTGCTCGACGAGGTGGGCAAGCTCTTTGAGAGAGTCATTGCAAACCGCCTCGCCGAGCACCTTGAGGGGATGGGGCCGAATCTTGCGGAGAACCAGTTTGGTTTCCGCAAGGGGCGCTCTACAGTGGACGCGATCATGCGCGTAAGAGCCCTCACGACGGGGGATGCGATATCCCGGGGCGGGGTTGTTTTGGCGGTGTCTCTCGACATCGCCAACGCCTTCAACTCCCTGCCCTGGAGCTGCATCATGGAGGCACTCCGGTATCACCGGGTGCCGACCTACCTTCGTCGTGTGGTCGGGGACTATTTGACGGACAGGGCCGTCATCTACCCCAGTCGCTGCGGAGATTGGAACCGGCGAGAGATGTCGTGCGGTGTCCCACAGGGATCGGTTCTGGGACCGCCCCTTTGGAACATCGGTTACGACTGGGTGCTGCGCGCGGACCTCCCAAGTGGTGTCAGCGTCGTCTGCTACGCAGACGACACCCTGGTGCTGGCACAGGGGAGGTCGCACGAGGTGGCGGCCGACAATATGACACGCGGGGTTGCGATAGTCGTTGAGAGGATCCGGCAACTGGGTCTCGAGGTGGCATTGCACAAGTCCGAGGCCATGTGCTTTCATGGGCCTCGGAATGCGCCACCGTCGGGATCCACACTGACGGTAGGAGGGGTATCCATCGGCGTCGAGTCGACGTTGAAGTACCTAGGACTCGTCCTCGACAGCCGGTGGAACTTCGTGGAGCATTTCCGACGTTTGGCCCCCAGGCTGGAACGGACAGGGGCTGCCTTCAGGCGGCTCCTGCCCAACCTTGGGGGGCCGAACGCCTCCTGCCGCAGGCTCTACGCGGGAGTCGTGCGGTCCATGGCCCTCTACGGGGCCCCAGTGTGGGCGCGTTCGTTGAAGCGGCGTGCCGCTCACTATCTGAACGCGCCCCAAAAAGTGGTGGCCGTAAAGATGGTCCGTGGGTACCGCACGATCTCTCGCGAGGCGGCGGGCCTGCTTGCCGGATTGCCGCCGTGGGATCTGGAGGCGATAGTCCTCGCGCGCCTGCATGAGTGGCGCGCGGAGGTACTACGCCGGGGGGAAACTCCGCTGCCGCGGCAAATTGCCGCTCAGCGGACTGACCTCCGGCGCGATCTCATGGCGACATGGAGAGAGCGACTGTCGCAACCCCGTGCAGGGCACGCCACGATAGTGGCGGTAAGTCCCCTCTTTGAGGAGTGGCTAGAGAGGCGCCATGGCGTCCTCACCTTCCGCCTGACGCAGGTCCTCACCGGACACGGATGTTTCGGGAGGTACCTGCACCGAATCGGGCGGGAGGAATCGCCCGCATGTCTCCACTGCGAGGATCGACCGGAGGACACGGTGGAGCACACGGTGGAAGTCTGCCCTGCGTGGGCGGAGCTCCGCCGTGTCCTCGTGGCGGCGATCGGCGGCGGCGACCTCTCGCGTCCGGCCCTGGTTCAATCCATGGTCCGGAGCGAGACGGAATGGGAAGCCGTCGCCTCCTTCTGCGAAGCGGTCATGCTAGCGAAGGAGGTGGCGGACTGAGAGAGGGAGAGATCCTCTCTTCCCGGCCGCCGCGGGAGACGCAACGGGCGTCGGGGGCCACGTGGTGGCTACCGGCCACCGTAGATGCGGGCCTGTGGACGGCTGGCTATGGGCAATAGCTGGCCGTCCGGCCGTCTAACGACGACGACAGGCCGTGTCGACGGCGCGTTCGTGTTCCACGCGCGCCTCAAAGAGATGTCAGCAAAAGGTGAGGGGCCCGCAAGGGCCGAAGCCTGCCGGGGTTGCGGGCCTGTTCGAAAGAGATACCGCGGCCCCGGAACATAAAGGGCGAGGAAGGAACATGGATGGGTTTTAGTCAGTAAGAGTCTGACACTCCCTCCCGCTCCGCCCAGAGTGGGGGGGGTCATTTGATGATTTCCCATCCTTAAAAAGGGTAGGTACTATACATTGTCACCATCTTACCATGCACTATAACTCCGCGAACATTATTAAACAACATGTTTTATGCTTGTTTTATACAATGTTCTTAAGATGCTGCCCAGGTAAGTGTTCAGTAAAAACTAAAACGAATTACAGCCCAACAACGACTGTCGATAACTTATTTTCTTGATGACGTCATTCTATGTGCGTGTGTGTGTGTGTGTGTCACAAACATTTTTACTAACGTTGAAACTATTCTGTCAATTTAATTTCTTGCTAACTGACCTGTTTGAAATTTGAATTGATTTGTTTAGTTTTTTAAAAAAGAAACAAATCTGCATTCACAGTTTTTCAAAAAATATTTTGCCAGACTCGGATATCGAACCCGTGATGGATCGACCGAAGTTCGACAAAATAACATTCTGTACCTTTTTGACATCAATCGATAGGGTCAATCATAATAATATGGAAATCTCTCAAACCAACATGATAAATTAAATGAAAGGAAAACTATTAATGAAACTGCTTTTTCTTGTTGAATTTATTCCATTGAATTTATAACTGTCCCTTCGATTTCATGGTTTTCCTTTCATTTAATTTATCATGTTTGTTACAGAGATTTGATTCATATGGTTGGCTCTATTGATTGATGTCAAAAATGTACAGGACATTTTTTTTACTTTAGCATCGTTAACTCATCATCATCATCAACCATAGCCCGACTTTTCCCTCAGCTGCCTAGCTGGGAAGTCCTCTCTTTTTTTTCTTGGGCATCATCATTCATCACCATTTCAGCCTACAAATAACCACAGCTGGACATCTCCCAAGTGTCACCACATTACCGGCCCCTTCCGACTCGCATCCAGAGGATTTCTGCAACCTTCGGCATGCTATTAAATTATTATTCTACTAAGTTTTAAGTTCAACACTTACTAATTAATACCATGGCATCCTTCAGTACCTAGCCCCATATGACTTATGCCTAATTAACCCTCATGAATATGATACCTAAGAGGCACCCTTGCGGCCTTTTAGTTTACAACAGAATCTCTAATGACATCCACCAAGGTATCTAATTCAAACTATAAATTGAAATTTCGTATGTCTGTTTCAAGCTCGAAGTACGATCTCGCAAAACTATGTAAGCGATTTCTATCTTTGTAATTAAGTGTCCCAAAGGCTACTATCGCGTGAACGTTTTAATTAGATGTAACTTTATAAGTTCTTATCTTGATTTTATCGGGTTCAAAAGTTAGGCGACCTACAACTTTGAGCTGAAAGATGTTTCTTACAGTCAAATAGTTTTGCCTTTAATTTGTATTTAAGTTGGTCCAGTGTGATCCGCTCTATGTTTCCACAACTCCACAAGCGGTGTGGTTTTGTTTACCAACAGAGAAAGGTAGTTTTAAAACATAAAATGACTCTGCAGAAAATCCATTATTTCCTGAAAGAGTTATTCCCAATGCAACAAATAAATGCACAATGCTCAATGTTCCCACTGCTGGGACAAGGCCTCCTCTCATTGACAGGAAATGGGTTATAATCAATCACGCGGGTGCGGTGCGGGTCCAGTGCGGATTGGTAGATGACACATGTCATGTCTTTGAATTTTTAGTTCTAGGACATGCCGGTTTCCTCACAATGCTGTCCTTCACCGTTTTGAGAGCAGTGGTGACGAAATAAATTACACACTGACGTCATGACATGCATCATCTTGCAATTACATCGACCATGCCCCAAATAAATATCATCGTGAGCGCTGTCATATTACACGATGACAGCTCTTAGCTGTCATGATCGTGAAATCTAAATCGGAACGCTGTTAGCGATTATTTTCTAAAACGGAATGCACCCATGGTTAGGCACTAGCCACACGATAACGAAGAATACTAAAGTAACTCTGTCTGTAAACAAACTCTCTGCCTGCATGTTACCTTTATACGCATTAAAAGCAGAACAGATTCCACGGAATTTAGCATAGACAGTTATACTATGGTTAACACCAAAGACATTCAAATTAATTCTTTTAAATCTCTCTGGTTAACACATAGGTTAGAACATGCTTTTTGGTACCTTAAAAAAGCTTTGTACAATTTATATTGGAATTCATGACTACCATGAAAAACAATGTTAGCTGGACTACTTGGTCTAATCTTTTATACGGATTTTGCATAAAAACTGTAATTTTTGTTTCGAATAATACTTCTACGTCTAGATCTTTACTATGCGCCTCGAGTTTATATTATATAAAGGACTTATAGGCAATTATTGAGCGAGGGTAAATGGAGTGTGGTGGGACTAGTGATGGGAAATTCCCGAGAACATTCTCTTAGCGAGAACATTGCGGAAATGTTCTTGAGAATGTTCTCCTGGCAGAGAATTTACGAGAACTTCAAATTTGAGTGACAAAACCCAAACTTCATTTAATCCCCTTTTTAAAATTTGAATGATAGATGAAATGTAGTAGTGTATTATTTTAAATTTTGAAACGTTTTGTGAGGCTAACTACATTTGAGGATTTTTAAAATGAAATACAGTATAAATTGATAACCAAATCACCTTTATTTACGTAATTTCGGCTAAATTAAATAAAAATAGGAATGTCATATTAATTTTTCTTGACAAAATCAAAATAGGTAGTTAGATTAATATTTCTGTAGACAACAATTTCCATTACATGAACAAAACAATAAATATTTATCTTATAAAATCACATATTCATAGCATAAAATATAAAAATAGGAGGTAATTACTTATGGGTATTTTACTTTAGGGATTATTATCCCTAAAGTAAATATAAAATATCTACTTAATTAAATCACTTTGGTTTATAAATGTTGATTATTCATTAAAGACTAGATAATCAAGGTGTATTCATGGTATTTTTTTATATGTCTATATTTAATGGGTCATTGTTCTCATCATTGCTGAAGTTCAATGGCTCATATACTTCTTCCTCTTTACTTTCTATATCTTCTACTACTGAATCATCTACGGGTACCATATCCTCCGATTCTGACTCAACATCACTTTCTTCAAAATTATCTGTTTGAGTCATTGCTTGACTATAGTTTACCTGATTTGGATTTGGTGGGAATGGATGTGCACCAGATGTACCTACTTGAAATAGGATCAGAAGAAATTTCATTACTTTCTAAATATATTTTTCGGTTAATAATCTTCCAATTATGTGCGATTAAACATATTTTTCCCGCAGTACCAGTAAGAAATCTATTGCGCTTTTTCGCGTGAACGTTGGTAAAAGTTGAAAAGGAGCGTTCTACAGAGGCAGATGTTGCTGGTGCAGTTAGTACCTTGAGAGCAATCATACCAAGTTCTGTATCAGTGAACAGTGTCTCCCACCAAGTTATTGCGGGCACTTTTGCGGCCATGGCCCAGATAAATTCCTTACTCCATAATCCTGAACAACACTAATACTCGGAGACTTGTTTAAAAAAAATTGACACCGACGATTGCTCTTCTACCAATGTCATTATAAATTCCTACCCATCTATACACTCCTCGGGTGTTAATGTCACTCCTCTGTTTTGAGGATCTAGGAGAGTTGCTGCAAGATGTATTGGCTTTATAGTTGTAGCTTTTCTACTTGAAAATTTATTTTTTAACTCCTCACAAAAACTTTCCTGCAGTATTTGAACTGTAGCAAGCTTGTGGAGAACTTCTTGAACTTCTGAAAACGCCGTATGCACCAAATGTATCAAGCAGCGATCTCCTTCTAATTTTGTAAGCCAATCTACAATGGGTTTTAAAACGGATTGCAGCTGTTCAAGTTTTGTCCAGGTGTTATCATCCTGTAGTAAATTTTTAAATTTACTTAAAGAAGCTGCATTTAGGGCCATATTTTGTAAAATTAACTTGCATTCTATCATAATGTTAATGCAACGTAAATGACTGCCCCATCTCGTTTTGACAGGCAACTGAAGCGCTTTTTTAATTCCTTTTTCTTGGGCAATATTACTAAAATCTGCTGTTAAAATGTGGGATCGATGAATGCATTTAATAAAATCTATAATGTCTGACATAAGTATCTTCAGGTAGGTATTCATTTTTTTAGAATATCACCGATCATCAAATTAAGTGTGTGTGCCAAGCAACCGCTCCACTTTATGTTTGGATACTTTCTTGAAAACATTTCTCCACATTTAACCATATTAGAAGCATTATCCGTTATGACCAGCATTATTTTATTACTTCCGATTTCATCTATTATTTTGCATACTTCCATAAATAAGTAATCAGCAGTGTGTCTGTTTTCTATAGTTTCTATAAATTTATAAAAGTATGGTATAGGTGTATATATAATAATGTTTATTATTGGCTCATTCCTAATGTTTGTCCAACCATCCAATGCAATGTGCACAACTTGGGCTTCTTTGATGTCTGCATCAATTTTATCTTTGATTTTTACATATTCTTCTTCCAGAAACGTTGTTGATAAAGCTTTTCTATCGGGCGTATTAAATGTCGGATTTAAAATCTTGAAAAAGTGCAACAGGCGAGCGAAGTGCAACATTGGGTAGCAGGCGGGGTGGAGCGGCAACCGTATGCATGCGATGCATTTTTGGTTATTATTTTGTAATACCTACACTATTATAATTTAGAATGGGATTCATTTTCTTCATATTACTTAAAAATGAAAACCTTTTATGTTCAGGATCCAATAAGTTTAGTACCTATAGCTGCTATTTATGGTATCACTTTCCTATTTACAGACTGAGATGTAAATTAAATTCAATGATTAAAATTAAAATCATCATATTTTCATGTTAAAATCGGAAGGAGTACATACAAGTTTTAAGTTCTCATAAGTTCTCATAAATTCTCGTATGTTCTCGGCTCACGAGAATATTCGGGAACATTCTCGTTCCGAGAATGTTCTCGTTTTGAGAATGTTCTTTTTCCCCATCACTAGGTGGGACAGATTACGACGTGTGAGCGTTACCATGACGACAGGTAGTATCCTCCTGTCTATGTAGTTCAATGACCTGGCGAATACGAATTTTCATCGATAGGTAGTCACCCACCTATCGATGAAAATTCGTATCAGATTTAATAAATTAGAAACCAAAACAAAGACATCTTTGAAGTGTGTGATTTTAAGTGTATAGGCTATTGAAGTTCCACAACAGTTGTCCCAGATCTTTGATTTTTATAAGTCAACAGAGAGTGCTCATCAGATTGAACAACTTTTGCTAAGACGTCATTCCTATATGTGTTATGGTGTAGCTGGGCTTTTGAAGTTCCACAACAGGTGTTCCAAATCTTCGATTTTTATAAGTCAGCAGAGAGTTCTCATCAAATTAAACAACTTTTGCTAAGACATCATTCCTATTAAGTTATACTGTACCTGAGCTCTTGAATTTCCACATCAGGTGTTCCAGATCTTCAAATTTATTCTCTCAGCAGAAAATGCTCATGACGTGGGACAATTTTTGCTAAGGTGTCATTTTTGTATCTGTTATAGTTAAGCTGGTCTGTTGCGGTCCTGCATCAGGTGTTGAAGTTTCCGAGATAAATTATAGCCTATATGTTGCACAGACTTAATATCTATAAAACAAAAAAATAATAATTCAAATCCCTCCAGTAGTCAGATTAGCGTGTACAAACAAACAGACAAACAGACGGCCTTTTTTATGTATATAGATAATAGATAAAGTTAAGTTTGTTGTTTGATCGGTAGGAATTAATGTGTCCCATACCCAGCTCTTCACAGAAGTGAAGTGTGTAATATAATATTCCCTAACCCCTAACGAATGAATGTCCTAGCGTAGATCTCTATGGAGAAGAACAGGCAGGAAACTCCATGAACCTCTTTTAAATTAATTTATTGTTACAAACTCTGTACTGTACCTACGTTGCCCCTTGGCATTGTACTTTCACAGTTTTTATGTCTTGTGACTGGGACTGTAGTTACATTGAATGTTCATCTTTGCTTCGACAATTTAGCGACAAGTGCCTGTAACTGGCCTACTTGAAATAAATGCTTTGATTTTGATTTTGAAAACAAAATCAAAATCGGTTCATCCGTTCGAGAGCTACAGACACGTCAAACTTATAACACCCCGTCGTTTTTGCGTCGGGGGTTAAAAATAGGAGGCAAGAATCTCCTATTTCAGCAGCATTTTAAAAGTAACATTTATAATAGTTGGTATCGTTGGAATTGATTAGAATAATCATCATCATCTGTCAAGGATTTTTCCAACTATGTTGGGGTCGGCTTCCAGTTAGATGCAGCTGAATTTCAGTAATTTACATAGAGCGACTTAGGAGCGACTTTGGAGAGCAGCGGTTGCCCAGTGGTGGTGGCCCCGACTTATGATCAGTAAGTCATGGGTTTGAACCCAGACAGGCGCATTACTTTGTTTAATTTATTTCATCACTACTGCTCTTAAAACGGTGAAGGAAAACCGGCATGTCCTAGAACCAAAAATTCGAAGACATGTGACATATAACAATCCACACTGGGCCCGCGTGGTAATTTATAGCCCAATCCCTCTTATTGAGAGGAGGCCGTGTCCCAGCAGCAGGAACGTTATAGGCTGATGATGATGATAATGACATGGAGCGACTGCCTGTCTGACCTCCACAAACCAGTTAGTACTGGGTACTGGGTAGGTAATAAGATACCCCTTCTTATTATTGTTGTGGAAAATAAATATTGGGACATCTTGATAGTCCGAAAATTAATTTAGTCAGCACTACGCCCCGCCGCCATGACTATTTAGATTATTTAGATTTACATAATGCAAATTCTAGTTCATTTATTGGGTTATAATTAAAGTAAACTTTAAATAAAATCAGAAACTTACTTTGTTTATTTCGAAGAACGTCATGGAAACAAATAAAAGTAATAACAGATGCAGGAAAATGTCACAAAGCAGGCTGTGGCTGCATCTTTTGCTTTTGCAAAAATCTTCTTCTAAACTATCATTTCAATGATAGTTTAAAAGAAGATTTAAAAATATTATTCTATATTATATTTTTTTGAAAATATTGAATTAAGTCTGAAGCAACCGGAAGTTAAGATGTTAAAGTAATTTCATAAAGATAAAAGTGTGTAGTTTCGGAGCTAAATATCCCCCATTTTTGGTGTATTATTTTAGCCACAAAATAAATCTTATAAATGTCACCGTAAAATTGTCAAATACGTTATATTGTGATATCTCTAGCGATATTGTAAACTCTCGAATTATTGTCAAACGAACATACTGCTTACAAATAAAACGCATTATTTTTCGTGAAATGCATGCGATGGTAGTCAACTCACGCGGTGTGGATGGAAGGAGGTGACCCTTAGGTCACCTTCTATAATTATAATTAGGTATAATTGCGGTATTAGAGTTACACTATACTTTTAAAACAATTAAATATTTACATCGTTTCAATTCACAATAATTATCAAGTATTTAATATACATGAAGGTTAATAAAACTAGTGATTTAGTATTATAATTTCGCATTGTTTACCTGAGCAGGAACACAAACTAAAATGGAACGCATTGGAATAAATAGAACAAATTGTATTTAATTAATCTATAATTATGTATAAAATGGTAAACTGGCTGACTTGTTTTTTTTTTTGGGTGAAAATCCTAATGCGGTTCACAGAATACATCTACTTATCAAGTTTCGACAGCATTGTTCTTATAAGACGGACAGACAGACAGGCAGACTGACAAACAGATATAGCTTTTTGCCATTTGGCTACGGAACTCTAAAAAGGGATGAAGTTGTGTACGTAAAAACCTTAATTTTGGAAGTAATAATCATTAAAGGTCAAGATCAACCAGCCTCCATACATATTCGGGCTATTTTCAAAAGTGCTAATCAAAATAAACTTTTTATTTGGATAGAACAAAACATATTAAACATTTTTTTTTTATTATTACACCTAAATTGTAAGTCGATTCACCGAGAAGCTTTCCAACCACAAAATATCTGAGATCACCCAGATTGGTGTAAGTGTTTTTTGCCGGCCAACTAAATTAAATGCAATACTTAAATAGAGCTCATGAAATACTTTTTTTATTATACCATCCAAGTTCTGTATACCCAAGTTAAAAATAAATAATAATAATTACTATGGTATAAATCTCTAGTAATTTAATTACATAATCTTTACTTAGAAACTGTATATATAATGTTGGTATGTTGCGCTTTATTATTAGTTTAAAAATAAACCTGAAAATGAAAATGGCCATGAAAATTAGGTAAAAAATCGAGTTGTTGAAATTGATTCTAATATAAATGCTACTGGTCGATGAAGACGCTAATCAAGTGAAATCGGCCGGTCTCCTTGAAGCCCAAACTCAGCGACGTTTTTGCTCAACTCAACTCAATCTTAACTTATTGCAAAAGATCTGCTTTGGGGTCTGCCGGAGAGCAACGGGACGCAGCATCCAGAATGGCAGCGCCGTTTATTCTCAGGCTAATGATTTGGACGCGTTAGGCATTTGTTTTGTAAAGTTTCTGGAGTGTACCCATGAACACTCCAGAAAAGGCACGGAAGTCCCGATGATGACCCTATGACAGCGAGAAAACGCCATATGTTCTACTACCACGAAGGCTCCAGAACTGGTATTGGAGGAGTCTGATTTATAATTAACAAAACCATAAAACATTATGAGGTTGAAGAAGACTACGAAGACTAACACTCAGCGAAATGTAAACGTATGTAATCGGTAACGTTATCGAAACAACACCATCTTTCGGCGCCCACGCATTTCCAGGTTGTCGAGACTGTTGGCCAACGCCTCCAACTGCTGCTGAAGACAGCCCAACGCATCAAATACAAACTTTTTGAACGAAGTGAAGTCTACCAAACTGTCCGTGCTGCTTGTTGTCCCCAAAGGTTTCTTTTGCAATTTCCGCCTCGAAGTTTGACATTCTGTCTTGAAACAATGCCATCATTTCTGACATTGAGTCCTATAGTGCACAAACGCAAAATCATAGAAATGATTTTAACGCTTGTGATGTTTTGTTAAGACATGTGATTCGTTTTTGGAGATAACACTAACCTGGTGGGTACCCTATATTAGTATGTATAATGAATGTATACATTCAAATTGTAAAATTATAGTAATTTTATTTGTAATTAAAATATTTTTAAAACGAGAGCCAATATATATTTTTACGATTACAAATTGCCACTACGTTATTAGAAAGAGTTAGGACAGCACAGTCCGCCTTGAAATTGTCCCTTAATTTGACAAATGTAGAGACAAGGGAAGAAGAAAGTCTACTTTAATTTGGAAATAGCGAGTACCCAGAACTAGACGGCATGTAAACTAATCTGACAAAATGTGCACAGTTATAACAACAGTCACAGATCTTATAGTAAAATGTATTCCGATGTAGCGATTATAAGGGCTCCAAGCCAAGCCTTTGGAGGGAGTGGTTACGTAAACGAGCTATTTTAATCAATATTTTGTTGTTAAAATGATTGCTAGGCGAAAAAATTGAATATTATTCCATAGATGCCGCGCATACCGTTGGTTCCCCATGACTTGCCGACTGAATTTTAGCAATATCGGCTTCCTCTAAAAGTTTGCTTTGTCATGACTATAAATAAGTCACAATCCATCACATTGTTGGCTATCACGTGGACAAAGTCAACAGCTAAAATGGCTTAATTTATTTTACGAATCGTAATTTTGTTAATTATTTTGGGTTATTCTAAAAGTTGTGAGAGTTCAATAAAATAGGTGCATTTACAATAAACGATAAGTAATTTAAATCCAAATGAAAAAAAAAAACAATATTATCACAACACGCAATTCTCAATTGCAAGAGTCTACCTACTACATCGTTCTAGGATTAGCTCCTATGCTATTTTTATAAATACGTCATTCCAACACGATCCCATTCTCATCCCATTATAATTTTGCTAAAAGTTCGTAATCTGCTAAATTCATAATGACTTAAAGAAATGGAAATGATGATGGTGGGATTGAAAGAAATGGCATCGAATGGTAATCTCGTACATGACACAATGACAAATAAATGACTTGCTTTTCACGAACTTCTTACTACTTCAGATTGCTTATAACACTAATATAATACGTAAAAATATATTTATGAAATTAAGTGGGTTTTGATAATAATGGCAATAGGATAATGTCATTACAACACAATTATATTACGAGACCATTGACCGACCAATGATCGATCATTATGAATTTAGCAGATTATGGACTTTAATAAAAATGACAATGGGATGAGAATGCAATGGGATCGTGTTAGAATGACGAATTTATGAAAAAAGCAGACTAAAACCCCAGGTAGATAGTATTCATAGTATACGTGTAGTTTGCTCCACAAAGGAAGAGTCACATAATATCGTGTCGTGCTTATCCTGTTTGCACATTACTGGTGTTGATGGACGCTATTGAAAGTGCATAACTATTAGAGACCTAATTTTGGGATGGATCCACTTAGATTGTCATCAATACGCTGAGTGGAAGACTGTATCTGTGATTTTTTTGGGATGGGAAATCATCAAATGACTTCTCCCATTCTGGGCGGAGCGGGAGGGAGTGTCAGACTCTTACTGACTAAAACCCATCCATGTTCCTTCCTCGCCCTTTATGTTCCGGGGCCGCGGTATCTCTTTCGAACAGGCCCGCAACCCCGGCAGGTTTTCCCTTATGCTGACATCTCTTTGAGGCGCGCGTGAAACACAAACGCGCCATCGACACGGCCTGTCGTCGTCGTTAGACGGACGGACGGCTAGCTAGCCAAACCTAGCTAGCAACCGTCCACAGGCCCGCATCTACGGTGGCCGGTTGCCACCACGTGGCCCCCGACGCCCGGTGCGTCTCCCGCGGCGGCCTCGTTCCGCCACCTCCATCGCTAGCATGACTGCTTCGCAGAAGGAGGTGACGGCTTTCCGTCTCGCTCCGGACCATGGATTGAACTAGGGCCGGACGCGAGAGGTCGCCGCCGCCGATCGCTGCTACGAGGACACGGCGGTGCTCCGCCCACGCAGGGCAGACTTTCACCGTGTCCTCCGGTCGATCCTCGCAGTGGAAACACCCGGGCGTTTCCTCCCGCCCGATTCGGTGCAGGTACCTCCCGAAACATCCGTGTCCGGTGAGGACCTGCATCAGGCGGAAGGTGAGGACGCCGTGGCGCCTCTCCAGCCACTCCTCTCATGGGTAAAAAATTAGATGTGTCATGCAACAACTCGCACTTACTATCTCTTGAGTTGGAAAACTTTGAATGATTGAGAGATTCTGGGTTAGCTCATTATGGCAGAATAAATATATTTTTTCAATGCAAATAAGTTTTCTACTTCTTTCTTAAAAAATAAATTCCTCTAACTAAAGAAAATTTTGCAGAATAGACTATTTTGTATAAATAACAGAAATCGACATTATAAATACGGAGTTTTTCTATTTAGCCTAGTAGTACACGGGTAATGCTATAACACAATTCTTGGAGTAAATTTGCAATTCCGTTTTTAGCTATAATTCGGTGTAAAGTAAAGCAAAAATATCTACATCAGAGTTTTAAATGGGTGAGTATTTTTTTTTATTTACGATGGATTATTTTATGATGAACCAGACAAAAATCATGATGCATTTTTCATTTTGCTTGTTTAAATTTAGACATAGCCTACAAAACAATATTTAATGGGCTTGTACGTAGTAAGCTGGAAAGCAGCTCTTGCGTATGGAATCCACACGAAAGTACCTACGCACTTTTGTTAGAAAAGGTCCAAAAAATGCTCCTTAGTAACCTTTATAAACAGAAGCATAGGTACTATCCTGACCTCTATCCGACAAAATTCTTACTGGGTTGCCTCGGATACAACTTGCGAGAGGTAAGGCGAGCTCGAGATCAGCTCACAATAGCCTGTAAAACGCTCCGTGGCTCTATTGACGCTCCTAATCTTCTTAATTTGCTGGCGCGGTTCTTTGTTCCGGACAATAACTGCCGGGGCAGAAAGCACAGGCTGTTTGCCGTGCCTTATTGTTGCACATGCTAAATCGCCAATTTCTCGCACTCTGGCCGCGTTAAATGATTTGTTGGATTCAAATCCAACAGACGATCTGTTTGCGGATCGATGGACGAAGATTTTATTGGCATGTCAGATCACAGTATCTGACATGCCAATGCCGAGGAATTTATGAAAGTGTGAACCTTCACCTTTACTTTGTTTTTGTATGTTTAAATGTCATGTTAAAACTCTTTTATGTCTAGTTTCAGTTACTGGAAATGGTTTAAGAACACAACCGCTGTGACAAAATAAATAAATAAAAACCATATGGTAAACAGCTACTTTGTCTTGTGATTTCAATTTGAAAATTACAATGACAGTTGAAACAATGGACCCAGCCCAGGCATTCGAGGCAAGTTTACTGGCCCGTATGAAGCCGGTGCATGAAGTGACAGCTCTTGGAACCTCTGACGTGCAGCAGTTCTACAACGGTGCCACTGTGTTCCTAACAGGTGGTTCTGGCTTCCTCGGCAAACAGCTCATTGAAAAACTGTTTAGGTAAATACAAAAATCAACAATATCATAGTAATAGAGAATGACCCGTTTGACGAATCACGTGTCGAGTATAATAGGTTTCGTTCCAAAGGACAGTGGGCATTACTGTATGAGTTGTGTCCCAACCCTCGCAACAAATTGAAACTAGTAGAAACATGTTCAGTTAAGTTTTTTATGATCAATATGCCAAGTTTCTATTTTAATTACGTGCAGGTCAAAAATTATTGGGCTTCAAGTAAAAATAAGTTTTTGATTTCAATATAATGCTTTAATCATACTTTATAACATTTTGTGTTACATATAAACAGAATTATTACATTAATAATAATTTTACAGTCATCACAGACAATAACAGTTATTTTTTTACGGTTATTAATAACAGCACAGTTGAAAATATAAGTAAGAGTGTAGTTCAGTAAGAAAATGTTACAACACTTGGGACGAAGCCGCTCATTGTCCTTTAAAGTCCAAAGTATTTATAGTGTGATTTTTGGTCTAGTGTGACGTAGGTTATGGTAATTAAAACGGAAAAATAACATGTGGTACTATATCTTTGAATATTCAAACATAAATACAATTGGATTCGTCAATCGCTTCTCACGTATTATGCTTAATTTTCACATTTCCTACTTTGCATCGACCCTTGAACTGAAAAAGTCTGGAGTGACACGTGTAACCAACTTTACAGAAGAGCTGCTGTTTAAGTTGAGATTTTTTAACCTGACTGCGAGATCAGCGGTGGCCCAGTGGTGACGGCCCCGACTTACAAACAGTAAGACGTGGGTTAGAACCCAGACAGGGGCATGACTTTGTGTAATTTACTTCATGACCACTGCACTCAAAACGGTGAAGGAAAAACATCATGAGTAAACTGGCATGTCCTAGAATCAAAACATTACATCAAAACTTTATATGAAGGAATTTAAACCTAAAGTTCTGTCCTCGAAAAAAATGTACTGAGAAAATCATCACGTGTTACAAATATGTTAACATATTGTTTACGGCAAAATTATGATGTTTAAAATGCGATTGTAAAGTTTGCGCGGTCCATTTATACTCGTCCAAGTAAATAAAAAACCAACATTACGTTTGAATGTTAGATTCTAACTTTATTTTTTTATTTGAAAAAATCATCATCATCATTTCAGCCGAAAGACGTCCACAACTGGACATAGGCCTCTCAAGCGTCACCACATTGACCGGTCCCATGCAACTCGCATCCAACGGATTCCCACAACCTTCACCAGGTCATCGGTCCACAGTAATGGGAGGTCTTCCAACGCATCGTCTTCCCCCGTATCACCACCACGTCGTCACAGTCTTCGCGGTCGCCACTCTAGAACTTTTTGGCCCCATCGGCCATCCGTTCTGCGAGCAATGTGCCCTGCCCACTGCCACTTAAGTTTGGCAATTCTTCGGGTTACGTCGGTGGCCTTGGTTCTCTTGCGGATGTCTTCATTTCTGATTCGATCACGCAAGGGAATTCCAAGCATAGCCCTCTCCATTGCCCTTTGGGTGACTTTAAGCCTTTTGATAAGGCCTATTGTGAGCGATCACGTTTCGGTCCCGTATTTAATCATCGGCAAAACACACTGGTCATAGACTTTCGTCTTGAGACACTGCGGTAAGTTGGACGAGAAGATACCGCGCAGCTTCCCGAACGCTGCCCAGCACAGTCGGATTCGACGATTGACCTCTTTCTCGAAGTAAGACTGACCTAACTGGACCGTTTGTCCCAGGCACACATAATCGTCTCCGATCTTGATTACGTTATTGACCACAATATTTTTTATAATTAAGTTACTCGTATTTATTTGCAGAGCTACTAAAGTATCGAAAATATTTTTTTTGCTAAGAAGCAAAAAAGGTAAAACTTTACAACAAAGGATGATTGAAATGTTGCAAGATCCTGTAAGTTATAAACATTTGCTTATAAGTTATAACATACTCATAACACCGCAGCTATGCCAAGGTTTCCAGTAATGTTTGAGTTCAGTGAAATAAGGGTGACCTTTTTATATAAAATGGACACAAACTCAGACTCTAATTGAAAAATAAAAGCTGTTTGATCATCTTAGAACTTAAAAAATATTGAATATTGATGATTGAAACCGTTGTTTCCAGGTATTTGATTTGTTGCAAGAGCAGCAACCAAATTTTGCTGAAAAACTAGTGCCAGTATCAGGAGATGTGGCAGAGCTTAGACTTGGCTTGAGTGAAGAAGATTGGAACACTCTTACAGAACAGGTACCGGATCTATCATCCTTGTTAGATTCAGAGCTCGGCTATTGTAATTTCTGTACCTAGAACCTTATAACACTAGCGAGTTGCGAGCGAATTGAAAGCGGGGCGAGTGTGCAGCGAGCTCGCTGCGCACACTTTGCGAACTCGCAGCGTGCTCGCTGCGCACTCGCCCCGCTTTCAATTCGCTCGACACTCGCTTGTGTGATAAGGCTGTTACTTGAAGTTTTAAAACATTTCTGTCATTTATAGGTTCCAAAACCGGTAGTTTAACTTCAAACTACACTAAAGTTTGCTAAACTTCAACCAGCCTTGAACTGACTTCAGATTAAATGCCATAGTCTATTGAATTACTGTTTTTTTTCGTTTTCTAGGTGGACATAGTACTTCATCTGGCAGCCACGACAAGGTTTGATGAGTCCCTCCGCGTGGCGACCTTGATCAATGTGCGAGGCACCAGAGAGACGCTTACACTTAGCAAGGCTTGCAAAAACCTTAGGTAAGGAAAGAAAACGGTATGAGAAAATACTGACTATCACGATTTTCGGGTCCCTTTTATAATTTATTATAAGTAAGGTTCGGTGATTTAATTATCTGGCTTTTCCATTGTTAGCTGTCTTTAAGTTCTCATCGCAGTCGACATCCTCTTGTTGTCGTCCCGTTCATAGTAATTCAAAAAAATACCTCAGTTTTCTTTATTTTGCGCTCCGAATAGCCATACCCAGACACGGCCATGGCCAGACCTAGTACGAATGCGGTGCTTACGATGTAGTATCCAAAGATTATAAATAAAATTTGCTCCTCTCAGGACCTACAGAAGTCACTGATGCGGTGGTGCGTGGCTAGTTGTAAATGGAGTCAACAGACTCTTTGTCAACGATTTCCAAGAACTTTCCAGAGGTTTCTTTTATTCTCTCTTGTGAAAATATTTTTTTTTCATCTACAGATCTTTCGTCTACGTTTCAACAGCATACTCACATGCTCGCACGGACCGCGTAAATACAGAAGTATCTGAAAAGTTCTACAAAAGTCCTATAAATCCAATGGCTATGATCTCGATTGCTGAGACAGTTGATGAAGAAAGAATAAATGATATTACACCGAAGTAAGTATTTTAATGTTGTGTAGAACTGACCAGCGGACCATTGTTTTGGGTAATGTTATGGTACACTACCACTGGCAAAATTATAAGATCATCATTTATCGTTCTTAATCAATCTGTATACTTTCTTAACCTCGACAAACCACCAAAAGTACAAATTTCATCACGGGTTTGGATTGGAATTTAGCAAGCAAGGCTGCTGCTGATGCGATTTTATTTGCATAAATTAATAATGCTTAATAAAGACAATGTAATAATTGAAAGATTAAACGCCATCATTCACATAACGCCATTTTCCTTATTTTACCCTTTATGAAGTTTTAAAATAGTAAACACTAGAAAAGAGATTACCCATGTAATATACTTTTTAAGTCATTTATTTATTACTTATTCTTTTTTCATTAATCTTGCAGTTTGATAAAAAATTGGCCAAACACGTACACATTTGCAAAGTCGGTCGCTGAAGACTTGGTTCATAGCGTCGGTAATGATTTGCCCATATGTGTTGTTAGACCAGCTATCGGTGAGTGCACGTAGAACTTGGTTAATTAATCTAATTGTCGGTATAGTTATGCTCCGGTATTATGGTCGTTACCAAGGTTGCTGAGCTTCGGGGTTCAAATAACAGACCAAGCAAAATTTTAACTTCGATGAGAACTTCAGTAGCAACCTGTATTTTAGAATATGATGTAAAAGCAAAGGTGACAGCTATCATCTGTAGGAGTCTGTTTGAGCTACAGGTAGTGTAACGGACGACGAGCCCTTCATAAGAATGTAACTCTAGTATAAGTAGTTTTTAGGAAAATAACGGGGACCTATATGTCTGTCTACCCCCGAACTATTATATACTAAAGGGCCTTAAGCCTTACGCAATGATTTGTGATGTTGCATCAGCTTTTGTGGAGGGGATATTGGTCAAGTCAGTACTTGTCCAAAGGGAGATATTACGCAATAAGTTAAACTATTGCATCAGCTAATGGGAAAGTCCATTTTCACGGGCTATGATTGATTAAAGGTCCCTGAGAGACGCAATAGTGCCCCCACAACTTGCAATGGCGTAATAATCTATGTAAGGGGAACCGATTATTTAATCGATAATCGAGTCAAATAAGAACAAATAGAAACAAGTAATAACTTCATTCAACCAGTGAATCAAGGAGAAGTCTTCAAGAAGTCAAGGAAGAGCTCCATATCAGACAGATTGTCAAAGATATAAAGTAGATTCATAGTTCTTATCAGTTACCTAGTGTCGTAACAAGTTAATAAGTAAATGAGTCCCACGTTCCCCACGTCTTAATTCGTTATGTACGTTCCTTATGTAACAGGAACATTTAATAGTGTAAACTCTTGTGCCCCGCTTCAAATATAAGCTATTTTCGACCGCTAATATAATATAAAGTGTTAAAGTATTCGCCTCTTTAATTTAATACAGTCCACTCCCAATATCTGGGTCCTATCGAGCGAATACATAGTAAAGACAAGCCCAACAGGTAGTCAGTAAATAGAAGACGGATTTTTTTTTAATTATTCCTCATGGAGGTTTTAGTTTTTTATTAGCAATTGCTTTGTGTCACAGCGTTTACAAAATAATAATAACGTTTAAAGTGTACAGAAAGTTGGTATGTATGATCTTTGTGGCGATGGCGATTAAAAAGGACCATGGGCATTTTCTATGAATTCTGGGCGTAAGACTAATGAAATTAATATACGTGGTGTTTGGTGTTCATCGTTTGCCTAGTTGAACGGGGTAAATAGAGGGGTTATTTGTTCTGTTTGCCGGGGCTTCAGGACTGTTCAAAAGCGATACCGTGGTCCGGGAACATAAAGGGCGAGGAAGGAACATGGATGGGTTTTAGTCAGTAGAAGTGTGACACTCCTTCCCGCTCCGCCCAGAGTGGGAAAAGTTATTTGATGATTTCTCAACCGTAAAAAAAACGGTCAGAAACATATTTCATTGATTTCTCGAAAATATGCATTACCCTGTAATGAGAGTGGTAGTGTTATAATCGGGGACCCAAACCCCTTTACAATGTTAGCTTTAACCCCTATTACCCACAAACTCGTACCAAACTATACTAAATCCAATCCCATTTTTTTTTGCATGTAACTCTATAGTTAATCATTATTTAATTAAAATAATGATTTATACAATTTTCTGATTCTATCGATTTAAAATTTGGCTGCTTATATAGTTTGACAAACGAATGGTCCTAACTAGAGGTTGCAAAAATTCGATAGTTTTGATTTTCGAATATTCGAATATTTTTTCAGTGCTATTCGAATATTATTCGAATATTCGAATATTTTCCAATAAATTAAAAGTACTTAAAATATAGCTTTTATTGCTTTAGAAACTATATTTCCATGTAGTTAAGTAAACCTGGCACAATAATTATTTACATAATCAACAAAAGAAGCCACAAGTTCGTCTATTATAAAACAAAAAATTGTCAATGAAAACTCTTTTTTTTTTTTTAATTTACAAATGTGATGCATTTCAAATGTACCTATACACTGCAACTTTGCAAGTAATGTAACATTGGAAACTTATGTTCTTTTAAATCTCACGAGTATACATGAATAAACATGTTAATCAAAACAATTATAACATTCTCAAACAAATTAAAAAGTCTTAACTCGTATTAATTATTTGTCTTTTTTAAACTTTCACGATCAGAACACATTATAAAACATATGACGACGGGTATTTATCCCGAAGATAAGGTTCACGTATGAGATGGAGGATAACCGATCTTTAGACTTTTTAGACTTAAAAGTCATGGTTAAGGCCAATGGAACCTTGTCGCATACTGTGTACAGAAAACCAACGCACACGGACAGATATCTGAATGCTGCCACTCATCATCATCCAGCACATCTTCAGTCTGTGGTGTCTTCTCTTATGAACAGAGCCTATGACCTCTGTGACCCTGAACATCTGCCCGAAGAGCTGGAACATGTTCAGGAGGTTCTAAAACGAAACGGGTACAGGACTAATGGATGGCATCCAGATGGCAGCCGCGAGCAGAAGAATAGACACATTGAGGTAACCAGACAGCCAGCGTTCTTGCCTTATGTGAAGAGGGTAACAGACAAAATTGAGAACCTTTTCAAGAAGCTTTCAATAAAGTCTGTTTAGGCTCCCTTAAACAAAGTGGCGAAGCGTCTGCGTACACCAAAGGATGTAGTACCATTCTAGGTTCCTGGTGTTTATAAGATCGATTGCAGCTGCGGGCGTTCCTACATAGGCCAAACGAAGCGAACAGTCGCTGAAAGGGTTAAAGAGCACATAGCAGCGGTCAAAAATCGACAAACGAACAAGTCTGCTATAGCGGAACATGTGATAGACTCAGGACCCAACCACTGGATGGAGTTACACAACCCGAAAATTCTTGCCCATGAGAAGCACTATTATAAGAGAATGGTTCGGGAAGCGATTGAGATCAAGAAGTACCCTAATTTCAATCGCGAAGACGGCTTCAAACTCTCTTCAGCTTGGAATCCAGTGATCACTAAGTGTACTCGTCAAGTGAAATCGCCTCAATATACGGACACTGTTAGGGTAGTCTGCTGTCCTAGTGTGAACTGGCCCTAATTAACATTTATGAAGATGAGTGAGGGTAGTTGAATAAACGCCTTCACTTTGCTGTCGCGGTACCTCCAATACTTCAGTCTCCCCGCGACCACGGCTGGTGCAATCCGGTCGAAACGTCGGGATTAAATTAAAGGTAAATTCGCGATAAATACCCGTCTTCATATGTTTTATATCGTATTAATTAAAACAAACGTTTCACAAATGTAAAGGTGTCGTAAAGATATTGCAATATCATTTTCTTAAGCAATATTACACTAGTAAATCAGATTCATAAATAATAATTCAGAATTAAATCAGATTTACCTACCTAATAAAATTTCGAAAATCACCGCTTTGCAAATAAATTACAACGCTTTTAGTCCGGGAGGTACCGTTGCAAATAAAAAAGTCATAGTAATCGCTCAAAGAGCGGTGGGTGTAGGATTTGGAGGTTACGAAAGTTGTAAAAAAAATAAAAAAATCAGTCATAACTCATAGTATGCCGGCTGAAACTGGCTGAAATCGTCAGCTGCATAGTTGTGGGGGGATTATGCGTAAATCAAAATCAAATCATCAAATCAAAGCATTTATTTCAAGTAGGCCAATAACAGGCACTTTTGAATTGTCGAAACAAAGATGACATTTAAATGTAGCTACAGTTCCAGTCACAAGACATAAAAACTGTGAAAGGACTGTAGTTCAGCGTGTGTGTCAGCCGCTTTCATGAACTTGCAACGATACCTCCCGGTCTATTTCCGTAACTCAACATAATGGCGTCAAGTTATACCGTCTAGATGTGTTGCCAACAACAATTTTTAAGTTCTACCAATATAGACTTTGGACAAATAACATTTTTGGTAGTATTCGAATATTCGAATTTATTTTTATTTACTATTCGAATATAAATTTGGAAAGAAAATTCGAATAATTCGAATATTCGAATATTCGATTGCAACCTCTAGTCCTAACGGTCTACGATTGGATTTACGGCTTATGTACTCGTATTACCTAAAATCCTCATTTTTCAGTTGTTGGTGCTAAACAAGAACCAAATCCTGGATGGGTTGATAAGTCTTGTATTAACGGAGCCACAGGCGTAAGTGTTATTTGTATTAAGAAATAAAATACCTCCGACAACATGAAGTTGACTAATCAAAATAATATTGGAAAGAAGATAGTTTTTTTTTAAGCCCACCTGGTCGTTGCATTTATTATTCATAAAAACACCAAAAGAAAGTAACCATTTTACTACGGTATTAAACGAAATATTACGTAGAAATGAAAACGGAATCTTAAAATCTTAATAAGTAAGCTGTTTTGTTATTTTTTTGCGAGTCAAATCATTCCAGACGGAAACTTCTGGAAGTTATGACTCTTTACAATGTGTGCCGTAATCATTTTGACTGTCCGGACTTAGTAAGGAGTCTGTGTTACCTGGTTCCTCGAACAGTTCATGTACGTGAGATTCGCACTCGACGTCTATTTGCTACTAACCTCTGTAAATCCAACGCTGGCTCGCGTTCACCACTACATCGTTTAGTTGAAACATACAACAATGAATTTCATTCAATCGACATTCTTTTTTTAACTAAAAATGCATTTAGGAAGCAAATCCAAGCAACCCTAAAGGACCAGCAACTTGCTAACGTATAATTAGATATAGGTATGATAACGTAATGTTAAATATGCACACAATTTTTTATTTTTTGTTTCTCTTTTTTTCTTTTATGTGTATAAAATTAAGTACATTTAAAATCTCAAGTCATTCCATATTCCAGGAGAATGACAGTATATAATTTATGTATTGTTCTTGTGTTGTAATCAGCTAGTTTAAAAAAAAAATACTTTAAATTGTAATCCGTGGAGAACGATGTGGGTAGCATAATTGTTTTAAAATGTAATGGTTAAAATATTTTTTTAACGAGTTCTTATTGTGCTACTGTTTGTTTTTCCTTAAATAAATAAAATAAAAATAAAAAATAAAATTCCTGTTGTGGTCAATGTCATTTGACAGCAAATACTTACGTGAATAGGGGCGTTTTTTTCTGTTTACTAAAAAAGTACGGTACCTACCCGTTGGTAATTATATCTGCTATAATTATAATAGAATCAGAAACAATATAAAAATAAATATTATTAAACTGTGAGCATTTTTGATGCTACTATTAAAGGTTTACACTAAAATCGCATAGATGGTTTAAACAATCAACGTGGCACGGAACGTTATGAACCCACTTCTTTTAGTGATTGACAGACAACTTCATTTTTTACTTTTTCTGTTTATTTTGGTTTTCGTAAGTGTTTTTAGAGATTTTTCGCATTTATTCCGGTTAGACAATGCTTAGCTAATTTAACCACTGGAATCTAGAGGTTATAAGGAAGAAATCAATGTAAGTTTCATTATTAAATGCTATAATTTATGTGGGTGGCCTAATCCCTGAACAAAAAAATTTTCTCCTTTGACATCGCAATTCCTATTCATGTTACCCGTTTCGACAACTGACATTATTAAAAAAATTGACAATCTCAAAAAAACAAACACAACTGGTTATGATGGTGTACCTATCTACTAGAGTTATTAAATATTTTAAATCAATTATAGCGCCACCTCTTGCACACATCAATAATTTATGCATCACTGATGGCATATTTCTAAAAGGTCTAAAAAAAGCTTTAATTAAACCTCTTTTTAAAAGAAACGACAAAACAGAATTAAAAAACAATAGGTCGACAGCAAAACTCCCAGTACTTTCAAAAATATTTGAAAAAGTAAATTATAACTCAATGTATATCGCTCTCCATGACACTGGCGTGTCATGGAGGGGGTGGAGACATATTCCGACCACCGGTACATCCGGTTTGACGTCTCCACCCAGTCCTCAAGCGCGCCAGTCCAACAGGCCTCGAGTGGTCCTCGTTGGGCGCTGAAGCAGCTGGACCGGGAGCTCCTCCTGGAAGCCTCGATCGTGCAGGCCTGGGTGACATCACCGGCCAGGCCTGCCGATGTTAACAGTGAGGCAGAGTGGTTCCAGGAGGCCATGTCCGACATTTACGACGTGGCAATGCCCCGAGCCCGGCCAGGAAGCGCCCGACGCCAGGTGTACTGGTGGTCGCGCGAAATAACGTCTCTTCGTGAGGCGTGTGTTGCCGCGCGGCGCCCGTACGCCAGGCATCGCAGGCTCCGCATCCGCCCGCTGGATGCGGCAGCCATTGAGGCAGAGCTGTACGAGGGATACAGAGCGGCGAAGACCGCCCTCCGGGAGGCTATCCTGCGGGCCAGGGAACTGGCCCGCTCGGAGATGCTGGAGACTCTCGACAGAGATCCGTGGGGGTGCCCTTACAAGATGGTGCGGAATAAACTCTGCACCTGGGCCCCCCCGCTGACGCAGAGTCTCCGGCCTGACCTCGTGGAGGACGTGGTGAGCGCTCTGTTCCCCTCGCGGGGGGAACATCCGCCCCCGCCTATGGCTCCGCCACCTGCGGTGCCGGGAGAGGACCCATACGACGACGTCGACACTCCGGAAGTGACTGGGGTAGACCTGAGAGTGGCGGTAGGTAGGCTTAAGGCCAAAAATACCGCCCCGGGACCCGATGGCTTGCCTGGCAAAGCCTGGGTCCTGGCCTCGGATGCGGAGGCTCTCGGGCCCCGACTGAAAGGGCTCTTTAGCGCATGCTTGGAGAGAGGCCAGTTCCCGCTTCGTTGGAAGACGGGAAAACTGGTCCTCATCCAGAAGCCGGGGCGCCCTGCGGACTCTCCGTCCGCATTTCGGCCCATTGTGCTGCTCGACGAGGTGGGCCAGCTCTTTGAGAGAGTAATTGCAAACCGCCTTGCCGAGCACCTTGAGGGGATGGGGCCGAATCTTGCGGAGAACCAGTTTGGTTTCCGCAAGGGGCGCTCTACTGTGGACGCCATCATGCGCGTGAGAGCCCTCACGACGGGGGATGCAATATCCCGGGGCGGGGTTGTTTTGGCGGTGTCTCTCGACATCGCCAACGCCTTCAACTCCCTGCCCTGGAGCTGCATCAGGGAGGCACTCCGGTATCACCGGGTGCCGACCTACGTCCGTCGTGTGGTCGGGGACTATTTGACGGACAGGGCCGTCATCTACCCCAGTCGCTGCGGAGATTGGAACCGGCGAGAGATGTCGTGCGGTGTCCCACAGGGATCGGTTCTGGGACCACCCCTGTGGAACATCGGTTACGACTGGGTGCTGCGCGCGGACCTCCCTAGTGGTGTCAGCGTCGTCTGCTACGCAGACGACACCCTGGTGCTGGCACAGGGGAGGTCGCACGAGGCGGCGGCCGAAACTATGACACGCGGGGTTGCGATAGTCGCTGAGAGGATCCGGCAACTGGGTCTCGAGGTGGCACTGCACAAGTCCGAGGCCATGTGCTTTCATGGGCCTCGGAATGCGCCACCGTCGGGATCCACACTGACGGTAGGAGGGGTATCCATCGGCGTCGAGTCGACGTTGAAGTACCTAGGACTCGTCCTCGACAGCCGGTGGAACTTCGTGGATCATTTCCGACGTTTGGCTCCCAGGCTGGAACGGACCGGGGCTGCCTTCAGACGGCTCCTGCCCAACCTTGGGGGGCCAAACGCTTCCTGCCGCAGGCTCTACGCGGTGGTCGTGCGGTCCATGGCCTATTACGGGGCCCCAGTGTGGGCGCGTTCGTTAAAGCGGCGTGCCGCTCACTATCTGAACGCGCCCCAAAAAGTGGTGGCCGTAAAGATGGTCCGTGGGTATCGCACGATCTCTCGCGAGGCGGCGGGCCTGCTTGCCGGATTGCCGCCATGGGATCTGGAGGCGATAGTCCTCGCGCGCCTGCATGAGTGGCGCGCGGAGGTACTACGCCGGGGGGAAACTCCGCTGCCGCGGCAAATTGCCGCTCAGCGGACGGACCTCCGGCGCGATCTCATGGCGACATGGAGAGAGCAACTGTCGCAACCCCGTGCAGGGCACGCCACGATAGTGGCGGTAAGTCCCCTCTTTGAGGAGTGGCTGGAGAGGCGCCACGGCGTCCTCACCTTCCGCCTGACGCAGGTCCCCACCGGACACGGATGTTTCGGGAGGCACCTGCACCGAATCGGGCGGGAGGAAACGCCCGGGTGTCTCCACTGCGAGGATCGACCGGAGGACACGGTGGAGCACACGGTGGAAGTCTGCCCTGCGTGGGCGGAGCACCGCCGTGTCCTCGTAGCGGCGATCGGCGGCGGCGACCTCTCGCGTCCGGCCCTGGTCCAATCCATGGTCAGGAGCGAGACGGAATGGGAAGCCGTCACCTCCTTCTGCAAAGCAGTCATGCTAGCGAAGGAGGTGGCGGAACGAGAGAGGAAGAGAGCCTCTCTTCCCGGCCGCCGCGGGAGACGCACCGGGCGTCGGGGGCCACGTGGTGGCTACCGGCCACCGTAGATGCGGGCCTGTGGACGGTTGGCTGTGGGCTAGCTAGCCGTCCGTCCGTCTAACGACGACGACAGGCCGTGTCGACGGCGCGTTTGTGTTCCACGCGCGCCTCAAAGAGATGTCAGCATAAGGGAAGGGGCCCGTAAGGGCCGAAGTCTGCCGGGGTTGCGGGCCTGTTCGAAAGAGATACCGCGGCCTCGGAATATAAAGGGCGAGGAAGGAACATGGATGGGTTTTAATCAGTAAAAGTCTGACACTCCCTCCCGCTCCGCCCAGAGTGGGAGAAGTCATTTGATGATTTCCAACCCCAAAAAAAAAAAAAAAAAAAAGGGGCAATGTTCTGAAAGTTGTTGAATCATACCTTAGTGACAGATATCAATACATGGAAATATCTAGACTAAGTCATAAGACTAAAACTCAGATTATATTTAGATCAAAATCAAGACACATAAGATATGGCGTGCCCCAAGGTAGCGTGCTAAGGCCATTATTATTTCTGATATACATAAATGATCTGCCAAAAATAATACGACACAAAATGATCCTATTTGCCGATGATAGCACAGCTGTAATAAAATTTAATAATGTGATAACTTATTAAAATAATATTAATAAATCGCTTCTCAATATCATCAGTTGGATGAATAATAATCATCTTGTAATTAATTTAAATAAAACTAAGGTGATGCAGTTTCATCAACGGCAAGCACATCCAAATATTGATGTAACTTATAATAACCACTTAATCGAAGAAGTCAACAATGCTACGTTTTTGGGTATTATCATCGATAGTAAGCTTACTTGGAAACCCATGATTGAAAAACTTAGTAAACGCCTGAGTAAATCTGCTTATGTACTCTCTCAGTTATCAAAAAGGTGAATAAAGATACGTTACTGGTAGCATATCATGGACTTGTAGCTTCTGTGTTGCGATATGCTGTAATTTTATGGGGACAGTCGACAGACCGTGTCGTAGGATACAAAAAAGATGTGTCAGAGCAATGTGTAATATAAAAACAACTGATAGCTGTAGACCCTATTTTAAGTCTTTAAAAATACTTACCCTTCCCGCATTATAAATATTGGAAACTGCGTTGTTTGTGAAAAGAACACACAATTATTTGAAAAAACATCTTCCACTAAAAAAACCATTACGTGCCCAATACGTAAATAAACTGTGTAATCTTAAATGATGCGGTCTTACCCGATTGATGCGAAAAAGTTTTTTTGGTATGGCACCTAAAGTTTTTAATTAAATTCCTGATGACATAAAAAACATGACATTATATACATAATTATGTTTAAAAAAGCTCGTTTCAAATTATTATTTGACAAATGACAAACGAATTTTTGAACGACCAATCATTATAATAATGCATATGAAGTACTATGACTATTTATTAATTTTTATTTAATGTTTTTTTTTATATTTTTTTCTTTTCATGTATTGATTTTAAATTATTAATGACTAGCTTCTGCCAGCGGCTTCGCCCGCGTGAAGTTTCAAAATTGTCCCGTGGGATCTTACTACTGGGATAAAAAGTATCCTATGTGTTAATCCAGGTTGTAAACCATCTGTGTGCAAAATTTCATCCAAATCCGTTCAGTAGTTTTTGCGTGAAAGAGTAACAAACATACATCCATCCTCACAAACTTTCGCATTTATAATATTAGTAGGATATAATGTAATGACACCTAATGGGTCACTTATAAAGGAGATTTTTTATTTTGTTCGGGGATTAGGCTGCCCACATAAATTGTAGCATTTAATAATGAAACTTACATTGATTTCTTCCTTCTAACCTCTAGATTCTAGTGGTTAAATTAGCTACGCATCGTCTAAACGGAGTAAATGCGAAAAATCTGCAAAAACACTTACGAAAACCAAAATAAACATAAAAAGTAAATGTCGAAATAATGAAGTTGGCTGTCAATCACTAAAAAAGTTGGTATAAAACGTTCCGTGCCACATTGAATGTTTAAACCATCTATGCGATTTTAATGTAAACCTTTAAAAATAGCATTAAAAATACTCACAGTTTAACAATATTTATTTTTATGTTCTTTCTGATCCTATAATAATTATAGCAGATATAATTACCAACGGCCTACCCGTTGGTAATCATATCTGCTGCCGTACTTTTTTTTGTAAACAGAAAAAAATGCCTCTATTCACGTAAGTATTTGCTGTCAAATGACATTGACCACAACGAATGATTTGACTCGCAAAAAAATATCATAACATAGCTTATTTATTATGATTTTAAGATTTCGTTTACATTTCTACGTAATATTTCGTTTAATGCCATAGTAAAAAACTTTTTTGCAAAAAATAAAACCGACTTCAAAAAAAACAAAAAAGTGAAAAATAACTTTAGCTTCTGAAGTCGGTGACCTTTGTTTGATTGCTTTAGTTATTTTGTCACCGACTTCAGAAGCTAAAGTTATTTTTCACTTTTTTGTTTTTTTTGAAGTCGGTTTTATTTTTTGCAAAAAAGTTTTTATTTTTCACTTTTTAGTGGTTCACAGGTGCTTGATACATGGAAAGTGCATACCGTTACAATTACAACAAGCCCAAACACGACTATGGTACATTGTCTCATTATGGAGTTCCGTGACTCTTGGCTTCATCATCAGATCTGATGGTAGAATGGTTCTTATCAAACGCAAATGCTTCACTTGTTGTAGAAAATACCAAAATCGCAACACGTTTTCAGATAAAATTTGAAGAGTTCCCTCGATTTCGCCAAGATTCCATCATCAGATCCCAATTTGGTGGCTATGGGACCAACTTGGAAGTATACCCTTTCAAACAAAAAAAGAATTTTTCAAATCGGTTCAGGCGTCTTCGAGTAATCGGTGAACATACATAAAAAAAAAAAAAAATACATACAGTCGAATAGAGAACCTCCTCCTTTTTGGAAGTCGGTTAAATAGTTATTATTTTTTGGTGTTATTATGAATAATAAATGCAACGACCAGGGGGGCCCAAAAAAAATCTCCTTTGTATGTCTTAATTATGACAAAACATTGCGCACCACTTAATTATGTAAACACCTAATCTAAACACCTCTGTTTTAGAAATAAACTGATTGGTTGATTGATTCGATTTCTGAGGAACGATTAAAAAATCATCCTATTTTTTCGGATTGGAAATCATCAAATGACCATAACCCTTATTTTAGAATTCGTGAATTATTATATTTTTGAACACAAAAGTCTAGACTTGACATTAAAGGTGGTCAATAAACTATTAGAATACCAGAATTCTCCAAAGTTAAACTGCGCTTGGTGATGACGTAGGCTGACATATATTTTTTTTTCAGCTATTCTTTGCTACTACCATAGGTGTAATGCATACAGTAAAAGCAAATGAATCTGTTGTAGTAGCTTGTATACCGGTAGACTATGTTAATAATGTGATAATAGCTGCAGGGTGGGAAACAGCTAGGAAACGAGCTGCAGGTGAAAACGATGTAATGATCTACATGGTTGCTCCGAATGCCAGAAATCCTGCAACTTGGAGTAAGTATGATTTAAAAACTGGCCAATTGCGAGTCGGACTCGTACACGAAGGGTTCTATCTAAACAACATAAGACATAACGGATAAAAAAATCGCGTTTGTTTTATGGGAGCCTCCGTTAAATATTAATTTAATTTTGTTATTAGTTGTAATAGCAGCAACAAAAATACATCATCTGTGAAAATATTGTCTGTCTAGCTATTAAGGTTCATGAGACAAATCCTGGTGATAGTCAGGGAATACCGTTGGTTACCTTTCGGGTACGAAACCAAAACAGTCAGATAATGATAAAATTTTCAAAGCGACTAAGCGTGAGTCATCCATTTATTTTACGTTGCCCTAGGACAAGACTGAAAACCAAGATGATGATGGGGATAAAGCTCACGAGAGCAACCCAGATGTCAAACCAGTTGACAACTGTGAGTCTTCAACAGCTACATCTATTTGGGCTCTACTATCACCAATATTGTGGGGCTGTTCCACCAAGATTTGACGACGACGCGCCATAAATCGATCGTCTGCACAAAATCTGGAGAGACCAAAAAGTACCAAATTACGAGTATGCCTCATGAACTCCTTGGTTTTCCCGAACTTCCGCTATGGAGCAGAGACATGGACATTGCGTATGCAAGATTGACGCACTTGAGATGTGGTGCGGGAGGCACATGAGAAGGATTTCCTAGACCGCTCATCGGACTAACGTATCAATACTCAATGAACTCAATTTTAAACGAAGACTGTCGTCGATTGTGCAATTACGAATTCTCAGATTCTTTGGACACGTTACCCGCAACAATGATTCCACGGAGCGTTTGGTAATCCAGGGCAGAGTCGAACTGCCGGGGTTGCGGGCCTGTTCGAAAGAGATACCGCGGCCCCGGAACATAAAGGGCGAGGAAGGAACATGGATGGGTTTTAGTCAGTAAGAGTCTGACACTCCCTCCCGCTCCGCCCAGAGTGGGAGAAGACATTTGATGATTTCTCATCTCAAAAAAAAAGAAAAAAAAGGGCAGAGTCGAAAGCAGGAGACCACGAGGTCGATCACCAACCTGATAGACAGACTCCATCAAACAGTTGTGGGCGACCTCTCATGACCACGACCACTAAGTCAAGAGTGAACGACTAAGAAGAAAAACAAGACGTCAGTCACTGACTTTTTTTCTTAGTCACTAGCCGGGGATCGTGGAAGGCGCACTAGTTGACATGATCCCGGTACAATTATGGGAAGGGAGCACCAGGGTGGTTTTTAGTCGGTTAGGTTAGGAAGAATAAATTAAAGTGTGTTAATTTGTGTCAAACCTGGATTTTCTCTAAGACATAGCGCTACTTTAGCTTTGGTTAACATAGCGGACAAACGAAAAGTGGATTGTAAAAAGAGAGGTTGTCAGTATTTCCTTGTTAGAATTCAGTTAATCCTTTTAACATTACTAAGAGGTCCTACTCAGCAAACTCTTAACATATCTTTAACGGCAATGGATTGGTATCGTAGTTACCTGTGTCACTTTGCAATCTGCATCACAGCGTGTTTGCTGACTGAGGTACAAACCAAAAAAATAATACAAATAAATAAAATGTTGATTTTCTATGTTGTAACTTTTATTACTATGTTACCCAGGGTATTTGCAAGATGCCATAAGTACTAAGGGTAGAGACTACCAATCACCGATGTCAGTAGCATACCCATTCAACGTGAACACCAACAATTCTTTTCTTTTCTGGTTATACTCGTGGATATTGCATCTGATTCCTGCTTACATCGCGGATGGAATAAGTGTCATGCTTGGAAACAAGAGAAGGTATTTAAAATCTACGTCTACATTATCTACACTATTTAATAATAATGTTTTTATTTACTTGTTTGTTACGGTTTAACTCAACAAATGCTCAACCGATTTAAAAAACTCTTTCACCAAATATAAATAAATATATTATAAAGCTACATTTTTACGAAGTAACAAAGGCTATAAATTATGTTGCTATTGTGACTGCCCGTCACACACACCTAGTTATTAATTAAGCTTATATTTTTTTTTATTAATTTTTAAAACAACACAAACGGCATCTGCCAATTACAGAGCCATAGCATTGCTATTTTATTATTTGAACTTGACAGGGTACCGTCACTATTAAGACATTTTGTCGGGGGTTTGTTTATTTTTTTTATTATGCCACCCAAGTTTTAAATAATTTATAATGATAACTATGGTAAAAACGCCGGTCGATGATCAAGGGAGATTTGCCGATTTCCGTGAATCCCAAACTCATCGATGTGTTTATCCCGACCGTCCTAACCTACGGTGCTCAGACCTGGTCACTCGACTTATGGCAAAAGTTCCGCCTTGGGGTCTGCCGAAAAGCAACGCAGCGCAGTACCTATCCGAACGAGTCACCTCTTTTTAGGCTCGCCTTGGCGGCACCGTTATCCTCAGGCTGATGATCTGCACCTGTATTCACAAACGCTCGGAATGAATTTAATTTCGACAAGTCGTATGTCCATCCTGTTTTAACATCGTTCGTTTGCATAACGAAAACGAGCGAGATAGACACGAGTTTCCGAATCGAAATCGAATCGAAGCGTTGTGAATATGGGGTCTGGACGCGTTATGTATTTGTTTTGTATAGATTTAATACTTTTTTCAGTAACCTTGAATGTTCCACTGCTGACGTAAAGCCTTCCAGGCGCTCTTCTTCTGTGCCACCTTGGAACATTGCCTCTATGATGCGCGTTTAGATCATCACGTCACCGCTTTCTAGGCTGGCCTCGGCAGCGCCGTCTATCCTTAGGCACTCATCGTATTGAGACCTTTGCCCAGCGGTTGTTGCGCTTGCGGCCCACGTGAATCCAATTTGAGCCTGGCAGCGTTTTTGCCCACAATTACTGTATTTCCTGTTTTGGAGCACACTATTGTGTTCCTTATTTATGTAAACTCTTTAAACCCAGAATGCTCCGTCACTTTTTGGCAGACGCCAAGGTGGTATTTTTGCAATAAGTTGAGTGACTAGGTCTGAGCACCGTAGGTTCGGATGGGCAAGATAAACACATCAATGAGTTTCAGCTTCCAGGAGATTGGCAGATCTTCTTTGAACATCGACCAGTAGCGTTTTTTATTATAATAATCACTATTACTTATTTAAAATTTGGGTAGCATAATAAAAAATGTTTACATCCATAAGCTCTATTTAACTGTTGCGTTTATATTAGTTGGCTGGCAAAAAAATATTGCCCCAATCTGGGTGACCTCAGATATTTTTTGGTTGAATAACATCTCGGTGAATTCAGTTACGATTTAGGCGTAATAATGAAAAACGTTTATTTCAATAAGCTCTATTCGATTGTAGTGTTTATTTTAGTTGACCGGCAAAAAACATAATACCCCAATCTGGGTGACCTCAGATTTTTTGTGGTTGAATAACTTCTCGGTGAATTGAGTTACGACTTAGGCGTCATAATAAAAAATGTTTATTATGGTGGGCTCTATCCAAATAATAAGTTTATTTTGCTTGGCACTTTTGAAAATAGCCCAATCTGGGTGATCTCCTTTGCCGAGCTATCACAATTTTCACGCATGAAGTCACGAGCCAATAATATTATATTAAGATGTTTAAAAGACGAAGAAACTGGTGGTCGCAAGCAAGACTGCTGATCATGAAATCTTGGGTCCCGTTTGCAGGTCAGACACTGTTATTAGGTGTTGCCCTATTAATTCCTCAGCAACAGCCTCATAGTCTGGATTAATAATAATAATAATAACCAAACCGGAACCCAAAAATTATAGACCGATTACCTGTCTCCCGACGGTCTATAAAGTTCTTACATCTATTTTGAGAGCTAAAATCACTAAACATATTGACGAAAATTCTGTTATGTCAGCTTCTCAGAATGGATGTAGGAACGGGTCCCGTGGTACTAAGGAGCTACTCCTCATTGATATGGCCATAAGCCAACAGGTTCGCCGTTCCCGAAAGGATCTGTCGACATGCTGGATAGACTATAAGAAGGCCTACGATTCGGTGCCACATACATGGCTTAGGAGGGTGCTAGAGTTGTATAAAGTTGATGCAACTCTGCGCACTTTCCTAATGTCGTGTATGGGGCAATGGAGGACAGTCCTTCGCTATCCAGGATGTCGGCAAATTCAGAGGAATAGCGAGCCGATAAGGATAGAGCGAGGTATATTTCAGGGCGATAGTTTGAGTCCACTTTGGTTCTGCTTAGCCTTGAATCCTCTGAGCACACTGCTGGAGGATTCAGGTCTAGGCTATCGGTTGCGGAAAGATGGTCGGGTTATATCTCACCTCCTTTACATGGATGACTTGAAACTCTTTGCCCCCAACGATTTTCAACTGATGGAGCTACTGAAGGTAACTGAAACCTTCAGTAGCGCCATCAGGATGGAATTTGGTGTGGACAAATGTGCGGTCATGCATGTAAAGCGAGGGGAGATTGTGGAGTCTGTGGGAACCCAGCTCTCAGATTCCATAAATCTTAGATCCCTCTCAGCAACCGAAACCTATAAGTATTTGGGTATGTCGGAAGCGCTGGGCATCAGTGTGGCTGACATGAAGCAATCGTTGAAGGAGCGCATCTTTGGCCGCCTGAAAAAAGTATTTAATAGTCTTTTATCGGGCGGAAATAAGGTGCGTGCCTTCAACGGTTGGGTCATGCCGGTTTTGATGTACTCTTTCGGCATACTCAAATGGACTCAAACAGAACTAGACGCCCTGGATACGAAGGTCCGTAAATTGTTGACGGCATATCGAATGCATCACCCGCGTTCTTCGGTAATGAGACTGTATATCCCGCGGAAGTGTGGGGGTCGAGGCTTTTCAAACGCTAAGACTCTCCACAATCGTGAGATATGCAGTCTCAGGGAATGTTTCCTAGCAGCCGACGTGGGGATGCATCGAGATGTGGTCGCGATGGACAAGGGCCTCACCCCGCTCTCCTTGGCTAAAGAGAACTGGCGCATACCTGTAGTATTTACTACTGATGACCGCAGGAAAGAATGGCAGAGCAAGGAGCTTCACGGGCGCTTTTACCGGGCTCTTCATGGGCCCGATGTAGATTTTCAAGCGTCCGTGTCCTGGCTACGATCTGGGGACCTCTTCGGAGAAACCGAAGGTTTTGTCTGTGCAATTATGGATGAAGTTATGATGACGAATAACTACCGGAGATTTATTGTGAAGGACGGTACGGTTGACATATGTCGGGCATGCCACCGTCCAGGCGAATCAATCCGTCACATTATCTCCGGATGTTCTCGTCTAGCTAACGGAGAGTACTTGCATAGACACAACCTTGTAGCTAGGATTATCCATCAGCAACTTGCTCTAAAATACAATCTTGTGGAATCGGAAGTGCCCTACTATAGGTATGTGCCCGACCCAGTTCTCGTTAATGGCAGTATCACACTGTACTGGGATCAATCCATCATCACTGACAGGACTGTTATAGCTAATAGACCTGATATAGTGGTGATGGATCGATCAGAGCGGCGCGCAATGATTGTTGACATAACGGTCCCGCATGATGAGAACCTCGTGAAAGCCGAGAAAGATAAACAAATAAAGTATCTTGACTTGGCTCGCGAGGTTGTCGACATGTGGGAAGTGGACTCAGCAATCATTGTGCCGATAGTAGTGTCAGCGCATGGCTTAATTGCCAAGAGCCTCGACCAACACCTGAGGAGGCTCTCGTTAGGCAGCTGGATCAAGGGCTTGATTCAGAAAGCGGTACTCCTGGACACGGCCCGTATCGTTAGGAGGTTCCTCTCTCTGGAGCCCTGACCGCCGGTAGCTTGGACCCTGTTCCCGATACCGGTGGGCTACAATTTTTTATATTTTTAAATGTTTTTTTATATATGTTTTATATCAATATTTAAAAATGTAAAAAATTTGTTGCATAATTGAATAAAGGGAATAATAATAATAAATTCATTTATTTACTCTCACAATGGTTTTGTAGCACATAACAGTTAAGAACTATACAAATTCACATTGTGAGAGCTGGTGCCTGAAGTAGCTTTTAAGAAAAAACCTGTATTACAGGTCACCAGGCCCCACTTAGTGGCATCATAAATAGAACAGCAGAAAGCATGTACCCGATGGATTTGTGCCCGAATGATAGCAACAGGCCCTCTATTACATGAGGCTATAACATAGCTGGTCAATGTGAATGTATTATTAGGCACACCGCTGCCTAACCTTATGACGATTACAGGCATGATGTTATGTAAAAATAATGTGACCTTTTCATTTTTCAGATATGTGAAACTTGCCAGGAGAATGTACACAATGTCAACGGTATTAAGCTACTTTATTTGCAACCAGTGGAATTTTGATGACCAAAATACGGCAGCTCTATACAACAGTCTCTCAAAAGCGGATCGACAAATTTTTAATTTTGACATAAAAATAATAGACTGGCCAGAATATTTATTAACACTTACCACTGGCATTAGAAAGTACATATTGAAAGATGGTTTAACGGGCACAATATATGCAGTTAGAAAACAGAAAGTTCTAAAAGTTTTAACTTTCATAATTTTACCTTTATATTTCTATTGTTTGTTTAGAATTTTGTGTTTTGCTCTGTCTGTGTTTATGTTATTTTGGTAAATTATTATTAATTTGAAGGAAACAAGAAACGTTGTAAAAGAAACAAGTCAACGTTTAAGTTGCAATTAAAAAATAGTTTCTCCGAGTACGTACTATACTTTTTAATAAAAAATATAGACGTCAGCTGCAGTATTCATTTAACTCCCCTAATTATTGCAATAGTAGTACCTATTTGATGTATTTATGGTAAAAACCATTTTTTTTTTTATTCATATTTGATACATTATTGTAACACTTTTAAATATCTAATCAAACAACATTAAAAATACTTTAAAATATTGTAATCTGCCGGGTGTTGGGAGTGGTTTTGTCTTCCCTTTCACTGCTGGATCAAGCACAGCAAGAAAAGAACCGAACAACGTTATTTTAACCCTAAGTAGTTTCTTGCCAAAGAACTGGGCTCAATTCTGCTATTTTTGTTAATTTGTCACTCTAACACGATACCATTCCCATCCCATTATCATTTTCCTTAAAGATCGTAATCTGCTAAATTCACAGTGGTCGGTCATTAGTCGGTCAAAGGTCTCGTAAGAAAACTATGTTTTAATGGCATTGTCGTATTGCCATTATTATAAAACCCTTAGTACAAATGGTTTTCGAAATGTACTTCTAAATGCGAACATTTATTCATGTCAAATTTAATTATCTCGAATGGTTTACGAAATCCACTAGTAAATGCAAACATTTATTCATGACATTTCTTTCAATAGAGTGTCAGTGGTTGGCCATTGAGAAGTTATAATGGCGGCATTATGTTAGTAGATTAACAAACTTGTCCAAACTTGACAGAACTTGACCATTATGAAATCAATGATCGACTATTTTGACACTATTTTATTAGCAGAATCGAGGCCCTGGTATTACTCGTAGAGCAGTGCATTTCCTACTGACTTTAAAATTCATTTGTTGAATGTTTTGTGCAATGTAATAATGAACCATATGTAACATAACATCACGCTTGTAATCCCCGAAAGAATAAAAAAGAAAAATAATAATATGAGTATATTAGGTACACATGGGCCAGTTAACACCGAGACGCAACTTAATAGAACGACTCAAAATATAACTTTATTTACTATACGAAAAAATAAACTTTCCATTGTGAGAATTCAGCGCAGTGCATCGCGTGGCATTGCGTCTCGGTGTGTACTTACCCTAATAGTACACTCACATAAACTCAAAGTCAAATTCTGGTACACCTAATAGTACACCCGCGCCCAGACAGGCCTTAACTGGCAAAATGTGGGTGTCTAGTGGTCGTAAGCACAACTGCTAAGTGATGAGGACCTGAGCCCCATTCCCAGGTCGGGTCAAGTGTTATTGGGTTTTTCTATGAGGAATTTCTCAGAAGCAGTCACGGAGATTGTATTTGTGTCCGTTTGCCGGCAATAAGCTCGCCCCCAATAATTTAAACTTTTAAGTATTCATCAGCGGTTTCAAATTTCACCCGTCCGAAGATGACCCCAAAATGCAAACAACGAGCAACCCTATCATCTTACATAGCAAAGTTTCAGGATAACTCGTAAATAGATCGTAGGGTGCACACGGTAGACCGATCCCCGAAACAGGAGCTTGTAAAGGCTGAAACTGTTACCCACGTGCGCAGAACGTTGAAGGATGAAGTATGGAATTGAGTTTTTGGATGTGGCAGTCGTTAGTTTTCGGTGAAGCTGCGATTTTTTAAATCATGAAGTAAGTCAGATTTTGTGCAGAGAAATCGTACACTTTCTCATGTTTGATATTGATTAACAGTAAAACAGTTGGTGTTAGGTTTTTCCATCAGGAATTTTACAATAACAGCCAAATCTTACAATACTTCTTTCGCAATAACAGATTCTTGATCAGTGCCCGGTAATTGCAATAGGTTTGCTTCCTATGATATGGAACTTAGACTTTATTGGCAAAATGTGTAAGTTTTAGGGCTGAATTCGTGTCGTACTGACGGTTGATCGTAACATCAACGTCGCATCAACATGGTCGGTCGCCGCTGACGTCATAGCGTCGCCGTATCACTACATATTATAAAACAAAATCACCCACCGCGTCTGTCCCTATTTATGCTTAGATCTTTAAAAGAGTGATTCAAGAGGAAGGTTTTTAGTATATAATTTGCGGGCTGGCAAAGTCACGGACATCAGGTAGTGGTGCTATATAGAACAATGTAGACTTGTACGCGACCGACCGTGCGCGACCGACCGTCGATGCGATAAGAATTCAGGCTTTAGCCCTAGCAAATGCCTAAACCTTAATTTCCTAACTGTTCCGATATTATAGACTTTGTCATATACACTATATTATCTTTGATCATATACACGGTGAATTATACACGGTATACAAGGGAAAGTAACGGCCCGACTTACCATGAAAGAAGAAAATTCACATCGGTAGAAATTTTACATCGGTCGTTAAAAAAAACAGGTCAAACAGTACTTCAGTTTTTTTTAGAATTTAACGGTTACATACAGAACATACATACACACATATACACACTACATACAGAAAAGAAGAAATGAATAGAAAAATAGGTACGTTTAATAAAATACGATTCGATGAAATACTATACGTCTCTTTACTAAAAGTTATAGATCAGTAGCTGGTTGAATAAATCTGCCGCATCTATTCATTCACACATGCAACACCATAAACATTTGCTTGCAGCCCCCAACCGGCCAGCTCTTTAAATCTAGATTGGGACTCGAACCCGGAACCTTTTACTCCTCTGCTGACACAGCGATGCCGTTGAAATTTTAAGCTACACCACTTTGTCTGTGGTGTGTTTATTTGGTTCAATAATCTTACCTTTGATGTTTCTAACTGTACGACCGTATTGAGGACTCAATTCTGCGATTCGAAAACCTGAATTTGAAGACTGACTTGGCTAACCTGGTGAAAGACTTTGAAGTTTATTTACTACTAGCTGACCTACGCAACTTTGTCTGCGCCACATAAGAGAGAAAAAGCTCACAAAGGGAACAAAATTTACCCCTTTTTGCAACATTTTTCATTTATGCTCCGCTCCTTTTGGTCGTAGCGTGATGTTATATAGCTTAAAATTGCATAAATATATTTTTGTAATTCCTCTGCTCTTAAAACATAGATGCAAAAGATTGTGAGGAAACTGAGCAATACTAGAACCAAAAAAATCGAAGACAGGTGGGCTGCAACGTGAGAGTCAGATGTCCCACATCTGACTCTCACGTTGCAGCCCACCCTAGCTGTGTACTAGTTGTGAGAGCATACGGAAATCCCACCAGTTATGTATAATTACAACTTGAACTTATGTTAGTCAAGTCTTGATGTAAATTCTTAACGGTGTTGTGTGCTTCTTGTTCAGTGCTGCACTTTGAATAATGAGAAAAGTTCCGCAGTATTGTGCGACAACCACTATGTTAACTAACGTTAACTGTGCTGTAAGGGAACTGGGTTTGTACGCTTATTTATTTCTTATTACCTGTACCTACTCACGACTTTGTTGATTAAACTGTTTATTTCCATACCAGGAAAATTGCAGGTTTCTATACAGGGTGTAAATCACCTCATCACAAAGCCGTTAACCAAGCATTTTGTACATCAAACTAAGTAACTTTACGCAAAAATTATTACTGGGAAACAACTTTTTTTTTTTGAGGTTATAGATCATGTTTTGTGGTAAAACTCGATGTAACGCACTTAAAACATTAAGCTGATGGATGGGTTGAATAATGTGGGGGTCGTGAAGGTGTTAAAAGTCAAAATCTTACAAAAAAAAAACTAAGATTTAACAAAAAACTTGTCAAAAAGTTGTAATTTTGACCCCCCATATCCATATCTCCGTAACTAGTAGGTTCCCCGATATGGTGTAGAACAAAAAAAATAACGCAATGATAGGGAGAATAAGTGCCTTTCGGCTTCGTGAAGAATCTCCTGGGCTCACGAAGCATGGTAGTAGGTTTTTTTTAGATCCGACATAGCCCTCCGCTCACCACAGACGGAGGTTATCCATGAAGAAATCCCCCTTAAAAAGGGTCTCTATAATGTTTGTGCACGTTACCGTCTGCTTAAAGACTAACCTGTTTCGTAACCTTGATTGTAAGGCCTCCTTCTAGGGCTCTAAATAACTTAAAACTAAGTGACTATACGCTAAATTTGCCTCCTGGATGGTATGAACTCCGGCTTAGGGCGTCGCTAAGGGTGGTTAGCAAGGGATAGGTTGGATCGGACCGAGGTATTTCTCAGCTCACCAACTATGTACTTTTACTTTGGTGCTATTTTACTGAAAAGAGTAATAAAAACAAAAACAAAATATTCTATTTCACATAGGTCTACGATCTTACATGGGCACATAAAAGACGTCGAGAAAAGGTGCACGGGTCGGGTCGGCCGTTTCCTATGGAGAAGAATCTGCAAGATACTCCATGGCTACTCTTAAATGTGCAGCAATACAGAAAAGTTAACAAGCATTTAGATTACAAACGAAAAGCAAGATAAACAAGTTAACAAGCATCTATGGATCTACAAGGTCACACAATGTTCACACATTCACGAACGACAGTTAAAACAATCTATACAAAAAAAATTGCAAATCAGATAAAATAAATATGAATTCATATTATTTAACTAGCTAATGCCCGTGGCTTCGTCCGCATGGAATTCGATTTTTGTCCTTGCGCGAAATGTATCCAGTATAAGCTTAATACCAAAGCGTGAAGGAGTTACAAAAACATACACACATACAAACTTTCGCCTGTGTAATATTTTTTTTATAAATAACCTATATTGTCCCACTGCTGGGCAACGGCCTCCCCCATAGTCTTGCACTCCCCTTTACGTGCGGCTCTCTCGGGCCAATCTCTCACAAACGCTTCCATGTCGTATATTAGTGTTAAATAAATGACATATAATTAATATCCATTAACTCAGTTGACTCCCACGTCAAAAGTTTATATTCCAAACATAATAATATCGAGATTGTTTTTGTAACATTTTTTTTCCACAGATCTATAAAAAGACGGCAGAATCACTTATTCATCATAAACTTTAACAATGAACTTATTTAATTCAAGACAATACGAATGAACTCAACTGAAAACAAAGTTTGACGTCGAAAAAATCTGCAAAAGAAACTTTTAATTTTCAATTAATTGATACAATTTATGTTTCAAGATACAAAAGAAATACCAATGAGAGATTCGTAAATTGAATTTGAAGTTAAAGATAATGATCATGTTTAAAATGAAAGCATTTTATAACTGATTTTTAAAAAGAAAAACGCAATAATATAACATTAGGATTGTAATTTTAGAAGAATAAGCAGAAGAGTAACGATAGCCACATTTATGTTTTCAAGTTTATGTTTTCTGCACCAATGCAAGAACACTAAGGATACTCCTAGCGAAGCCATTTTTTATACAGGAGGCACCTGCTTGAATTAACAACAATATGATCAAAAAAAAATACTAAAAAGTGAAAAATAACTTTAGCTTCTGAAGTCGGTGACCTTTGTCTGATTGATTTTTTTTTGTCACCGACTTCAGAAGCTAAAGTTACTTTTAACTTTTTGTTTTTTTTTAAGTCGGTTTTATTTTTGCAAATAAACTTTTATTTTTCACTTTTTAGTGGTTTACATGTGCTTGGTACACATGGACTTAAGCCCGACGACTCATGTCGACCAATATTTAAAAAACTTGGTTTGTTACCGTTACCGTCGCTTTACATTTACGAAATATGTGTTTTTGTTATGAAAAATAAGCAACTATTTAAGACTGCAAATGATGTAAATCCTCGGAATCGACGAGATCCATATAAACTAGTGTTAAATGATTTGCCTAGACTGTCTAAATACAATAGTAACTGCTTGGCAATGTGTGTGAGCATTTATAATAAAATACCAAGGCATTTCAAAGCTTTAAACACAAAATTATTTGCAATAAAATTTCATAAGTGTTTAATCGAGTGTAGTTTTTATAGTTTAAAAGAATTTATAGATAAAAAATGTTGATGTTTTTTTTTTTTAAGAAAAAGGTTGTTGTTGCTTAACTTGTTTTTTAAAATTTTGCATGCTATGTGTTATCTTAGCTAAACATGCTTGTGCCTCAATTTGTATATAACACCCTTGTATACCATGTTTAACGCAAATAAATATTCTATTCTATTCTATTCTATTCTATACCATTACAATTACAACAAGCCCAAACACGACTAGAATACATTGTCTCATTATTGAGTTCCATGACTCTTGGCTTCATCATCAGATTTGATGGTAGACTGGCTCTTATCAAACGCAAATGCTTCACTTGTTGTAGAAAATACTAAAATCGCTATACGTTATCCTATAAAAATTGAAGAGTTCCCTCGATTTCGCCAAGATTCTATCATTAGATCCCGACTTGGTGACTATGGGACCATTTGGAAAGGATACCCTTTCCAACAATTAAAGAATTTTTCAAATCGGTTGGCAAACGACGGAGTTATGCGCGAAAAAACATTAAAAAAAAACAGAAACATCCGAATTGAAAACCTCCTCCTTTTTAGAAGTCGGTTAAATATGAACCAACTTTATTGTCATTTTTGCGTTAATTTTTGTACTTATCTGTTGACTTATCTGTTGAGACTTGCTATTAAATTAGCAATTTAAGTATATATATTTTTTATTATATTGCCATGAGTCTATAAGCTTTGATCAAATGTAAAAAATAAAAAAGTATATTTTTACAAATGAAAAGTATCTATGTAGTAAATCAACTATCTGGTGCCCACGACACAAGCCTCGTTGCGTATTGTGGCACTAGACGGCGCTGTGTATAATTTCCAGCGATCATAATATTTTATTTCGCCAATAACGATCAAGTAACATTTAAGATGATCGTATTGTCACCAACCGGGCAAAAATCCAGGAAACGTGGTTGCTACTTATGGAAACACCCAATAAAACTTCGCCAGACCAGGGAATCATCGAACCAAGGACCCTTTTCTCAGTAGACGCGCTTGTTACCACTAAATAAATAATTAAATATCGCTGGACATTACACACAGCACCATCGAGTGCCACACTAAGCAAGGCTTTGTCGTGGTCACCAGACGGTTGATATACTACATATTATATACTTTTTGTTTGTAAATATATACTTAATATACATCTAAACATCCATGCCTCGGAAACAAATGTACATGCTCATCACGCAAACATTTGCTTCTATCGGGATTCGAACCCGGGACAATAAGAACGTAAGGCAACCTCACTGCCGCTGCGCCATTCGGGTCGTCAAGTATAACATTGTGTAATTTAATGATTTTATTGATTTGTAATACTCATCATCACGAACAATTTTTGCAGTGAGATCGAACCTGAAATCGATTATTATTAACTGTTTTCTACATTTTGTCAACAAGCAAAACGCAACTGATTTTTATTTGAAGTTAGGGCCACTCATTGTGTATAGTGTGTTTTTATACCTGTAATGTGTATGTTCATTGTACAGTATAAGTAATTATATTAAAGAATATTCTGTTGATATTTATTTACCCATCATGTTTTAAAAGTTATTCATAGTCAAGAGAATAATGACCCCATTTTCAGTAATTTTAATCATACCTTGTATACCAATCAATTAAAGTATACTATGCGCTTCAGATTGAGAAAATGAGACATTTTGATAATCGTTGCTTTTAAAGATCATTTCGAAAAGATTAGCCTAATGGATTTATCCAATTTAGACTACGAATATTATTCGTAGAATTCTCTGAAAACATAGACTTCAAGTTTTTAGCCTACGCAGGGTTTCAAAAAGACTGAACTGATTCAAACCTAAATTATGCAACGTTAATTTAAATTAAGCTAGACTTTTAGTAATTTATTACAGTAGTTATTAAAATATCCACTAATTAGTTAGGTTAAAATATTTGAGATCCATCAATGTAAAACTTCACTGCTAAAAAAGGTTTCTGAATAAATAATTTAAAGTATTTCGTGTAATATAAACCCGCGAAGCGTTTCGTCCTAAATAACTACAAAAAATTTATTAACAAATACTATTGCAGGGGAAACTACTTTTTTTTGGAGTGAAATATCATGTTATGTGGTAGAACTCAACGTAACGCACTTAAACATTATGCTGATGGATGGATTGGAAACTAGTCGTGGAGGTGTTTTAAAGTAAAGCTTTTACATTTTATCCTTAACTAGCAGTTTCTCAGGTGTGGTCTAAAACAAAAAAAATATCGCAATGATGGAGAAAATACGTGCCTTTCGGCTTTGTTACGAGTCCTTTTACATCCTTTATAACTTCAAGGCTAATAACGGTTACTGAATGAAAAATTTCAACAAATTATTGTAATACAACCCGTGAGACTGGTCAGCTCTTGGTTGCCACGGCTTTTGTTTTTATTTTTTGATTACTTATTTTATTTTTGAATTGTTTTTGTTTGTTTTAACTATGGACACTTTTATCGTGCACATCTTGCTACATTGTTCTCACATAATGCACCATCTCAACAGGAATGATGTAACCAAGATTTTGTACCAACATTATGATTTAAAAGAGTGTCCATGGAGTTTCTTGCCCGTTCTTCTCCATAGAGATCTACGCTAGGGAATGGGCAACTACAGTACTTTCACAGTTTTCATGTCTTGTGACTCGGACTGTAGCTACATTTAATTTTCATCTTTGTTTCGACAATTCAAAAGCGCCTGTAACTGGCCTACTTGAAATAAATGCTTTGATTTTGATTTTGATGTTGGACGTTTATCATCATCACCTACTTCCCGAATTCACCCACTGTTGATAATCATTTTCAACCAAATTCCAAAAAGAGGAGGTTCTCAATTCGTCTGTATTTTTTTTCGTGTTTGTTACCTCAGAACTTTCGACTGGGTGAACCGATTTTGATGGTTCTTTTTTTTTGTTTGAAAACGGGTGCTTCCCGTTTTGTCCGTTTTAATTTGCTGAAGAACTAATGCTGCTCTTCGGAGATATACAACGGAACTCTTCAAAAATACTCAGCAAAGAAGATGGATCAAAATTGCCCCACGTCCTATAACAATGTGACATATCTCAAAAAAAAGATAAAAATGTAAAAAAAAATATGGCATACTTCCTAAGTTCAATTTTTTACACCTTCATATGAAAAAAATGCTATGAAAATAGTTCAGGCGCTGTTATGAAAAAATCGTTCGTATGAGTATTTATGGACCGATTAAAAAAATCCTTATTTGTTTGAAGGGTACCCCTAAGGTAATCCCACTGCCATAAAGTCAGGTCTCCGGTCTCCAGGATCTTGGAGAAATGAAAGTAAAATCTCAAAAATAAGCTTATTTTTTTTCAGTTAAGGTAAGTAGTTTTTAATACATTACATTTATTTTGTTCAATCAAACATCAACTGACGATTCACCTGATTATGAATACGTGAGAACAAACGCTTGAGCATGAATGTTTGAATACTATACTATACTTTTTGACGACGCGAATGGCGTAGTGGCAGTGTCGCTGCCTTACGTGCTTAGGGTTCTGGGTTCAAATCCCGGTAGGAGCAAATGTTTGTGTGATGAGCATGGACATTTGTTTTACCACTTAGGCGTGCGCGGAGTTCATGTTTGTATGTATAATAACAAACAAAAAAAGTATATAATTATTATGTAGTATTTCAACTATCTAGTGTCCACGACACAAGTTTTGCTTAGTGGCGCTGTGTGTTAATTTCCAGTGATATTGATTTATTTATTTATTTATAATACTTTTTTTTTGTTTATCTTCTATATTATAAAAATGAAACCTGTTTTCCGTTGTCACGACATAGCATGAAAACGGCTTGACCGATTTGGCTGATTCTTTTTTTGTTGTGTTTGTTATTGTCAGGAGAAGGTTCTTATGAAAAAAAAATGTAGTAGTAGTAGGTAGCTTTTTCCCTCTTATGTGACGCAGACGAAGTTGCGTGGGTCAGCTAGTCTATTATATAAAAATGAAACCCGTTTTCCGTTGTCACGACATAGCATAAAAACGGCTTGACCGATTTGGCTGATTCTTTTTTTGTTGTGTTTGTTATTGTCAGGAGAAGGTTCTTATAAAAAAAAAATGCAGTAGTAGGTAGGTAGCTTTTTCCCTCTTATGTGACGCAGACGAAGTTGCGTGGGTCAGCTAGTATTTTTATAAATACACTAGCTGACCCACGCAACTTCGTCTGCGTCAAAAGTACTATCTACCTACTACTACCTACTACCTACCTACTACTACCTACTACTACCTACTACCTACCTACTACTACCTACTACCTAGCTACAACTACCTACTACTACCTACCTACTACTACCTACCTACTACTACCTACCTACTACTACCTACCTACTACTACCTACCTACTACTACCTACCTACCTACTACTACCTACCTACTACTACCTACCTACTACTACCTACCTACTACTACCTACCTACTACTACCCACTACCTACCCCTACCTACCCACTACATACCGACGAAAATAATTTAAAAAAAAGAAAAAAAAGTATCCTATGTCCTTCTCCTGATTCTAAGCTACCTCCCCACCAATTTTCAGCCAAATCGGTTCAGCCGTTCTTGCGTTATAAATGGTGTAACTAACACGACTTTCTTTTATATATGTAGATTATATGGATTATATGGATGTAATTCTGAAATAAAATATTTGAATTTGAATTTGATTAAACATAATTCAATTATTACTTTGAATACTATATAATAATAATAATAATTTATCAGGCAACTAAGACCCTTATATAAGATACATTAAATATCATTAACAACAATAACAAACTAATACATATTTTTAACCTTATACTATAGCTATACACGCAGCTTTGTCGGCGTGGTGTCGCGCAACCGTCCTCGGAAGCGACGATATACACCCTTCGGCAAAAACTCCTCTTCCAAGCAGGTCTGTAGATGTGGGATTGGAATTCGAACCACAAATGACCTAAAGATGAAGTTGTGGCGCGATTCCAACTTTTTGACCCGCAGAATGAAGTTGGTCTTCACATTCAAGTACTGCACGACTTCCTCAGCTGTAGTGGAGTGATGCAGACGTGAAATGTACAGCTGCGTCGTAGGCACAGCAGTGCGCAGCAGCAAGTTGGGTCCACTCGGTGCGGCACAGGTTACGAGAACAGGGCCTCTTCTTCTTCCTTTCGCCTTTAGTGAAGTCGTCCTCATCTCTCATTCTTGGCACGGAGCATCGGATCGCAGTCAGGTCAGGTTTTTCCTATTCTGGTTTGTCTAGGCTGCGACGCATCAGATTTGCAAAAGTGAAACCACATTATTCACTTGCATTTCCTTAGCTTGCTTGCCGCGTCGCGTCACTATCGTTATTCGTCTCTCTCATTAGTGTTATTGAAGTGAAAAAACCTCTGTCGACCACTCCCTCGCGTTACCACTGACGTTTCTGTCTCATCATAATGCAATAAGTAAAAAAAAAACAACAAGAGAGTTAAAAACGAATAATCTGAAGTACAAAAATGAGCTTATTTTTGCGATTTTACTTTCTTTTCTCCGGAATCCTGGAGACCAGAGGCCTGACTTTATGACCGTGGAACTACCTTGGGGATACCCTTTCAAACAAAAAAATAATTTTTAAAATCGGTCCTTAAATACTCATACGAAAGAATTTTTCATAACAGCGCCTGCACTATTTTTAAAGCAATTTTTCCATAAGAAGGTGTAAAAAATTGAAGTTAGGGAGTATGCCATGTTTTATTATAAATTTTTATCTTTTTTTTGAGATACGTCACTTTATTATAGGACGTGGGGTAATTTTGTATGGATTGTGATCCGTCTTCTTTGCAGTGATTGCTGCAATCGCTTGTAGGTTCATTGTTTATACTATATCATGACGTAACATCACGCCAGTATGCTCTGAAGGGTACGCACATGTGTAAAATACACCCAGATTTCGAAAATGTTTGTTACCTCAGAACTTTCGACTGGGTGAACCGATTTTGATGGTTATTTTTTTATTTGAAAGCTGGTGCTTTCGGTGTGGTCTAATCATCAGAAATCAGTATCTAATGATGGGATTCTGGAGAAATAGAGAGAACTCTTAACATTTTATAGGCACACTAGAAGCGATTTGGGTAGTTTTAGGAAGTGTACTTTCTCGAAGTGATCCCATTTCAATTTGATGAAGATCTGATGAAGAACTTCGGAGATATGCAACGGAACTCCTCAATAAATTATAGCAAATGTACTGGGATTGCCGAAATCTCATATCTGTCTATTGTTTACACCAGTTCATAACCTAAAATCACGCCGGTACACTGTGAAGGCGTAAGCACATGTGAACCACTAAAAACTGAAATATAAAAACTTTTTTACAAAAAATAAAACCGACTTCAGAGAAAACAAAAAAGTGAAAAATAACTTCAGAAAAAACGCTTCAGAAGTCGGTGACAAAAAAACTAAATCAATCAATTAAAGGTCACCGACTTCTGAAGCGTTTTTTCTGAAGTTATTTTTCACTTTTTTGTTTTCTCTGAAGTCGGTAACAATGACGATTTATTGCTGCGCTTTGTGTAGTGGGTTCGATTCCCGCTCGGAACAAATATTTGTTTGGCTTTCAGGTAGTTCCGAGTCAAGTCGTTTGTCAATTTGAGTTTAAATATAATTATGTAAATGCTCCCACGATGCATGAGATATTCCTAGTGTGAGGCAAAGGTTTCAATAAAAAAATAGTCTTAGTCAAGTCTTAGTAGATAGAACATGCGTTCACATGATCTCTTTGGTTAAAAGAAGGCACAGCTTAAAACTTTACGGGAAAATATCATTCTGTGGCAAGGTTCAGTGTGAGGAGATAAATTTAAACCCACTTTGCAAAAATAACAATAAATAGTTTATTTAAACTAATAACTAGGTACATTAATGGTAACACAAAGAGCTAACTAACATAACAAATGAAATAAAGAAATAAAGTAATCTAACTAAACCCTACCGAAAACCCTAAGCGCACCGTGCCCTGTACGTCAGTAATGTGGATCACCAACACCACCTTCGCACAGTGCAGGCGCTAATCTGAACTCAGCAGGAAGCGGGGGCAAACGTGACCGACCTAAGTCGATGCGGTGTGTACACCCAAGTCGTGCCGAACTCAGACTAATGATCCATAGCCCGGGCGGCGCTTATAAAGGCGGCCAGGAGCGCTGCGGTGGGCCGTGCGGTGCGGGGTAGTGATGACGCCCGCCGTGTTCACGTGCGCGCGAGTGTTTCTGCCGTGGTTGGGTGTTTGCCGCGTTACAATCTCCCCCTCTGGTCCCGAAGACGTCCCGACGAGGGGACCAGTGTTTCAGAGGCTGCTGTCTGCTTTTCTGGGCCTACCGCGTCTGCGCAAAGGTCTTTCAGGATTAGGCACATCGTTGCCGGAGCCCTGGAATGGGCTCAGCGCGGATGTATGGTAAATACCCAGAGGAGTTGTAGGCTGTGCTGGGTGTGCAACCTCGTAAGAACAAGGTCCATGCCGTCGCAGGATGATGTAAGGCCCGTCACGACGTGGAGCCAGCTTCGCTGTTTGGTAGCGAGCTGCGCTGCTCTGGACATTGGCCGCAACCATGACGCGATCGCCGGGTAGGTAGGAAGGAGCTGGACGCCGATGTTCATCTGCTGCCTTCTTCCTTGTTTCTTCTTTGTTCTCTTGCACTTCTCTCGTTCGGTTAAATGTTTCTGCTAACAAAATAAGTTTTGGGGTTATTTCGGGGATAAAGTTCTCCGATAAAGCTATCTGATGAAGGTCGTGTTTAACATCATCGAAGGTCCTTAACTCTCTACCGAAGGTAAGATATGCTGGGCTAAAGCTCGTGCTGAGACAGTGCGATGTGTTCATAGCATATCTTATGCTAGGGAGCCTTTCTGCCCAAGACCGATGATCACCTTCTACGTAGATTGCTAGCCGTGTTTTCAAATCTCGGTTCTTCCTTTCGACAGGGTTGGCTTCCGGATGGTATACAGGCGTAAACGAATGTTGAATGTCCAGACAGTAAGTGAGTTTTTGCATGACTGAGCTGATAAACTGTGTTCCATTGTCGCTTATTAATCTTCGTGGAACGCCAAAACGCAGAAAGACTTCATTTAGTAAAACCGTTGCACAAGCTTCAGCCGTGGCTTGTTCTAAAGCAAATAATTCAACCCATCGGGTTGCGATATCTTCAACAATAAAAATCCAGGCTTTTCCATCTGGAGTTGGAGGTAATGGCCCGAACAAGTCAAAGGATAAGGTTTCGAATCTTTGGTTCATTACCGTGGTCTGTAAAAGTCCAGCTGGCTTCAAATTGCTTGGTTTGTATCTTTGACATTTGATACAATCCTTGACGTAGCTTTCGATGTCTTTTCGCATTCCTCTCCAATAATATCTGGCAGCGATGCGATGAAATGTTTTATCAGCCCCATAATGACCGGCAGTGGGCTCGTCATGATATTTTGAAAGAATGGCCTTTGTTTCATGTTTTGGTATAACCAGCTGGACAGCGTCATTTTCGTTGTCTTGAAGATAGCGGTGCAACAGTCCGTTGTTCATAACGTAACCTTTGTTTGACCAATAAATAGCATCTTCATCCCGAACTGGCTTCTCCAGTGCTTCCATAATTGTTTTTAGGGCATCGTCTTTCAGTTGTTCGTTCCGAATCTCCTCTCCAGAGCGGCGGGGCATATCTACTGATACTATGCACACGCCATGGTTAACTTGGAGTTCTGGATGAGGTGGTCTTGATAGACTATCAGCAATCACGTTAGTTTTACCTTGTATATACTGAACTGTTAAATTGTATGGCTGGAGTTGCAGTGCCCATCTAGCAAGTCGTCCTGTAGGTGATTTAATAGACATAAGCCATTTCAGTGCTTGATGATCAGTGGCAACTACTACCGTAGAACCTTCTATGTAGCCTCTAAATTTTGCTACAGCCCATACCACTGCTAGGGCTTCACGCTCTGTAGTAGAATAATTACGTTCTGCTTTTGTTAATAATCGGCTAGCATATTCGACGGGATGCTCCTCGTTGCCCTCCCCCTGTACCAAAACAGCTCCCAGAGCATAATCACTAGCGTCTGTTTTTATGGTGTATGGCTTACTTATATCTGCTTGGCGCAAGATAGGGGCACTAGTTAGGCGTTGCTTGAGTTCACGGAATGCATCCTCCTGTTGAGCTCCCCACTCCCAGGTTGTACCTTTTTTCGTCAGCCGAGTAAGCGGTTGAGTAATCTTCGCAAAGTTCGGTACAAAACGACGATACCATGAACATGTTTGTAGAAAAGATTGTACCTGTCGGATATTCTTCGGCGCAGGTATGTCTAGTATGGCGGATATTTTTCCAGGATCTGTACACAAGCCTGCTTTCGTTATGATATGTCCTAGATAAGGAATCTGTTCCTCACAGAATCGACACTTTTGCTTGTTTACAACCACATTATTTTCCTGAAGCAGTTGGAACAGTCTATTTAGATCTTGCAGGTGTTGCTTGAAAGACGGCGAGAGCAGGATGAGATCGTCTAAGTAAGCCAGCAACTTCATTCCATCAAGATGTAGCTTCAATCTGTCGATAAATCGCTGGAAGGTCGCCGGAGCATTGCGCAAACCAAACGGCATACGTTTAAAGTGGTACAACCCAAAGGGAGTGACGAAAGCCGTTTTCTCCTGGTCTTCATCTCGCACTTTTATTTGCCAATAACCTGCTTTTAGGTCAAGAGTCGACATGTAAGGCGTCGGTCTTGCTTCATGCAGAAGGTCGTCTATTCGAGGTAAGGGATACGCGTCAGCTACAGTTATACTATTAAGCTGGCGGTAATCTATGCAGACTCTTGTACCTCCATTTTTCTTGGGGACCATAACAACTGGTGCAGCCCATGGGGATTTCGAAGGTGTGATAACACCGTCGTCCAACATCTGATCAATCTCTTTGCGTAGAACTTCTTTCCGCTGTTGGGATACTCTGTATGGAGGCACAGCGACCGGTTTATGGTTTCCAACTTCTATGATGTGTTCCACTAGAGTAGCTGGTTTGCCATTACCAGTGAATACGCCAGCGTGCTGTTCTAACAATCTGTTAAGTTGTACCTCTTCACTTGAGGCAGCTCCATCTATAGCAACCATAGCGATGTCAATGTTGGTTCCAAACAACTTACTACTCTGTGGAGACAGAGTAATTTCCGCGTTATTAATGCTGGACTGCGCATCCCGGAACAGTGAACCGACAAACCTCGGCGAGTAACCATTAAGCGTAGGTTCTTGTCGAGAGGGAGAATGTGGGGGCGTACAGAAGTCAATTAATACTGGCGGTCCGTATGCGTCCGCCATATTGCGTTCTTCTTCCAGCGCATTCGCACATGGGGATGGGGTCTGGAACATTGGGCTCAACATTGGCTCCAGAGACGTAATCGAGGCTAGCCTTGCAATCACCGACTCGGTTTCCTCAAGTTCCATTTGCACCGTGGACACGGATGCGCTGTCTTCATCCTCGTTATGCAGATCATATTTCTTGCCAGGTTCATCCAAGAAGTGGAACAATAGTTGCGGCAAGTTGAGAACTATGCTTGCATCTTGGATAAAGTCTACTCCTAGGAGTGTGCGATTATCATGTGTTTCGGGCAACACGATAAAAATTGTGGGGATCGTCCGGCCACATAAAGTTACAGGTACTTGTGCTGACTGTACACGTTGTCTTCGCCGTAGACCATCGGCAAGGGTTACCGTGGCTTTTTCCGAGTTAAAGGTCACTCCTTTTTGCTTTAGCACGTAGTACAGTGAAGTAGATGCGACGCTCATTTTTGCGCCAGAATCAATGTGAGCTTGACCATTGATGCCATCGATGGAAATTTTGACAGTTGGCCTAAGTCGCGTTCCAGAGGCCAATGCATAAAACCCAACTTCCCCTGCGCCTATTTTGGGTGTGTTGCACTTTGGACACTTGCTTCTGACTACACCAGGCTCACCACATCCGTAGCAGGTTATTTTAGACGTTGGCGGTGGTCTGGTCTCAGTTTTCTTGGGAGTTTCCTTAGACGTCTCGGTCTTAGCAGCTTTCTTGCGACACTCCTGCTCGCTATGGTTATAAGCGCGACAGAAGTTGCAGCGGGTTCTCTTCACTAACGGTGTGGCACCAGTGTTGGTCTGTTCGGTGGTCTGTTCAGTAGCGGTTTCTTCAATTTGACGTACTTTCACGAGAAATTCGTCAAATGTTTGCACGGAGTCCCTCGGTATTCTATCTCTTATTTTCGCATGGAGGGATGTGTATAGCAGGTCCAACCCTTGTGATAAGGTGGGCGACGGCTTTGGCAATTCCGCTATGAGTGCACGTTTTTTAGCAACAAATAGTTCTGTGGCTGTAGGACCGCTTTGTTTGTTGCACACAATCTCATTAAGTACTTGATAGGCGGGTCTCTTTGGGGCAAATGTCGTACGTAATAGTGACACAGTCTCATGCCAAGTACTGACTGTTTCTCTCACTCCAAGCCACCAAATAGCTGCATCGCCAATAAGCAGCAGAGTAAGCCCTTCTATGGCATTCTCGTCGCTAACGGACTCAATTTTCTTGTAAGTAGTGATAGTTGACAGAAACGTCTCGACCACTGTCGACTGGCGAGTCCCGTCAAAACGGGCAGTGCATGATGCAAAACTGCCTGTTTTTTGCGAAACACGAGAATTGTCTCGGTTTGCTAACACCCCTAAAAGATCCCTAAACTGATCATCTGAGAAACTGACGTTTGCCATTTGTTTATTTCTCCGGCTACGTCTAGGTAAAACGTTATAAAAATCAATGTTGATTTGCTCAATAAATAACAGTAACCTAATAAACTGCTTACTCTGAAGGAATCTAGCGTGAAGATATACTAAAGCAAAAGACTACAGAAATAATAAAACTAAACTATACTATAGAAAGCAGTTTTATTGTAATGAATTACGTAACTAATCCTGTATACTGTCTACTCCAAAACCCTAGCTTGTATATAATACAATAACAAAAAAAAATGTTTTTACCAATATACCGAAACTACTGTATATACCTACTAACAGAACTAAGATCAATCTAACAAATTAACTAATTGACAACAACAATAATGTTAAGATCTACCTACAACAAATGTGGGTACATACTACAATAAATCTACCTATGATAAAATATGTGGGTAAGAAAGCCCAAGGTGGGACGCCAATTGTGGCAAGGTTCAGTGTGAGGAGATAAATTTAAACCCACTTTGCAAAAATAACAATAAATAGTTTATTTAAACTAATAACTAGGTACATTAATGGTAACACAAAGAGCTAACTAACATAACAAATGAAATAAAGAAATAAAGTAATCTAACTAAACCCTACCGAAAACCCTAAGCGCACCGTGCCCTGTACGTCAGTAATGTGGATCACCAACACCACCTTCGCACAGTGCAGGCGCTAATCTGAACTCAGCAGGAAGCGGGGGCAAACGTGACCGACCTAAGTCGATGCGGTGTGTACACCCAAGTCGTGCCGAACTCAGACTAATGATCCATAGCCCGGGCGGCGCTTATAAAGGCGGCCAGGAGCGCTGCGGTGGGCCGTGCGGTGCGGGGTAGTGATGACGCCCGCCGTGTTCACGTGCGCGCGAGTGTTTCTGCCGTGGTTGGGTGTTTGCCGCGTTACAATTCTGTGATTACTTAATATTATTTTTGAGCTCCCGATATTCTTCCTTTCTCTCTTTTTCTCTTTTCTCTTTTTCTTCCTTTTATTCTTTATTTCATTTTTCATTTTTATTTGATAAATCCCTTAAGTTTAGTTACGAACCGTGAAAATTAAAACCAGTGTTTGAAGGTGCAGCAATTCGTGTTTGTACAGTTACGTCTAATAATATGTAAACACTTTAGATTTTTTTAAATTGTATTTCTCCTAATGTACTGATTAAAATTTTCCGTACATAGTATTCTGGGACTCATATTTTTTATGAAATAGATGCAATTTTCTAGTTACAATTGTTATTTTTCGCGAAAATAGCTATAATATTAAGGAAAGTGTATACATATTATTACACGTGACTGTACTCGTAGGTAGGTACTACCTGACAAGATCTCATTATATAGCGTGAAAATGCGTTGTTTTAACAGCCTTTAATTAGAATCTATTCTTTGCTTCCTTTCCATAATATTTTTGTATACATTGTATCTTTATTTAGGCTCTAAAGGGTGTTTATAAAGCTGAGTACCCAAAAATACGTCCCTTTCCCCTTTATAAAAGTAATTTACGAAGTTGCTCCCGCCCAGCATAATTTAACTGTTTACAGGCTTTGCAAGGGAAGCAATAAGAGTGGTTTAACAGTTTATACTTTTCATAAAGTTATTAAAAACGTACCACCCGCAGTTTTTAAGCGGTTGATAATATTATTTCTTGCCATTATTGTGGAGTTTAATTGTTACTTTTTGTATTCATTTTAATGACGGTTTTATTTTGGCCCAGCAAAATCGAAGTGAGGCAAATGACGTCTTTTCAACCGACTTCCAAAAAGAGGAGGTTCTCAATTCGCCGGTATTTTTATTGTGTTTGTTACCTCAGAACTTTCGACTGGGTGAACCAATTTTGCTTTTTTATTTGAAAGCTGGTGCTTTCCGTGTGGCCCCATTTTAATTTGCTAAAGATCTGATGCTGTTCTTCGGAGATATACAATGGAACTCTTCAAAAATAGACAGCAAATCTGCAGTGATTGCTGCAATCGCTTGTAGGTTCATTGTTTATATAAATCATGACGTAACATCACGCCTGTATGCTCTGAGTCAGAAGTGTACAATACACCCGGATTTCGACAGTTAAGTGTGTTAAGTTCCATTTATTGGGGACAAGCCCTATTACCGTGACATTTACTTCTGATTATGGGATCCATGACAAAGGATCGGAACTCTTAAATTCTTAGGAATAAATTAACGATACTTCACCGAATCTTATATAGGCTATCCGGATATTTGAGTCACCTACCATAACGTCGTTATTAACCGACTTCAAAAATAAGAAAGTTCTCAATTCAATGTTCCCCGACTTTGGAAGCTAAAGTTATTTTTCCACTTTTTTGTGTGAAGTCGGTTTTATTTTTTGAAAAAAAGTTTTTTTGTTTTTAAGGTTCATTTGCCAAATTACCAAAACGGAACACCTATATTCGTAGACCGGTTCTGAAGTCTATCTCTCACACCCCCTTTTTTTTTTTATCTCTCGTACCACTCAGAGACTGTTGGCACCACACAGTAAACATTTGGAGAGAAGGTGTCTTTTCTGAACTGCTGCACAAAAGTGATGTGAAATAATACATAATAGGGGTGGGGCGGGGGTTGGGGGGGGGTTGTATATACGTAACTGAAGGTTGAAAATCTACAGCTCTTTAAAATGATCTCGAGGTTCCTCAAATAACTTAAAAAAAAAACTAAAACTTTAACTTAATCTGCCTAGCCTTTTAACAACTATGTTGGGGTCGGCTTCCAGTCTAACCAGATGCAGCTGAATACCAGTATTTACATGGAGCGACTGCCTACTTTGACTTTTTGGGCCACTGACTACCTGTAACGTGACGACTGCCAAGAATGGACAATTGACATCCGAAACCAACCTCAACGTGCTTTCCGAGGCACGTAGGAAACTCGGTATGTAAGGGTGGTCACCCACCCACTAATGACGACCCGAATGGCGTAGTGGCAGTGAGGCTTCCTTACGTTCTTAGGGTCCTGGGATCGAATCCCGGTAGGAGCAAATGTTTGTGTGATGAGCATGGACATTTGTTTCCGAGTCATGGATGTTTATATGTACAATAAGTTTGTATTTACAAACAAAAAAGTATATATGTAGTATATCAACTATCTGGTGTCCACAACACAAGACTTGCTTTGTGTGGCGCTTGGTGTGCGCTGTGTGTTCATATCCAGCGATATTATTATATACTACCCAACTGAAAATACAATGAAAACTCACTTCAGACATAAAAATTCTGCCCAGGAGGGCGCAAGTATGTGTTTTTTAATGGAAAAAAAATCTTTCAAATCTTTCAGCCAGCGTATTATGACTAAGGGCCAGTTTCACCGGTTCCGGATAAAGTGTCGGTTAGTTATCTGATAGTTAATACTATCTACCACTTAAAGGCTGGTTATAACTAATACTATATCTACCAGATATTGCTATCCGACAACTGTGAAACCAAAAGTGTTAGTTTATCTGGCAGATAAGTTCCTAATAGACTAACCGACACTTTATCCGCAACCGGTGAAACTGGCCCTTAATGTTTTATTTATTTTCACAAATTCCGTAACCTCCCAATCCTACAGGCACCACTACTTGAGCAGCTGACGGTTGGTTCACTTATTGGTAGTATAAAATCAACCTTTGATGACAATATCAGCTGGCTTACTATGACTTTTTTATTCGTAACATTACCTCCCGGACTATATGATTGTTTTGTTGCTGGATATTAATTGAGTCTTTTGAATGACTGTTAAAAATATTGTTAGTACACTGTTTGCTGTTATAGAATCTTTTGTGTGCGAGTCCAACTTTTAGTCCATAGACTAAGCCCCTTCGTACACAAGGCTACTAATTTGATACTCAACGATTTTAGTCTTCAAGCAACTGCCGCCATACAAATCCATTGAAGTTCGTACACGAGTCGCGTCGCCGACATTATGGATTTGTATGGCGGGAATCGCTTGAAGACTAAAATCGTTGAGTCTCTAAAATTTGAATAGCCTTGTGCACGATGGGGCTTACAGCCATTTTAAATGACGTACTGTTTGGTTTCGGTAGGTTGCTAATTATGTCCGTTTGAAATTTTGCATGTCGGCGGTTAGAAACAAAACGGCACAGATTTTTTTTTAATCTAACCACCTTCAAAACAGGAGGAGGTTCTATATTTGACTGTATGTTTTTTTCATAAATAAAATGACAGGTACTTAGGTGACGAGGATAGGATTTTTTTAACTTCAAATTAAATTAAAATTATTTGTTAATAATCAAGTACATATTTATTTATTTTAGTCTGTATCTTGGGGATCAGAGTTGCACATAACTAAATTATTCGGACGTACACGGCGATTATTAACAAGATTAAACTAAAGATAACATTTCCAGCTAACTTTGTTGTTAGTAGATAGCTATAAAACGTTGCATTTTAACTGACAGTTCTACATAAGTAAGCTATAGAAAACTAGACTTAGAGCTTTTCCTGAGCGGTAACAATGGTTGTAATTTATCACTACCCTTATTAAACATTCTCATGTTGATATGAAAAATTCTAAAAAAAAAAACAAAATAAAATTCAGGTACATGACTTCTTTATTAGGCATTTAACGTACAGAAGAGTTGGGGCCAGTATCCCGTGTCAGTTCTATAAACGTATAGATTACTAAAATATCGTGGAACAATGCAGCTGAAAAGAAAAAATAGCAATATTAGTTTGGAAATGTTCTTTAAGTCTAAGACCCCGTCCAAGATCGACCTTCAGTCATCTTTTAACCAAAAGTAAAAAAAAGGAGTTGAAGACGCTGAAGATACGCAGTGAATCGGCTTTAACTTTGATAGCCTAAATCTGGGAAATGTGACACTAGAACATTTTGTCTCATACACAACTTGTTTGTATTGAAGCTTAAATTTCGGAAATGTGACACTAGAACATTTTGTCTCATACACAACTTGTTTGTATTGAAGCTTAAATTTCGGAAATGTGACACTAGAACATTTTGTCTCATACACAACTTGTTTGTATTGAAGCTTAAATTTCGGAAATGAGACACTAGAACATTTTGTCTCTTACACAATTTGTTTGTTTTGATAACAGCTATTGATTAATGTAGGTTATGCGTGATCGCAACTGTGATAAAAAAATGGCAGAAGTTAGGCCCGCCAGGCCTCATACAAAAATATTTTAAGGGGCCGGCGGAGTATGTTTGTATGAAATTCGCATCCTCCGCAGGCCTCTTAAGTCCTTTCGGGCGCGTTGTAAGACATTTTGGGAGTACTGGCGATGATACTGAGGTTGAAATGAAATCCAAAATGACGGTTGTCAAAATTCGTAGCGAGTGTCTATTTCGGGGTTTTCGGGAGTGGTTTTGATGGCGATAGTAATCCTCAATATCTTTATCAGGGCCCCCAAAAATTCTGCAAACGACACCCACCCGCCATCTTGGCATCATCACTCTATATCCATCATCATCGACAAGTCCCATGCTCAATGGCAGAACGCGATATAAATCCAAACAGTCACGATGCGAATTTGACTTCGAAGTCGATTTGTGTGTTGCTAGAACGCGTTGTACGTATCTAAAAGAGACACGACGCAAATTTTGCTTTTTGGAAATGCCACAAAACGTTGTGGTTGGTTTTTTGCTCAATGAGTGTTTCCGGTCTGTCAGCCTCACTAATATAGATTTCTTTAGGTCAAAAACATATCATAACATCACGCGTGTTGCGTAGATGAGAGGTGGGAGGAGAGGTCGGAGGCAGAGGTTTACTTAACAGTACACCCATATTTCGCTAATTACGTTTAAGTCCGATTCGCGTCGAGCTTAATGCCATCAAATGGCGACTAGTACAGACTTCGTGGCTGCTATTGAGAAATTCGTAATGGTAAAACCCAATAACACTTTATCCAACCAGGGAATTGAACCCTGGACTTCATGCTCAGCAGTCACATTTGCGACCACTAGACCACCGATACAGTTTAAAAATAAGTTCAAAAAAGTGGAAAAGAAGAAAAAGGGAGATGTAATAAGATAAATTATAAGAAAGTTACAGAAAGTAACCCACTCGCATTGATGCCTATTTACGTAGATATTAAGATTTCTAAAAAGTATTTTTGTTCGGTTAACAGATGGGTCAAGGTAGATCTTAGGCGGGGATATCAGAATCAGAATAATATTATACAACTAGACGAATAATATGAATGATCTCTACAGGTTCGAAGCCAGACAGGCGCATTACTTTGTGTCATTAATTTAATCACCAACTGCTTTCAAAACGGTGAAGGATAACATCGTGATGACATCATCATGTCCTAGAACCAAAAAATCCAAGCCTATGCAAAAACAATTTCCTGAATCAAGGTTTTGTCAGAATAATTAGTTGGTACATCGCGTAGTTATCATCATCATCATTCTTTTGCCTATACACCAATTTATTCGGGGTCGACACAGCATGTCTTGTTTGTATGTCGACCGTGCAATTTTATAATTATGGACTTTGCTTGGTAGCGGCTCGGAAGAATGAAACTCGGCTCGAGCGTGCGTCATCCTTTACCCGTCATCTCATCAGACACCTCCTTATTTATATCATCTTTCAAACCGGGGATTAACTACTATTAACCATTTTTTTTTTTTTTTTTTGGGATGGGAAATCATCAAATGACTTCTCCCACTCTGGGCGGAGCGGGAGGGAGTGTCAGACTCTTACTGACTAAAACCCATCCATGTTCCTTCCTCGCCCTTTACGTTCCAGGGCCGCGGTATCTCTTTCGAACAGGCCCGCAGCCCCGGCAGGCTTCGGCCCTTGCGGGCCCCTCCCCTTATGCTGACATCTCTCTGAGGCGCGCGTGGAACACGAACGCGCCGTCGACACGGCCCGTCGTCGTCGTTAGACGGACGGACGGCTAGCTAGCCCATAGCCAACCGTCCACAGGCCCGTATCTACGGTGGCCGGTAGCCACCACGTGGCCCCCGACGCCCGGTGCGTCTCACGCGGCGGCCGGGAAGAGAGGATCTCTCCCTCTCTCGTTCCGCCACCTCCTTTGCTAGCATGACTGCTTCGCAGAAGGAGGTGACGGCTTCCCATTCCGTCTCGCTCCGGACCATGGATTGAACCAGGGCCGGACGCGAGAGGTCGCCGCCACGAGGACACGGCGGTGCTCCGCCCACGCAGGGCAGACTTCCACCGTGTGCTCCACCGTGTCCTCCGGTCGATCCTCGCAGTGGAGACACCCGGGCGCCTCCTCCCGCCCGATTCGGTGCAGGTACCTCCCGAAACATCCGTGTCCGGTGAGGACCTGCGTCAGGCGGAAGGTGAGGACGCCGTGGCGCCTCTCCAGCCACTCCTCAAAGGCAGCAGGCGGCAGACGAGGCAGCGGTAGCACCTCAGAGGCCTGGGTTCCAGCAGCTTAACCTGCACCGAAATCCAGCCCACCAGAAGCCTTCGGCCCTCCACAATAGATTTTGCCGCCGTCACAGGGCAGCTCACCGTTACGGTTCGCATGCCCGTGGGGTCCGGACGCAGGGTGCCCGCCCTGACCTGCTTGGCAGAGCACCCCCCAGACCTAGCGACGGCGGCCACAACCTCCTCCTCTGTGACCGAGTCGTCCAGACCCAAGATGCGCAGGTCCGCGCATCTGACGGGCCTGGACACTCGGGCCTCGTCCGCGTTTAGGGACGCTCTCAGCTTTCCCAGCCAGAGCGTCAGCGGACGAGCCGCTAGTTTCTCCGGGGATCTCCAGCATCCTCGCTCCCGTCGCGGTGACTTTCATACGGAGGCCCCCGGTGATCCCGAGCTCACCGAGATTCACCGTCTCTTTTGCCTTCGCCAGCAGGTCGCGGTAGAAAACGCCACTCTTTTCCGCCTCCGGCTGTAGTGTGATCACTACAGCTGCGGTCTTTGGGGCGCGAAGCCTAGCCGCGGCCTTTTTTGCCCTGTTCTGGCGCTGCCGCTCCTGCTTACGGGCCTTTTTGGCCGCCTTCCGCCTCTTTTTCTTGTCCCCGGACACCTGCCATCCGGCTTCAGCCGTGGGAGGTGTAGGGGGTTGGGGAGGCGATGGAGTCGGCTGCGGCTGACGTGCCGCAGGCGCTGGCCCATTCGCAACTGGCGTTGGTGCAGGCACTGTTGCAGCCTGTGCCGTTGCCTTGCCCTTGCCCTTCTTCCAGCCCGCCGTTTTTTGCTTAGTCGGTGCCGCCGCCTGTTTGGCCGGAGTCAGCTTTACAGGAGGCGGGGGCGGCAGTGCAGCCCTGCCGGGGGGCCGACTGGATGGGCCCGTAGCAGGTGCAGATGCAGCAGCCGCGTACGAGACCGTGCTCGTGCCCGCGGCCGCCCTGCTCACACCCAGGGGAGGGCGCAGGACAATTCCCTCCAGGACGGAAAATCGCGCCTGGAAGGAAGCCAGCTCCTTTCGAACCAGGTCCAGAACCTGGTTCTCAACCGGCACAGGCTGGCTTGTGGTCTGCGCCTGAGCCCCACCGCTTTGAGGTGCCACGCGGGGGCCAGGCTCCCGCAGACTGGCCAGGTCCGCCTGGAGCTTCGCATTCTCCTTTTGGAGAAGCTCCATGGCAGCCGTCAGGCGGGCCACATCGGCCCGCAGTTTGGCCAGCTCGTCTCCCTCTGCCGAGGGAGGGGGAGGCCCCGCAAAATTGGCCTCCGCTGCCGCCATAATGGAGGCGGAAGCCGCAGGTATGGCCCTGAGTTTAGACGATGTCTTAACTTTCAGAGCCACCGTCTTTATGGCGGCTTCCACCTCTTTGGTGAACCTGGCCTTACGCTCCGCCTCGGAACCGCCAGGTGCACCCGCCTCGCTGCCAGACCCGCGGGCTGTTGTCGTGCCCGGGTGGCGCCCCTCATTGGCCGGCCTTGCCGACCTCTCGGAGGCAGAGGGCCCCCCCCCTCTTGCCTCGGATCCCCCCGCGCTTGCTGGTGGGGATCTTGCGAGCAGAGGCCATCTGCTCCTCCTCCGAGGACGACGATCGGTCGCCATCCTGCCTGGGCCGCTTTCGGAAAAACTTACTGTTCTCCGCAGCAGCCCCGGCACCCTCGCGGCGGGAGCTCCCTGAGCCTCCCGCAGCACTCACCTCACTCAACGCGGCGTCGGACTCCGACACCACGTTCCTCCTCCGTTTTGCCGTTGCCGGCGGTTTGTTTTGTTTGTTTTAAATTTTTCTCCATATTTGTTCCCACGAGTTATAAAGGAATGGTTCGTCCACCCAGGCAGAGCCTGGGTAAGCCCAATACTGTAGGGTGTGGCCGGTGCCCTACAGGGGAGGCGCTAACGACTGGACACCCTCCAGCCATTCATCCTCTCGCCGCGCCTCAGAACTTAGGATTGGGTGGTTTTTTATCTTAGAGGTAGCCTTCCTCTGGGCCAGGCGGTTAAGCCAAGCCCTCGACGGTGGCATTAGGCATGCCTCCGTTCGCTGTCCGGCCAACCCGGCTCAGCGAACCCGCCGAAAGTTGTCTCTTCTGGAAATGCTCCCAGAGGAGAGACAACGAATGCCGCTTTGGTGCGCCTGCACCTCGGCGGCATGATCACGTCCTCCGCTGTGCCCTCTGCTTAACAGAGGGTCACGTGGAGCAGGGCACGCCACGATAGTGGCGGTAAGTCCCCTCTTTGAGGAGTGGCTGGAGAGGCGCCACGGCGTCCTCACCTTCCGCCTGACGCAGGTCCTCACCGGACACGGATGTTTCGGGAGGTACCTGCACCGAATCGGGCGGGAGGAATCGCCCGGGTGTCTCCACTGCGAGGATCGACCTGAGGACACGGTGGAGCACACGGTGGAAGTCTGCCCTGCGTGGGCAGAGCTCCGCCGTGTCCTCGTGGCGGCGATCGGCGGCGGCGACCTCTCGCGTCCGGCCCTGGTTCAATCCATGGTCCGGAGCGAGACGGAATGGGAAGCCGTCGCCTCCTTCTGCGAAGCAGTCATGCTAGCGAAGGAGGTGGCGGAACGAGAGAGGGAGAGATCCTCTCTTCCCGGCCGCCGCGGGAGACGCAACGGGCGTCGGGGGCCACGTGGTGGCTACCGGCCACCGTAGATGCGGGCCTGTGGACGGCTGGCTATGGGCAATAGCTGGCCGTCCGGCCGTCTAACGACGACGACAGGCCGTGTCGACGGCGCGTTCGTGTTCCACGCGCGCCTCAAAGAGTGTCAGCAAAAAGAGAGGGGCCCGCAAGGGCCGAAGCCTGCCGGGGTTGCGGGCCTGTTCGAAAGAGATACCGCGGCCCCGGAACGTAAAGGGCGAGGAAGGAACATGGATGGGTTTTAGTCAGTAAGAGTCTGACACTCCCTCCCGCTCCGCCCAGAGTGGGAGAAGTCATTTGATGATTTCCCATCCCAAAAAAAAAAAAAAAAAAAAAAAAGGGTCACGTGGAGGATTGGTCCAAATTGGACCCCGCTCGTGATGCCAGACTCATTAGCCGTGGCAGTGCCAATCCCAAGGAATGAGAATTTCCTCTCATTCCAAGAAGAGAGACACTGGCGCGCCCGGGGTGCACCGGCCCAGCGGCTGCTGTTTCCTCCAGACGTATCGAGAGGAACCAGCAGCCGCCAGGCACACGTGGAGGACTTCTGGCATCGCACCCCACTATTGACGACCCAAATGGCGTAGTGGTAGTGACGCTGCCTTACGTTCGTAGGGTCCTGGGTTCGAATCCCGGTAGGAGCAAATGTTTGTGTGATGAGCATGGTCATTTGTTTCCGAATCATGGAAACATGTAAGCAAACATATAAGCAATATGTATAATAAGTATGTATTTACAAACAAAAATGTATATATGTAGTATTTCAACTATCTAGTGTCCACGACACAAGCTTTGCTTAGTGTGGCACTAGGTGGCGCTGTGTGTTAATGTCCAGCAATATTTAGATTAATATTTACCTACTGGGACAACAGTACTAAAATAAATAAAAATTGCTTTTATGTACATGATTTCTATATTATTTAAAATACATTTATTGAGGGTCATGATTAATAGATAAAATTTCCGGGGAGTTCGGTTCTGGTGGATCTTGGGTCAGTTTTATGAACATGACAATTACAACTACGTCGTGAAAGATTACACCTGAAACGAACAATAGCAAAATAAGTTTGAAAAGTTCTTGCAAACAGGAAGTAACCCACATAATTTTTTTTTTCGCCTATTATTCGCCATATTGAGGCGATTTGTGAGAAGACGTATACCCTAGTATTTCGCTGCCTTATTATAAGAGCTATCATTATGTGATATTCCCATTAAGGTCCATGGTCACCAAAAAGATGACGGACGATTATCTAAAAAAAGCTGTTTAAAACACATTTTTGTATGGGAACATGTCATGGTGACAGCTGTTTTTAGATAATCAGACTGTTATCTTCTCGGTGAACATGGACCTAACTCGTCTCGACAATAGCGTTAAAAAGTGAAAGCGTCAGTGTGACCCGCGAAATTCAAATTTTCTTACATTTTTTTCAATTTGCAGGGCAGTGCTAAGTTGTATGTTGATGAAAATATCGGTCGAGAAGAGTCGAGGAACGAATTTTTCACGGTCAAATTTGTTCCTCAACTCTTATGAATTTGAAGGGTTGTATTGATGATTCTGATGATTACAATTCTGTAACTACATACGTCTTACAGCCGCAACCGATAATTTGAATATCGCGGGCTACCTTAGAGCATCAGCCTTTGCAAAACTGTTACTAACAATTTATGTATCTTTAAGGTCCATGTTCACCAAAAAGATGACGTTCTGATTATTTAAAACAGCTGTTTAAAACACATTTTTGTAGGGTAACATGTCACATTGACAGCTGTTTTTAGATAAACAGACTGTTATCTTTTTGGTGAACATGGACCTTAGTTGTCCAAAATAAAATGATTTGATTTGATTTGATTAAAAAAAGGTTCCCTATGAAATATCTACACCATCTACACGGTTGAGATGTATGGCACAGCAGATTTTGATTGAAATAGGGATAACGACCGACTAAAAATATATGATTCTGTTTAGTTCGTCAGTTATATTATTATCTAAAAATATTGGACACATGTTTTTTGTTTTATCAAATTTATAAAAAAATACGAAGATAAAACGCATCAAAGATCAGGAAGGTGACGTCAGAGGCCCCCACGCTTGTGACGTCACTTTCCAGTAAAAAAATACTGAAATGTGACGTTACACGAGTTTTCGAATACCTTGTAATCGTTTGATAGTAGGTGCTCCTACCTTCTATAAAAAAATGTAAGAAAAATTCTCTAAGGGAACTATTTAAGGATATTGGTATCATGACGGTTCATTGCCAATACATCTACGAAAACATAATGTACGTCAGAAAAAATCTGCATCTTTTCGGTAAAAGAGGCGACAGACACAATTACAGTACTAGAAATAGGGACCAATTAGTTCAGCCAGGCTTTAGACTCGCTAAAGTAGACTCATCTTTCATGGGGTACTGTTTGAGATGCTATAATAAAATTCCACAAAGTATTCTTGAACTGAATGAGACGAAATTTAAAACATGTATTAAACGCACACTATGTAAGCAAGCATATTACAAGTTGAGCGATTATATCGCTGATAAAAATGCTTGGCTCAATGCTGGTCCTGCTCCACAAGGACAGGGGCGCAAAACTTGATAGCATTAAATGGTATTGTTGGAGCTGCTGAAGATTGTACAACTATCTTTGCATTGTATAGATTCAATGTTAGTATTATATAATCGCATAGCCCATATTGTGTGAGTACTATGTACTAAAAAGCTATCATTCACTGGAAACCTACTTTAGTTTTTGACTTGAACGTGCCCTGGCGGTTGAGAGTATGTCATGTTCACTCAAATGTCTCGCCGATGGTGGCGCGTGTGTCGGATCATTTAGCTCCCTTCAAAGTGGTTGAGCTGAATGGTGCTGATCCATGCGTCATGTTCGTGAACGGGTGCTGTCAGTTGTGACTGGTCATCTCTTAGTTGCCATGGCTTATTTGAATGCATTATTTTGTTTTTACTATGGACACTTTTAACGTGCACGTCTTGCTGCATTGTTCTCACATAATCTACCATCTCAACATGAATGATGTAACAAAGATTTTGTAACAATGTTTTGATTTAAAAGAGTGTCCATGGAGTTTCTTGCCCGTTCTTCTCCATAGAGATCTACGCTAGGGAATGGGCAACTACAGTACTTTCACAGTTTTTATGTCTTGTGACTGGGACTGTAGCTACTTTAAATGTTCATCTTTGTTTCGACAATTCAAAAGTGCCTGTTATTGGCCTACTTGAAATAAATGCTTTGATTTTGATTTTGATTTTATAAAGGGAAGACTGAAAGAGGCGCCGATGACTGGAATGTTATGTGGTTTTCGGTTGTTATAGTATGGAAGAAGAGTCCATAGCTAAATAATAACAGCCACTCGGGTCGATCTTTAGGTTAAGCCGTGCTTGCCTAGGTTGGTCTATGGATGGGTGACCACCATTACATACTCATTTCCTCCGTGCCTCGGAAAGCACGCTAAGCCGTTGATACTGGCTGTCATTTGTGGATCTTTGACAGTCGTTACAGGTAGTCAGTGGCCCAAAAAATCTGACAACCAGTCTTACCAAAGGGTATCACCAAGACTAACTGGGTTGTAGAGATCAGCTAGGCACTCGCTTTATGTAAAATACAGGTATTCATCTGTTGGTAAGACTGGAAGCCGACTCCAACATAGTTAGAAAAAGGCTAGGCGGATGATGATAATGGTTGTTATGGTGTGGGCGTGTGATGTGGAGGATTTAGGATGATGTCGTGTCGTGATGAAGTTTAAAATATGAATATGAATGGCTTAGAGAACGGGAAGACAAATGAAACGACTGAGGATCTTTGTGAAGAATGTTCAGGTGAGAAAGGAGGTGACTGCTATGATGACAAGCAATATAGAAGTATGGGAGTAGACAGGTTGCGTCAACCCTAAATAGATTGAGATACGGGCAGAAAAATGATGATGTTCTTACAACCAGCCGAATAGCATTAAGATTCATTAATAAACTGGCTGATGAAACCTGTTTGTGCATATATAACTTAAACTAATATCATTCTAAACGACGACAACTTACAACAAAAACACAAGGCAATTAAACCGAAAATTATGGAAATCAAAAAGTGCATAGGTTTGTCTCCAACGCGGAAAAAGTATAATGATCCCATCACGCCCATTACTGCATTTATTGCAGCTACTAATAAACACATGACTGCTGCAATTTTCAATGCAAGTGGTTGCATCTGAAAAAGAAACAAAATATTGTCGTTATTCTCTCGCGTCTGTAGACCGCACGTGAGCTCCGGGGAATTTGAAGGCTTCTTATATCATCAGTAGGTTTATTTTTATTGGATTTCATAATTTAGTTTGCGAGGAATGCTAAATTATGAAATCACTTCGGAGCTTGCGCGTGGACTGTACACATTTTTGCAAGAAATAATCTTCCTGAAGGATAACTAGAGTCTTTCGTTACCGCGATGGTCATAAAATCAGGTAAGGAAAAGTTGTAGCTACAGACCTTCAGATATGGATCACGGAAAGGTCTATAAGTCCAAGATTAAAATATGTCTTTACACTGACATATTTGAGTAAGCCTCCCCATGCTCCAAAAATAATCAAAGGGTTAGTTTTGTCAAAGTAGGGTCATCGAAAATTCCTTATTCTACTTGTGGTCCCAAATCCGGATAGATAAAGTCTCAAAGATATTTTAAGATAACACTGATGTTGATATTGTATTGTTAACGAGCGTGTGCCGAAGGCAAATTGAAGTTTTTCAAAGAAAACTTGCGCACATATTCTCTTTTGTGAGAACTACGGAGCCCCAAGCGGAGGGATCCAAAGGTGGGGTATATGATAAAATCGGAATCCCTTAAATGTCTTTTGTTGATCTTGAGTACGATGACAGAATCGTTCGGTTTTATTGTCAAAGCTTCCTTTTAGATTCTTTGGGAAATAAACTGATGAAACGAGCAAAAATTTTCGCAGTTGAAATATCGTTTAGGATTGGTAGACGAGTAGCTTAGGAGACTGGATTGTTCAATACTATTTGATTGAATATATTTTGCTGATATTACATTCTGATAATACGGTTTGAAATTAGAAACTGTACGAACAGGTATTAGTGCTATTACCAATATTAATTAGATTGTGGAATTTCCCCCTAGCGTTCGAGGTTTGAAAACAATTTCACAGTACAGAATGAAAAAACATTAGGGTCAGTACACCGAGACACGACGCGACGCGACGCAAGGTGGCGCGACGCGGCCCCACGGTGCTGAAAGATGCGGTGCTGCGCCACTGTGGGCAAATAACTGGCCTCTTTCAGTACTGCACATTTTAATAGAGCTACTCAAAACACAACTTTATTTTCTACACAAAAAGATACACATTCCATTGTGAGAATTCAAAACGCAGCACAGCGCTCACAATGAAATGTGTATCCTATCGTATAGTAAATAAAGTTGGTACTCTGATCGTTCCACCAAACTGTGCGCGCAGCGTCGAGTCGTGTCGCGTCTAGGTGTGAACTTACATTTACCTTTCCTCCCAATAATGTTGTTTTTAGTAAATATAACAAAAACTACGGGTAATAAGTGGTCTGAGACTTACACAATCTCCAGTTACCTAATTATCCCATTCTCAAAAACAAGTGATATATATAAAAAGAAACGTTAATCTTTAGAAATTTAATATTTTGTTGCTTTATCAAAATTAAAGACATACCCATTTCAGTTGTAATACACAATAAGGAGACCTAAACGGTCAATTCACGCGTGCATCAGTGTGTAGTTAAACTATCAGCTAAAAATATGATCATCAAAATTAAAACAGATACTTACTTCCATAGCACCTAAAAACAGTAAAGTTCCGTTTAAAATCTCCAATGGTATAAGTATCGCTATGAAAACTTTGAGTATGGTAGACCAGATCCCTTCACTGTAGAGGTGGACGAGTATAAAGAGAGATATATAAAAACATACTGAGCACTGAAAAATATACATAAAAATTAACTTTTTACAATTTGAGATTTAAGAGCAGCGGTGGCCCAGCGGTGGTGGCCGCAACTGACGAACAATAAGTCGTAGGTTAGAACCCAGGTAGGCGCATTTCTTTGTGTAATTTATTTCATCATCGCAGCTCTCAAGACGGTAAAGGAAAACATCGTGAAGAAACCGGCATGTCCTAGGACCAAAACATTCAAAGACATGTGACATCTACCAATCCGCACTGCGAGCACGTGTGGTGGATTATTGCCCACTCGATCTCGTAGAGAGGACACCTGTGTCCCAGCAGTGGAAACATTAATAGGCTGATGATGATACCATATCGGCTCATAAAGAATACTTGTTGTTTCAGTAGTCAAATCTTCTGTAGCCAAGCCTCCTTTTACCCAGTCAATCCATCGTTTCTTTGGTTCCCTACTACTCTGTTATGCACTGGTCTTGACCCATCACGTGAGGTTGTTGTATGATCTGATCGAACTAATAAAATTTCTTGTTACACGGATCTCATTTCAAAAAGATCTTTGAGGTAGTATGTGCAATCAGTCTTTTCCCAACTATGTTGGGGTCGGCTTTCAGTCTAACCAGGTGCACCTGAATACCAGTATTTTACATGAAGCGACTGCCTATTTGACCTCCACATTCCACAACCCTGTTAGTACTGGGTAATCCGACATCTTTTGGTAAGACTGGTTGTAAGACTTTGTGAGCCACTACCAAATATGTACAAATGACAGCCGGGACCAGCAGCTTAACGTGCTATCCAAAGGACGGAGGAAACTTGGTTTGTAGGGGTGGTCACCCATCCAGAAACCTAGACAAGCCCAGCTTAACCTAAAGATTGACCCGAGCGGCTGTTATTTAGCCACAAGCCCATCGTGAGGTAGTTGTGTCCTGATGGTAAATGCCCCATCAGTTCCGTGCTTACTGTGTTATAGCGGTTTTTCATCAGGAATTCCTCAGTAGCAGCCTCGAGATTGTAAGTAGCCTTTGTGATACCTTCGGAGAGCCAGTTAAGTCTTTGTCTCGCTACGGTCATCTCGGATGGCTGTCCCATCAGAGTTCGTGAGTATAGCAAAAGGGAGTGCACTTGTGTGTACCCCAAATGACTGGACAGCTAAATTAAGGTGTCCAGGGTTTGTAACGTCAACACATTGACTATATTTACCACTTTAAGCGCCCCGATAAACATAACAGAATCCCGAAGTGCTAGTTTCAATTCATTCCTCTCTTCGGGAGTCATATTTCTAGATGTAATCAGTACACGTCTAGCACTTGTAGCCATGCTGCAGACTTTGTTTTGTTACGAATTTTTAGATTATTTTGTGTTCATAATATGCTTGTGATCGTTTAATGTTTGTTTATGGGTTACGACATTTAAAATTTTACACAACATTTCACAAAACAATTTCACAAATATTTATCAACAGTGGACCACAGAGTATATAATCACTACGTTTACAGTGGACTTCTGTCAATGTCATAATAACACACAAACGCCACTAAAGATCCTTGAAAAGGTAGTACACACAGAATGCACTTTAAGTGTGCATCTCAAGGTGGCGCTGGTTGTCAAGTAAAAATGGATCGATATGTCAAACTTAATACATATATTTTAGTTCACTATTTTCTCGCCTGCACAGATAAGTTGGTTGAAGTGTATCTTATGGCACGTGTGCGTAATCAGAACTAACGCTCCTATCAGTTTCGTCCTGACAGTGTCATTGAGATCTATGCAGCGTACTTACCAAGGAGGATATTGTGTTGGCTGGATGTAATAGCTCAAATCGCCAAGTTCCATATACACACATAAAATCGCGCCTTTTCCCATGGGGTTCCACAGAACGCCACAGGTAACATACTTTTTTATTTTGTCATTTGTGAAAAATTCCACAAAAATAATAAAACCTTAACGCAAAAAAGGAAAGCGAACCAACATTTAAAAAGGTAAAGTAATACCTATTGTTGAGCCATCAAATTCGATCAAATAACACCTATATTTTATAATTACAGAAATTGCATGCTTGATTACATGCTTCATGCTTGCTTTTATACATGCTCGCTACATGCACGATATATGCTTGTTTGCATGTTTGCCTACTTCTTACAGGGAAATAAAAGCCAAGTGTTCACAATCAACTGAATTTATGAATTTTCTATAATTTGATAGATGAGTCTTTCTATTATTATGCATATGAAATGTATGCCAAAAGATAATTCTAACTGTAAACTTTCTGAGATATGATAGTTCTGCCTTTAAAGACTATCGACATGAAATTTATGCCTAAAGATGATTCTGGCTTACAAAATTATGAGTATGAACGTATGATAAATGAGTATCTGCCGAACCATTTTCTGCGAAATGAAGTTTATGCTATCAGCTGGTATGCAAAATAATATTATGACATAAAAAGTTCTGCTATAAAGGTGGACCCTAAAAGAAGTGAGAGTGTACACCTGTTTCTGCGCAAACTTCTGTACTGAATTCGCTCGATGACTAGTCTCCACTAAGATTTAAGGCTAAATTCAAGCTAAACGACTATTATTATGAGCCTGGTATGGTTCTGGGCTAAGAACGCGAAAATAATGGAAGTACTTACGACTTTGATCCACCCTAAACAAACAATAGCATCACGAAGTGCACATCTCCTCTCCGCCAACTTTCTGTCAGCACACTGTTTTCCAGCTGTGCAACATATATACGCACTTTGAGTAATGTTGGAGACATTCATTTTATAGTAATGATAATAACACTTTTACTTGGAATTTAAATAAGTTGTTATTTGTATTTTATTCTGACATTTTGCGATGTTTATTCGATTGATAAGGCATATCATTTTTGCCATAGAGTTTAACAGTGTTCTTTTATCTGCATCTATGCGTACATGGAATAATTAAGTACTGTGGCTGTACAGGGTTGTTTTGGCGTGTGGATTAAAATGATTTTAATTATTTGCTCAGCTTCTTCAATGAATGAATATTATAGTACAGTTTCTGGTTTTCATTTCAATTTTCACAAACATATTATTTTGTATTTACCAAAAATGTATTACACACAAGAACCCTTGGTTCTTGATAAACGCGATTCAATAAAGAGTTACTAAAAGTCGCCGTGGGCAAAGGTCCTAAGTTAGTAGTCAATTTGCTTTACAAATGATTTCCTTAACTTTGGATGAATAGTTTTCGTTTTCTTCAAACGAGATTTATACCAAAACCGCTGATCACTTCTTTAGATAACGCATATAAGAGCCGTCTATATAATATTGGTACTCAGCCAAATCGATAAGTGCAAACATAAACCTTACATTCCTGGTAAAAGGCCAAAAAAATATTTTCTTATCGGTATGGGTAGAAAGTCAATGGAAACCAAGCGAGTCGGAATTGCTCTGTGGAATCCTTTATTGATTTGAATTTGAAGAAATGATGAAAATAGCAAACGAGGTGAAACGGGGTAATTAGTAACGTTAAACTCGCCTTGAGCATTACCAGCCTACTTCCATCACTGGGAAGCTTCATCTGTGTGAGGGAAAGTGTGATGAAGACCAGCGTCAGACAGCATCACACATGTCTAGCATGAATGCTAAAAAGGACCTTTTTGGCGAAGCCTATTGAGGCACACTGCACATACCTGTGTTTTATTAATCGTTTTGTTTTTTTATATTATTGTGTGTGTGCTTTAGTAACTAACGTCAAATAAATATTTTTCTTTCTTTCTTTCTTTTGCTGTCTTCCAAAATGATCGATCATCAATACCAATCCTTAGCAAAGGAAACAAAACGTTGAAAAACCCCACTGAATTCCATAGTCTATGAAGCAGTTTGTGACCGTGGTGTCTGGGCACAACCATGACTCACCACCTAACCTGGCCTAAGTCTAATTATTCCACCTGCACTTCGTCCTCCCGAAGCCACCACCAACGACGCAGGGCGAAGTTTATCTAAAGCTGGTCTATTATAGGGAATCGTCGACAGACGGTGAACTGTACAAAACCACATAAAAAGTCCTATATTATATGAAAAACAAACTAAGTGAGTACTAATTTCAATAACGTCAGCGCTTTGCACAGCTTTAAAACTCGCCACCTGAACACCGAAACTAATTAAAGTTAGTTTAACTAAACTATACGAAATTCCCAACTTTCAACAGTCGAGTCAGCGACTATAAAAAAGCTCTATCTTTTCGTTCGATTTCTTTTACGACCGGCAACATAGTGATATTATATAGTCTCTATGGGCTGGGCCCAGTATTATAAGTCGTTATTGTAATAGAAATTGCTTTGAGAGCGCAAACGACCTTGGCAAAAAAAAGAGTAAAATTGGTGTTGTTTGGTACAGAAATGCCAGCAAAAGTATGCGCTTCGGAAATATAGATCTTATAAGCATCAGATATGCTTAATCATCAAACTATAAAAGTAGGTACTTATCCCACATTTAATTTGTTTGTTTTCTTCACTTCCGTTTCTTTTGTTTATCTTTCCTCGTTTTGCTTAATTTGTGATGCAGAAATTAAACAGTATAGAAAATTTTGAAGAATAAACTACAACAATAAATACATTAAATGTACTAACATGTTTTACTTACCTTTGTACATTATGTGCATAGAGTTTAATAAAATAAATTAATAAAAGGAACCAGTTTTGTCTAACCGTGATAACAAAGTATATAAATTGTAACAACACTATGCAATTCCAGAAAAAAACGGGGCAGTCTTTGAGTGAAAACTCTCGGCTACGCCGTAGCGGATTGCCTACGAGAGCTACGAAGCGTTATGTGACGGTCACTCGAGTTCCATAATTTTTGTTCATTCAAAAAGCGCTCAACACAACAAAATATTATTATTTGCAAGTAAGTTACCCAACAAATAGCCATAAAAATGCAACGCAATTTTAAATGCTTTATGAAAAAGCGCAGCTGTACAAATTCAGAAGTTGTCCCTCTGGCGCTGTGGAGCTGGGAAGTTACTCTGGCGCAACATGCGCATTTGGAAATACGAATAAAAAACGTAGCGCAGTATTTTTCTGGTTAACCTGTAAGCAATATGTAAAAAAAATATATATAGGTATACCAATCACCAAAGGTACAGAACATACAAATATATTTATGAAAGTAAACATGATTGTTAATGAATTTTAAAATGCATAATTTTCGTGCCTAAATTATCACCATATTTTCCCTAAAGTCAAACAAACTTTTAAAACGTGACAACACTATCGATTAATACCAGAAGCGACCATAGCCGCCAGCGTCCTTGTGTTGACATGTAAATTTCCTCACTTTAGAACATTTGCTTTTCTTGACAAGATTACAATTAGAATCTATAATCGATACCTAATAACACCCTCACGGATCGGACAATTTTTTCAACATATTATTGTATAGTTCACGAAACAGTTGCTGGCGAGGGCGCTACAGTCTTTTCCAAGTTATTTTACCTCTGACTTTGCGCTTCTGTGGTTAGGTTACTTCTGCAGAGATATTTAATTTTATTTAATCTCGTTAATATAAGGTTGCTACATTTCTCTCCGTTGTTGTTACCTTCGACAGAACTAAAAGAAAACTGTGAAAAGACTATAGTCCAACCTTCCAAAAGAGCTGTCACTCTTGAGTGTGGCTTTGGAAACTCCAAGATTCTGCCACACGTGTCGAAGCAGCCATTAAATCTTCTAAATGGGCAACCAACACAAAGTACATATTATAATCTTCGCAAAAAACCTTAATGCCAAACTTTCGAGGTGACGAGGACTTCTAAAAAATGTTTTTCTTGAAAAAAAACAGGATTCTTAAATGTTTATTGGTTTCACACCAGCTGTCACTGTAAACCTGCAGCTTTCTACTATTGGATAAAGGCCTTCCCCGAGACTGGGTGCCAACCTAAAGGTCATTCTAGCTCGCCTCACTATCGAAATTGTCACCGCCTTTATGTCGTAGCATTAAGAACGATTTTTGTAATTTAACTGTCTGTGTCTGTTACCACTGATTTACGTTCACTCAAGGTTTTCCTCCAGCAAATTATAGAAAGTCGATTTTCTAGAATAAATTAAGTAGGAATCGAACTTAACTTCAATCTGTCCGAAAATAATTTTTCCCTTCCAATATTATTGTTTCGCTAAAAACGATTCAATGTCAAAATAATGTCCCAACAAAAAGTAATTTCATATTCGAATGACGACTTGAAGTTATAAAAAAAAACTCTGTAAAATTATTGCGTATCATAAATATCTTTTTATTTCGATATTAAAAAGTTCTTAGAGGAAAAAAATACAACTTATTTAATATGTTCGACGACATTTTCTTCTGAGGGCGCTCCTAGTTTTTGTAGTTCTTGTGATGATATTGATTTCAAGAGCTCCGCTATAAATGATAAATGATAAATGATATTTATTTTGCAAATTGGTTTTCACAAACACTTTTACACGTCCTTATTTTTTAAACTAGATGGGGCCGGTGTTTCGTACCTGACTACTCTGAGAAGAAACAGCCGAAACAAACTCAGAGGTCATAGTCTCTTTTAAAGTCCAGACAATCTTGTTCAACTTACATGAGAACTATGCAGATTAGTGTCTGAGATGGTCTTTTGAAGAAAGAACCATACAGATTTGAGTGGACCTGTCCAGTCAGTGCAAGCATTTGTCAGTTATCGTGTAGCTCGCTTATAGTACTCAAACTGCCAGACAGTCGTGGGAAAAAAAAACAACAAAAAGTGACCCACAAGGTCCTCACATTCACAATTATTAAATAAAATAAATAATAAATTACAAAAACTAATGTCAATAAAAATACGAAATGTCAAATACAACACATAAAATAAACAAAAAATAAAGTAAAAAACAATAAAATACTGCACTAAGTATTCATGTCAAATCATTAAATGTCATGACAGTCACAAGTAAATATTCATGTCAAATAAACACACACATAAAAAATAAAAATAAGTAAAGTAAAAAAATAAAATAAAAATAAAATACTGAACTAAGTATTCATGTCAAATCATTCAATGTCACAGTGTATAAAGTTAAAGGAATCAATAATAAACAAGCGAAGTCCGAAATTTCATCATTCACAGAGCAAATTGGAGCAGCTTAATCCCAAGCCTTTTTATCTTCGAGATAGTGATTAACATGATAGAAGGCTTTCAGGCAGAGCTTTCGTTTTATAAACAATTTGAATTTATTTAGGCTTAGTGCCTGAATATGGGTCGGAAGTTTATTGTAGAAACGTATACATTGGCATCTGAACGTACCCCCTATTTTTTTGAGCCTCGTTGCAGGAACAACAAATTTATGTTTGTTCCTCGTATTTATGTTGTGGATATCACTGTATTTTTTAAACAATTTAATATTTTTATGCGCGTACAAAAGGTTTTCATAAATAAACTGAGAGGGCACAGTGAGAATATTAATCTCTTTAAATTTTTCTCTGAGGGAGTATCTGGGACTTAATTTATAAACAGAACGAATAGCCCTTTTTTGCAAAACAAATATTGTCTGAATATCGGCGGCATTGCCCCACAAGAGAATACCATACGACATCACGCTGTGGAAATAACTAAAGTAAACTAAACGAGATGTCTCTAAGTCAGTTAGATCACGAATTTTTCTAACGGCGTATGCTGCTGAGCTAAGTTTTTTTGCCAATTTGTCTATATGCGGGCCCCACTGAAGCTTATCATCCAAAGTTATGCCTAAGAACACTGTGTTATCCTCCATTTTTAATTCTTCATCCTTGATTAGTACCCTAGTTTCCACTTGTCTTACGTGGGGTATCGTAAACTTAATACATTTCGTTTTTTTCTCATTAAGGAGTAGATTATTAACATTAAACCAATTAACGACTTTTGCCAGGGCGCTATTAACATCGTCCGTAACTAATTGCTGGCGTTAAATGTACTATTAAATAAATACTAATTTATTTAAGACAAATATGCATCTGAAAGTGTCACAGTAGTAGTCTCAGTCAATAAAACAACCTTCTGTAGCTACAAACATTATTAGGATTATTTCTACAAAGTTATTTCAGTATTTAACGAGTCGAGTAACAAGGCCATCGTCAGTCAATCAATTTAAGCAGCAAATGGAAACACAACCTATTTTTTTTGGACTGTACCACAGAGTAATATTATAATGTCACCGTAAAAATGACAAACACGTTAGATTGTAATCTCTCTAGCAATATTGTAAACTCTCGAAATATTGTCAACTGAACATAAGGTAGTATTTCTGCTCCAATAATCGGGACTTGGGGCACCCCCCCCCCCGTTAGGTAAGATATGTTCCTTTAAACCCTGCACTCGAATTACAAACCCGCGAAGCGGGGCTGCGCCGTCTACGCTTTTTAGGGGAATATAAAGTGCGTTAAGGTTAGGTTATATTAATCGGTATTTCTCAGGAATGGTACATTATCTTTTGATGAGAGTGGTACCACTGGGCAAGGACGACCCCTCCTTCCCTCCACACCGCGTGAGTTGACTACCATCGCATGCATTTCTCGAAAAATAATGCGTTTCATTGTAAGCAGTATGTTCGTTTGACAATATTTCGAGAGTTTACAATCTCTCTAGTTATTTTACAATCAAACGTGTTTGAAAATTTTATGGTGACATATAATTTTTAGAGTTAAAGATGTTTATAATCAAATCCCAAAAAATGATCTGGCATATTTCCGCTCGTAGTTTTATCAATTTTGATTTAGAGCAAATATTGAATGATCATTAAAGTTATTTTAAAAAAAATCGCCTCATAACATTTCAAAGGAGAAACAATTTGATTGTTGATTGTTTGATAACCAGACTGTACCACCAACTCTTATGGCAGTTTTAATTTAATCTTTAATACATCCTGTCCGTATATCTAATATATCATGCATAGGTTCCGTCTTTTTGGGCCATCCCTATGACGTATTAAAATTAACTAAATATTTATCTGTTTAGCGTTTGTGGACTACGAGAAAGCTTTTGTACATCACTCACCTTCGGTTTTCCAACGACATAGTGGTCATGGCTGAAACCATGGAGGACCTCAATACAATGCTCGATGACCTCAGTAGAGCTTCCGAAAAAGTGGGTCCACACCCATTCCTACCAAGAACGGAGACTCTACACTCGAAATTGTAGACGACTATGTGTACCTAGGACAAACGGTCTAGTTAGGCAGGTCTAACCTTGAGAAAGAGGTCAATCGTCGAATCCGACTCGGCTGGGTAGCGTTCGGGAAGCTGCGCGGTATCTTCTCGTCTGTTACGAGCTGGGTATGAGATAAATTAATTACTACCGATTAAACAACACAATAACTTTATTAATCACAAAACAATCAAAACTCAATCACAAATACACTACTGTTTACTATTCACTTAGATATCGCACTTGTAGTTCACTTGGATTCGCTTCGTTGTGTCGCTAAAACAAGACTGCCGGTCGCGGCCCTGAGCGCTCTATTTATACTCGCCAACAGATACACCAGAATAACCACGAACATTCGAGAGGGTCATAAAAAAACACTAACAAAAAATAGCAGGTACCTACTTACAAGGTTGGCATTACCTACTTGTACAAAACAAACAAATATGAACCTTATGCCCTAGGCGTACGGTCGAAATTCTAATGTCTTTGTATAAATAGGTCGCGAGTTTGTACCTACCTAACTTTAAAACTAATAATAATAGAATACTCTCGAACTTCTAACGTACACACACTGTCATCACTGGCTTTCTCGAATGTTCGAGTAGGTCCGATGTAACACTGCCCCCTCCTTAGACATGCTCGTCCCGAGCATCATTAGTCCCGTAGTATCGTGCCAACCGGTCTACATGCACAATCTTAGGCGCACCTCGTGGACCCTTCTGTATTCGGTAGGTGACATCGTTGATCCTAGTCACGACTCGGTATGGTCCATCCCATTTTGCTTGTAACTTCGGAGATTTTCCCTTGCTCCGCACCGGGTTATGCAACCACATCAGTGAACCCTCGTCGAAACCCCTACCGTTTGCTTTCCGGTCATAACGGGTCTTCATCTTCTCAGACATCTGTTGGCCGGACTGTCGGATATGCTCATAAACATCGTTCAACTTATTACGCAAGTCATTCGCGTAATCTGTTACGCTACATGGAGCATCAGGGGGAGTTCCAGTGATTAAATCAGCAGGTAACCGTAATTCCCTTCCAAAGTTCGCGAAGGCTGGTGTCACAGTCGTACTTTCGTGGACTGCACTTCGGTAAGACAGAAGAAACGGCTGTATGTGCTTGTCCCAATCCCTTTGCCGGCTTTCCACAACTTTCGCCAGATATCTTTCCAACGTTTGGTTGAATCGTTCCACCATTCCATCGGATTGTGGGTGGTAAGAGGTGGTTCTGGTTTTATAGGTACCCATCAATCGACAAGTCTCTTGAAATACTTGCGATTCAAAATTTCTTCCTTGATCGCTGTGTATTTCTAAGGGTACTCCAAAACGACAGAAGACTTCTTGAACCAATTTATCTGCGACAGTTGTTGCTTCTTGGTTAGGAATGGCGAAGACTTCCGGCCACTTTGTAAAGTAATCCATGACCACCAGGAAGTACCTGTTTCCGCTCTCACTTACTGGAAATGGTCCCGCAACGTCTAGTGCTATCCGTTCCCAAGGGGCTCCAACGTTGTACACTTTTAATGCACCTCTGCTGCGTGTCTGGGGTCCTTTCACGGCTGCACAACTGGAACATTTGCGACACCAGTCCTCCACATCATCACGACAGTGGATCCAGTAAAAGCGTCCTCGAATTTTTAGTAGAGTCCTTTTTACCCCCATATGTCCTCCAGAACATCCATCATGGTAGAGCCGTAGAACATCCGGTACCTTAGCTTTAGGGACAACCATTTGTAGATGACAACTGTCCCCTCTAGCGTTTTCCCATTTACGGCACAAGACTCCATCCTGGATCACCAAGCTGTTCCATTGCGCCCAATAACTCTTCGTGATGGAACTCATCGCTGCCACATCACTCCACCTGGGTTTAGGAGCACCAGCTTTGATCCACTCGAAGATTGGTTTGATGTCCGAATCATTTTGCTGAGCTTGCTGTAGGGTCTCTTTCCATTCATCGCTGAGATCCGTTCTAAGCATCCTCACGGGCACTACCTCCTTAGTCTCTTGCCTGGCACAGTGCTTACAGTCTTCAGGACAAGGTCTTCTTGACAAGGCGTCTGCGTTACCGTGAGTTCTCCCACTGCGATGTTCAGTTACGAAATCAAACTCTTGGAGCAGTTCTATCCATCTCGCCACTTGCCCCTCTGGATTCTTGAACTGTAATAGCCACTTCAGTGCAGCATGGTCAGTTCGTAATTGGAATTTACGTCCCAGCAAATATTTACTGAAGTGCTGCACTGTCTTTACTACAGCGAGTAGCTCCCGTCTTGTAACGCAGTAATTTCTTTCTGGCTTAGATAAAGACTTGCTGAAGTAAGCTATTACAACCTCTCGGTCTCCTTTCCGTTGAGACAGCACGCCCCCAATTCCAGTATTACTGGCATCTGTGTCAACTATGAAGTCATTTTCAGTGTCAGGATATCCCAAAATAGGTGTGTTGCACAGACGTTTCTTTAATTCTTGAAATGCGACGTCGCAGTCATCGTCCCAACAGAATTGCCTCTTTTCCTCAGTGAGTTTGTGCAGAGGTTTTGCAATGTCGGCAAAATTCTTGACAAACCTTCGATAGTAGGAGCACAAACCCAGGAATGCTCTGACCTGTGTCTTGTCTTTCGGAACTGGCCAATCCTTGACGGCGACTACTTTTTCTGGGTCTGTTTGAACACCTTCCCCCGAAACTATGTGTCCTAAGAAGTTCACTTGCTGTCTGAAAAACGAACACTTTTTCGGACTTAACTTGAGATTTGCTGTTTGGATTTTCGACAGCACTCGGTTGAGGTTTTTAAGGTGATCTTCAAATGTACGGCCCACTATGATTATGTCGTCTAAATAGACAAGACATGCGTCTCCAATCAATCCGGCGAGTACTTGCTCCATCAGTCTTTCAAACGTCGCAGGAGCGTTGCACAAACCAAATGGCATAACTTTAAACTGCCATAGCCCTTTTCCTGTTGAGAATGCAGTTTTCTCCTTGTCCTTGGGGTCTATTTCTACTTGCCAGTAGCCACTCTTCAGATCAAGTGTGGTAAACCACTTCATACCAGTCAGCGTGTCCAGTGTGTCATCGATCCTAGGCAGCGGGTAGCTGTCCTTTTTCGTGACGTCGTTCAGTCGTCGATAGTCCACACAGAAGCGCATACTGCCGTCCTTTTTCTTTACCAGGACCACAGGAGAACACCATGGACTCGATGAAGGCTCTATAACACCGTCCTTCACCATTCCCTCAATCATGGTTTCTACCTCTTTTTCTCGTGCAACTGGCAGTCTTCTTGGTCGCTGACGGATAGGTAACTCGTTACCTGTATTAATCTGGTGCTGAACAAGTCCAGTTCTCCCTATGTCAGCATCATTCGAAGAGAAAATGTTGGCGTACTGAAGTAACATCTTCTTAGCCTTGTCCATTTCTCCTTTAGTTAAATCGCAGTTTTCCAAAAGCGTTGACACGTCAAATTTTGAACTGCGAATTTCATTTCCGGTAGGGACATCTTGCAATTGACGCATCCAGGCTACTTCCTCGCAAGTGCCGATCAAGGTGCCCTTCTTAATCACTTGCTCCTGGTCACTTGGATTCAGTATGCGTACTGCTGAGATGTTGGTGGCCTTGACCAGAGTTCGTGCCATCTTCCATGGGAAGTCATTGTTCACCCTTTCTATTAGAACACTTCGACCTTTGTTTCCAGAATTTTGTGGCAAACAAATTGGCACAACCGTTTCTGATCTGCGAGGAAGAACAATCTTCTTCAAGCAGTACACTGTACACTTTTCCTGACGGTGCACCTTCCATGAATACTTCCTCTGAACCACATTTCAGTACTCCTTGATCAACGTCGATCTCACAACGATATTTCCGCATGAAGTCCAAGCCCAAGATGCAATCGTCCACTATGTCAGCCACGATGACATTCTGCTTGTAAAATCTGTCACCCAATTTTAACTCCACCTCCTTCTTGCCTCGGACGGTAATGTGCTGACCGGTAGCTGTTAGTAAATGTATACGGTCGTGCTTATTGAAGTAGTCCCCAAGAAACCGACTTGCTAGTTTAGAATTGACGACCGTGTGAGAAGCTCCAGTATCCAACGTCAGTTTGCATGGTGTTCCATTGACTTCGCCTTTGATGGTCAGGCTGTTTCCGTCATGTGCTTGCGAGATCAAGATTCTCGGGGCTCTTTCAATACCAGCCAGCACCCGCCCCCCAGTCCTGGCATTTACTCGTTTCCCTGCTGTGGCTGGGCAGTCACTTCAGCCACTCTTCCCTGCTGATCTTCTCTCGGGGTGCTGCGCTTAGGACAGCTGGACCGAAGATGACCCCTTTCTCCACAAGTGTAGCACCTAGGACTATACCCTTGCGGGCGGTCGCGTACAGGTGATGCTACAACCTCCCTGACGCGGTGCGTTCGGTGGTCTTGCCTCACTGCCTCTACTTCTAAGGCATGGGCCAAGGCGTCCTTCAATGTCTCGTGATGCCCAAGTCTCACGGCGGCTCTAACTTCTAAGTCACGTATTCCATCAACGAACGCCTGTACCAGATTTCCGTCAATCAGTGCAGGGGCAGACTGGTAGGCTTTCCGAACGAGCTTTTCAACTTCTAGAGCCCACTGCTGTAGGTTCTCGGCACTTCGTTGAAAACGGTCCTTCAACTTGGCACGGAATACGTGCTCCAGGTGTGCGTCGCCGTATCTGGACTCCAACGCCTCTAGCAGCTGCTCGTAGGTTACATCCCTGCCGAGTGCCTCGAGAATGGTTAGGGCCTGGTCTCGGAGGCCTAAGGTGAGCGCGGTCATGGCTTGTGGTTTGGTCCATCCATTCGCCTTCATGACGGCCTCAAACTGGATTCTGTAGGCCGACCACGACGATGTTCCGTCGAATGGAGGAACCTTGAAACCACGCGAAGAAGGTGCAGCAACCACTGAAGCTACAGTTCCACCTTCAGTCTTCAGTTCGCTCAAAGCCTTTTGTACCCCAGCAATCTTAACTTCGGCCTCTGAGATGCGGTTCTCATGCTGGTGAACCTGATCTTTCATCACTTTCAGGTCCTTGCCGAAAGTTGCATGAAGATCCTTTATGAGGATCATCTGTTCGTCTTGGCGGCGGACCTGCTCCTCCTGGCGGCGGGCTTGCTCCTCTTTGTCTTGCTGCAACTGCTCTTCCAACCGGCGAGCCTGCTCCTCTTGACGGCGAGCCTGCTCCTCTTGACGGCGAGCCTGCTCCTCTTGACGGCGAGCCTGCTCCTCTTTGTCTCGTTGCAATTGCTCCTGTAACTGGCGAGCCTGCTCCTCTTGACGGCGAGCTTGATCCTGCAGCAACGCCATTAAAGCTGACAAGTCTGGCGCCACTGATGCTGGAGAAACTCCGGATGGGCCAGCGACTGGCTGCGACGTAGGCTGGACAGCACCCGGTGTCTGTGTCGGAGAATCTCCAAACCGCCTTTGGTCCATGTCCTGCTGTCGCTGACTTCTGGTACGGATACCCTCCGTGTCGTCCTTAGGTAGGATTGGCATAATTTATATCCCACTTCTGACACCAATTTGTTACGAGCTGGGTATGAGATAAATTAATTACTACCGATTAAACAACACAATAACTTTATTAATCACAAAACAATCAAAACTCAATCACAAATACACTACTGTTTACTATTCACTTAGATATCGCACTTGTAGTTCACTTGGATTCGCTTCGTTGTGTCGCTAAAACAAGACTGCCGGTCGCGGCCCTGAGCGCTCTATTTATACTCGCCAACAGATACACCAGAATAACCACGAACATTCGAGAGGGTCATAAAAAACACTAACAAAAAATAGCAGGTACCTACTTACAAGGTTGGCATTACCTACTTGTACAAAACAAACAAATATGAACCTTATGCCCTAGGCGTACGGTCGAAATTCTAATGTCTTTGTATAAATAGGTCGCGAGTTTGTACCTACCTAACTTTAAAACTAATAATAATAGAATACTCTCGAACTTCTAACGTACACACACTGTCATCACTGGCTTTCTCGAATGTTCGAGTAGGTCCGATGTAACACGTCCAACTTACCGCAGTGTCTCAAGACAAAAGTCTATGACCAGTGTGTGTTGCCAGTGATTACATACGGGATTAACGGACCACACTTCGGCCCCGCGGGACCGAAATGTGGTCGCTCACAATGGGCCTTATCAAAAGGCTTGAAGTCACCCAAAGGGCAATGGAGAGGGCTATGCTCGGAGTTTTCTTTTGGGATCGAATCAGAAATGAAGACATCCGCAAGAGAACCAAGGTCACCGACGTAGCCCAAAGAATTGCCAAACTTAAGTGGCAGCCTAGTGGGCAGGGCAGATTGCTCGCAGAACGGATGGCCGATGGGGCCAAAAAGTTTTGGAGTGGCGACCGCGAACCGAAAGACGATGAGTTGGAAGACCTCCCATTAGGTGGACCGATGACCTGGTGAATCCGTTGGATGCGAGTCGCACAGGACCGGTCAATGTGGTGACACTTGGGGGAGGGCTATGTCCAGCAGTGGTCGTCTTTCGTCTAAAATGATGATGATGATAAAATGTATAGCTGTTAATGCAAAAATTGTATTGTTTTATATAACGGGCTGGTGTCCGCAACTCCACGTCAAAGCGCGTATTTTGCGCATAGTCTATATTCCACTACGCGGGCCCAGTGTGGTAGATGTCACATGTCTTCGAATTTTTGGTTCTAGGACATGCCGGTTTCCTTACGATGTTTTCGTTCACCGATTTTTATAGCAGTGGTGATAAAATTACACAAATTAATGCGCCGGCCTGGGTTCGAACCCTTGACTTACTGTTCGTAAGTCGGGGCCGCCACTACTGGGCCATCGCTGCTCTCAATGCTACATCAACAAATAAAAACCTTCTACGTATGATGTTTCTGGAAACCTACAGAAAAACGATAGATATATTCCAGTTCTATCTCTCAAATCACCTATCTGAGTAACATTTCCAAAATGAAACCGAAAACATCCCTACATTGATGTCGGGCGTAAACATCTCAGTCACTAAGATTATTTTTATGGCACACTCCCTGACTCCGGGTCTATAATATTTTTACCACAATTTCGCTTTCCGTTCCGATACTCTGAGCGTTTATGGGTTCCAATTTAATTTACGATATAGAGCAGTACAAACAGAAATAAACATGTTTTTTTTTTATCTGGGGGATATTTTAACGAGTTGTTGCTTTGGCCTGGAATTTCGAAAAAGCTGGGAATTTTTTTGGGCTTTGGGTTTTGTTTTAATTGTCATTTTGTGACAACTGTTGTGACTTTAAATCCTTGGTTCATCATCAGTCTGTTTCCTTTCACCAGCTTCTCTGGCCTAGTTAGGGTTTAGCAAGGGTATCCATAAGAAGGGTAAGACAGATAGGCAGTCGCTTCTTGTAAAAATACTGGTAATCAGCATCCGGTTAGACTGGAAGCCGACCCCAACATAGTTGGGAAAAGTATAGGCAGATGATGATGCTGTCGTTAGTAATTTAAATTGGTTGGTTTATTGTGATTTGGCGTCGATTATACAGCGTGTATTAGAAATTGGAAAACAATGTTTAAGTTTTGTTTGGTTGCGTAAATGTTTTCAATTGATATTAGTGACACTTAAATAGTTTATTTTAGGCTGATGACCATTACTTACTGTTTGAAAAGACATGCACTATTTGCCAATACTGAACTTCATGTGTATCGTATTTGTCTTAAGGCGATTAGACGAGCTAAATTAACAGCTTTATTTGTGGTAGTTCAAACTTCGTTTGAAACACTGTTAGAATAAAGTTTTAATTAGCTTGCACTACAAAGTGGTTGTTACGGCAGTCACTGCGGCCCGAATAGTGTAAAATTAGTGGTTTCGATCAATTTACAAAAAACTATGGATTGGACATTTTTTTAGAGATAAGTTCGTGATTTTTTATAGCGTAAAATTAAGTGTATTATGTTTTCAAAACACTATCATACTAGCTTATATTCTAAAGAATATCCTATATTTTTCTGGTTTTGTTGACTGTAGTGGTTCATATAAATCAGGCATATAAAACTCTTTAGCTCTTGTAGTCGCCTTAGGATGAATATTCTTGTCATATGCAATAAATAAAATTAATATGACATAATCGACTACGCGCAGCGAAGCCGAACACCCCGGTGTACATCTTTCGCCTACACTACACCACGGAGGCTGAGGACATCGAGGAGTACGTGCGCCGAAAGTTAAAGTACACGCCAAGAGTACAACTACTGGAGTCGCACCGCAACGTCAATTTCAAGGCGTTTGTGGTGCGTATCCCAACGTGTATGCTCCATTTGGTGATGGAAGAAAGTTTTTGGCCGCAGGATGTGGTGTTCCGTCGTTTCCGCGGACAGATTCCACAAGAACGCACAAAAGATCGTGCAAGTGAAGTGCATCGTGTACTAACATAGTTTTTAAGTTACTATATATACTAACAAAAAATGTTATTAGTATGTATATTTAGGTTAAGGTATTTATGTATGGGTCTTTGTTACCTGAAATAAATGGTTTATATTATATTATATTATAATATTACGACACGGGTCAAAGTGAGCTGGCTATTCATAATGATATTCAAAGCAAACTTCTTCGAAGGATATATGAATAGGCACGACATATGAAAGACTTCTTAGTTTTCCTTGAAAAGGCTTCCTTTAGTATGTATACGGTGCGTGAAAATCTCATTTAATTAGCTAAATTAATGACTGCTAGGGTATTAGGCGAACGTAATTTGAGTGCGTAAAAGTTTTTGTTGGACGAGAAAAATATAATGTTGTAACGTTTCCCGATGACAGCGATGCGGAGGAGTACTTTGACGCCTAAGTGTCCTGTTGACATTGTTGTATATATATATTGTAGTTTTACGTTTAGTTTTATTTTTGTAATTATGTATAGTTTTTGATGTAGTATGTAAATATTGTACATAATAAAAGCTCATATCTTAAGTAGCAACATGTTGTGAGTGTAAATAGACCTGCATTGTCTAATTTTTTAATTGTTCATTTAATGTATTACTCAGGACGCTGTTAATGTGCACGTCTTTCTACAGCGTTTTCACATGTATGTGTAGTCTCAATATGAATTATGTGACCAAGATTTTGTTAAAATTTTCTGATTGAAAAGAGTTTCCATTTGTGTTCGTTTTTAATATTTCTGTGGTGTTCTTGCTCATTCTTGTCCATTTAGAGATCTACGCTTTGGGATGTGCAACTACAGTACTTTCTCAAGTTATTACGCCTTGTGAATGTGACTTTAATCTTAACTTTTTTATGGTTTTTGACATTCAATTAAAATAAGTAAATCTTTTGAGTTTGAGTCCCGAGTTCTATTCAAAAATAAAATAAAATAACTAGAGGTAGTCAAGCCAAATAACTCCTTTCAATTGGACGAAAATTTCATTTGCACCAGAATTCAGGATTCACCAACACTAAAATACAGGTCGCGCCAATGTCCAATATATTGGCGCACCTCTGTTTTAGTATTTGTACCATACCAATTTCGGGTAACATACCTATCAAACCTCTAAATTCAGTCACTTGATTTCACGTTTCACAGCTACACCAGCATTTCACCAATTCACATTCGTACCAGATTTTACAAGAGCACTGCACTTGGAAAAAGGTGCATCGAATAATATCGGTACATGCTGGGACAACATTTATTGCTACAGAAGGTCAATTCTATTACACAACATAACACCACGCCTGGAATCCCCTTGGGGTTAGGCAGAAGTGTAGGTATCTAAGTAAGCTGTGTCTGTATGAGTGTCGTTTGTGTTAGTCTGTTGCATGCGACATGTGGCAGGCTGATGCGACTGACTGACCTGATTTTAAAATATAATCTTATTTTTTAAATTGATTATGATTATTTTTTATTAGTATTTTTATTTTATTTTGTAATTTTTAATGTGTATTTAATTTAATCGAATTTTGTAGACGAAATTGTTGTAACTTGAAAATATTGCGCAAGTTATGTGACTGTATGAATTTTTGTGATTTCTAAATGAGTCTGTGATACTTGAATGAAAATGACTTTTTTTAATCATGTTGAGTTGAGAATGATCACTATTGAAAAGGCATGTAATTCAAACGAAATGTCTTGCTTGCTCCTGGATCATTCTACCCATCCTTCTGTACCTACCTATTCTATTTTGCGACAATAGCAAGTTCGTTCGGAAAACACGCCTTGTGACCATTCACACGGAAACGGGAGGCGTCTGTGATGTCAACAATCACAGGAGAATTGAACGTGAATTGATGTTTGATTGTGCTATTCATTGTGCAGTTCCAAGCATAAATTTTTTGAAGTCATAGGTGACAAACAAAACATGTAGAGGAACGAAAATGGTCGGCTGGTTAGATTTTTTAATGGAATTGGTATTATGTATTGGGAGTAGTAACTTCTGCTGTAAAGACCCATGCACACAGCCCATTATATTATATTGTTATTATGCTATCTTTACCAGGCATAATAACAGCAATGATAGATTTCGTATTGTTACGAGCTGGGTATAAGATAAATTAATTACTACCGATTAAACAACAGAATAACTTTATTAATCACAAAACAATTAAAACTTAATCACAAATACACTACAGTTCTCTATTCGCGATATCGCACTTCAAGTTTACTTCGATTCGCTTCGTTTTGTAGCCAAAACAAGACTGCCCGTCGCGGCCCTGAGCGGTGTATTTATACTCGCCAACAGACACAAAAAATAACCACGAATATTCTAGAGGGTTCTTTTGGCCTCGTACAGGACGAGTTTCATTTCTTTTAATTTTGTAATATATTTTTCTTTTTCTTTTTTCCTTGTAATTTTTATACTGATAATTTTGATGTGTTTTGTCCTGTGCGGGCTAATAAATGCTTTTTCTTTCTTTTCTTTCTTTCTTTCTTTCTTTAACTGCTTCATAAAAACACTAACAAAAGAATACAAAAGGTAAGTAGTTACAAGAGTAGTAGGTATACTTGTACAAAGCAAACAAATATGAACCGTATACCCTTGGCGTACGGTCGAAATTCTAATGTATTTTTATAAATATGTCGCGAGTTTCTACCTACCTAACTTTAAAACTAATAATAATGGAAAGCACTCGAAATTCCAACGTACACATACTGTAATCACGTGCTTTCTCGAATGTTCTAGTAGGTCCGATGTAACATTATTATCAACTTGCTACAAAACAAATGATTATCTAGTTCAGAGTCTGAAGTTTACTATAGATTATAGATTAAGTAAGATTAACATCATCATCATCATTCTTTGCCCTTATTCCAAATTATTCGTGGTAGGCGCAGCATGTCTTGTTCTGCCTCGCTATTACTCGTCATCTCATCAAACACCTCCTTTCTTGTCATAATATGGATTTGGATATGGATGGATTTCTAACCGTCGGTCTTTGGTTGCTTTAGTGTCTCAAAGACAGACACCTAAGTATTCCTAAAAACCATCGCGGATAGTATCGACTCTCCGATTATTAAAAGCTTTGTGAGAAGGACAATCACAGAGCATTAATCTGGGGATGTCCTTTTCACAATATAGGTAACTTACTCTGTTTTCTAAATTATGTATCTGAGCTACTAACACTAGAAATAAGTTATTTTGTATTGTTTACTAACACAATGGATTACTGTTGTCCGAAAAATAAAGAATATTATTATTATCTCCTTTATTTATTATTCATCTTACTTAGTACATTTTTAAATATTTCTAAAAAAGATATAAAAACATTTAAAAATATAAAAAATAGGGATCCGCCGGTGTCGGGAGCAGGGTCCAAGTCACCGGTGGTTAGGGTTGCAGAGACAGGAACCTCCTCACAATGCGAGCCGTATCGAGGAGTACTGCCTTCTGTATCAGGCCCTTGATCCAACCGCCTAAAGAGAGCCTCGACAGATGTTCGTCGAGGCTCTTGGCTATCAGGCCATTGGCCGTCACGACAATCGGCACAATGATAACCGAGTTCATATTCCACATGTCGCGAACCTCGTGTGCCAAGTCGAGATACTTAATTTGTTTCTCTTTCTCAGCTTTCACGAGGTTCTCGTCATGAGGGATAGTAACATCGATTATCATTACTCGGCGCGCTGATCGGTCTATCACCACTATGTCAGGCTTATTGGCAACAATAGTCCTGTCAGTAATGATAGACTGATCCCAGTACAGCGTGATATGGTCTTTCACGAGAACTGGGTCGGGCACATACTTGTAGTACGGTACCTCAGATTCCACAAGCTTAAATTTCAACGCAAGTTGCTGGTGAATAATTCTGGCTACTTGATTGTGTCTGTGCAAGTACTCGCCGTTAGCTAGACGGGAACAACCAGAAATAATATGTCTGATGGACTCACCCGGACAGTGGCATGCCCGACACACGTCAACCGTCCCGTCCTTCATAATATATTTCCGGTAGTTGTTCGTTAACATAACTTCGTCCATAATCGCACAGACAAAACCTTCAGTTTCCCCGAAGAGGTCACCAAAACGTAGCCAGGACACGGACGCTAGAAAATCTACATCGGGCCCATGAAGAGCCCGTGAAGCACCTTGCCCTGCCATTCTTTCTTGCGGTCATCGGTAGTAAGTATTACAGGTTTGCGCCAGTTCTCTTTAGCCATGGACAACGGGGTGAGTCCCTTATCCACTGCGACCACATCTCGGTGCATACCCACTTCGGCTTTTAGAAAATATTCCCTGAGGCTGCACACCTCGCGGTTGTGGAGGGTCTTCGCATTTAAAAAGCCTCGACCCCCGCACTTCCGCGGGATGTACAGTCTCATCACCGATGATCGTGGGTGATGCATCCGATTTTCGGTCAACAGTGTACGGACTCTTCTATCCAGAGCGTCGAGTTCGGTCTGGGTCCATTTGAGTATGCCGAAAGAGTACATTAAAACCGGCATGACCCAACCGTTGAAGGCGCGCACCTTGTTCCCACCTGAAAGAAGGCTATTTAATACCTTCTTTAGGCGACCAAAGAAGCGCTCCCTCAACGATTGCTTCATGTCAGTTACGTTGATACCTAACGCTTCCGACATACCCAAATACTTATAGCTCTCGGATGAGGAAAGGGATCTTAGGTGTATGGAATCCGAGAGCTGAAGCCCCTCGGATTCCATAATCTCCCCTCGCTTTACATACATGACTGCACATTTGTCCACACCAAATTCCATCCTGATGGCGTTACTAAAAGTTTCAGTTACTTTCAGTAGCTCCATCAGTCGCAATTTGTTGGGGGCAAAGAGCTTCAGGTCATCCATGTAAAGCAGGTGAGATATAACCTGACCATCTTTCCTCAACTGGTAGCCTAGCCCTGAATTCTCCAGCAATGTGCTTAAAGGATTCAGGGCTAAACAGAACCAAAGTGGACTCAGACTGTCGCCCTGGAATATTCCCCGTTTTATCCATACAGATTCATCGTTCCCCTGGATCTGTCGACATCCTGGATATCGAAGGACCGTCCTCCATTGCCCCATACATGACTTAAGGAAGGTGCATAGAGTTGCATCTATCTTGTACAACTCCAGCACCCTCATGAGCCATGAATGTGGCACCGAGTCGTAGGCCTTCTTATAATCTATCCAACATGTTGACAGATCCTTGCGCGATCGACGGACCTGTTGGCTAATGGCCATGTCGATGAGGAGTAGCTCCTTAGTACCACGGGACCCATTCCTACATCCATTTTGAGACGCAGACATAATGGAGTTATTGTCAATGTGTGTAATTGTGTATTAATTTTCGTTCTCAAAATGGATGTAAGAAGTTTATAGACCGTCGACAAACACGTGATCGGTCTGTAGTTCTGGGGTTCCATGGGACTACCTGACTTATGGAGCAGGTGAGTAACGCCTGTTGTTAAGAACTGCGGCAGGGACCCAGACTCTAAGGATGACTGGAATTGGGATGCCAGGCAAGTGTGTGAACTACTAAGCCACTTGAGCCAGAAGTTATGCAGTCCGTCCGGTCCCGGTGACTTCCAGTTCGGTAACGGACGAACTGCTCTGGCTATATCTAACGATGTGATTACAACTGGTGCCATTTCTGGAATAGGTTCACACACTCGCTCGACATCGCGCATCCAATCAGCCTCAGAATGACAGACGGGCACCGACCAGATGCTGCGCCAGAAGGAACTCGTAGCGGCATCACCCGGGTGGCACACGTCTGTCACATTTTGGTCAGGTCGCTCCCAAGCTCTGTATACCCACCTCTCGTCACACTGGAACATGCGATTCTGCGAATACCGATCAACCCGTCGCTTATACCGCCGAATACGGCTCGCCCATGCATAAACTTTCTGCTTCAGGAAGTCGATGCGCTCTGTGACACGGGACATGTATTCTTGAGGACTGATTTCAGTCCCCGAGAATGCCCGCCTCACAAAGCGCATCACGCGTGGTCGTGTATTGCCCTCCCTGAAGCAGTATAGTTTGCCGATGAGTACCCTGGCCCGTTCGATACGACGCTCAATCCTGCGCTGCCAGACTGGTACGGCAGGTTTTGGTCGAGTAGCTAAGTCACAGTTCGGGAACTTGACATTAGCTAAACGACATGCCGCAACAGCCCCACAGAACAGGATCGAGTGTGTATCAACGAGGTCCTCGCTACTCTCGAATACATTCTTGAGTTGCGAGTCCAGGGCACACACCAGCGCCCTATTTTTCTTATGCATGGGTAACCGTGGTAAGCGGGGCCTAAGTTCGGTAGGAGTTGATCGATACTCACGAAGCGCATCCTCCAGTGCGCTCCTCAATCGGTCGTTGCACTGGCTACTTACCGTGGCAACCCTACCATCTTCCTCTACAACAGCAGGATTGGACCGCGGTGGGGTTGCATCAATAGCTGACGCTTGCACCGCGGTTTGTGCCGGAGTCAAGATGATACGATTGCTCAGTACCTCTGAGCGCAGCCTATCAAGCGCGGCGTCATCCAACATGTGATTGCGTTGAATGACCCGCACCTGATCCGACAGTCGTTGGGCCGAGACGTTGACGGCTGGTTCAAGATCCTGGAACAGAGACAGCATCCTAACACGGTACGCAGTGAGGTTAGTTCCCCCCTCTGTAGACCCGTAGTATGCGCGCACGGCGTTCTCGTTCATGGACTGAGTCCATCTCATGCGCTGCACACAACCACCGGTAGCGGGGACCCGGCTCGGGGCCTGTTGGCCCCTAAGTCCCAAGCTTCTCGGTGGCCGGCCTCTCCCCGCACGACGTACAGGTGTTGGCGACGTCGGCGGAGAGAAATGTTCGTCGCTCGAGCTCGACGCAACTGCCGCAACCGTTGACACTGGTGAACCGGGGTCCGGTGGCGGCGAGGCGGAGCTGAGCGACGAGTCCGGGGATGGTAGGCGTGCGCGTCGTCGGGAGGCAGCTCTCGTGATCATTATTTTATCGCATCATGCATTCCTTTTATATTTTTCGGTAATTTTCATATTTTGATTGAATGGTTTGACAGGTTTTGACATCCGTCATTGTAGTATAACATAATTTTTCATTTGCACTTTCTGGTTTTCTTTTGCTTTTTTTAAACTATACCGTATATTATTTGATGTGTTAATGGAGAAAATTGAACTGTTTTTGTTAAATATTGTATAGACCTTCGTGTATTTAATTAAAATAAGAAATTGCGATGCGATGTTATAAACTGATGACGTACGGGGTTGCCATTATTATTATTATTATTCATTCGAATCTGACCTCCAATACGTATTTATAGACCCCGTCACATTAAAAGAGCGCTGACCGCTTAAATAAACATTATGTATATCTTTAATTTTAGCCTATTCCATAGTAATACTAAGTAGCTAGAAAAGTATATGGGTTGTCATGAAGGCTCGAGCAATATGTGGGCAGAAGATGGGTTTGGTGCTATGAAAACACACTGGATGCGATACGTAAATAATGAGTTTAGCTCAATGGACATACTTTTCCTTAGTAAAAACGTATTCAGGAAGCAAATCCGTGCAATTCTTAAGGATCGGCAGTCGACCATTGTGATGTAATGTGTGTGGCATAATTATGTAAGTTACGTATTGTGTGCCGATTAATGTAGCTTTTTGTAAATTGTAAGTACATCACACAACTATAACTTACTATATGACTTATTGTCATATCTGTCAGGTACCAATAATAGTTGAAAGTTTTATATTTACAGTTTACATTCATATTCACATAGTCTCTCTAGTTGTACAATATTTATAGTAATCTGTGAAAAACGTAGTGGGTAGCATATTTATCATAGTTTAGTATTTAATTCTTATTTTAAATCTCTAATATGTTACTGTTTGTTTTTCCTAAATAAATAAATAAAGTAAATTATTAGTACTAATTTAGTTAGTTATTGTTAGTACTAACTAATAAACTACATTAAATCATCAAATTACACTTACATTACAATAACACGGGGCACAATGAATCGAGTACAGTTTCAACTCCGCTGCGATCCGACCCAGAATGTCTTCCTCGGACTCTGTAGATGCATGCCATAGACTGGTAAGTAGCTCGCGTGATGTCACCACTGGCGCACTTGCGATTCATTCTCCCGTCTGTACTCATAACCGAATTCAACATAATAATATATATTTTAAATTACAAATATAACAATTCCACGTATTTGATAAAATAACAGCCCTAGTATCGTGACAGGCCTATACCACGCACTCTCAACGCAACAAAGTTGTATGAGACAAAACCTCCCAAGAACAAGCTCTTCCCCCTAGCAAAGGTATGCAAAATACCTGTGGGTAAGGAACAATTAACTGAAGTTACCGAACTGCGCCGATCTGAAGCTTTAATTACCCTTTTGCTTTCTACGTGTTGCCTCAGCTCACTTTGGTGCATGAAAAAGGAACATACACAGAAGTTTCAGTAAGTAAAAAAATGGGTCACGTTTAACAACGACTTGTTGCTGATAATTTATTTCCTACGTTCATTGGAATTTCCAAGAGGAGCAATCTGTAGATCAAAAACAAGACAAAAATGCGTAATTGGAACCAATGGCAGGTCAAACGCAAAACACTAACTACATATACTAATAATTAAATGAAAGAAATTCTCGAGAGGAACCCAAACATATTGTATGGGAAATATTTCTCGACGGCGTGCGGTATGAGTCAGAGGCCCATAGGCGTCATAAAACTAATCACACTAAAAGAAGAGGATTTTGATATTACAAAATGAAATAGTAGTTTTAAAAAAACACTAATAAACACGTCATACCCATATTATATCCATATCATCATGGGAACGCATAAAAAATAACTGGTCCGCCATATTGGATTAAGAGCAGACGGCAGACCTAAAATTCCTCTCACACCTCATTTTTTGTTGTGAAATCGATTCAATGGGGACTAATCGCGAGTGTAACTCGTTGAAATCATATGTTTTGTATTGTTATATGTTACAAATAATAATAAAATGAATTTTGGATAACTTACTTATTTATTCAGTATTAATTATTGTTAAAACATGCATAAACAAAAACTTACGGAAACCTGAAGTTATGATTCACGAAAAAAAAATCAGCTGTTCCCTACATTTATGTTCGCATAACTCGCCAAAATGTAGGGAACAGTTTTTTTTCGCGATTTGAAGTATCGTCCCATAGAAAAAGTTGTTCAAAATGAGTACAATGACTCCTTTTCGGGTTTAGTGTAAACAAAAAATAATGTTGTATAGACATTTTTTTTCGTCTCACATATAAATAGAATACTTTTTTGTTAACTGCCTTGTACAATTAGCGTAACACCAAAATGTAAAAAAGGTTCTTTACACTGCTACTAACATCGAGTAACTATACAACCTAAACCTTCTTTTTCAACTTTACCCTACAGTGAGAGGTAAGGATAGCCGTTTATACCAATTTATGCTGCAAAGTTGGCTCCCGCTGCTCGCGGTGGGAACGTAGCGATACGCTTCACAAATTCCTGCGAGTTCGTGAGGTTGCGTGAGAACTTCCAATTTCATATGTGTTTTTCAATTAAAGAAAAGGGTTTTCTTTAATTAAAAGGAGCTCATGGCTAAACAATATCAGCCGCACGGATCGATTTTTACGTTCAGGCCGTGCTTGCTTAGGGTGGTCTGTGGATGAACCACCCTCACATACCGAGTTCCCTACGTGGCTCGGAAAGAACATTAAGCTGTTGGCCCCGGTTATCATTTGTAGATCTTTGACAGTCGTTACAGGTAGTCAGTGGTACAAAAAGTCTGACCACCAGTCTCAACAAGGTTAGAGGTATATTATCCAGTACTAACTGGGCTGTGGAGGTCAGATAAGCAGTTACTCCATATAATGACATGACTGTAATTATTACCTATTCCCTATTATTGTTATTGTTATTTTGTTCTATCCAATCTGACCCAGTTATTATTATGACCTAATGTGTTAACTGTTAACCAGACATCAAGACTACTTTTAGACATATTTTAAATGACATGTATTATATTTTTTTAATTGTATTATTGATAAGTTTTGACTCGATGTATTTATTATATTAATTTAACAATCAAAAATCAACAGCAAATCAGCATGTGCTTTGCAGTGCCCTGACAGGGTTCATGTACTAAAACCGACAGTAATATTATTATTATTATTGTAAAATGTGTGATGTGCATGAGAGCAAGTAAATAAAATAAATAAATAAATAAAATAATGGTATTTTAGTATAACTTTTCGAGCGGAAGGTACATTATGAAGCGTTTAAAAAGGGACCAGTCTATTAAGGACCATTGTTGGTCTTAATTATACCTTAAGTTTATCATCAGCTGATCATTACGGGTTTCAAATTATTAATGCGAATGCCATTTTTTGTGTTGACGTTTCACACATAATACCTGAACAGATTAAGATAAAATCACATCATGGCCAGGATTATTACAAAAGGACATTTAAAAAGTTTTATTTCGAGAAATTATTCCCGATATCCACACGAAAAACTAATATATCATTTATATTGCAAGACTACAAAATATAACCAACAATAAAAATAAATAGAATGTCTTCCCAGAACTTAAGATTCCTCTTCTGAGAATCCAGTTTCATTTACTTAGTCTCTGACCTTTAAAAGCAAATAAGACCTTATTTTTTTCAGAAACACTTTAGTCAAATAAGTTTCTATTTCGTCATCAATGCTTGTTACTGAATTTCATTCGTGGAATGTACGAATATTTTTATCGGCCGCAAAAAACCCTTCTTTGTCTCTTTCCTGGAATACTTAAAATATTGCAATAGTTCGGAAATAGTACATTTTGATACAAGTGGAGAAAGTTTGTTGTTGTAGATCAAAGAGTATTAATACACGAGCCGTAGGCGAGGGTGTTTTTGAGCCGAGAACTGCAATAACAAATGTTCACGTGTATCGAACAACGTTTTAGGTAGATTTCCTATTTTTAAGAAAAAAAATCTGTCTGTTGGTCTGTCACCTACGGAGATATATATGTTTACGTATTTATATGGGTGACAAGCAAAATTTAGCCACACTGGCAAAAAAATCGAAAAGGTCAAAACTTAGGCTAAGTTCACACATAAGTAGGTACAACTCTTTATACAAAGGAGACATTTTGTTTTTGTTCGGCGATTAGGCCACCCACATAAATTGTAACATTTAATAATGAAACTTACATGGATTTCTTTCTTATAACCTTTAGATTCCAGTAGTTATAGTAGCTAAGCATTGTCTAAATGGAATAAATGTTAAAAATCTGCAAAAACACTTACGAAAACCAAAATAAACAGAAAAAGTAAATGTCAAAATAAGGAAGTTGTCTTTTAATCACTAAAAAAATGGGTTTATGACATTTACGACAAACAGACAAACAGACAAACAGACAAACAGACAAACAGACAAACAGACAAACAGACAAACAGACAAACAGACAAACAGACAAACAGACAAACAGACAAACAGACAAACAGACAAACAGACAAACAGACAAACAGACAAACAGACAAACAGACAAACAGACAAACAGACAAACGTTTTTATTGTTTATATTTTTGTTTAGGATAAGATGACACAATTTGGTTCATAAACGTGGTTCTTTTTCATTTTTTATTGGTATACTGGGTCGGCGATAAACTGCGTCGACTGGAACGCATCCTTTCCTCGAGGAATGGTCGTTTGGTTTGAAGTTACCACCACCACCATGATTAGTCAAAAAACGGACACCATCGCGATAGCACGCGCCGTCGTCAATTAGCAGTGCTAGTGTTTTCTATTTCATTGAGTCCCAAAATATCAAAGTTCCCCTAACTTCTACCTGGAAGACAGTGTTATAAGTGAGCTATAGACCTATATGTTTGGGATTATTGACTGGAGTTTTCTTGTGGTGTGCTCTGCCGACTAGCCCCGACGTTCCACCAAACCAGGACCCTCGGATCGTGGCTGCAGGAAGGTTGAAGTGGGTGATCGCTGGACCCAGTAAATTCCCTACAGAAAAAACTGTCACTCCTAAAAGCAACACACGTCATGTCTTCGTACAACCTCATTTCTTCGTAATACTACGTAAACACGAATTTCTTCCTAACAATACAATAACTATGAGGAAAAACCTTATTTTCAAACACACGTGCCTAACATAACACAAATAATCTAAATAGATACCAGGAACAAACACAGTCTATTGGGCAAACAACACAATCATGATCCAATGCAAGCACTTGTGCCTATGTTTGTCAAAGCGAAGCGATATACCCGCTTCCACTAATACTAACGGATACCTAAATTAATACTTACGTATCATTCCACTGTTGGAATTTCAACTCTAGACGCTAAAACTAGCGTTGAAAATCCAAAAGTGTGTTTTTGTTTAAGCTTTTACTAATGTTTATATCAGACGGTTTAGTTGAGTGAGTGTTTCACTGCGTTTCAACTTCCATACAACACCGGTAAATGGTATTGGAATAAGAATTAACGACAAATTGCTCCTTTTAATTTAATTTTTCGATTTTGTTCATAGGCTACTGAGGGCTGTGAGACTGCTCGAAAGAGATACTGCGGCCCTGCAACACAAAGGGTTAAAAAGGAACATGGATGGGTTTTAGTCAGTTAAAGTCTGACCCTCCCTTCCGCTCCGCCCAAGGCGGGAAGGGTCATTTGATGATTTCCCAACAGAAAAACTGTTAGGCTACTGAAACATGCTGTGTACCGAAATCAAACTTGTTGGATCAATTCACTGATGAACTTATTGTTTGTATTGATACATTTTGTGATCGTTCACGTTCAACTTCAAAGACGTATAATGAAAAACATAAATAAACAAACTAAAAATGTTTGGTTTTGGCATAACCTCGCCTGATGCGAAGAGCTGCTACAACCAAGGGTGGAGCACACTTACCAAGAACAAATCCTTTCACTCGAAGTTTCATCCTCATACGTCCGATATCATCCTTAGATTTTCCCTAGTGTTAGTGAAACCAGGCATTATTGACGCTATTGGATATTCCATTTGGTTCGGGATTGACATCCCTCGGCGCAGCATGACGAATAAATGATGATCTGTAATGACATTTCGGTTCTATGTGGCTTCGCTTGTATCACATCAGACTAATCTCAAACAGAACCTAGTTCTGTATAAAGGGTGTAACCTCTTAACGAATACGAAAGGCACTTGTTCTCCTCGTCATTCTGATCATTATTTTGTTCTACACCATACCTGGGAACCTTCTAGTTACGGAGATAAAGGGGGTCAAAGTTGCAAGAATTTTACAAGTTTTTTTTAAATACCACTTTTTGTCGCATGATTTTTACTTTAAATATCTCTACGATCTCCGTACTATTCAATCCATCCATCCGCACAATGTTTTGAGTGCGTTACATTGAGTTATACCACAAAACATGATTTATAACCTCAAAAAAAAAAGTTGTTTCCCAGCAATATTTTTTGCGGAAAGTTACTTAGTTTGATATAAAGAATGCTTGGTTAACGGCTTTGTGATGAAGTGAAATACACCCTGTATGTAATTATCACTTGTTTTGATGAAGGAAACCATCGTGAGGAAACCAACATGCCTGAGGGATATTTCTCGACGGCTTGGAAAGCCAAGTGGCCCTTGGGCGGCATAATAGCTCTGACACTAGGTTAGGTACTCGTCGTACTAACCATACAATAAAGAAACGACCCAGATAGCGCAGCGGTAGTGAGGCTGCCTTAAGTTCTTAAGGTCCCGGGCTCGAATCCCGGTAGGAGCAAATGTTTGTGTGATAAGCATGGACATTTGTTTATAAAAGTAAGTATAAGTAAGTATGTATTTACAAACAAAAAGTATATAATTATGTAGTGGCAACTACAGTACTTTCTCAAGTTATTATTATTATGCCTTGTGACTGTGACTGTAGCTTTGATTTTGTTTTGTATATTTGACATTCAAAAGTGCCGTAATGGTCTAGTTGAAATAAATGCTTTGAGTTTGAGTTTAAGTTTGTATATCAACTGTCTAGTGACCACGACACAAGCTTTGCTTAGTGTGGCACTAGATGGCGCTGTTTGTTATGTCAAGCGATATTTTATATTTTTTTAATTTCCTAAACTCATAATCATCTTCCCACCTTTGTCCCATGTTACTTGGGGTCGGCGAAACGCACTTTTTCTTACATTCTCCCCTGTAACTCAAATCAAATCAAATCAAAATATTTTATTTCACATAGGCCTGGATGGGCACTTATAAAACGTCGAAAAAGGTGCACGGTTCGCGTTGTTCGATTCCATGGAGAAGAACCGGCAAAAAACTCCATGGTTACTCTTTTCAAATCATTCGGTATTACAATATTATTATGTTTCATTACAGCATTAGTACTAAAGTATGGGGGGACAGCGTAGGCCCGACAATAGGTCGTTGCTTGCTATACAAAAAATGTAAAACAAAAGGAATATTTAACAAAAGTTAAACAGCATCCGGAAATCTACTTGGGTATTAACCAAAACTATGGCCTACTAAATCATAAACACAATTCCCTCTACCATAAACACATGTATACCAGGCTGATCAAAGATCCACAGACCGTGTTTGCTATCACGGCTACCCAATATCCCATTTAGCACAGGGACGCTCTCGGGAATCAAACCCGCTAATAAATAATTCTCGGTAATGACTAGTGGGAGCCGTAGATCAATAGCCATTGAACCTACACTAAAAATAGAATATTGGATATTCGGTAGAGGTGTTTTATTCATGATTCTTTATGCTTACGAACTTGTATGACCTGTTTAAGCGGTGATATAGGATAAAAAAAGGAGTTCGGCACAGCCTATCGGGTCGATCTTTAGGTTATGCCGTGCTTGCCTAGGTTGGTCTGTGGATGGGTGACCACCCTTACATACCGAGTTTCATCCGTGCCTCGGAAAGCATGTTAAGCTGTTGGTCCCGGCTGTCATTTGTCCATCTTTGACAGTCGTTACAGGTAGTCAGTGGCCCAAAAATTCTGACAACCAGTCTTAAAGACATGGGTATGAGTAATTTTTATGTGGGATTAGTAATGTAGGATTATTTAATGGGTAGGTATATTGAAAGCCAGATCCAGGATCAGAGAAACAGATATTATGAAGATGCACAGGCTTGGATTCTCAAGTTAAGCCGCGGTAGCTATAATTAGTTTGTAGATTGAAGACCACCCATAATAATATGCCGAGTTTCATCCATGCCTCTTCACTTTAAGCCGTTGGTCAGGGCCCACATTATTTAGTTAAATACTGGTAGTGAGCTACATCCGATTAGACTGGAAGCTGACCCCAACTTAGTTGGGAAACGGCTAGACAGATGATCATAATGACAGGCTCTTCACGCTTTTTGATACACATTAAACTTTAAACCAGAAACAAAAGATGATTGATTTGACCGCTACCAATTATGTGCCCATTGTGCCCAAGGCAGTATAAGAACCGGGCTTGCGGCCGGTGAGCAATGGGCTAGCTCGCCGGCCATCCGACTCAGGCCGTATCGATGACGCGTTCATGTTCCTCACGCGCCTCAAAGAGATATCAGCAGAAAGGAAGGGGTAAAGCAAGGGCGGATGCCTGCAGGACTGTTTGAAAGAGATAACGTGGCCCTGGAAACGAGTAGCTAAGAAGGAACATGGATGGATGGGCTGACTAAAGTCAGTAAACCCTCGCTTCGACTCTACCCAGAGCGGGAGGGGGTTATTTGATGATTTCCCATCCGAAAAAAAAAGCTCTATAAGGAGTTAAAAGAAAATGAAGTGAATTAAAATGAAGTTGTCAAATTTCACTCACTGCCTGAAATCGTACGGCCTTATTTTACTCCGCCACTACACTGATAATAATTTTCTTTAAACTTCTTTAGATAACTAATTCAACTTAGAAAAGAAAATTAAACTGAAACTAGAACATTTTAATAAATGAGTGCCATTCGTTAGTAGTAAGGTACGACGTCTAACCGATAAGATACCCAAGTTTTTGTAAAGATATAGAAGCTTAGCTTTAGTTTTAAAACAGTAATTCTTCAGACTATGGCCGCTTTACACTTTTTGTTAATGTTCATGTCTCAAAAACTTTATATCGCAGTACAAAAGTATTTAAGAAATTTGCAACAAATCTCAAGTCGTGTTTTCTACTATTCAATAAACAGAAATATTTTTTTGACATTACTATATTAACACAAAATGAAAATATATTTTCTACATAACGCATCAAATTACTAATCACTCTGTATGAACCTAATTAATAAGTTCGTGGATGTCAAACTGTGATGACCTTGTAACTAAACAGAACAATAATTAACTTAGATGAATAGTTAATTGACGTTAATTCAGTTAGTATACATGCGTCAAATTATGTTCTCAAGTCAATCACAGACATAATATTATACGAATTAATTTTAACTACTATTATTAAGAGGTATTTGTTTGTACGTAGGGGGTCATCTCTGGACAGATCCGATTACGAAAAATCTTTTACTAACGGAAATCTACATTATTCCTAAATGCCATAGGCTCTAGTAAAATGTGTTAGATACTTTAATTTTTAAGTTTGCATGCTGATGAAGTCAGCGAAATATGTGAAACCTTTTTATTTATAAGACCATCATGTAACGCACCATATTTCATGCAAATAAAGAATCTTGAATCTTGAATCTATAACATGCCTCTATAACCAGTGTGTCCTGCCCACAATGACGTACGGTTCTGAAACATGTACGCTCATGCAGGAGGCTGTGTACAGACTGAGAATTGCACAGAAAGCCATGGAGCGTTCCATGCTCGTCATAAAGCTGATAGATCGAGTTCCTAACGTCAAAATCGCTACGGAACTCAAATGGAGTTGGGCAGGACACATGGCAAGACGCAGTGATGACAGCTGTCACCAAATAGCGTCCAAGAACTGGCAAAAGAAACGTGGGTCGTCCGGTGGCGAGATGGGCAGACGACATAGTTCCCGTCAGGGCAAAAACCTGGATGAAGCTGGTACAGGACCGTGGAGATTGGCACAAGAAAAGAGAACGCCTCAATCTACGGACACTGTTAGTGTAGTGTGCTGTCCTAGTGTGAACCGGCCCTAATTAACATTTATGAAGATGAATGAGGGTAGTTGAACAAACGCCTTCACTTTGCTGTCGCGGTACCTCTAATACTTCAGTCTCCCCGCGACCACGGCTGGTGCAATCCGGTCGAAACGTCGGGATTAAAATAAAGGTAAATTCGCGATAAATACCCGTATTCATATGTTTTATAAGAAAAGAGAAGCCTACACCCAGCAGTGGGTGAGCTCGGGCTGTAGATGATGATGATGATGATGCCATTGGTAACATTGAAATCGTGCTCATTATTTTTTTTCCGTAGATTATCACGTGAGCGACGCCACGAGGAAAAGTTAGTACTCAAATAATGGTGGCATTTGTCGATTGTGGTTTGAAAATTATGTTAATTGGTTTTAGCAATATGCTCGCCCCAATTACACTAGACTAGAATATAACGTTTTACTGTTTTTTATTATTTTATTCGTTTAATTTGTCTCTGTGTTGTATGTGTTGGTGTGAAAATAAATATATTATTTTATAACTGAATAAATGTGGATGTACTATGATATGATATACATCACTGTCCAACCCTTCGTGGATAACAGGTGTGTTGTCGTGTATACTATGTTGTTTTAGTTAGAAAAAAAAAAACAAACGAACGAAACCAGCGTCATCATCATCTGCCTAGACTTTTCCCAACTATGTTGGGGTCGGCTTCCAGTCTAACCGGATGCAGCTGAATGCCAGTATTTACATAACTGCGAGCAACTGCGTGTCTGACCTCCACAAGCCAGTTAATACTGGGTAACACGATACCACTTAGTAAGACAGGTTGTCAGTCTTTTTGGGCCACTGACTACCTGTAACGGCTGCCAAAGATGGACAAATGACAGTCGGGACCAACTAGTTAACGTGCTATCCGAGGCATGGAAGAAAATCGGTTTGTAAGGGCGGTCACCCATCCACATACCAACCTAGGCAAGCACGGCTTAACCGGCCCAAATGGCCGTTATTATTTAGCCACGAGCTCCTTTTCCTAGACTTACAATCATTAAAAAATCATTTACAACGGATGATGCGCTAACAAAAATAGCATAATCAGCTGTGCTAGAATACAGATCATTTGAGAAGGAAGAATGCTCTATGAGAAGAAGTGCGCCCTTGTTAAACCACGTGGGCCCAGTTGTGGATGATGTTTTCCTTCACCACTTTTAGAAGTAGTGAAAATCTTTCAATTATCAGCATCGTCGTCATCCACAGCTGGACTAACTCTTCTCTGTTTTTGCCAAGGTGGACCTTGGCACAAACAGAGACTGGAGATGAAAGATGGCTCGTGTGCCAACCTTATCCAGGATATATCCCGTAATAGCAACAATATCGCCTGCCCAATTTTCATGCACAAATCATAAAATACAGAATTAAAGCTCTTTACAAAATCTTGCTCCTCAGTGCACCCAAACTATTCACTCAAACCCTCATTTAATTTACTTTTACAAAACTAATTAACAGTCAAGCCATATTTCCAAGTTCTTTGTGGAGTGCCAAGTTGAATGAAAAAATACAAACAACTTGTAGTAGTGCAGTTTTAATAAATGTTGCTTTTAACCCTCGGAACTTCGAGCTCAGCTAAACGTGCTTGCTTTAAGAATGAGCTTGAGAATAGTTGGCTGGTCCAATTTGAGTTCACGATAGCCGCTGGGCTATTGACGGGTTAAAGTTTAAAATATATTGATACTGTGAGAATGTTGCCAGCTGTTACTTCTATTAGTGACTATTTTGGCTCGTTGGTTGTCAAGCCGCTTGTATTGTATAACGGGCTGGTGTCCGCAACTCCACGTAACCACGAAACACACACAATTTTCAGAATAGGAATGGCGACTAACTTAAAAAATATAATTATGTTTTGTCCGTCAGTTAGATTATCGAAAAATATTGGATACGTGTTTTTTGTTTTGTCAAATAAAAAAATGACTAATATAAAACGCATCAAAGAACATGAGTTATGAAACTATTCGGTAAACAATGTACATAACTAAATGTGACATCACACGAGTTTTCGACGCACTGTATCGTCTTGATTTTTTGACTACGGGTAAAAAGAAAAACTATGTGTCCAATCATCATCATGGGGTTTAGGTTTCCGCACTTAGTCCTTGAAGTGGACCATTGTGCGTGTATGTGTCCAATATATTTTTGGAGATTCACCTGACGGACTAATTCGATAATTTTATCTATCCTATTATTAATACTTCGTCTTCAATCGAAAGTTACTACAATGTTGCTTTAGTGATTAGGGATCACTAATGTAAGGAATCGATGCTTAGGTTGTAGTAAATAAGAAGACGAATAACGATCTGTAGATTTTATTCTAAGGCACGGCTTATATACTATTTCGAAATCCAAAAATAATAAAAATCAGGGTACATAGACAAACTTAATAACTAACACAAATTGTAAATGGCGGTACTATGTGCCGCGCTCTCTTCGAGGTGCTAGCGCAATGATACAGCGGCCGTGCGATCCGAATTCCTTTCTCTTGTCGGCCAGGTTAGTACGCGCGGGCGCACGGTGGCAGACGGCCGTGTGCGCTCTTCTAATACGTATGCCTAGGTACGTAAGTATGAGCTGCTACATCATTCCCCCGCTAGTGAAACGCACGCAGGGCTTCGATGTCCTTCCTGATCTTGTGATATACGCGTACGTATCTGTGACTGGTGCTTCTGACTCGGTGTTCAACTGGAAAGCTGGCTTCAATCTGTCAACAGTTATGTTTGCGCGTCTATTGCGTAACTGGACAGTGAAGTACTTGTCGTTACGACTGATCACTTCGTACGGGCCATCGTAAGTCGGCGTCAGAGGCTTGCGTGATGCGTCATTGCGTAGGTAAACATGCGAACATTTTCAGTAAGAGTCTGACACTCCCTCCCGCTCCGCCCAGAGTGGGAGAAGTCATTTGATGATTTCCCATCCTAAAAAAAAAAAAAAAAAAAGGTAGGGCGTCGTGGATAAATGTCGCTCGGGATTGGTTTGATTTCCGTTGCGACTGGGCCTTTTTTAACGCTCCATTCAACTTATTCATTAAGTTGGAAATCGTGTCGCGATGTTTTGTTGATTCTTCATAGAATTCTCCGGGTAATCGCAGCGTTTGGCCATATAGTAATTCAGCTGTACTCGCACCAACATCTTTTACCGAAACGCGTAGTCCCAGTAGCACTGTGGGTAGCTCACGTGACCATGTTGCAGATTTTAGTCTTGCGGTGAGTGACGTCTTGAGTGTGCGGTGCCATCGTTCTATCACGCCGTTACACTGCGGGTGGTAGGCAGTGGTGCGGGTGCGGTGAATTCCCATGCGTTGCATCAATTTATTAAATAGGTCTGACTCGAATTGCCTCCCCTGGTCGGTGGTTATGGTTACTGGGCAACCGAATCTCGCGATCCAACCTTCATAAAATGCGTTAGCAACCTTTTCTGCGGTTATGTCTTCCAATGGGCAGGCTTCAGGCCATTTGGTAGCCCTATCTATCATGGTCAATAGATATCGATAGCCGTCTGAAATAGGTAACGGGCCAACGATATCCATATGTACATGCTCCAATTTGTTTGCCTGTTGGAAACTTGCAATGGGTGTCTTAGTGTGTTGTTGCACCTTCGCACGCTGGCACGCGTCGCATGTTCTAGTCCACTCATTTACGTCACTATTCATGGAGGGCCAAAAGTAGCGGGCAGTGACTAGCTTCCTTGTCGCCCTTATGCCTGGGTGACTAAGGTCGTGAATCGCTTGGTATGCATCTTTTCGAAAATCTGGTGGCAGATATGGACGGGCAGTGCTTGATGACATCTCACAGGTAACTTGGGCAGTTGAGTTGGGAATGGCGATCTTCTTGAATGTGTATTTTCCTTTGTTTGCTAGCATTTTCAATTCTTCGTCTTGGTCTTGTTTTATTGCTAGCTCGGTGTAATCCAGTGGCGTCGGGCATGTTATTGTTTCGACTCGCGATAGTGCATCTGCGACTTGGTTGTCCTGGCCGGTTACGTGTTGAATATTTGACGTGAACTGTCCGATATATTCAAGGTATCTTGTTCGGCGGGGTGTCTCAGACTTGCTGTTTGAAGTTAATGCGTTACACAGCGGTTTGTGGTCCGTGTATACAATTAACTCTCGTCCTTCAAACACTCGGCGGAAATGTCGTATTGCCATGTAGATTGCTAGCAATTCACGGTCGTACGTGCTGTATTTTTGTTGTGCGTCACTGAACTTTTTGGAGAAAAATCCAAGTGGTCGCCATTTGCCGTTGATCTTCTGTTGTATAACAGCACCAGCACATGTGTTTGATGCGTCTGTCATCACTGCGAAAGGTTCGCTCAGTGATGGATAGGACAATAATGCGCAGTTCTTGATGTCTTGTTTACATTGGTTGAATGCTTGTTTCGCCTCTTCGGTCCACTGTATTTTTGTTTTATCGTTTTTCTTGGCGTTGTGAAAGTATTTACTCAATTCTTTTTGATGTTCAGCCGCATGGGGTATACTCGAACGATAAAAGTTCAGCATTCCGACGAAACGACGTAGTTCTTGGATCGTATTTGGCAATGGATACGACTGGATTGCTTGAACCTTTTCTTCCGTCGGTGTAATGCCTTCAGGGCTTATTGTGTATCCCAGGAAATCGAGTTTTGACTGGCCGAAGATACACTTAGCGACGTTTATTTTTAAACCACTGTCGCTGAGTCGCTTAAACACTTCTTGAAGCTCTCTCCTGTGTACTTCTTGATTCTCAGAAGCTACGAGAATGTCGTCGACGAATGGAAAAACGGGTAGGCCGCGAAGCACGTTGTCCATGTGTCGTTGGAATGTCTGGCCTGCATTCTTCAAACCAAAACACATCCTAGTGAACTCGTACAAGCCAAAAGGAGTAATCACGGCTGTCTTCTTCACGTCTTCTTCTCTATTTTTGATCTGGTAGTAGGCCTTCTGCAGATCAATTTTTGAAAAAATCTTCTTGCCTTCGAGGTTATGTGTGAAGTCGTGAAGTCGTGGTATCGGGTATCGATCGGGTGTGGTTACGGCATTGAGTCTGCGATAATCACCACAGGATCTGTAGGTACCATCCTTTTTCATAACCATGTGTAATGGACTGGCCCATGGGCAACTAGACGGTCGACAAATTCCCTCGCTCATCATGAGTTGGAATTCTTGTTTTGCAGCGTTGTACTTATGCGGCGGTAGTGGTCTCGCTTTAGTAAATATCGGCGGGCCGGTAGTTTCTAGATAGTGTTCGACTTCACTATTTCCCAGTTTCTTTAAGTTTGGTCTCGTGATGTCTGGGTACTCGGCTAACAGGTCGTGGTAGGGAAGCTTGTCGTCGATGGTACGGATGCTTCCTTCTGCCGCTGGTGACAGGAAACCTCGTGCCGATAAATTGGTTTTTTTATCCACCAATCGTCGTCCATGGAGATCTACCATAAGTGTGTGGTGGTGCAAGAAATCAGCGCCTAATATCGGCCTACTGACTATTGCAACCATAAATCGCCAACTGTAGGCACGCCGCATTCCGATGTTGAGTTCAATGGTTCGCTCGCCGTATGTGGGTATTTTTGAACCATTTGCTGCGTACAAGTAGTTGGTGGGTGTTCGCTGTTTATCGCGTGCTGTGGCGGGTAAAACAGAAACATTTGCACCCGTGTCGACAAGGAACTTTTTTCCGGATGATTTGTCGTGAATAAATAGGCGGTATGAGGATAAATCGTCGACTTCGGCCACCGCCACGGCTTGGGTCTTCTTTAGTTTTCCGGCTTTTCGCTTGTGATTCCTTTAAAACTGCACGGGCTTCTGCATCGGTATGCTGCCTTGCCGAATTTCTGGTGAAAATAGCACACGGCATTTCTTCTATCCCGAGATTTGGAGCGGGAACGGCTTCTAGAATTATTGAATCGGCGTTGAAATTTGCGAGATCGATTTGTTTTCAGCGCTGCAACTTCCTTGGTTAGGGCTTCTATCATGCTGAAGAGTTTCTCTGTTGGTTCAGCTGTCGGCGTTGTTTCAGCTGGCACTGATGGCGTTGACGCTTTTGACGTGGAAGGTTGACACTGGCAGGAACACACGGCGTTTACCTCTTTCAGCTGTTCTTGCATTCTGTCTGCCATGGCGGCCAACGAGTCAAGCTTGGATTCTTCACTTACTGCCAACACTGTGCGGGTAGAAGCAGGTAGGTGTCCTTGCCACAACATTTTCAGGGTGTCATCTGGAATCTTTTTCCCAGCAAGGTTTCTCATTCGGCGAAGCAACTGCGATGGACGCTGGTCGCCGAGTTCCATATCATTCAGCAGTTTTTGTAGCTGAATACCCTCGCTGTCTTCATATACCTCCAACAATCTTCGTTTTACTGCGTCGTATCGGCCGGAGTTGGGCGGTGACAGGATGATGTCGCTGATTTGGTCGATGTCCTTGATTTCTAGCTGAGCCACAACTAGCGCGAACTTGCCTTCATCGCCGAGCTTCTGGTTGTAGATAATGACCTCAAATTGGGCGAACCAAAGCTTAGGTCTGTCGCACCAGAACTTAGGTAAAGGTATGCGCGACTGGACGCTAATTGATTCGACGTCTTCATGCGTAGGGATCTTGTCTTCTTTCTCAGTCATTTTGAACGCGGGGTCACCACTTTAGTGATTAGGGATCACTAATGTAAGGAATCGATGCTTAGGTTGTAGTAAATAAGAAGACGAATAACGATCTGTAGATTTTATTCTAAGGCACGGCTTATATACTATTTCGAAATCCAAAAATAATAAAAATCAGGGTACATAGACAAACTTAATAACTAACACAAATTGTAAATGGCGGTACTATGTGCCGCGCTCTCTTCGAGGTGCTAGCGCAATGATACAGCGGCCGTGCGATCCGAATTCCTTTCTCTTGTCGGCCAGCTTAGTACGCGCGGGCGCACGGTGGCAGACGGTCGTGTGCGCTCTTCTAATACGTATGCCTAGGTACGTAAGTATGAGCTGCTACATTGCCACCAAGGGTGCGCTGGACTTTTAAGTATCGTCTCTTTTGAAAAACTTATTCAACGGATTCGAACTCCAGCGGTACTTCAATTATTTTATAGAGTTCGCATGTATTGTTAGTGTTAGTAAGTATTTATTTACTCTCCAACAACAGCATGTTCAGGAACTTCATTCTAGTTTAGTTCCCAAAACAGAAAGTTATTGAGGTGGAGCTCGTGGTTGACTAATACTAAAACTGATGATGAACAGCTGAACAAACTCTAACCAAAGTAGTTACAAAGCGATTTGACAGTAAGTTTTTTTATATTTTCATGACTTAAGACGCCTGCGGAGCAAGCGTATTTCATACAAACGTAATACCAAAATAATTTGTAAATTATACATATTCCTACAGTAGTGTGTATTTATTTTGATTAAATTACAGAATATCTAGGTTTCCAAATATATATTTTGATTGGACACTGATTTTAACAATAGTTATTATTTATTATTATTATTTATTTGCCAGACTACAAAGAGGTCCACTGTGTTAGTAACAATATGACTTAGCCTATGTTAGTACTTAATAACTAAAACAGATCGGGTGCGATTAGTTAGCGCCCACACTAATGGGCTGTCTGCCCGGGCGGCTATCGATTGCAGGATAGTGTTGGGACTGCAACGCAGTCTGTGGAGCAGCGAGGCTGATTTCTTACGCCACAACGCATCAAAACTTTCAGTGCGTGCCTCAGCAAACATTGCAGAGGCACTACAGAAGCGTGACAGTCGCAGCAATGCCCTGAACGCATTATTATACTGGATACGCAGAGCATTATAAGCTTTTTGGGTATACGTGAACCACAGGGCTCCCGAGTACAGCGATGTGCAGTATGCCTTGAAAAGGACTATTTTAATTGCAGCTGTACATCAAGAGAACCGGCGTGCCAACATATTCGCCCTTACTGACAATGCTCTGCGTTCCCTCTCTAAATCCAGATCATCCCTCAGGTCATCCGTCACCAGGTGGCCCAGATATTTAAATTTGTATACCCTGTTTATCGCATCACCTTTCATGAGAAGAGGAGGTACTGTAGTGGGGCACCTGGTCCCAGACCTGAAGACCATGAATTCTGTCTTTCTGCTGTTGTAAATCAATCCGTGTGCTACAGCGTACGACTCGCACACATTGAGTAGCTTCCGGGGAGCACCGATCGAGGGAGCCAGCAGCACCATGTCATCCGCATAGCTAATGTTGTTAAAACAAACTCCATCAACATAGCATCCGACACGCATGCCGCTGAGTCCCTCAATCAGCGCATTGACATACAGACCGAAGAGCAAAGGTGAGGATAGGCCCCCCTGCCTCACCCCGCACTCCGGCCGGCATGGCTCCGACAGCTCACCCGCCCATCGCACCTGAGTCTCCTGGTTTAGATACCAGTGCTTGAGGAGTAATGTAAACTCTGGCGGCAGTGTTGTCTCGTCTAGTTTTTTCCAAAGAAGATCGTATGGGACAAGATCAAAAGCCCTAGACAGGTCAAGGAAAACGGCATATACGGGTGTATTTCTAGCCGTATAATACCTGATAGCATGCCTCAAGCTAACAATAGCCGTTTCCGTAGACAACCCAGGCCGGAATCCAAACTGAGCGTCACAGAGCTGCACATGTTTATTTAAATGTGAGTTGAGCACGCTGTCAAGTACCTTGGCTATGACGGTGGAGAGTGAAATAGGCCTGTAGTTAGACTTGTCCGACACGTCTCCAGTCTTACTTTTGATCACCGGCACCACCAGAGTCCGCACCAGATAAGGCGGAAGATGTGAATGACTAAGGCAAAGATTGAATAGAAGTGCCAGCACTCGAGGCAGGTGGGGACCAGCATGCTGCAAGTGCTCGATGCTGAGCCCATCATGACCAGGCGACTTTCCTCTTGTCATCTTCTGAACTATCTGCCGGATATCCTTTGCCAGAATGACAGTTGTCACCTCTGCTTGCTCGGGTCCAGCATCGAACACCCCGCACGGCGGCCCCAGTGTCGACTTAATAGCGAATTGTTTTTTAAACAATTCAGCTATATCCCCAGGGCTGGAACACCCGTCGACGCTCACAGGAACACCAGGCTTAGGGTTCAACCTACTAGTGGCTTTCCAAAAACCCTTAAAATCCGATTTAGCATGGTGTTTTGCTAGTAGATCCATTCTAATTTGTTCTTGGTGTTTTTGGCACCACTTAAGCTTTCCTTTAAAGATTTTTCGTGCCCTCATCATAGCGTCAAAAATTGGGCCAGTAGGAGGTTGACCGTACCAACACCATACATTGAACTCCAACCTGGCATTCCTGTGAGCCTCGCTCACATATTTGTTCCACCCAGCCAGGGGTTTCCGCTTACCTCGACTGCTCGCATAGGTCGCTGTAGCACACGAACATAAAACTTTGACTATGTCACTATATAAATTATTTATTAATTCTTTATGATATAGATCACTACAATATTTACCACAGCACTTTTGTAAGTCTGCTAATAAATCAATATGCCTTAATTGAGAATTACACATATTTTCATAAGCGTAACATTGTTCAACATTCCTTTCTCCCCAATTTATTTTATTACAAGGAGTTTTTTGTGGACTTGTTTTCTGCCTTATAACATCGAGATCACAAGTTACAACAAGTGGTAAATGATCAGACCAATAGACGTCGTATTTTACGGATACACCTGTTATACAGTCCTTAGCAGAGTCAGTCACTAGACAGTGATCGAGCCACCGCGTGCTTCCGTGAGCCTCACTAATAAATGTGAACGTCCCCGACGACAGTTGTAATCTATTGGTATCGACACAAATCCAATCTTGCTCCATCGAGAAATCTATTAGTTCACGGTAAAAACGCTCACCTGGATGCGCGTTGTAGTCACCCAGTATGAAAACAGACTCGATGTCACTTTCACTTATTATGGCACTGATGCAACTTAGACAGTCCGTGAACTCCGACACATTTTCTATGCAGTCAGTTGGCATATACACACTTATGACTAGCACTGGCCTATCATTCGTCGTAAGACGAATTGCCGCAATACGCGGATTCGAACACTCAATCACTGAAACGCAAGGGAACACCGTCTTACGCCACAATAGCGCAACTCCGCCAAAGGGACGACCTCTGATGATGCCGGCAGCAGTGTCCATAGCAGACGTCCCCGTGCTTCCGAAGTCCACGTGCACGCTGGACAGGTACGGTAGCTCTTCAGGCTGTAGCCAGGTCTCTTGCAGCGCAATAATGTCCGCAAGACTGCAAAGCTGTCTAATACCCTCAATAGACCGCTTGATGTTCTTGCAGTTGTATGTAATGAGATTTACACTATGCATAATTATTTTTGTTTACTGAATTCTTCACCGCCATCAGACTGAGGGTTTTTATAAGGTCTGAAGCGTCTGCATGTAATATCGGCCGGCCATAACTCACCATTCAAAAACATGTCTAGCTTAGCACTCGGAACCATAATTTTAAATGCATTATATTCCCTTTGTGCCTTCATCTTGATTTTCTGTAATACGACTTTTTCTTTTATTCTTGAAAGTACGTACTCTGCGATATCCTTTTCAGATGTATCTTTGTGCACGTTAGAAATAAACAAAGGTATCGTCATACTTGCAGACTTAAACTTATTTCCAGGCATACAGGCAGCCTTACCTCTGACTAACTGTGACTCATGTTTGTTTTTGAGTCTTTTCTTTTGCACAAGAATCCACTCGTTTTCAGGATTCTGCGACTTCCATTCACCATCGCGCGTTATTTCCGCTAAGGATTTTACTTTGTTTACGTTCAACAAGTCGTCTTTACCAGCCGCAGCTAGCGATGTATTCGTTCTTATCTCTTTAGAAAACCTGTTTGAAGACGTAGGCCGCGCGTTATGTACGGAACAGCTGACCGCTCCGCTCCCACCACTCGCCTGAGGCCGGGGCTCGCAGGCCGCCGCAGTGACGGCGGTGACCGCGGTTGTGTGATGTGTAGCTCTGCATACGGATGTTTTAGTATGATCACCGTCCGTGTTTATTTTCTCCAGAGATAACGGGGATCGCCAATTTCCATGATCATTAATTAATTCATTTTGCTCTGGTGAACTATTGAAGTTGTTACGGTTTGAGAGATTTAACAAACCGATTGGACCACTATCTCGACCGCTATCCAGTAAGTAAGCACCTCGTTTTATGTTTACGTTTGTGGTGCCAGTGCGTTCAATATCTACCAACGACGCAAATTTCATGTCGTTTATTTCTGCTTTTACTCTGTTTAGTTGGTCGACCGTAGCACAGGAATCCTTTAGGTTTCTCATCTCCGATTTTAATACGACGATATCCTTTAATAAGGCCGTGACGTCGATATGATCGAAGGATACTGGGGGTAATTTCTCTAAATCCTGTGCAACAAAGATAGGGGTTTTAACTGGATCTGTGCTCTTAAACACGCAAATAATATCCTCTAAATCTTTTTGTTCACGGTTCCTGCGTCGCGAAATGTTGCGGGTACTCGTAGAAATGGATTCAAACAATAAATCCTTGGCCATGGTAATTTCCGCGGTCGTATATGTGCTTACACACAACCGAATTAAACTTTCTTCGTCCATAATGTCAATTTTGTTTTGCACAAAACATAATAACTCATTTATAACGATGTTACACTCTATGCACTTTATCTTTTCGCAAGACATTTTTTCTACACCCGAACGTTATCGAGTTCGCGCGAAGACTGCCTGACTGTTATGAGAAAAATAAGTTTTCTATAGAAATTTGAAATTCCTCATATCTCATCTTTGTATCATTGTCCTCTCAAAATATATATTTGGGAACATAGATAATTCTCTAATACAATCGAAATAAATACACACCACCATAAAAATATATTTGATTTACAAATTATTTTGGTATTACGTTTGTATGAAATACGCATGCTCCGCCGGCCCCTTAACTTAACTTATGGTAATTTAAGATACGGAGGTGTTCATGTGTAAGATTATCATCTGCCAAGCCTTAATTATTGATGTTTTAGTACTAGTATTAATATAAAGGGTGTAAAAAACATCTAAACGAAGCCAAAAGGCACTTGTTCTCCTCATCATTGCGAGTTTTTATTTGTTCTACACCATACCCAAAGTTCCAATTTTTTGACACTTTATAAACAATATTTTTACTTTAAACACCTTCATGACCCCCGTACTATTTAATGCATCCATCAGCACAATGTTTTGAGTGTTTTACATTGAGATTTACCACAAAACATGATTTTTCACCGAAAAAGAAAGAAAAGAAAATTCGTTTCCCAGTAATAATTTTTGCTACTTAGTTTGATGTACAGAATGCTTGGTAGACAGCTTCGTGATGACTCTGTTTTATATTGTATTATTTATCTGATGTCTACAACCACGATACTGACACACATTATGAAACGAAGGTCGTACTCAGAACTGTTTTCAATATAACTGTTGTCTGCCAACGCTCTTATTTAAGAGAAACAGGGCCGGCTTAGGTATGAAACTCACTAGTATAGGTGCAAAAAAATATGTGCTACAATGGTGTCGATACTGTTGTGCGCAAACTAAACTTAATTTAGGCTATTGCTAGCTTTTACTAAAAGGCAGTGCGTGAAAAGGACGGCTATAGCTATGAACTAATTTAGAGATGTCAAACTAGTTTATGCCTTGCGCTTCACCGTGTTTTTAGGCGACGCGTTTTTACATACACCCTTCATTTTTATGGAAATATAAGTGACAATTAAATTTGACAGCTCTCTATAACGTCCGTCTCTTGCTCGTTTTATTAGAGAGAAAAAGATAGCAATAGCGTAACTTGAGTTTAGTTTGTGCACAACAGAATCGACCCCAATACCTATATTATTTCTGTTTGAAATATGTGTGAATTTGTGGGATTGTGGGCTCAGAGTAAAACAAGTTAATAACTTAACAATCTGAATTAATTTTAAGATAAAGTCTAGCACACGTTTTCGTCGTTTTGCAATCTTACGCCATCTTCTTTTCATATCTCTCTCACTCTAGCTAGATATATCCATCCCTTTCGCTCACTCTTACATTCCGTTTCCCACATTCGGCATGTGACCTATATTAATTGTGTTTAAGGTCAAGTTAAATCCGCAGAGATATAACTAGCATTACACCCATATTTCGCCAGTTGTGTGAAGTCATTTAATGTCTCCATGGCTACTAGATACTGAGAAATTCCTGATGTAAAACCCAATAACACTTTGCTTGACCGAGGAATCGAACCCAGGACCACATGCGGATTAGTCACACTTGCGACCACTGGAAAAACACATCAGTCCCCACACTGGGCCTAAGTGGTGTTTTTTTTTAAATATTGAAACAACCTTGTTCAATTTTTGTTTTTGTTATCTAACAAATGGCAGCACCACACTGTGATCCAGAACACAAATTATTGACATTGGTCAAAACGATGCTAAGCTGAAGTGGTACTAGACTGGCCATGTCTGCCGCATTCCCAGTGAGCTGTGGGCCAAAATAAATACTTTCTGGAGACCTGACACAGTCAAAAGGCGTCGTGGAAGGCCTCGTAAAAGATGGCAGAAAGCATTGGACAAAATCGACCAGTGGTCCGCATTAGCCCCGGATGGCAACAGCTGGAATTCTCGGGGAGGGGCCTTTGCCCAGCAGTGGTATGCCGCAGACTAATAGTATCAGTATCTAACAAAGAAACGGTTGTCCCATCATCATCATCATCTTCCTGCCCTTGTCCCATTTTATTTGGGGTCGGCGCAACACGTTTTCTTCTTCCATTTTCCCCTGTCAGACGTCACGGCATCATTTACTCCTTTCTCTTTCATATCAGTGTTTACACAATCCATCCATCTTTTCTTTGGCCTTCCTCTCCCTCTCCATCCATCAATACTAATGTCCATCACTCTTTTAGTCACATGCGTTTCATCCCTCCTCATTACATGTCCATACCAAGCCAAACGACTTCCTTTCAATTTTTCAGTCACAGGTGCCACTTTCAAACTTCCTCTAATATATTCATTCCTTACTTTATCCATTCTTGTCACTCCACACATCCACCTCAACATTCTCATCTCCGCTACATGCAATCGTTTTTCATCCATCTTCTTCACAGCCCAGCATTCTGATCCATACAATACGACAGGTCTAATCACGGACTTGTACATTTTCCCCTTTAACTTGAGGGGCATCCGTGAGTCGCAAGTTATTCTAGTGACCTGTCGCCATTTCATCCATCCTGAGTTGATCCGATGCGTTACGTCCCGGTCTACTTCGCCAACGGTTGTCCCATCACGTATCAAAATAACATACCTTTACATCCCTTCTTGTGTTCCCAAAACAATAACAACCAACTGATACATCCAATGTTTTCATTTAATTCCCGTTTGTAACAAACTAAAGTTGTTTGCTAGTGGAAACAGCGAACATTTACATACGAAACGGTTTTACAAAATAAACTTATCGAATGTTAAATATTTGTAATTGAAACTAAACGGATCTCTTTGTGGTTGTTTACGTTTGGATAATAAAATGTATTGAAGCAAGAATTGGAATGGTTGTTAATGATTCCTTAATTATTCCAGTATTCACTAAAACTAAAACTAATTTAGCGTTGGTATTACTATGAATTAAACACAAAGTATTAACTGTTTTTTTTTTTTGTTAATAATACTGATTAAGTACTAAATATCCGTACAGTCACGTCTAATAATATGTATACCCTCTCCTTAATGTTATAGCTATTTTCGCGAGAAATAACGATTGTAACTAGGAATTGGATGTTTTTTATAAAAATATGAGTTTCAGAATACTATGTACGTTATAACATTAAATTTTAATCGGTACATTAGGAGAAACAAATCTTAATTGAAATTTTTTTTAGTGTTTACATATTATTAGACGTGATATATACATGGAAGTAATAAATTGTGAACCTACTACTATTATTTAATTAACCAATAGCAACGAATACGAACTGGGGTTATAAATATAGGTAGCGCGTGGCGGAGCGCCAATATAGTCCGGCTAAGCAAACGACAACCTCTCTAGGTTGAACTGCGAGAGGCCATTCCCAAAAAAAAAAGCGGAGCGCCAGTGTTCTGCAGAAAGGCGCGCAGATCCTACGTGCAGCCACACTTACATAACACAAATGTCGGAGGAAGAGGAAGTAACGAAGAGTTGATTGTTAGAAAAAATGTACCTAATTAGAACAATCACATTTAGCCAGTTCCGTATGTTTAAGTCTCATGAAGTAGGAGGCGAGCTTATTGCCATGAACCAGGCTACAAATGCAGCCTCCGAGGCTGCGACTGAGATATTCCTAAATGAAAAATCCAATGACACTTTGCACGACCCGGGAATCGAACCCAGCAGCCTTTTTTTTTGGGATGGGAAATCATCAAATGACTTCTCCCACTCTGGGCGGAGCGGGAGGGAGTGTCAGACTCTTACTGACTAAAACCCATCCATGTTCCTTCCTCGCCCTTTGTGTTCCGGGGCCGCGGTATCTCTTTCGAACAGGCCCGCAACCCCGGAACCCAGCAGCCTAATGATTGCGCTTGCGACCACTATCTATGTCACTGTCTATGTGTTTCCCACAAGACCGATGTTCAAAAGCCCGCAAAGGATGTCCAATGCTGCAATGCATATGGACCACTTTCGACTGTGATGTTGTATAAGCCTGAAAGTTATTGGTGATCCTTTTTTAAATGTTACCATGGATTGACAATTGCAGATCCTATTTTATTTATCATTTCTGATCGTCTGTAGAAATCTTTAAAGACAGATTAGTAAGCTGTAGTACCACTTAAAAATAAATACGAAAATACATTTCTACAGACCTTATCGGCTTAAACATAAGCTCCTTTGTAATATTTTTCTGTACAACTAAATATATTAATTCTTCATTTCGAAACAGTAAAAACATTTTTGCAAACCAACCAGTCTTACTAAGGCGTATCGTTTTAACTAGTACTAACCGGGGTTGTGGAGGTCAGATAAGCAGTCGCTCCATGTAAAATACTGGCATTCAACTGCATCCGGTTAGGCTAGAAGCCGACCCCAACATAATTGGGAAAAGACTAGGCAGATGTTGAAAAACATTGTTGCAGACATTTTAAAGTACAATATACAGACACGTCCCACAGATAGGTCCCCTGGCTCCCAAAGTGACGATTTTAGTTTATTCCTCAGTAGAAGTAGCCTGGAGTTTGAAAATTGCCGGTGCGATACCCCCGTGCCTCGGAAAGCACGTCAAGCCGTTGCAATTAGTCCTGTGAGGGTGCACATGTGCCTGCGCACACACTTGTGCACTATAATATCTCCTGCGACAATGATTACTCTCCTGAGATTGGCCGCCGTGACCGAAAACGTTCCGAACTGCCGCCGGTCGATTCTGTCAAATTCAAACAACAACTCGCCTCTCGTATTGCAATTTAGGTCCATGTTCTCCGAGAAGATAACAGTCTGATTATCTAAAACAGCTGTTTAAAACACATTTTTGTATAGGAACATGTCACAGTGACAGTTTTTTTTCGATAATCAGACTGTTATCTTCTTGGTGAACATGGACCTTACTCTCACTTCGCATAGGGTTCTTTTTATTTGACACTTTGAATCGGGTTCGAAGTGAGCGTCGCAGTGATGGGGCGTGATGGACCTTACAGAATGCTACATCTTACCTCATCTCATACTTTATCTGTCAAAATCTCCCTGTCAATTTAGTTCAACTCGCTGACACGCTCGCAAGGGTGGCGCTAGTGTAAATTCGAATTGTCAACCGAGTTTCAGAATGCCTATCAAGAAAGTCACAGCGAATTCAGATTCGAAGTTTAGAATGCTTACAGAATCACACCCCTGTAGAAATATTTCTTTTGTAATAATCTTATTTTACAACTTCGAAAATTCGCCCCTGTCTCGAGATAGTTTACTCAACAAATATTAGTACAACCACTAACAACACGATATCGCATTACCTGAGCGCTGAACTTGTTATAGATAATGGTACAAATTGACAAATGGTGTAAACAACTTGTATTTACGACTGTACCTCAACGTAAGCGGATCAGGGGATAATATGCATAGGTGTGGAGAATGTATGTTGAGGTTGTAATCCTATTGGTTATATAGGGTGTAAAAAAACCTCTTAACGAAGTCGAAAGGCACTTGTTCTCCCCGTCATTGCAATACTTTATTTGTTCTACACCACACCTAGGTACCTTCTAGTTACAGAGACATTGGGGGTCAAAGAATAGATGTACACCATAAAAAATACAGTTTTTTTAACATTTTACAAGGGCTGACACAATGGGCATTCTTATCGCTAAACGCAATCTTTTAAAGACAACCTTTGGATGGATTTAAAGAGGAAGGAAGGAGTTCCAACTTTTTGACTAGTTTTTGTTTTAAGTACAAGTTTTTATTGTAAGATACTTAAAAAACTCCACGACCCCCGTACTATTAAATCCATCCATTATATCCATTATTATCTATATTTAGCACAAAACATAAAATTAATTTCCCATTTAGTTTGATGTACAGAATGCTTGGTTGACGACTTCGTGATTAGGTTGTTTACACCCTGTATGTAGCTAATAGTGTCTGTGTTGCATGTAAATATTATCGATGTAGCTCATAGACTAATGGTTGCAAGAGTGACTGGTGAACGTGGGCTTTGAGTAACTAGATCAGGGATAACTTTCAAAGATAAAGACGAAGTACTTTTGGTAGAAATGTGTGAGTTATTTCAGTTAGTTTTCGGTCCCGCTGAAACAGAAACTCGTTTATTTTCTTTGAAAACGAACGCAGAATCTAAGGGAATAGGTTCTTATACTCGTAGTCTCTAGGCCTACCCCCATGGGACAAAAAGCGATATTATGTATGATTTTAAAGCCTCCATGGTCTCTCACTAGAATTTTAGGAGCTGCCCTGGGCCATGTCCTTTAATAGACACCGTGGACACCTATTGGTCTTGTTTCGTTCTGTTTCCTGCTGATATGTAGGGAAGTGGAAAAAACAGCTTTTTCCTACTCTTCCGCTATACTTTTCTGATTAATTTCGTTGCGGCATTGGGACTTCGTCGAGCTTCATTGTGTCGGCCATTTTTCGTGTTCAAGTTATAGTGGTTTGGGAATAGCGTGGCGAGCTTGTCAAAAAAAAAAAGAAGGTTCCGTGGGTAGCGCCACGTGGTTTGAGGCACAAGGTGTTGGTGCGGGATGCAGGTAGTGGACGGTAGTAGCCGTTTGCCTCAGGAATGCAGGTTAGAGTTTGGTGTACAGTAGACCCCGCAAGACTCACAGTGATTCCTGTCACTACTATGATCTCCAACAAGGATGACATAAACTTTTGAATAGCTTATGTTATTCAAGTACATTATACATTTTTATTGCACAATGTCTCTCTAACTCGAAATCGTACATTCATAATATTCATTAAATACTACAGTAAAACAGACAATTTAACACATGAGTCTGTTACAAGAAATGTGGCAGTGAATATGCTCATTTTGAATTCTGTGTGTAACTCAGTATTCAATATGTGCTTTGAGAATTAAACTCTGTGTGAAACTACGGTGTGTCTAATTTAATTATTGGTGAAAATCGCAGCTGCTGACGAATTTTATGTATGACTAGCTGACTCGTACGTGCACACTTCGTTGGGCGGTGCGATGTTGCAATGTTTTCACATTTTGGTTAGCGAGCCGCTGCGAGCGCTCAGCGCTAGATTCTCGAGCACGAGTCCGTACAAAGCATGTTCTAATGCGGTTCGTGAACGGATGGCGGCATTTTGCGATTTAGTAATTTTATGTTATCTTTGAAACTATTTAACCCTTTACCGCATACAGACCCATATTTGGTACAACTCACTTACTGATTGAAATATTCAGATCCACTCCACCTTTCATGCCAGATATTAATTATTTGTATAGAATATAGTGTATCCGAAGTCATGATCACAAAAGTTGTTCCAATCTTACCCTCACATTGCTTATTATTCAGTCCTAAGTTGAAAATGCAGGATAAAGTGCGTTTTTGAGATTTCGGATCGGAAGAAAAATCATTTCAGTGAAATTAATGGAGTAAAAAATCCAATTTTTTGTTGATTTTGAAGAAGAACGTTCTTTTTATAAATAACCAACAAAAAATGTAAATATACTCAACTAAAACACAGTTTTTTATCCATCCAAACATTGTTCCAAATTTGGGACACCATGCACTTATGGTAATTTTTCTTTGGCATATTTGGTACAGTATGCAGTATGGTAGTTTTTTGTGTTTGGTCAAATTTGGAACAATGTGCAGTAAGGTAGACTACACGTTTTCGGTGTTCAAAAAAATCTGTTACAACTTTAGCCGATCCTATTTCAAAAGTTGTTAAGTTTTGAAGTCATACTCACCACATGTAGTGGTAGCTAGACAACATGAAGACTCGTGGGCGAAAAATTAACATAAGTCACACGTGAAGTGTAGCAAATGCCGACTACACTTATGTTTCAATAAATATAGAAACTGTTTTCAAAGTTTTCATACAGAATGACGCACAAATTTTTAGGCAATTTTTTTATTTAGTTTGCTCATATTAACCTGAATAATACGTGAAATACGGCATTTTTTAATACTTTAGAAGTTTATATTTAAAGATCTTTTATTAAAGTTGATTTTTGTAAAAAATATTATCTTTCTATTATTTCTAACAAATACTTTGTTATAACAGTGAAAGTTAATGCAAAAGACATACATACATTTTTATTCCAAATATATACTTAAATATACACTCCTGTATAACCCCTAATGCATATTGTACCATTTTCGACCAGTCAGCCTAGGGCTACGTTACTGCATGTTGTACCAAATATGGTACATTGATATTATTGAGACTTTTCTCGGTTTTCCCAGAGTTTTAATTTTTTTACTTATTTTTCCTATGATCTAAAAAATATATTTACCCATGTAAATTAATATGAGCTCAATCAAAAAATCCATGCGGTAAAGGGTTAACCAATTGACATACTGTTTGAGGCAAATCGTATCTCTGTGATGTTTTTGTGATCATAATGATATTATTTTCGATAAGGTTTAATATTTTGTTGTTTAAAAAATCGTCCAAATGTATGTACGTCGAAAAATACTATATCTGCTAAAATATAAAAGATAGAAATATGGTGTCGCGGACTTTTTGTAGAACTATTCAAAGCGGACCAGGTTGCCATACATTATTTTCAATTATATACTACTGTTAAGGCAGCGCATGCAAATAACTCTGTTGTAAGAGCATTTTTTTTCCGCCTGGCTAGACAAAATTTGAGATAGTTCGGCTAATAAGCATGATATTTTTATAACTTATAGCACACTCAGGAATAATGTGGCTTTCTACCAGTGACAATTATTAAAATTGGTTCATTACTTCCGGAGATTACCCCCTACATACAAACTTACAAACAATTTTACCTCTTTATAATATTAGTATAAAAGATACAGACTAGCTTCTGACGGCGGCCTTGTTCGATTTATGTGCGGGAATTATCGTTTACGCAACGTTTTAACTATAACACTCAAGGATAAATCAGATTCCCAAAAGTGAAAGATTTTTTGTAATAGGACCAAATATTCAAAGATCACCCCCTACATACTTTACGAATCATCATCATCATGCTCCAGCCGTATCCTAATTTATTTGAGGTCAGTGCATCATGTTTTCTGCTTACATACTTTGTAATACTTACTTGTCCATTTCAACAGTCACCTCCATTCTAGTCATACCATTCCTTCATACGGTCCCAGTTTGTGGTCTCCCTGTACTCTTATAAGCGACATAAATTACAAATTTCACCTTTTCATGACATTAGTATAGATTCTAATTTATAAAGACAGGATGTGCTCAACGTTCCCACTGCTGGAGCACACTGAGGAAAGAATGAGAGAGAGTGGGCCATGACAACACGGGCCCAGTACGGGTTGGTAGATGTCACAATTTTATCGGCTTTAGGAGTCAGTGAAAAAAAAAAAAAAAAAAGGAGTCAGTGATGAAATTAAAATACAGGGAGAAATGTGCCTGAATTAGTTGGAACCCACGAACTATTAAAAGTTATTCAGGCTGCTTGCAACGATTTAATATAAACTGAAAGCCTCTAGTACAATACGTAACAAATTTCTGAAACACATACACAAATTCAGTGCAAGCAAAAAACCTAAGAATACTATTGTTTCACAGTCCATACACAAAGCTTAATTCAGCAGGAAATTTCGTTTCCGTGATCAAATAAAAACAATGGAAAAAAAATCGCAACGTCCTGTCAAACTGTAGTTAACACAAACGAATCCGAATACAAAGATGAAAAATTAATGAGAAAATAAACGCACAACATCTGCGTCACTGCTCCTGTATCACGTCCAATTTTTTCTGACCTTTAAAACTGTATACAAGAACCACCTACCAGTGTAGTTGAGTTAGAACGCGGGCGGGGTGGGAGGTCTTCACCCCTGGCCATCAATAGACCCATCATGAAATATTCATTCTGGAATGTTCCCCGAGCGAGCTGCGATATCTTTTATTAGCATTTAAGACAAGTTTTGTAATGTAAGTCGGGGTTTCTTTCATGTCTACGTTTGGCCGGTTTGTTTCTGAATATTGAAGACGATAATTTGAATTTGTTAAGACTTTTCGGGGACAGGAGTTACAATGGCATTTTATTTGCATTTTATTATTGTCTGTTTATGAAGGTTGGTCGCGTTCTTGGCTTTTGTTTGCTTTGTTTTGTTAAGTATGAGTATGTTCTGTTTTGTATGTTTTGTATGAAAAAAGGTTTTTTTTCTAAGAGTCCAGAAAAGGGAATAATATAAAAACGGGAGATTACATGCAAGCTCTGGATGAAACATAGATTCGAAGAATTTCTCAGGATTATATTTTTAGCGGGATACACTAAAACACTTTTTGTAAAATATTGTTCTGAACGCTGCAATGTGTTTTTTATGGACCATTTTATTTTATTGTGTATGGTTTAACTCTCGTGCAGTGAGCAAAGTGTTATTTGGAATTTTGGATATTATAACAAACATTAAAATTTCTCAGTAAAAGTATAGGATCAGCATTTGTGCTTGGTCTATGACTTTTTATATTTGATGCGAAATAAGGGCACTCTATCATATAAAATAAGCTCAATACAATCAATACCAATGTTTATTTTTTTGTCACTTAGCCTTAATTGTCCAACTGCTGGGGAAAGGCGTTCTCCATAGCCTAACGCACCTAAGTCGTCACGGCAGCGTTTTCTAGGCCTCCCTCGGCGACGACGCCCGTCTTCTGGCACCCACTGAGATGGCACCCACGGATGCATTCTACAGACGTGGCCCGCCCAATCCCACTTCATCCCAGCAGTCAAGTGCCCCACATCATCGATTCGAGTTTTGGAGCGTAAATTAGGGTATTACGGGTTAAGATTTTAATTCAAACTAATATATTATAAAACTTAAGAAGACGGGTATTTATCGCGAATTTACCTTTAATTTATTCCCGACGTAACAAACAAACAAACGTTCAAACTAATATGTTTCAAGAAAATACTTCCATGGGCTTGTACATGATACATACCACCATACCACCTGCCAACAGGAAACAAATCCGACGCAGGACCAACGGCTTCTTGTGCTACCCAAAGCTCGGGAATATGTTTCTCTTTTATTATATTGGCACCTTGCTTTTTGCTATATCATTTTGTTTTAACTATATTATCATTTAAGTGTGTTGTGCGCTATGTCTTTTGTGTGCACTAAATAAATGATTTATTTATCCATCTATTTGAAATTAAACATAAAATAACTCACTTTCGCTCACCATGACTTTTGGCAATGATGTGATCGCAATACGGCCACGATGCTGAGATTGTGCCACGAAGCTGTGATATCTCTGACGTTACCACGATTTGGTCGCATCACAATGGTGTCGCACTTTAGTTGCATCGGTACAAAATGCACTGAGTACAGCCCTTATTCCAATTTATTTTGGGGTCGGCATCAGTCTGTTTCTTTATCGAATGGCAAGTGCCTAGCCAAGAGTCAGAGTTTTACCATCTGTGGCCTCTGACCACTGATATGCCGTCGAGAATATCTTTCAGGCAAGCTTTAAAGAAAAAAATATTTATTTGACGTCAGTTATTAAAGCACTCGGACTCGTCCATGAAGGATTCCGTAGCAGATTTAATGAAAAGTAAATTGCTGTTTCCGATTTATGACGTATTGTAAAAAAACTACTTACTAGATCTCGTTCAAACCAATTTTCGGTGGAAGTTTACTTGGTGATGTACATCAAATTTTTTTTGTTTTGTCATTCTCGTATTTTAGAAGTCACACGGTTGGGTTTTTTCACATTTTTTCACTTTGGAAGTGTCTTTTGCGCAAACTATTCAGTTCAGAAAAAAATGATGTTAGAAACCTCAATATCATTTTTGAAGACCTATCCATAAATACCCGTATTGGGTTGATGTTTTTTTTTTCAGTTCTACGTATGGGGAACCCCTAGAATTTATTGTGTTTTTCTATTTTTGTTTGAAAATTTTAATGCGCTTCACAGAATACATCTACTTACCAAGTTTCAACAGCATAGTTCTTATAGTTTCGGAAAAAATGGGACATACGGACGGACAGACAGACAGATAGACATGACGAATCTATAAGGGTTCCGTTTTTGTCATTTGGCTACGAAACCCTAAAAAAGATACAAAATAAGGAGAAAAACATAGTTTGTGCTGTGTATGTACCTCACGGTTGCGCCAAAAAAGATGCAAACTTCCGATGTTGTCCTTCGCCGAATCAAGTGATAATTATACTTTAGGCGGCTACTTGCGCTGTTCTTCCAATGAAACACAGGTGCATTACTGTATCATCACTATATTCTTCAATCATATATATATATATATCCGTTTAGACAAATATAATTATACAAACAGACGGATAAGTGTTAACTCTCAATAAAAAATCTTACTGAAGTTCAGCAAACCTTCTAAGTTTTGGTTCTCTCTGACCAGAGTAAGGACCTCATGTGTCAGCGTACTAGCTAATGAGAATCGTCGTGGGAACCATAGATAATAAATACAGATAGCTATGATTCGCCACAATACAATACACACATGAATCCGGAAAGTCAGAGGTGCGTAGCTTGGGTTTGAACTTGAGACCTACGAATTGGCAGTCACACCACTAGGCTATCACTGGTTTCGAGACCTAAGTTCTAGCTCACAATGACTCTGCCTACTAAGGTCCATGCTCCGCAAAAAGATGACGGTCTGATAATACAAAAACAGCTGTTTAAAACACATTTTTGTATGGGAACATGTCAAAACTGTTTTTAGATAATCAGAACGTTATCTTTTCGGTGACCATGGACCTTATAGACATTTCTCAGCAACAATCATAGCCACACCAAGCTATTTCTAACTTAGACCAGTGTGGTTTCTCAAGACTGGAGTCTTCTCAAAACAGTTAATAATATCATTGTGAGCGAGTAACCTCGGCCGGAAAGTTTTAAGTGGCGTTCGCTCTTAGCACTTAGATCTTGATAGCTTAAAATGTTCCTTGCCAAAATTGGCCAGGAAATGGTATTATCTTGAGCTATAATCGCTAGGAGGAAACTTGAAAGACGGCGTTTTACTGTCCTGGCCTTGGCAATGGCTAAGAATGGAATAAAGTCGCATGGCCTTTTAGACATTTGAAAGCAATGGCAATTTTAATTTGTAGTTTTCTTTTAAAATACAAAATACGTATTGTTAACGATAATCCCATAGTTGTCCCACCCCTGTGTATGTCAGAGTGGGCAGCACTTTCGATCGACACCTTAAATATATGTTATGTTCCACGGTTTGATTTCAAGACCTATAATTATCATATACGTTAAGACGCTCGAGTGATGATAGCTTTAATTGGGACATACCCTCAGGGTTATAAGGGGGGATGGTGGCTCATCAGCCACCTCCTCGGTTTTCCTCATTGCTTTGGGGTTGTATTGTGACGTGTTACTAAAATAGTTTTAAGGTTCTATTTACAACCACAATTTATAGTTCTTATACATGGGCCAAAGTGGAGGAGCTCTTGGTTAAATAAAACAGCCACTTGGGCCGATCTTTAGGTTAAACCGTGCTCGCCTGGGTTGGTCTGTGGATGGGTGACCACTCTTACATACCGAGTTTCCTCCATACTTCGGAAAGTACGTTAAGCTGTTGGTCCCGGCTGTCACTAGTCCATCTTTGGCAGTCGTTACAGGTAGTCACTGGCACAAAAAGTCTGACAACCAGTCTTACCAAGTGGTATCGTATGTACAGGTAGTCAGTGGCCCAAAAGCTGACAACCAAGACCAAGACTAACTGGGTTGTAGAGATCAGATAGGCAATCGCTCCATGTAAAATACTGGGATTGAGCTGTATCCGGTTAGACTGGAAGCCGACCCCAACGTAGTTAGGAAAAGGCCAGGCAGATGATCATCATCATCATCATCATCAGCCTATAATGTTCCCACTGCTAGGACACTCCTCTACATGAGAGGGAAAGGGCTATAATCTACCACGCGGGCCAAAAAATTAATGAAAGTTATATGTGTTCTACTTGAAGCTATAGTTGGCGAATAAATAAATCTAATTTTAGTTTAATACTAAACGAACATCTTGCAACCCACTTCTGACCTGAAATTTAATTGAAATTCTAGAAACGAATCAAGTGTTCGACTTGAAAATAATCCGTTTTAAATCTTTCCTGAAATAGATTACTGAAAGTTAAAACGGATAGAAATCTCGTTAGACACGGTTGAGTGATTATCCAAATTAGCAAACTTATTGAGAGCAAAAATTCTACTTCATTTTGTACAGTGAAATCTTGAGGAAACTTTTCTGTTGTATCGTAGCTACTCCGGCTACGGTTGCTACGCCGTAGCAAATCTGCTACGCGAATCACATTCACGCAAAATTGATTTCAATGGAGCTTTTTATAGATTACAAAGAAACAGTCTTGTCGCTACGGTCCCTCGTTGTGATTGGGTAGCTCTGCTTTAGAGCTTTGCGGTTACAGATGCTTTCGGAACTGTTCCTTCATCTTTAGCCTTTGTCAGGAGCCTGAAAACATTGTATTTGTATTTGTTACCACAGATCGCTCTTACTTCAGAAAGGAAGAAAAGTTCATGGTTAAATAATAACACCAGCTAGGATCAATCTTCAAGTTAAGCTGCGCTTGCCTAGATTGGACTGTGGATGGGTGACCACCCATAACATCCATCATCATCGCCTATAATGTTCCCACTGCTGGGACACGGCCTCCTCTCAATGAGAGGGAATGGGCTATAATCTACCACGCGGGCCCAGTGCGGATTGGTAGATGTCACATGTCATCGAATTTTTGGTTCTAGGACATGCCGGTTTCCTCACGATGTTTTCCTTCACCGTTTTGAGAGCAGCGGTGATGAAATAAATTTCACAAAGTAATGCGCCTGTCTGGGTTCGAACCCACGACTTACTGTTCATAAGTCGGGGCCGCCACCGCTGCTCTCCCCACCCATAACATACCGAGTTTTCTCGAAAAGTACGCTCTGCCGTCTACGGCCCGATAGAAGTCTCTGGCCCTATAATCTGACAATCAGTATTACCAAGAGGTATCGTATTACCCAGTACTAACTTGGTTGTAGAAGTCAGATAGGCAGTCGCTTTATGTAAAATACTGGTATTCGTTGCAACATAGCCTAAGCAGGGCTCTTTACTAAATTGATAACGCTCATTTGGTACCCCTTGGATCAGTTTACCGAATTATTATTTTTATTTCATTTTCTTTAGTAGATTGAAGAAACTGTCAAAATTAGAAAAGCGGCCGAGTGCAAGTTGGACTCGCCTATGAAGGGTTCCATAGCAGTAACTAACATAATATAAAAGTTCTTGTAGTTTGTTGTATTCAAACCAATTTACCGATCGGTGGTTTACATGGTTTACATTGTACATAATTTGTTTAGTTTTATCATTCTCTTATTTAGAAGTTACGCACATTTTACCACTCTGGAAGTGTCTCTCGCGCAAACTGTCCAGTTTAGAAAAAAATGATACCTCAGGTATGAAACCTCAATATCATTTTTGAAGACCTATCCATAGATACCTCACACGTATCATCATCATCATCATCTCAGCCGAAAGACGTCCACTGCTGGACATAGGCCTAGAATTGCTAAACGTATGGGTTTGATAAAAAAAAAATGTTGAGTTTCACTTCTAAGTACAGGGAACCCCCATTCTTTTGTCTACGAGTATTTTTGTGTAAAAATCTTAAAGCGGGTCACAGAATACATCTACTTACCAAGTTTCAACAGCATAGTTCTTATAGTTTTGGAAAAAAAAGTGCCTGTGATATATGGACGGACGGACAGACAGACATGACGAATCCATAAGGGTTCGGTTTTTTTGCCATTTGACTACGGAACCCTAAAATTAGGTCACTCTTAATTCAAACGGAACAAATCAAGATTCCTCAATCTTTTTAATAAATCAAAGGTATTTCTGCAATCTCAGCCATTAAGAGTTGTCTTAATTCACCTCCCGCTTCTAAAACAATAGAAAACAAACTTGTGTCCCAATCGGTACTGATGCCGGTTCGTTAAACCCCTTTCTTTGAAACATTTGTATTGGTTGATGCTGCTTTGTGCCTTGTCGTTTGACCGTCTGTTTTTGTTGTTCGTTATAGTAGATTGTATGGTATTGCATGACCCAGTAACTGAATCGTAGAGATTAGATAGGTAGATTTAATGAAAAACTTCATGGAAAAATTTAGTGCCACTAAATATTTTAGGAAGAGCAGCGGTGGCCCAGTGGTGGCGGCCCCGACTTACGAACAGCCAGTCGTGGGTTCAAACCCAGGCAGGCGCATTACTTTGTGTAATTTATTTCATCACCGCTGCTCTGAAAACGGTGAAGGAAAACATCGTGAGGAAACCTGCCTGTCGTAGAACCAAAAATTCGAAGGCATGTGACATCTACCAATCCGCACTAGGTCCGCGTGGTAGATTATAGCCCATTCCCTCTCATTGAGAGGAGGCCGTGTCCCAGCAGTGGAAACATTATAGGCTGATGATGATGATGATGATGAAATATTTTCCATGAAGTCTAGTCGGCCCCAAAATAGTCCGGTAAAGGCTTGGAAAATGATCGGAGACGATAGTGATACAGTTATGTTGTTGTACTCGTATTATTTGTTTATTTATTTAAACTGCATATCATAGGCGGACTTTATGCCAAAAGGCTTTCTCTGCCAGTCAACCAAACGTGTTTAGAATCGAAAGTGCTCGTACTAGTATAGGATCCCGCTATACAACGACCTTCACCGAGATGCTTATTTAATGAGACGTATTTTTTATGTTATTAAATATGCCAATAAATATATCCTATATGGGTTGCCTAACAAATTTCAGTCCAGAGTATTTTTAATTAATAATTTAAAAACATTTTTTTTTTAAACATTGCACCGGTGTGATTATTAAATAAATTTGATACCAATCGAAAGTTTGAAGCCCATAGAATATGCAAACGTTATCGGGCGGGAGGAATCGCCCGGGTGTCTCCACTGCGAGGATCGACCGGAGGACACGGTGGAGCACACGGTGGAAGTCTGCCCTGCGTGGGCGGAGCTCCGCCGTGTCCTCGTGGCGGCGATCGGCGGCGGCGACCTCTCGCGTCCGGCCCTGGTTCAATCCATGGTCCGGAGCGAGACGGAATGGGAAGCCGTCGCCTCCTTCTGCGAAGCAGTTATGCTAGCGAAGGAGGTGGCGGAACGAGAGAGGGAGAGATCCTCTCTTTTTTTTATTTACTGTTTAATTTAGTTCTTTAATTAAATATTCTTTTTATTTTTTTATTTACTTACCTTTGTATAGATGCTTTTTTACCTATTATTTGTGAATGAGTGAACATTGAAGGCCTTTTAGATTCCCGGATGCTGTTTAACTTTTGTTAAATATTCCTTTTGTTTTACATTTTTTGTATAGCAAGCAACGACCTTTTGTCGGGCCTACGCTGTCCCCCCATACTTTAGTACTAATGCTGTAATGAAACATAATAATATTGTAATACCAAATGATTTGAAAAGAGTAACCATGGAGTTTCTTGCCGGTTCTTCTCCATGGAATCGACCAACGCGAACCGTGCACCTTTTTCGACGTTTTATAAGTGCCCATCCAGGCCTATGTGAAATAAAATATTTTGATTTTGATTTTGATTTTGATTTCTTCCCGGCCGCCGCGGGAGACGCAACGGGCGTCGGGGGCCACGTGGTGGCTACCGGCCACCGTAGATGCGGGCCTGTGGACGGCTGGCTATGGGCAATAGCTGGCCGTCCGGCCGTCTAACGACGACGACAGGCCGTGTCGACGGCGCGTTCGTGTTCCACGCGCGCCTCAAAGAGTGTCAGCAAAACGAGAGGGGCCCGCAAGGGCCGAAGCCTGCCGGGGTTGCGGGCCTGTTCGTAAGAGATACCGCGGCCCCGGAACGTAAAGGGCGAGGAAGGAACATGGATGGGTTTTAGTCAGTAAGAGTCTGACACTCCCTCCCGCTCCGCCCAGAGTGGGAGAAGTCATTTGATGATTTCCCATCCTAAAAAAAAAAAAAAAAAAAAGGTTGCCTATTTTTTTCCGGTCACAACCACGGGTTGCCAGGTGTAAACAGGTAAATCTATAGGTACTAGCATTTTGCAACGGTCTGATTATTGAATCAAACTTAGATAAAATGAAAGATTATTTCATAAGGAACACGGTGGTATAGGGTTGCCTGCGAAAAATCAGTCCCGAATTAGGGTTGTCGAATTTTAAATAATAAAATATCGCTGCGAGTGAATGTGTGTGAGAGAGAGGTCCCAGACCAACCATCCCACGCGGTAGAAAAGGACGCAGCGTAGCAGCTGTTTAAAGTCCGCCCATTTAAAGAAGGAGAGTGCGCATGCTATTTGTGCTTGGAAATGAAAAGGATAGCGATAGACTCGTATATGCTGTGCATTATTTTGGAGTAGTTAATTATTAATATACAGAAATAGTTATTTAATTTTTTATTTTTTAATCAATTAAAGTCACATCGGTTTTTTATTTCTGAAATCCGAAAACTGAAAATTTGTAGTTCCACAAAATTTTTTTTGCGGGAACTGTTTTCATTGGTAAGTTTATACGGAACCCTCGGTGTGCGACTCCGACTCGCCCTTCCCCGGTTTTCTTTCTGTCGCTTTCGATGACACAGATTTCATCGGTCTAAACTTCAGGCTTTGTGTAGGTACCTATTTCTAATTTTATCACTAATTATGGGGTACATTTTTCCTACTAGTACTAGTACTTTTTTTTTGTCCCTTTCAGCGACACGCTTTCTCGCCATCTATATAATACTACTAGCTGACTCGCGCAACTTCGTCTGCGTCTCATAATTTGAGATTTAAACTATCCTATCTCTCAAGTTGGATCGAACTGCACATGGTGTGCGAATTTTATTATAATCGGTTAAGTGGTTTAGGAGTCCATTGAGGACAAACATTGTGACACGAGATTTATATATATTAAGATATCTATGACTCCAAAATAATGCACAGCATATTCGAGTCTATCGCTATCCTTTTCATTTCCAAGCACAAATAGCATGCGCACTCTCCTTCTTTAAATGGGCGGACTTTAAACAGCTGCTACGCTGCGTCCTTTTCTACCGCGTGGGATGGTTGGTCTGGGACCTCTCTCTCACACACATTCACTCGCAGCGATATTTTATTATTTAAAATTCGACAACCCTAATTCGGGACTGATTTTTCGCAGGCAACCCTATACCACCGTGTTCCTTATGAAATAATCTTTCATTTTATCTAAGTTTGATTCAATAATCAGACCGTTGCAAAATGCTAGTACCTATAGATTTACCTGTTTACACCTGGCAACCCGTGGTTGTGACCGGAAAAAAATAGGCAACCTAACGTTTGCATATTCTATGGGCTTCAAACTTTCGATTGGTATCAAATTTATTTAATAATCACACCGGTGCAATGTTTAAAAAAAAAATGTTTTTAAATTATTAATTAAAAATACTCTGGACTGAAATTTGTTAGGCAACCCATATAGGATATATTTATTGGCATATTTAATAACATAAAAAATACGTCTCATTAAATAAGCATCTCGGTGAAGGTCGTTGTATAGCGGGATCTTAGACTATACGTTTAAACTCGTAATATACAAGTTGTGATACCAATTCTCATAAAGTGTTTAAAATATATCTTGTATACAAGACCTTGTTTCCGACATATAATGTAAATTATTTTGTCCACGTTTATGTACATTTTTAAAAGTTTTGTGTAAAAATAAACTTTGCAGCTTGTTTCATAAATAAATGGTAAACGAAACTAAAAAAACACATAATACGTTAAGTTTTATACCTTTGTGTAAACGCGGAGCCAGTAATTTTTTTCTTTTTTATGTTGTTTTAGTATTATGTCAATGACAGCAAGTGTAGCGTGTTCACGCGAAGTTCACACGGTCTTAAACTCAGCAGTAACTGACTACAAACGTAATGACACACTAAACTTTATACTGTAACACCTACACTATAAAACTGAACATGCATTTTACCCCCATGGGAAAAATAAGGAGATGCCATATCTTAACCCATCAAGCACACGTCTCACACATAAACTGAATAGTCTATAATTTTTATAGGTTAAACTATCAAATAAATTACATTTTATCGAAAGAAAACTCAATTTTCCTTTGACTTTTATGAATACTTACGTAAAAAAGTATTTGAATACATTGACATACCGCAATAATATTTGAATTTCTTATCATTTCGATAGACACATATTTACTTGTATTGTATCTTTGATATGTAACCGAATACCAATATGTCAATCAAAATGAAACTGTAATATAGAGAATTCAATATTATGAAATGAATAGAGATATTTCTTTCGAATTTCACTGTCTTTTTGATGTATTGATATGGCATCAATAAATTCGGTCCATTGAGCATATAGAGTCATGGGAACTTGATCTAGTATCGTCGGCCCACGACACTAAATCAAGTTCGCTAAAAGTCTGAGATGGTATTATATATCTAATTATCCACGTTATTAATGGGGGAAAACGAAATGGCGTTACTGGAATGTAAGAAATCTGGCGGCGCTATTAAAAAAAAAAGATTTTTAGGTATCTAATATGGTCGATCTCATCAAAAACCAACGCTCATCTGAAAGATCATCAATTTTTGTGTGAAAAAAACCACTGCTGGATCTTCCAAACAGCGGGGAAAGTAGTTGCTGGAGCGATTGAAATTCGTGCTCCGCGCAGCAGGTTTCGGTATTTTGTCAGCAATGATCCGGTTCCTTTCCATTTGTACTGAGCGTATTTCAACGCTTCGCCACGGTCACGTACGAATAATTCTACGAAACTTAGGAGTCTTATCATATTAGAAAACGCTTTTTTCAATAGTGCATCCAAATTTTTTTGCATTGCAGAATCAACAACGTGAATAATTATATATTTATCAATAAGGTTTAGTGTCACGGGCTCTCTAACTAGAACTTCATAGATAATGGTGTCGATTCTGTTGTGCACAAATTAAACTTAATTTAGGCTATTGCTATCTTTTTCTCTCTAATAAAACGAGAAAGAGACGGACGTAATTTAGACCTGTCAAATTTAATTGTAACTAATATTTCTATACAAGTGAAGGGTGCACGTAAAAACTATTATGGTAATTATGTTTAGGGATAAAAGCGTTATGATCAAAAACAGTAGGAGTTTAAATATATTTACATTATGATATTATTAATTACAATGTTTGGAAACATGAGTGTTATGAACATCGCCAGTAGCACTACAAATAGTATGAATGGAAACTTTAGGATGAAAAATTTTAGGAAGAGTGATCATTCGGATTAGAAATCATTAGGAAGAAAAATTTCGGGGAAAGAACTTTAGGTGAGCCAATATGGACCCCGCGAAGGGCGCATTACACCCATTGTACGAGCATCGTCACATGATATTTATTGTTTTAATTTTTATCTGAACAAGCAGTTGCTAAACGAAAAAAATCACGACACATTACTTTTGAAACTGGAGCATTACGGACTGGGTAAACTTGCACTTAGCCTGGTAAAATCATATTTGAGTGATAGAAAACAACACGTTCAAATAAATGGTGTCAATTCACAGGGTTTGAAAGTAAAAATGGGGGTTCCGCAAGGCTCAATATTGGGTCCTTTCCTTTTTCTAGTCTATATAAATGATCTACCCTATTTATTGAAAAACCAACCACATAATATGGTGTTATTTGCTGATGACACTTCCCTAATTTTTAAGATAAATAGACGGGCCCAAAATCTAGATGAGGTGAATAACGCCCTTCTTCAGGTCCAAAATTGGTTCACAGCAAACAATTTGGTATTGAATGAAAAGAAAACTAAATGCATAAGATTTTCATTACCGAATGTTAAAAGTAGTGATTGTGAGATAATATTGAATAAAGAGAAACTCGAATTCGTAGATAAAACGGTTTTCCTGGGGCTTACGCTTGATTCAAGGCTACAATGGGGGTCTCATTTAACATCGCTTGCGGGGCGCTTAAGTTCAGCAGCATATGCCATCAGAAAAATCCGTCAATTCACTGATGTAGATACCGCTAGACTGGTCTATTTTAGTTACTTCCATAGTATAATGTCTTACGGTATTTTGCTATGGGGACGGGCTGCTGATATTGAGTCTATATTTATTCTGCAGAAAAGAGCCATCAGAGCCATATATAATCTTCGTAGGCGCGATTCTCTAAGGGAACTATTTAAGGATATTGGCATCATGACGGTTCATTGCCAATACATCTACGAAAACATAATGCACGTCAGAAAAAATCTGCATCTTTTTGGTAAAAGAGGTGACAGACACAATTACAGTACTAGAAATAGGAACCAACTAGTTCAGCCAGGCTTTAGACTCGCTAAAGTAGACTCATCTTTCATGGGGTACTGTTTGAGATGCTATAATAAAATTCCACAAAGTATTCTTGAACTGAATGAGAAAAAATTTAAAACATGCATTAAACGCACACTATGTAAACAAGCATATTACAAGTTGAGCGATTATATCGCTGATAAAAATGTTTGGCTTAATGCTGGTCCTGCTCCACATGGACAGGGGCGCAAAAATTGATAGCATTAAATGTTGGAGCTGCTGAAGATTGTACAACTATCTTTGCATTGTATAAATTCAATATCTTTAGTATTATATAACCTCATATCCCATATTGTGTGAGTGCCATGTACTAGAATGCTATCATTCACTGGAAACCTACGTTTTTATTTTTTGACTTGAATGTGCCCTGGCGGATGAGAGTATGTCATGCTCTCTCAAATGTCTCGCTGATGGTGGCGCGTGTGTCGGACCATTTAGTTCCCTTCAAAATGGTTGAGCTGAATGGTGCTGATCCATGCGTCATGTTCGTGAACGGGCGCTGTCAGTTGTGACTGGTCATCTCTTAGTCGCCATGGTTTATTTGAATTAATTATTTTGTTTTTGAGTTGTATTTTATTTTTGTTTTGCTATGGACACTTTTAACGTGCACATCTTGCTACATTGTTCTCACATAATATACCATCTCAACAAGAATGATGTAACCAAGATTTTGTAACAATATTTTGATTTAAAAGAGTGTCCATGGAGTTTCTTGCCCGTTCTTCTCCATAGAGATCTACGTTAGGGAATGGGCAACTACAGTACTTTCACAGTTTTTATGTCTTGTGACTGGGACTGTAGCTACTTTAATTGTTCATTTTTGTTTCGACAATTCAAAAGTGCCTGTAACTGGCCTACTTGAAATAAATGCTTTGATTTTGATTTTGATTTTGATTTTTGCTAACTCACCGATTTATGTACATTCGCTGACTAGGTTATAACGCCCGCCACAAGCAACCTACTCTTGGTATTATAAATAATTCATTTATTATTTCTATATCAAACAGGTTCTAAAAATCCTTTAGGAATAAATAGTAATTTAGACAAAATTCCTTTCCACCCATTTATTAGTTTTTATTATCTTGTAAAATTTGTTGTTGTACCTAATAAATTTGCAATCATTATCGGACACAAAACAGTGAGTTTATTTTCCTGTACACATCCCGGGTGATTCGTCCAACTACAGAATACATCTCAGTGTGCGGAGCTAATACTAATACAAATGCAATGCCAATGCAATGCATTTATGTGTAATGCTTACACATAAATGTAACATTGAATTGTTTGCGTGCAGTCAAAGAGCACTCGATATCAAAGGACTGTTTATTAATGCACTGATTGATTCCCGTTCTTAGTTCAGAGTAAACACTTGTGTTCTAATTAGAGAGCGCATGTGATCCGATTATTGTTTGTGGACTTATATACATAATAACTGATATTAAGTCATAATAGTTAATATATATAAATAAGGGTTTTTCCGAGTGTGTTACTTTATCATAAATCAGAAGCGATTTAACAATATAAGGATGATTATTAGGGTTCCGTAGCCAACTAGGAACCCTTATAGTTTCGCCACTACTGTCTGTCCGTGCGTCTGACCGTCCGCTTAATCTTTGTGACCGTAAGCACTAGTAAGCTGAAATTTGGTATCAATCACGCCGACAAAGTGGTAAAATAAAAATTGGAAAAAAATGTTTTATTAGGGTAGCCCCTCTATATGTAAATGGAAAGTGTTTTTTTTTTAAATTCAACCCTAACGTGTGATATATTGTTGGAAAGGTATTTATAAATGAATAGGGGTTTACTAAAATCATTTTTTGATAATGTCAATAACTTCGGAAATAATCGCTCCAAAAGTAAAAAACAATGTGTCCCTCCGCCTCTAACTTTTGAACCATAAGTTTAGAAAATATGAAAAAATCTGAAATGTAGAACTTTCTAGGAAAATCATTTTAACTTGGATGGAAACAACAGTTTTTGTACAAAAAAGACAAAAAGTTGTACAAAATAATTTCTGGACTAAGTTTGTAGTATAATCGTATATGCAAGCATTTTTTTTTTTAACTTCGTTTACATATTTTATTATCCTGAACGTATCTTTTTTCAAACAAAAAACGAATTATTAAAATCGGATTGGATTGAACACTTATTGTGACGGACAGGAAACTACGGAACCCTACACTGAGCGTGGCCCGACACGCTCTTGGCCGGTTTTAAATTTAGATTGTGGTCGTGGTCAGTCTTTGACAGTCGTTACAGCTAGCCAGTGGCTCGAAAGTCTAACAACCAGTCTTATTTAGGTAGCGTTTTACTCAGCACTACTTGTGTTGTGGAGGTCAGATAGGCAGTCGCTCCATGTAAAAAAGGTAGTCAGCTGCATCCTGCTAGACTGGACTAAACTGGTTAGTTGGACGGACTTAGAATGCTTCTGGCATTATTAGGCAGAAACCCTAACTAGGCAAATCATGAATATGTTCAGTTTCGCGTGGAATCAAAAAACCCGATGGGGTTCATCCATTCAAAACTTTCATGCCCTAAACTTGTATATTTCAAAAAACCTTACAAAATTTTTTCGTGATTCATACTCGACCATTTTTTGACAGTAAACGAATAAATTCAAGACTTTGAGGAAGAAGAAGATGAGGAAGCCACGCGATTAGTTTTTTTTTCTACCTCTAGGCCTGTTTGGGGGGTCCTAAATGTGAGCTTATTAAACACTTTTGCCCCTCGCAAACGTCACAGTAACTTATACGGGAACGTAATATTTCACATGTACGAGGTACCCCAAAAGTCATATATTAGATATTATGTAGTAAATAGCTCATAAATAATAAGATATCATTCATACATCATAGAGAACCTATGTAAGTAAGGTCGTAACGCTAGAATGGGATTCTTATCTGAATTCATCACACACTATATTAAGTAAAGGAGTCTGTCCACTACACTGTACCATACCACCGAATATTACACCTAAAAAGGGTAAAAATAAAAAATAAGGGTAAATTTCTTTGCTGGCCTGTGGACGGTTGGCTATGGGCTAGCTAGCCGTCCGTCCGTCTAACGACGACAGGCCGTGTCGACGGCGCCAGACTGTTCCACGCGCGCCTCAAAGAGATGTCAGCATAAGGGGAGGGGCCCGCAAGAGCCGAAGTTTGCCGGGGTTGCAGTCCGGTTCGAAAGAGATACCGCGGCCCCGGAACATAAAGGGCGAGGAAGGAACATGGATGGGTTTTAGTCAGTAAGAGTCTAACACTCCCTCAAAAAAAAAGGGTAAATTTCTTTGGTGGCTATGAACTTAAAACTCAGATAAATAATATTCGAATGATGCATAACCGAAATATTTCGCGGTATACTTTATTTTTGTCTAAAACTTGTATCGTATCGTTTCGCACAACCCGTACCATTTTATTTATTGTTTACAAAAACAAAACTAGCCAGACTTTTAAAGCGCACACACTTAAGAATAGTACTTTTACTAATAGCATCGTTTATTTGTAAAATACTCAACTATTCTTGTCTTAAGTACCGTACATACAACTATAATTACTTTTTAAATGGCCAGTATAAAGCCACTTTCACACTGCTAGCAGTTGATAAGGGAACAGCTGCGTTTTATGCAGTTTACAGCGTGAGATCTGGCTACTATGCATATTAACTGACTAATCTCCGAAATGAATAAAACGTTGAATAATGTATAGTAAGTAATACTATACATTATTCAACGTTTATTCAAATTAAAGTTTTTTTAAAGAGAATACTTTTTTAGGTGCGTTGAGCACTTTTTGGGTGAGCAAAAATCAAGGAACTCGCGTGACCGTCACCTAACGCTTCGTAGCACTCGTAGCCGATCCGCTACGGCGTAGCACCACTTAGGTATGCGCGGGGCACAACCCGTACCAGATATAGATTACTTAGTTTTCTATCGGTACTCCAAAAAAACTGCCCCACATGTTTTCCTTTTCAACCGACTTCCAAAATGAGGAGTTTATCAATTCGGCTGTATTTTTTTTTTTTGTTATTTCAGAACTTTCGGCTGGGTGAACCGATTTTGATGATTCTTTTTTTTAAAGAACGATTTGTTTTTCGAGTGGTCGCTGGCAGTCTTATTTTTGTTTTTTTGTAGCAGTTATTAAAATTTGGGTTTGTCCGTGGTTGATGAAAATAGTCTCGCTACGAATTAATTAGAAGAGACTAAAAAAAAAGCGCTGGTCACTACACACATCTAGTGCCACACTAAGTCAGTGTCAGTTTTGTAATTCGTAGCTAGTCAACTAGTCACAGACTGTAATAGCAGGAATGGAAGCAGTAATGTGTCAATCTGACGCATTACTGACTCCACTACCTACTTGGTCTGGTGGTCGCAATTGCCACTGTTGAGCATAAGATCCTGGGTTCGATTCCAAGGTCAGACAAAGTGGTACTTCGTTCTTCCATCGGAAACTTAGCTGATGGCAATAGGACCTCCCCTATTACCTGGGACTTAAACATAACTAGCGAAATACGTGTGACTACTACCTCTCCCTAATCCTACGGGCATTTAAGGTTCAAATGTATGTTGAAAAAGTTTCCTGCGTGGAAACATGTAAAACGTTAGTAAAATTACAAACCAATTAGTTCAGAAACAATTTGTTAGGTTTGTTTTACTCACAAAACATTTTCAAAAACACTTTAACCTTTTTAATTTCTACTCTCATCTCAACCTCGGGAGTGAACAATAAAAATGTATATAATTATGTCACCGTAAAAATGTCAAACACGTTATATTGTAATCTCTCTAGCGATATTGTAAACTCTCGAAATATTGTCAAACGAACATACTGCTAACAATAAAACTCATTATTTTTCGTGAAATGCATGCGATGGTAGTCAACTAACGCGCTGTGGAGGGAAGGAGGGGTCCCCCTTGCCCAGTGGTACCACTCTCATGAAAAGATACTGTACCATTCCTGAGAAATACCGATTAATATAACCTAACCTTAAAACACTTTATATTCCCCTAAAAAGCGTTGTCGACGGAGTCCCGCTACGCGGGCCCCTATTTCCGAGTGCAGGGTTTAAAGGAACCTCACTAACCTAACGGGGGGGTGCCCCAAGTCCCGATTACGGTGGCAGAGATACTTCCGTATGTTCAGTTGACAATATTTCGAGAGGTTACAATATCGCTAGAGAGAAACACGTTATATTGCAATATAACGTGTTTGACAATTTTACGGTGACATATATAATTCTAAATTGTTGACCTGGAAAAGTATGTAAAGCATAACAGACTGTAATATCTAATATATTTTAAGAAGAAATTTGTATGGCTGCGTTCTCAGTCCTGATCCACGTGTCGTTTGTCGCAAGTAACATCGCCCGAGGCTATGGACGAGACCTTAAAAGTGTTTGTGTCCTACGACATCAAAGGACGAATGAAAATCGTTTCGTACATGAGATCATTTGATGATTTCCCAGCCAAAAAAAAAAAAGGGTCAGCTTAGCCTCGATGGCCCTCTTTAGCTCGAAAAAAAATGAAGTTGGATTTAAAGAGACCCAAAAGGAAAAATCTTATAAAGAGTTAACACAGGACACTTCTGTTGTTCTTTTTTATTTAACGTTTTTTTATTAAGCCTATAAATGTTTTATTATCTAGTTGTCCGTAAAAAGAAACGTTGCTTCAGTTTCAGATGTAAAACTTAGACAATTGTGAATCGTGGAAGTTGCGAGTGAAAAATTCAAGTTGTTTTAAAGTTGAATCGATAGGGTGGGTTGGTTTTAAGTTTGTCGATGGAACGTGTTAAGGATGCTTTAAGAAATGTTTGTATTAAATACCGACTCATAAAATAAGTATTTGAAGACCCTTTTTTAAATAAGTTTGACTGTTTCATTGGTCTAGTCATTCCAATCATTTGCCAACCACCTCATGGTTGGCAAATGATTGGCCCTTTTATTTTTGGGATGGGAAATCATCAAATGACTTCTCCCACTCTGGGCGAAGCGGAAAGGAGTGTCAGACTTTTACTAACTAAAACCCATCCATATTCCTTCCTCGCCCTTTATGTTCCGGAGCCACGGTATCTCTTTCGAACAGTCCCGCAACCCCGGCAGGAACCATAAGGCCCTGAGTTCGATTCTCAGATCGAGAAGAATCCTACTAATGGATGTATGAATGTTTGTTACTCTTTCACGCAAAAACTACTGTACGGATTTGGATGAAATTTATAGCCTGGTTTAATACAAAAAAAATACTTTTACTAGATCCCATGGAACATTTATCAAACTTCACGCGGACAAAACCGCCGACTGAAGCTAGTATTGTATTTCCATTCATCAGAAACTTCTTGCTGGCTTGATTACAAAGGCTTGACTCATTGGAATCCATACGATTATATAAATGCGAAAGTAACTCTGTTTGTCTGTCTGTCTGCTACCTTTTCACGACAAAACGGCTGATCGGATCGTAATGAAATTTGGCAAGGAGATGTATTTCAACCTAGGGAAGGACATAGGCTATATATTATCACGCTAATTACTTACGGGGGTGAGCAATATTGCATTTCGTCTATAGTTTTCAACTGTTTGACAACTGACACCTGTCATAACATGCATTGTAATAGAATAACTATTTTAGAATTTTAGAAAGATTTCCGATAATAACTTTGGTTTGCACGTTCAAAAACCACCCGGTTTTCACTTTTTGTAACAAAGAATTTTGTTTTTTTTTATAGCTTACTTATTTCCAAATCATTGTTATAGGCATATTTTTTTAACACTTTAACGACAGTTTGGGAATTATTTATTTCAAATAATAAATCTGTAAACATGGCGCTTAAACTGTTAAAGGATCACACACAGAACCCTTTTTCTACTATTTCTTAAAATTTCGTCTGTCTTTGTGTCTCTACGTAGCCCTTTTACGTGTAAATTATAAAACCAATGTGGTTTGATTTAATGCACAAATTATTATTGTGCATAACTTACAGAAAGTTTTGATTTTTGTTTCTTTGCAATCGGTGCTCTCCATCAAAAGATGACTTTAAAGTTTTTAAGGAGAACTTATCATCATGATCTAAGGATACATGCAATGACATCTATGAAACCAAAATGGTACTAATGAATGAAAATCACAAGATAGAGAAGAAGAGAATAGTCAACATGACCCTGCTTTAAAATCTACAAAGCCAGTAGAGTGTCCGTTCGACCGCTTTCCATGCATATGTTTTAGCAGTTTAACTTTGTGCTCTATAAATGGCGTTGTTCATATGACTCCATTTTCTGAATCACGGTATTACGATTTTCCGTGAAAGAATGATACTGGAATTCGCCCGTGTCAGATGTCTTTTTTTTGTTTTTTTTTTAGGATGTGAAATCATCAAATGACTTTTACCACTCTGGGAATGACTTCTCCCGTGTCAGATGTTTCAAGTTTGGTTTTTCGGAAGAAGTTCTCAATTCAACGCCTGTTTTTCTTTATGTAGGTACCTATAATATGGCTGAGCAATACTCAAATGACCGAATGATGAAGTCGCACGAGACCGGTCAATGTGGCGACACTTGATAGGCCTATGTCCAGCAGTGGACGTCTTTCGGCTGAAATAATGATGAATGATGATAATTGAAATGGAGTAGGGCAGGACACCTAGCAAGGCGCGGTGATGTCAGGTGGAGTAAAGCTGTGACCAAGTGGCATTCTAGAAATCCAAACAGAAGTTTTGTTCGTCCAGCGGTGAGATAAGCAGACGATATTGTTGCCATTGCAGGAATATCCTGGGTGAGACTGGCACAAGAGCGTGGAGCTTGGCACAAACAAACAGAGGCCTGTACCCAGCAGTCGGTGAAGTCGGACTATGGATGATGATTATGATAACGCATAACTTTTTCCAAAGAGGTCCGATTTTCATGATTATTTTTATTGAAAAGCGTGTTTAGCAAAGTTCGTCCCATTTTTTATTGAATATAGTTGTGTTCGCATTCATGTGCGTATTGTATAATCATCGCTTGCTGAAACATTCAGGAAACCAACATGCCTGAGAGACATTTGGCATGTTAAGCTAAGTCAGAGGCCCATTTGGCAACAACACGATAAGGAAGGAAAGATCGCTTGCTTCGGTGAAGAAAGACATCGTGAGAAACCCACAGCATGCCTGAGAGTTATTTCTCGACGGCATGTAAAGCACCTACAAAGGACCTTGGGCGGCATAAAAACTCTGACACCAGGTTAGGCACTAACCACACGATAAAGAAGAAGATCGTTTTGGGACTTATTTCATAAACCTTTTTGACAACTTTAGACCTGTCTGAAGTTTGACTGTGATCAGTTACAGCAGCTATAACGTGTGTCGGCTCACTTCATGCACCTTAATATAAACATTAGACCTAGCTAGAGTATGAGTACTAACGGAGGTCTGACGATGGAGACGAAGCCAGTCACAAGAGGTCCGCAACACTTCAAATCTGCTCTATCGTGTTTAAGGCTCATTTCGTGCATCTTGATAAGAACTTTAAACCTAGCTGGAGCATGACTGTCATAGATGAAATAGCTAGAATATGACTGTCATCGAAGGTCTCATGAAGGAGGCTTGGAGACGAAAAGAATTTGCAATAGGTTTTCAAGAGTTTACAGCATCTACATCGTATTGTGTTGACCTGCCTGGAGTATGACTACCATTGAAGGTCTGACTTCGGAGAAGGAAGGCAGATGCAGCGTTAACGTGTCTCGGCTCATTTCATGCCCCTTGATGAGAACTTTCGACCTAGCTGGAGTATGATAGTGTCGAGTGTCCAAGGATAGAAACGTAAGGCTGTCGAGGGAAGAGTCCTTATTTGGAAAAACATAAGTTGAATATTTTGGCATTTAATGTGAACCTATTCGAGAAAAAATAAATTGTTACTGACTTCAATCTGTACTAATATTATAAAGATGTAGAGTTTGTTTGTTAGGTTGGTTGAACGCGCTAATTTTAGGAACTGTTGGTTCGTCTTACGCAGACGAAGTTGCGCGGGTCAGCTAGTTAAATTGAGTTCTACCACAAAACATGATTTATAACCTCAAACCTCCAGGCAGGTCAACACAATACGATGTAGATGCTGTAAACTCTTGAAAACCTATTGCAAATTCTTTTCGTCTCCAAGCCTCCTTCATGAGACCTTCGATGACAGTCATATTCTAGCTATTTCATCTATGACAGTCATGCTCCAGCTAGGTTTAAAGTTCTTATCAAGATGCACGAAATGAGCCTTAAACACGATAGAGCAGATTTGAAGTGTTGCAGACCTCTTGTGACTGGCTTCGTCTCCATCGTCAGACCTCCGTTAGTACTCATACTCTAGCTAGGTCTAATGTTTATATTAAGGTGCATGAAGTGAGCCGACACACGTTATAGCTGCTGTAACTGATCACAGTCAAACTTCAGACAGGTCTAAAGTTGTCAAAAAGGTTTATGAAATAAGTCCCAAAACGATCTTCTTCTTTATCGTGTGGTTAGTGCCTAACCTGTTGTCAGAGTTTTTATGCCGCCCAAGGTCCTTTGTAGGTGCTTTACATGCCGTCGAGAAATAACTCTCAGGCATGCTGTGGGTTTCTCACGATGTCTTTCTTCACCGAAGCAAGCGATCTTTCCTTCCTTATCGTGTTGTTGCCAAATGGGCCTCTGACTTAGCTTAACATGCCAAATGTCTCTCAGGCATGTTGCTATTATTAAATACTGTACAGTACACCTCTACCTATTCCTTTGGGAATTACAGGCGTGATGTTATATACAGGGTGTAAACCACTTCATCACGAAACCGTTAACAAAGCATTCTGTACATCAAACTAAGTATCTTTACGCAAAAATTATAGCTGGGAGACAACTTTTTGAGGTTATAAATCATGTTTTGTGGTAGAACTCAATTTAACGCACTTAAAACGTTGTGCTGATGGATGGCTTGAATAGAACGTGGGTCGTGGAGGTGTAAAAAGTCACAAGAAAAACTAGTATTTAAAAAAACATTTGTTAAAAAGTTGTAACTTTGACCCCCCATATCTCCGTAACTAGAAGGTTCCCAGGTATGGTGTAGAACAAAAAAAATATCGCAATGATGGGGAGAACAAGTGCCTTGCGGCTTCGTGAAGAGGTGTTTTACATCCTTTATGTAATAAATTCATCTTGTAAGTCAGACAGATTTTCGATTGATGAATATGATTCGGAAGTTATTATTTCCGTGAATCAAATAAAAGTTTTCTACGAATACATACAGAGCAGATATTCGATCTGGCAACAGATGTTACATTTTTTTTAAGTGAAAACTTCGTTAGTGGCGTTCTGCACTTTTTGGGATAGGTAAAAATGTTAAAGTCGCGTCAGGACACGTCGTGATCTGATCGAAAATTCATAAGACGGAGGGAGAGTAGACCGCGGCGTAGGAGAGGAAGTAATACCCCCTCTCTTTCTACCGTGCGGTAAAAATGTATGCCTGCTCCTGCTGTTCCATTTTAATTTTAGTTAATTTTTTGTTTTTCTTTTAATGTTAAATAATTGTAATGGTTTTGAAGTGTTAAATTTTGAATGTAATAAAAATTGTCATGTTTGTTTTTGATAGCGCAACAAATGAATTTTGGATTTTCCCACATAAATGATAGAACTTTATATTGATAATTAAAGCAATCCTGTGAATTTATTCCCTAACCATTCCAAAATATTAAAAATACACAACGTTAGCGCTCCCGGAGAGCACCACGTTGTTTTTTTTTTTGTTAAATTGGAGTACCTAGGATAGCGACTAGACTAATTATCCAAGGATCTTTTGTTGCAACATCTTATTTTTTCAATACAACATTAAAGAAACTACTTTCCCCAACAACACAATGTGATTCGAGCGTCAAAGATCCACGTGGTGCTGTTTGCTCTCCGCAGGGTTACCGCTTACCGTCCGCCCCGTTGAGTTCAAATGTGCTCCGTCGCGTTTCCTTGAAAGTGATTCACACCGAGCACCTCACTGTTAAATTAACATAAACACCTGAGGTGACATTTGGCTCACCCAAATATAGCCTTACGATGTGGTAGAACGGTGAAGTAGTTTGTTAGAGGAGTTTGTTGACGATATAAGGGGATACGGAACGGTTCCTCATCCTCCAAAAGGGTCCGTCGATCAGACTGGTTTGGTTTCGCGGAAAACTCTTGCATTGCAAGTAAAATTAACACAGTTGATTCATTTGCCTGTAAAGCCTTACAGGCAAATGAATCAACTGTGTGCCAGCTCAACTTCTATGGAAACGCGGCTGCGTTTTGCGTGAAGTTGAGCTGCGCGGAGCTGAGCCAATCACATTGCTCAAAATACATAATTATCTTATCTCCGCTCCGATTCAGTGGAAACAGTGTTAGCGGAGTTGAGAATTACATTTTAATTTACATTTACATTAAAATGTATGGTGCGCGGAGATAAGCGGGGCACAGTAGTGTCGAGCTTAGTGGAGCTGTGCCGGGTAGAGCGGGGCTGTGTGGTGTAGAGCGGGGATGCACGCGTTACAGTGGGGTTACGCGGGGTGGAGCAGGGCTGAGAGGGGTAACGCGACGTCAGGCACGAGAGTTTGTTTGTTGTTCCGCTAGTCTCAGCTCTGGTCCACTCCGGTTGTCTCAGCTCCGTTCGGCTCTACTTCACTCAGCTACAAAGCTCAGCCCTGCACCGCTCATCTCTTCGCAGCTTTAGTGGAAACACCTACCTATTTACACGTCTTTGCCCCGCTGAACTCCACGCAGCTCCGCTTCTGTGGAAACGCACCCTAAGCCCCGAAACGAAAGGCAGAGATGTAGAAACCTAATTGTCGTACCCCACATTTCAGCACTTATGTTTAAGTCCCATGTAATAGGGGCGAGCCTATTTCCATCAACCGGGCGCAAATCTAGTCCCCGTGGCTATTACTGAAAAAATCTTAATGGAAAAACCCAATAGTAACACTTTGATCGAACAGGGAATCGATTCCAGGAACAATACTCAAAAGTCGCGCTTGAGACAATTCGACCAACGAGGCAGTCTATTTTATATATCGAAATTAGTTACTTTCACTTACAGCTTTGTTCGCATTACGTGGCCCCTTTAAAATAAAAAGAGGGTAAAGGAGTGGTCATATCAAATACATCACCAAATGGGGTAGACGACAAAAAAACCTAATTAATCCGTCAGTTAAATAATCAAAAAATATAAGAACAGTATTTTTTTTATGTTGCGTAAATCAAAATTGACGAAGATACGAGACTTTTAATATTCTCAATACGTCACGCCTAGGTATAATTTTTAGAGAGTATTGACGTCATGACTCAAAGTTTCGACGCGTTTTAACTTTCTCTAAATCTTTAAAAAAAAAAATACGTGCCCATTATTTCTAATACTCTAACTGACGGACTAAATAGATTTTGCAATTATTTAATGTTGTTGTCATGCCCATTTCACCTTGTCGGTCCGCCACATTTGCTTTGGTTTCCAAACAACATGGCTTACCAACACGGGGTCTTAGGCGTTTTACCTAGCCTGACCCCGTGTGAACCAAGCTGTGCATTTATTGGCTCCAAAAAAGGTGTCCATTATTTCTAACACTAACTGATGGACTAAATAGATTTTGCAATTATTTGATATTGTCATCATACCTGTTCCACTTTGTTGGTAAGCCACATTTGCTTGGGTTTCCAAGAAACACGGCTTACCAACACGGGGTCTTAGGCGCTTTACCTAGCCTGACCCCGTGTGAACCAAGCTGTGCATTTATAGGCTCCACGAATCAATACACGATCCAAGGTAGGTATGTGTATTGCCGTATCTAGTACACCGATATATCAAAGACTCTGGCCTTGATACCTGGAACTCGGTTCAACTGGGTAAGTAAAACGAGCCTACACGGTATAAACACAGGACAGAAGCTTCACTCTGTTTGTAAAACGATATGGTTTTTAAGCCTGAGAGTTGATCTAGGTGTTCTTGTACATTTCTGCCAAACCTTCGGGGATTACATGTTAGTGTTTTTTTTAAAACGTTGCCCTACTTTGGTAATTTCTATTGTTGGGTGCGGTTACAAATATTTAAGCTTACGTACATGGGGATATGAACTGCGACACGCAGGACATCAAACATTCGCTCAGCCACTGCACCAACCTTGCGATAACCTATATCACTAGCTAGTTTAAAAAAATATCCTACTGTCTGTTAGATGCAAATGAAGGGTTGCCGATGAAGGGCTTAGACCGTTTTAGTAACCAGCGTAACTTTCCTCATGCGTCTATATGTTATCTGTGTATCAGTAGGTCATCATCTGCCTGGCCTTTTTCCCAACTATGTTGGGGTCGGCTTCCAGTATAACCGGATGCAGCTGAATACCAGTATTTTACATGGAGCGACTGCCTATCTGACCTCCACAAGTTAATATTGGGAAATATGAATATGTTATGACTGGTTGCCAGACTTTTCGAACCACTGATTACCTGTAACGCCTGTCAATGATGTACAAATGACAGCCGGGACCAACAGTTTAACGTGTTTCCGTAGCACGGAGGAAACTCGGTATATAAAGGAGGTCACACATCCACAGACCAACCTAGGCAAGCACGGCTTAACCTAAAGATCGACCCGAGCGGCTGTTATTTTTTTGCCACGAGCTCTTCACCCTGTGTTCAAGACTTTATGAATATACTTGTAAACACATGGCTATATAATAAAAGCCACCTCGGAAAGCACGATAAGCCGTGTCCTGCCCGTCATTCGTTGATCTTTGCCAGTCCTTAAAGATAGTCAGTGACCCGAAATTCTGACAACCAATATTATCGAGGGATATCTATTACTCAGTAGTAATAGGGTTGTGGACAGTCGCCCCATGTAAAATTCAGCTGCTTCCGCTTAGACTGGAAGCCGATACTCATATAGTTGGGAAACGTCTCGACGACGCTCTCACTCACTCAAAATTATGTACAGGCGAGTGATGAAATTTCTTATTAAATTAAATTTTAAACCATAAAGCACAGACATATTTAACTGTTGTTGTGTTAAGTCGACTTTCACTAACAAAAATGTAATTACGTAGTAATAAATATGTTAAATGTAAATACCTGTACTATGCCATGCTATATATTGGCCAAATGTGTGTTACTAAATATTTTATATAAGAACTTCATGTACCTACCATATTTGTTGCAATAAATAAATGAATTGAAATTGAATTGTCAAAGCAGAAGAAGATCATTGTCGATAGAACTTCTGTTACTTTCTTCTCAGTTACCGTTGGACCCGACGTGACGTGTAAATACAGGTTCTATCCCTCAACCTCACTAGAGGTAACAAAATCGCTGACCTACACTGTCATTCGCTTACCACCAGGAACTCGATGCGATGTGATTTAGCCCGATGTCTCCCTTTGAGATGTCGTGCGTTCGCTTTCTACGAAATAGCTGCAAGGCTTTTAATTTATTAGGCTTTGGGTCTGGTTTGTTGGAGCTCTTGTAGTTGTAAGTGTTCACTGGAAATTGGTTCTTCGGTTCAATGATCAGGTAGGGGAAAGTATTTTTGCGTTTCTCCTACAGGATTGTCGCAGTCCAAGATGTAAATGAAATATGTGCTTAATCAGAATTATATGAAACTAGCTTCTGCCAGCGGCTTCGCCCGCGTGAAGTTTGATTATTCTCCCATGGGATCTTACTACCGGGATAAAAAGTATCCTATGTTTTAATCCAGGTTATTAACTATCTGTGTGCAAAATTGTATCCAAATCCGTTCAGTAGTTTTTGCGTGAAAGCGTAACAAACAAACTTACATTCACATTTATAATATTAGTAGGGATAGTACAAGTGTATGAACAATGATTTAGTCATATTTTTGTTTTTCTTTATTTCATAGTTAAAGATAGTTGTTTTAAATCATGAGTACAGTCACGTCTAATAATATGTAAACACTTAAGAATTTTTTAAATTGTGTTTCTCCGAATGTACTGATTAAAATTTAATGTTTTTACGTGCATAGTATTCTGGAATTCATATTTTCATGAAAAAGATCCTATCTCCTAGTTACAATCCTTATTTCTCGCGAAATAGCTAATAATAATTAATATTAAGGAAAGTGTAAACATATTATTAGACGTGACATTCACTCTCTAAAATATTGAAAATTAGTTCAAAGTCGGTTGGGTTAACGGTAAAAAACGTTTTGATGTTTTGACACTACACAATAAGCATCGTTATCATCACTTTATCAGAGACCTTCCCAAGGGCTGCTAATCAATCTTCTTGCATCCCGCAGATTCCATCATCCTTCACCAGGCCATCTTACCTTCTGTAGGGTGCTTTCCTAACATAAGTAATGTCAATGCAGATGTCAATGTCAAACTTAAACTTAAATGCAGAAAATGTCAGAGAATGCTCAACGGGATGAATCTAAATAAAAATGCAAGTTGTCCGACTCAAACCACGTCTTATTGAACACTAAAATGTAATATACAGAAAATGCATAAATAAATAAATAAAATAAATATCGCTGGACATTAACACACAGCGCCACCTAGTGCCACACTAAGCAAAGCTTGTGTCGTGGACACTAGATAGTTGATATACTACATGTATACTTTTTGTTTGTAAATACATACTTATTATACATATAAACATCCATGACTCGGAAACAAATGTCCGTGCTCATCACACAAACATTTGCTCCTACCGGGATTCGAACCCAGGACCCTAAGAACGTAAGGCAGCGTCACTACCACTACGCCAATCGGGTCGTCAAAAAACAATGCAATATGTCAGTGTCAATGCAAATGCTGCCAAATGTAGGTTGCGTCCAAAGTGCAAATACGCGAGCCTACTGGCTAACTTATCTATCGTAATAAATATATTTTAAAACCCATGCACGTGCACCATACACCTTCTTACTCATACCTAAATAGGTGCGATTATGCATCTAACATCATCCACAATACTATAAGTCCCTTACGGTAATTCCAACATCAAGTTATGACGTCATTAAGACTGTTATAGTCATCCAAATTATCCCTATGTAATGTCCCACATTATACTAACCATATCCCATTAAACTTTATTCAGGTATTATGTTTTATGTGAAGATATGTATAAGTTTCTTTAATTCAGAGTTATATATAGGCCTCATTCCTATCTCCTTGGTCTTGTGATTGCAATTGCGACCGCTGAGGATAAGGTACTCGATTCGATTCCTGGATAGGGCAAATTATAATAATAATAATAAGTAATCAATATCGCTGGACTTAACACACTGCGCCATCTAGTGCCACACTAAGCAAGGCTTGTGTCGTGGACACCTGATAGTTAATATACTACCTTTATACTTTTTTGTTTGTAAATACTTACATATAAAAATCCATGACTCTGAAACAAATGTCCATGCTCATCACACAAACATTTGCTCCTACTGGGATTCGAACCCAGGACCCTTAGAACGTAAGGCACCCTCATTACCGCTACGTCATTAGGGTCGTCAAATTGTTCTTGAGTTTTTCCTTCAGGAATTTGCCATAGGCTATTACATGGGGCATAACACATTACTGGCGATTCGTCGGTGTATTACAAGGTACACCTCTGCCTAACATTTAGAGCATAACAGGCATGTGATGTAACATCCACGAAAATATATAAATAACTTTTTTCAAGTAACAAAAGTCAATGACCTATTACTGCGATATTACGGCTCTTGTTTGTTCACAAAAGGATTTTTTTAAACGTACAAAAAGTGTTCTTTCCCGTTATATTTTTGAAGTAACTGTAAATTATATTAAAAGCCCAAAATAACCCTTTTCAAAGCCTCCCTCCCAAACTAATACATCATCACATTAATTATAAAAAGGCGAGGTTTATCCTGAAAACAAAGAAACACCCAGGAGTGTAAACACAGGAATTCATAAACAAAATTCACACCTGAGATGTCGACTATTATAATAATTTAACATCTTTCCCGCTTGACTTGAATAAAATATAACTCACTGAAAGAAGGCGGTAGTGTAACAGCCAAGTTTATTTTTTTGTTATTCTAGTCATTGAATTAAGTAACTTCATTTATTAATTAATCAATCAGCGGCAAACGTTTTGTATATTATTGTTTTTTGTTGTCTAATATGAGTCAATGACCTGAATTAAAAGGTTTTTTTTTAAAGTGTCAATTTTTATTCAATGTTAAAGTTCAATGATATAGTAAAAGAATTATGCAATTATGTTTTGTAACAACTTGCCATGGACTCCGTCTTTTCTGATGCGGTATGCATAAAAGAAGTGTTAGTGCACTAATGTGACATGTCTGTAGGTATTGTTTAGGCTTTTTTTTCTAAAATAACCCTACTACATCTAGACTCTTACAATATGTTAACCCCATTACTGAATACGAGTATTTAATAAGGATGCATGATGTTACGCGTAATGAGGCGAAAATGATGAGTGTTTGTGGCTCACGTACGTGATACGTTTGTTAAAGCTTTAAGCAAATTTTTTGTCCCTCTTGTACTTCGGTTTCTTCTTCATATTCACCCAAATCTGAAACTATAACATAGAACCGTCCGATGCTCGCAACTCAAAATTTACTAAACCATTCACCGTATAGTAATTATTAATGTAGACCTGTGTGAGGTCTTATCGTTTTATGTACATTAAAACTAGTATTGATAATAAAAGCATGACTCTTTTTAGTAAGCCCAACATCAAATATAAAGCGTTCCGTCATTTCTTTTCAAACTTGTCTGACACTGCCGTGTACCAATTTTGCCTGCGTCCGAGCATTAATTAAACGAATGAGCCCAATTTCAGGTTACTCCTTCATGTTAATTGAAATAAATGCAAAGTTTTAATCAACGAATGGAAAATTGAGAGGAAAGATACCCCTGATGGGAGATTCTTCCTTCAATCGAGGAAAAGGCACTCTAAGTAAACTAGCATAAAGATTAATTTTAATAAACAGTATCGTTAATCAGAGTTAAGCAGCTTTCAATTTTGGAATAAAACAAAAGAAAATCCATTTCAAACACTTAATACCATGAAACCAAATTGTTTATTTATTGAATGAGTTACCACCAATTGACACGGATTTGGTTTTAGACCATGTTACGTTTCACATAGACATTTTTTTAATTTAGGTGCTGAGTTCCAACCAAAAATCGGTGAATGAAGTCTTCTTCACTTTTATTACCAGGGCATAATAAGCCCGGTTTGACCCTTCACTTTAAACATCAGTGATAATGATATATCAATGTATAATCAAACTCATCATTGTCATTTCAGCCCAAAATCAATTACTGCTGTGTATAGGTCTACCTTGTTTTGCCACACTGCCCTGGTTCTGTGCATCTCTCATCTTAACAAACACAATGTACCGAAATTACAACATCAGGCCTCATTCAAAAGCCAAGTCCACACAATAGCCCAGTTCTATACGGAATCAACAAGCGGGGCTAGACTAAGGCCTTGAGTAAACACACTCGCTCAAGCTTTGATTCGGAACGACAATATCCCAAAGCTATGGGCAGAACTTCAAACTACTTGAGTTTGAATCCTAACCAATTCAACAAACAGATGGATTTGCATTAGTATGTTGTTATAGTGTGTGTTTGAAACAAAGCAAGCTTAGAATTGGAACAAACGAGATATTCTAGTAGTACTACTTTAACATTATCAAACGCAATGCAATAATTTTATTCAGCATTAATTATTAGCAAAAAGAACACGTTATTCAAGACAACTTAAACGAGTCTGTAAATGATTTTATTTTGTTTATTTACCATTGACTTTACACTTGTTAAATTAATACAACATCAATGAATGTCTTCTTGTCTTATTTTACACCTGCTATGATCTTTATAACTGCATTCGCCTGGTCTTCGTCACAAATCATCATAACACCTGGTTAAATCTGTTACAATGTAGGTGTTTATGGGGACGAAAAACTGATCTAGCTAGGTCTCATATCTGGGAAAATCATATCTATCCTTATTTCACGCGACTAAAGTTCGGTCGTCCAGGAACTAATAATAACAAACAAAGAGGACTTCTGCCAAAAGTACGCTAAATTCACGTGTATTTTTAACGCGCTACAACAAAGGAAAACTCCGTAAAGTTCCAAAATAAACTTCCACTTGTCTTAAGCCTATCCCTATAGGCCTCATCTCGCTAATTTGACGGCTACTTTTACCCTAATCCAGAGAGTGCGGTGATGCGAACAAGTTTTGTATAAACAGTTGAATAAACTACCCATTAGTACTTTTTGTACGATTGAATAAACAGGCCTGCACACCGAGGCCACGGCCTGGCTAAAATGGCCCACGGTTCACAAATGCATGAGGAACAAAAAAAAATGGAACGGGAAGTTTCGTAATAAAATGTATTAAAAGGAAAGTTTTTTGGGTATAAATAAGGAAAGAATTTGTTGGTTCTTTTTGTGTTTTCGCTTTTTTTTATATTGTTTCTGTAAACTAAAGTACCACGACAGATATTAACGTTAGTTTAATATATTTTCGTTGGTTCAATTCCCAAGTCGGGCCGTTTGTTACGAGTACATACCGGGTATTTCTTACAGTTTTTTTTTCAATAGTCACTCGGAGACTGGTTTTATGCCAAATAGATGGAAATAAGCTCTCCACATATTATGGGCCTTAATCTTACATTTAACAACTTGAGGAACGTAAAATAAAATAATCACTAACCTTGTGTAACCCGTGTATATGTCACCGTAAAATTGTCAAACACGTTATATTACAATATAACGTGTTTCTCTCTAGCGATATTGTAAACTCTCGAAATATTGTCAACTGAACATACGGAAGTATCTCTGCCACCATAATCGGGACTTGGGACACCTCCCCGTTAGGTTAGTTAGGTCCCTTTAAACCCTGCAGCCGGAAATAATTCCCGCGAAGCGGAGTTCCGTCGACTTCGTTTTTTAAGGGAATATAAAGTGTTTTAAGGTTAGGTTATATTAATCGGTATTTCTCAGGAATGGGACATTATCTTTTCATGAGAGTGGTACCACTGGTTAAGGGGGACCCCTCCTCTCCTACACACCGCGTGAGTTGGCTACCATCGCATGCATTTCACGAAAAATAATGCGTTTTGTTGTAAGCAGTATGCTCGTTTGACAATATTTCGAAAGTTTACAATATCGCTAGAGATATTATAATATAACGTATTTGACCATTTTACGGTTACATACAGGGTGTAAACCACCTCATCACAAAGTCGTTAACCAAGCATTCTGTACATCAAACTAAGTAACTTTACGCAAAAATTATTGCTGGGATACAACTTTTTTTCATGTTTTGTGGCAGAACTCAAAGTAACGCACTTAAAACATTTTGCTGATGGATGGATTGAATAGTATGGGGGTCGTGGAGGTGTAAAAATCTTACAAAAAAACGACTTTGAGTGGTAAAATAATTTTAATGTGAATATTCATTCGTATAGTAGGAAGAAGGATGAAATAATAGTAACAATTTAAAACATTTATTTATACAAAGAATTATATTTAAAACATTAATTATTTTACCACTCAAAGTCGTTTTTTTGTAAGATTTTTACACCTCCACGACCCCCATACTATTCAATCCATCCATCAGCAAAATGTTTTAAGTGCGTTACTTTGAGTTCTGCCACAAAACATGAAAAAAAGTTGTATCCCAGCAATAATTTTTGCGTAAAGTTACTTAGTTTGATGTACAGAATGCTTGGTTAACGACTTTGTGATGAGGTGGTTTACACCCTGTATGTAACCGTAAAATGGTCAAATACGTTATATTATAATATCTCTAGCGATATTGTAAACTTTCGAAATATTGTCAAACGAGCATACTGCTTACAACAAAACGCATTATTTTTCGTGAAATGCATGCGATGGTAGCCAACTCACGCGGTGTGTAGGAGAGGAGGGGTCCCCCTTAACCAGTGGTACCACTCTTATGTGACATTACGTTATGTGACATTCCGTTATGTGACATTACGTTATGTGACATTCCGTTATGTGACATTACGTTATGTGACATTAAGTTATGTGACATTACGTTATGTGACATTCCGTTATGTGACATTACGTTATGTGACATAACGTTATGTTACATTCCGTTATGTGACATTAAATAACGTGACATTACGTTATGTGACATTACGTTATGATGTGACATTCCGTTATGTGACATTCCGTTATGTGACATTACGTTATGTGACATTAACTTATGTGACATTCCGTTATGTGACATTCCGTTATGTGACATTACGTTATGTGACATTCAGTTATGTGACATTACGTTATGTGACATAACGTTATGTGACATTCTGTTATGTGACATTACGTTACGTGAAATTCCGTTATGTGACATTACGTTATGTGACATTACATTATGTGACATTACGTTATTTGACAGTCCGTTATGTGACATAGCGTTATGTGACATAACGTTATGTGACATTCCGTTATGTGACATTACGTTATGTGTCATTACGTAATGTGACATTAAGTTATGTGACATTACGTTATGTGACATTCCGTTATGTGACATTACGTTATGTGACATTACGTTATGTTACATTCCGTTATGTGACATTTAATAACGTGACATTACGTTATGTGACATTCCGTTATGTGACATTACGTTATGTGACATTACGTTATGTGACATTACGTTATGTGAAATTCCGTTATGTGACATTACGTTGTGACATTAAGTAACGTGACATTAACTTATGTGACATTCCGTTTTGTGACATAACGTTATGTGACATTACGTTATGTGATATTACGTTATGTGACATTACGTTATGTGACATTAACTTGTGACATTCCGTTATGTGACATTACGTTATGTGACATTACGTTATGTGAAATTCCGTTATGTGACATAACGTTGTGACATTAAGTAACGTGACATTAACTTATGTGACATTCCGTTTTGTGACATTACGTTATGTGACATTAAGTTATGTGACATTACGTTATGTGACATTCCGTTATGTGACATTACGTTATGTGAAATTTCGTTATGTGAAAGTCCGTTATGTGACATTACGTTATGTGACATTAACTTTTGACATTCCGTTATGTGACATTCCGTTATGTGACATTACGTTATGTGACATTACGTTATGTGAAATTCCGTTATGTGACATTCCGTTATGTGACATTACGTTATTTGACATTCCGTTATGTGACATAGCGTTATGTGACATAACGTTATGTGACATTCCGTTATGTGACATTACGTTATGTGAAAGTCCGTTATAAGACATTACGTTATGTGACATTATCTTATGTGACATTCCGTTTTGTGACATTACGTTATGTGACATTACGTTATGTGACATTACGTTATGTGACATTCCGTTATGTGACATTACGTTATGTGACATTACGTTATGTTACATTCCGTTATGTGACATTTAATAACATGACATTACGTTATGTGACATTCCGTTATGTGACATTACGTTATGTGACATTACGTTATGTGACATTAAGTTATGTGACATTACGTTATGTGACATAAAGTTATGTGACATTACGTTATGTGACATTCCGTTATGTGACATTACGTTATGTGACATTCCGTTATGTGACATTCCGTTATGTGACATTCCGTTATGTGACATTACGTTATGTGACATTACGTTATGTGACATTACGTTATCTGACATTACGTTATGTGAAATTCCGTTATGTGACATTACGTTGTGACATTAAGTAACGTGACATTAACTTATGTGACATTCCGTTATGTGACATAACGTTATGTGACATAGCGTTATGTGACATTACGTTATGTGAAAGTCCGTTATGTGACATTACGTTATGTGACATTATCTTATGTGACATTCCGTTTTGTGACATTACTTTATGTGACATTACGTTACGTGACATTACGTTATGTGACATTACGTTATGTGACATTCCGTTATGTGACATTCCGTTATGTGACATTACGTTATGTGATATTACGTTATGTGACATTACGTTATGTGAAATTCCGTTATGTGACATTACGTTATGTGACATTAAGTTATGTGACATTACGTTATGTGACATTACGTTATGTGACATTACGTTATGTGACATTCCGTTATGTGACATTACGTTATGTGACATTAAGTTATGTGACATTACGTTATGTGACATTCCGTTATGTGACATTGCGTTATGTGACATAACGTTATGTTACATTCCGTTATGTGACATTAAATAACGTGACATTACGTTATGTGACATTACGTTATGTGACATTAACTTTTGACATTCCGTTATGTGACATTCCGTTATGTGACATTACGTTATGTGACATTACGTTATGTGAAATTCCGTTATGTGACATTCCGTTATGTGACATTACGTTATTTGACATTCCGTTATGTGACATAGCGTTATGTGACATAACGTTATGTGACATTCCGTTATGTGACATTACGTTATGTGAAAGTCCGTTATGTGACATTACGTTATGTGACATTATCTTATGTGACATTCCGTTTTGTGACATTACGTTATGTGACATTCCGTTATGTGACATTCCGTTATGTGACATTCCGTTATGTGACATTACGTTATGTGACATTCAGTTATGTGACATTACGTTATGTGACATAACGTTATGTGACATTACGTTATGTGACATAACGTTATGTGACATTCTGTTATGTGACATTACGTTACGTGAAATTCCGTTATGTGACATTACGTTATGTGACATTACGTTATGTGACATTACGTTATGTGACATTAACTTGTGACATTCCGTTATGTGACATTCTGTTATGTGACATTACGTTATGTGACATTACGTTATGTGACATTCCGTTATGTGACATAACGTTATGTGACATTCTGTTATGTGACATTACGTTACGTGAAATTCCGTTATGTGACATTACGTTACCCTAGTAGCATTTATGGTTGGCTACGATTGGCCAACGGTAGGGACATGGATGGAATATGGTTAGTTAAATCACCCACATGGAACTTACATTGGCCCAACGATGATTAATATCGTTATTATGCCGAACTGATTACCAACAGTGGGCCTTCATGCATTTTTGCTACCGTTGGCTAAACAGCGTTGGTTTACCTGCAATGAGTAAAAGTTGGCCCACCAAAAATTAAATACAACTGGCCAACGGTAGGGACATTGTTGGAATATAGTTAGTGAAATCACAAATATTATTGGCCGTTGGCCCAACAAAGACTAAATATATTATGCCGACCGAAGATACAATAATCCATTGAAATATGTCACAATGGCTGTCAGCCTTCAAAGCAGTCGTGTTAGTTCCGATTTTGGCCATGCTCCTTAGAATTCTAGCCGGTCTGTAATATCGCTCCGTCTTGTGAGATGCATTTATTATTGCGGGCCTAAGTTGGCCCAAGAAATTGAAGCCACCAATTTGGAGGGTCGGGGGCTCGGGGGGTGGGGGGCGAGCCATCGCGTCGCGCGTGGCTCAACGCATGACGTGAAGTGTTTCCAGGAGATTATATTTCTTAAACTTAGCTGCAGAGAGCGCAAAAGGTTCAACTCGTACTGATGATTGCGTTAATTTTAAATCCACAAAAGACATGTATAGCTGCATGACAACAGATAAAAATTTACGACAGAAAAAACGATGAATTACTTGTTCCTGACATACTATTGGGAGAGGAAATTAAAATTATGAACCTTGCAATTTTTCGTTAGATAAATGTATTACACTTTTTTTTCGCGGTTGTAAACCTGAGTGATGCTAAAGATTTTTTTAATTACAACACAAAGTAATGTTTTATTTAGTAGGAAACTTGCAATAGTTTATTTCATTGCGTGAAAGTAATTTTGTTTTAGCACGTTTTCGATGCTTATTAGATGTACGAGGTTTAAAAGTCAATGTACGAGATTTTTAGCTGCATTTGTACGAGGAATGAAGAATTTATTTTAGAGTTGGCAACCCTGATTTTAACGGAGTTCGTTAAATTCGTTTGAAGAAAATCTGTGAATTTTATAAGTACATGTTTCGTTGTGTAAAAAATGTATCTTGTTATTGAGTTTGAGGATAATGCCCTAGGCATAGTAAGAAATACTTGGCTGACGCCACGCAAAAAAGAATGTCTGTGGCCACCTTATAAAATAGCTAGCAAATTCAACAAATGCTTGCTAACACAAGAGCTACCTGATGAAAGTTGGCCGCTGTACGCCATAAAGCGTGTTATGTATGAAACTGGTGAGTTAAACTTTATTATTTTAAAGTTTTAATACTAATTGGTCACTTACATTCTGACTGCCTTTTCTAGTTGTTTTGTTTGTACCTACATCACCTACATGAAACACAAACCTTGATACTTACGCGGCTGGATTATTATGTTAATACTTAAATATTCTCGACATTTCTATTCTATTCTACTTAAAACACACTTTCAGATGATTTACATTTAGCTAGGGAGAAATGCAAAAAAGCAGAAAGTGAGTCTGATCTAGTCTCGGATTCGGAGCAATCTAAACCGAAGAGGAAAAGGAAGCGTACTAAAGTTGCTAGTGACACTGAGGATGAAGAAGAAGATGAAAACTACGTTAATTTCAAATACCCAGACCCACCTAAGCTAGGACTATCAACTTGCATGTCCAAGTCAAAAGATTCAAAGAAAACATTGACAACTGGTAAGATTTAATATCAATAATTTGATTCATGCGTCCCCCTATTATTATGTAGTATAAATGACATGAGAAGACCAGCTGGGAGCTGCTAAATGCGTGCTGTATTGGATCGGTATTACTGGTAGTCTATGTGGGAGGCCTGTGTTACGGCTACGGCAATTTTATTGATGTTTAGTATTCTATGTGTCATTCAATTGAAAAGGTCATAAGGACAAGGTTCATATAAATTGGATTTTTTTCTATATTATACTCCTCCTCAATCATCTGATGCAGTTAGTAAATAATTAATACAATACATATATGACTGACTTGATGGCTCAGTAGTTAGTCCTCCTGACAACTGATCCGAGGATTGTGGGTTCGATCCCCACCCATGGCAAAAATTATGTGTGATGGGCAGATTTGTTTGCTCTGTGTCTGGGTGTATAATATTTATATGTATGTACTAGCTGCATTAATACAGTCCACTTATAGTTTAATTAGAGAGAACTACCATCCCCAACAGTATTATATCAATAAATGTTTTTATTTTTTAGCAGAAATACATACAATACAGATTGATCAACAGTCAAGAATTGACACACCAAGGCCACAGCCCCATTCTCCTCTATCAAACGAAAACTCAACCTTTAACCTTACATCAGGGAACATAGCAGGTAATGTAGCATAGCTATTCAACGAAAAATATTTTATTTACTTATTCAGAGAAAAATTTTAAGTTTATAATATTTTGTAATAATTTTAAAACCTGAAAGAAGAACTCCACCCATTATTAGGACTGATCTCAGAACAGAAATAAATAATTATTCACCAAGTACTGCCCACACATCCAATGCCAGGCTTTTACTTCAAAATTTCAATGTTGGTAAGTTACAATGTTGGTAAAGAAAATAGTTAAAAGTTCATAGAAGTTTGTAGTTCTGCAAAACCTATACCTATTGTTAGTTTAAATATTTGTCATACTTACATCTTGCTATTTTTTATAGATACTCCATTGTCGTCCCGAAGCCATTGTGTGACTCCTACAGAGCCGAAACCATCAGCGGTCGATAAAATTAATGCCTCTTTAGGTAACTACTTACAGTACTTACTAATGGCATGTTTATTTTTATTTTTATTGTACTTTATCACAATGCTGTCTTATTTGACCCAATGGTTGACTGGTAGAGAATGCCTTGTGGCATTAAGTCCGCCTATGTACCACTATTGTACATGAAGTTTAAATAAATAAATAAATAATTTTTTTAGGGTATATACCCAAAGGGTGCCAACGGGACACAATCACTAAGATTGCAGTCCGTTTGTCCATGTGGCTGTCAGTGGGCTGTATGTTAGTAACCGTAATAAGTGAACAATTGAAATTTTCACAGAATGTGTATTTCTATTGCCGCTGTAACTAAAAATATTAAATAAAATCAAGACTAAGAAACATTCATTTAAAGGCTTGACTCGCACTTGGCCTGCTGAAAAGTAGGACACATGGTAGTCATCATATGATTGTCACATTAATGTATATATTTTTTTCCTTTAGAATCGATTGCCACATACATAGCATTTATCCAGAGTGATATCAAAGATTTAAAGGCTACGCAAAATGATATTTTATCAAGATTGACTTCATCATCATCTGCAGCATTGATCGCTTTACCTGATGAGATAGCTCTGCCTTTGAAATCTGTTGAAGATCTGGATAACATCAAAACCTGGCTCGAAAACGACGAAAACAAAGAAAATTTGGTATGTGTTAACTAAGAGTTTTAAGTAGGTATTCCAAATCAACAAGTATGTATAAAAAGATTAATGGCTGTTGCAGAAGTGAAATATTTAAGCCAGGATCGTAGCAAGTAGAAAAATGTGTTCTCTGCCTACCCCAATTGAAGAGGTGTGATTTACTAAGAGCTTACCATTTATTTACATGTATTTTGCTTATTTCACATTTTGTTTTCAGATTAATAATTTAAGCTTTATTGGCGGTAACAACATTGCAACAATCACAAGAAGAATACTACAAAGAGTTATTTCGTCACAACTCGCTCTTCAGTGCAACTGGACTGGCAAAAATAATAAAACCAGCTTGAAAAATTTACAACTGATACAAGTAATTATAAGTATGTTTGTTTTGGTATTCCAGGCAATTGTGGTTTGTGTTTTACATGAAATAACTAATTCCTGTTTTATTTTTTACAGATGCAGTTCGTAATAATAAGTTGGCTGAAAAGGCAACAGATGCTGAGATTATATTTGTTTTGACAAGCTGGTTTAGATTTGCAAGAGACAGAGATGGAGGGCGAGATAGCAGACGGGCAAGAAGAAGTCAATAATTCTAGACAAGAATATTCTGGTACATCAGTTAGAACGAGGAGGAGACATCGAAACAATACAAAAAACAAAATAATATCGGAATTAAGGATTGATGATGTTGATGACGATTGCATCATTCCTAAAAATAATTTAACATCTGATTTGACATCAAGTGGTGTAAATGAATGGTACTTTTTAAGCAATGTAAGTGATGAAAATTGTGCCACTACCAGTAACAATGCAAATGTTAATTTGGAAAAGCGTAAATCTCAATCTGAACATATTAATTTAACTTCATCTCTTGCTAATTGGTCTCAACAGCACAATATAACTCACTCTGCCTTAGATGGTTTGTTGAAGCTATTACATCCTTTTCATTCTTTCCTGCCGAGAGACTCGCGGACGCTATTGCAAACACCAAAGCATGTTAATGTTGTTGATTGCGATGGTGGATCATATATATATTTAGGACTTCTTTTTAATATTGTTGAAAAAGCCTCATTTGGTTTAGTTACACAAAACCGCTACCCGATAATGGACGCAAAACTGCGTGAAAATGATGACATCTTTTTGTTATCCATTACACTCAATGTGGATGGTCTCCCAGTTCATGCCAGTACCACTAATTCGTTCTGGCCAATTTTATGTATATTAGACCAAAGTATTAATAGAGAACCATTTATTGTTGGATTGTACTTTGGAAATTCCAAACCACATAGTGTTAATAATAACCTGCGTCCTTTTGTGGACGAATGCATTGAGTTGGAAAATAGTGGTATAATATTTAGTGGCAAAAAGTACGCTTTTCGAGTGAGTTGTATTGTAGCTGATGCGCCAGCAAGAGCCTTTCTTAAATGTATAAAATCCCACAATTCTTTATATGGCTGCGAGAAATGTACACAAGAAGGAACTTATATAGGTAGAACAACATGGCAATATACTTCAAATTTAAATCTTAGAAATGATGATTATTTTCACAACCAACAATATGAAGATCACCAAATAAGTAAAACTATCCTAACGGAAATTAAAATTGGGTTAGTTACACAAGTCCCTTTGGATTACATGCACTTAGTTTGTTTAGGGGTGGTAAAGAAAATTATCCGAGTTTGGGTAGAAAGGGGACCAAAAAAATGTAAATTGAATGTTATCAAAATAATGCAAATATCAGAAAGATTGCTACATATTAGTGGTAATAATTATCCTTCGGAATTTTCCAGGCGCCCTAGGTCTATTCAATTATTTAAATATTGGAAGGCAACAGAATTCAGAGCTTTCCTTTTATATCTAGGCCCTGTAGTTATACATGGAATTGTTTCGAAAAATATTTATGAACATTTTTAACTCTGCATTGTGCTGTTCATATATTATGTAGTGACCTTAGTGATGATAGAGAATGGAGAGTATATGCTGATAAATTATTGCATTGCTTTGTTCGTGACATTCCAGTGTTGTATGGAAATGAACTTCTTGTGTACAATTTCCATAACCTCTTACATTTAACAGCAGATGTAGAGAATTTTGGAAAACTAGATTACTTTTCTGCTTTTCCGTTTGAAAATTTTATGACCAAAATTAAAAAAATGATTCGCTCCCACAATCATCCACTACAACAAGTAGCCAAAAGAATGGGAGAGTTTAAATATTTGCCAAAAAATTTGCAAACCCCGAAAATAATAAAGAAAAAGAATGCAATAACTAAGATAATTTTAAATAATGGTTGCAATATTAGTATTAATTCCTGTTTCAATACCAAAGATGGAGATATTTTAAGAATAAAAACTATAAGAGAGGTTGAAAATAGTGATTATTTTTCATTAGATTGTGACTGTTTTTTTAATAAGACTGACTATTATAAAATACCTATTGAAAGCAGTTGTTTAGGTATATATAAAGTAAAAGTAAATTCTTCTAAGAAAGTCACTGTCTGCTCGTCGACTTTAAATAAAAAATGTTTTCTATTACCTACTTTTTATGATGATGATAATGTGTGCATTCCATTTGTAAACAGAAACTTGTGCCATTGACAATTTTAATTAAGATAGACATCTAAGTGTTTAACAGCATCTAATTTTAATAAATTAATATTGATTTTGTAAGACTCAATTTTTTTATTAAATTTTGATTGTATACCTAATTCTTGATACTGAACAACTTTACCCAAGGAACCCATAGTCAAATCGCAAAAAATTGTTTGGCTCTCCCATACTAAGTCGATCAGCTGATTGGCCAACTTAGTATGGGAAATCCAATTTTTTTTCCGATTTGACTATGGGTTCCATGGGGAAAGTTTTTCAGTATCATGAGTAGAAGCACCCATCCCACCGGGTAGGTACCTAACCAGCACCCGACGACATTGGTTAATTGTATGATCTCTATACAAAGGCCCTACGGAGAAATACAGTCGTTGGATAATTGTATGATCTATATACAAAGGCCCTACAGAGAAATACAGTATGTGGCCCTGTATGGGAGTTTTCATATAGGCCCTTAGTTGATGGCCTTCCAGCAACACATGCGGCCAATTCACACCGTTGCCCAACAAAAAAGATGTATGTGGCCCAACCAAAAGCCTACCAAAAATGCTACTAGGGTATGTGACATTACATTATGTGACATTACGTTATTTGACATTCCGTTATGTGACATAGCGTTATGTGACATAACGTTATGTGACATTCCGTTATGTGACATTACGTTATGTGACATTACGTTATGTGACATTACGTTATGTGACATTAACTTGTGACATTCCGTTATGTGACATTCCGTTATGTGACATTACGTTATGTGACATTACGTTATGTGACATTACGTTATGTGACATTACGTTATGTGACATTAACTTGTGACATTCCGTTATGTGACATTCCGTTATGTGACATTACGTTATGTGACATTACGTTATGTGACATTAACTTGTGACATTCCGTTATGTGACATTCCGTTATGTGACATTACGTTATGTGACATTACGTAATGTGAAATTCCGTTATGTGACATTACGTTATGTGACATTAAGTTATGTGACATTCCGTTATGTGACATTACGTTATGTGACATTAACTTGTGACATTCCGTTATGTGACATTCCGTTATGTGACATTACGTTATGTGACATTACGTTATGTGAAATTCCGTTATGTGACATTACGTTATGTGACATTAAGTTATGTGACATTCCGTTATGTGACATAACGTTATGTGACATTACGTTATGTGACATTACGTTATGTGACATTAACTTGTGACATTCCGTTATGTGACATTCCGTTATGTGACATTAAGTTATGTGACATTCCGTTATGTGACATTACGTTATGTGACATTAACTTGTGACATTCCGTTATGTGACATTCCGTTATGTGACATTACGTTATGTGACATTACGTTATGTGAAATTCCGTTATGTGACATTACGTTATGTGACATTAAGTTATGTGACATTCCGTTATGTGACATTACGTTATGTGACATTACGTTATGTGACATTACGTTATGTGACATTAACTTGTGACATTCCGTTATGTGACATTACGTTATGTGACATTACGTTATGCGACATAACGTTATGTGACATTCTGTTATGTGACATTACGTTACGTGAAATTCCGTTATGTGACATTACGTTATGTGACATTACATTATGTGACATTTCGTTATTTGACATTCCGTTATGTGACATAGCGTTATGTGACATAACGTTATGTGACATTTAATAACATGACATTACGTTATGTGACATTCCGTTATGTGACATTACGTTATGTGACAGTACGTTATGTGACATTACGTTATGTGACATTACGTTATGTGACATTAAGTTATGTGACATTACGTTATGTGACATTACGTAATGTGACATTCCGTTATGTGACATTACGTTATGTGACATTACGTTATGTGACATTACGTTATGTGACATTACGTTACGTGAAATTCCGTTATGTTGAAATTACGTTATGTGACATTACATTATGTGACATTACGTTATTTGACATTCCGTTATGTGACATAGCGTTATGTGACATAACGTTATGTGACATTCCGTTATGTGACATTACGTTATGTGAAAGTCCGTTATGTGACATTACGTTATGTGACATTACATTATGTGACATTACGTTATTTGACATTCCGTTATGTGACATTACGTTATGTGACATTACGTTATATGACATTACGTTATGTGAAATTCCGTTATGTGACATTACGTTATGTGACATTAAGTTATGTGACATTACGTTATGTGACATTACGTTATGTGACATTACGTTATGTGACATTCCGTTATGTGACATTACGTTATGTGACATTAAATAACGTGACATTACGTTATGTGACATTACGTTATGTGACATTAACTTTTGACATTCCGTTATGTGACATTCCGTTATGTGACATTACGTTATGTGTTATTACGTTATGTGAAATTCCGTTATGTGACATTCCGTTATGTGACATTACGTTATTTGACATTCCGTTATGTGACATAGCGTTATGTGACATTACGTTATGTGAAAGTCCGTTATGTGACATTACGTTATGTGACATTACATTATGTGACATTACGTTATTTGACATTCCGTTATGTGACATTACGTTATGTGACATTCCGTTATGTGACATTACGTTATGTGACATTACGTTATGTTACGTTCCGTTATGTGACATTTAATAACATGACATTACGTTATGTGACATTCCGTTATGTGACATTACGTTATGTGACATTACATTATGTGACATTACGTTATGTGACATTAACTTGTGACATTCCGTTATGTGACATTCCGTTATGTGACATTCCGTTATGTGACATTACGTTATGTGACATTAACTTGTGACATTCCGTTATGTGACATTCCGTTATGTGACATTACGTTTTGTGACATTACGTTATGTGACATTCCGTTATGTGACATTACGTTATGTGACATTACGTTATGTGACATTACGTTATGTGACATTACGTTATGTGACATTCCGTTATGTGACATTACGTTATGTGACATTAAATAACGTGACATTACGTTATGTGACATTACGTTATGTGACATTAACTTTTGACATTCCGTTATGTGACATTCCGTTATGTGACATTACGTTATGTGTTATTACGTTATGTGAAATTCCGTTATGTGACATTCCGTTATGTGACATTACGTTATTTGACATTCCGTTATGTGACATAGCGTTATGTGACATTACGTTATGTGAAAGTCCGTTATGTGACATTACGTTATGTGACATTACATTATGTGACATTACGTTATTTGACATTCCGTTATGTGACATTACGTTATGTGACATTCCGTTATGTGACATTACGTTATGTGACATTACGTTATGTTACGTTCCGTTATGTGACATTTAATAACATGACATTACGTTATGTGACATTCCGTTATGTGACATTACGTTATGTGACATTACGTTATGTGACATTAAGTTATGTGACATTACGTTATGTGACATTCCGTTACGTGACATTACGTTATGTGACATTACATTATGTGACATTACGTTATGTGACATTAACTTGTGACATTCCGTTATGTGACATTCCGTTATGTGACATTACGTTATGTGACATTAACTTGTGACATTCCGTTATGTGACATTCCGTTATGTGACATTACGTTTTGTGACATTACGTTATGTGACATTCCGTTATGTGACATTACGTTATGTGACATAACGTTATGTGACATTCTGTTATGTGACATTACGTTACGTGAAATTCCGTTATGTGACATTACGTTATGTGACATTACATTATGTGACATTACGTTATTTGACATTCCGTTATGTGACACAGCGTTATGTGACATAACGTTATGTGACATTCCGTTATGTGACATTACGTTATGTGAAAGTCCGTTATGTGACATTACGTTATGTGACATTACATTATGTGACATTACGTTATTTGACATTCCGTTATGTGACATTACGTTATGTGACATTCCGTTATGTGACATTAAATAACGTGACATTCCGTTATGTGACATTACGTTATGTGACATTAAGTTATGTGACATTACGTTATGTGACATTACGTTATGTGACATTCCGTTATGTGACATTAAATAACCTAAGATATTATTTTGAGTTTTATATCAATCAATCGTTAAGCCTGGAGCACCTACACGTAACGTGTCACGTGGTAACTGAAAATTATTCTAATTCAATGTGAATTCCTTGTTTTATCCTTTTCCAGAAAAGTTTGCTTTCCAAGAGCGAATTATAACTCCACTCACCATCTTTTTAAAAGGAAAAATATTCAGATGTGATGTCGGTCCTACGATAGAAGTTTTTAAGTTTGATGTTCTGGTCTACACTACATCCGGAGGACCAGCTCGTGGCATAACAGCAATTCGGACTGATTTTGGTCGGTGTATGGATCACCCATTACGTACCAAGGTTCCTCTGTGCCTCCGAAAGCACGTTGATCCCGTCTATCATTGTCACCCTTTAACGGTTATAAGGATCTAGATGAGATAGAAAGTTTTGTTTTTCGGATTTGTGTTACATAAGATGCCTAAAATAAAAATTGATATATATATTTTTATTTTTTTATTAATTGGTGGTAAGAATATTCCCTCTTCCTATTTGAGAGTAATGAAATAGCGGTATGTTTTTCCAAGAAACTAAAAAAACAACATAAATCTTACATACCTAATAACTTTATTAAAATCACTCAATTGAATACCAATAAGGAAATAGAAACAAAAATAAAAGAAAATTACATTTGTTTATGACAATTCGAAAAGCATGGTGTTATGCGTAAAGGCACTCCACATTTGCTACACTTGATCTTAGATCGGTTATCCTTTTCCTTGGTGCTGCAATATCGGCATCTTTGAAACAACGATATATCATTGTGGCATGTGATCACCACCATTGGAACGAGGTATTTTTCCCACGAAGTTTTTATCCATGCTTCTTCATCTCTGTCAGAATCAATTGTTTCTGACTCTGCTTCTGATTCTGGTTGCGTATTATTTTCGGATGAATTGCCGTCTTCATGTTCAGCCTCACTTCCTAGCCTCGTCATTGCTTCACGTTTCGTTCCAGTTTCAGGTCCTCGTCCTGTTCCAGATCTACATCCCGTTCCAGATCCACGTTCCGTCCTAGCTCCTCGTCTTCTACCTTTTACAGGTAACTCACGTGAAATAGGAGGCTCAGCAGGCAGTAGTACAGCTGGTTACGGCACTGCAGATGAAGATGCAATAGGTTCTGTCACAGTTGGTGGAGGTATTACAAGTAAAGGCTCACCACATGGGACCTCCGCATCAGATGATGTAGATGGTTGAGGCGATAACGTTGCAGTAGATCGAAGGTCTGGTTCATCTAAATCCTCTAAAATTCGCTGTAAACATTGTACGGAACGTCATCCTCTTCTGATTCTTCGCCATCTACAGACTCTTCCGGTTCTGACAAACCGAACATACCGTACAACTCCTTCTCAATCACGTCTTGTCCAAGTATTGTCATTTTCAATCAATCTGCATAAAAAAAAGCTAAAACCATGCAAAAACCACACCAAGCGCAAAGGAAAAGCCATATAAGACCACCAAAACCTTTATTCCTTAGTCGCAAAGCAATAGAAACAGTTACCATAAGCACAATAAAGGAATGTTTTCTCTTACCTTATTAGAAGAAAGCGGATACTTCACGGTTAGAGGGAATATTCTTCCCACCAACAAAAATCGACATAAATAAAAATTCGCGGCAGATACATAAAAAATACGTCTTACATCTATGAAATAACATTCAAAAGCACAACGTCTAGAAGAACTCACCTTTTTTCACCACTCTATTTCAAAGATATGTACCGATTTCTCTCGCAGTACAAAAAAACGCCAGATTTGAACATTCACCTCAAGAACTTTTGACAATCAGTCTTACCAAGGAGTAATTCATAACCAGGTTATACTAACTGTAACAGGGATGGATTGGTACGATAAGCAGGCGCCCCATGTAAAATACTGGTATTGAGCTGCATCTGGTTGTTCTCTAAGCCTACCCTAGCATTGTTGTGAAAACGCTAGGCTGAGCTGGATTATACCACGTAAACAATAGGCACATATCTTGTTTATTTGCTGTTTGTACATTCCAATTCAAAACTTAACAAGGCTCTAGCTCAAACCAAAACGAAATAACCAATCGCCTTCAAGACATATATATAAAAGCACACGAAAAGAGATTGAATGTTATGTTAACAATGGAATTTTTCATCCCTTTCCTCGTCTGTTAAATAGGGTAAACGCGACAGTTCCCGACTGATACAAATTGCGGCTTAATCCAACGATTGAGCGTGAACTATGAGAGTCGTTACGCGGATCCAGCCGACGTAATAGTCCTTCTTTGTCGCTAATGTGCCATAAAAGGCGAGCTGTCCTCACGGCAAACGGTTTTGACGGTCAATCGGGTTTTGGACAACGAATGGGGATTTTACCCTAGTTACTTGTGTGTCACTTTTGGTACGTACTTTGATTTATCTACATCTATACTATACTAATATTAGAAAGCTGAAGAGTTTGTTTGTTTGTTTGAACGTGCTAATCTCAGGAACTATTGATTGAAATTGAAAAAGTCTTTTTGTGTTGGATAGTCCATTTATCAAGGAAGATTATAGGTTATATAACATCACGCTACAAACAAAAGGAGCGGAGCATAAACGAAAATTGTTGCAAAAACGGGGAATACTTATTGAAGACTTTTTCTCTTTTATGGTGTGATATATTTCCCTTGCTTTCGAGAAAAAGACGTAACTGAAAAACTAAGAAATATAGAATTGCTTTTTTATGTTGAGCTAAAAATATATTTTAACTGTGATGTCTGAGGGTGAATTAAATAAACTGTAGGTATACGTATATTACAACTTATTTCCAGTACCAATTCATACTGCATTCCAGTTTGAGAAGTGTGTGGACGGTGAAATTGCACGGGGACATTTCGGGGACATTTCATTTATCAACTTGTGTCCCTAAGGACAACTGTCCTGCAACAATGTAGTATGCAGCGATAATCAAACCACGTTTCATCGGGTGAAATTGTCAAGCTGTAACCGCTTACCAGTTTCAATGCTTGACTGAAGTACAGCATCATCATCATTTCAGCCGAAAGACCTCCATTGCTGGATATAGGCCTCCCCCAAGTGTCGCCACATTGACGGGTCACGTGCGACTCGTATCCAGCGGATTCCCGCAAGAAGTTACTCAGAAAATATGAAGAAAGAAAGAAAATACATTTATTTGGCACACGTCACTTGTGCGCACAGTATAAAAAACAAACAAAATAAATAAAAAAACAGGAACCAAAAAAAAAGAAACTTAAAACTAAACAAAAAGAAAAAAAATAAACACTGTGACACTGTGTGCCTCACGGCTGCGCCAGATAGGCCCAGTTCAGCAGAATGCCGGACAACTAGTGCCTGACGCTGGTTTTCAACTGTACCTGGATTAGTGAGGTTACGGATGTGAAACAGTTTTATTTTGTGTCAATGATAGTGGATAGTATGTCCATAAATATGTGAAATAAATCTGTGAGTATGTAAAAAAAAAATATTAGAAAAAAAGAAGTACATACAGGGTGTACTCCACCTCATCACAAAGCCGTTAACCAAGCATTCTGTACATCAAACGAAGTAACTTGACGCAAAAAATATTGCTGGGAAACGATTTTTTTTTTGAGGTTATTAATCCCGTTTTGTGGTATAACTCAATGTAACGCACTTAAAACATTGTGCTGATGAATGGATTGAATAGTACGGGGGTTGTGGAGGTGTTAAACACCATACAAAAAAGAAACTTGTGTTAAAAAAAAACTTGTCAAAAAGTTGTAACTTTGACCGATATCTCCGTAATTAGAAGGATCCCAGGTATGGTGTAGAACAAAAAAATGATCGCAATGATGGGGAGAACAAGTGCCTTTCGGCTTCGTGAAGAGGTGTTTTACACCATTTATACATAGCATAATGTGCCTTTTGTTGATGCTGGAGCACAGGCCTCCTCTGTGTGAGATGTGAGTGTATAGGGGTATGAAGAACAGGGTTAAAGTGCTTCATTTCCCCTAGAAAAGGGACGATTCTCAGATCAGACGGGTGATGTTGTTTTTGGGATTTTTTATATTAGGTATTTTTTTTTTAATTTAGGCATTTATTTCAAGTAGGCCAGTTACAGGCGCAGTTCTTAAGGCGACTACAGGAGGACTACGCTAAACGCGAGTTATATAATGCTTGAAAGTATATGTCGCCGCAGGAGTCTCTATCTGCTAAGATTTAATCTAATTAATAACACTCGTAAACTATTCCATGATAATATTGATGAACCTGCCATCTCTGCTTTGGCAGTTGGCATTAACAATTATTTACAAAAATCATTATTCAATTGACAGAAGGGTTAAGCGCCATCTATTGGCATTTGTATTAACTAAGACTTAAATAGATCTTCGAGTGACAATTTAAGAGATTAAATAAACAAGTTTAGCTAGAACTACAGTTAAAATTAAGATAGCTAATATTTTATAACTATTGGGATTTTACCAATTTGTCATAGCTCGTTCGTGGACTACGGTTTCTTTGATTGTATGGCAACACTCCACATGTGGTGGATGTCGCCATACAAACGCGCTAAGTACAATTTTAATGGTCAATAAGTCAATTTATAATTCTAAACTATAACTAAATCAGTTTTACTGAAACTAGCTACAAACCAAAAAAAGTAACAAGATTATTTACAAAGCAATCTATTAGTGGAAGACTTATTCTTTGTATTAATTTGACCTCCGTTCCTTGGCTTCCGTTTTGTCGGAAATGGTTTAATAACAAGTGTAAAAAGGAATTGAGCTAGTAATTAAGCTTAAACTTAATAATACCTTTGCATTTGTGAATATTAGTATTGTTTAATTATTACAATAATTAAGTGTGAAGTATTCTGATATTGTTTGTAAGTTTTAATTACCTTACGATGTAATGAATTACTGTACTGAGTGAGCGAGCAACTTCCGGTCACTCAAAAAAGACGCGTTGGAGACGCAGTGTCTCGCTGGGTAAAACAATTGAATTATTAAGAAAAGAATAATGGCTTTTGAAGTGAACATTACAAGCTTGTGTAAATGAGAAATGTAATATTGGTTGAAAAGAGTGTAAGGAGTTTCTTTGTCCGTTCTTCTCCTTATTAACAATATGCGAACGGGCTGCTTGACTCAGAATGTTTATTGTGCCTGTACCTAAATGGTTTCTTAGAAATAAACGTTTGGAGTTTGAGTAAAATGTGGTGTGTGATTTCAACTACCCATCTACCTGTCTACCAACAATGAAGAATCACATCGCACGGCGATGTGATGGTTAGAGACTGCAAGACATTAAGTATGGCGGCGAATGGCGCCAATATTCGAGGACTGCTCCTCTCCAGGGATTCCCTGTCGTGATATATATGATACACGACAATAAACAAAACCAGAAATAGTATATTTTATAACGAGGGACTAAACGAAGCCATTATTTACCCGAGGTGGTTTGACTCCCGAGCTTGCGAGGGAGGCAATGAAAGCGAGGGTATATTATATTGGCGTTTAGTCTCGAGGTGCAAACTGTACTTTTCACTTCGAGTGCGAGAAAAATAGTCATTTAAAACTGAACAAATTTACACTCGACAAAAATTCTGAACTGAGCGGTCAGGTTTTTCTTCTATCAGGTCAGTCACAGATTAACCATTGAAAACACATCACAAACTTTCAACATTTTCGCAATGAAGATGATCCACACTCCACAGATAATTAGTACCTACATTACTGCAGCGGCTAGCAACAGAGGCATTGCTTTTCAAAATCAACGATGCACACAAACAACCATACATTTTTCTCGCGTTGAAGAGTTCATTTTGGTTTTTTTTTCAATAAACCGCTTTCTATGTGCATGCCAATTCGAAACTTAAATAAAACCTTTGAGAAGTTACTCTTTTGTGACCATGTTTCAGAGTAAAAGATCGTTCCATTTTAAATTACTTTTTACTCCCTAGGGAATAAACGGTCACTTTAATCCAGCTGCGTAGGGCTATAACGGCGTACTTTTAGAGCATGAAAAGTGAAAAATGTATAATATTCTTCAGGATATAAGCAAGTGTGACAGTGTTTTGAAAGCATAATACAATTAATTTTAATTGATAAAAAAATCACGAACTAATCTCTGAAAACATCTTTTAACGAATAAAAATCAAACTAAAATACATGCGATCATTCTGATTTTTTGGCAAATAATTCAACAAGCAACATATTAGCATCATAGAGTTTTATGTTCATAATCCATTAAATAGATTTTTTGTAAATCGATCGAAACCAGTCTTTTCGCACTAATCGGCCCGCAGTGACTGACGTAACAAGCACTTTGCAGTGCAAACTGATTAGAACTTTATTCTCACAGTATTTCAAACGAAGTTTGAACTACCACAAATAGAGTTGCTAATTTAGCTCCAATAGTCCCCTTAAGTCGCGGAAAAGTTTAATACGGAGATTCAGATTTTGTGCTTAGTTCTGCCTTTAAGACATAGATGGCGCTGTAGCACTTTTTGTACCATGTTGCTGTTGGTTTTTTTGTACTGTGTCTGCAAAATCGTGGTTCAAAATCTTGGGATGTTAACCGTCACAGGTTGTTTAATTTATTAATGCTCGTAGATACCGGTTTTCTCACTATGTTTTCCTTCACTCCTTAGCTATGATAACCATAGCCGGGCACCGTTAATCAAATAGTTAACTTCGTTAATCGTTAATCCGCTACAAAAAAAGTTATCTTCGTTAAACGTTAAAACGTTACATTTTAGAAGAATTGACGCAAGTTAACGTTAATCTTTAATCCGTTAATATGCGTAAAATTGCATCTTTATATCGTTGCGTTAGTGAACTTATAAAACCTGTTGGTTTAGGATCTGGAAGTTATCAGGTTAGGAACAAAACAAAATACTTATCAAATTCAAATGTGTAGTTTAATCGTCGGGCATAAGGTGCATATTCCCCTTCATGGACATTAACATGTTGAAGTTCTCGTCTGAAAGCGAGGCTCATTTTGGTGTTAAAATGTCTTTACCCGTGGAAAAAAGACGTTAAACTGCAGCGATGGAATAGCAGTGTTGTCTTTAATAATTATTCATAAAAGACAATACCTCGTCACTCTAAGCACCGGCGCAAATTAATAACATGATCAAACGAAACAAATGTCATCGCAGTTTTCTTTCTTACTCGCACGCGCCGGCAAAATATATCTTATTTTGTTTTTGTTTCACTCACTGCCACGCGCCGCCCGGCACTTATTAGGCATTGGATTAACGGACTTCTGCATATTAACGGAAGTTAACGTGTCCGTTAACATTTTTAAAAGTTAATCCGTTAATCAAAACGTTAACTTTGTTAATTAACGATTAACGAATCAACGAATTAATGCCCAGCTATGGTAATAACCCTGCCTGAAGGGCTGAACAGATTTCAACATGGTGTAAATAGACTCATCACAAAGCCGTCAACTAAGTATTCTGCACATCAAACTTAGTAACCTTACGCAAAATAATTTGCGGGGAAATGACTTTTTTTTGGGGTGAAAGGTGACGGGTTTTGGTAGGACCCAATTTAACACACATATAACATTGTCTAATGGATGAATTGAATAGTACAGTGACGTCTAATAATATGTCTACACTTTCCTTAACATTGTAGCTATTTTCGCGAGAAATAACGATTGTAACTAGGAGATTGGATCTTTTTCATAAAAATATGAGTTCCAGAATACTATGTACGTAATAACATTAAATTTTAATCAGTACATTAGGAGAAACACAATTTAAAAAAATCTTAAGTGTTTACATATTATTAGACGTGACTGTACACGTGACGTGAAGGTCATATACCTTCACGTCACGTGTACAGTCACGTCATATTTAAAATAATAATCTGTAACTAAATAAAATTATTTTAAAAACTTGTGAGAAAGTTGGATCTTCAACCTCCAATAACTAGAAGGTAACTAGACGGTTTCCAGGCAAAGACTATAGAATACCAAACTGATCACAGTGACAGGGAGAACAAGTGCCCTTCGGCTTCGTTAAGAGGATTTTTATGCCCTTTATAATAACTTTTTGTTTTGGTAGTCCATACAGACCTGTGGGATAATGTCCGACTAAAAAAACCAATTGAATCTTCATGCCATACTTGTCGCCAAAATACTGTAAAATTGATTTCTCAGAATCAGAATCAGAATCTTTACTTGTTAAACATAGGTACATAAAGGTGTTAGGTTAAACATATTCGAGCGCTATGATTTGCCGCGAAGGCATACAAATTTTAAATAAAATGTAGTTATAAAAACTAAAACGAAATACTTTAAATAAAACAAAACGAAGCATAAACTAAAACAAGGTAAAAATTATCATTTAATTTTATATAATCTGGAACAGTTTAGTAACATTTGTCTATGAATAGAGAGGAGAGAGCTTTCTTAAATTTTGATAGGGCAATGTTCTTTTACTATCGGGTATTTTATTGTTTTTTTTTTTCAATTTCAAGGCACATATTTATATTGTGGCACTACGGCGTAGCAGCCGGGCGCAACATAGTCTACACCTTTGTCGCTAAAAGAAAATGTTAATAAAATATTCCACTCATTTTAATTTGAAGCCTCACTTCCTTCTTGTCAGTACATAACTCCTTTTGATGATTTTCCGTATAAGTCTGTTAAAGGAAATTATTAAAGAAGGAATGTGAATTCGCTGCTCAAAGGCGAGGCAAGACGTTGTTACTTTTTGAACTAAGGCATGTAATAAAATATCTTTATGTAACATTGTCGCTATGCCTTCGACGTAAGGTTTTTCCAAAGGTTTCCATTGTGAGACAATGTGAGAACAAAACACCGCGCCTATAAACCCCAATGGGTTTTGCAGAGATGTATCGTTGTGCCTTTAATTTTCATGTAATAGGAATCGACCCTATTGCCATCAGAGGGCACTTTAGACTACGGGCTGCTATGTAAACTTTTTGATGGAAAAACTCATTAACACATTTCCCGATTATGGGGCATGAAACCAAGACTTCATACTCATCAGTAGTAGTACTAGCTTATTGTCAGTTAAAAATTTAGGGATGTCGTTTACGGTATAAAATGCCAGAGATATTATGTTATTATTATTGTATAACGGGCTGGTGTTCGCAACTCCACGTCAAAATGGTTAATTATCATTGTATTTATATGCATCTTGTGATATCTGAATTAAATTAATTAATTTATTTAATTCACCACGCGGGCCCAGTGTCTTCAAATATTCGGTTCCAGGACATCCCGGTTCACTCACGATTTTTTCCTTCACCGTTTTTGAGAGCAGTTGTGATGAAATAAATTACACAAAGTAATGTGCCTGTTTGGGTTTGAACCCACGACTTACTATTCGTAAGTCCTGCTAGAGCTAGACTAGAGATATTTGATGATGATTAAAATAACTCCTCGCTGATTTAGTAGATACAAATGTGACCTGATCATTAGGTCCTTAGTTTGATTTCCATTCGAAGTGTTTTTGGGTTTTTCATTAGGAATTTCTCAATAGCAGCCACGGAGTCTGTATTTGTGCCCGGTTGATGTCAATAGGCTAGCCACTTATTGCAACTGAACCATAACTGGCAAAATCTGAGTGTGATTATAGGCTTAAGGGGCCGGCGGAGCATGCGTCTTTCATAACAAACGTAATACCAAAATAATTTGTAAATCAAACATATTCTTAAGGTAATGTTTATTTATTTCGATTGGTTTACAGAATATCTATGTTCCCAAATATATATTTTGAAAGGATAATGATATAAAAACGAGATATGAGGAATTTATAATTTCTATAGAAAATTTATTTTTCTCATAACTCTTGTTTAAATCAGTGTCCATTAAAAATGTAAATTTGGGAACCTAGATGTTCTGTAAACCAATCGAAATAAATACACACTACCTTAAAAATATGTTTGATTTACAAATTATTTTGGTATCACGTTTGTATGAATTTCTCCGCGGGCCTCTTAAGCATCTTCAGCAAAGTGCACTTGTAAGTATTAATATGAACAACTAGGTGATGCCCGCGGCTTCGTCCGGGTACAAATTATATATTAAAACCTTTCTCTTGAATCACTCGATCTATAAAAACTACCCAGATCGAAATCCGTTGCGTAGTTTTAAAGATCTAAGCATACATAGGGACAGACAGACGCGGCGGGTGACTTTGTTTTATAATAATTATTATTATGTAGTGATGATGAGGCAGTATACAGGGTGTATTTCACCTCATCACAAAGCCGTTAACCAAGCATTCTGTATATAAAATTAAGTAACTTTCCGCAAAAAATATTGCTGGGAAACAACTTTTTTTTTTGAGGTTATAAATCATGTTTTGTGGTATAACTCAATGTAACGCACTCAAAACATTGTGCAAATGGATGGATTGAATAGTACGGAGGTCGTAGAGATATTTAAAGTAAAAGTCATGCGACAAAAAGTGGTATTAAAAAAAAAACTTGTAAAATTATTGCAACTTTGACCCCTTATACCTCCGTTGTTCGAAGGTGTATATCGAAAAAAATGATCGCAATGACAGGGAGAACAAGTGCCTTTCGGCTTCGTGAAGAGGTGTTTTACACCATTTATAATCTAATGATTAGAGGAAAGTCACCAAATATGGAATAGTATCCTAATATGGAATCCCTTCATTTCTCTAAGACTATAAGTATGAAACGCAACACTCGACCATCTTCTGTTTCATTCGGTCTACTAACTATCGCACCCACACCATCAAGTCAGTTGCGCGAATGCTTCACGTGTAGCAGGCGTGTTTTGTTTTGTTGTCGTGCAGAAAATTTTAAAGGTAAGTAATAAACGAGTATTACCAGCTGTTATGTTTGTTTACATAAGTGTTATACTATTTAGTATATCGGTATTATGTTTATTTCACCATTTTGTGATCTTTTGTCATTAAAATATTGTGACTTTAAAAAAAAAATTATAAGAGTTTGAACTAGTATAAAAATCCAAATATGGACATTCGTACTTTTACGTACATTTGATACTTGGATCTGTGTCTTTTGCAAGTAATTATGTAACTTCTTTCATTTATCACAATATATTATATTCATTGAATTGATCTCAAAGATATTAATGTCCATTTTTGTTATTGTTATGTTGATTTATGCTTATATTATTTATTTATTTATTAACACTTCAAGCACAAAAGTACATAGGCGGACTTAATGCCATAGGCATTTTCTACCAGTCAACCTTTAGGTGATGCAGAGACAAGCAGTGGTAGGTGTCATTTCTGAAATATATATATATATTCCATATATGGATACCTATTCCATATTTGGTTACTCATTTGTGATTTTGTTTTTTGTGTTAGATTTTAATTTGATAATTAATATATTTGATTAAAGGCTGTTAATTACTACATATAAATGTATGACTGATTAGTAAAAACATTAAACTGATTTAATTTATATGAAGTTTTTTTTTTATATCCCAAAAACAAAATGGTATTCCATATTTGGTGACTTTCCTCTATATTCTGGAACAGTAGCCTCAAAATAATAGCCCATGGGTGTCGTAACTCGAAATTATTACATGGTTCCGCTACACAACGGAAGGGTTATCTATAGGTATGTTATATCTTTAGTGTAATGTTTGAAGTATGTGATACCAGGCTTATCCTACACCAGCGTGGTTAATTTCAGTTATTTTAGAAGGTCAAATCTTGATAATCTTTAATCGCCGATGGTTTAGGCAGGGTTTAAAACATGTTTTCAACCGACTTTCAAAAAGAGGAGATTGTAATGGTAAAAAAACTAGTTGTAAGCCAGCAACACAAATATAGCTCACAACGCCACAGTGGCACGTCCCTTCCGGTCTGGGACCTGGAGCATAAGGGCCTGCGCAGACGACGGACTTATTGTGCGTGCCGGACAAAAAGTCTGCTACAAATTTTGCGTGATTAATGTATTTGACTACTTATTTGACCTTTTTGTCGGTACTCCCTTGATTTGCTTAAAATTATTTGTCCGAAAATCATTATCCATAACACAAATACAATACAAATACAAATACAAATCTTTATTTTATAACCAAAAAGTTTTACATTAGTTGGTGATTGGAGCCTCCTGTTAAGCAAGTAATGCCTGTGTTAGGAGACTCCGCTCTTCCACAGCAAAATACAATATTTATTTAGGTCCTTAGATATAAACTGTGTGTGTGTAGGTGTGTGTATGTGTGGGTGTGTGTGTGTGCGTGGGTGTGTGTGTGTGTGTGTGTGTGTGGGTGTGTGTGAGTGTTTCATTTTGTGTGTTGCAATAGTGCCTCAGTGTCTGCGAAATTTAGTGCCTTTATCCAGCTTGTTAGAACACGTTTGCTATAAACTTCAGTAAACATAATGTTCAAAACACCCAAATTGTGTTTTACATAACTAACTTTACTTCTAATACTATTTTGTTATAATATCGAATACTATAATAATTGAATCTCCTAATTTTACATGACATAAAGTCGTATGTCATAAGTATTGTATCACATAATGTATATGATTCCGAATGGTCATTTATAAATTGTTAGTCGCTAAAAAAAATCCTAAACGTTAGGTTTTAGTGACAGAAACGAATTGCTGTAAATCCGACTCCACGCAGTCTTGTCTGCCCTACCCCAAGAGTGCTGCATACTTGCTTGCTGCATGCTTGCTTGCTTGTTTGCAAGCATGCTGTATGCGTGCCGCATGTTTGCTACATGCGTGCCGCATGCTTGCTGCATGCTTGCTTGCATTACATGCTTGCTTCATGCGTGCTGCATGCTTGCTTGCTACATGCTTGCAAGCTTGCTGTATGCGTGCCGCATGCTTGCTGCATGCTTGCTTGCATTGCAGGTCAACGCCTACATACGATTGAATACATATTTACTTATTGATTGTAATACTTATGACAAACGGATTTAGGGCTTATTATATTTAGGGATTTCAACTTTATGGCATATGATATTATGTGATTTAAAGTTCGGGTAAATTATCATTCGGACGAATGATGATTATGACAAAAAAAAATATGTCATTTTAGATTATGGATTAAAAGTTAGGTAATACGATAGAGAACCTTTTTGTCAACTAAAAGGCGTCTAAAATCAGTAGGAGCCTTTCCATCAGTAGATCCTTATAGTGGACAAAACGTAGTGAAACACAATTAAACACGCAAAATTTGTCGCAGACTTTTTGTCAGTCACGCACAATAAGTCCGTCGTCTGCGCAGGCCCTTAGCTCTAATCACGCACTGTCATAGTAATAAGAAAGTGGGTAATAAAAATTATTTAATTAACGACAACAACATGATTTTGTTTTTTTTTTAGTCCATGCGGGCGGCATCACGAATACATAGGATAGCTTTTTTTTATTTTCTGTTGAAAATGTATACTAGTGTTCAAGAACATTCAGGTTTTCTCAGTAAGACCGTGTGTTATAAAACCAGCAATAGCCTAAAGGCGAAAGCTTATCTTGGAACCTCGTTTTTTGCAAATTGACGGTACGACGTAAATACTCGTATGTATACGTAAGCACTGCTGATATCTCCTGCCGGGGTTGCGGGACTGCTCGAAAGGAACACGGATGGGTTTTAGTCAGTAAAAGTCTGACACTCCCTCTCAATCCGCCTAGAGTGGGAGAAGTTATTTGATGATTCTGTCTATCTATCTATCTAGACATCGAATAGTTATTGAAAGTTCAGAATTTTGATATTATTAAAAGTTAAGCGATCTTTAAAAGAAATAATGAATAACATTATTAACACTAAAATAATGCACAAATTAGTGACCGTGTCAATTAAATTCTTACATAATATAGACAGTAAGTAAGGCATTAACTAGAAAAAAAAGTCTTAAAACGTCACAAAAACAAAATGTTTCCTTTTTTATAAAGGGTGTAAAACACCTCTTATCGAAGCCGAAAGACACTTGTTCTCCCCGTCATTGCGATCATTTTTTCGCTGTACACCACACCTGCGAACCTTCGAGCAACGGAGATATGGAGGATTAATGTTATTAGTTATTGACAAGGTTTTTTTTAATACAAGTTTTTATTGTAATTTGACTTATGACACATCCACGAGCCCCGTACTAATCAATCCATCCATCAGCACAATGTTTTGAGTGCGTTACATTGGGTTCTACGACAAAACATGATATTTCACCCCAAAAAAAAGCGTCCGTTCCACCTAGTTACATTGTAGTTACATGGATGTAACTAGCTGGACATTTTTATTCCAAGTAGTTACATTATTTAAAAATTTAACTTTAACGTAACTAATGAGACTTTTTTGTTCCACCTAGTTACATCGTAGATAGGTACCATCGTAGGTTCAAAAGATATATTAGTTAGCTCTCGTGAGTCATGTACTCCTAGTACTTTCATGCTCATGGCAACCAACGTCTTAATGAACTTACTTAATGAAACCTTTTTGGTAAGGAAATGTACTGCACTGTACTGTACTGTACTGTACTGTGTTGCCACTTATAAATAATAACGAAGTCATCGACGTCAATGAAAAGAATGTTGGCTCAATAAAATTACATTGTCTACTGTAAGTAATATTTGTCCTACACACCTAATCGCTTTTTTCTGATAAAATATGACTATCGAGTTTAGAATTGATGTCTAAGTTACATCTTATGACGATTTCATTCGAACGCAACGCAGTCATATTGCTATCGATAAGAGCGAGGCCACACGATGCGTTGTGCTGCGTTGCGTCGTCGCAGCGTCGTACAATCACTGTCAAAATGGCAATGCACATGTGGGGTAGTGATTTGTATGTAGGATGACGTTTGCGGTGCCGCTCCGTCGTCGCACCGCATCGTGTGGCCTCGCTCTTATTTGTCAAAAAGCGATATACCAGCAATTTTTAAAATCTTTTATTGAATTTCACATGTTTGTTTAAGTATGTATGTGACGTACAAATCTTGCAAGCCTAATTTGACACACACTAACGGCTTCGTAATTTTCTTTTTTTTGTGCGTTTAAATAAAATCTTGTCGTGAGAATGCTTTTTCTATTAATTTTGTTTTATTTTAAGGATGAGACAATGCTAAAATTAAAACCTCATATCAATAACTGTCAGCCCGATGATGTACAAAATACTATTGATATAATTATCAATAGTATTTTGTACATCGTGGATGGTCAAGAACCAGCACCAAAAGTTTTTAATAAAGCATTGCAACATATTAATGAGAAGGATTATAATTTGGCTGCTAAAAAGCCAGTGCCATCTTTTAAAAATAAAAAATCTGCTATTTACAAAAGAAGGAATGAAAAAGCCGGTGTGAAAAAACTTTAGGTGGAAGTGTCACATCAATTCAATTCATTTTTACTGGCGGACTACAAAAATGGTAACATACGTATCATAATATTCTATTCGCAACATGTAAGACAGTATATTAAGACCGTTATATTTTATGGGCGGTACGTTTAAAACTTAACCAACGCCGTTCCGTTAACTATTTACCATTCCTGGCGGTGTTGCAAGTGACATTAATAATACAATATTATACCAATGATTTCTGCCTTTATGACACATCAAAACAAGGAAGCGTAACTAAATTATATTATTTCATTTAATTAAAGCACAATTAAATGATTGGAAGCCACAGAAAATAATGATAGATTTTGAAGAGGTAATAATTGCAGCGCTCAGAGAGATTAACACTGTTCACGAAATAAAAGGTTGTCACTTCCATTATTACAATAGTTTGAAACGCAAAGCAAAGCAAATGGGTATATTTAAGGATAAAAGTCACAAAACTATAGTTTTACTCTGCAGTAGTCTAGCATATTTACCAGAAGAGGACATATTATCAGTTTGGAATTACATAAAGAGTGAAATTGTACTAGAAGATGATCGAATAGAACTTGACCAGTTTCAACATTATTTTGAAAAATTTTGGCTAAAAGAAAAAATGGTGAAAATGTGGTGTAACTATGGTGAGCTACATCGAACAAACAATGTCGTGGAAGGATGGAATTTTAAAATTAATACTAAAGTGTATATAGTGCAGCCCCGACTTACGAAAAGTAAGTCGTGGGTTCGAACCCAGACAGGCGCATTACTTTGTGTGATTTATTTCATCACCACTGCTCTTAAAGCGGTTAAGGAAAACATTGTGAAGAAATGCATGCAGCATGTTCTGGAAGAAGGCCGGGGAGACCTGGAAGAAGACCAGGAAGACCTAGAAGAAGACCGGAAAGTCCTGGAAGACGACCGGGAAGTCCTGGAAGAAGACCGGGAAGTCCTGGAAGAAGACCGGGAAGACCTGGAAGAAGACCGGGAAGAAGACATGGAAGAAGACCAGGCAGACCTGGAAGAAGACCGGGAAGTCCTGGAAGAAGACCGGGAAGACCTGGAAGAAGACCGGGAAGAAGACATGGAAGAAGACCGGGAAGACCTGGAAGAAGACCGGAAAGACCTGGAAGAAGACCGGGAAGACCGGGAACCTGCAAAAAGTCCGGGAAGACGGGTAAATAGACCAGAAAGACCAAGAAGAAGACCGCGAAGAAGACCGGGATAACCGGGAAGACTGGAAATAAGACCTGGAAGAAGACCGGGAAGACCTGGAAAAACGGAACTAAACGATACCACTTTTTTATGAATAAAATGCACATTACCATCTAATGTCAAATACGTTCGATTGTAATGTCTCACTAACATTCATTAAACTATGTTTCTCTGTCCAAGTTACTTTAATGGCATAGTTTTTATTGTGTAACGCTAGATAATAGCATGGCTTACTCAAAGACAACATTTAAATATGCGTCGTTAGATTACACGCTGTCACAGAATGCGGAACGGACGGAAAATGGGCCATATATAATGAACAAAAAGCGTTAAGGTTTGATCAACACTTAGAAGAAACTTTTCACCTACGGGGGAGGAGCTGTGAATCTTTATTTTTCTTACGCATTCTGTGACAGTGTGTAATCTAACGACGCATATTTAAATGTTGTCTTTGAGTAAGCCATGCTATTATCTAGCGTTACACAATAAAAACTCTGCCATTAAAGTAACTTGGGCAGAGAAACATAGTTTAATGAATGTTAGTGAGACATTACAATCGAACGTATTTGACAATTTCACGGTGACATTAGATGGTAATGTGTGTGTGCATTTTGTTCCGTTTTTCCAGGTCTTCTCGGTCTTCTTCCAGGTCTTATTTCCAGTCTTCCCGGTCTATTTACCAGTCTTCCCGGTCTTTTTGCAGGTTCCCGGGCTTCCCGGTCTTCTTCCAGGTATTTCCGGTCTTCTTCCAGGTCTTCCCGGTCTTCTTCCAGGTTTTCCCGGTCTTCTTCCATGTCTTCTTCCATGTCTTCTTTCCGGTCTTCTTCCAGGTCTTCCCGGTCTTCTTCCAGGACTTCCCGGTCTTCTTCCAGGTCTGCCCGGTCTTCCTCCAGGTCTTCCCGGTCTTCTTCCAGGTCTGCCCGGTCTACTTCCCGGTCTTCTCGGTCTTCTTCCCGGTCTTCTCGCCGGTCTTTCCGGTCCTCTTCCAGGTCTGCCCGGTCTTTGTCCAGGTCTTCCCAGTCTTCTTCTAGGTCTTCCCTGTCTTCTTCCTGGACTTCCCAGTCTTCTTCCAGGTCTGCCCAGTCTGCTTCCCGGTCTTCACGGTCTTCTTCCCGGTCTTTCCGGTCTTCTTCCAGGTCTTCCCGGCCTTCTTCCAGGTCTTCCCGGCCTTCTTCCAGGTCTTCCCGGTCTTCTTCCATGTCTTCTTCCCGGTCTTCTTCCAGGTCCTCCCGGTCCTCTTCCAGGTCTTCCCGGTCTTCCTCCAGGTCTGCCCGGTCTTCTTCCAGGTCTTCCCGGTCTTCTTCCAGGTCTTCCCGGTCTTCTTCCAGGTCTTCCCGGTCTCTTCCCGGTCTTCTCTGTCTTCTTCCCGGTCTTCTCGCCGGTCTTTCCGGTCTTCTTCCAGGTCTGCCCGGTCTTTGTCCAGGTCTTCCCAGTCTTCTTCTAGGTCTTCCCGGTCTTCTTCCTGGACTTCCCGGTCTTCTTCCAGGTCTGCCCAGTCTGCTTCCCGGTCTTCCCGGTCTTCTTCCCGGTCTTCTTCCAGGTCTTCCCGGCCTTCTTCCATGTCTTCTTCCCGGTCTTCTTCCAGGTCCTCCCGGTCTTCTTCCAGGTCTTCCCGGTCTTCTTCCAAGACTTCCCGGTCGTCTTCCAGGACTTCCCGGTCTTCTTCCAGGTCTGCCCGGTCTTCTTCCAGGTCTTCCCGGTCTACTTCTAGGTGTTCTCGGTCTTCTTCCAGGACTTCCCGGTCTACTTCCAGGTCTGCCCGCTCTTTTTTCAGGTCTTCCCGGTCTTCTTCTAGGTCTTCCCGGTCTTCTTCCAGGTCTTTCCGGTTTCCTTCCAGGTCTGCTTCCCCGTCTTCTAGGTCTTCCCGGTCTTCTTCCTGGTCTTCCCGGCCTTCTTCCAGGTCTGCCCGGTTTCTTCTAGGTCTTCCCGGTCTTCTTCTAGGTCTTCCCGGTCTTCTTCCAGGTCTTCCCGGCCTTCTTCCAGAACATGCTGCATGCATTTCTTCACAATGTTTTCCTTAACCGCTTTAAGAGCAGTGGTGATGAAATAAATCACACAAAGTAATGCGCCTGTCTGGGTTCGAACCCACTGCACTATATACACTTTAGTATTAATTTTAAAATTCCAACCTCCCACGACATTGTTTGTTCGATGTAGCTCACCATAGTTACACCACATTTTCACCATTTTTTCTTTTAGCCAAAATTTTTCAAAATAATGTTGAAACTGGTCAAGTTCTATTCGATCATCTTCTAGTACAATTTCACTCTTTATGTAATTCCAAACTGATAATATGTCCTCTTCTGGTAAATATGCTAGACTACTGCAGAGTAAAACTATAGTTTTGTGACTTTTATCCTTAAATATACCCATTTGCTTTGCTTTGCGTTTCAAACTATTGTAATAATGGAAGTGACAACCTTTTATTTCGTGAACAGTGTTAATCTCTCTGAGCGCTGCAATTATTACCTCTTCAAAATCTATCATTATTTTCTGTGGCTTCCAATCATTTAATTGTGCTTTAATTAAATGAAATAATATAATTTAGTTACGCTTCCTTGTTTTGATGTGTCATAAAGGCAGAAATCATTGGTATAATATTGTATTATTAATGTCACTTGCAACACCGCCAGGAATGGTAAATAGTTAACGGAACGGCGTTGGTTAAGTTTTAAACGTACCGTCCATAAAATATAACGGTCTTAATATACTGTCTTACATGTTGCGAACAGAATATCGACACCTGCAATTTAAAACATCGTAACTCATTTTTCCCTACTTTTCAGTAGAGCTAATCAAAGATTTAAAAAATTCTTACTCTGTTCCTATAAGTCCTAGGGACCTCCAACTTTGTAAATACAAGTAAAAAGGTATAATCTACATTCCAGTATGACTAATACGTTGTTTACTTATGTATTTCATATATTTTTGTGACTTACAATGATATTTCACGAAAAACGGTTTTCCAAATTACAATTGTAACTCAGACATACAATGCAATTTAGTATGATTATAACTATATTCACCGAAAAAATAATTGTAAGTTAAAAAAATTGCATATTAAGTTACAATTATTGTTTTGTAAAATTATTAAAACTTACCACGGGTATAAGTGTATCCAACTAAAGATACCTTTTTATCACTGTCAGTGGATGACTAGTTACAATTTTTTACGCTGGCTAAAATCATAACGGGAGTGAATTGGGCTACGAGGGTGAGCGCAAACGATAGAGCATTTTTTTATTAGTTAGGCTGTGTTTAACTAACAAACTAACAACAACAATTTCGCTAAAAAGTGAGTTACGATGTTTTAAATTGCAGGTGTCGATATTATGATACGTATGTTACCATTTTTGTAGTCCGCCAGTAAAAATGAATTGAATTGATGTGACACTTCCACCTAAAGTTTTTTCACACCGGCTTTTTCATTCCTTCTTTTGTAAATAGCAGTTTTTTTATTTTTAAAAGATGGCACTGGCTTTTTAGCAGCCAAATTATAATCCTTCTCATTAATATGTTGCAATGCTTTATTAAAAACTTTTGGTGCTGGTTCTTGACCATCCACGGCTTCTAAACAAGCCTCATTGATAATTATATCAATAGTATTTTGTACATCATCGGGCTGACAGTTATTGATATGAGGTTTTAATTTTAGCATTGTCTCATCCTTAAAATAAAACAAAATTAATAGAAAAAGCATTCTCACGACAAGATTTTATTTAAACACACAAAAAAAAGAAAATCATGAAGCCGTTAGTGTGTGTCAAATTAGGCTTGCAAGATTTGTACGCCACGTACATACTTAAACAAACATGTGAAGTTTAATAAAAGATTTTAAAAATAAATATAAATAAATATAAATATAAATATCGCTGGACATTAACATACAGCGCCACCTAGCGCCACACTAAGCAAAGCTTGTGTCGTGAACACTAGATAGTTGATATACTACATATATACTTTTTTGTTTGTAAATATATACTTATTATACATATAAACATCCATGACTCGGAAACAAATGTCTGTGCTCATCACACAAATATTTGCTCCTACCGGGATTCGAACCCAGGACCCTAAGAACGTAAGGCAACGTCACTACCACTACGCCAATCGGGCCGTCAAACAATTCGGTATGTAAAGTATTTTTCAGGTATTTTTTTTACATTTTTATTTCGTAAAACGTTTAATTTTAAGCAACTAATTTTAAGCTTTTTTTTTCCAAGCAACAGTTTATTTTTTATTATTTTTTAAAGTATTATTCGTGATGACGTCATTTCATAGCCTGAATAGCTTTAAGTCTTTGCCACGTTTTCAGTACATTCAAAAAACACTAATAGATAACTTCAAAGTTGACATTGATGACATTTGACGCTTGACAGATACGTGTTTTTATTTTGTTGTGAAATGTGAATGCTGTGATCGTGACTCTGATGTGAACTTTTTGTTTGAGTTACTTTTCCTACGATCTTTAGCAAATTTTAATTTCTATCCATTATCCGTGCTGCGTATCTGTGCAATGAATCTGTCATCGACAACTAGTGCTAAATGCTTCGTACCATCATGTAAAAACACTACAACAAATAGCCGACACAAATTGTTTGTAAGAATTAACGTAGAGAAAGAGAAATTATCAGCGCGCGATGCATTCAAATAACCTTACACCAGTAAGTTAACTAGCATTGACAGTTGTGATTTGACACTGACGGTATGACAAACAAAAGTAGGTATTGTTTTTTTTAATTTATCTTGAAAAGCACGAAGGAAGTAGTCTATTCAGGCTACGTTATGACGTAATTTAGAGGTCAAATGAAAGTCAAATGATTACAAGTATTATTGTGAAAATAAACACAATCTTGTGATATAGAAAGCTAAAAATAGAAAAATAAGGCATAAGACCCTAAAATCTCCAAACGGTTTTGGAATCAGCGTATGTTAATTTTACTTTACATATCGAATTGCTGGTATATCGCTTTTTGACAAATAAGAGCGAGGCCACACGATGCGGTGCGACGACGGAGCGGCGCCGCAAACGTCATCCTACATACAAATCACTACCCCACTAGTGCGTTGCGCCATACAATCACTGTTGTGCATTGCCATTTTGACAGTGATTGTACGACGCTGCGACGGCGCAACGCAGCGCAACGCATCGTGTGGCCTCGCTCTTATTGATAGCTATATGACTGCGTTGCGTTCGAATGAAATCGTCATAAGATGTAACTTAGACATCAATTCTAAACTCGATAGTCATATTTTATCGGAAAAAAGCGATTAGGTGTGTAGGACAAATATTACTTACAGTAGACAATGTAATTGAGCCAACACACTTTTCATTGACGTCGATGACTTCGTTATTATTTATAAGTGGCCAGTACATTTCCTCACCAAAGAGGTTTCATTAAGACGTTGGTTGCCATGAGCATGAAAGTACTAGGAGTACATGACTTACGAGAGCTAACTAATATATCTTTTGAACCGACGATGGTACCTATCTACGATGTAACTAGGTGGAACAAAAAAGTCTCATTAGTTACGTTAAAGTTAATTTTTTAAATAACGTAACTACTTGGAATAAAAATGCCCAGCTAGTTACATCAATGTAACTACAATGTAACTAGGTGGAACGGACGAAAAAAAGTTGTTTCCCAGCAATAACTTTTGGGTAAATTTACCTAGTTTGATGTACAGAATGCTTGGTTAATGACTTCGTGATGAGTTGGTTTACACCCTGTATAAAATAACACTATTTTTAGTCAGCTAGTTAGGTCAAGTAATTATTTATTTATTTATCAGAGTCTGTTGTATCCGTGTCTAGATTTACCGAAACCTCAAGTATTTTTTTATTAATAACAAAATTATCAAAATAAAAAATTACCATTCATCACACAATTTTGTTCGAAACTTTTGATCGCTATACAACTTTGCCCATATAAAGTAGTGATAATAATATTACAAAATCCACGAGGCTTCGGACACGTGTAAGGTATTTGAGCGAACCCTTTACCTTATAATAGCAAAAAAAAACAAGGAGCCGAAGCCTTTTGTAAAACAAAACTTAGGTACATATTGTGGGTATGTATTACTCACAGGGCACTTTAGAGGCTACGAATTTTATTAGTCCTGAAGCCTCTTGGCACTATTTCATGCCAGGGTAGTATAACAACTACGAGGTTTATATTATACTAGCCTATTCCCGCAACCCTACCCGGGTGTGTTAGGTAACTGTCCCACGGGATATAGACAGTATAGTTTTTTTTTGTTACTTTTGGACCGACTTCCATAAGAAGGAGGGTCTCAATTCGTCGGAACCTTTTTTAATTTTGTTTTTTGTTTTTAACTAATTTTAACCTGCATATAACACATAGGATACAAAAAAAATACCATATAAGATAACCCCAATTGAGCTATTTTCAAAAGTAACCGGCCAACCAAACTAAACTTATCATTTGGATAGAGCATAACATAATAAACATTTTTATTAATACACCAAAGTCGTAAGTTAATTCACCGAGAAGTTATTCAAGCACAATATTTTTTCTTCCCGGTCTTTTTCCAAGACATAGATAATGCATGACTAACAACATACTAAATAGTGATGTTACAATACCCGGTATTGCCGATCCTCCCGGTCTTCTTCTCGTTCTTCCCGGTATTCCCGGCCTTCCTGGTATTCCCAGTATTCGCGGCCTTCCCGGTATACGCGGCCTTCCCGGAAATTGCGACCTTCCCGGTATTCGCAGCTATCCCGGTATTCCCGGCTTTATAATAAAAAATGTTTATATCCATATGCTTTATTTATTTATTGAATTTAATTAACGAACGACCAGATTTAGCAAAATGTAACGGTAAAAAATCACTTTTGACTGGTACAATTAGTACGAGTAAATGATCACCAAAATTGATCCCCAATTTATCATGAAATTAGAACCAAAACTTTACGTTTTTAGTTAATGACCACCAGAAATTTAACTGTTCTCTTTTAATGCTCTTGCATCCGAGTCGACGGAGACCCGGTCGACGCTCCTACTACTGAATGGTTTATTTATAAAAAAAACCGGAATCTTATTCGTGTCGGGGTGCCCCAAGTCGGCCTTGGCAAAACTAGTTTGAAAGAAAAGAAAGAAAGAAATTTTATTTTTAGTGGTTATTTTATTTCCCCCCATTAATAATTGCGTTTATTTTAGTTGACCGGCAAAAAAAACATACCCTAATCTGGGTTATCTAAGATATTTGTGATTAAAGAACTTCTCGGTGAATTGACTTACGACTTAGATGTCTTAATAAAAAATAAACTTGTATATCACTTACGGGATATCTTCCGTGATTATAGTTTAGTTTTAAACCGTGAAAGCCTAAAACAGTGTTTAATAAAAAATGGGGATAAATATAATGACCACCATAAAATGCTTTGATACCCTTAGTTTTGTAACCAAAAATATCTACTTAACACCAGAAAAATAAAGTCTAAAAATACAATAGTACCAGCTATTTTAGTCACGACTCCACTTTAAATTGTATTCGACCACCAAATTTAGTAAATGATCACCAAATCTTGACGACCAAATTAATGTATTATTTTTGCCTAAATAAATCACTGTGATTGCCATAAAATGTAGGCATATTATCAAATAAAGTATTATGATAGTTATGTCTCCGGCTTGCAATCCCCTCCCGCACCGCACCGCAAACGCCGCGCTGCGCTCGCCCGGACACGATCCCCAGGGTATACCGCCGTTTACCCGAATTTTATTTGCCCTAATATCATTTGCCATAATAGTCAACAGCCACGTGCCAGAATCATTGTTTCCCATAAAGTCACTTACCATAACATCGTTTGTCATAATAATTGTAAGCCCTAATTATCACATGCCCTAATTATCACATGCCACAATTATGATATGCCATAACATAATTTGCCATCGACATTGGGTGTGTAACGGTTGTTTATATCAAGAGAAATTGGATGCAATTGGGACTTTAGGGCACCCCGACTCGGACAGGTTAGGTTAGAAGGGGATGGCGGGGTCGTGTGAGCGAGCAAAGCGAGCGAATAGACCCCGCCATCCCCTTCGTGGTTATTTTTTTATAAACCACACAGAAGTAGGAGCCCCGCGAAGCGGGGCTCCGTCGACCTAGCCCACCATCATCCATGCACAGAAAAAAAAACCATGCACAGAATAAATAAGTTTGTCTAATACTTGTTATGCCATTTAAATATTATGTCTAATAATTATTATGGCACATAAAAATAATGATTTTTTTGGAGTCAGTTTACTTAAACAGGATAGCAAGATGTAAAAACTTTGATTATAATTTTATCTTAAAACGCTGGTATAATTTTGGTGATCATTTACTACTTTTGGTGATAATTTACTACTTTTGGTGATCATTTACTACTTTTGGGATAAGAATGATTTATTTGGACTCATTTTGCTTAAATAGGATAGCAGAATTTAAAAACTTTGGTTATAATTTTACTTTAAAATGTTGGTTTAATTTTGGTGATCATTTACTATTTTTGGGTTACTCATGATTTACTTGGAGTCATTTTACTTAAATAGGATAGCAAAGTGTTAAAACTTTGGTTATAATTTTACATTAAAATGCGAGTTTCATTTTGGTGATCATTTACTATTTTTGTCTGCTATTTGTTACTATATCTGGTGGTAAGTTAAACATAAGCCATAAAAAATGTTCATTATGTTATCATAAAATCCTATAATCTACACTAATATTATAAAGAGGAAAACTTTGTTTGTTTGTTTGTTTGGTTGTAATGAATAGGCTTAAAAACTACTGGACCGTTTTTAAAAATTCTTCCACCATTCGAAAGCTACATTATCCACGAGTAACATAGGATATATTTTATCCCCGTACTCCCACGGGAACGGGAATTATGCGTGTGAAACCGCGTGACGTCCGCTAGTTAATATTATAAATGTGAATGTAAGTTTGTTTGTTACGCTTTCACGCGAAAACTACTCAACCGATTATCATGAAACTTTGTACACATATTCTTGGAGGTATTAGAAGTAACATAGTATACTTTTTAATTTAAAAAAAAATGCAACAGGATCCGCGTATGAAGTCGCGGGCAGAAGCTAGTGCTCTATAAAAGACAAGTAATAGTTAACTTTTTTTAGTTTTGAAAATAGCCCAAAAATGTATGAAGGCTGGGTGTTCTCCTTTTATACACTGTTTTAAGCTTTCGCGGTTATTTCGGGTAATTGGGAGCTCAAAACAATAAATAATCACGGAAAATATCCCGTACGTTCTGCAGTTTATGTGTCGAAGAGTAACAAAGATCCATCCATCTATTCATTATTTTGATCTTGTTAAATTTGTACCGTTATCTATTTAATAATTGCTCCTATAAAAGCTTGCAGTTAAGTGTTTTACTGGCTGATTTTACACTTTGAAAAGTGTAACTGAGCATTTAAAAGCTACGATTAACTTTAATTCTTGCTTAACCCTAGAAAGATAGTCTGCGTAAAAATGACGCATGCGTTTGCGAAATATAGCTCTCTCTTTCTTAATAGCGCGAATCCATAGGTACGCGTTTAGGACATCTCATTCGTCGCTGGGAGCTTCCATATGGCGCACGTGTCCGCGAGGTAAGTGTAACCGATTTTGAAATATAACGACCGCGTGCGTTAAAATTACGCATGATTATCTTTTACGTGACTTTTATGATTTTGACTTGTATTATTTGTTTTTATTTTTTTATGTTATTATAACTATAATTATATCATAACTTACATTAACAGTTTCTTTTATAGATATTGAAGCAACAATGGGTAGTAGAAACTTGGACGAAGACCGTATCCTGGCCAGTCTCATGCAAAGTGACGACGAGCTTCCCTGTGAGGATACCGACAGTGAAGTAGGTGACCATGAGAGTGAAGATGACGTGCAGAGCGACCCAGAAGAAGCTTTTATAGATGAGTTAGAAGAGGAACAGCCGACGTCAAGTGAAAGTATAATCCGAGATGGACCAAGCACCACTGAACAACCAATCTCCACATCAGTCTCTCGAAGGATCGTAAACTTGCGACAGAGGACTATCAGAGCTAAGAATGTGTAATTATGTGTAAGGTAAGAATGTGTAATGTGTAATTATGTGAAAAAAGGCTGATTATTATAGTTAAAAACAATTTGTAACAGAAAAAAGTAAGTGATCAAAAAAAATGTTGATTTATGACAGAAGTTTATAGGTTTTGTTTTTTTTAAATAAAAAAAAATTATAAACATATTAACTGCAGTTTTAATTATTCTTATATATTGTGTTAAAATATATAACATACAATTCTATTGAAATAAGTTAAAAAACACCAACCTACAGCTAAATAAAACACATGCGTCAATTTTACGCATGAGTATCTTTTCCGAACTACACAATATGATTATCTTTCTAGGGTTAACCTGCAAAACTTCAATAGTTCTGCAAGTAAAGCAGTTGTAAGTTATAAAATAAGTTTGTAAGAATTCATTGTTTTTTACAACATTTCAGCATTTTATTTTAATATTTAAACACTCGACAGGATTATAAAGAAAGAATAAGCGATTCACGTTTTAACGATTTAAATCGTTAGATTCGCCCCTAGAGTGTCAGGAGAAACAAACATAGAATGTAGACATTTGACAAGTATTGTGTCACATTCATACTGGAAAGCACGAATAAGCCGATAGTGGTTGATCCTTGACAGTCGTAACATGTAGTCAGTCTGACAACCAGTCTTACCAAGGGGTATCGTATTACCCAGTGCTAACTGGGTTGTGGATATAAGATAAACAATCGATAAAATACTGATATTCTACTGAATCTGATTAGGCTGAAAGTTGATCCCAGCATTGTTGGGAAAAGGCTTGGCAGATTATGGTTATTCATAATAAAGATTATAATATCTTTCGCTCATTGTGTAATATGTGTGAGCCTATTTTTGTCAATGTATGCAGTTTTCGCGTAATTTGAAGTACGGTCAGCGCACATTAATACATCTGTGTGATGAATTCCATCCTCTGTTGTAAATTCAAAGGAAATCCAAATAGTTTGAACAAAAACTTAGTTGGGAATTAAAGATGGTACGAACCAAGCTCTAATTAACGTTGATTCTGAACTTAACATATCAGCAAAATTGAAGTTATTATAAAACCTAGAATATGATTTTTGTTAAGCAATCTTGGTAAATCTTTGTAGTAAAAACTAGTAAAAAAATCGGAATCTTTCTCCTCCTTTAAATTTATTTTTCGGTTCGGAGTTCGTGTCCGTCGGCGTTTGGTTGTGTTACACCTACGCTGAACTCAGTTGAGATGGGCGTCTGTGGTCGTACTCACTATGTTAAGATCAGCTGCCAATCTCGCCTGATGCAGCTGAATACCGCTGCAGCATGCCGCTGTAGTATTTTACAGGGAGCGACTTTCATTATCATTACCTACTTTTCTACAAAAATATATAAATTCATGCTTTTACCATGGGGAAAAGAAGACGCTATCGAAAGATACGTGCATGAAAAAAAAAATCGCCATATCAACGTTATCAAAAAAGATTCACTTATAGTAGAAGATCGAATAGTTATAACCAATACACTAAACAACCGAGCCAATTCATAAGACTGTATAAAGATTCAATAACCCCTAGTTTTCTGTATCATGAAATAATATCGTTCAGTTTTATGATCGTCCGTGTATGGGTGACATATTTGACCCGGATCGACCAATCGATTGCCCAGTAATGGATGCTCTGAATGACGAAATTTCGCGACCCGCGTCACGTACAGTCGACCAAATAAGTGCGCACTGTGATTTTCATTATCACAGTTATGGTTTTGTTGCAACACTTTTGCTTTGTGTATCCGGATTTTTAGTGCTGTTATATTATGTTTGGGGGCCTGATGTGGTTTCGTTATTTATTATTTTTTCTCTTTGTTTTTTTTTTGTTGTGTTTTGGAAGAGTGGTGACCGTCCTTTTGTATTAAAAGAGCTTTGTTGCATCTTTTTAAGATGACAAAAGAGTATCGTATTAAATAAATAAATATCGCTGGACATTAACACAGCGCCACCTAGTGCCACACTAAGCAAAGCTTGTGTCGTGGACACTAGATAGTTGATATACTATATAATATACTTTTTTGTTTGTAAATACATCCTTATTATACATATAAACATCCATGACTCGGAAACAAATCTCCATGCTCATCACACAAACATTTGCTCCTACCGGGATTCGAACCCAGGACCCTATTAGCGTATGGCAGCGTCACTACCACTACGCCATTCGAGTCGTCAAATCGTATTACCGAGAACTATACTGGGTTGTGGAGGTCAGATAGGCAGTCGCTCCATGTAAAATACTGTTATTCAGTTACATCCGGTTAGACTGGAAGCCGACCCCAACATAGTTGGGAAAAGGTTAGACAGATGATGATGTAGTTCTTGAAGAACAGATAAACGTAATTACGAAAACGTGTCATGACGGCTGACAGGGCAAATGTAAGAAAAAAAGGGGACTAGAGCGAGTCGGGCTCGCCCATGAAGGGTTCCGTAGCAGTTTGAATGAAAGGTAAATTACTGTTTACGATTTCTGACGTATTAAAAAAAACTACTTACTAGATCTCACTCAAACCAATTTTCGGTGGAAATTTACATAGTAATGTATATCATATATTACTCCATCATAATATACACATTTTACCACTTTGGAAGTGTCTCTCGGACAAACTATTCAGTTTAGAAAAAAATGATAATAGAAACCTCAATATCATTGTTGAAGACCTATCCATAGATAACTCACACGGATGGCTTTGATAGAAAAAAAAATTGAGTTTCAGTTCTAAGTATGGGGAACCCCCAAAATGTATTGTTTGTTTGTTAAATTTTAGGATGGAAATCTTAATGTGGTTCACAGAATACGTCTACTTACCAAGTTTCAACAGCTTAGTTCTAAGTTTCGGAAAAAAGTGCCTGTGACATACGGACAGACAGACCGACATGACGAATTAATAAGGATTCCATTTTTGCCATTTGGCTACGGAACTCTAAAATACGTGTGGCACGACCCCAACTAATATGAAAATGATTAAATTTTTTCAGAACCTAACATTCGATGTTTTGATCCTACAGCTTCACTAACTAACCTGTAACACAAGATCACGACTTGTGTTTGCTGAAACTATGGCAATTTTGCTCCTGAACCTCCTCCTTTTGGAAGTCTGTTAAAAATTACAAAAAAAAACGTGTAAGTCGTCAAAGAACACTTAAGTACAATGACAACATAGAGTCAAGTAAAACTTTTTCTTTCTTTCAAAACTTTCGTTTCAGAAGGCACATAATAACATGTAAATTTTCTTTGACTTTTTTTATAATAATTGTCGACGAAAGCTTCAATCTCTTCAATCTGAATTAAGGAAAATTAGTTTGAAAACTTTTCGAATAAGTCAAAATTTCTCTAAAGTTTTCTATAAGTCGTCTAATTGTTTTATTAATTTTAGCTTTGGAAATACTTTTTTGAGAGTAACTTCTGTTAACATGTCCGTAGATATTTGGAGTTGTACGTCAGTTTTGAAATTGGAGAGGAAAATGTCTTATTTTATAATTGACGGTGGTTATAAGGCTTTATTTTAAAGGAAATTATTTTATTAACCCCTGGCGCAAAAACGACGGTGTGTTATAAGTTTGACGTGTCTGTGTGTGTGTGTGTATGTGTGTCTGTCTGTGGCATCGTAGCGCCCCCGAACGGATAAACCGATTTTGATTTTGTTTCTTTTTTGTTTGAAAGGTGAATTAGTCGGGAGTGTTCTTAGCTATGTTTGATAAAAATCGGTCCAAGATGGCCGCTGCCACGAAATGGCGGCTTATGCTCATATTTATTCAACAACTCCCTCAATATGGGTATCAAATGAAAGGGCTTGACTAGTTTCTACTATAATAGTCAAGCCCTTTCATTTACACACATCATCTGAATAGTGTATACTATGGTAAATTAATAATCCAAGATGGCCGCCACCATACATTGTGTCGGGTGTTTAAAAAAATAATAATTTGATTGTTTCAATGCAAAGTATAAAACTGTTTTTGAGAGTATATTTAGCCTACAAAGTTTCCACTGCTTCGATAATGAGTATTTAATTTTTCTTCTATAAAAACATTGCCCTGTATCGTGGGTGCGTTTACAAACATAAACTCACATACACAGACAGCCAAACCCGGAACAACGACCTGTAGGCCACAAATATTTGTTCCATGTAGGCATCGAATCCTCGATACGCAGCGCAGCAGGCAGGCACTCAGCCCAGGGACTGTAACCGTAATAATGTGTTTTTAACACTGTTTTTTAAACAGTTTCAACAGAAAAAACACTTTTAGATGTAACAGATACAATTAAATAATGTTACCCTTACCGAATCAAACTGTAACCTTTGATATGTGTTAATAAAAGTGTCTAAATTAGTAACTGAAATAATCAGTTTTACAACAGACTGCGACTAGATTTCGGGTATCTAATGCTTAGTAACCGTAGATAAGTACATTGTTAATTTGACAACGCTGAATTAACACATTTAAACCTTTTATGTCTGTTACGGTAACACTTTTATAAGTGTTTTGGGTTAACACATTGAAAACACATTTATAAGTGTTACATATTTGATTCTGTTACCAATTCACCATATAACACTTATAATTCTGTAACCTAAATAAAGGTGTTTTTAAGTCCCTGGCTCAGCCACTATACCGGCCGTGTCTTCAGAGTAGTCGTCGACTACCCGGTCCCAGTGCGGGTTAGGGAATAGGTACATGAAAATTTTCTTCAATTTCATGATTTTTTCCAAAATATAAAGCTACGCACAAGGAACCCTGTAGATTGTGATAAAAATGAGATACTTCTCACTTTTTAATGCTTTCTTGTCAAGTAAATTAGTTACCGCAGACTTTTGTTTCTTGAATGTAACAATCCTAGTATTATCTCATCTCCTAAAAACCATTCATCATCAGCCTAGCCTTTTCCCAACTATGTTGGGGTCAGGTTCCAGTGTAACCGGATGCAGCTGAATACCAGTATTTTACATGGAGCGACTGCTTATCTGACCTCCACAACCCAGTAATACTGGGTAATACGACGCCACTTCTTGTTGTCAGACTTTTTGGGCCACTGACTACCTGTAACGACTGCCAAAGATGGACAAATGACAGCCGGGACAAACAGCTTAACGTGCTTTCCGAGGCATGGAGGAAACTCGGTATGGTTGGGTGGTCACCCATCCACAGACGAACCTAGGCAAGCACGGCTTAACCTAAAGATCGGCCCGAGCGGTTGTTATTACTTAGCTACGAGCTCCACTCATCTCCTAAAAACCATTGCAATCAGCAATTCCGTTTTATCTTTCACTTGTTCCAGGACTAATACCAGTTGTTCCTTCCAACAATTTACAGCTCATATTACGTAAAGCGTCGTAAAGTATTTATTTCCTAGTAAAAGAAAAATATCGTAACAAGAACAATACCATTACGCGGGGCACCCAGTGCACATCTTAAAAGATGAAAATTACGACGCGTTTAGTGATGTTCTTTGGAAATGTTTATCGACATCGATGATATGGATGGACCTATTGTAGGTAAGGTATGTAATCAGTGTTTATAAGAAGGTCAAGAAACCTATTTTGTAATGGAAGATGGCTAGTGCTTGCTGCTGTTGGCATTAAACATGATCTCAAACTTAATTGGTAACAGAAAAGGTAGACCTTGAAGTATTTATCGCGCAACAATGAATTAATCATCAGCTTTCAGTCTGAACATTTATGTAGCTAAATACCGGTATTTTACATGGAGCGAGCCTATCTGCCTTCCACAATCCTGTGATAACCAGGCTTACCAAGGAGAATCCCCCTTGATAAGACTGTCGGGCCACTGACTACCTGTAACGACTGTCAAAGATCTACGATTGACAGCCGTATATCTAAATGAGCGTCACAGAGAAGCAAGAAATGTGTTTGCATTTCTAGCAAAGAATTTGCTTTTCATCGGACAATCATCTAGTTGTAGTAATTACGCCACATAGTGACATTACATGCAAGTAATGTGAGATGAAAAAGTAAGTTATGTCTTCATTTGCAACAAGCATGCAAATGATATGCAAAGCGATTGTCCGCCTCAGCGTACGCTTAGTTTCATGCATATGTAAACTTGTGTTATTGGCTTTTATCTGCACTGTATAATATTTATTGGACCAGTCATTATGTTATCTGTAATCATGTGTGATTGAGACAGCAGCAGAACAGCTACATCTAAATGGGACACCATTCATTAATAAATTATAAAAATCGCTGGAAATTACACACAGTGCCATCTGGTGTCACACTAAGCAAAGAGACTTGTGTTGTGGAGACCAGATAGTTGCTGTACTGCATAGATACCTTTGTTTGTAAATACATACTTATTATACATATCAAAATCCACGACTTGGAAACAACTGTCCATGCTCATCAGACAAACATTTGCTCCTACCGGGATTCGAACCCAAGACCCTAAGAGCGCAAGGCAACCTCACTACCGCTACGCCATTCAGGTCGTCATTACATACCAAGTTTCCTCCAAGTCTCAAAAAGGACGTTATACCGTTGATTCCTGTTGCCATTTGCAAATCTTTGTCATTCGTTACATGTAGTCAGTGACGCGAAAGTTTGACAACCTGTCTCACCAAGGAGTATCATTACTACCCAGTTCCTTACTAGGTTGTGGAGATGAGATAGAATATTGCTCTATGTAAAATACTGGTATCTAACTCCATGCAGTAAGACTGGAAGCCGACCCAGCTGGAAAAGACAAGGGCACAAACACTGGAACATTTCGTTTTATCACAAGCATTTTGTAACTGTTCATGAACTAACTGGAAAATCATCTATACAACACTCCGAATAAATTCTTATCACAGAACCGCAGTATTAATTCAATCTCCCGTCAAGCAAAAAATATTTTCTACAGCCCAATTTATAGTTCGACGTCGGTCGCACTCAGCAATAATATTTTATCGATATTAGGGTCCCATCACTAAGATCGAAGTTTAGTCGTGCATCAAATTGAATATATTCATAAAAAGTCTGAAGCCTTTATGGACGAAAGTTGGTTCATTGTTGACGCTACTGATAGTGGTTCGAACTTATTTCAATATTCAGTAAGTATTATCATAAAAGCTTATCAATATAAAATTGTCTATAAACTTTTAGTTCGTCGTGAATGTATCGTGAATATGTAAAATAATATAAATTGGAAGCAAGGACTTCGTGTCAACATTGCGAAAATCCATACTTAATATTATAAAGCTGAAGAGTTTGTTTGAACACTTTAATCTCAGGAACTACTGGTTCCAATTGAAAAATACTTTTTGTGTGAATAGTCAATTTATCGGAAGGCTTATAAAAAGCTATATAAAATCACGCTACAACCAATAGGAGCGGAGCATAACTGAAAAATGTTGCAAAAACGGGGAAAATTTTATTCCCTTTGTGAGCACAAGAGAGAAAATCTTTTATGTGACGCAGACGAAGTTGCGTAGGACAGCTAGTGTTACATTACAGGTTGATTACGCCATTTGATAGGGTATAAAACCGATGACATAGATGTAGCATTGACACAGTCTTACAATCGATACTAAAGTAGACAAATCATGCAAAGAAAAGAATTATAATTTGGTTCTTATTCCCTGAACCAAAGCGATCAACGAGTATGGTGAATACACAATCGTCTGGTTAATTTACGACGAAGGCGGCAGAAAGGGCCCTTTTTCAGCGCAACTACATTCGGGTTCACCGAATAGTTAGTGTGACGATTGCTACATCAGGTTTGTCTGGAGTACAGGCACGACTCTAAAAAATAAGCTGATGTTTGATACAATCAAAGACAAGTTTGATTTTATCAAACATCAGATCAGAGTCTGATTTTTCATCGTTAGATATCGGAAAAGATAAAACCCTTCATTTTTGCCAAAACTTCAAGGATGATGTACACATGTAGTTAATACCTCGCTCTAATATAACAGTTTTTTCTTCTGAACTTGTATTGTATTGTATTGTACAACAGGCACTCCACGTCAAAGCGTGTATTTTGCGTATGGGCTATTATAATCCACCACGCAGGCCCCATTCCTGCTTGTTAGATCTCAAATGTCTTCGAATTTTTGATTCTAGGATATCCCGGTTTCCTTACAATGTTTTCCTTCACCGTTTTAGAACAGCGGTGATGAAATAAATAACACAAAGTAATGCGCCTGTTTGGGTTCGAAACCACGACCAACTGTACGTAAGTCGAGGCCGCCACCACTGCTCTCTGAACTTAAAAAAATATTTCCAGGGTTTTATTTCGATCTCTCTTCATCGGATATATTGGACCACCTTTAGTATTATTGTCATTTCCTGATAAATGAATCTGAGGCAATGAGGGTCCTTTAACTAGACCGTGTACTGGTTCTAAATACTCTATTTACCTAGCAGTCTGTGTAATTGCAAAAGCTTTTCCTATTAATTCAGCTAACGATGGCAGGTGGCGTGACGAATATCGTACGCAGTTTTTGGTTAAAATAACACGATTGTGTTGAAAATGTTTTTGGTCCATTCCGTCCCATTTTCACACCATGGTTATGTTTCTCTCATTCAGCGGATTCTCCTGGCTATCACCAGGCCTTATGTCCACCTTTTGGCTAGCCTTCCAAGGCTGCACCCTCCGGTAGAAGGTCACCTCTTCATGACCTTTTAGCTCTTAGCGTCATACATGTGGATCCCGGTTTAACCGAAAATAAACAGATTTTTACTATAGAACAGAAAGCGGGTTTCGTATGCCCTATTCCATACGTCCTGCAAGGAAGGTACCTTATAATTATTTTACTTAGTTTATGTGCCGACACTTGCGACAGGGCGCTGTCCCAAGTCCAACAGTAAATGCCTTTCAGCTGAATTAATTATGATGACCGAAAGGGCGAAACAAAGGAATTTATCATGCGATTTCACTCGCGCAGTACAATTTGCGTCGCCATTTTGAATTTGGAATACATACCGAGTTCCTCCGTGCCTTGGAGAGCACGTTAAGCTGTTGGTCCCGGCTGTCATTTGTCCATCTTTGGCAGTCGTTACAGGTAGTCAGTGGCCCAAAAGTATGACATAAAATTAAACCCCACGATATGGCACCCCAAGTCCGCCATTTCGTTAAATTAATTTAATGCGATAAGTGACACTCGCGCTATTAAGGCAAATTTAATGACGCAAAATTATCGATATCGGTATATCCGTTTAGAAGTTGCGAGAGAATTATGACACGGACCTACACACATACAAACATACAGGTTAAACACATAACCTTCCTTTTGGGCTTCGTAGTCGGGTAAAAGAGAGTTCTTTATGGCTATCAATAACATTTAACTAACGTGAAAATATGTTTAAAAGTTTCGTCCCGATTCACTCCCGAGTCCCTATTCACTATTTTACCGATGAATGACATGCGGTTTCTGCTGTCTTCATGATCATCATCATTTCAGCCATAAGACGTCCACTGCTGGACATAGGCCTCCTCCAAGTGTCGCCACATTGACCGGTCCCGTGCGACTCGCATCCAACGGATTCGCTCCACCTTCACCAGGTCATCGGTCCACCTAGTGGGTGGTCTTTCAACGTAACGTCTTCCGGTTCGCGGTCGCCACTCTAGAACTTTTCGACCCCATCAGCCATCCGTTCTGAGACAATGTGCCCTGCCCACTGCCACATAACTTTGGCAATTATGTGTGCATCAGTCTTATTCTAATAACCTAAATTAATACGTCGCAAGTTGAAGCATTAGCCGCGAGCGTCTAATCGACTCGTAAGTAAATAGCAGCAAAACGGACCACGCGTAAAATTGATTAGCTGGAATTGCTATTACTGAACCTTAATTAGAGTAGCTATGATGTGAAATCTATACTTAATATTATAAAACGGAAGAGTTTGTTTGTTTGTTTGTTTGGTTGAACGGGCTAATCTCAAGATCTACTGGTTCGAATTGAAAAAAAAAAATTGTGTTAGATAGTAAATTTATTGAGGAAGGCTATAGGCTATATAACATCACGCTACGATCATTAGGAGCGGAGCAGGAATGAAAAATGTTGCAAAACCGGGGATTTTTTTTCATTTCGTTTTTCTCTCTTATGTGACGCCGACGAAGTTGCGTGGGTCAGCTAGTAGACCATACAGGGGCCAAGTGGTTACCAAAACTTCGAAGACATATGTGATATCTACAGACCCACACTCGGACAACTGAACATACTGCTTACAATATAACGCTTTATTTTTTTATAATAATTTATAATACAATTTAATTACGTACAATACATTTCACAATGTTCCGGTTTCACTTCGATAGATATCAATCCACCGAAAAATAATGCGTTATATTGTAAGCAGTATGTTCATTTGACAATATTACGAGAGTTTACAATCCCTCTAGTTATATTACAATCTAACGTGTTTACAGTGACATATCCATTCCCTACGAACCTGTATCCCAGCTGTTTTTTTTTAAAGTAAAAACTACTTTAGGACCGTTGAGCACTTTTTAGATGTTAAAATAATGGAACTCGCGTGACCGTCACCGAACGCTTCGTAGTACTCGTAGCCGATCCACTACAGCGTAGCACCACCTAGCCGTGCGTGGAACACAACCCGTAGCAGTGCTACGACTGGGGCGGGGCCTGTGTACTTTTTGTTTTCACTTCTATAGGGAGTCCCCAAAGACTACAGATTTTTTATTAAGAAAACCTGTCATATCTTCTAGACAAAGTTAGTATTACACATCGTATATACCTTCAGAACCCGATTGGCGTAGTGGTAGTGACGCTGACGACCCGATTGGCGTAGTGGTAGTGACGCTGACGACCCGATTGGCGTAGTGGTAATGACGCTGACGACCCGATTGGCGTAGTGGTAGTGACGCTGCCTTACGTTGTTAGTGTCCTGGGTTCGAATCCCGGTTGGAGCAAAATGTTCGTGTGATGAGCGGACATTTGTTTGCGAGTCATGGATGTTTATATGTATAATAAGTATGTATTAACAAACAAATAAAAAGTACATATGTAGTATATCAACTATCTAGTGTCCACCACACAAGCTTTGCTTAGTGTGGCCTAGGTGGCGCTGTGTGTTAATGTTCAGCGATATTTTTATAAGTAGCAACCCTCTTACTTATGTACTCATGAGATACATATTTATATCTACTTTATTATGCCAACGCAATTTGTCACTCTTTACGAATTTACTGCCACAGTCTATAAACACAAAAGTGTGTCACTTTGTTTTATATTTATTAGCTATCAAAACGTGGTGACATAAGCTCTGCTGAACCCCTAAAGGGATAAGGCACCATCGTTAAACGAAATGCTAAAATACACCTTATGCATAGGACCATAATGCTTAAATTGGTCATCACTCCAAATGCTGTTTAGGAAAACTCATATATTTTTAGGGTTCGCCGCGGTGATGCGGAACCTTATTTGTGCGAGTCCGACTCGCACTTTACCGGTTTTGGTTCATTAAACACAGATTGATTCACTTGTATGTATGTCTGTCATGGTACAATTTCTCTGTAACCGTTTGATGTGGGGACTTAATTTAAATCCCGTCCGCTTAAATCTGCATGACAGTTTTCTCGCTACGGAAGAGCGATGGTAATTATAATTAATCCATGTTTGTTCCCACTTAACTGTAAAAGAAAATGAAAATACGACAAGCTAATCAGTTCATTTCAATGTTAATTCGCCAAAAACATGTGCTCGATAAGATTTTCAATCAGTAAAAATGATTAACTTAATTTTCTACATCCAACATCCATGCCTGCAGGAGCAGTACCGTCCTCCTACCAGCAGTAATAAGTACTTGTACGGTTGACCAATCAATTTGATTTATATTTTAAAGCTTTTGAATGGACAAATCCGTTTCTCAAGTAGGTACCAAAAAGAAAGGTGTGGAATGGAAATGAGTATGTAGTCCGAATAGGTTTTTCTCGAAAGTGTCAAGAATGTGTTGGCACGAAAATGTTTAGTTTTGTTCCGGAGTCTACGTATCTATGACAACTTTAGCTTTAGCCTCTTTTACGACGCCATCCTGAGATACAAAACACTTAAAATAAAATACGAACGTAGGTATTTCAAGGACACTTTTTCTAGTGAGAACGACTAATACTTAAAAACTATTAAAACCTATACACTACCTTACTTTACTATTTTAACCAATTGATTAAAAAGGCTATGCTTTAAAACGATGCCTTAACATCGAAAGGAAAGACGCGCCACAGTCGTATTTCTAGAACGATACGTTTGAATGTCCAATGGCAAAAAAATTGAATCCCTTGCCATGCCGTCCTGGTGTGCTTTAAGCAAGGCAGAAAACAACGACTATACTCGTACTTGTTAAAATTAAATAGGTAAAAATCGATCAGTCGGTCATGCTAAGCGGCTAGTATCCACAATTTCTCGTCACATTTAGAACTAGCTGACCCACGCAACTTCGTCTGCGTCACATAATTATATGAGAGAAAAGGCTCACAAAAAGAATAAATATTCCCCGTTTTTGCAACATTTTTCATTTATGTTCCGCTCCTATTGGTCATAGCGTGATGATATATAGCCTATAACCTTCCTCGATAAATGGACTATCCAACACAAAAAGATTTTTTCAATTCCAACCAGTAGTTCCCGAGATTAGCGCGTTCAAACAAACAAACAAACAAACAAACAAACTCTTCAGCTTTATAATATTAGTATAGATTACAACAGTTCTTAATACAGACGCCAACACATCAAGCAACCCGAAACTGTCCAATCTTCCCAATCAAGCTTGCACCTACTGACTTAACGATAAAGTTGAAAATGTACTGAAGAAATTTGACAAATTGCAGCAGCTTGATATGTCAGCGTCTGAACAATCCCGGTATCACTAATACCAAATATCCCACATACGATAATTCACCTACCTTTGACCAGCATTATATCTCATTCGACCTAAATATTTAACCGAATCGTAAATCAAGCTATGTCCCCGAATGATTGATGCTAATTAAACCTAATTTTGGCGTCGAACGTAAAACGGGCTGGCTTTCAGTTCAAAATACGGGGGCCGCATATTTTGAGTGGGCCATTGTGAAATCATGCAGTAACTAATTGCAACATTCCATTTCAAAGCTATGAAGCGGTTATCGCGTTTAATTTAGTGAAGTGTTGAGGCCGATTGCATTGGTAATGAAAAAATAATTGGTTCCCTCCCTACCCCATTACTGATATACTAAATGTTGCTTGCGATCTTCGTCCGTGTTAATTTTTTCATAAAAATATTAATTTCTTATTTCTTTGCTGAAAACCTCAAACGGCGCAAATACAATAATTTACTTGGTAATTATAAAGGGTGTAAAACACCTCTTAACGAAGCCGAAAGGCACTAGTTCTCCCCGTCAAGCGTCATTGCAATATTTTTTTTGTTCCTCACTATACCTGGGAACCCTCTAGTAACGGAGATATTGGGGTCAAAATGAATTTTTGACAATTTTTTTTGTAATACAAGTTTCTACAGTAATATTTTTATTTAAACTACCTTTACGACTCCCGTACTATTCAATCCATCAATCAGCACAATGTTTTTAGTGAGTCACATTGAGTTTTACCACTAAACATGATTTTTACCCCAAAAAAAAAGTTGCTTCACAGCAATAATTTTTGCATAAAGTTACCTAGTTTGATGTACTGATGTACAGAATGCTTGGTTGACGGCTTCGTGATGAGGTGGTTTACAGCTTGGGTTAGGGTAGGATATATTGAAACATTAGGGCCATAGGGTCCGAATGTCCACCTAGTTTTTTCAGGAATCAAGCTATTGGCCGACTTTTCTTGTGACCACTGGGGGGGCCTATGTTTAAGGGCAATGAATCAGTACCTATTCGCATCCAACGTGGCAATGCTGCCAGCTTTCTGGGTACTTTTTCTGTTGACAGCGATGTGGACAAATTGTTCTACGCCCAACAATCGATTTGATACTTTGTATACATTTTAATTATTATTTAGAGTTGTTGTTACGAGTATATGTTGTCATTCTTATTTGACTAAAAATGTGTAAACAATTTCAAGGGATTTAGTTTCTTGCACGGAACACTAATCTTTTCTAAATAAAAGTAGCCTACATTACTTCTTATAACTTCAGCTATCTACCAGTAAAGGTTCCGTCAAATTAGTCGAAACAATCAGACAGACAAAAATAATAACAATTGTCTTTTTATTATTTTCAAATTATAAACAGACACCTCAATTTGCCTGACCTAGAAAACGAACCCAGGACTATTATGACATGTTGACACATCAGAACAATAACTCTAGAAAAACATGGTGTAACTTAATATTATAAAGCAGTAGAGTTCGTTTGTTTGGTCCAACGCGCTAATCTCAGGAACTACTTGTACGAATTGAAAAATTCTTCATTGTTTTGGATAGTCCATTTATCGAGGAAGGCTTTAGGTTATGAGCAGGAATGAAAAATGTTGCAAAAACAAAAAGTTAAATAGTAAATTATTCATTATCGTTAGGTCCTAGGAATTAGTCATCACTCCACTTTCCTCATCTCATTTCGTTAGTTAGTATTCCTTATTCCCTTTCAACATAGTAGAGGTACATTACTGTACTAGGCAAGCTCTTTCATTTTATACCCATTGAAAAAGTTCGCCATTTTGTGGCCATCTTGGATTTTAAATTTATCATAATGTATAGTATTCTACTAGTCAAGCCCTTGAATTGATACCTATATTGAGAGAATTTCGTGAAAAAATATGTAATCCGCCATTCCGTGGCGGCGGCCATCTTGGACCGATTTTCATCAAACATAGCTAAGAACACTCCCGAATAATTCACCTTTCAAACAAAAAAAAAAACAAAATCAAAATCGGTTCATCCGTTTGGATGCTACGGTGCCACAGACAGAAACACATACACACACACACACACACACAGACTCGTCAAATGTATAACACCCGTCTTTTTTGTGTCGGGGTTAAAAATAACATAAAACACAACAGGTACCTAAGTATCTCGCATAACTCCGGGTACACCAACCTACCTTTTTTGACAGGAAACTAGTAAAAGACCAAATTTATTTATTTAATAGCGTATGATAACACTTATTACAATAAAAATATTATAATTTTATTCAAATTATGTGCTCACTGGAACGTAACAGTAAGTAATTGAATAGTTTAATCATCTTTTTTAGATCTTATCAAAGGTAGAGATGTACCAACTCGATCTAGTTGATCGATTTAGGTATCGAGTTAAATCTAATTCAAGTTAAATCGAGTTGCGCCACGCTTGATCGTGTTAGCGGTTTGCATGTCGTCTTGTGAGAACGCACGACTAATCACTTGGGTCCATGTAGAACGTACTGACCAATTACTCCGATTGACATAAATTCTAACAATCTGATTTAACTTTACCTACCCTTATTTTACGTCTAGTTAAATTTTAGTGACATTTTAAAATTAACTTTGGATGCCCTAGTATATATCCGAATAAAAATTGAATCGCTAATACCCTTTAAAGTAGCATTGATTTGACGACCCGATTGGCGTCCTGGGTTCGAATCCCGGTAAGAGCAAATGTTTGTGTGATGAGCACGGACATTTGTTTCCGAGTCATGGATGTTTATATGTATAATAAGTATGTATTTACAAACAAAAAAGTATATATGTAGTATATCAACTATCTAGTGTTCACGACACAAGCTTTGCTTAGTGTGGCACTAGGTGGCGCTGTGTGTTAATGTCCAGCGATATTTATTTTATTTTTTATTTTTAAATATTTCACTCTTGAAACTCGTGAGGAAACCGGCGTGTCCTAGAACTAAAAATTCGAAGACAATATGACATCTACCAAACTGCACTGGGTCCGCGTGGTGGATTAGAGCCCATACAAAAAATTCGCGCTTTGACGTGGAGTTGCGGACACCAGCTAGTTGTACAATACAATACAACTCTTGAAACGAAATCATTATTTTCCATTTCAAAATCGGCCCATTGATCTCCGCTTGTCTAACCGACTTCAAATAGACTCAGTCTTTCTAAACACCCAAAAAAAGACTAGAACCGACTAGGTAGATAGACGATCTCATTAAGGCGACCACATACGCTAAACACGTGTTTTATAATGCCTAAAAGTATATGATTCACGGCAATAAACAAAACCAGAAAAATATATGATATTCTTCAGGATATATACTAGTACGATAGTGTTTTGAAAACATAATACAATTAAATTGACTCGATTAAAAAACACGAACTTATCTCTAAAACATTTCTTTCAACCAAAAAAAAAAACATATTAAAATACATGCGATCGTTCTGATTTTTTGGCACTTTTTAGTGTAATCAATAGATTTTTTGTAAATCGACCGAAACCACTCATTTCGCACTGGCCCGCAGTGGCTGATTTGAACTTTATTCTAACAGTATTTTAAACGAAGTTTGAACCACCACAAATAGAGTTGCTAATTTAGCTCACCTAGTCGCCTTAAAGTGTCTGGAAGAAACTTACCCATGAAACCACGGTACAAGAGTGGAGAGATTTGAAAGAAACTACACTCAGCATGGGTGGGTTCAGCAAAGGTTAAAGAGGAAACAAGAACTTGCCTTTCTAATGTGGTAAACGACACTATCGATCCAACGATGCTTTCGACGATCGATATACTACATCTACACTAACATTATGAAGAAGAAAAGTTTGTATTCTTGTGTGTGTGTATCTTTGTAATGACAAAACTCAAAAATAATGATGTCGATTTTTTTTTAAATCACCATTGGAAAGCTACATTAATCCTGAGTAACATAGACTACATTTTATCCCAGTACTCCCACGGAAACGGGAACAAGGCGGGTAAAACCGCGTGATGTCCGCTAGTGTTTATATAAAATGACTACCGCAAACGATACCGCGTTGGAAACATTGCAAATTAAGTCGAATTTGTAATCGAGTTAAAAGTGATCCCACAATTTGATCAACTTAATTTAAATGTTTATGTATGTATGTGCCTATTTACTTGATTAAATCAAATAATAGAATTTGCAATCATTACGAGATTAGTTATTTCTAAATTGGAGTATCTTTTGTGTGGAACTTTATAAATATACTTTTAGGTAATTTCACCAAAACATTTTCGTTTAACTCGTTTAAAAATGCACAAAGGCAAAAAGTTGGTTTTGGTTTTTATATTGTACTTAACGTTTGCATACAACGTAAGTTAATTTCTCATTTTAATTGTGCCCTACACACTTCATCCTTGACGTAATATCTCAGTTCCGAACCTTAAAAAAGAAGCTTAAAAACAGTGTTTGAACCTGCTGTGTCCATGCACCATAACGGAAAGATGCATTAAAAAGATTTAGAAGACTCTACTAACTACTGTCTAATTCTCAATATATTTTTCAGTGCCTCAAAATAATACCGGAGCGTGCTTCAATAACGTATGTAAATGAGAATTATCTCACCAATGTCTCTGCAACAGTCAGACGTGTTAGTAGGGGAGGTGACTACGTGGCCAATCTCGAGTTTGTTACCAAATCGGCTATCGGAGACAACGTCTTGGTAAGAGATAACAAAAACTTTCTAAAACGGCCGTCAAAACCAGCTAAATAAAGGCTTTAATAACACTCTTTTTTTTGGCCATCGTTTCATTTAGGGGTGTTTTTACACGACGTAAAAACACCCCTAAATGAAACGATGGCCTCTTGTTCTTACCGCCATTTTGATATTTTTGGACCTTACATGGAAGCCTTCTATGCAGATATTGAGCATTTATTTCCCAGTGCAGGGTTTAAAGGAACCTAACTAACCTAACGGGGGGGGGGGTGCCCCAAGTCCCGATTATGGGGTAGAGATAATTTCGTATGTTCAGTTGACAATAATTCGAGAGTTTACAATATCGCTAGAGAGAAACACGGTATATTGTAATATAACGTGTTTGTCAATTTTACGGTGACATAATACACTAAAAAAGTTTCCTATTAATAATAGTAAACCATTTGATTTTTTGTTGCATTGCGCTGATGCTTGGTTAACGGCTTCGTGAAGGGTCTGTTTACACCTTGTATAGACTAAAAAAGTTTTGAATCAATAATAACAAACCATTTGATTTTCAACAGGTGGACATAATCTTCTACGAATACCTTCACAATGAGTTCAAGCGTTCGTTCGTGGAGATGCATTTCAACGCTTGTGACCTCATACTTAGGGATCCGTACATTGGCTTAATTCTAAGGAAAAATGGTCTCACCACATGCCCTTTACCAGCTGTAAGTCTAACTATGATATTTGTAAGTTTTTATTATTGATACCGACTCAACAACAATAGTTTTTCTCCACTAAAGAAGGTCGCTAAACTGCATAGTTGATCTCAAAAACTAACTACGCTACACCTACCAAAAAAAACATAATAAATGAATTTACTAGAATCACATTACATTACAGATAGTTTAGTTGTTTCTAATATAATTTGGCATACTTTTGTTACTCCTAATTATAGTTTCACATAATATTACTTAGGCAAAACAGCTTTAGCATCATTTTTAAACCATAATTTCTCTAATCATTATCATGATTGAGCATAAAATTCTTAATTCTTTATATTAAAACATATTTTTATAGGCATATAAAAGAAACATATTAATTAACTTCTAAAATGTTAGACATTCCTTGGATATACCAATTTATTTCGATGATTACAACAAAAACAATATCTCCTGCAGCAGGTAATACATAACATAAATGTTGATTGTGAGCACATGTGGGTTCTTACGTTGTAAGAAGTAATAAGCATGCTGACAAGCATACTCCATGCATGCAGCAAGCATGTAGCATGCAAACATCTAAAAAAGTATATACCAGGCACCATGCATGAAACAAGCATGCAGCATGCAAGCAAGCATGCAGTGTGCAACATGCAGCAGGTATGGTTTCTGTCACGCCTCCGGCGCTGCGGGGCTCCGGCAGTTCCACACGAGCTTATTGTCGCAGGTGTGTTTAACGCTCACCACCGCAGCTTTGACTTGCGGCTGAGCCGGCCAGCCTCTGCCGTGGCAGCGAGTGTTACAACCACCTGCTCCTCAACTCGCGGCCCGCCTCGCCACTACGCGCCTACGCGATTTTAAATTACACTCTCGGGGTAGGGCAAACAAGACTGCGTGGAGTCAGATTTACAGCGACTCGATTCTGTCACTAACTTTTTAAGAACAGCCTATGAATTTTTAATTCAAAATAAATACGTAAATATAACTCTAATTTGATTCCGTTATTTTAATTAATTGTATTCCTAAATACTATTATGGTAGTAGTCATTATGCCTAGTAACATTATGCGAATTAAATTTATGCCAAAACCAACAACACTTAGCCTACAAAATAATTATGCCAACATAAACTGAAGGCCAAAAATGAAATATGGCTAAGTATTATTATGGCAAAACAAAAAATGCTAGTTATGTCAAAGTATATTATTAGGAAAAAGAACATAATGCAAAAAGAAAAGGTGGGAGGTTTAGTTTTATTTATAGTTTCACAATAAGTCCGCTAATAAGCCTTCATGAAAAAAACAAACTCGCCTAATTGTGTGGAGTGTGGATTTGTTGAAGAGTTACACCACTTATTGATGGACTGTGTCCAATACTCGTATGAGTCTGAGAGAAATGAACTGTTGACTTGAAGTAGGCACATTTTACAAAATCCTGGCTCAACCAAATAGTGATGATGCGACGAGTCTGTTTAGGTTCATGGCCCACATATGATAAATGTATATTTAGGATACGATGGGAATGATATACGCATTGCGATTATAAATGACCGTAAATAAATAAAGAAAAAAAAATCAGTCCGCTAAAACTACTCGTCGCTTGCAAAATGATTGAATCCATTTAACGAATATTCTTCGATTTTAAGTACTTTTACTTTTGTGGGCTTTCGCCTACTGACTACTGTTCACTACAATATTATTAGGGATAGTTTCCAGTATAGTTCTCGTGAAATAAATTATCATTGGAACTTCACAATGCACTTTTTCAGTAAAATTTTGGACTTGTACCCCAAATACATTATGACGGGTTTTCAGACTGCTGATTAGTAAATCAAAAATAAAGTCTTTAAATAATAATAATAATATTTTTTTATATTTTTAAATGTTTTTTTATATTTAGTTTTATAATAATATTTAAAAATGTAAAAGGTTTGTGTATAATTAAATAAAGGAAATAATAATAAATATCTTAAATACACACAGAGATTGAACTAACAGTTTACACTAATTTTGAATAAGTGGTAGAGCACTTACATTAAACATTTAGATGCTTCAGAAATCTGTGCACAATAAATTAGTCTGGAAACTTTTAAAATAACTCATATGCACTTTATATTTAAGACTAATGCTCAGTGTTTTTTTGGTGTTGTAGGGAAGCAAATTTTCTTTTAAGAACGCGAATTTGAACGTGAATATTCCTTCTGTTTGGCCTTTCGAAAAAGGTAAAGCGGTAATTACTGTCAAGAACAATTCTACTGGAGACCTCATGGCTGAAGGGGAAATAGTGTTGACTTTTAAACCAAAATAAAATATTTTGACAATGTTGTCTATTTTTTAAAGTTCCGACACTTCAGACTTCATCTTCTGCCTAGCCTTTTCCCAACTATGTTAGGGTCGACTTCCTGTCTAACCGGATGCAGCCAAAATACCTTTAGACCGCTTTCACATTTAGGCGACTTTCATATTAAAACATAAGCAGCGGCGCGGCTGTCCTTATAATGTGAAGGCATTTGTGCTTCTGCCGCGCTACTGTCGCGCTGCTAACGTCCTAGTGTGAAAGCGGCCTTATTTTACATGGAGCGACTGCCTATCTGACCTCAACAACCCAGTTAGTACTGGGTAATACGATACTTCTTGGTGACTGGTTGTCAAACTTTTTGGACCACTGACTACGTAACGACACATCACACTTAATATTTAAATACCAATTTATTAAATTGATTCGTTGGTCTAATGAGAGCAGCGGTGGCCCAGTGGTGGCGGCCCCGATTTCAGTAAGTCGTGCGTTCAAACCCAGACAGGCGCATTACTTTGTGTATTTTATTTCATCACCACTGCTCTCAAAACGGTGAAGGAAAACATCGTGAGTAAACCGGCATGTCCTTGAACCAAAATTTCGAAGACATGTGACATCTGCATGAAGTCCTGGGTTCAATGGGTGGGGCAAAGTGTCATTGGATTTTTCCTACAAAATTTTCTCAGCCACAGAGTTTGGATTTGCGCCAAGTTGGTGGCAATAAGCTCGCCCTTATCACTTTGGACTTAGATAAAATTTACGAAATGGGGTTCACTTCGAGGATTACAGGCGTGATGTTATGTTAATGTAAATTGGTTAAATTAATTAATTGTAAAAAAAATGTTATCGGTAATAATAATAATAATTATTGGGACCGACCTATCACCACCGACAGGACTGTTGTTGCCAATAGACCTGACATGGTGGTAATAGATCGATTGGAGCGTCGCACAATGATTGTTGATATAACGGTCCCGCATGATGAGAACCTCGTGGAAGCAGAGCAAGATAAAAAAAAACAAATATGGCTCGCGAGGTTGTCGACATGTGGGATATGAGTACAGCAATCATTGTGCCGATAGTCGTGTCGGCCAATGGCTTAATAGCCAAGAGCCTCGACCCACATCTTAGGAGGCTCTCGCTTGGCAGCCGGATTAAGGGCTTGATTCAGAAAGCAGTACTTCTCGACACGGCACGTATTGTTAGGAGGTTCCTCTCTCAAGAGCCTTGACCACCGGCATCTCGGACCCTGTCCCCAGCGCTAGTGGGCCACTGTTTTTTTATATTTTTAAATGTTTCTTTTTTTAATTTAGTTTCATAAATAAATATTTAAAAATGTAAGAAATATGTAATAGTATTAAATAAAGGAAATAATAATAATAAAAAAACCAAATATCTAGATCTGGCTCGCGAGGTTGTCGACATGTCGCACAATTAATTTTAAAAGTAAGTTTAGTATTCACCATGAAAAATAATAATAATAATGCCAGCCTATTACTGTCCCTCAGCTGGGCAAAGGCCTTTTCTCAACAGAGAAGGCACGAGCATTGATCTCCACGCTTGCTCAAGACGGGTTGGCGACTTATTTATCAAAATAATATATCTATAAGTAACTGCCCTAAAGAGAGCTGACTAAGATAATTAAATAAATATTCTTCTGATCATTTATTTAAGTAGGTAAGTCCCTAATTATGTCTCATGTGACCATGTGGGTCATGTGGGAGACCTACGGACGTCTGTTGGACTTAATATTCTGAATACGGAGTCTTTAAACTTAAATTCTTTTAAACTTCGCGTGGCGCAGCTAGTTGTAAATAAATGCATTTATATTAATGGTATTTAAAGTGATAAGTAGGTATTTTTAGATTTATTTTTCGAATAGTCTGTTGTTAACAATTAAGATATAACCTCTAAAACTTCAAACTGGAATATCTTTAATTCCTGACTTCTTAGAAAAATATGACTTAAGACAAAGCTCTTCAGGAATTCAAACTCTATATATATGTACTTTTACATAATATTCATGGGCAGATGTAATAAAATTTCAACAAAAATTTCTTCGCGCTGTGACCGATGTTCTTTAAACTTGTGGAATCTGAGGTACCGTACTATAAGTATGTGCCCGACCCAGTTCTCGAGAAAGTCCATGTCACGCTGTACTGGGATCAGTCTATCATTACTGACAGGACTATTGTCGCCAATATGCCTGATATAGTGGTGATAGACCGATCAGCGCGCTGCGTAATGATAATCGATGTTACCATTCCACATGACGAGAATCTCGTGACAGCTGAGAATGAGAAACAAATAAAATATATCGACCTGGCACACAAGGTTCGCGACATGTGGAGTATGAACTCGGTTATCATTGTGCCGATAGTCGTGACGGCCAATGGCCTTATTGCCAAGAGCTTCGAAGACCATCTATCGAAGCTCTCTTTAGGCGGCTGGATCAATGGTCTGATTCAGAATGCAGTACTCCTCGACACGGCTCGCATTGTGAGGAGGTTCCTGTCTCTGCGGCCCTAACCATCGGTAGCTTGGACCTTGCTCCCGATACCGGTGGACCACTATTTTTTATGTTTTTATATGTATTTTATATTTTTTTAAAGATATATTTAAAATGTAAATGATATGTTTTATAAAATGAATAAACGAAATACTATAATAATATATCATTTAATTCAGGTAACAAAAGACCCATATTACATAAAGGTTATAAAACAACACCTCTTCACGAAGCCGAAAGGCACTTGTTCTCTCCATCTTTGCGATATTTTTTTATACCTTCCATACCTGGGAACCTTCTAGTTACGATACGGGGTTCAAAGTTACAACTTTTTGACAAGTTTTTTTTATAAATACAAGAATTTTTTGTAAACTTTTGACTTTCAACACCTCCAGGACCCATCCATCCATCAGCACAATGTTTTAAGTGCGTTACATTGAGTTCTATTTTAATACCTTTAGTTTTCCAGTCTATTTGGTTAAATATGTTTTCTAGGACGGCAATAAATAGTTTGGGTGATTTATATCTAAACCACCTAAGATTCGCTGATGACATAGTCATAGTATCAGAGACATCAACAGATCTACAAGAAATGCTATGTTCACTAAACCAAGCAAGCTCGAAAGTGGGACTGGAAATGAATGCGACTAAAACCAAAATAATGACAAACAGCAAAAAGAGCTATTAATGTAAAAGAAAACACAATAGAATATGTCGAAAGTTATATCTACCTGGGCAAACAAGTATCATTTAACAAAACAAGCAACGAAGACGAAGTTGAAAGAAGAGCAAATATAACATGGAAGAAATTTTGGTCACTCAAAGAGATCTTAAAAGGTGACTACTCGATAGACATGAAGAAAGTCATAATAGATACATGTATATTACCCTGCCTGTTGTACGGTTGCCAATCTTGGATATTTACGTCAAGAGCCAAACAAAAGATTGAAACAACACAAAGAGCCATGGAGAGAAGTATTTTAAACATAAGGAAAATACACAAAGTCAGAAGCGAAGTTATTAGACTAAAAACTAAAGTAACTGATGCCCTTAACCAAGCCCTGAAACTGAAATGGCAATGGGCTGGCCACGTTTCACGATACAAAGACGGTAGGTGGACAGCTAAAACTACAGAGTGGAAAGGGCCAGATGGAAAAAGAAGAGTAGGCAGGCCAAAGAGAAAGTGGGCTGATGATTTAATAGATACAGCAGGGAACGATTGGCGAAATATTGCAAAGGACAGGGACAAATGAAGAAACTGGAGGAGGCCTTCACCCGTGGAGGGGTCCATACCCCGGAGACATACTAACTTAGATTATAAGAAAAATAAAACTACTAACAATGAAACTAAATATTGTAAACATTCAAAACGTAATTTTAAGGGTAATGGGAAATAAAGGCTTTTTTATTTTATTTTATTTTATTACATTGAGTTCTACCACAAAACTGATTTGTTTCCCAGCAATAATTTTTGCGTAAAATTACTTAGTTTGATATACAGAATGCTTGGTAAACGGCTTTGTGATGAGCTGGTTCACACCCTGTCTACATACACAAACACACACATGCGTACACACACACGCATATTACATTCACATTTCATTACATATCATTTACATTTTTAACTATAGGTAGTAACTATTTTTTGATCTCTACTATTTTTTTATCTGCATAAATAATGAAGTAATAAACTATTGCACACGAGAAGACGGCGCGGCGTCATGCTGCGCTGCGTGGTGCCTACACACGCCTCACTTTCTGCCCTCTCACTATCACATCTTCTGCAATTGCATATTTATGCTGCAAGAAGGAAAATCAAAATGTTTTGCCTGACCGCTGTCTTGCATTTTAAAGTATTGCATTTGAAGGTGAATAAGCGTCCTAATCCTACTCGACTCGGATGGTTCAGTATTATTTTTACGATGTCTCGTAGTCGGCCTGTCGGGTCAGGAAGGCTTCCACGTCATCATTTCAGCAGAAAGGCGTCCACTGCTGGAAATAAGCCTCCCCAAGTGCCGCCGCATTGACCGGTCACGTTCGACTCGCACCGAGCGGATTAGAGGGAACCAAATAAGTTCAGATTTCCTTACGATGTTTTCCTTGTCTTGAGATGTCGATGGCGTCCAAGATTAAGTGAGAATGAATGGTTTGAAGGTAAGTAAAAGATTACTTATCAGTTCAAAATTATTGAGGATTCAATAAATAAAATAACTGTTACTGTGGAGAGTTTATTTTTATTCTCATAAAGCTTAATCGCTGATAGATTTATTTTACAAAACTTACAAAAACATCGATAGAGCCCATAAGTTCACCAGTAGACGCCACATTCCAGGTTCCTTCGAGCTTGCCTTTATCAAATACGACGTCAAAAGGGAAGTTACCGTTGAATGTCATATTTGTCATTTCAATGGGACCCTGTAATAAAAATGTAATTTTTTTCAAGGACCACTTTTAAAGTAACGTTCAAAGTGACGTTGTTTTTCATGAAAATTTTCATTGATTGTCGAACTTGGTACATTTATTTTAGTTATGTGTTTTCCCGCCTGCACAGGTCAAGAAATTGTTGAAGTCTTTCACAGTTATATGGCCGCCTGAATAGGCATCATTGGGTTGCTGCTGTTATATGTAAATTAGTTGGAAACCCCTGTAGGAAAGGAACTAAAAGTGTTCGTCAATATCACAACGAAGCAAAATGTTTAAATTTTTTTTTGAAAATTACGATTAAATAACTGACGTTGACAGAAGCGGTAGCGGTAGCCCAGCGGTGGCGGCCCCGACTTACGAACAGTAAGTTTGTACCCAGACAAGTGCATTCCTTTGTGTAATAAATTTCAGAACGGTGAAGGAAAATATCGTAAGGAAACCAGCATGTCCTTCTAGAACCAAAAATTTGAAGACATGTGACATCTACCAATCCGCACTGAGCCCTCGTGGTGGATTATAGCCCATTTTATTGAGAGGAGGCCGTGTCCCACCAGTGGGAACATTATAGCCTGATGCTGATGATAGTTAAACAACAGTTTTATTTACCGGAGGATTCGGACATTTCGTTAAACCATTCTTTCGGATAATAGGACCAAACCAATTGTCTCGAAGGACCAAATCACACCACTTGTAGTGTAACTCCATCAGGGTGCGAACATACTGGTTGTATCTGCTACTTTGTTCAAATACGGTTACGTGGAACTGAAAAAAATACAAATGTTTTAATGAGGAATACTGGCTAATTGATAAAATCATCATTGTGAAAGGAGAGGCATGGGCTCGTGAGAAAACGAAGGAGCATTTTACCTAATTATGATGATAGGGAGTATTCCTAAACACTAGAGCTTAATAAATCACGATGATACAAGAACCGTTGTAAACGATCCCACTTCCTTCCTCTGGACATGAGGCGTCATATTGGAGACAACTATGCTAATGGGTGTCGCAAACAGTCATATTGACTGTCCTGAACTTGTTGCAAATTTAGCATTGCGCACGAACCTAATGGAATTACGTCAGCGACCAATATTAAGTGTCAGTGCCTATCACATCGACCAATTACGTGAAAAATGTTTTTTCAATAAGGAGTGCAGTTGGTTTTAATAGACTTTCTAAGGTCCTTGATATTGACTTATTCTGCACCAGTGTGGCGTCCTTGCGACAGCAAATCGCACAAAACTTTTTCGATAGCTAATTATAAACTTGTTATACTAATTATCCTTCTTACAAATATTTGTTAGTGATTAATTGTCTTCTGTACTCTTTTTAAATATCCTTTGTCTTTTTTTGTCTACGTGTGGAGGCTTGTTATTAGCGATTTAATAATATTACACTTATATATAACATTTTCCTTATTAGTCTTTACGCCTTCTTTAAAATAAAATAAATAAATATAACAGCTTGAGACTGCAGATTGATGCAAAAATTGCGCTGCAGCTGCATGCCAAAATCGGGTCAAAGCACATTTAGGAGACGCATCCGGCCGCACCACAACGCAATAATAAGAATGATTTCTGACAAAAAAAAAATATTCTGATTAGTCCGTCAGATAGGTTATCGAAAAATATTGATGCTTATTTTTATTTTATCAAATTAATAAAAAAATCTGGAAACGCGTCACAGATCATGAGTGGGGGGCTTGTGACGTCACATTCCGATAAAAAAATCCTCTAATGTGACATCATACGAATTTTCGACGCACTGTATTGTCTTCATTTTTTGCTTACGTGAAAAAAGAAAAACTATGTGTCCAATATTTTTTGAAAAACTTACTGACGGACAAATTTTTTGTCATCTACCCGAATAGGCTAGTTTCCACCATCAATAAATTGCAAATCTATTTAGTCCGTCAGTTAGAGTATTGGAAAATAATGGACACCTATTTTTTTATTTTTGTAAATCAATGAATACTGACAAAATTAAAACGCATCAAAACTCGGGAGTGGAGGCTCGTGACGTCACAACGCAATCAAAATTATAACACGGCGTGACGTATTGCGAATTTTAAAAGCGTCGTATCTTCGTCAATTTTGGTTTACGTAACAAAAGAAAAAATACGGGTCAAATATTTTTTGATAATCTAATTGACGGACTAATAACATTTTTTGTCATCTACCCTAATTCTGTCAGTTAGGTCTACTCTGTCTACACTAGTCACTGGTCAAACCAGTGTAAATCCTTACCGTGACGTTATTTCCTAATACCGTTTTGTTTATAAGCTTGAAGTTGAAGACATAATGTCCTCTCTTGCTTGACCTTCGAACAGTTGACGAACAGTTAGCGATATACTTCTCATTCACATATTTTAATATTACACGTTCGGGTATTATGTTGAGACACTGAAAATAGTTTGAAAAAAGATTTATCAGTATTTATTTAACAATTTATGTACACACTAAATATAGAGAAGAAGAAAGGAACAGAATATAGTACAAAGGTGATGCTGGTGGTGGTGGTGGTGGTGTATTATTAATGTTTTCTTTATTTCACTTAAACATACATATTTCGAAACATAAAAATCAAGTGGTCTGCCACCGCTAGCGTCGGAAGACAAGTCCTTAGCCTTAAATTTATCCGATATTATTTTGATAGCCATATGGAATTTTTCAGTAGCAGCTCAGAGTTTGGTTTGGTATCCAGTTGATAACAATAGTCTTGCATGGAACTCTAACAGCAATTTATTAAGACAATACTTTAGCCTTCAAGATTATTGGCAAAATGTGGTTAAAAGTACCTATAATTAGAACCCTACCTATAATTAGAGCCCTTTGGGGAATCAGACGTGTTTTTTTACTAGCTAACGACATAATGCAATTCATCATCACCTGCCTAGCCTTTTCCCGACTATCGAGTCGGCTTCGGCACTTACTATTATATAAAACGAAATACTTATTAGTTTAAAGTACTTACATTATAGGAATATGCGCCACAAAACAACAAAATAATAAGCGAAACAAACGTACTCTTGAACATAATGCCAAGCTATGAAAGACACAATGTCATCCAGGTAATCTATATCCTATCATTATGATCTATTAAAAAACCTACTAGACCGTTAATGTCCACAAAAGCTTAATGTTGAATTTTCAACGCTATATTCAGTCAAAAGAGTTGAAATTCTAAAAGTCATTTCGGCCTCGCTAGACGTTAATGAAAACGTATATTTATGTTCCTGATTTTCACTAAGCGATAGGACCAAATAATGTTTTTGAATAGATTGCGGACATAATACTTAATTACCGAATTTACGTTGGTATTGTGATCACTGTGGTCAGTGAATATGAAAGATTTTATCCATCTTTAGTACTTATTCAAGGTTACGTATAAAATAGTACCGAAGTTCCTAAGATTTAATTCGTTTGTTGGTCGCGCGAAAAGTGTTAACACTAGAAAGAGAGAGATCGCACATCGTCAGGAAAGACACATACGAATTTCTGTATAAAAATATTTGTTTCACCTCAAAACATTGTGTCATATCATAAACTGAGGCAGCTCCAATAAGTTATAATAGTACTGTATGACTCGATCATCATCTGCCTAGCCTTTTCCCAACTGTATTGGCCTCGGCTTCCAGTCTAAGCGAATGCAGTTCAATACAAATATTTGACATGGAGCGACTGCTTATTTGACCTCCATTACCCAGTTAATACCGGGTAATACGATACCGCTTGGTAAGACTGGTTGTCAGACTGTTTAGGCTACCTGTAACGACTGCCAAAGATGGACAAATAACACAGATTAACGTTCTTTCCAAGGCACGGAGGAAACTCGGTATATAAGGATAACCCAAGCACAGACCAAACTAGGCAAGCACAGCTTTACTGAAAGATCGGCCCGAGCGGTTGTTACTATTTAGCCAAAAGCTGCTCCATACAGGAGGAGCTTAATAAAAATATGACTCAATAATGACTCAATAATGACTCAATAATGACTCAATAATGACTCAATACAATTTTATTGTATAGTATTGAGTCCAGTCTACACTAGTGTATTGTATAGTATTGAGTCGGGGCTAGGGGCTATCTCACTCGTCCCTTAGGAGGTCTCTTAGCAATGATATTATGTGATGATTAAAATTATATTACACGATTGCTTAGTACAAGTGAGAGAAAATTATAATCAAATGGCATTATTGACAAAACAGAACGCGAACATGTTTTGACGCAGTAGCTCACATCAAATGATTTAAATAATTGCAAAATAAATCTGCTAATATAATGGATATGTCACCGTAAAATTGTCAAACACGTTATATTACAATGTAACGTGTTCCTCTCTAGCGATATTGTAATATCTCGAATTATTGTCAACTGAACATACGGAAGTATCTCTGCAGCCATAATCGAGACTTGGGGCAACCCCCAGTTAGGTTTGTTAGGTTCCTTTAAACTCTGCACTTGGAAATAGGGGTCCGTCGACTACGCTTTTTAGGGGAATATAAAGTGTTTTAAGGTTAGGTTATATTAATCGATATTTCTCAGGTATGGTACAGTATCTTTTCATGAGAGTGGTACCACTGGGCAAGAGGGACCCCTCCTTCTCTCCACACCGCGTGAGTTGACTACCATCGCAAGCATTTCACGAAAAATAATGCGTTTTATTGTAAGCAGTATGTTCATTTGACAATAATTCGAGACTTTACAATATCGCTAGAGATATTACAATATAACGTATTTGACAATTTTACGGTGACAGATATATATAATAGATATCGATACCGCTTGGTAACATAAGTTATCCACTTTTTCATGAACAAACCGTTCAATTATTAACTCTTTATTCGCTCTTCAGAAAATGTATAGGCAAAATGGTCCATGAATTGGCAAACACAGAGGAGAAATGGTCATTAGTTTAACTATAATGAAAGAAAAGACTGTCGGCAATCGACTTTTACTTGCGATTGTACCAAAAGTAAAAAAATATATATTTATAGCAAGATTACATTTCCTGTTATATTAATGCATTTTCACCTTACATTATCCCGAAATAAACGTGAACAATGGAAGGAAAAGGTGTTCAAATCGACGTCGGAAACATTGAATGTCGTCATCAACTGAAATTCGGCAACGCCGCCATTTTCTAACTTTTCTGATCAATTTACTTTAATAATGTGGATGATTTGATTGTATGACTATTGGAACGAGAGGAATTGGGAATAAAACTTATAATGAAGTGGCAATTGAAGATGATTCGTTGTTCGGTAGTTTTCAAATAAAGAGCATTTCCTTCTGACAAGCCAAAACATACACCTAAGAATGTGTTCTGAAGTGGAGGCGTAGCGTTGGTTTATTGAGGGTTAAAAGAGGCGTTTGTCCAGCAGTAGGTAGAACTTAATAAGCTGAATTAATTTAAGATTTTCATTTCTCGACATCATCACCATACCAGGTTGAAATTACCTAATTCTTGGTATCGACTTCGTTTCCTGGTTCTATGTGTTTTTTCAGATATGCCTCCGTTTTTCACTCTTGTTTCCTCTGGAGTCATTGGAAATGGTCAGTATTGTATAAGTGGTTCGTTTCAAATGCAACCGATTTCAGCATTTTAACAAAATATGATCGTTGTTTACCCTCATTAGTTTATTTCATTTTCATCTGCCTAGCCTTTTCCAAACTACTCGTATGTTGGGGTCGTCTTCCAATCGAAGCGAATAAGAATACATTATTTAGAAGTATTACAAAAGTGCACATTTAGGTGCAGTAGTGGTATTTCTCAAACAATAGTATAATTAGTGCATAATAGCACATTGAACAGTTGCAAGTAGCGAAAACATAAAATTAGAATTATTAGTAGCGACCTGCCCGATCTAAGTTTATTTCAACCTTGTTTTAGGCCATCACTTTACATTGCACAAATTAATTAAAAAAGTTAAAAATATACTAATATCTATTAAGTAACAATTACAAGAATAATGAAATTGGGACAAAAATAACATGAAACATTAAAACTAAAAAATGTATCTGAATTTGCAGCTGTATTTTGTATGAAGCGACTGCTTATTTGACCTCGACAACCCAGTTAGTACTGTGGGTAATACAATGCCTTAGATGATACGGTAAAAAAACCTAAAAAATATTTTTTTTTCAAGTTGCGATTCGATGGTTTAATAATGAATTCTTTGGTCCTCGAGCAAGCATAGATTTTTCTTTCCCATTTTTCTCGACGCCCAAGTAACGTTGTTTTTTTTAATAAAATGTAATTCACGGTTTTTTTTAACAAATCGCTTAGTATTTCTATTTGTAATAATAAAATGTTGAATTTATTATTGGATCAAATTTTTTTTTTGTTCAATTCTCAATTAATTCTCGAATCATTTCTCGATCAATTTTAGAACAAAGCAACTTAAAACTTAGAATAGGCTATCAAAAAACTGTACTCATGATGGGAATTTATATTTACTCGTAAACAGCCAGACTCTTTGCTCACTGATCATTGTAATCCATATCTATATCTATTCAACGTTCTTGTTTGTGATTTGATTTCTTTCAGGCGGGCGTGCTCCACCCTGGTCCGCGTTATTACTTCACATCAGGCGAGTCCTGAACCGCAAGCCTATTTAGTATGAAAAAACCGTTTAGTTTTTACGGACTCTTTAACTATTTTCTCAGCTCGACGCCTTTTTGGACGGGTACGTCCCATCTGGTAAGTTTCCCACTTCGATATCATCATCTGACTAGCCTTTTCCCAAATATGTTAGGGTAACGTTCCAGTCAGTTGAGCAGCAGTGGCCCAGTGGTGGCGACGAATAGTAAGTCGTGGGTTCGAACCCAGACAGGCGCATTACTTTGTGTAATTTATTTCATCACCGCTGCTCTCAAAACGGTGAAGGAAAACATCGTGAGGAAACCGGCATGTCCTAGAATCAAAAATTCGAAGACATGTGACATAGCTACCAATCCGCACAGGGCCCACGTGGTAGATTATAGCCCATTCCCTCTCACTGAGAGGAGGCCGTGTCCCGGCAGTGGGAACATTATAGGCTGATGATGATGATGATGATGAACGTTCCAGTCTAACCGGATGCAGCTGAATATCAGTATTTTACATGGAGCGACTGCCTTTGTCCACAACCCAGTTAGTACTGGGTAATACGATACCACTTGGTGAGACTGGTTGTCAGACTTTTTTGGGCCACTGACTACCTGTAACTAGACACTCAAAGATCTACAAATGACAGTTGGGACAACCAGCTTAACGTGATTTCCGAGATACGGAGGAAACTCGGTATGTAAGGGTGGTCACCCATCAAAAGACCAACTTAGGCAAGAACGACTCTTAACCTAAATAATCAACCCGAGTGTCTGTTATTACTTAACCACGAGCTCCTCTCTGTTGAAGTTTCCCACTTCGACAACTAAAGAAAATACCGCTAGAGCATCTTTTCGATGTTACCTTAATCCCCACTAACCATAGTTAATCTTCTTTAAATTAAACTCTATTAGCAGATAGGTCAGGACACAAAATGTACCCATATCTAGAGCCAAGCGAGCCATGTAATCTATTGGCTCTTAATTTTATGCAACGCCTTGGCTACGTGCCCAGGCCTCAAGTGATATAGTGAGAGGATATTGACCAGTTTAAGTGTACTTGTGAACCGAAACATGATTATACTGTAGGGGGAATTGGAGTGGGGAAGGTCAATTCTACGATAAGTGGTAAATAGGTATTATTATAGAAAGCAGTGATAGAATAGTGGTGTGGCTGCCAAGTCAAAAGTTTTTCGGTATTCATGTGGGTATTGTATAACTATCACTTGCTTCGGTGAAGGAAAACATCGTGAGTAAACCAGCATGCCTGAGAGATATTTCTCGACGGCATGTTAAGCCAAGTCAGAGGCCCATTGGCGGCATAAAAGCTCTGACACTAGATTAGGCAACTAACTACACGATAAGGAAGGTAGGGAAAGATTATAAGACTTCGAAGTTACAATGCTTGAGATTGGTGTCTCTTCAATGAAACCAATGTACTGTATAATATTGATATTATAGGTAGGTAAATTCTACATCAGTCGGAAACATTGACTTTATAATAGGAGCTCGTGGCTAAATAATAATAGCCACTCGGGTTGACTTTCAGGTTAAGCCGCGCATTCCAAGTTGGTCTGTGGATGGGTGACCGCCTATTTATTTATTTTTATTTTTTTGGGACAAGCCTGCCACACACCCCCAAACCACTGTAACTCCTGAAAGCCAGAATCAACAGTGGCGACCACCAGAAAAGCGCCGAGACAATGAAGCTCGGCGAAGTCTCAGAGAATGAATTTAACTGTCATGGATCCCGCAACGAAATGAATCAGAAAGTATAGCGGAGGAGTAGGAACGAACTATAATTTCTACTTCCGCCAGGGTGACCGCCTATTACTTACTTACTGTGCCTCAAAAAGCACGTTAGGACGTTGGTACTGGCTACCATTTGTAGATAGACAGCCGTTACAGGTAGGCCCGAAAGTCTGCTTGCCTAGGTTGGTCAGTGGATGTGTTTGACATACCGAGTTTCCTCTGTGCCTCGGCAAGCAAGTGAACCTGTTGGTCCCAGCTGTCAGTGGCCTAAAACAGTCTGATAACCAGTCTTACCAAGTGGTATCATATTACCCAGTACTAACTAGGTTGTGTACTTGTGTAGATCAGATAGTCAGCCGCTCCATGTAAAATACTGGTATGCACCTGCATTCGGCTATACTATAGACTATAGTGAAGAAAAGGCTAGGCAGATAATGATCGTAGGTAGAACGTAAAGGGCTAGACTGTACTTAAGACAACAATAACTATTAAGGAAAAGACCAAAATGTACTGGATTGACATAAATTATGGAAAAGCTTATCTAGCCAGTTTCTTCGGTTTAGTCAGGGAGGCGGGAGGTACCGTTGCATTTCAGGTAGTGTTCTTGCGCCGATCGGTTACCATCTTGCTCAATAGATCTCGAATGACTGATAAGTAAACCCAGCATCAGCTATATAGCATCCTAACCTCCAAATCCTACACCAACCGCTACTTGAGCAACTGATGGTTGGTTTACAACACAAGGTACTTTACATTGTTTTTTTTTTGTTTAAACGGGGAAATATGCGTAACGCATACCACACCGTCCGGGGAGACGGTTTGGTTATGTGGAGCTTGCACGCACTAAGAAACACCACCGTGAGCACACTGTCGCCTTTGTGGATGGGCCGGAGAACTGCTACGCATGACGTTTGCGACTCATCCAGCGCAGCTCGCTTTTTTTATTTTATTTATTAATATATAATTTTTTATACAGGTAATTTTAATTTTGTACCATTAAACCAGACATGGTTTGTATTGGTACTCACATTCGCTAAAAACATCACTGCTTAATCAATACTAAACTATAACTAACAACTAAAAAACAAAACAAAAAAACAAAATGTAGGTACAAGAAAAAATATTATAGCCGTAAACATCCATCAGTAAGTGTCACGAACTACATCTGAGTTACTTGCTATAGTATAGTATTTTTTATATTTTTGTTTAAAGTTTTTCGCGTTTATTTCGTCTTTAACGGATTTTGGTATTTCATTTGTTATTGTTGGAATTAGAAATTTGACCGTTCGCCTTCCATAATAATTTCTAACCTGAGGTACTATTAATTGACTTCTGGTGATACTTCTTGTAATAACTTTATGTGATATGGGTTTTTTAATATTTTCGTTATTAAATTGCTCAATTAAGAGGGCCATGTCGATTCTACACACATCAAAAGTGTCTAGGGATCAAGCATTTTTATGCGGATTTCTTGAGATTGAGATGTGGCTTTGTAATAAATTTATGATTTTATAAATTTATATGGATCCTTTTTGGTGCATTTCATAATTTGAATCAGGAACTGTGAATCAAATTCGAGTAAAAGATGAAAATCAGCTGTCAATATTTTCCCTATAAAAACATACAACGCATTGAAGACATTATTAGTGCTACTGTTTCCCTACTACTGATTAAAACCAACGTTATTATGGAGCGGCGACGTCATTTAAGCAGGGAAGAAATGCTCAGAGCCGTGGGAATGATAGAAGCTGGTTCCCGGCAACGTACTGTGGCTTTAGCTCTGAATACAAGTCAGAGTGTTATCAGTCGACTTTGGACACGTTACCGAAGCACTGGTACCGTGGCTGAGCGCCATGGAGGACGGTATCGCTGCACCACACGGAGACAAGACCGATACATTCAAATCTTAACTCGAAGAGCTCCAACAATAACCGCCATGATGTTAGCCGTGAGGCTTCATCACTCTTCAGGGAACTTAATTAGCGACCAAACAGTCAGAAACCGCTTGCATGAAGTGAACCTTCATTCCCGAAGACCGCTACGGGTACCACCTATAGTAATGCACAATCGTAGGATTCGATATCAATGGGCTCTTGAACACAGAAATTGGGCAGAAGAACAATGGCGTTTCGTGTGCTTTTCTGATGAGTCTCGTTTTGGTATGAGACCGGATACAAGACGTATACGACACTGGAGAACCCCTGGACGCCAACAGCGATTAAAATCCTGCCGGGAAGTCCATCCTTATAGTGGTGGAACCATCATGGTATGGGCGGGTATTTGGATCGGCGGAAGAACTGAGTTGATTTGGATCAGAGGCAACCTCAACGCTCAAATTTATGCTGAGACGATTGTATCAGACGTCATCGTTCCTCTACAAGTGCAAATCGGTCCCTTATTTCAGTTAATGCATGATAATGCACGACCGCACACCGCAAGAGTTGTAAGACAGACTCTCGCCGCAGCTAACATCAATGTCCTGCCCTGGCCTGCTCAGTCGCCAGACTTGAATCTGATTGAGCATGCATGGGATATGCTACAGAGAAGAGCTCTGCCGAATATGGAGGGTATCCAGTCGCAAGAAGACCTTTTTTTGTTGTTGCAACGAACATGGGCGGCCATTCCACAGCGTGATTTGGATGAACTCATTTTGAGTATGCCAAACCGATGTTCTTGTGTTGTTAGTGTTCGCGGTAGAAACACGGATTATTAATTGTTTAAGTTACCCAATAAAATTTTAAAGAAAACTGTTATTTCAGTCTTTTTTTCGAACTTTTGTGTTAGTGGTTCAAATGTCAAAAATCCCTTTATTAGGAAAATGGCAAATTTCTTTATTAATGCAAAGGTGACTTGGTTTATCGTTACTGTGACAAACGAAAACACTTTATTTGATGAATCCTTAAAGAAAATTTTAATTAATATCAATCAGGAGAAAAGTTATTGCAAAAATATATGTTGATCCCTAGACACTTTTGATGTGTGTAGTTTGTACTGGCAGAATTCTACAGTATTTAAATAATTCGATGACATTCTCTTTGCATTGATGCTTTATTTTTCTAGGTACAATGAGTTTTAAAAGTCTAACTTGCAATTTGGATATTCTTTCAATGTATGATCTAAATGTACGCCCATAGCTCGTAATTCCGTATGCTATAATTGATTCCACTAAGGCAACATACATATTGAGTAGTACTTTGAACGGAACTTTGGGTTTCAAAATGTAAAACTTTGCCAGCACAGCCCGCAACTTATTACAGACTGAGTCCACGTGGAAAGTCCAGCTAAAACGATTGTCCACGACTAACCCAAGGTAGGTGTGGTGAGTTACTTGGTCAATTGCCTCACATCTACAAGACGTACCCAACGGAGTGGAGTGAAGACATCTGTGGCTGTGTGCGATTATATTAAAAGGGGTAACGTGCTTTATATGGCTCGAGTGGACATGGATGATTTTGGTCTTACTTGCGTTAAGGACCAATCCAGCATCATGTGCCCACTTGGATACTCGAGTGAAATCTTCCTGTAACCATTGAGCTGCAACTTTTACGTCTCTGTGCGTAGCTACAAGGCATGTGTCATCTGCATACTGATAAACGGAACAGTGATTGACCACATGTTCCATGTCGTTTACATATGTCAGATAGTGTAAGGGTCCAAGTACTGAACCTTGGGCTGTTCCTTCAGTGACTTCAATAGCGTCACTGGTTTCATTACAGATCTTGACATTGTATTTACGGTTCTTGAGGTAGTCCTCACACCATTTTAGTATTGGTCCTCGAACTCCAGAATTATCTAATTTTGTCAGCAGCGTGTCGTGTCTAAGCGTATCGAACGCATTGCTGAAGTCGATAAACAGTAAAATTACATTATTTTTATCATTAAGGGATTCGTTGACCTCATCCGTGAATTTAAATAATAACTGTGAGGTGGATTTATGGGGTTGAAAACCGTATTGTGTGTTGGATAAGACTTCATTCTTTACATAGAAGTCTTGTATCTGGTTACAGACATATTTTTCAACTATTTTGTCGATAACGGGTAGAATAGTGACCGGTCCATAGTTACCATAGTCAGCAAAACTGCCTTTTTTATGTATGGGGCGCACCACACCAGCTTTTAGTACTTCCGGGTATTTTCCTTGACTGACACTAGTATTGATCAATTTGACAATGACGCCTGTCATCTTGTCACAGATGAATTTTATGTCAATACACCTAATGTTATCTACTCCAGGAGCTTTATTTGTATTAAGATTTCTAATTATTTTATTAACACTGTTATTTGTAGCTTTCCTGAAGTACATGGATGTGTTATGGGGAAACGTATATTCTGATTGGTTTAATAGACGACAGTTACATTTGGGCAAAATCTTTTTGACACTATTTCTAAATTCTGTAGCAAACTTGTCAGCTATTGATTTTATTTCCAAATTATTGTTTTTGAAGGCTTTCAAGATGACTTCATCAACCGACTTTTTATTGCGACCTGATAGATTATTTAGTATTTGCCATAGCTTTCTAGAGTTCGTTTTGCTATTATTTATTTCTTCCATATAATGTTTATTTCTAGCTTTTTCAATAATTTTATGAGTTTTGTTTCTAATCTTATTATATTCCAATCGCAATATTTTATTCGATGAATCATTTTTCCATTTTAAAAATAATAGGTCCTTGTTTTTACACATGTTATTAATTTTATGATTTATCCAAGGCTGTTTACTTCTTTTACTGCTTCTGGGAACCAAACTCCTATGGCGATGTCCGGACTCACCAGAAACATCGCAACAACTCATGAGGGCCGGTTTCATATTCAACCTGCAGTAAGTGTAGTCAGGCTACATAAAATCTCTTTAGGTCCATGTTCACCAAAAAGATGACGGTCTGCATATATAAAAAAAGCTGTTTAAAACACATTTTTTTATGGGAACATGTCACAGCGACAGCTGTTTTTAGATAATCAGACCGTTATCTTTTTGGTGACCTTAAAGAATTTTATTACTTTTAACAATGCTTGTTTTATTGTGAAACGAAAAAAGCGTTCCAATTTACGTTACGCGTTTGTCCTAGGGCCTGATATTGTATGCTTTTACGCTTTTACAATCAAGCCAGTGTTGGTCACTCTTCAGAGTTTATTGATGGATTGTAAACCACTTTAACGATCCTCTTTCATGTTGGTACTAATTGATTGATGGACGCCGAAGTGAGCACTAAATGGATTACTTTTGCATACGTGCACTCTTTTACTTTATTGAAATGGATTTGCAAAATGGATTGAATGTTTTTGTCTCGTACCACGTGCGTAAAGAGAAATTTAAGTTTTAGGTAAAATTTGTCACCCCGGGGTAATGGGATAATGGTGGTAAAAGTACCCTTAATGAAGCCGAAAGGCCAGTGATTGCGAACCTTTTTTTTTGTTTTTAATTCATCCATCAGCACAATGTTTTGAGTCCCACCAAAAAACGTGACTTGTGCCAAATTTATTTTTCAGCCAAAGTTATTGGTCGTGCAAATTTGCGATCATCAACTTCTTAAACTACACATTTGGTCGAATAACCCGAAGGCGCTTCCTGTGAACATGACCAAGCGTTCAGGTTCACCGAACAAATGATCGCGGCGTTGGCAAGTTCACGTGTCGATAGCTTTGGTCAGGTCGCTTTGGTGAGCTCAAGATTCTAACAGAATTCATTATCACATCCAGAGATAAGACTACTTGAACCTGTCGAAACAAGTTATAAAAAAATATGCGGGGCAGTTTTTTGGGACTGTCGATAGAAGTGAAAACCAATTAATCCAAAATGAACTTAATCTTAATTGTATAAGGTTGATTTTGACTAACCGTTGGAAAGCGTTCGGTGACGATGATGCGAGTTTCATGATTTTTTTTTTTTCACTTAAAAAGGGCCCAACGCGACTGTAGAAGTTTTCACATCAATAACTGCGTTACAATTGTGACTACAATAAAGTAAAGGAGAATAGCTAGTCTCATTCTCTCTGACAGAATTCAATAGTTAACATAGCTACAAAATCCAAGACAGAGTTATAAATTCGTCATCAAAATCCTTTAACAAACGGTATCATTGTAAAGCAAGTTTATCCGTTTGCTGAACAAAGCTACGTTGGCCCGTTAAGTACCCATCACGCAAAGCCTAGTATTAAAGTATCTATAGCTTTAAAGCCTAAAATCCTTAGTCTACAATAAGCTTTATAAATTACTCTGTCTTTGTTGCCTGAAGATTATGTGTAACGTTTAATTTATGTTTTAAGATTATGATGTAAATGGGGTACCCACACCATTTGTTTAGAGAAATATGTTTTCAAGTTGTTTAGGTGGAGGCACCAGGTTAGCAAGCTAAATTCAAATTTTCTTACGATTTTACAACGTGCAGGCCAGTGTCAGATTGTATTCTATGTTGAGCAATAGTACGTTGGGATACAAGGGTAGAAAGAAGGTTATTGCAAACTGGTGTCATTAAAAACCCTCGCCTTCGGCTCGGGCTTGTTAATGACACCTCGTACTTCACGATTTTTGTCAATATAGTTGTGGAATAGTACATTATGATATAAGTACGGTAAGTTGAAAATTACAGCCGAGGCGATATTGCTTGCCCGAGCCGTAGGCGAGGGCTAAAAGAAAGCAGAGGCTGTAATTATCAAAGCGCACGTATGTCATTAGCATTTACGAAGCCGAAAGGCACTTGTTCTTCCCATCATTGCGATCTTTTTTTGGTTTTACACCATACCTGGGAACCTTCAAGTTACGGAGATATGCGGGGTCAAAGTTACAACTATTTGACAAGTTTTTTTTTAAATACAAGTTTTTTTTGTAAGATTTAAACTTTTAACACCTCAATGGCCCCCGTACTATTCAATCCATCCATCAGCACAATGTTTTAAATGCGTTACATTGAGTTCTACCATAAAACATGATTTATAACCTCAAAAAAAAGTAGTTTCCCAGCAATAATTTTTGCGTAAAGTTACTTAGTTTGATGAACAGAATGCTTGGTTAACGGCTTTGTGATGAGGTGGTTTACACCCTGTATGCCTACGCCGTAGCTACCGTGCTTCTACAAACAAAGTTGGCTTTAAATATCCTATCAGTGTCACACCTACCTGTCACTTAATTCATAGAAGAATCAAAGACAGCTTTTTTGTGACGTTTTGTTTCTATCGATCCGTAAAATGTCAAACAGTCAGAGATAACAACCTACCGGTACCTGTTAGTAAGTTATTGAAAATGGCCGTTAGTCTTATTCAATGGTAACAAGTGGTAGGTCTAGGTACAGTCGAGGACTTTAATTAATGAGCCACTTGCATATTCGTATTTTAGCCGTGTAATTCAAATCGGGTTTAGTTGGTAATATTCGTACTCGGGAATGTGAAAAGTGCAAAATTGGAAAGCAGTTAAAGTGGCTTGTCAATTTAAGCTAAATTAGCATCTTTATTAATGGTGGTTATATAAAGGGTGTAAAACACCTCTTCACGAAACCGGAAAGCACTTGTTCTCCCCATCATTGCAATCATTGTTTTGTTCTACACCATACCTGCGAACCTTCTAGTTACGGAGATATGAGGGGTCAAAGTTACAACTTTTTTTAAACACATTTTTTTTTTAAGATTTTGACTTTTAACACCTCCACGACCCCCGTACTATTCAATCCATCCATCAGCAGAATGTTTTAAGTGCGTTACATTGAGTTTCCCATCAATATTTTTTGTGTAAAGTTACTTAGTTTGATGAACAGAATGCTTGGTTAACGGCTTTGTGATGAGGTGGTTTACACCCTGTATAACTTCGTTTGAAATACCGTTTGAATAAAGTTCTAATCAGCTTGCACTACAAAGTGGTTGTTGTCACTGCGGGCCGAATTTCGATCGATTTACAAAAAATCTATTGATTGAACTGAAAAATAAAACAATATGATGCTAGTATGTTGCTTGTAGAATTATTTTCCAAAAAATCAGAATGAACGCATGAATTTTAGTATAGTTTTTACTCGTTAAACGAATTTTTTAGAGATAAGTTCGTGTTTTTTTTTTGATCTAGCATAATTAATTGTAGTATGTTTTTAAAACACTAACATACTAGCTTATATCCAGAAAATTATCATGTATTTTTCTGGTTTTGTTTTAATTTCAGTGAATTAGACACCGTGACTTTTTAGTCGTCTTACAAAAGCGGTCCACTCAATGTACCCGACATAAAATACCTCTAGCCGCGATTACTATTTTTTTATCATTAATTTATTAAGATAATAGGTACGAAGAAAAATAAATAATACATTAGAAATATAAAACACCCTGTTAAAAATGTTTACGTATCAAACTGTAGATATACCTACCTACCTAGCGCACGAGTCGAGCAGATCATTCAATCACCATTTTCAACGAGACAAACCTACGCCTTGCGTCATAATAATGAATAAAATTTTCATTTTTAAATTATTTAAAATCTCATAAATACCATTTTTTTTTATATGAACGTTTACTAGTCATTGGATACATGAACTGGACTGCCTTTGTAAGACGACTAAAAAGTCACGGTGTTTACTTTCAGGCATTATAAAACTCGTGTTTAGCTCCCCTAATCGCCTTAAATCCTCGATTCTACATAATATGATAAGTATTGTGCATACTATCAATTACTAACGCATGCTGTTGAAACAAGATACTATTTACATCGACGGCAAATATATTTTCAAATATAAAATTAACAGGGCTAGACGGCCATAATTAAATTTATTTCATAAACTTCATTTCCCTACGTAGCAGGCAATTTGGCGAAATTTTATATAAATTCAATATACGAGTATTTTTTTATACCTAACCTGATGCGGCTGGGGGATTATTTGCTTCGTTACACTGTCATAGCATTTCATCTTTCTGGCCAATACTCATGTATGCAACATTAGCCACACAGGATGTAAACAGTAACAACCTTATCACGAAGCTGACGGCTTCGTGATAAGGTTGTTACTGTACTAAGCCGTTAATGCACTCAAAACAATGTGGTGATGGACGGATTTAAAGTGGAGGTATTTAAAGTAAAATTAAGTAAGTAAGAACTTGTATTAAAAAAATTGGAACTTTGACCTCCAATTACTACGTAACTAGAAAAAAAATATATATTTCTTAACCAAATCAGAACAAAAGTTGATGATTAGAGCCTCCTGAAAAAGCCTGTATTAGGAGACAAAAGAACAGAATACAGGTACATTACATTACATTTTTACATTATTCACTTGATTGTGTATGGGGATGGGGGGGGGGTTTGTGTGTGTTTTGTGCGTGTGTGTGCATGTGAGTGTGTATCTAGAGAGAAATGGGTGAATACAGTGTGTTGTAGGAGCGCCTCAGTCTCATCGTAACTCGTGAGTAAATGGTTTTATAAAATTTGTTACCATTTTTTACATTCATGTAGTTTTTTAGTGTATAATAATATGTATATCTCCTTGTTTACCCTATTCTATAGCTGAGCAGAACGTTTGTTATATTGTATAGCAGCGAATTTTGATTTAGAATGTGGAATTTGAGCTATTATGTCTTGCGGTCTCCTTGATAGTATGTTTGCATTATAAGGAAGTGTCATGTTTTTTTAAGCACTGTGTAAGAGATGTATAGTTTTCGTACAGACAGCAGGTCACTCATCTGGTGTAGACTAAGGGGCCGTCTCCACGAGCGAGAGAATCGCGGCGATTTGACGTATTTCTATAGGAAAATATCGCTGCGATTCTCTCGCACGTGGAGACGCCCCTTACAGTTGGGTATCTTATCTTTTTGATGTACATGATTTTTGTAAGTGCTTGTTGTGGTCGTTCCACATCAATAAGTCTAGTCTTTGCCGCACCGTCCCATATGGGGATACAGTAAACTATTACAGAAGATTCCCAGGTATGCTGCAGAACAAGAAAATGATCGAAATGACGAGGAGAATCAGTGAAGTTTTTACACCCTTTACATGTTCTATGGTGTTATAGTTGAAACTGTAAATGAGTAAAAACCGTTACTGTAAAAAAGAGTTTACGGGTCACCTTAATTTAACTATGAAAACCCAACAAGCTTAGAACTAAATCGATCTTCAAAGTTTTGTTATAACATGTTGTAATCGTTGAAGGCAATTTTAACCCTTTGCAGCTTTAACTGTGACATTATGACATGTACTACCTACGTGGAATAACTACGTACAAATGACAAAGATATTCCTTCTTGGAATCCAGACTGGATGTCAAGCTTAATATTAATCCGATCTGCTTCAAAGGTTGCAGAAACTTCAACCTTCATACGTACCAGCTAATTGGGTGGAGTTCAGTTTTCATCTGAACAGTCTATTATGAATATTGTCATCTACCTACAATAAACGGAGAGTAGTGAAAGTGAACGCAAACTTTTTTACCTAGTAATCAGTACTACCTACTATAATCTTGCCCCTCTAGTGTGGAAAATAATTAGTTCGTCGTGATCATCATCACATTTCAATCGAAAAACGTCCACTGCTGGACATAGGCCTCCTCCAATGGTCGCCACATTGACCGGTCCCATGCAACTCGCATAATATTTAGCTATTGAAATAAATATCTGCTGCTCCATACACATATTGACTGTGCACTTTATAATTGTTTTATTTTTAAACATTCTATTTCTTTTAGAACTGAAACCTTCAATATCCGAAACCGTGCTTGCATTAAGCAATAAGACTGACGACTTTTCAGCTCAATAAGGCCCATCGTCTGTGATGCATAATTATTTCTTCATCACTGCTCTCAAAACGGTGAAGGAAAAAGTCGTGACAAAATGCCCATGTCCTTTTTTTTGCTTTATTTATTTACGGGGATTTTCCAACCAAAAATTTCGAAGACGAACTTCTACCAATTCGCAGTAGGCTCGCGTGGTGGATTATAGCCCATTCCCTACCACAGAGAGCAAGTGGGAACATCAGTAGGCTGATGATGATTTGTCGAAGGCGAGAGAAAACCAAAACAAGGAAGACGTTTTATATTTGCTTTACCTACTTGCAAGAGAGATGCTCGTCGATTTAAGAGGCCTGCGGAGCCTGCGAAGTTCATACAAACGTAATACCGAAATAGTTTGTAAATTAAACATATCCTTAAGGTAGTGTGTATTTGTTTCGATTGAATTACAAAATGTATAGGTTCCCAAACACATATTTTGAATGTAGACTGATTTAAACAAGAGTTATGAGAAAAATATTTTTTCTATAGAAATTTTAAATTCCTCATATCTCGTCTTTACATCACTCTCCTTTCAAAATATTTATTTGGAAACATATTCTGTAATCCAATCGAAATATAAACACACTACCTTAAGAATATGTTTCATTTTCATATTATTTTGGTATTACGTTTGTATGAAACCGCATGATCCGCCGGTCCCTTAAGACGAAGGCCTTCCCCCTTTACATTTTAGATACCCCCGATATTCTGTTAAAATTTATTACCAAGGCTCGTCCTGAGAGCTTCGGCGCTCGAAATGGAATACCAAATAGCGCTGCTGTCATAGCAAACACTGTTGATAGGTGGGCTCCTTGCTTGTCTAAGACGTTGTGTGCTGTCTAAAGTTCAATTAATGGATACGGGTATTGTTCAAGATATTAATTGATGAAAAGGGCTAAGATACATAGATAGACATATTTCGTAACAGGTCTTTAGTTTTTGCCTACTCTAGTATAGATAATTTTGTCATACACGGTGCAATTCAAACTATTTCAACTTGTAAAAATTAGGTCACTTGGTTTTCCGAGACAAGTTTTCTATTTTTACTGTTATTTTTTCCCATTTGTATAAGCATAATATTCTCCTTTTCGAATTGAATACTAGACTAGACTTGACATTCCAGTCCTTCGAGCCGGATACGAACCAGAATCTTTTGAAATACAAAAAAATAGGTAAGTTAAGGTATTTCTTTATAAACATCCCTTTCAATATATTTTGCAATATCACACTATTTTTCACATAGATACATCGGTCATAGCTACTTACTACGCTTAGGCATATCTCACCCCAATAGCCTTCCTTAGGCCTGTATTAAGATGTTTATTCAGATAGCCAATCGGTCACAATAATTTCAAAATCATTGCTCCACAAATATTTTCGAACAAATAGCCAAAAATTTAAAGCACAAAGTAACAAGCATGATTACTGTCCAACAATACAAAGGAAATCCCGAAATATTTAAATGCAACGAACAAAGATACAAATAACATTTCCCCTTGAAATTCCATTGTTACACTCCTCATGACAGCTAGTGAGGAACACTTGGAAACTTGCCAAACGAATTTGAAACTTATGTCACTGTAATAAAAGTCTCACACAATTCACTTGGCACAGTCTCAGGTGTTTGCCCCAAGCAAGAATTGAAGAATTATTTCTGAGCACCTTTTTCGAATACAGAAACGTATTTTATTTAATAAACGGTTTTTCAGTGTGAGCTTCTTTGTGATAGGGTGATGATTAACTAAGGTGTATTTTTAATGAACTCGTTGGACTATCGATTTCATTAACTGCTTACTATATTTATCTTTCGAGAAGCTCGTGACTAAATACTAATCACCCGCTCGGTTCGATCTTTAGGTTAAGCCGCGCTTACCTGGGTTGGTCTGTGGATGGTTGGCCACCCCCCACTTCATACCGAGTTTCCCGGCCGTCATTTGTAGATCTTTGATACACAGTTGTTAAAGGTGGCCTAAAAAGTCTGACAACCAGTTTTACCAAGTGATATCGTATTACCCAGTACTAACTGGGTTGAGGAGGTCGGATAAGCACTCGCTCCAAGTGAAATTCAGCTCCATCTGGTTAGACAGGAAGACGACCCCAACATAGATGAGAGAAGGCTAGATAGATGATGATTATCAGGTTTATCTTTTACCGGTGTCAGGGAGACATGCTGTCACTCGATGCTTTGAAAGCTTATAAGTAGAAGCATTTTAATTTTCTAAAATTATTGTGTACTTTTTAGCAGATTCAGTTTGTAAGCCGTCGAATCATCTTGACGTAAATAAAATTCTGCTCACAAAAATGTAAAAAAGAGAGAAAGATTTAATTCTAGGTCATCGTTAATTATAAAATGAAGTGTCGAAGTATCAATTTTACATGTTCTTATACACTTGTCCGACACTCGAGTTTGTTTTGTGAAATAAATCTTCAAAAGCTTCTGGAGAGGAATCTTTAAAACGGTGCACTTGAAAGTACTTACTTTTATTACAATTTATACTTAATTTGAGATTATATTCTCGACAGTTAAAAATAGGTACAGCATGTACTTTTTAGACCTTCACGGTTTCTCACTACACTTAAAACACTTACGGGATTATATCCGTGATTTTCTTTGGTTTAAACTATCAAATACGTGGAATCCAGTGATAAACAAAATTAAAAACTAACATGCGTCTCCATTATAAAGTAGAACCGGGTGAAACTGTGGGTGCGTTCAGTCGTGAGTTACAATCGAGTTCTAGTAGTGAGCGTAATAAAATACTAAGAAAAGGTAGACAGATATTTCTGCTCATAATTAATAACTTTCGTCCCACCCTCTTCAGTATTCTCGCGATCATGATGCTTGCAACAGCATCGAGAAATATCGGGTGCTCGTAGAAACCAAAGAAAATCACGGATATAATCCTACTTTCAAGTGCAGCAGGTACTTGGTCTACCATAGTAAGTATGGGACATAGAGAATAAAAAAGCAGCTTAAAATAAGCATCTTGCTTAAGTGTGATCAATGTGTAATAATATTTGAGACCGGTAGTTTAACCAAAAGTAATTTTACTTAAGCTTTTTCAAATTGCGATTTGTGGCATCTTTTGTAGATACTGCGTATTTTAGCTACAGTCATAAAGACATATCGTGCATTATTTGAGCATATTTCCTTACTGTAACTACATTATTATTATTTTTTTTTTGCAGAAATGAAATCGACATAAAAAGAAAACTAACTTTAGCTTCAGAAACCGGTGATAAAAACACCAAATCAATCAAACGAAGGTGACCGTGGCTGAAGGTTTTGGACCGGCCGGCTCTTTGGAATATAAAAAATAGCAATCGAATTGAGTCGGCACTCCTCCTTTTTGAAGTCGGTTAAAAATGAAAAAAAAGAAGCACCTAGAAACCTTGACCTAAGCGGAAGAAAATAGAACGTTCGTTTTCAAGTAGCTAAGATACAAATAAAAAAACAACCGTAAAGTACCGTTCGCCCTTCCAGCCAAATATGTGTAAATTAAAAATATACACATATTTTGCAGTGCTTATTTTATTTGCCATTTTGATTTCATTTTTCGAGCGTTTATGGATTTGATTATAATCCTGTTTCTAGTCATAATTACATCAAGATGGGTATCTAAAATAAGAGAGAAAAACGATTTATTATATAAATAATTTATTAATAACGTTTAACATAGGTATACATAGTAAACAAAACATCCTGTTACACTGCTAATATAGTTAATTAAGTTGGTTTTTCGTTTATAATTACAGCGATACTAGATACAACAGGTTTTAAATAAAATATCAGTTTTTATTCCTTTCTGTGTTAGAGAGCTATTTATTGCTATTTTATTTCAATTTTTATTATTGTTTAATCATCACCAACTTTTCGTTAATATCTTTTTATAGTAACAATTTTGTCCTGATTATTTTAAAATAACTATTTTATTATTGAGTTCTAACATCTTTTTTCTATCGTTTTAAAATTACATAGAATATATTTACAACAATAAGTGGGAAATATATTGTTTTATATTTATTACTTTTTGTTTTCTATAGTTTGTATATACTGTGGCGTTACACTGTACAGAACTACAAACATTAATTGAATAATAATAATTACATGTTTTTTTTATTTAGTTTTATTAAGAAATATTTAAAAGTATAATTAATATGTTAATAAATGAACAAAGGATTAATAATACCAGCCTATTAATGTCCCAAGGCTGTGCAAAAAAAAATATGAAGTTGTTTTATAAAACTACAAATTAACATCTAGGTATGCACTATGCTATCATCATCATCATCCACAGACCGAACTCACCCACTGCTGGGAATAGGCCTCTCTTTTCTTGTGCTAATCTCCACTACCTATGCTATACATGGACTTAAATGAAATACACATCCTTAATTATTAATAATAACTCATATATTACCAAATTTGTTATTATTTCAGCGGCGAGACAATCCTAAAATATGCATACTTACTATTCATCAACAAAATGATTTTATATTGCATGGCGTGTATCTAAAATTTTGTAACGGCTTTAAAAAGTACTACAGCACTATGTATGACTTGGATGATGAACTTAACAGCGAAACCCTATCTAATTTCTACATCGCGCAAGCAAAGTTATCCGCGACTTAAGCTGGAAACACACTTACGTGTCGGGGTGTGGCGTGGCGCTTGCTGTCGTGACGGTGACTGTACACACTATTTGCATTATTTCTGAATAGTACATATCGAACCTTCTTCAAAATTCACTAGCAAGATTTAACTAAGGAAAGTTGATTGTGTCCGCTCGCGCCACGAGCCACGCGGTGTAGAAACGCATTAATTTGCATGTTGTGTCGTGTCGCGCCATAACCCCCACCACCGCTCTGGCGCAATCGGTGGCGAGCACGACACGATTTACAAATATGTCTCTAACCATACTAAATGTATGAAAACAATATACTTCTGGCGCGCCACGCCACGCCCCGACACGTAAGTGTGTTTTCGGAATTAAGAGTATATAGATGAACCCGATAACAACTGTCGAGCAGCAGCATAGGTACCAGACATAACACCCGTCTGGTCGGAGGATTCTCCAATTCGAAGAACAGGGTGTACAGTTCCTCATACCCCCAAATATTTATAATTCACTTTCGATTCGTAATACCTACTTTCTTTTTAAAACTAAAAACATTCGTGTTCCCTCTATTTTCATTTGGTACAATTAGAAAATCATGAATTTTAATATTGAACTAAGATCTCCTAGCGCCCGGTGAACAACAGATTTAGGCGGCCATCTTGTTTTTTAAATACAATTTTAAGAAAACAAGTTCACAGCATTATCACTCAAGCGCCAAAAAATCCTTGTAGCACTATACAATTGCAAGCTTTGAGAATAAAAACTTCATTATTGTGTAAAGTTAGGGCAGCTCCCAATTCATTTCATCATCGTATCGTTGCTTCACTGTCAGAGGCTGGAAGACTGGTATTTTTGCGATCAACCCTGCAAAATAAATACGAATTATTTTAATCTGTGCGCAGTTTGGTGGGGATTTGCGACCGGTTGATGGTAATAGGCTTCCCCCTATGTCATGGGACATAGGCATTTGGGTGTACAATTAGGTACACCCCTGCTTAACCATTCGGGAATTACAAGAGTGATGTTTTGTTATATTATGTTTAATCTATAAAGAATATTGTGCGTGACTTGGGTATTCTTATTTCGACGACCCGAATGGCGTAGAGGTTTTGAGGCTGCCTTACGTTCTTATAATCCTGGGTTCGAATCCCAGTAGAAGCAAACGTTTGTCTGATGAGCATGGACATTTGTTTCCGAGTCATGGATGTTTATATTATGCTTAATAAGTACATATTTACAAACAAAAAAGTATATAAAGGGTGTAAAACACCTCTTCACGAAGCCGAAAGGCACGTGTTCTCCCCATCATTGCGATCATTTTTTTGTTCTACACCATACCTGGGAACCTTCTGGTTACGGAGATATGGGGGGGAAATTTACAAATTTTTGACAAGTTTTTTTTTTAAATACAAGTTTATTTTGTAAGATTTTGACGCCTCCACGACCCCCGTACTATTCAATCCATCCATCAGCACAATGTTTTAAGTGCGGTACATTGAGTTCTACCAAAAAACATAATTTATAACCTCAAAAAAAAAAGTTGATTCCCAGCAATATTTTTTGCGTAAAGTAACTTAGTTTGATGTACAGAATGCTTGGTTAGCGGCTTTGTGATGAGGTGGTTTACACCCTGTATGTAGTTTATCAACTATCTGGTGTCCACGACACAAGCCTTGCTGTGTGGCACTAGGTGGCGCTGTGTGTTAGTGCCCAGCCGTGTCATGTTCATTTTTTTCTCTATAATTGTGAAGAAAAGAGAAAAGTAAACGTAGTTTACTCGTAATACGCACTCAAACAAACAAGCGTTGATTCTGTTGCGCACAAACTAAACAGAATTTAGGCTATTGCTATCTTTTTCCCTATAATAAAACGAGAAAGAGACGGACGTAATATAGAGTTGTCATATTTAATTGGAACTAATATTTCCATATTTATGAAGGGTCCACGTAAAAAACTGTCGACTAAAAACACGATGAAGCGCAAGGCATAAACTAGTTTGACATCTCTAACTTACTTCGTAGCTATAGCCGTCCTTTTCTCGCACTGCCTTTTAGTAAAAGATAGCAATAGCCTAAATTAAGTTTAGTTTGTGCACAACAGAATCGACACCACTATCTAATTTTCTCCATATCACAATAGCCAAAACCCAACTCTTCTAGAAATCATTGTAAATGGGTTTACTACAATTAATAAATGAATAAATTGAATGAAGGGTAAATCCGTGAAAGTGGATTTTCTAATTCACCCCTTGAGTAAAACCCAAGCCACTGATATCGAAGGTTTAGGAAAGCGGTAGTAAGTACCTACCTAAGGTTATTAGTAGGGCTGCCTCGATACGCTTTTTTGCCGATACGATACCGATACCGATACGCTTATAGAATTAAAAAAAGAAGTTAGAATAAATAAAACACAACTAATTAATAGTTTTAGTAATCAAAATTAACATTTCTAAGATTTTTATTTAAAAAACAAAGTATTCTTAAGTTTTGCGGGCAAAGGCGATTTCACAAGTCTGTTTGAGTAAGACCTGCGTGGAAAATAGTCTCTCAGATGCGACAGAACTCTTTTGGAAACTAAAGTACTTCTGTGCCATTTTTTTCAAGTTTGGGTATAAGCTGCCATTTTTAAAGTGCGAAATTTGAAAAGTATCGTTGAATCTGCTATAAAAATATCGCTGATACCGATATATCGGCAAACCCGAAGTATCGCCGACATATCAGAATCGGTATCGGATGGATCCCTAGTTAATAGGGACCTCTTCCACTGGTATAATTTTACGATAGTTCCACATTCACACTCTATAAGATTAAAACCAATAAAATAAAGGAATTTCACAGATGTGATGTGTATTCATATTTATTTCTATTCATTGTAAAAAAAAAAAAAAATTTTATCGTGTGGTTAATGCCAAACCTGGTGTCAGAGTTTCATGCGGCCCTGGGCCTCTGACTTGGCTTAACTTGCCGTCGAGAAATATCTCTGGTTTCTACACTATGTTTTCCTTGACCGCAACTAGTGATAATAAAAATACAGGGGGTGTAAACTACCTCATCACGAAGCCGTCAACCAAGCATTCTGTAGGTACATCAAACAAAGTATCTTTATGCAAAAGTTATTGGTGCAAAACGACTATTTTTTTGGGGTGAATCATGTTTTGTGGTATAACTCAATGTTACGCACTCAAAACATTGTGCTGATGGATGGATCGAATGGTACGGGGTTTGTGAGGGTATTTAAAGTAAAAAACTTCCAATGAAAACTTGTATAAAAAAAAAAAACAAAAGCTAATAGTTGTAACTTTGAACCCCAATATCTCTGTAACTACAAGGTTCCCAAATATGGTGTAGAACAAAACAATGATCGGAATAATAAGGAGAACAAGTGCCTTTCGGCTTCGTTAAGAGGTGTTTTACACCCTTTACAATACGCACATGAATCCCTAAAATCAGAGGTGTGTACCTTGGGTTAAATTCGAACTCGAGACCAATGACTTGGCAGTCCAAAAGTTACACCATTAACAAATCAGTCACGCAGTATCGCTGCTTATCATCATCTTTAACAGCACATAATGATATAAGCCCCCTTTAACACGCACTCATAATTGTAAAAAACACTTCGTAAATACAAGTGGTACTAGCATCCGTATACATGTTACAGTAAAATTGTGAAACCCGTTATATTGTAATCTACCTAGCGAGTTTGGAAACTCTCGGAAGATTGTCAACTGAACATACTGCTTACAATTTAACGCGATGGATTGTAAGCTGTCGAAGTGAAACCGTAAAAATGTGAAATGCATGTGACGGAAGTACCCTCGCGCGCTGTGGTGGTGGAGGATGGATGGGAAGTCCCTCTTGCCCCTTGGTACCACTCCCATAAAAAGGTAAAACAACATTTCTGAGAAAAAACGCTTCATGTAAACTAACCTCAAAACACTTTATATTCGCCTATAAAGCGTCGTCGACAGAGCCCTATTTCTGTCTGCCGAAATATAATGCCTTATATTGTAAGCAGTATGTTCAGTTGACAATATTTCGAAAGTTTACAATCTCTCTAGATAGATTACACTCTAACGGGTTTTACAATTTTACGGTGACATATACACCAGATGCATCCATGATATTTCAGCGTTCGGGTTTTAATCAAACTGATTTGTTAATCAAACGATTCGTTGGGATAAAATAAATCCGTTCCCCGGACGGCGCGCGGCGTGTACGAATTGTATTAAATTTTAACAAGCTTTTATTCGGTCCAGTTGTGGGTAATTGTGAAATTAGGGATTGTTGTACAATGAAAAGGTGTGTTGAACCATTTTCTAGGGTAGACCTTTTTCAGTCTGGCAGGTAATCGCCTTTTCACATAAACTTATTGGATTAATTTATTGCTAGCTTTAGACCGCAGCCTTACCCGTATTTAGGTCGGAAAATATCCCACGGGGACGTACTTACAGAACAAAAAGTACCTATTGTATGGCCCTAATTGACGTTTTACTCTAACCGTGTGCCAATTTCCATTCAAATCTGTTCATATGTTCAAATGTAACGAACAGACAGACAATATTTCTTTTGCAACGATAATGTAAGTATCCAGGATGATTCAAAAACATACAATTTTAAGAATATAGATTGTAAAATAATCTTCTGTAATATCACACTGATCCGGCTATGTAAAATTAATATTTGAAGTAGAATTTACGAAATGTTTTGTTAGTACCTTTAATAAAATTACAATAAATTACTTTGTCGCCTGACAGAACACAGCTTAAATCGATTACGTTTTAAACATAAGAGGATAACGGCTTATTCAAGTTAAGTACTTTGTACTTTTCCACCGCTGTTCACATTATAGAATCATATTTCGTCGGAAAATTATGTTGAGCTTTGCATCTCTTTATACCTTTGCTCTCTCAGGAAAGTATTCGCTTTTGATTCGGTTCTAAGCGGAATCGGAAAACCATACAATCATTGATTGTTGTTCTGAATTTTGAACCTTTGCCATGATGAAATAAGTACGAAAATAAAGTTGCAATCTTTGTTGCGCGAAAAATTTGCTTTTGAATGTTGCTAAGATAAAATGCTTTTACCTGTCTCAGACATCCTAACCCCAATCCTAACGTTCCTTCCTAACTAATATTATAAATGCGAAAATATTACGGTTTCCCTTTGTTAGATTATAATCTGCCGAAAAATAATGCGTCATTATTGTAAGCAGTATGTTTGTATGGCAATCTTTCGAGAGTTTACAATCTCGCTAAATAGATTACAATCTAATAACGGGTTTTACAATTCAGTTCGGTTTAGGCGTGAAAAGGTAACAAACAAAAGTTACTTCCGCATTTATAATATTAGTAAGAAAGGAACGTTAAGCCTCGTACGCAGGGTAAACATTTGTTTAGCAACATGGTTGCATGAACATGTCAAATTGCTGTCAACATATTGCGGGCAACACTTGTGTTGCGGAATTGATCACGCCATGATGCAAAGAAAACATCAGTTTATCAACAAATGTTAATGCGTGTGGACATCTTTGCAACTGTTTTTATACATGACGGTAGTGTGGAGCAACGATAAAATACTTAAATACTGCCTCGGGTAACATTTTAACGCAGACTGATGGCGTGTGTGGAGAACCCATATTGATTTAAACAATGTTTCCAGCAGCATTCTCGCCGTTCATCAACAATATTGATCAACTGTTGCTAAACAAATGTTTTCCAAGAATATTTTTTTTTATATCTCTGGACATTACCACACAGCGCCACCTAGTGCCACACTAAACAAAGCTTGGACACGTCGTCGTGGACACTAGAATTGATGTACTACATATATACTTTTTTTGTTTGTAAATACATACTTATTATACATATAAACATACATGACTCGGAAACAAATGTCCATTCTCATCACACAAACATTTGCTCCTACCGGGATTCGAACCCAGGACCCTAAGAACGTAAGGCAGCGTCACTACCACTACGTCATTCGGGTCGTCAAACATAACACGGGGCTTTAAGATTGGGGTTAGGATGTCTGAGACAGGTAAAGGGCACAGCAACATTCAAAAGCAAATTTTTTGAGCAACAAAGATTACAACTCTAGTTTCGGACTTGATTTCATCATGGTAAAGGTTCAAAATAAATTCTATTCAAAACAACATTCAATGTCTGGTTTTCTAATTACGCTTAAAACCGAATATTTTCCTGAGAGAGCAAGGGCATAAGAAGATGCAAAGCTTAACTTAATTTTGCAATCTAACGGTTTTTATAATGTGAGGCTGACATACCTACAGGATGTAAACCACCTCATCACGAAGCCGTCAACCAAGCATTCCGCACATGAAACTAAGTAACTTTACGCAAAAAAAATATTGCTGGGAATAGATTTGTTTTGGGGTGAAAATTCATGTTTTGTGGTAAAATTCAATATAACGCAGTCAAAACATTATGCTTATAGATGAAAATAGTACGGGGGTCATGGATGTGTTTAAAGTAAAATAATTACATTAAAAACTTGTATTTAAAAAAAACTTGTTGAAAAGTTTGACCCCCAATATCTCCGTAACGCGATACCTGGGAACCTTCTAGGTTCCCAGGTATCGCGTGAAATAAAAAAAGATCGCAATGACGGGGAAAAACAAGAACCTTTCGGCTTCGTTAGGAAGTTTTTTACACCCTTAATATACAACATTATTTTTTGTTTATACTAAACCCGAAAAGGGGTCATTGTACTCATCATTTTGAACAACTTTTTCTATGGGACGAACCTTGAAATCGCAAAAAAAAAATCAGCTGTTCCCTACATTTATGTTCGCATAACTCGTCAAAATGTAGGGAACCGCTGTTTTTTTTTTCGCGATTTCAAGGTTCGTCCCATAGAAAAAGTTGTTCAAAATGATGAGTACAATGACCCCTTTTCGGGTTTAGTATAAACAAAAAATAATGTTGTATATGTACGTTGTCAAGTGTCCAGAAGCGTACATAAGGTACCTTTTATTCTGATAAAAAATACTGTTCCCTAGGTAAACCACAATAACGTTCATAGATGGTGGCACGTGACATTCGAATCATGTTTGAATTATATTAGTAACTATAGCCGATGCCCGCCGATAAACCTTCCTCTCGAATCATCTATTAAAAAACCCGCATCGAAATACGTTGCGTAGTTTTAAAGATCTACGCATACATAGGTGACACGGCGGTAGACTTTGTTTTATAAGTAGTGAAGAGATTCTAGTAGTGTTAAGATTTTTTTTTCGTTCTGATTGTCGAATTCTAAACTACTCGTAACACGAGAAAAGTCGCGGGGAAAGGCTAATTTTATATAGCAAAAGTCAAATACAGAAATATAAGAAAACCGCTATAACAACGAACAACTCACGCACATAAGTAGATTTCTCATTATTTTGTACGCCATGATAACAACAGACATAGACAATGTAGTTAAAGAAATCTTTTGACAAAAACCCTTTAGATGGATTAAGGGGCACATACCAGATATGAGGCCAGCTCCAATCCCCACAACCAATGTAGTAGCTAATGCTGCCAATTGATACAACGCCTGCGTCTCCATGGATCTCGCACCCTGTACATGAATAACACATTAAAAGTCATTCACAGGATCCGCATTACCTCAGCTCATCGACTAGTCATCAACCAGGGCCTCAATTCTGCTATTACAATAGTGCCAGAATAGTCGATCATTGATTTCATAATGGTCAAAATCAGTCGAGTCTTGACAAGTTTGCTAATCTACTAATATAATCCCGTCATTATGACTTATCAATGAATTACTGACACTCCATTGAAAGAAATGTCATAGAATGGTAATCTCGTACATGAAATCTGGCATGAATAAATGTTCGCATTTAGTAGTAGAGTTCGAAAAGCATTTGAACTAAGGGTTTTATAACAATGGCAATATGACAATGCCATTAAAACAAAATTTTATTACGAGACCATTGCCGACCAATGATCGACCATTGTGAATTTAGCAGATTGCGAACTTTAAGCAAAATGGCAATGGGATGGGAATGGAATCGTGTTGGAGTGACGAATTTATTGAAATAGCAGAATTAGGCCCCAGGTAAGCACGCAAGCGGATTGGCTCAACATCGCCGAAGAGACGCCGGGGAAATGCTGGTTGATGACCTACTTATAGGCTTGGTAAGACAGGCACGGCTACGAGAAGTCAATAAAGCAAACGTGGTCGCTCCTCCATAAACTAGATGACTGCTGTTTACCTGTGATCTCGAGCCTAGGTGATGTCCTTTTTTTTTTCGTATGGGAAATCATCAAATGACTTCTGGCGGAGCGGGAGGGGGTTTGTCAGACTCTTACTGACTAAAACCCATCCATGTTCCTTCCTCGCCCTTTATGTTCCGGGGCCGCGGTATCTCTTTCAAACAGGCCCGCAACCCCGGCAGAGGTGATGTCCTTACGATACTAACTTATAAGTGTGCATCATGTATTTGTTATTTCTCTTGCCCTTTATCACCATTATCACCTGTGAATACTCCCACTGCTGGGACACAGGCCTCTTCTCTATGAGAGGGAATGGGCTATAATCTACCACGCGACATGCCGGTTTCCTCTTTCCCTACTTTTCTGTAAACTGTCATCTCATTCGTCACTTCTTTTCAAGCCATAGCATCCACCCTAGAGTTACATGTAAAAAAGTTTTATCCAAACAAATGTTATAAGAAGAGGAAAGAACTACTCAAACGATTTTAAAAACTATTTCACCTAAAGCTAAAACTATTAATTATCATGAAAATTTGCCGAACTATCACATTCTTGGGCGAAGTTCTACACTCGAGAGCAATGAATCCGGGTCACTTAAAGAATCTTAAAAATCTCGGAAACTAAAAATGCTAGGTTAATGCAATAAATTGTATTTAATAGACAATGTAATACTCCTTAAATGAAGGTATTAAAACTTCTTAGTTATTGTAAAGTTATATCATAAAAAATCAAATTTGAAAAAGGGCCACTTTCGAAGATGGAACTACGAAATTACAGCATTTGGTTTTGCTTTTGTTTGTAATCTGTCATATATGTGGGTACATAAACCATGTTGATAGTGCTCTATATTCATTATTCAAGCTGAAATTATGTCGCTTACGCCTGAAGAATGCACCAGAATACTTACAATGCTGGAAACCGGCCGGAGTCAGCGCGATACAGCCAGGACTGTCGGTGTGTCGCTGTCAACAGTACAAAGAGTTCTCCGACGTTACGAAGAAACTGGTTCTAACCTACGCAGACCAGGAACGGGCAGAACCAGGTGTAGCACAGCACGAGAAGACCGATACTTGGTGAACACCATGCTTCGAAATCGCTTTCTCACAGGAACTGAACTCACAAATCAGTTTCGACGCCTCGGAGGAAGTAACCCAAGTGCATGGACAGTAAGACGTCGGCTTGCTGAATCTAACTTAAAACCCCTTAGACCTGCAAACGGCCCTAAACTGGAGCGTGGGCATCGTATTTCAAGACTAAGATATGCCCAGAGCCACGTAAATTGGAGTATTGAAGATTGGTCAAAAGTTATGTTCTCCGACGAATCAAAATTTATGCTCTACAAGCACGATGGAAGACACAGAGTGTATCGAAGACCAGGGGAAAGATTCAAGCAAGCATGCATCGAAGAAAAAGTAGCCTACGGTGGTGGGTCTGTACTTGTGTGGGCCGGAATTTCTTCTGAAAGTCGCACAGAGCTGGTGATCATAGAAAACGGCTCTTTAACTAGCGTAAGATATGTGGAAGAAATCCTCAATGATCACGTTGGTCCATTTATGGTCAATTTAGGTGAGGATGCTATATTTATGCATGACAATGCCCGACCTCATACAGGTAGGATTGTGAATGACTACCTTCAAGAGATGAACATTACTCGTATGGAGTGGCCAGCGCGCAGCCCGGATATCAACCCGATCGAGCATGCTTGGGACGAGCTAGGCAGATGCGTAAAACAACGAAACCCTCCCCCAATCACGCTTCGTGAGCTCAAAATTGCTCTCACAGAGGAATGGGAGAATATTCCCCAAAATTGTATAAGGAACTTGGTGTACAGCATGCCAAACCGCGTAAACGCAGTAATGGAAGCACGAGGAGGCAATACGAAGTATTAAAATTCAAGAAAATCGTAATAAAGTTCAAAAATTTCATGTTTCCTATTTTTGTTTTAAGGAGAGATCAGCAGTTTTTTTCTTTATGTAATTTTGTGTTAATAAAATGTATGGTGACTCATATTTTTTTTACTTTCATTTAAGGAGTATTACATAGTCTATTAAATACAATTTATTGCATTAACCTATCATTTTTAGTTTCCGAGATTTTTAACATTCTTTAAGTGACCCGGATTCATTGCTCTCGAGTGTAGTTCAAGTATAAAAAATAAAGCATGAAGTCATTGTATACGTACATCGTCTGCTGCGGTACCAGGATAGATAGCTACCATCTCAGCGCCGTACACATCAGATTTAGCCAGAGCTGCAAACAGCACAGAGAGAAGACCGGAGTAAACACCGGGCATGCCGTGAAGATTGTTTACACCACACGTGTCTTGGATACCGAGTTTTTCCAATGTTGGCTGTAAAATAAAAAATAACGCTATAATAATTATACTATAAACACTGTTTTAGGCTTTCACGGTTTAAAATTAAACTTATATTGTCACTTACGGGATATCTTCCGTGATTATTTGTTATGTTGAGCTCCCGATATTTCGACGCTGTTGCAAGCGCCATGATCGCGGGTTGACTGGAGTATGCGGGTAAGAGGGAAGACAGATTTTTCTGCTCGTAACAATTTAATTTCCATCCACCCGCATACTCCAGTCAACCCGCGATCATGGCGCTTGCAACAGCGTCGAAATATCGGGAGCTCAACATAACAAATAATCACGGAAGATATCCCGTAAGTGACAATATAAGTTTAATTATACTATAACCTACGTGTCATACTGTTGTGCCTGTGATCCCCAAAGTGTTAGGCAGAGGTGCACACACCCACATTTTCGCCAGTAATGGCTACGCCTAACGTAATAAGGGCGTCTCTATTGTCATCAATAGGGTAGATGACGAAGTGCGTCGTAGTCCGTCAGATGTATTTTCAAAAATATTTGATACTATTTTTTTCTTTTATTACGTAAACTAAAATTGACGAAGATACGACGCATTTAAAAATTCTCAATACGACACGCCGTAGGTGTAATTTTAGTGCGTTCTGACGCCACGAGCCCCACTACTGAGTTTTGATGCGTTTTACCTTTGTCAATATTCGTTGTTTAACAAAAACAAAATACGTGTCTATTATTTTCCAATGCTCTAACTGACGGACTAAATAGATTTGCAGTTTATCGGTGGTGGAAACTAACACGTCACGACTGCAATCTCTGATGGGTTAGGCAGAACAACAACATCAAACACAATCCCAAACTAAATACCTGTACAGCAAAATAAATTTCTTGGAAACAGACATTCAGTAAGTGAAATCGCAAGCAGGCAAGCTGCCAAAATATATAAAACACAGGTAAAACTAAAATAAACTGTCCGATAGCTCAACAAAAGTTTCTAAATACTTAAACTAGTTACTGTCCATAGATATCGGCTATCCTGAGGGACTTTCAGATTTCAAACGAAGTTTCGTACAAAAATATTATCTACTCGAACACTTGGACATTTTCGCAAAAGTTCTCTCTAATTTCGTCTCTAGATAGTCAAAACTTTGTTCTTTTATAGTCCTAAAGACATTTTGCGGGAATGTAGGCGGTTATATTGGTTAAAATTACCAGATTATTTTGGACCAGACAGAATATTTTGTTGAGAAACTTGGTCTATAGCACACTAAGTGAGTAGGGTGTTCTTTTTTTGTATGTTACAACATAGGTTTTCAGTGTAGGTGACATAACAATGCCAGATAAGACAAATCAAGTCACATTGGCCACAAACTTTATTACTCACTGAATGTACGACACAGTCGACCACCATGTCGGTGGCCTTGGGCTGGCCCAGCGAAACACGAAGGCTAAATTAAATCGCTTTTGATAAACTTTGGAACTTTATATATCATCCAATTATTGCGTAATTTGGAGGTTCCCAGAAATATCTACACTAATATTATAAAGAGGAAAACTTTGTTTGTTTGTTTGTTTGGTTGTAATGAATAGGCTTAAAAACTACTGGACCGTTTTTAAAAATTCTTCCACCATTCGAAAGCTACATTATCCACGAGTAACATAGGATATATTTTATCCCCGTACTCCCACGGGAACGGGAATTACGCGTGTGAAACCGCGTGACGTCCGCTAGTACTGTATAAAACCATTTTTTGCAATGACGACAAGGACCCGTGGCTTCGGCCTTGTTAAGTATTTTTTACTCTCATTTTTTAAGGACATTGTTGTCCAGATACTCACATTCAACATCTGTTCTCCGAAACGCAAATAAAAGCAGCTGATAGAAATCACTTCATGTACAATGTTGTCTACACCACCCACCCCACGCCAGTTTCATGTTCTGAATGTGGACCATGTCCAACTTGCCAACAACTGCTGGTGTTCCACGAGGGTATAAAAGCCTACTTACTCTCTTGCCACTTTTCTCTAAAGCTTCTAAGGAACAATTCTTGGTGAAGGAGTTCAGCTCGCCTCGCCAACGCAATCTGAGCCTGCCGTGATGTTGCTTGCCATTCAAAAGGACCCACGGTTGTGAGTTTTGTTCATGTGATACCGCAGATATTTCCGATCGTTGTTATTTAAAGTCACTGTAGTCATGATACTCACACTTAGGAACCTGTACCCAAAAACGGAGAGGAAAGCAGCACCCATGCCAATGGCTATCGCTACGCCAGGGCCAATGAACAAATTAGCCACGGCACCCACTCCCACACCACCAGCCAACGTCGAGTTCTGTATGTGGACCATGTCCAACTTGCCGGGTTTGTGGCTCAGTGCTGCGGAGAGTATGAAGGTTGTCACCTGATGGAAGACATAAGGGTTATGATTATCGTCATCAATGGGGAAGACAGTTAAAAGCTAATTGTAAATGGCGCCACCATAGCTGGTCTCAATCTGACCAATGAGGTCAAAGTATTTTAAAATATGAAATGACATTCCTTGATTTTCAACCAATGACGATGCTTGGAACCAGCTATGCTAGCGCCATTAGTTCCACAGTGTGGATCCCCATTAATTATACTTGCGTAAACTAAATGCATAATTTTTTATTTGCATATTCTGTTTTTTTTTAAAAGATAGTGCATATTTTAGCAATAATCGGGATATTTTGCATATTTGGGAATGTTTCCTTCAATTTATTTGCTTATATAATGGAAAAATGCAAAAAAAATACCTTAATACCAATTAGTTGAAGTAGATTGATTGGTTTGAAATTATATATTTTATTAATTTAATAGAAGGCTTCTATCGTACTACAAATAATACAAAATATAGGAACTGAAAACAATTTTCATTAAAAAAAAAATCTAGTCGCAAATAGGTCGAGTAAATTAAATTTACAAAATATTTTGTAACAGGTTAATTCAATTTATGTTGCAGATTTTCCCACTTTTGTTGAATATCTTGAGTATTTATTTCATGTTTGCATATAATCTGGTTTCTAGTCATCATCATCATTGTCTGCTACAAGACATAAGCCTTGGGTCCAAAAGTTACACCATTTGCCCAAATAACATATTTTTTAAAATAAATATCGCTGGACATTAACACACAGCGCCATCTAGTAACTGCTTTAACTTTGTTGTAATATAGTTCGACACTTAACAATGGCTTGATGGTTTAACCTGGGTCTAATTGACCCAGGTTAAACCATCAAGCAAGGTTAAGGAGAGTTACAACACTCTCTCATTAACACGAAATCCACTTGAGCTGATAAACAAGAGCTTATGTCCTATGCAATTAAAACAAAAACGACTAAATCTCGCTCCATTTGGTTCAGGCTCAACTTGATTCCAGTTCATCACCAACATCCACAGCCTAACTTCACCCACTGCTGAAGGTAAGCTTCTCTTTGTTTGTGCCAAGCTCCACGTTCTTGTGCCAGCCTCATCCAAGATGATCACCCTGCCCATCTCGCTGCCACTCAATCACAGCTTTACTCATATCACACTTAGATAATAAAAAACCATCTGACGCGGTTACTCAGTAATGTTTAAGCCTTAACAGCCTTAACGTTTAACTTTTAAAAGCGATATTGGAATGACAATCGTACCGCACATGCCGCTAGAGCCAAGTAGGTATTGGTGAATGCCCTTTGGTACTCAGCGGGACTTTCAGTCAGCGCAGAGTTGAAGAATGGCCAGTAGATCCATAGGAAGATTGAACCTGTGGTGAAAAATAATAATTTAGGGATTTACGTGCATTCTCTCGTTGGTCCCGATTTGTTCAAAGTTCGGTTCTAGACTGGTTCGGTTCCCAGGTTTGTTCAAAGTGTTGTTAAATTTTCCATCAGAGAATTCTCATTAGCAGAAAGTCAGGATGTGTGACCAGTTTATGGCAAAAGGCTTGCCTCTTATTACATGAGAGTTGAACATAAAGTGGTGCCATGCACCCATGTATTGTATGTACCTACACTTCTACCAATTCTCCCAGGATTACTAGCGAGGTATGATATTATTCAAAACGTTTTGAAATTGAAACATATTATGTGTAACAGAGAGATGAATTGACGTAACTCTTGATGAGGAAATGCTTTAAGTTTTGACACTACCAATATTTACTCAAAGGAAACATTACACTCAAAAAGTAAAACTGCATTCGAAACTTTTCAAAACGTCTCTTGTCCTAGCCGTGAATCGAATCGACACAAATGCAAAAATAAGGACATATTGTACTTCAATGACATCTTCGAAGAAGCATATCGCTTCAACAACCAACAAGGTTGAGGTTGGTTGGTTAAAGTTCTTTCACTCGAAACAACCTTTAATTAAAAGTTTTTCATTCTTGTATAATATAAATATTGTGAAATCTGCCCGTCAAACAACGAAATTATAGCTATTTTAACATCATAGGTATTCAAAACATATGAAACCAAAGGTTAATCCTTCATAAAAACAATCAAATCATAAAAAATCTGTATAAAAAACAAAATCAAAACAAAAAGCGAAGTAGTAAAGTACTCAGGAAGGTCTGCAAGCAAAGCTTCAGAAGCAATCGAGACGAATCTAGGTCATTCCGTCACTTCTAGGATAATGGAGCGAACCGAGGGGGCGAACATTTTCAATAATATTAAAAGACACTTTTACGTAAGCTGAGCGGGATAGGGAGCTGCATTAATAGCAGTTTAGAAAATTGACATGAATAAATCGAGCATAGTTTTCCTGCATGAGTGATAATTCACCAAAAGCGATTCGGAAATATATAATTCTACATTTCATTTTTGATGTGAAAACTTCTTTAATCGTGTTGAGCACTTTTTGAGTGAACAAAAATCATGGAACTCGCGTGATCGTCACCTAACGCATCGTAGCACTACGCCGTAGCGAATCGGCTACGACTTTTAACTTCTATCGGCAGTTCCCAAAGACTGCTCCGCTGGTTTTTTTTCTTTGTTTCTGTGGTTGACTTGGAAATCTATAAAAAGATTTCGAACCGAAGTTGGCCAGAATGAAGACAATTCCTGCAGAAGAGGTTCATGGACGGCTCAAACCTGAAGGGCGGATGCAACGTCATCCCACGGACAATAGCCTACCTTCCTCCTTGGCCTGCATGGGCCAACATCTGCGCACCTGATGATCAACTTAATGCATCAGTGAACGGGGTTCGCGTGACTGAGTGTTGGACTAAACACTGTTAAAGGGATTTGAACTTTTTGGCCGGATTTTCTTCTCACATGTTAGTTTTTCACGCAACTTCGTCTGCGTCACATAAGATCGAAAAACGAAAGGAAAAAAACGTCCCCGTTTTTGGACATTTTTCATTCCTGCTCTGCTCCGAATGATTGTAGCGTGATGTTATATAGCCTAAAGCCTTCCTCGATAAATGGACTAGCCAACACAATAAAAATTTCATTTCTTTTCAATTCGAGCCGGTAGTTCCTGAGATAAGCGCTTTCAACCAAACAAACAAACTCTTCTACTTCATAATATTAGTATAGATAGCTGGTATCAATACAAATTAGTTTTGTCTAAGACAAAATGTTGTAAAGTCGCGCATAATGGTCCACCTCAAGGACTAAGGTCTATGTTCACCGAGAAGATAACAGTCTGATTATCTAAACCAGCTGTCAATGTGACATATTCCCATACAAAAATGTGTTTTAAACAGCTGTTTTTAGATAATCGTCCGTTATCTTTTTGGTGAACATGGACCTAAGTGCAGAAACCTAAACCCCATGATAGATGATGTTCTAAAGTGTCACGTTTCCGACATATGAGCTATCAAAGCTAAAGTCCGTTCACTGATGGCATATTCAGCACAACTTTGATGTGATCAGACATGCATAAGACGTTAAAACTTGTTTGTATTGATGCCAGCTATCGATTGATATCGATAGCTGGCATCAATATAAACAAGTTTTGTATGAAACAAAACGTTCGAAAATCAAAATGGCGGAAAAAAGTCCGGCCAAGCTTCATACAAAACTTCTTCAACTTCTTCATACTAAAGAAGACGAACAACCCCTGAACAATGCGGCGACACCTAGAGTCCGGCTGAAGAGTCGTAATTGTAGAAACTTCCTTGAATCCACAAATACGGTAGATGAAACCATAAAACAATAATTCCAAGACACCAAATTAAAAAAAAACGATATTTTGGGCCTGCCATCTTCAATGAATTGCCAAAATATATTTTGGTTGCTTTTAAATCAATAAATAGTGTAGTTATTGAGTTGACCAAACGGTGACGTCATAGCGTGCTATTGCCATACAAAATCGATGAATGAACCGCGTTTTGACAGCTCTAAAGAAATATGTCAATGGATTGGTGTGTTATCTACTCCTTTCAGTAACTACAACAGCCCTAGTAAATCAAGATACAAGCTGAGGCTCCTCAATTATAGCTAGCCGTCCGGCCGTCTAACGACGACGACAGGCCGTGTCGACGGCGCGTTCGTGTTCCACGCGCGCCTCAAAGAGATGTCAGCAAAGGAGAGGGGCCTGCAAGGGCCGAAGCCTGCCGGGGTTGCGGGCCTGTTCGAAAGAGATACCGCGGCCCCGGAACGTAAAAGGCGAGGAAGGAACATGGATGGTTTTTAGTCAGTAAGAGTCTGACACTCCCTCCCGCTCCGCCCAGAGTGGGGGGGGTCATTTGATGATTTCCCATCCTTAAAAAAAAAAAAAAAAAGTCTCCTCAATTATCACGCTCCGACTGACAATGCTGAGCTTACAAAGAAGCTTTCAATTAGCTATCTACTGCCGCTTGGAAAACTCTAAAAAATAGGCTTGTTAACTGAAAAAATGTAATTAGTCCCTCTCTTAGATTATCAAAAAATATTTGACCCGTATTTTTTCATTTGTCACATAAACCAAAATTGATGAAGATACAACGCTTTTAAAATTCCCAATACGTCACTGTTTGGTATCATTCTTAGTGAGTTCTGACGTCACGAGCAGCACCCGCTCCCGAGTTTTGATGCGTTTTATCTTTGTCAATATTCGTTCATTCCATTATTTTCCAATACTCTAACTGACGGACTTAGAATAGATTTGCAATTTATTAATGGTGGAAACTAGCCTATTACGAAGCTATAAGGTGGGCCGCTACAGGTATAAATTAGTCCTATAATCTATCTGATGAAAGAAAGTCTGACAGCAGTACAAGTATTAGTCGCTCCGTGTAAAATACTGGTATTCAGTTGCGTTCTGTTAAACTGGAATCTGACTCCAAGATAGTTGGGAAAAAGCTAGACAGGTGATACCGGTGAGTTATAAACTTTGTGTACAAAAACGCGGCTACAAAAATGAAAAAATGTATGAAAAACGAAAAAAAAAACAAGAAGAAAAAAATGATAAATGTATGTGTGTATGATGATTTTTTAATTTATTTAGACGTAATGGAACTGTATAGCTTACTTACCAATCATAGCAGTTATATCAGAGATATAAGAGGGTCCATCAAGAGGCGGTGGAGTACCAGGGGGGAATGGAGGTTCAGGTTTCTTCAATCTTAAAGCAGTGCTCACTCCTAATCCGAAGTAGGCACCATACGTGTGAATACTGATGGAGCCACCTACGTCTGCGATCTGAAACCAAAGGCTTTTGATTTATTTTATCAATAGCCTATACCTGCTTTGCTCGAGTAATGAAAGACCTTTTTTTTAATTTTCTACAGGGTATTTTTGAGTCAAATTGTTTCCATATGAGGCCTTTAACCGTTGTGTCTATAGGAAAACATTTCAATATTTTTTCCCTTTCATTGAGGAAGTAAAACGATTTTCTAGCAGTATTAACAGGTTTTTTTTAAAATGCTACAATCGCAAACTAAAGTTTCCCCAAAGATTTCTCACAGGGTTTCGCTACCTAGTAACAATGTAACTCCGTACAGCAGAGCAAAACTAACCTTATATATTTCTTCGTTGACGTAAATGTTGACACAGCCGACTGCTACTTCTATGATAGATATGATAAGCAACTGTAAGCCACTCGTAAGCCCCAATAAAGCTCCGAACGTGATGAGAGTTGTCGCGGCCATTATATCAGCCTCTGTGAATAAAGTAGACATAATAATTAAAAATAATAACCAAAAAAAAATACCCCTTTTCATATGTTTTATAACAAAAGTAAGGTTTGTCTGTCTAATCGCAATGACTCATAAAATCCCACACAATTTATTTTTTTATTTTTTTTAAACTGGCAACTAATCCAATAACAACTGGCTCTACACTGCAGTTACTTTTTGTAGGACAACGTTCCCCAGTGTTATTAATTGTTAGTATATTAAGTTGCCGTGTTAGTATAATAAAATGTAAAGTAGGTAATCGCTTTTGAAAACAATCACTGAAACAGTAACAATTGATAACATTGTTGGGAGAATTTATAACCTCAGCATGCGGTGTGGATGCGCTATTATAAATCAATTGAAACATTCAATCGACGACGTCCGGTTCAATTAACTAGATAAGACAGATTACCTACTTTACTTCCCATCTAGAGCCTGCGGCATTACATTACTTTTAATACTAAAAAATTAGCAACACGTCAAACTAATTTTTGGAACCGAAGAGCAATGGGATTTGAATTTCTTTCAAAATACTTCAATACGTGATTGGATGTTTGGTACGCAATTAGCTGGATACTTAGCTCAGCTCGTAGACAAACTTAATGTTCAGTAATTACATTTAGGCTAATTAATTTAAACAATAATCTTGTAAAATCCTAAAGGTCAAGCTACTGAAAATCAACAACTGCCTAATTCAATTACGCTTCTACCAAAAGAAAATCCAGTTATACACAAAATGGTAATTGAATTTAAAACAATATCAAAACATTTTCAACGATGCTTTAAAAGCTTTCTTTTGTGAAAGAGAAAACAGAGGAAATTGGGCATTTAAAATTTAGCCTTTATTAAAATTGAAGGGAGTCCCACGTTATTGTAAAATAAGTACAGTTAGACGCACGTTGATGGCAACAAACCAGTATAAACTGACCTTTTACGGAAAGATCACGGATGCGATGGGTGGGCTGTGTGAAAGATGATCTGACTAAAACTGGGGATGACAAGTTGTGTGGTACTCAGTTCAATGTAATGCGGTTTAGTGAGGAAAATGTCGTAAGCAAAGTTTTGAGTACGAACGCGGGGACAGCCATAAGTGTACCAGAAGACTTAACAGACTGTGGATGAACTTTTTTTATGGGATAAGCCCGCCACACTATTCTCAAACCACTGTAACTCCTGATAGCCAGAATAAATAGTGGCAACCACCAGAAAAGCGCCGAGACAATGAAGCTCGACAAAATCAAAATCAAAGCATTTTATTTCAAGTAAGCCAATTACAGGCACTTTTGAATTGTCGAAACAGGCGAAAATTAAATGTAGTTACAGTCCCAGTCACAAGACATAAAAACTGTGAAAGTACTGTAGTGAGAAACTCCATGGACACTCTTTTAAATCAAATTATCATTACAAAATCTTGGTTACATTATTCATGTTGAGATGGTAAATTATGTGAGAACAATGTAGCAAGATGTGCACGTTAAAAGTGTCCATAGTAAAAACAAAATAATTCTCTTAAATAAGCCATGGCAACTGTGAGATGACCAGTCACAACTGACAGCGCCCGTTCATGAACATGACGCATGGATCAGCACCATTCAGCTTAACCATTTTGAAGGGAGCTAAATGGTCCGACACACGCGCCATCATCAGCGAGACATTTGAGTGAGCATGACATACTCTCAACCGCCAGGGCACATTCAAGTCATTTTTGGTGGATTTTACTGTCCAAGATAGTAAAATAATTTCCCCACCGAAACCGCAACGCAACCCCAGCCGTTTGATGCCACAACGAAATAAATCAGAAGAGTATAGCGGAGAAGTATGAAAAAAACAAATTTCCACTTCCCTCCCTTGGAGCAAAAAGGAAAGATTATATGGCTAGAAAGGATTTGGCAAATGAGATAACGACTAACAGGGAAATTATAAAAGAAACATGCTCCGCCGATTCCCATTAATTGGGATAAGAACAGGAGAATGATGACGCTAATCTCCACTGAAACTCCGTACTAACGCTAGTTCAGCTGAAGGTCAAAGTGTTGCCAAGAATTTGCAGTCTACTGTACAATAATAATTATTGTTTGTTTCTGACGAATAAACTTCGAGGATTGAATGAGGTACAAAGTCTTAGAAAGTACTTGAAGAGTTTACTGTTTTGTTTGGACGATTCCAGTGTTAATTAGACCGCTTCAGAGGTTTCTCAGATTTTGAATTTAGAGCACTTTGACACGTGTTCGGGTCGATATGATACGGCATAAAGCTCGGAAAAATGCCGCTTTGTATGTCATCAATTGTGGATGCCGATAGCTTCATCCGATTCGCACGAGCCGATAGAAAATCTTAAATGTGAAACGGTTGCTTCGGTTGAGCTTTCAAAAACTACTGCCGAACCAAATAAACCCTCATGAGTTCTCCAGAATAATTTTGCCTCTTTAAAATCCCATGAAAAACACTGTTTCTAGTTAACGTTCTTCGACTAACCTATCAAGACTTTCTTTGTGATATATATTGTGCCACCCTTCATATGAAAGAAGTTCTGGCAGAGTAGCGCCCATTGTATGGCCAAAGCAGCCACCAGCCAGTTGAATCCCAAGGCACTGTAGGAGTACTTCTTCGGGAAGGTCATCAGGTAAGCGAAGCCGATGAATATCATAACATGTGTTTCTCCGAACCCTGAAACAAAGAACACATTTCTTAAAAAAACGATTTATGAAATAAACTGATAATTTCGTTTCATCTGTGATGTCTCTGTTAGTGCAATCATCTTAGATGTAGGACCCGTCAGCCGTTGACATTGCATCGCTCGATTTGCTTTCTAGAATCACGCATGGTTGGTCACAGTTGTAACCAACAACAATTCGTCACCATTTCTCATTTCTTTACCATCATTAGTAAAAAGTTTTAGATGACCAAAAACTCAACTATGATTAGTGGATCAATAAATTTTAAAGGATCACTTAAGTTTCAAGGTTTTACTTTTGCTGCATTTATCGGGTAATTGGTTCAAGATCCTTGGCAAGATTAAGAAAAATGCTTGTGGTTTTGAGTGTCCCAAATGTTGATCAATGTTTGGTTTCTTTGCAATTCTAACTTCGTATTTCCCATCTTAAGCCTTTTTGTAGCTTAAGTGTTTAGTGACTCGCAGTAGATTCCTTTTGAACTGTTTCACTCTTAGGTACACATGTATGCTAAAATCAGTTGATTTCAATTATTTTAAGTTGTGTTGGTAGATTTATTAGGGATCAAATCCAATTCAAGCTTTTCCTAATCTTTTATAATTTATGGCGTGATAAATCGACAAGCAACTTTTCATTTTTAATTCAAAAACACTCAACACTAAAATAAAAGGCTATACAAACAAAATTTACAACCTGTCACCTATTGAACTTTTCTATTATTTATGTTTTAAACGCTCCAAATGTACCCATTACGAACTTCATCACGCATGAAGAGAACAATACATCGACCCTTTATTTCTCTTTTTTATCTGTTTATTTTTTACTCCAACAGTAATTGTTAGAATGTCAAATGAAAAATTGCAAATGAAATTACACAATTCATTGTTTTTTCGTTCCAAATGGACCCCTGTAGGATAATGGGAATTAAAATGGATGTATAAAACGTGAAACGTTTGTATTATAATATGTACTTGTGTTATTTTTTCTTTCATGGTCCTAGTCTTTTATGCCGGTGTGGTATAGACAGCTGTGTTGGAAATTAAAGAGAGTAAGTAGTACTGATTATATTATGATCTTTTAGAGGAAGATAAACATGAAATTATGTTCAATATGGGCATAGCTCACCGATCATCATTTTTTATTTTTTTTATTAGCCTATATTGTCCCACTGCACTGCAAAGGCCTCCCCCATAGTCTTCCACTCCTCTCTACGTGCGGCTCTCTCAGGACAATCTATCGCAAACGCTTCTAAGTCGTCACGCCAGCGTTTTCTAGGCCTCTCTCGGCGACGCTGCCCGTCTTCTGGCACCGACTGAGTGGCGACTTTGGCCCATCGGTCCTGATGCATTCTACAGACATGGCCCGCCCAATCCCACTTCAGCCCAGCAGTCTTATTGCCCACATCAGTTTTTCTTTTATAATTTATTACATTTTCTCGTAGTCGCCAGTCACCACTTTATTCAAGACAGATTACCGTATTCTACTGAAGTTCTGCTGCTTAACTAAGACGAATTTAAAAGAAAGATTATTTTTTTGAAATAAGAAAACGTCAAAAAAAATGCTGATGATACTACGGGGGCCCACACAACAGCGATGGTTTTCAGTGGTCACCCGTTTATTTGGGGGTTTCTGCGCGGTGTGTAGGGGATGTATTCATGATATAAGAGTTCTATCATTTGCGTGCTGATGAATGTCAATACCCTGTCTGTACTTGGTAACACCTACCTAGATACTTGTTAGGTAACCTACGCACTGACAGATGACTTACTTAGCGCCTAGAGGCTATATAGCTAGCGAGTCGTGAACTAAAGCGAACAGTTCTAGTGTGGGTATTAGTAGGTTTAGAAGCGCAACCAGGCGAAAATATTAACACAAGAAAAAGCTTCGGGTCGGGTTTTTGTTCAACAAATATTGCCGAATCGAAAGTACCGACTCGAACAATCATGTTTTGACTTACACAAAATCTTAGGTAATTTTGTCCAGTTTTCAGACTCTTCTATATTTGAATGGACTACTAAAAGCAGGCGGTCCATTTAAGGTAAATTTTTAGACGTTTTAATAATTTATTAAGAAGAAAATTGGCAAGTTTGTTGACATAAAAGTATTAGTCACATAAAAGATCTTCAAACGATAGGTAATGAGAGATCGGTGACTTTATTAAGAAAATTTATCAAGGGGAGGCTTTTGTCTGTTTTTAGAATGGTAGTTCAACCATCCCTTTAATAATAAGTACCTACCGATTTATCAATTTATTCGGCGGTGGCAAGTTTGTTTACTTAGTTTAATTAAAAAGTAGTAAATTCAATGAACGAAACCGATCCCATTTTTTTTTTTTTTGGAAATGGATACACCTTATGAGTATGTCACCGTAAAATTGTCAAATACGTTATATTACAATATAACGTGTTTTTTCTCGCGATATTGTAATGTCTCGAATTATTGTCAACTGAACATACGGAAGTATCTCTGCCCCCATAATCGGGACTTGGGGCACCCCCCGTTAGGTTAGTTAGGTTCTTTTAAACCCTGCACTCGGAAATAGGGGCCCCGCGAAGCGCGGCTCCGTCGACTACGCTTTTTAGGGGGAATATAAAGTGTTTTAAGGTTATGTTATATTAATCGATATTTCTCAGGAATGGTGCATTATCTTTTCATGAGAGTTGTGCCACTGGGCAAGGAAGACCCCTCCTTCCCTCCACACCGCGTAAGTTGACTACCATCGCATGCACTTCACGAAAAAGAATGCGTTTTGTTGTAAGCAGTATGTTCATTTGACAATAATTCGAGACTTTACAATATCGCTAGAGATATTACAATATAACGTATTTGACAATTTTACGGTGACAAATATAAAACTTAATTGAATGAGTGTAAAAATAAAAAATCAACATTAATTAGAATCTAGACTTTTAGGGGAAGATATGATTTCAAAATTATAGAAACAAAAAGCTTTAATTTTTTGGGAGCAGAATTGAACGCTCAATTTACTTTAAACATTCTACCTCTGTTACATTCTCAAATTAAATAAAACAACTTTGCCTTTTAAATAAATAAAAGATTAAAATCAATTAACCAAACTGTAATAACTAACAAATTTACAATGGCTCTGGAGAGGACTAAAATTCAATGAAGACTGTTTGTTGACCGCAACAAAAAACTTTGGTCGTCTTTTTTTTCGGATGAGAAATCATCAAATAACTGCTCCCGCTTTGGGATGAGCGGGGTAGGGAGCGTCAGACTTTTACTGACTAAACCCTTCCATGTTCTTTCCTCGACCTTTATGTTCCGGGGCCACGATATCTCTCTCAACCAGTCCCTCAGCCCCGACAGGTGCGATCTATGGTCTACGGTCGCTTTTGGATTAAGTAGTACTTTTAGGATAGGTTCCTTAATTTACGTCGTCGTCTCTGCTTTATCTCCAGTTTAACGTGTAGTTCTTCAAACTAAACAATCCGCACCAAGTCCTTTGATCCTTGCCTAAGTTGTACACAATGAATATATAAATGACTTAAATTTAAACTACAAAAAGAGATATCCAGTTTTCTACGAATCTAAAATTTTAAGTACACTTTGATATCTCTTCTAAAAATTAAGGTTTCAGATGCCATTTTCGGATGGACTTTGGAAATACCTAGACACAACTCGAACCGTCTTATTACAAAACGTGGTCTTAAAAATAGTACCGGGTTTAGTACTAGGTTTAAACCATGAACTTGAAAAAACGTTATTACAAAACAAAGTTTATCGCTACTCCTAGAACTATCTATGGTACCAAAGTTAGACCATCGTGACCCCTAGTTTAACTATGGTACTAAATTGTCAAACGTCAACGTATGAAATATTTTTTCTTTAATTTACTTTACAACATTTTGTAAAAAGGAACGGCGGCGCATAGAACTCTGAACGAATGAACGAATAGTTTAAATATTTTGTTGCTTATAATCTGTGGAAAATGTTAAGACCAGAGACTTTCTTTGGTACTAGTTAGTCCTTTGTTGGTCTTCGATTTGTAATACGAATGAACGAACTAGCGTTAGTACCGTACTAAACCTAGACCTTTTAGTTCTGGTTTAATCCTAGTACTTATGGAAGTTTTTATAATAAGGCGGGAAAGGTCTATTGAAAGACGAGCTAGCCAAAGCGCCCCCCCCCCCCTCCCCTTTCAACAGATCAAAATCAATGGTATTTAATCCCTGAGAGCAGCTACAGCTTAACTAAGAATTCTCAATACAAAGCGTACACTGTATTCCTTAACAAATACAAACCCACCACCATCACATCATGATAACTAATCCTTTCTAAAAGAAAAATATGAGAATATCCAATTTCAGCCTTTTCTGTGAATTTACATAAGTATATGAAAAAGTTATAATGAAGTTCGTGTCAGCGTTGAATCACTTTTCTTATGTGAAAGAAGAAAAAGATATTATCAGCTTTCAACGAATGTGAATAAAGGTTTGTTCTTACCAGGCATGCAGATTTATCTGATTACACAATGCAATCTAGGGACAACCGAAAATATTGACAGATGACCACTTTTCAACCTCATTACTCAGAGCATAAAGTTGAAAATTGTCGACTCTCAGTGAACGCACTAGTACCTTATAACCGTAAGCAGCAATGATCAAACTCGTAGGATTATATTTTGAAATAACTGAATTTCAATAAAAATCTTGGTAGTTTAATTCCCGGAAATAGACTAATATACTAAAACTTACAAAACTTCTGTGCAACTTTAATGACACCTCTGAGTATACCGCTTAGCACGGCAAAGTTTTAAATGTGTTAATCAGTTTTCAGATCTAAATAGGCAATTAAAAGCCAACCAACATAAAAATCACTGTGTAATTTTCACAAGTGACAAACCCTTCAGAAGTGTTCCGATGTTTATTATTAAAAAAACAAATGTTGTTTCTTACAAAAGTGTCTATCTACCTACACACGGTAAAAAATTGAGGAACAGTATATTTTTTAAACTAATTTACTGAAGAAAATCTGAACGACTAGAATCATGTATTGAATTCATGGTTTGAAGTTCAATGACCCTTACACATTATAAAGAATTTACCTCGTATTCTTATTAAGCTAACAACTCAGCCCTCTTATTCAATAAGTCATCTGAAAATATCTTTATTTCAACCCCAATTTTTTTCCATTACGTTGGCAATTTTTTTGTACAATGACAAATTTTATCTCTCCTTTGTTACGAGAACAATCATGCCTTATTATTTCTGTATAGGTATCATTCAATAGCACACAATGTAATTCTATCAAGGCAGAGGATATTAATGGCGAAACGACAAAATGATGACATCGGGAAACTATGGCCGATATGTCTTTATTGTTGGTGATTAGGAATTGGTAAAACAAGGGATTTCATATTACCTAGTGACTAGCTTATGGAGGTCAGTTGCTACATATAAAATGCTTGTATTCACCTCATAGAAAACTCTAGTTTCGTTTTTAAAACTGTGTACCTTAACTGTTAGATGGCGCTGTTAGTTTCTGTTCAACCAAATAAATAATTAAATACAAAAAGTGATTCTTGACTACGGATTCGAACTTGGGAACTATTAGTCACAAGGCAACCGCTGTCACCGCTGGGCTACCTACTTCAATGACAAGTTGTCTATAATAACTTACTGTTCTCTTTATGACAGTTGTAAAACAGTCAAACAGTTGAAAAGTTTGTGTCCATAAACACACAGGTGGCAGCACTGTCTATGAAAATGTATGGAAGTTTCGCTCCCCTGATTCAGCTGCATCCTACCAGACGAGGAGCCGACGCTTACTTTGCTACAAGAAGTCCTAAGCACATCTGATGATTGTGTAAATAGTTAGCATGTTTTGTTTAAAGATTTTGATCCGTATTGTAACGTATTGTAATTTGGCACTATTTTTCTAATAGTGTCATAAAAAGTATCTTAGTGGAGACTTGGTGTCCTTATACAGGGTGTCTCATTCAAATCGGTCAGTATGGGGAAGTCTGAAACTATAAGACATACGAAGATCTGTTCTGAGGAACCATGTCATCGATTTTAATAACAAGAAAAACTGCATTCATACATTTAAAAAAACATCTGTACTCCGTTCGGGAATCGAACCCGGTTATTTTGAAAAAAAAAACTTACTCTATTTCTATTTAGATATCGATTGTGTAGGTCTTAAGCAGCAAATGTCTGTATGAAACATGATGTCTAAATTGAATAAAATGCATTGTTTCCACATACTTTAATTTATTTTAGTAGGTGCTTGAACTGTGATATCTGAATCTTGATAGGTGAATCTTGGTATTTTTTAAAATGTATGAATGCAGTTTTTCTTGTTATTAAAATCGATGACATGGTTCCTCAGAACAGATCTTCGTATGTCTTATAGTTTCAGACTTTCCCATACTGACCGATTTCAATGAGACACCCTGTATACAGGCCTATTTGAATGAATGAATTATTTTGTTGGCTTATTTGAATGAATTATTTTGTTTTTACTATGGACACTTTTAACGTGCACATCTTGCTACATTTTTCTCACATAATTTACCTTCTCAACATGAATTATGTAACCAAGATTTTTGTAACAATAATTTGATTTAAAAAGTGTCCATGGAATTTCTTGCCCGTTCTTCTCCATAAAGATCTACGCTAGGGAATGGGCAACTACAGTACTTTCACACTTTTTATGTCTTGCGACTGGGACTGTAGAGCTATATTTAAATGTCATCTTTGTTTCGACAATTCAAAAGTGCCTGTTAACGGCCTACTTGAAATAAATGCTTTGATTTTGCCTCGGTTTAGTTTAGGCGCCAATCTCCCACGAATCAAATACTTTTTCTTATGTAATATTACAGTATAATTATAAGTACTGATTGTATTTACTCGGAAGATAAATGAAAACAATTTGTTTACTATTTATCTGCCGATGTTAAATTAGTGGCTCTAGCAAAATTTTAAACGTGCTGATTTTCGTGAATAAATAAGAGTCAAATCATCGAAATTTTCAATTAAATGTTCATTGAACCGTTGTTATTATTAAATAAACATTAAATAATAATATGCTTTTTGCACAAACACACAGTTTCCATATGAAATCATTTGAGTTCCGAGATAAATAATGAATTTAAATAATGCCAGTTCCCAAACGAATTGCTGCTAAATATTTCAATGTTGCATGCTGTTGACTGACTGCCATTACCAATTTTTTTTTTACTACATAGTTTTAACTCACGGTTCTGCTCACGTAAAACTATTTCACATTTTTTCATCATCATCATCATCATCATCTGCCTAGCCTTTTCCCAACTATGTTGGGGTCGGTTTCCAGTCTAACCGGATGCAGCTGAATACCAGTATTTTACATGGCGCGACTGCCCATCTGACCTCCACAACCCAGTTAATTCTGGGAAATACGATACCACTTGGTAAGACTGGTGTGTTAAGTTTTTTAATGTATACGAAAATTAGTTTTATTTTAAGCAAGCAAGGTTTTACACAGGGATTGATTTTGGCAGAAAAAAATATTCAAAATAATGGTGAAAATTGCATGAAAATCCGTTTTAAAGTTAAAAAGACATGGCGGTGGCACAGTCAGGCATGAATCGCGACTTAAAATAGACTAACTTTTATAAGGGATGTACCACAAATAATAACCATGTGTTCAGTACACCATAAGATCATACTTTTGTGATACACGCTATGTAGCTAAAATACCTATAATACGCAGCAGGTCCCCCCTGTCTACTATTACAGCATGTTGATTATGAGTGTCAATTTCCTCTGAATCGGTCTTGGGGCCCCTCAAATTATTTTAGTAGTGAATTTACAGATACGTGATGTAACCTTCTTCCAAATTAGTTTTCCCAACTATGTTGAAGGTAGCTTCCAATCTCTCCAGATACGGCTGAATAAAAATCCGGTTACTGTGTACAAGATATCATGACACATGCTGAGCTGGACTCCCATTTGGTGCAACCCTGAGACGCACACCGCACCTTGCATTCCTACTTGTTATTATTTTATTTTGTTTTAATTTGAAGTCTGTCACGGTGTTAATATAATTATTTTGTAAATATGTTCTACTGTATACATAAATGATTTATCTATCTATCTACCCCTTGGTAAGACTACCCGTAACGTCTGTCATAGATCCACGAACGATGGCCGAACGTGATCAACGTGATTTCTGAAGAACGACAAGTCTTGTTGCGTAATGAACCGATCCACGGACAGATCTAGGAAGACGTTGCATTGGTGGTGTAGCAGTTATTGCTAAGCCAAAAGCCGTTGGATATTAGAACCTTATCATCATCTCTAACTTCCATTCTCCCCTGTCAGGCGAGACACTATCATTTACTTTTCTTTCATTAATTTTACACAATAGGCCTGTAAACTGTAAAAGTCAAATTAGTCCGTCACTTAGACTATCAAAAAATATTTGACCCGTATTTTTTCTTTTGTCACATAAACCAAAATTGACGAAGATACGCTTTTAAAATTCCCAATACGTCACTGTTTGGTATCATTCTTAGTGAGTTCTGAGCCCCCACTCAATATTCGTTGATTTACAAAAACAAAAAAAAACGTTTCCATTATTTTCCAATACTGTAACTGACGGACTAAATAGTTTTGCAATTTATTGATGGTGGAAACTAGCCTACCGATCCATATTTTCATTAGGTATCCTATCCTCTCGCTCTCCATTCAACATCATAATAATATTACCCACCCGGATAACACAACAACTACCAGTCACGAACAAATAATCCGATTAATTGGAATGCACTAAGAACGTTGTTCGTCGCCACGCTTATCGATATCCGGTTCTGAACTCAAACCGGGTCAATGGGGGACTGTTTACGTCACGGCTACGGATATATCTGTTTACCCGGGTTGGAAACATTACCGGGCTTAATTACTTGAGAAAAAAAGTATCAATCTCTTTTTCAAACCTCTTTTATCATTTCCCGGATGAATAGAGACTTATTTACTTCTCCAGACCTTTCATTACAATCGGTTCAGTAGTTAAGGCGTTGAAAGAACAAACAGACTCACAGAGCATGTTCATTCATGAGCTCAGCGAAATCTAAAAAATGACTTCGAAATTATTTTGTGATTTTGACAAAAATATAGGTACTAAAGATCTTTAACCTCTGAAATACCACAACACATGAAAGGAAAATAATATCCTGTAAATTGGGTAACCTCCTGTGGTGCGTCAATAAATCTACGATCATCGACCCTCAGCCAATCAGAGCTTATAGAATTAGATTCCTACGAGTACGTGTGCGGGAAGGTCAATGGTAATATGTGCTACATTAACAGATTATCGGGAGTTCATTGGTTTCTCACAAAATTCCCAGAAATACTCGTGAAAGGTAAGGATGATTACAGTCGATTGATTTAGTTTCACCGAAAGTGTTTGTGTTGAAATCTATTATTAAATGGGGATTTTGATATTGTGATCAATCAATTAGAATTTGACGGAATCATTTCGACAAATTCGGCGTTATATGAACTAGCCTTTTCCCAACTATGTTGGGGTCGGCTTCCAGTCTAACCGGATGCAGCTGAATACCTGTATTTTATCGTCGTCTCATTCGTCGCTAGAGGGCGCTACTTCTTGTTTACTTTTTGCATCGCTCCGTTTTGAATATTTAATTAAAATAGTACAAGTGCAAAATACCAGAAGTTCTTGATTATTACTCAAAGCTTAGACCTTGCTTAGTGCTATATTTTGTTATCCGTGTTATAATTCACCTCAAACAAGATTTTGGCTGTGTGAAGTGTAAAACTGTCTGCAGGTGCATATCTAGAAAACAAGTACAATTTGGTCGGTAAATGACTAGTGTTGGACTAAGTGCTTCCTTACCAAGCATCCTCAGTGTCTAAACAGTGTTGAAGTGAAGTGATTATCCGTGTTAAGATATCGAATGACACACTCAAATCTGCAAAGTCACTGACAAGTCAGTAGATTTGCCGTGATTGAGATCAGCGCCACCTATCTAATTATTGAGAAACCACGGAGTCAACTACGAATTCAAAGTCGCATCGACTTTTATCAAGTGATCGATAGGGAACTTCGTTGCAGCTTATAAGTATAGAGGGCGTTGGTTGCACCTTGCTGTACACGACAGGACTATGGAGTTAGCTCTTGAAACGACTTCTTTCAAGATGGAATGCTGTAAGAACACCTCAACTTCGTCAACCAATATTCTTCAATGCTCTGTGTGTGGTGGGAATTATCACTTCGAGTGCTTGAATCTTACCTCGAACCAGTTTGTAGCTTTAAGAGACGAATACAAGGCTACCTGGAAGTGTCCCTCATGTTGTAATGTAACTAGGCGGGCCAGGTCGAATATAAACACTCCCGTACGCAGTTACGCAGAAATTCCAGCTGATGACCGCTCCATGGATATGTCCTGTGATAATTTAGACCACAGCCATATTAGTTCATCCTTTAGTACCGGTAATAGGACGCTGATCACAGAGAAGTCGTCGCAGCCTTCTATCTCTGCAGACTTTGAGGCATTCACTATAAACCTTCAAGCAACTCTTAGCCAATGGCGTAGTGATATGAACAAGGACATCCTTCAAATACGTGACGACATCAGGTCCACCTTGACTGGCATCCGGAAGGATATGCAGGTGCTGCGTACGGAGCAAACCGTTCTAAAACAACAAGTGTCCACCCTTCGTGATGACTTTATGGGCCTGCAAACCAGTTCTCAGTTCCAGTTAACTGAGCATGACACCCTCAAAAAGCGTGTTGATGTTTTGAGTAGTAACACATCGCCAGCTGAGTTTGAGTCCACAATTTGTAGCCTGGAAACTAAAATTGACGTTCTTGAGCAGCAGGCTCGACAATGTAATGTTGAGATTTGTAACCTGCCTGAAAGGCGTAATGAAAACTTACCTTCCATCATTGAAGCCATAGGAAGCGTCCTTAAATCACCAATCTCACTTAATGATATTGTCGCTGTGCACAGAGTGCCTCATGCTCATCAACAAAGCACAAGACCTAAGAATATTATTTTAAAGTTCACCTCTCGTCTGCAGAGAGACAACTTACTTAGCGCGTATCGTAAAGTTAGCTCGCTAAAAACTGAACAAATTGGTATGTCCGGAACTTCCACATCTATTTATATTAATGAGCACTTGACCCTAAAGAGAAAGCAGTTGTTTCGTAGAACCCGAGAAGCTGCAAATAACCACAATCATAAATACGTATGGATTCGAAATGGTACCATACTGGTACGTGAGCGTGATGGTGAAACTGCCTTTGCGATTCGTGGAGAAGGTGACCTTGTCAAAATTAAAAAGAAGTCAACTGGCTAACTGCTTTCTCTTTATCGTCTTCAACGCTATCACCGTGAAATATTTCCAGCATGAGTTAGTGTGCTCAGCATTACTTGAGCTCAATTATCTTTATAATTGTATTGTGTTGTGTGATTGTCCTATAATTGTTTTAATCCTATCATTTTTCAACTATTTATTAATGAAATTAATTGCTATTCAATGTTATTCCAAAATTTATTATTATTTACATTCCTTTATATTTTACTTTTCTGACATCATTATTATCTTACATTGTGAGTACGTCATGGTAGCTTGCTATAATTTATTACAACGACTGAATCCTTTGTACACAATACCTGCTGCCTTATACATATTTATGTTAATTATTTTGTGTAATGGATAATAACGACATATTAACTATTTACTATCAAAATTGCAGAGGGTTGAGAACCAAATTGCAAGCTTTGTATTTGAGTATTCTGTCGTTTTCCTACGATATAATCATATTGACTGAGACGTGGCTTATACCCGATATTGCTAGTGGTGAGTTTGTGGATCCTCGATATGTTGTGTATCGCTGTGATCGCGATCGCGACACAACTGATAGACGTGATGGTGGTGGGGTTCTGGTCGCGGTGTCACGTAGACTCCAGTCATGTTTACTTGACGTTCCTGGTCGACCGACGTGCATTGAACATCTTGCAGTTGGTATTCCGAGTAAGGACAACAGAGCTAAAATGCATGTCTTTAGTGCTGTATACATACCACCCTGGGCTACAGCCGATGTATATGCTACTCACTTTGATACACTGCAGGACATATTTATTGAACCTTATGTCAAAAATATATTTATTATAGGCGATTATAATCTTCCTAATATTACATGGAAGGACGGAAAGTCTGTCGGAGTACATCAGCTTGCTGGTGGAACGTCACCTGTGTGTTCACAATTGGCACAGCTCATGTCAACCCTGAATGCATACCAACTCAATAACATACCTAATGCAAACGGGAAAATCTTGGATTTGTTTATTTCTAACGTCACTTGTTCTATAAGCCATCCATTAGACTCACTGCTACCTATAGACACACACCATCCTCCGTTTATAGCTGCAGCCCCAACGGGTGTATCCACACGGGCTCTGAAAAGAAAACCGCTGACTAAATATGACTTTCGCAAAGCTAACTATGAAGAGATTAATAGACAGATCAGTGAGGTTGATTGGGTGAACCTGTTGGAGAACCTTCCGGCGCGGGAGGCCGTGCAACGCTTTTATGGTGTTCTCGATGGCATTACTGAACGCAATGTACCGCGTGTCAAGTCTCGGACGCTTGATTTTCCAGTTTGGTTCTCTGCACCATTGATAAAAATGTTCAAAAGAAAACAACGTCTCTGGATTAAATGGAAGAAATTTAATAACATCAAAGACTACAATGAGTTCTCGGAATACAGAGCAACTTTTAAAGTGGCCTGTGATGCCTGCTATTCAAACTATATTAAATCAGTTGAAGACAATCTTACCACTAACATTAAATACTTCTGGACATTTATTAATAATCGCAAAAATAAATCTGGTATTCCATCCACTATACACTATCAAAGCTCAAAGTCAAGTGCCCCCGAAGAAATCTGTGACATGTTTTCTGATTTTTTCCAATCTGCATTTGAACCTTGTTCACCATCACTGTCCGCCTGGACCCCACCTCCACACTGTCATGCCAATGCAAGGTTGATCGATAATTTGCAAATTGAGGAAGACAAAATACTTGAAGAGTTAAAATTACTTGATCCTTCCAAAGGAGCTGGTCCCGATGGGTACCCAGCCCTGTTCTTTAAGGCCGTTGCCGGCAGTATCTGTAAGCCACTCTCTATCATTTACAATAAATGTTTAAGCGAGGGTGTTTTCCCGGATGAATGGAAACGAGCTAACATCACACCTGTGCACAAGAACGGCTCAATACATGAAGTGGAGCAATACAGGCCTATCTCGATTCTGTCGATCTTGTCAAAACTTTTTGAGAGACTCGTGCACAATGAAATCTATCCAATCTTACACAGCGTCATTATCCCAGAGCAGCATGGGTTTGTTCAGCGACGTTCGACTGTTTCCAATTTGTTAACTTTTTCCAATTATCTTTTTGAAAACATGGACAGGCGATTACAAGTTGATGCGGTATATACAGATTTCAAAAAAGCTTTTGACAAGGTCGACCATGTTATCCTACTGAACAAAATTTCATTTAATGGTATACGGGGAAATCTGCTTCGCTGGTTCTCATCCTATATTAAAAACAGAACTCAGAGAGTTGTCATTAATGGCCATCAGTCTGACGAAGTGCATATAACCTCAGGAGTTCCACAAGGTTCAATTTTGGGACCACTATTGTTTATTCTTTATATCAATGACATAGACAAATGTTTTAAAAATACCAAGTTTCTTGTATACGCTGATGACCTAAAAGCTTATAGGTCTATACAAACTGTAGAGGATTGTCGACTGTTCCAACAGGATCTGGACAGACTTACTGACTACTGTCTAGTCAACAAACTGCACCTTAGTCTCTCCAAGTGCAATTGCATCAATTTCACAAAGAATAAAACTGTTATCCACTTTAAATATGCATTGCAGAACACAGTACTCAGTAATGTACCTACTGTCAAAGATCTTGGTGTGTTGATTGATGATAGGTTGTCCCTAAACCAGCATGTGGAAAAAATTATAAATAAAGCGTTTAGGATGTATGGTTTCGTCATGAGGTCGTCCACTGAGTTCAAGCGGGTCTCCACATACCTTTACCTATATAAAACCCTTGTGCGATCGCAATTAGAATATGCCGTCCCTATCTGGAACCCGTTTTACCAGAAATACATAGACGAAATTGAGAAAGTCCAGCGCAAGTTTCTTCGAGCCATGCATTACAGATGCCATAAAACGTATTTGTCGTACTCACAATTACTGGATAAATATGGGCAGGTCAACCTAGAATCTAGACGAAAGTATCTAGAGGCCTCGGTGCTGCATGGTATTGTTCATGGTGATTTCGACTGTATTGACCTTACGAGCAAACTATGTTACGTAGTCCCACGCACTGTCAATGTACGTAGTACCCGTGCACTTACCTTATTTGCTGTCAATTCCTGTCGAACTAATTCTGGTTTGCGCTGCCCTGTCCGGCGAATGGTTGAATCTTATAATTGTAATTTTGTTGATATTGATATTTTTATATGTTCAAAATCCAAATTTAAATCCAATGTCATGAAAATTATTATGAACCGATAATGTAATTAGGAATGTAAGTTAGTTTGTGTTTTATTGTTTATTTGTTTTTAGTCTTTAAGTATTGTTACCCTGCAAGCAATTAAATTAAATCCAATTGAAAATCTAATTCTGCATGATGTAATTCATATTTAGTTAAGTTTATTGTTTACTGTTATTAAGCACTAAGTTATTTATTGTTTATTAATTATCTACCAAGTTATTTAATGTTTAATGATTACTAATTTAGCTGATCTTTCTTGAATTATTTGGTATTTCTATCATTATTTGTTGTTTATTAATTTTGATGTAAGTTTTTATAATATTTTATTTTTTACCTATCTAGTGGCACTAATTGTTTTATTCGTTCGTGTCAATATGCGGATAATGTAGTGGGCTGCAATATTGTTAATGTTTTGTACTATCTTTACTCTGTTCCAACACATATTGTAGCTGTTTATTGTCCCAGAATAAATAAAATAAAATAAAATAAAATTTTACATGGAGCGACTGCCTATCTGACCTCCACAACCTAGTTAATACTGGGAAATACGATACCACTTGGTAAGACTGGTGTCAGACTTTTGGGGCCACTGACTACCTGTTACGACTGTCAAAGATGGACAAATGACAGCCGGGACCAACGGCTTAACGTGCTTTCCGAGGCACGGAGGAAACTCGGTATGTAAGGGTGGTCACCCATTTGGCTTGGGGTTCTCGTTGCACAGATGTGCGGGGAAGGATGGTGGAGGACTGGGCCCTGGAGAGGGGCCTGGACGTCCTTAATCGGGGTTCTGTTCCCACGTGTGTGCGGATGCGGGGCGAGTCGGTGGTGGACATTTCGTTCGCTAGCCCCGCTCTGTCGCCGCGTGTCGGCGACTGGCGTGTCATGGAGGGGGTGGAGACATATTCCGACCACCGGTACCTCCGGTTTGACGTCTCCACCCAGTCCTCGAGCGCGCCGGTCCAACAGGCCCCGAGTGGTCCGCGTTGGGCGCTGAAGCAGCTGGACCGGGAGCTCCTCCTGGAAGCCTCGATCGTGCAGGCCTGGGTGACATCACCGGACAGGCCTGCCGACGTTAACACTGAGGCAGAGTGGTTCCAGGGGGCCATGTCCGACATATGTGACGTGGCAATGCCCTGAGTCCGGCCAGGAAGCGCCCGACGTCAGGTGTACTGGTGGTCGCGCGAAATAACGTCTCTGAGGGAGGCGTGTGTCGAAGCGCGGCGCCTGTACGCCAGGCATCGCAGGCTCCGCATCCGCCCGCCGGATGCGGAAGCCATTGAGGCGGAGCTGTACGAGGGATACAGAGCGGCGAAGACCGCCCTCCGGGAGGCTGTCCTGCGGGCCAGGGAACTGGCCCGCTCGGAGATGCTGGAGACTCTCGACAGAGATCCGTGGGGGCGCCCTTACAAGATGGTGCGGAATAAACTCCGCACCTGGGCCCCCCCGCTGACGCAGAGTCTCCGGCCCGACCTCGTGGAGGACGTGGTGAGCGCTCTGTTCCCCTCGCGGGGGGAACATCCGCCCCCGCCTATGGCTCCGCCACCTGCGGTGTCGGACCCAAGCGACGACGACGACACTCCGGAAGTGACTGGGGTAGACCTGAGAGTGGCGGTAGGCAGGCTCAAGGCCAAAAATACCGCCCCGAGAACCGATGGCTTGCCTGGCAAAGCCTGGGTCCTGGCCTCGGATGCGGAGGCTCTCGGGCCCCGACTGAAAGGGTTCTTAAGCGCATGTTTGGAGAGAGGCCAGTTCCCGCTTCGTTGGAAGACGGGGAAACTGGTCCTCATCCAGAAGCCGGGGCGCCCTGCGGACTCTCCGTCCGCATTTCGGCCCATTGTGTTGCTCGACGAGGTGGGCAAGCTCTTTGAGAGAGTCATTGCAAACCGCCTCGCCGAGCATCTTGAGGGGATGGGGCCGAATCTTGCGGAGAACCAGTTTGGTTTCCGCAAGGGGCGCTCTACAGTGGACGCCATCATGCGCGTGAGAGCCCTCACGACGGGGGATGCGATATCCCGGGGCGGGGTTGTTTTGGTGGTGTCTCTCGACATCGCCAACGCTTTCAACTCCCTGCCCTGGAGCTGCATCAGGGAGGCACTCCGGTATCACCGGGTGCCGACCTACCTCCGTCGTGTGGTCGGGGACTATTTGACGGACAGGGCCGTCATCTACCCCAGTCGCTGCGGAGATTGGAACCAGCGAGAGATGTCGTGCGGTGTCCCACAGGGATCGGTTCTGGGACCGCCCCTGTGGAACATCGGTTACGACTGGGTGCTGCGCGCGGACCTCCCTAGTGGTGTCAGCGTCGTCTGCTACGCAGACGACACCCTGGTGCTGGCACATGGGAGGTCGCACGAGGCGGCGGCCGACAATATGACACGCGGGGTTGCGATAGTCGTAGAGAGGATCCGGCAACTGGGTCTCGAGGTGGCGCTGCACAAGTCTGAGGCCATGTGCTTTCATGGGCCTCGGAATGCGCCACCGTCGGGATCCACACTGACGGTAGGAGGGGTATCCATCGGCGTCGAGTCGACGTTGAAGTACCTAGGACTCGTCCTCGACAGCCGGTGGAACTTCGTGGAGCATTTCCGACGTTTGGCCCCCAGGCTGGAACGGACAGGGGCTGCCTTCAGGCGGCTCCTGCCCAACCTTGGGGGGCCGAACGCCTCCTGCCGCAGGCTCTACGCGGGAGTCGTGCGGTCCATGACCCTCTACGAGGCCCCAGTGTGGGCGCGTTCCCTGAAGCGGCGTGCCGCTCATCATCTGAACGCGCCCCAAAAAGTGGTGGCCGTAAAGATGGTCCGTGGGTACCGCACGATCTCTCGCGAGGCGGCGGGCCTGCTTGCCGGATTGCCGCCGTGGGATCTGGAGGCGATAGTCCTCGCGCGCCTGCATGAGTGGCGCGCGGAGGTACTACGCCGGGGGGAAACTCCGCTGCCGCGGCAAATTACCGCTCAGCGGACTGACCTCCGGCGCGATCTCATGGCGACATGGAGAGAGCGACTGTCGCAACCCCGTGCAGGGCACGCCACGATAGTGGCGGTAAGTCCCCTCTTTGAGGAGTGGCTGGAGAGGCGCCACGGCGTCCTCACCTTCCGCCTGACGCAGGTCCTCACCGGACACGGATGTTTCGGGAGGTACCTGCACCGAATCGGGCGGGAGGAATCGCCCGGGTGTCTCCACTGCGAGGATCGACCGGAGGACACGGTGGAGCACATGGTGGAAGTCTGCCCTGCGTGGGCGGAGCTCCGCCGTGTCCTCGTGGCGGCGATCGGCGGCGGCGACCTCTCGCGTCCGGCCCTGGTTCAATCCATGGTCCGGAGCGAGACGGAATGGGAAGCCGTCGCCTCCTTCTGCGAAGCAGTCATGCTAGCGAAGGAGGTGGCGGAACGAGAGAGGGAGAGATCCTCTCTTCCCGGCCGCCGCGGGAGACGCAACGGGCGTCGGGGGCCACGTGGTGGCTACCGGCCACCGTAGATGCGGGCCTGTGGACGGCTGGCTATGGGCTAGCTAGCCGTCCGGCCGTCTAACGACGACGACAGGCCGTGTCGATGGCGCGTTCGTGTTCCACGCGCGCCTCAAAGAGATGTCAGCAAAAGGAGAGGGGCCCGCAAGGGCCGAAGCCTGCTGGGGTTGCGGGCCTGTTCGAAAGAGATACCGCGGCCCCGGAACGTAAAAGGCGAGGAAGGAACATGGATGGTTTTTAGTCAGTAAGAGTCTGACACTCCCTCCCGCTCCGCCCAGAGTGGGGGGGGGGGTCATTTGATGATTTCCCATCCTTAAAAAAAAAAAAAAAAGGGTGGTCACCCATCCACAGACCAACCTAGGCAAGCATGGCTTAAGGGGCCGGCGAAGCATGCGTATTTCATACAAGCGTAATACCAAAATAATTAGTAAATGAAACATATGCTTAAGGTAGTGTGTATTTATTTCGATTGGATTGCAGAATATCTACGTTCCCAAATATATATTTTGAATAGAAATTGATTTAAACAAGAGTTTTGAGAAAATATAGTTTACTATACAAATTTTACATTCCTCATATCTCGTCTTTATATCATTGTCCTTGCAAAACATTTATCTTTGTTTCGACCATTCAAAAGCGCCTGTAACTGGCCTACTTGAAATAAATGCTTTGATTTTATGAAATACGCATGCTCCGCCGGCCCCTTAACCTAAAGATCGACCCGAGCGGCTGATATTATTTTAACCACGAGCTCCTCTTATATGAACTCTTATGATCCTAACCAATACTGGAAAACTTTTCAAGGTGTTATATAAATGCAGTTGTACGAGGTGATAGAAAGTCAGGATAGACTTGTCGAGGATGGTGCGAGGATGGGTGACCATGCGAGATCACTCCGTGTCTTATTTTGACAGGACTCGACTAGAAGATAGCTGGTCTTATAAGGAATACGAGAATGGTGCGAGGATGGGTGACCATGCGAGATCACTCCGTGTCTTATTTTGACAGGACTCGACTAGAAGATAGCTGGTCTTATAAGGAATACGAGAATGGTGCGAGGATGGGTGACCATGCGAGATCACTCCGTGTCTTATTTTGACAGGACTCGACTAGAAGATAGCTGGTCTTATAAGGAATACGAGAATGGTGCGAGGATGGGTGACCATGCGATATCACTCCGTGTCTTATTTTGACAGGACTCGACTAGAAGATAGCTGGTCTTACAAGGAATAATTAAAGACAATTTTATTTTAGAAAAAGGACTGACGGGTTCCGTGAAAAAAAACCAATAAAATTGTTAACACACGTCTACAAAAGTCGTGGGCAACGGCTAGTTTAACATTCACTACTGCACTTTGTATTACCAGTATTGACGTTAAATCAATTACCTGAGTTACCAGCTTCTTAGTAAATGTTGAGTAACATCATTACCCAATTGTTAAACTATTGTTTACTAGAAATCGGGTTGTAAGTGTTTCAGTAACAGTTTTCCAGCTACTGCTATGACGAAGTATAGTAAACGCTACTAAAGAATTCAGTAGGCGACAAATTGTAGAAAATTACTTCCCTTTACCCCTGACCTACGTTTAAGTAAACCGATTTGGTCGATTCCATCCATTTACATGTTATGTGACACATTTCATATTAATGGAGTTTCCTGTATTTTGCCTTTGTCTATTACATAATTAAGTATGTCTCTCTTGCAGCCAGAAAGTTGGATTCGAAACCAGTTGACGGCAATAAACCCCATTACATAATTTTCCTAGCCTTTGCCCAACTATGATAGGGTCGGCTTCCAGTCGAAACGGATGCAGCTGAATATGACTGCCTATCTGACCTCCACAACCCAGTTAATACTAGGTAATACGATACCACTTGGTAAGACTGGTTGTCACGATTTCTTGGGCCACTGACTACCTGTTACAACTGCCAAAGATGTACAAATGACAGCCGAGACCAACAGCTTAACGTGCTTTCCGAGGCACGAAGGAAACTCGCCGCGTTATATAATAAGATTGGTCAGACTGGTCACCCAACCACAGACCAAATTAAACAAGCACGGCTTAACCAAATGATCGGTCTGAGGACTATTATATATCAAAGCTTCTTTTCTTTTACACAAAGCAGAAATTCTCATTTACAGCCTGGAAGTTGGGGTCGGACCCGGTTGATGGCGATAAACTACAGTGTATCATTTCCGAGCAAAAAATTTTACGTGGAGTTACTTATGATGATTGCATGATGATTGTTGATGATTTGTTTATGGTTCCAAATTCAAATTTTTGTTTTTTTTTTTGTTGATGTTAGATTGGCACAACTATTTTCCATTTTGGTGCGCAGTTTGAGTTGCATCTGTTATTTGTATTAAATACAGTACGTTTTTAGTAATATCATATCTAGTGTGTATAGCGAATTTCATTATTGATGAATCATTATGAAGATTTTGTCTTAAATTTTACATCGCTAATGGTTTTTCGTATTCTCATTATTTCGTAGTCACTGAAAATGTTACAGAAGGCTTACGGTGAATCAACTTTATCAAAAGCACGTGCTTATGAGTGGTACAAAGCGTTCAGAAGCGGTCGAGATGTGATGGAAGATTTGCCTCGCTCTGGTAGGCCATCAACGTCTGCAACTTAAGTTAACATTGCAAAAGTGAAGACTGAAAATCCTCTTTCAACTTTGAAAGAGATAACCGCCGATATTTCTGTATCTCACAAGTCGATCCGTACCATTTTAACTAATCATTTGGGTATGGAACATGTTATCGCTCGGCTAGTCCCAAAAGACCTGAATTGTCTCCAAAAACGCAATCGCATGAGAGTCGCTGAGGACATGCTAGAACGAGTCAATTCCGACCCAACATTCATGAAACGCATTGTTACTGATAACGAGACGTGGTTTTGCGAGTTTGACATGCAAACTAGTCAATAAGCTTCGGAGTGGCGCCTTCTAACTGAACTGAAACCGAAAAAACCACGACAAAGCCGATCAAAGGTCAACATGATTTTGACTTTTGATCGACTTTGGCGTGGTTTTTTCGGTTACTCGTTTTCTTTGACTATCGCGGTGTTGTGGACTCGGAATTTTTGCCGGAAGGTCAATCGGTAAATAAAGAATATTATTTGAGCGTTATGCGGCATTTCGACGAAAACGGCCAGATTTGTGAAAAGAAATTTCTTGTGTTTATCACCACCATAATGCGCTTTCGCACAAAGCCATCAAGCAACCACCATTTTTACCAGATATGTCTCCAGCCGACTTCCTTCTTTTTTCTAAACTCAAATTACCACCTCGTGGCACCCGTTTTCAATCGGTAGAAGACAAAGGAGAATTCGCGACGAGAACTGAACTTAATTCCGGAAACAGCGTTTAAAAAATGTTTTGATGATTGAATTATTTCTTGACGGCGAAGTGTCGTTTCTAAAGGAGCATACTTTGAAGGTGATAAAATAAATTCGGATGAATAACAAACATTTTGTGTTATATTATTGATCTTTTCCCGTTACTTTCTTGTCAGAGCAGTATATATTTATATTTCTTCCAAAGCCGGTCTTCCTGAGTAGATATATTATACACAATTACTTATTTGCCAAAGTACTTATAAGTGGATTCTTTTCAGTTAACGATCACAACTCATACTTGACATACAAACGGGTATTGATTCCGTTTCTTCAATGTCAAGACATCGAGACAAATTCAATTCAATGAAAAATCCGTCTACACGTCCTTTGTTCTCTATTACCAATTTGTTTACACGTGAGAGTGCTTTCTCACTTACTTACCTAAAGGAAAAATTGATTTTTTGATGGCATGTAATGAGATGGCATGTTGTAGAGGCCCATGAGTGGCATAAAAACTCTTTTTACCGTGAATAACTGTCAAATTTATTTAATCGAGTCCTATCGAATCCTACGTTGCTACGTTACTTGCACTGCGGGTTAGGTACTAACCACACCATAAAGAAACGATTCTCATGTTAAACGATTCCCAGGCATTATGAGAAAGTTTTGCATTTTCTATAACCGGTAATTATTCAAATACATTCTCAGGCATTGTTCTTGAAATGTTTATTTAACAAAATATTACCACAACGATTTCATAAGTAAGTACCTATTGCAAGTTTGTTATTCCTCAAAGAAACAAACAGTTGTGACTTATAAATCGGTCAGCCACAAACTAAGCATAAACTGGACATAAGTTAATAATTAATTTTAAAACTGGCATCGGAGACGATGAAGCTGGACTGAATTAAAAGCAAATCTAAATAACAATCGTACTGTCTAAGAAACCATATCAGAAAAGAGATGATGAAGAAGCAGTCATAAACGGTTATGATGGCAGAGAGAATTAAAAAGATGAAAAACCTAACCAAAAGTAGATGAAGACCATAGAACCGAAGTGGAAAAGCCCAAAGGCGCATGTTAAAACTGGTCCCATACACTCCAGTTAATGGATATTATAAAATGTTGCTAAACAGCGTGTATCGTAAGGGCGTGATCATATTTGAAAGTGTTAGTACAGACCATCAGACTGACCTTCTTTTTTCATGGGACCCGATATCGACCCTAATTGACACCCTTTTTTTTCGGATGGGAAATCATCATATGACTCCTCCCGCTCTGGGCAGTAGTGTCAGACTTTTACTGACTAAAATCCATCCATGTTCCCTCATCGCCCTGTGTGTTCTGGGGCCACGGTATCTCTTTTGAACAGTCGCGCAGCCCCGCCTAATTCACAAGCGAAGGCATTCTCAGACTAGAAAAAATTTGATGGAACATCCGTTGTGATAAACCACATGGTCGTCTTATTTCATGTGACTTCAGAAATCAAAATATGAAAATATTCCAGCTTTCATAGAACATTTTAAATCTCTTTTACTTAGCGTATTACAAAGTGCAGGCTGGCTTATTTAATTCCATGTAGAACGAAGTTAATTTCTGGTAGTCGTTGAATACTTAACAAACAAAAAGGGTAGCACAATGTTTTTGTTCTCTTGTCGGAATCAGGGTAAAATCTAATAGGCATTACCACGAAGCGTGTTTATTAAATGAAAGAATAATAATATTTGAAACAATAGCAAGTACAATTATTATCAAATGTAGCAGTACTTGTAAAACAATGTCTGACAAGAATTAGAATTTATAATATTGTAACAAGTCAATTTTTTTTCTATGGTGTACTTGTAATTTCAACTCTACGAAATATGACTGCAAATGTTATGATGTTTTAATTCCAAGGTGACTCAGTCGTCAATGGTTGCACGTGACATTCACCAATCCGCACAGTGCCTGCGTGGTATACCAGAAAATAGTCAGTAAGGCACACTATCATGCAAGACTTTTCGAACCATTATTATTTTATTAGTGGCAACCCTCGGCACATTGCTCGCAGAATGGATAGCCATCCATTCTGCGAGCCAAGTCGAAGAAAAGCAAGCCGAGAAAGGGCCGAAAAGTTCTGGAGTGGCCTCCACAAACTGGAATTCGTTGCGTTAGAAGGCCTCCCACTAGGTGGACCGATGAGCTGGTTAAGGTTGCGGAAATCCGCTGGATGCGAGTCACATGGGCCCCTTAAAGGTGGCGACACTTGGGGGAGGCCTATGTTCAGCAGTGGATATCTTTCGGCAGAAATGATGATGATGTGTGGTAAGTGTGGCAACCCTAACCAGTATTGCACTTACTTGTTAGGGTCAGCACAATCAAAAGTTTTCGCCTTTCTGTGAACATCCCCCACGAACTAATCTGATGATTAAAAATCCGTTAGCGCACTTTAGCTGTGTCGCGGATGTTCACGTGCACTATCGTCAAAAATAACAATGCCAAATTCAAACGCTGCTATAGAAGGTCCTCTCAGCAGCCCGTGATCCACCAAAACCCTGCGCACGCTTGTACGAAGCCGTTAATCAAGCGTTCCATCAAACTAAGGTCAATGTTCACCAAAAAGATGACTGTCTGATTATCTGAAAACAGCAGTTTAAAACACATTTTTGTATGGGAACATGTCACAGTGACAGCTGTGCAAATAGACGTAAAATCACGTTTTGTGGTAGAACTCAATGTAACGCACTTAAAACATTGTGCTGATGGATGAATTACATAGTATGGGTGGCGCAGAGGTGTTTAAAGCAAAACTCTTACAATAAAAACTTGTATTAAAATAAAAAACATGTCAAAAAGTTGTAAACTTTGATCCCCAATATCTCCGTGACTAGAAGGATCCCAGGTATGGTAAGGAACAAAACAAAGCTTCCCGTAACTGTCTGCATTGAATCTTACCGGCCTCGACTATACGCTGGATTAATGTGGAATTTCAAGCAAATTAATTGTACGCCAGTTCGTTCTCACACGACGAACGTTATTTTAATTGACAACTCTCGCGATGACATTAACAATTTAATGTGTAACGCTATACCGTGGCGCTTTATGTTCATCTCTTGAATAGAATTGGTGATATTTGATATTCCAATTTGAATCATGTTTAGGTAGACACAGTCTAATGAATGTACAAGGTCATATAGAAGTAGCTAGTTGAACTTGTTAAACTCCTCAAATGTGAGGGGTATCAATCTACACTTCTACACTAATATTATAAAGAGGAAAACTTTGTTTGTTTGTTTGTTTGGTTGTAATGAATAGGCTTAAAAACTACTGGACCGTTTTTAAAAATTCTTCCACCATTCGAAAGCTACATTATCCACGAGCAACATAGGATATATTTTATCCCCGTACTCCCACGGGAACGGGAATTACGCGTGTGAAACCGCGTGACGTCCGCTAGTGTCTAATATTAAACTTGAAACAAGAAAAAATAAATTAAAAAAGTACCCAACAAATGGCTCACATTTTCAAGGTATTCCCAGATTTTGGTGTTGGCCCATTTGATTTGATACCCACAATTATATCATCTACTCTGTGCCCTTATTTAGGGAGTTGTGAAAAAAAAAATAACTCATTATTTTGTGGTAGCGGTCATCTTGAATTCCTTTATTATAGTGTATAGTATTTTACTAGTCAAGACCTTTCATTTGATAACCATATTGATGGAGTTGTTGAATAAATATATAATCCGCCAATTTGTGGCGGCATCGGCAGCATCTTGGACCGATTTTCTTAAAATATAGCTAAGAACACTACCGACGAATTTTTTCAATAAAAAAAATCAAAATCAGGTCATCCGTTTGGGAGCTACGATGCCACAGACAGGCAGACACACACAGACACATCAAAATTATAACACCCCGTCGTTTTTGCGCCGGGGGTTAAAAACGAAAAAATATGATGATTTCGTTTTGACGATTAAAAACTTCGCGTCTCTGTAGTTTCATAAATCAATTTGACACTGCATAATTAAATTTCATACGCTTAGTAAAATTGAAAAAAAAAAAAACTAATATAATACTTTTTATTGTTTACTTAGTGCCAACTTAGTACTTGCCCAAACGGTTTCCCCTTATGTTCAGTACAGCCCTCTGAACTCTCCATCATATGAAATTTTCATCGGTAAATAAAAATAAACCTGACATTTCCTACAAAAGCGCAAAACCTACATGGTCAAAATAATATTTAAAACAGCAGTTTTTTTGTTAATATACTGATGAAATATGCCTTTGTCGTGGGGTTCACAACTAACAAAGCAAATTAAATAAAAGCTTACAGTTAGTAAATTGTCTGTTTAATAAATATTGTAATTTGTGCAAATATTAGACAAAATAACAAACTGAAATGAATAATTAATCTTCTACAAAAGCTGGTAATAACAAAACTACATTCTATTAATACAATTTGCATAATACTCGAGGATTTTAGTCCAGTTCATTACAACAGTACATCCTTGTTTTAATAATTAATTGGAGCAACGCATATGGATTTGCAGAGGAAACGCGAATGAATTAATTGAACACGTCGAGGATTATTATTAAGATGAAGATGGAATATACTACTTGGGTCACTCGTTGAGACTGCAGTAATATGCAATTGAAGAAGTTAATGTCATCGGCTCCTGGGACACGTACGTTCATGAACGCAGCGTCATCCATTTTATGAGTAGAAGGAATTTTGTTTTAAACCGTAATTAGACTTTCTGTCAATAGCTTGAATTAATCTCACTGAATTTCTTTATCATAGTTCATATATAGTATCATACTCCGTTTATTTCATAGTGATTTAATGCGTTTTATAAATACGATGAATATATTAAAAAATACTTAATAACAATTACTTTAGATTCGAAATGTTGCGTTTACTGTTCCACGACTACCACACCCACTCAGCAAAAAGAATATAATTCAAATATAACGTTTAAGTATTTTTCTTTAGCTATTCTATACATTGGCATTGGCAGCGGTAAGCCCGCTGACAGCGAGCTTTCTGCTAATTTATGTTGCCAATGGAAATCATATCCAAATAGCAAAACATAAAGCTCATATTTGAATAAATTATTTTTGTTGGGTGAGAGCAGAATCGTTTATGTGGGCTACAACCTTTACACTCCGACGTGGCCTTTTTTTTTAGGATGGGAAATCATCAAATGACTTCTCCCACTCTGGGCGGAGCGGGATAGTGTGACTTTTCCTGACTGACTAAAACCCATCCATGTTCCTTCTTCGCCCTTTACGTTCCGGGGCCACGGTATCTCTTTCGAACAGTCCCGCAACCTCGGCAGGCTTCGGCCCTTGCGGGCCCCTCCCCTTATGCTGACATCTCTTTGAGGCGCACGTGGAATACGAACGCGCTGTCGACACGGCCTGTCGTCATTAGACGGACGGACGGCTAGCTAGCCCATAGCTAACCGTCCACAGACCCGCGTCTACGGTGGCCGGTAGCCACCACGTGGCCCCCGACGCCCGGTGCGTCTCCCGCGACTGGGGCGAGAGGCTCTACCCCTCTCGCGTTCCACCACCTCCTTCGCTAGCATGACTGCTTCGCAGAAGGAGGTGACGGCTTCCCATTCCGTCTCACTCCGGACCATGGATTGAACAAGGGTCAGACGCGAGAGGCCGCCGCCGCCGATCGCCACTTCGAGGACACGGCGTTGCTCCGCCCACGCGGGGCAGATCTCCACCGTGTCCTCCGGTCGATCCTCGTAGTGGAAACACCCGGGCGTTTCCTAACGCCCGATTCGATACAGGAACCTCCCGAAACCTGTGAGGACCTGCGTCAGGCGGAAGGTGAGGACGGCGTGGCGCCTCTCAAGCCACTCCTCAAAGAGGGGACTCATTGCGACTATTGTGCCGTACCCTGACTCCGACGTGGCCTAAGGTTGCAAAAGAAGAAAGTCACACATGTACACATTATGGAAATATCAGAACATTAAAGTATAGATCTATTAAAAACCTAAAAAATAAACTTACCTATTAATGAAGAATGACGATCTCCCCCATAATCAGTAAAGATTATGTACAAGATCATAAGAATGATCTGGAACACCAGCAACGGTGTATATTTCATTCCGGTCATTGTGAAATGGAACGCCATGATGTTAGTTTAAATCTGTAACAAAGAAAACAACGGAAACAATTTAGTTATAATGTTAGGGAGGAATCATAGATAATAAATACACTATATGATGCAAGATAGATGCGCAACTCTGGTTTTCGTTTTGAAAACTGTGTACACCAGTTTTAAGCTGTTAGTATTTGTTCAACCAAATAAATACAAAAAGTTATCCTTGACTGAGGATTCGAACTTATGAACTAATTAATATTCACAAGTACCGCTGTCACCGCTAGGCAATCTACTTCACTGGCAAGTAGTCTAAAATAGCTTTCCCGTTATGAATATTGAAAACTGTCAAACAGTTGAAAAGTTGGTGTCCTTAAACACTCAGACGGCAGCATTATCTATGAAAAGAACAATGGGCAAAAATGTATGGAAGCTGGTACATCCCTCCAATAGCAATGAGTTATACGTCATTGGATAGGTCTATTTAAATGAACGTTGGTGAAATCCAACGACGTATAACTCATTGCTATTGGAGGGGTGTACCAATTTGCTCATTCTCTTTTTATTTGAAGCCAATGTATGGAAGTTTTATCCACCTGGGAGAAACTAAATACTATCTACATATCTGACGAAAGGTGAGTGCACTAATAAAAGTAAACTTCTCAAAAACAGTAAAGGAAACCGGCATGTCCTAGAACCAAAAATTCAAACACATGTGACCAATCCGCACTAGGCCCGCGTATATTAGCGCACTCCCTCTCATAGAGAGGAGGCCCGAGTCCCAGCAGTGGGAACAATAATAGGTTGGATGATGATGATGATGAAGTACACCATTACCTTATTACCCGTCAAGGATAACAGGCGTGATGTTATGTTATACTAGCTTCTGCCAGCGGCTTCGCCCGCGTAATGTTTGATAATAAATAGTCCCATAGGATCTTACCACCGGAATAAAAAGTATCCTATGTGTTAATCCAGGTTATAAACTATCTGTGTGCTAAATTTAATCCAAATCCATCAACTGGTTTTTGCTTTAAAGAGTAACAAATATAAATACTCACAAACTTTCCCATTGATAATATTTGTAGGATTAGTAGGATTTTTAGAAACAGATAAAGACAGCCACATATTATTACTGATAAGCCCACACTAGTTTTGTAGTTGCTGAGGTAACCGCAAAACCAGTGTGTGCTCCACATATCAGCCCGACGTCACTCGGCTGGTCCCAACCTTAGAAGCGGGGACCCGTCCTTAATCTATTGAAACTATGTGCTACGCAAGGCCTGCTTAAGGGGCCGGCGGAGCGTCCGTCGTTCATACAAACGTAATACCAAAATAATTCATAAACCAAACATATTCTTATGAAAGTGTGTAATGGTACGGTTTGCGTATAGGGTACATTTTGCGAAACATACATTCTGCGACGGCGCCTTTATTTCGATTAGATTACATAATGTCCCTAGACATTATGTAATCTCAATATATATTCCAAATATATATTTTGAAAGGGAAATGATATTTGGATGGGATATGAGGAATTTAAAAGAAAGAGATAAGAAGTAATAGAAAACTTATTTTTCTCTTAACTCTTGCTATTCATAAGATATAATTGGAAACTCTCGTGACGTCAGAACTCACTAAGAATGATACCAAACAGTGACGTATTGGGAATTTTAAAAGCTTCGTATCTCCGTCAATTTTGGTTTATTTGACAAAAGAAAAAATACAGGTCAAATATTTTTTTTAAATCTAAGTGACGGACTAATTAGATTTTTTCCGTTAACAAGCCTATTGCGTCAGCCGAAGCAATATTTTGTATGGGAAGTATTTTGTGTTACGACCCGTATTCTTTAGAGAAAATTGGCTAGTCATTTACCGCCAAGCCTTTTCTCAACCATGTTGGGATTGGCTTTTAGTCTAACCGAATGCAGCTGAATACTAGTATTCTACGTGGAGCGACTACCTATCTGACCTCCACAACCCAGTTAGTAATGTTTAATTTTTATATACTTTTTTTTGTTTGTATAGTTTTTATTACTTTTAAATACTGTTAATTTTGATGTGTTTTGTCTTGTGCGGGTTAATAAATGCTTTTTATTTCTTTATTATGATGGGCTAATTCACTTCCTAAGACCGATAGCGCTTTTTGCGTTACATCTATTTACACTAATATTACAAAGCGGAAATATTTGTTTCTTGTTTGTTTGTTTATAATTACAACTAGCTGACCCATGCAACTTCGTCTGCGTCACATAAGAGAGAAAATCGAAAGGAAAAAAAATCCTCGTTTTTGCAACATTTTTCATTCCTGCTCCGCTCATAATGGTCGTAGCGTGATCTTATATAGCCTAAAGCCTTCCTCGTTAAATGGACTATCCAACACAATTAATTTTTCCGTTTGAACCAGTAGTTCCTGAGATCAGCGCGTTCAACCAAACAAACAAACTCTTCTGTTTTATACTGTTAGTATAGATTTAATTCAAGAACTGCTCAACCGATTATGAAAAAGAAGAGAAGATTTTAAAATTCTTTCACCATCAGCTACATCTTTATCGAGTAATATAGGCTATAAATTATATTGTTAACGTGTAAATTAGCCAAGCTGTCACCTAGTCATGTTTAGAGTGATAAGAGTGTACAATAAACACCTGCATGGCTGCAATCTATTGTAACGTTTGGCGTGTATGTGTCACCGGAAAATTGTCAAACACGTTATATTGTAATCTCTCTAGCGATATTGTAAACTCTCGAAATATTGTCAAACGAACATACTGCTTACAATAAAACGCATTATTTTTCGTGAAATGCATGCGATGGTAGTCAACTCACGCGGTGTGGAGGGAAGGAGGGGTCGTCCTTGCCCAGTGGTACCAGTCTCATGAAAAGATAATAATGCCATTCCTGAGACATACCGATTAATATAACCTAACCTTAAAACACCTTATATTCCCCTAAAAAGTGTAATCGACGGAGCCCCGCTTTGCGGGGTTTATTTCCGAGTGCAGGGTTTAAAGGAACCTAACTAACCTAACGGGGGTGTGCCCCAAGTCCCGATTATGGGAGCAGAGATACTTCCGTATGTTTAGTTGACAATATTTCGAGAGTTTACAATATTGCTAGAGAGAAACACGTTATATTGTAATATAACATGTTTGACAATTTTACGGTGACATATGTACGAGATGTATGACGTTTACACTACAAGAAATTACATTACAAGATTAGCTCTTGTCAATATTGCAGAGTTTTACGACTCTCTACTTATGGCGAGATTTTGATAACACCTAATTATTTTTTATGATTAAACTATGTTGCTTTAAACAGTGGGTTTACATTGTTGACAGCAAATATCTGGTTTTAGTTTTGATTCTGTTTTGAGTTCACGTCGTAATTTTATATTTATAATTAAATTTCAAGTCCCGCTCAAGCCACGAGCTCATTATTTTCCCAGCTTTCGTGATTGGATATTTTTTTTTGCTTTATATAGGACTAGCTTCTGCCAGCAGCTTCGCCCGCGTGAAGTTTGATTATTGTCCCATGGGATCTGACTACCGGGATAAAAGTATCCTATGTTTTAATCCAGGTTCTACCAAACCATCTTTGTGCAAAATTTCATCCTAATCCGTTCAGTAGTTTTCGCGTGAAAGCGTAACAAACAAACTGTACATTAACATTCTTAATCGACGGTTCCGTACAAACTTTTTTAAAGGAGAAACCACTTTGTTCTGTTCGATCCTATGAAATAGCTACTGCACCAATCGCAAAAAATAAATACGTAATAACAAAATCGTTTTTTTTTGTTATTAAACTACATATTTACGGTTTTCAGTTTTTTCCCTTCACATGTGCTGTAAGACATTGCTTCTGGTCAATTTTCGTAATCCTAGGTCAACGGGAACTATATAATATACATTTGTAATTCCTTTAATATCTTAGTATTAGTTTTTCTCCGTTTTAAATAATACATTTTCTTGTTATGACACTTACGTCAGAGTTGTCAAGCTGCCATTACTTATTCTTTTAATTTTCTTTTTTCTTCTATTCAAGGAAGGTTGCATTTTGCGATTAGATCTAGTGATTGGCACGGGGGATGCATTCGACGTGCTAGGAACTGGTGACTGCAGAAGTTTTACACATGGAGTGGGATTTAAGGCGCTTAGACGAGCTAAATTAGCAACTCTATTTGTGGTGGTTCAAACTTCGTTTGAAATGCTGTTAGAATAAAGTTCTAATCAGCTTGCACTACAAAGTGGTTGTTACGTCAGCCACTGTGGGCCAAATAGCGCGAAATGAGTGGTTTCGATCGATTTACAAAAAAAACTATTGATTGGATTAAAAATCTGAAACAGTATCCTGCTATTCCATGGATCCATGGATCCAGTATCAGTATATTGCTTGTAAAATTATTTGCCAAAAAATCAGAATGATCGCATGCATATTAGTATGTTTTTCATTGTTTGAAAGATATTTTTAGAGATAAGTTCGTGATTTCTTTTTATGGAGCCAAATTAATTGTATTATGTTTTCAAAACAGTATCATGCTAGCATATATCCTGAAGAATATCATATATTTGTCTGGTCTTGTTTATAGCAGTGAATCATATACTTTTAGTAATTATAAAACTCGCGTTTAGCTCATGTAATCGCCTTAATTGAATTCAATGTAAGTATGGCATTATAATTATTAGTGGACGGAGACGGAAGTACCTCTTGAAGTGTTGGTGTTGGTGTTAGTGGTATATCATCAATGTTATAGTCAAATATGTTATCAGAGTCGTTGTGGTCGTCTTCTGGAATGTTTAGTCTCTCAAATGAGGAGTCTAATAAAGGTGGGTCAGACCTGATTTTTGGTGGAGATGGTGGAAATAAGTGTCAACTAGAACAGTCATCGGGTCATGCATTTTTTTTTCGGGATCAAAGCTAAAATCTTATGCGAATGTGTCGAATTAATTAAACAATATTGCAAGCTAAACATTATTATTTGGGTATTTTTATTTTTAATTACGAATTTTTCAAATTGTATTTCTAATTTAAGGTTAAAGGCCCGGTGACAGTGTTTTTTTTTTGCATTTAGAATATTAGTATAATGCCTCTGTTTTATGACTACCGACTGAGCTAAATGCATAGAGAGGGATCACGAGTAGGATATGAACTCATGACCCGTTTATCGCCACTGAATGCCACACTTGTAATGCTATTATTGTCGTTGTTCCTATTAATGTATTTAGTTTAAAAAGTGGATCAACTCACATTCCATGCAAATAATCTGATCATTAAGAGCTATTTTTTTTTCTTTTTAAACGTTACCCACACACGGAATTTCTCCTTTATTTTTTTTAATTTAGAATAGGTACGGTTTTACTTTCAGTGAATCTTTCTCAACGCCTTTTTTTCGGATGTGAAATCATCAAATGACTGCCTCACACTCTGGGCGGAGCGGGAAGAAGTGTCACACTTTTACTGAATAAAAACCATCCATGTTCCTTCCTCGCCCTTTACGTTCCGAGTTCCGGGGCCGCGGTATCTCTTTCGAACAGTTCCGCAGCCAGTCTTTCGACTAGGATGCAAAACTATGCCTTGTTTATCGCTCTGGAATAAACCCAAACGACCTTGTTCTGCTAACCCGCTCGTGATCTCCTAAACCGAAGTAATTAGTGCAGCAAAACCATAACAAGCATTGTGTCACTTCCAACTCATTGTTCAATGTTATATTTCTTAGATAGCTCGTGTTTCATTAGAACAATCAAGTTCTAATGCGTGGGTCCTACCCATAATGTTTTGGTTTCAAAACATATCATTACTTTTAATAATCGACCGGCACTTAATAATAATTAGATGAGCTCGTGGCTTTACAATAACAGCCGCACGGGTCGATCTTCAAAGTTAAGCCGCACTTGCTAAGGTCGGTGGATAGATGGGTGACCATTATTACATACCTACTGAATTTCCTGAGTCACTCGGAAAGCACGTCAAGACGATGGTCCCGACTGTCATTTGTAGATCTTTGACAGTCGTTGCAGGTAGTCAGTGGCACGAAAGTCTCTCAAACAGTCTTACCACAGTAGTAACTGGGTTGTGGAGGTCAGATAGGTAGTCGCTCCGTGTAAAATACTGGTATTCAGCTGTATTCGGTAAGACTGGAACCCGACCCCAATAAAGTTGGGAAAAGGCCAGCCAGATGATGAAGCACTAAATAATAAATATTTTGTGATTTTGGTTTGTAGTACGTTACTTTTGAGTATAATAATATATCGTCATAAGCGTCAGACCTTGGGCTGAGTACATAACGGGAATGCTACTTGGTAACATATTATCAACTGAAATGAATTACAGTGGATTTCATTTATTACGACCTTGGTTGTAGCGACCATTTACCTATAGCGACGTTAAATCCAAGTCCCTTGAATTTAAAGCATACTTTAGTACAAAATTCATGTGGCTATAGCGACTTTGGATGTAACGTCGAGTTAGGGTGTAGCGACTGTAGTTGATGAATCATTTGTAACAAATTCCTAGAAATCCTATGCAGATATTACGACTGAAGTCGGCCGCCAAAGACACAAATATTTCTTTCTTTCACAAACATTTCTTATCTTTTGGTTACATCCAAACAGATGGTCGGCAAGTGAAGTATGGAGACCTTTACCTTTTGTTTATAGATATCAGCTAAGTAGGTAGAGAAGCGTGTAACGACGTTATTAAATTTAATTTAAGGTTCAGTTACAAAGTGATATTCTGAGTAGCAACTGGGTTTGGTAATATTAATGAATATAAACTATGTATGTGTACTTGTCTGTATCTCTTTACCTGTGTCACCAGTGTTGGGGAGGTCTGTCCAAGTATTTTTACTACGGCACCAAATTTCTACAACCATTCCTTCAGCTGACTTTTTGGATTTGAAAAGTCTAGATTTTCGTACGTTTTATTAGACAAAAATCATTAATCTGCTGGTATTAGAGTGATATGAGCTTGTTAAGACGATGACTTGGAACAAATTTTATTAATTATGACCAAACCGTTGTGAATATTATTCAAGTGTTGAAAAAGAACAAGATTAAGTTTTGATATACGTGAATTATTTTAGTGAATCAACTAAGTTCAGACAAGCCATATTGCTTGTTACTGTAAGTACTTTTACTTATGTCTTACCAAACACCAGTACCTATGCCATTGCACTTGGTCTTCCCCAGACATGATGTGCAATGTCTACTTAATCTTAAGTAAAATCAAAGTGAGGGCTTAGACAGATATTTTTTTGTGTATCATCATTTCAGCCAAAAGACGTCCACTGCTGGACATAGGCCTCCCCCAAGTGCCATCACATTGACCAGTTCCGTGCGTCTCGCATTCAGCGGATCCCCGCAACCTTCACCAGGTCTTCGGTCCACCTAGTTAGAGGCCTACCAACGCAACGTCTTTCAGTTCGCAGCCGCCACTCCAGAATTTTGGCCCCATCAAAAAAGGAAACGCCTAAAGAGATCGCCATAGAAGGACACACTGACACTACACTAACCGCATCGGAGATCTTCTACAGGATGGGTCAGATGTATGAACAAGTTCGAAGAAAAAGGAGTTGGTATTATAGGAATATGTCACAATTTTTTTGATACACTTGCTAAAAGCCATAGAGAAAAAATCACGGAAAATATTTAACCCAGTTAAGTCACGACCGTAAATCCATAAACCAATGAAAAGGAAAACTATTACTAATACACATTCAAAAGGAAATCAAAGTTATAAGCGTTTAAAGACAGTTTTAGACGCGATTTCCATTTAAACGGTGTGGACCAAACGATCGAGGCGTCATTATGCAATTGAATGCACGTTAACTCGATGAAAATTTTACATTTCATGCCCCAGCGCTTTATTCTTGGAAGGTTAAATATTTAAATAGGACTATCGTTGATTGGTCTTCTATTGGAAATGGATGAAAAGTTAACTTTTTGGTCGTTACCTATTGGTCGGTGATTAGAGGTAGCTGTGGCTTTTTTTTATGGCGACAGAGTTAGAATTTTCTGATGTTAAATGGTTTGAATATTTATGAAGTGGCTGAAAAAATTATATTACTGCTCAGCTAAAGCACGAGCTATCAATAATTAATTCGAGATGAAATGTTGATTTATTCCAAAACTGTAATTATTTTAGTATAAGTCCTCAAGTTAAGGCCAATGAAATGAAAAATGAAGATAGATGGATTGTGTGAGGAACGATTTGAAAGAGAAAGGAGTAAATGATGCCGTAACGTCTGTCAGGGGAGAATGGAATCCGGGCATCGGGGGCCACGTGGTGGCTACCGGCCACCGCAGATGCGGGCCACCGTAGATGCGGGCCACCGTAGATGCGGGCCTGTGGACGGTTGGCTATGGGCTAGCTAACCGTCCGTCCGCCTAACGACGACAGGCCGTGTCGACGGCGCGTTCGTGTTCCACGCGCGCCTCAAAGAGATGTCAGCATAAGGGGAGGGGCCCACAAGGGCCGAAGCCTGCCGGGGTTGCGAGCCTATTCGAAAGAGATACCGCGGCTCCGGAACATAAAAGGCGAGGAAGGAACATGGATTGGTTTTAGTCAGTAAGAGTCTGACACTCCCTCCCGCTCCGTCCAGAGAGGGAGAAGTCATTTGATGATTTCCCATCCCAAAAAAAAAAAGGAGAATGGAAGAACAAAACGTGTTGCACGGACCTCAAATAGAATGTGACAAGGGCTGGAAGATGATGATGTCCTCTTATTATGTGTTTCACTTATTCCTTGAAATCGTTGCGAATTAAAATGAAATTTAAAAAAAGGTTTAGTCGATAAATGTCAGATTCTAGAAATGCCAGATGATTTTAAAATGCCAGATTCTATGAATGTCAGATTCTATGAATGCCAGATTCTATAAATGTCAGATTCTATAAATGCCAGATTCTATAAATGTCAGATTCTATAAATGTCGGATTCTATAAATGTCAGATTCTATAAATGTCAGATTATATAAATGTCAGATTCTATAAATGTCAGATTCTATGAATGCCAGATTCTATGAATGCCAGATTCTATGAATGCCAGATTCTATAAATGCCAGATTCTATAAATGCCAGATTCTACTAATTTCAGATTCTATAAATGCCTGATCATGAAAATCATTAAAACATTTCCCAGTTTTCACTTAGTTCCCAACATGTTCACATAAAACTAAAACTGTAGTCCATCTGTGTCTTCGGTTTTCAGTCAAATCTTGCGCATATTTTATATTCAGTGGGCTCAGAATTACAGAGACGAATAAGATTTTTTTCTACTATAACATCACATAACACCACCACCAGGAAGGAAGTGATAAGCAAAGGTTTGCCTAATAATAAACCCACATTTCCTCAGATAAGTTATTAGATAGGTAGCTCAGATGAGTTATTTTTCCTAAAAAATCAGTCCTAGCAGGACTTATTTTTTAGGAAAAATAACTCATCTAAATAAATTAACCTGAAGCAGAAAAACAAAAGCGTTTTTCTAAAAACTATAAATATTTCATTGCACTATTTTTTTCCAGTAGGATGGTTAGCCACTTCCTCATACCTGGATGAGACAAAACCCAAGTAGCACATGACAGCCGCACAGTGACTTGATAATAGAATTTTGTGTATACTCAAGGCTGTTGTAGTTTTCTACATAAGGGCTGTATAGTTAGCTACGCAGCCCTTGTAATTCTAATTTGGGCCACAAATTAACCAGCCTTGAGCATTACAGTTGCTGGTTAACGGCAGTATTATTATTGAAACAGCTGTGCAAGGCCTGTACAATGGCTTAAACAGCTATACAACAGTCATCGCAGCGTAAGATTCAGCTACTTTAAATCTCTTCAACAGCTTTTAGATGTTTTGAGGCTTGGTAACAACTTTTATTAAAGTTTAAATAACAAAAAACTTTTGTGATTGTGACAACTAGACGACATTTATTATTCGTTTTAAGTATGCAGGAGGACATATTTAATTGGTAAGATATTTTAAATATTTTTCACGTTGGTTTTTGAGTGTCCTTGTGTGTAAATTGAGTTGCGAGTACCATTTTACTGTAAATGTGTATAGGTAATTACATCAAATATTTCACGCGCCATCAGAATAATATCGCTTTAACGAAAATATTTTACAAGATATATGGTGTAGGAATCCCTAATATAATTATCCCTCTAATTATTGCTTTCCAACTTATTGTACTCTATTAGGAAATAAGTGGAAAATATATTGTTTGAATTAAAACCTATCAAATATCCTTGAAATCCATAAAAAAAACATTTGGATATTTAATAACAAATCGTCTGTAATGCTAAAATGGCGTCCATTTGATATCCAGCCCAAACTCTCCATAAATTCTTTTGTAAAGTTATTTACTGTACAGTGGTTTTACCAAGTCTTACGTACCAGCTTCCAGCATTATGCTGGCTGGAGAAAGGATTTCAATTATCTTTCTTACTGTGTACTGGTATAAAGAGAGAGCATACAATAGCTTTTCAGGGATAAATAAATCTCCACAGAAATCCATTTCATTATGTACTTACATAGCACGCTTGCTGCAAACTAGCACGTGTCCATAACGGATTCATGGGATTCACCGACGGCGACGTAAGTGCGGTGTTTCTGTTTATGTACAAAATCTTTGTTTGTACGTCTGTTGGTCGTCATTTCAGTGATTTCATAGGCAAGCTTATAGTGTCTGACTGACGAACATTGGGATTGAACTTTAACTGTAGGTATCTTTCGGACATGCAAGAGTATTTGGAAAGCCAATCGTACATGATTTACCTACAAATTCTTAGTTCATTTGATTTATTTTTATTTTCCCTTTTCGTAATTTCGTATTATGATTGCTAATTATTTTATTATTGTTTTTAGGAATAATACTGCCGTTTAAAATAATTAAAACCATTGAAAAAGGAAAGGAAAGATTAACAGTTGTTCCAAGTGGTTGGGAGCATAATGGCATTTTGAGCTGGCCAGGAAGAAACGTTTCTTTAAAATTGACAAAAAGTGAGAAATCGACGCCGCTTCCAGACTGGACTAAAATGGAGTGCACAGTCAAACGATCGTCTATTCCCACTTACGATAAAGCTGAAGAACTCCTTGAATCAATGTTAAACTATTGTGATACGTCCGATTATCCAGATGATGAGCAAAGAGTTATAATATTTCTTTTTATGGCCCATTCTTTAATGCTATTTTTAAATTATATATTTTTAATAAATATGCATTCTTCCTTGTCTTCATCTAGTGAATCTTCATCAGTACTTGATCCAAATTCGTCTCTGTCGGAATCCATTAAATATATAGAACTCTGTTTGTTCTCCAACGACGTTTTCTCTTTACTGCAGCTTGGTTCATGAAAATCCTGATTACCTAAACATCTGCAATATTTTGATCAAAATCTATTTGTGCGGAACCCTCACTATTCGTAAACGACACGGGCTTGTAAATATCAACTGCATCAGCCTTAGCGTATTCTTTTGACAGTTTTCTTTTTACTCCACCAGTTCGTTTTCTTTTATTCCATGGTATTACGTTGTTCATTTTTGATTTAAAGTGTACTAAAACATACGTAGTAACTCTTGAGCTTTAATTAGGTCGTGTCGACGTTATGCAAAAACAAATCAAATCTGACGTAATTTAAACACCATTAATCTAAATTTATTCTTAAATAACGCCGTAAGCTGTAAAATAGTAGTCAGCTACACTTTATGCATTGGCATTAGGATGGAGTACGCCTACTCCAATTTACAACTAACGGTTTTTAATGATTCTCTTAAAAATGCAACGGCATTTGTAGAGATTAATATATTCACTTTTAAACAGCCATTAACAAGCTCGTTGAAGTAGAATTAAAATAGAATTAGTGTAGACCAATTAAAAGCCAGTGGCATATTTTGATACCATAATGCAGCCCGCAACATTACAAGAGAGGCGAATTTGTCATATTAACCAGTCGTTAACAAGCTTGGACTTCTAAACCAGCTAGTAGTATCACATGCAGCCAAAAGCTGGACTAGATCATTTTAAAATTCTACTTAAATGCTTTTGGTATACTTTTGCGTCATTATAAAGTCATTAGTCAGCTATGCTGTTTAATAGTGTATAATCTTTCCATAATACAGTCTAAAGACTCGTCCTATCCTTTAGTACATCTGCATAAAAGCTGTAGACTGTAATGTGGCTAGTTTATGACCTAATTCATCGCTAATGTGCTACTTGGGAAGCTTAGCGCTGGTGAATGACACCAAGACGATTATTAGTCGAATTTCTGTTTGTACAACGACTTCACAGGATCGAAATGTTTTTCCTGCCATATCATCGCTAAAGCTCGCAATCGGTACAGTCGTACCATTACACTTTTTTTTTTACCCTGGTTACGTTTTAGCAGTCCATGAATGTATGAAAGAATGTATGTTTGAATTTGCGTATGATCATTCGTAGCGCCTAAACTATTCATTCGATTTTTATGAATGAGGTTTCAATCGATTTGTATTTATGGCTCGGGTAACATAATTATGCTACATTTTAAATGCCTTCAACAATAGGAGGAGTCGATTTTACTTTGTTAACCCCGAATTTTATTAGAGCGTGATTGTTCCGTAGTCAAGTTTAAAGTGGTAATATACCACACACATTCTTGTTAAACTTCAGGGAAGTAAGTACATGAAGATAAATAAATCCGTACCTATTGTAGAGGGAATATCCTAAACTATTGTTGAGCTCCGATATGAAACTTTAATTTACTATACACACTTCCTGTATCATCATCATCTGCCTAGCCTTTTCCCAACTATGTTGGGGTCGACTTCCAGTCCAACCGGATGCAGCTGAATACCAGTATTTTACATGGAGCGACTGCCTATCTGACCTCAACAACCCAGTTAATACTAGGAAATACGATAGCACCTGGAAAGACTGGTGTCAGACTTTAGGGGCCACTGACTACCTGTAACGACTGTCAAAGATTGACAAATGACAGCCGGGACCAACGGCTTAACGTGCTTTCCGAAGCACGGAGGAAACTCGGTATGTAAGGGTGGTCACCCATCCACAGACCAACCTAGGCAAGCATGGCTGAACCTAAAGATCGACCCGAGCGGCTGATATTATTCAGCCACGAGCTCCTCACACACTTCCTGTATATCACGGGGTAAGTAAAATATACTCTATCCCAAGCATTGCGCGAGCGCACGGTGTAAACGTAATGTAATACGACGATTAAATAAATAAAAATAAAATCCTTTCTCGCACAATATTTTCACATTTTTAAGAATTGATTCGTATCTATGGATGATAATAAGTTGCAAGAAATTTTAATAAAATCATCATCATCATCAGCCTATTAATTTTCCCACTGCTGGGACACATTCCTCCTCTCTATGAGGAGGAATGGGTATAAATCCACCACGCGGGCCCAGTGGTAGATGTCACATGTCTTCGATTTTTTTGGTTCTAGGACACGCTGGTTTCCACACGATTTTTTCCTTCATCGTTTTGAGAGCAGTGGTGATAAAATAAATTACACAAAGTAATGTGCCTGTCTGGGTTCGAACTCACGACTTACTGTTCGTAACTACTGGGCCCCGCTGCCCTCCAAACTAAAATTCCATAGAAAAAATTGTATTTTCGATTCAATAAATCGACGTGTTCACGTAACTTTTACACCGCGCACTAATCTGATCATCACTCTCCGATTTCCCACGTCCATAAAACTAATGATCTCCTAATCACAATATAAAAAACACAGCATACCTCCGTACGTGCGAAGTCCCCGGCAGCTAACGTCCGACACACCCGCTTCAGTCGAGCCCCCGTTTGTCAAACATCAATCAATGATAAAAACTATTATGTCGCGAGCACTGTGAACAAATGTACGTTTACATACTTCCTACTAATTTGTTGCGATCACGAATTATAAATATTGTTGTGTGACATCTTTAGTACGTAATACACTGTTTGGAGAAGTATTATGAGATTTGTAAGAATGCGAAAATGTTTTGGATTTAAATTGTTTTACTACGTTGCATGAAACGCTTATTCGCTCCAAAACACTCGTAGAAACGATGCAATGGTACACAATTTACGTTCACTAACACAAATATCACTTTTTTTCAAACAGATCTCCAGTTTGACAAAGTCACTATAATCTTTAATAGACTTCTCAGCTTTCACAAGCCCATCGACAAAATTCCAACTTGAAAAGAGATCCCATTATATTATCTATATATGTATATTTTCTTAAACAGGGATTTATCGTCTATGTTTCCACTTTATCCTATTCGCCGTGCAAATACATGGAGTATCGAGCACTGACTACAATCTGTACCTCTAATTATCTATCTATTCTTCACTCCCGAAAATTTTTTTCGTACGTTTAAAAATAATACAAATATTTATGTAACAACGTTTTTATGTGTACACGTTGCCAGTACTAAGCCACAAATACTACGCAAATACATTTCTCATAAAATTTTAAGCGGCCGTCTGTCAATGCGAAATAATGTGTTATTCCAAGAAACACTATAATATACGTTATTTATTAACTGTTATTGTGAAGAGCTTATTCAATTATATATAGAATCAATAGTATTTCGTAAATATTTACATTATGTATTAAGTAATTAACTTGATTGAAAAAAAAAACCCACTTACAAATTCAATAAAATCGGTCAATGCAATCTACGTGTGTTACGCAACATAGGAAAGTAATCGGAAAACTGACTGAAAATATAAGTTTTCTTTTTTTAATAAGAAATCAATCGTCGATCCGGAACCTTAATTTCACACGCCTGTTTATACCGTGTTTTTACCCGTACCATAGCCGAATGGGTGAAACAGGACCCATCAACTCTCTCAGCAAAGGGCACAAACCTATGTTTACTGCCACTCGAACAAAGACGTAAATAAAGGTTTAAGTAATTCTACAAACGTAAAATCAGTCGTAGCCCAGAAATTGCCGTAACATCCCGATTTCGCGACAACACTCCATCTTTTTCCCCCACTATGATTTAGAAAAAGATGCATATTATATAAAGCACCTGTCCCACCGCTGAAGATTAGCGATAAGCGAAAGGAGGTAGCAACTAGAAATGAGTTGGCGAGCAACGAGCAGCTAGTTGCATCGAGCACGCGGATCTATGAGCGAGTGCCGGCGCACTCGGGCGATTTTGTGCCTCTTTCTCCTCCTTTTTTTGGAAACTGTCTTGAAGAAAATTTTAAGTATGATGAGTATTGGTTTAAAACTAGAAGAAGACCAAATAAGATAGACGGATAGACTGTCTAAAGGATGCTATGGGAAGAAACGAGATGTCTGATGAGATGACGAGTAATAGAGAAGTATGGAAGAATAAGACATGCTGCACCAACCCCAAATGAATTGGGATAAGGGCAAGAGAATGATGAATGATGATGCTTTTGTACCTAGTGAGAGTCCCTTTTTTTTTTTTTTTTTTTTGTTTAAGGATGGGAAATCATCAAATGACCCCCCCCACTCTGGGCGGAGCGGGAGGGAGTGTCAGACTCTTACTGACTAAAAACCATCCATGTTCCTTCCTCGCCTTTTACGTTCCGGGGCCGCGGTATCTCTTTCGAACAGGCCCGCAACCCCGGCAGGCTTCGGCCCTTGCGGGCCCCTCTCCTTTTGCTGACATCTCTTTGAGGCGCGCGTGGAACACGAACGCGCCGTCGACACGGCCTGTCGTCGTCGTTAGACGGCCGGACGGCTAGCTAGCCCATAGCCAGCCGTCCACAGGCCCGCATCTACGGTGGCCGGTAGCCACCACGTGGCCCCCGACGCCCGTTGCGTCTCCCGCGGCGGCTAGTGAGAGTCCCTTAGCCAATGTTCTATCACCGAGCTTCGCTGAGTAAGTACCGTCTTTGAAAGTTTTTGTTGCTACGGCAAACGAAAGTAGGTATTCGCTGGTGGTGTGAACATTGCAAGCGTAGTATGAGCAGCGATCAACTGTGAATAGCTGCATACAATTAGACTGGAACTGACTGGCATATAGTTAGACTAGAATTGGAATGGGACTGGCGTGTCGAATCATAATTGGAAAAAGGCTTGGCAGATGATCTCTTTTACGTACAAGTCCCAAGGTCCCTAAATAATTTTCTAGGTTTTTTAGCCAGGAAATAGTCGACAGTAAGTTACTCTCTCGCCGGCAGAGGGACAAAAGCCTTACCCGCGTCAACATCGGCTGCCGGTACTTATCATCTATTTAGCGAATCGAGCGCCCTTGCACTTGTTTCATTTATGCGCGGTTACGAGAAACAATTTGTTTGTTTATTTGTTTGTTTCAAACGAAATGAACTTGATTCGTGATTGATTCTTTTGTTTTTGTTTACGTTTTGCGTTGTTTTGAGAAAAGTTTTTGTTTTGTAAATTAAAAATTATGTTGGTTCTTTTCAGGAGTTATGCCCTGCCCTATTCTGACTGGTCACCAATTCTTTTTCTGTACTAGAAGTCCGGTCTCGTCACCATAAGAAAACAAATTAATTTTTGATTAAGCCGACAAGTTAACCTTCTCATTCAGGAAAATAAATATTCTAAAAGCATCATTATTTCACCCAAATGACGTCCACTGCTGGACATAGGCCTGCCGCTAGTGTCGTCACATTGACCGGTCCCGTGCGATTCACATTCAGCGGATTCCCGTAACCTTCACCAGGTCATCGGTCCACTAAGTGAGAGGTCTTCCAACGCATCCTCTTCCTGTTCGCGCAACACTTCGGCCCTATCGGCTATCCGGTCTGTGAGCAATGTGCCCTGCCTGTCCACTGCCACTTGAGCTTGACAATTCATCGAGCTACGTCGGTAAACTTGGTTCTGATGTATTCATCGATCACGTAAAGAAAATCCAAGCATAGCCCTCTCCATTGCCCTTTGGGTGATTTTAACCCTGCCAAGTCTAAAATCATACAGGGTGTAAACCACCTCATCACGAAGCCGTCAACTAAGCATTCTGTACATCAAACTAATTAACTTTACGCAAATATTATTGCTGAGAAACAACTTTTTTTTCGGGGTGATAAATCATGTTTTGTGGTAGAACTCAATGTGACGCACTTACAACATTGTGCTGGTGGATTGCATTGTACGGCGGTCGTAGAGGTGTTTAAAGTAAAAATATTGCAACAAAATCCTATATTTAAAAAAAAAACTTGACAAAAAGATTTAACTTTGACCCCCAATATCTCCGTAACTAGAAGGTTCCCAGGTATGATGTAGAACAAAAGGGGGTTTACACCCTTTATTCTTGTAATATTGTAGGTGCCGTAAATTTTAACAGAAAAATAAATTTACGATTGTGCATACAAAATAGCTGGATGGGTAAAAGGGTAGAATAAGACCATAGAAACTATGGATGGACTGTATGAAGGATGATATTGCAAAAATGGAGGTGTCTGATAATATGGAAGAAGAAGACAAAGAAGAATTGAGGTAAGGACAAGAGAATGATGATGAAGTGCATACTTACAGAGAAAGGAAACTCACTTACATTTGAAAAAAGGAACCATTGTGAAACAAAAGCATGTATTTCTTTGGGACGACATGAGCGGTGGACAGTGGTGTAAAGAAAAAGGAAAAAAAAAGTCATTACCAAGCAGTGATCAAGCTGGATGAGCTTAAGAGGTCAGGATCCAACACCAATCCAAACAATAAACATTAAAATGAACGTATACAAATAAGTAGAGTACTAAGTGCAGAAAACAAAACAATCAACTGGCTAATGGAAGTCTTAACCGCGGGAACTAGATAGAAAGTAGGAACCGTGTACAATTGTACGGTAGAACAAGCTATTTGGTTTGCAGTAATTCAACCCACAAATTATATTGTAATATGTAAACCAAATAGCTTGTTTGACCGTACATCCGTACCGAACATGTAAGTATAGGTTAATACCTTTTCGCTGTTTGTTAAGATTTCTGTGGTTTTTATGTCTTATGACTGGGACTGTATATATGTCACCGTAAAATTGTCAAATACGTTATATTGTAATATCGCTAGCGATATTGTAAAATCTCTACAATATCGCTAGAGAGAAACACGTTATATTGTAATATAACGTGTTTGACCATTTTACGGTGGCATATATATATTTTTAAAATTCATTTTTGTTTCGACAATTCAAAAGTGCCTGTAACTGGCCTACTTCAAATAAGTGCCTTTTTTTTTTTTTTAAGGATGGGAAATCATCAAATGACCCCCCCACTCTGGGCGGAGCGGGAGGGAGTGTCAGACTCTTACTGACTAAAAACCATCCATGTTCCTTCCTCGCCTTTTACGTTCCGGGGCCGCGGTATCTCTTTCAAACAGGCCCGCAACCCCGGTCAAATAAGTGCCTTGATTAGATTTTTGAGAGAGGTCTTTAAACATCGGTTTTTAGAAGCTCGTGGCTAAATAATAACAGCTGCACTGGTCTTCAAGGTTAAGTTGCACTTGCTAAGGTCGATCTTTAGGAGGGTGACCATCATTACGGCTGTGACGGGTGTGCTGTCAAAGCATTCCGGCTATCATTTGTAAATCTTTTACAGTAGTTACAGGTAGTCAGTGGCCCGAAAGTCTGAACACCAGACTTACCCGGTTACCGTATTACGCAATGGGTACTAACTGGGTTGTAGAGGTCAGATATACAACCGTTTCATGTAAAATACTGGTATTTCAGCGACATTCGGTTAAACTGGAAGCCGTCTCCAATATAGTTTAGAAAAGGCTAGGCAGATGATGATGATGAAACGATTATCATCGTATTAAAATTAACTTCCTATAACATGGGACGAACTGACTACTATCAAACCCTTTCAAGATAACATGCATTCATAAATCTCAAAAGAATAAGCAAAAGTATGCCTTACAGACATCCGAAGCAAATTCAAATCCGTTAAGATGCAACCTCACCAAATGGAAGCATAGCCCAACCGGCGCCGACCAACTAATACCGGTATCATCCGGTTCATTCCGCCCGATTCCAGTTTAAAAGCCTATTCTGACTTACTCAAATGGACTTTGTTTTAGTTCGTTTAGACACATCACTCACTTTAATGCATGGACTAACTAAAGTTACGAAGTGAAATTAATTCAGCTATTTTTATGGGAGCTGTTAATTGAGAGTAGTAAAAGCTTTCAAAATTGTTAATGTTAGTGAGATTGTGCATTTGTTTTACTGTTTTATATAAAATTTAGGCGGATTTGTGTCAGTCATCATGTGCCTATAGCCTTTTCCTAATTATGGTGGAGTCGGGCTCCAGTTTACCGTATGCAGCTGCATACTAGTACTTTTCATAAAGCAACTATAAGCGCCATGACCTCCACCAAACCAGTTACACCTTTCCAATCGTGCGCCTGCCTGATGTCTGATGCCTGATCGTGTCAGATTTGTATACCCCTCTGACTTGGTTTTACATCCCGTCAAGAAATTCTCGCAGGCATGCTGATTTTCTTTACCCAGTTACTGAGTAACTAGATATGATTTGGCAAGACTGGTAAAGCTTTTAGTCTTTTTAGTGCCTACATCAACTGCCAAAGATCTACGAATGACTCCCTGGAACAGCTGTTTATCCCGCTTTCAGAAGCAGGAAGAGGTTTTATTATTAAATGGTATGTTATGTAATGAATCAGGATCAAACCAGTAACTACATGAGATTAAAAGTGAACGCACATTTATCCGTGCCGAAAGAACCGACCGCACCGCAAAACAAACATTTTTTCATCCGTATCAATTCGTCCGATTCGACGGGGATAAGTGTGTAAGGTTTCATAAGATTTCATATATGAAATTCGATTCTTTCGGCTCCTTCGCTTATTTCGGCTCCTTCGCTTATTTCGGCTCCTTTGCTTATTTTGGCTCTGATAAGTATTTGTTCACCTTTAGATAGAAGATTAATTAGGTAACGGCATTTTTCTAGAAACCCATCACAGGCGAACGTCATGTGCGTGAATGAAAAAGACTGGGGCCGAAACTCCAGTGCAGGGTTTATTGTAAACCAGAGACCTAGTTCCGATGCTGCATACGGAAGAGATACCGTGGCCCCGGAACTTAAAGGGCGAGGAAGGAGCATGGATGAATTTTAGGTCCATGTCCACCAAAAACATAACGGTCTGATTATCTAAAAACAGCAGATTAAAACACTATTTTTATGGGAACATGTCACAGTGACAGCTGTTTTTAGATAATCAGACCGTTATCTTTTTGGTAAACATGGGCCATAGTTAGTAAAAGTCGGACACTCCGCCCGGAGCAGGAGGAGTCAGTTGATGATTTCCCATCTGAAAAAAGGGCAATTGTAGAGGCTTGTCAACCAACTTGTCAGCTTCTCATTAATTTATGAGAGTTCGATGTCTACCAATACATTAACAGCTAGCAAGTACAGGGTTTTCATTCATAAATGTATATACAGTCACGATTATTTTACTATCGTTGCCAACAGGATGAACAGATAACAACAATTCTCCCCCCCTACGTGCAATGAAGCGTATACACAATAATACACCTCGCAATCTAATTCTATCTCGACCGAAAATATAAATTGTGTGTGAATGTGCGCCAAAACACAAAACAACTATTCTCAACCAGTGATGCGTGATCCGATCCGACAGTTTAAAGTATCGATATAACAGGATGCAATACTCCGATATTTTGAATCTTTTTATTTATATAACAATTCATAACATAATCCCCGAAGAGTTAAGCAGAGGTGTACATGATAGTAAGTACACCCACATTTTGCCTGTTACGTTTAAGGCCCATGTAAAAGAAAGAAAGAAAAAACATTTACTAGCCCCTACAGGACAAAACACAATAAAAATTAACATTATCTACAGCTATTGTAAACAAAAACATAGATAACAATTAAAAATAAAAAGAAACGAACGGGCTAGCCTGTTTCCATCAACCGGGCAGAAATCCACCATCTGCGACTGCAACTGAGACATGCCTTATTGAAAAACCCACTATCACTTTGCCGGACCTAGGCATCGAACCTGGGACCTCATGCTAAGCAAACGCGGTTACGACCAGTAGACTGACGAGGAAATATGTGCACACTAAATACATGTAAAAAGGAAATAGAAGAAAAAGTACAAAGCCGATGCTTGGCAGTCCCTTATTTCAGGCGACCATTAAAAAAATAAACGGTAAATTGAGTATTAATCCGGAAGGCTATAAGAGTAGAGAGATGCATGACCTGTGTGAAGGATGGTATGGCTTGAATGAAGGTGCCTGCTGAGATGATGAGTAATAGAGAAGTGTGGAAGAAGAAGAAAGAAAGAAAGAAAGTAAAAGCAAGCCCACACAGGACAAACACATCAAAATTAACAGTACTTATAAAAATTACACAGAAAAAAAAAACAAATATTTATTTAAAAATTAAAAGAAATGAAACTCGTCCTGTACGAGGCCAAAAGGCTCCTATCTCAGCATGGTGCTGTAACATTAAAAAAACGTCACAGCGCTGGTATTCTGATAGGAAGACGTTATTAGTCAAAAGTGTCCATGGAGTTTCTTACCCATTCTTCTCCCAAAAGATCTTACGCTTCAGAATGTGCAACTATACGACTATCTCAAGTCATTATGCCTTGTGAATATGAGTGTAGCTTAGCCTTCTTTTTGTTGTTTTTTGACGTTCAAAAGTGCCGTAATGGTATAATGAAGGATTTTCTTTTTCAACTCTTCCCTAGTCGCTGGATAGATGGCGTTGGTCTGACTACGTTACTGCAAAGAACAGAACGTCACATAATTTCACTTTGACATAATGGTTATATTCGTAAGCTTATATGCAAACGAAAGTGTCAGTCAACGAGCGATTATTATGTGACGTGTGTTTTTTCAAGCGTTTTGGCTTTGGCACTTAGTAACGCAGTCAGATCCACGCCATCTATCGAGTTCATGGAAACTATTTTTTTTAAATTCTCAAAAAGAAGACCTCTCATTGAAATAAATGCTTTGAGTTTTCATGCTGCGCCGAACGTAAATGTTTAGATCGATAAAAAAGTACCGATATCAGAATGAATGGTTCGAATCGTGCCACATTGTTCTATATTGCATGGTCAGTCAATTCACAAGAATAAAATTACAAAAAAAAATCTGTAAGTTTTGCTCGACTCTTAAAAAAATTATAAACACGGTACGATATTGCACTTAATATCGATTGCTATAAAACCCTATTCTCAACGCGAGCATTAACTAATCTATAGGAGCGTTTGTGTAAACAAAACTATTTACGTTACGTAACTGCGTTTGTGGAGCGTTTGTCAAACGTTCGTGTTTCATGATTGAGCTGTTAGCGTTTCATTTAGGTTTTTAGTGCAAATTGTCGTTATCATGTCATTGAGTGACTGTTGGTATTTAAAGTGCTGTTCCTACTGTGTCATGATTTACTTCGGATTCATTGTTTGGATGTCAAGAGGAACGAACCGTAGATCGTTCAACGAGATCAGTCACCTAACCTATATCGAAACTAAAATTATGAAGAGGAATGAGTTTTATTTTTGTATGTAACGAATAAGCTTAAAAACTACTGGGCTGATTTGAAAATTTTTTTCATCAATGGATAGCTACATTATCAGCGAGTAACATAGGCTATAATTTATCCCCGTACTTCCACGGGAACGGGAACTACGCGAGTGGAACCGCGTGGCGTCCGCTAGTCTACACTAATATTAAAAATGGGAAAAAATTGCATTTTGTGTGTATGTTTGTAATGAATAAACTCAAAAACTACTGTTATTTCTCCATTGGAAAGCTACATTCACCCTGAGTAACATAAGCTACATTTAATCCCCGGCTCCCGGCTTTTTTTTTACGGGAACGGGAACCACGCGGGTGAAACCGAGTGACATCCGATAGTAAAATTAAAAAGTAAAGTGTCTTTAGCAACACATTTACTTAACACTGAAGCAGGAGTCACCATCGTCTGTAATAATTTTACACAGGACTTTTTTTTGTCATCTGTGACCACGAGTACAGTTTTCAATTGATTAATAAGTTTAGTTTGACAACCAATCTAGCCATGGGTACCATATTAAATCAACAAATAAAAACAAAAAAAAATCCTTTTATTTCTTGCATTAAGTAATTACAATTAGTTTTCTTTTTTTTTAAAAGTTAACGGTCTCTAGGGGACATGTTCCCATACAAAAATGTGTTTTAAACAGCTGTTTTAGATAATGTTTTAGACAATATTTTTAGTGAACATGGACCTTAGTGTCTATTGATAAGCCGATCTTCTATTTACGTCTGCTAAGTGGGTACCTTATGTCATCGTTTTGTACAGGATTCCTGAATCACGTTTACCCAATCAATGAAGATCGGCGCTAATCACTACACTAATTAATAAGCGATTCCTGAAATACGGCTTTGTGTTAGCGGAATCTCATTTAGATGTGAGTTCTAATTTGGATACAGACGCGTTACGTAAGGCGCCAATGACCACCTGAATTCCTCTGTTCAATTCTTCTTTGTTGTGCCGATGATTCCTTTAGAGTTCGTTATGCTTTAACAGAACTGTGTATCTTGATAGTGTTTGTATAATATTGTGGCCTTTTTTTTTTTTTTTTAAGGATGGGAAATCATCAAATGACCCCCCCCACTCTGGGCGGAGCGGGAGGGAGTGTCAGACTCTTACTGACTAAAAACCATCCATGTTCCTTCCTCGCCTTTTACGTTCCGGGGCCGCGGTATCTCTTTCGAACAGGCCCGCAACCCCGGCAGGCTTCGGCCCTTGCCTTGGGCCCCTCTCCTTTTGCTGACATCTCTTTGAGGCGCGCGTGGAACACGAACGCGCCGTCGACACGGCCTGTCGTCGTCGTTAGACGGCCGGACAGCTAGCTAGCCCATAGCCAGCCGTCCACAGGCCCGCATCTATGGTGGCCGGTAGCCACCAAGTGGCCCCCGTCGCCCGTTGCGTCTCCCGCGGCGGCCGGGAAGAGAGGATCTCTCCCTCTCTCGTTCCGCCACCTCCTTCGCTAGCATGACTGCTTCGCAGAAGGAGGCGACGGCTTCCCATTCCGTCTCGCTCCGGACCATGGATTGAACCAGGGCCGGACGCGAGAGGTCGCCGCCGCCGATCGCCGCCACGAGGACACGGCGGAGCTCCGCCCACGCAGGGCAGACTTCCACCGTGTGCTCCACCGTGTCCTCCGGTCGATCCTCGCAGTGGAGACACCCGGGCGATTCCTCCCGCCCGATTCGGTGCAGGTACCTCCCGAAACATCCGTGTCCGGTGAGGACCTGCGTCAGGCGGAAGGTGAGGACGCCGTGGCGCCTCTCCAGCCACTCCTCAAAGAGGGGACTTACCGCCACTATCGTGGCGTGCCCTATAATATAGTGGCCTGGGACAAGTACCCTAACGACTGTTCCATAAATTTTGCCCGTGTAAATATAGCACTTTGTAAGAAACAGATGCTTTCAGATTTCCGTAACCAAAGGGTTAAACCCTATTACTAAGACTCCACTGTCCGTCTGACTGTGTGTCACCAGGTTGTATACATATACAACGTGTAACAGAAAGGGTATAGTTATACAAAAAGGTGTGCTACAGACCATCAAACAGTACAACTTTTTCCATGGGACCACCATCGTCGATTGGCCGTTGATTGTTTTTTCGCGATTGCGATGGTGGTCCAATAGAGAAAGTTGTGCCGTTTGATGGTCTGTAGCACACCCTTCCATAGCACTATACCCTTTCTGTTACACTTTGTACCTATAGAGGGTGTAGAACACCTCTTAACGAAGCCAAAAGGTACTTGGTCTCCCCGTCATTGCGATCATTTTTTTTTGTTCTACACCATACTTGGGAACCTTCAAGTTACGGAGATATTGGGGGTCAAGGTTGAAACTTTTTGACAAGTTTTGTTTAAATACTAGTTTTTATTGTAAGATTTTTACTATAAACACCTCCACGACCCCCGTACTAACACATCCATCAGTACAACGATAGGGTTCTACCACAAAACATGATTTATCACCCCAAAAACAGTAGTTTTCCAGAAATTATTGGGGTATTTTGTGTATTGTGTATTGTTACTTAGTTTGATGTACAGAATGTTTGGTTGACGGCTTCGTTGCGAGTTTTTTAACACCCTGCATAATGCCGATATGACCCATATGGTAACGTAGACAAATCAAACCGAGGTATGTAAGGATCATCGCAGATCACATTCAGTTGTATAGATCTGCCTACAATAACGCGTGTGAAATGTATTGATTACAATAATAATTTATGAGCCACGAGAGTGGAAATACCGATTATCAACATAATCATATTCATCAGAATTCAAACTGCACGACATCAAGGGCGTTCGAGGATATCGTCGTAACTGTTTTGCATGATTCTGTAGTTAGCAGTTTATTTAGGTGACAATTGAAGCAAGTATGTCGTTTAGAGGTGTTAAGGAAGGAAAAATTGTGGTTTTATATTTAACTAGCTGACCCGCGCAACTTCGTCTGCGTCACATAAGAGAGAAAAACGAAAAATCCCCGTTTTTGCAACATTTTTCATTCCTGCTCCGCTCGTTTTGATTGTAGCGTGATGCTATATAGCCTGAAGCCTTCCTCGATAAATGGACTATCCAACACAAAAAGATTTTTTCAATTCGAACCAGTACTTACCGAGATTAGCGCGTTCAACCAACCAAACAAACAAACAACTTCTGCTTTATAATATTAGTATAGATTTTAGTAGTAATAATAATAATTTTGATGAGTGTTTAGTTGCAGACGACGAATTGAACGATAAATACTATGAAGCAGCTGATGATCTCAGTGTTGATCTAAAATCTATAGGTACTAATATAATATTATAAAGCTGAAGACTTTGTTTGTTTGTTTGTTTGAACGCTAATCTCAGAAAAAACTGGGTCGAAGTAAATACATTTTTTTTTTGTTGCATAGTCCATTTATCGGGGAAGGCTTTAAGGCTTTAAATATAACATCATGCTACAAGAAATAGGAACGGAGTAAAAATGAAAAATGTTGCGAAAACGGGGGAAATTTTATTCCCTTTGTGAGCTTTTTCTCTCTAATGTGACGCAGACGAAGTTGCGTGGGTCAGCTAGTTATATCATATTAAAACTTCGCGATATACCTATCGCCATAGTGAAGCTTGAAACAATTCCGATTAAATTTAAACCCGAAAACAATTTGATTAACAAAATAAATTGAAATCAATTAGTGGTTACTTAGACTTCCAACTTCTAATTAAAAATAGTTAATAGAAGTTGGAAGTCTTTTTGTTGACGACAAAACTGATTCCTGTGAAGATCAAAATCAATTTAAAAAAAAAGAGAATAATATAAACGCAAATACTGACAGCACGAGGTGATATTATAAGATTGTAAAATCTACTATATAGGTACAATAGGTACCTAAGTTTTCCCTCTACAAGTATCTCATCTCGTGTTACCTAAAGACCTGCTGTTAGACAGTTATTGTTCTTTGTCGGCGCACCTGTGCATATTTTATGCACATGCACTGTCGTTACTTGCCTTACGACGTCATTATATTGTGTGTTCAGGTTTCCTTACGATCATAGCTTGGATTTTTCTTCATTTTACAAGATACTCAGATACTCAATAGCCACTAAGCCTTGATATAGACGGGAGGTTTTCGTGGAAGGTATTAGTGCGAGCTAGCAAGCAGTGGTCCACATCAGCCATGAATCAAAAATATTGGAAGTCATATGGGCTCTCCAGTTCCCATCGGTTGGATGACGCAAGCTAACTGTAGAGTGCGGTAGGTAGGTAAGCGATTCCCAATAGCATAATAAGAATCAAGGGTTGAATTTGAGTGGATTCTTTTGTCAAGATGATAGAGGGAGTTATTAATAGGTATGTTATACCCTTATGGCAAACTTCAGACGCGAAAATAATCATGTAAAACCACTAAACGAATTCCGCAGCGAAACGGTACATACTGATGACCGCAGTTTCTACGGATCTCGATTCAAAATTTTATAATCATATTCCCTACTAATCTATTAAAATATTAACCCAATATTTACCCAACAAACCCCCAAAAACATCCGTTAAAGCAACTTACCCAAGTGCCAAAACGACGCCCAAAGTTCACCAAACTTAATCCGCAAGAGCGATCCATTTTTAACCCAACATTAGCATTATTAGCCAGTCACCCAGCTGTAACGTCCCACCCAGGTCCATTGAAGCTTTATCTTAAAATAGAATATTCCAGAGCCGGCCACATCTTATCTGTTTCCATCTCATACAATATTTATGCGTGAAGAACACAGAATGTCGATTACTCCTCGGTTTACGAAGATGTTGGGTTAATGGATGGGGTATAATGAGACAAATGGTAGGGTCCAGTTTTCACCAGAGCAGAGCTAATAGGGTCTCCTATGGGTACCCAAGAAACGAAAGATGCGAAGTCATTAAACCAATGCAAATGTGATTGGTCGACTTTCCGCTCCGCGCGCCTCTTCTCTGACGGACCCCTAAAATTCATACTCTGTGTTTTAGATGCTATTAGTGACATCCACCAACACGTAGGAGACCTGTGTGTTGGTTTACGGAAACTCCTGGTAACAGAAAGGTTTGTGTCCCAGGCCGTGAAAACGTTATAAGTTTAAGCTACATTGCAAACGAACCGGGACACAATGGCCTGAAATTCGCTGCGCATAATTTCCTACTCAGTGCAACAAAAGACCTTTGCAAAGGCCTACACTGGGTCAATTATGATTGAAACTACGCTCAGATGCCCACGAATACTACGCTCCCACCCCATCCATTGACGCTACATCTGATCTCCGGCTCCTGAACTGACGACCCTAAGGAGAGAAAGAGACAGCATGCTTATCACACAACACTTAAGTTTTAGGTGCTCTTTTGTAATCTTTATTGAGTGGCTGTAAATTGACTTTTCAAGAAGCCCCTCGCAACTCAGGGAGTGTTTCGTACTTCGGTGAATATTATACATTAAACTGAAGACGTAATTTTTTGTTTGGCAAAGTAGGTACTTAAGTAAGCGTTTTTTGTGTACCTTTGGGAAATGATTTGGTTGGTGGTTTTAGCCTAATAGGGTTTGTGTGCTGTGGCGTGAAATTTTAAATTGATGATTGTGTTTTTTGATGTTCGTAGGTATTTCTTTTGCTTGCATTTGACTTTTCAAAAGCAATTGTTCTCCCCGTGATTGATATCATTTTTTTTCTGTTTTGAACCAGATCTTCTAGTTACAGAGATGTTGGAGGTCAAACTTTCTACTTTTTTTCTCATTTAAATACAAGTTTTTAATGTTAAAACTTATTTTTTTCAGCACAATGTTTTGAGTGCCTTACATTCGAGTCCTACCGTAAATCGTTAAACCCCAAAAACAGTAGTTTGCCAGCAATCACTTTTACGTGGAGTTACTTAGTTGGATGTACTTACAGAATGTCTGGTTGATGTCTGGGTGTGTTTACACTTTGGTTGAGTCTGCTTACAACTGGCATTTGGAGATATGCATTCAGACTTGTACTTAGCGTTGCCAGGTGTCCGGATAAGTTATCGCATCAAAATTTCCACGAGCATGAAGTCGCTCGCAACAGCTAATTACAAAATATTTAAAGTACTTCAGATACTAATGTGAAAAAGTTAGTATAACTTTTTCACATGGACATCTATTCTAAAATTATTTATTACTAACTGACCCACGCAACTTCGTCTGCATCATATAAAAGAGATTGTTTGATCGATTTAGTTTTTTATCACCGACTTCTGAAGCTGAAGTTATTTTTTTTGTGTGAATTCGGTATTTTTTGGCAATTTTTTTTTATTCTTTTATTTTTTGTAGTTCATAATTATGTGCTTACCCTTTCGTGTGATTTTTTGTTATGAACTGGTGTAAACAATGGACAGACATGAGATTTCAATATTCCAAGTGCATTTGCTATCATTTATTGATGAGTTCCGTTGCTCATCTCTGAAGTTCTTAAATCAGATCTGGAACAAATTGAAACGGAATCACTCCGAGAAAGTACTCTTACTAAAACTACCCAAATCGCTACTTGTGTGCCTATAAAATTTGAGGAGTTCCCTCTATTTTTCCAGGATCCCATCATCAGTAATTATGGGACCAACTGGGACCCAAACAAACAATAAATAAAAACAAAAGCAGCCCAGCCATCTACGAGTAATCGGGGAACATTGAATTGAGAACCTCCTCTGTTTTGAAGTCGGTTAATAAGAGTTTCATTACTTTGTCCTCGATCCCATAATCAGAACCTAATCAAACACTCATTAAACTACGCTTAAACACACCCTCCGATTCCAATAAAAAAAAAAAACAGTACATGTCTAATAATAGACTTATCCCCTACAAATGGAACTTAACGCACCTAACTTTCGAAATCTGGGAGAATTGTACACATCTGCGTACCCCCTCAGAGCATACAGGCGTGATGTTCCGTCTTATTTTGAAGAGTTTCATTAATATCGAAGAACAGCATCAAATCGGTTCAGGCAGTCGAAAGTTCTGAGGTAACAAACACAAAAAATAACCGTTTTTGCAACATTTTTCATTCCTGCTCTGCTATTAATGGCCGTAGCGTGATGTTATATTTATTTTATTTATTTATTTATTTATTTATTTATTTATTTATTTATTACAAAATCCACAGCTCTTTACAATTCAAAATCTAAACTATTTAAACAAATCTTACAGCCAATTAAGGATTTACAATTTAATATCTATACTTAGCTAAGAATACAGCGTGTGAAAGTGTGTGTGCCTGAGGAGTTAAAGTGGGTGTGTGAGTATGTTATAGCGGTGTGTGTGTGTGGTGATTGCCTTTATACCTTCTGTACAACCCCATGTATTTATTTATTCCCTTTAGGTGTATTTGTCAGTTCGTCACATACTGACGTTATTAATTGCTTCCTGAATGTACCTTTTTTAGTATTAAATATATCTAGATGAGAGAATCTTTTGTTATAACTACTTAGCGTTCTACCTATGACGGAGTTTTGAGCGTAGTTTGTACCACTGTGTGGTACTTCGAATAATTTTGTATGCCTAGTCCGTCGAGACGGAGCACTTAATCTTACAACTAAGTTGTTTAAAACAGTACTATCAACATCCCCACTACAGATATTATATAGAAATAGGATGTCCAGAATCATACGTCTGTTCTCGAGTGGCAGCATATTATGATGTTTACATGATAACAGATAATCTGCAGATCTGAAACCACTACGATAATTAATGTATTTAACAAATTTAGATTGTATTGATTCTATCTGCTGTATATAAACCAAGTAGTGCGGATTCCAGATATTACTGCAGTATTCCAAAATACTGCGTATGTACGCAAAATAAAGTACCTTGATGCAATTTATTTCATTAAATAATTTACATGTACGCATAATAAATCCCAGGATTTTGTATGCCTTGCCGACGATATAGGACACATGCTCCGAACACAGAAGTTTCGAGTCAAGGACGACACCAAGATCCCTAATAACATCGCAACGCACAACATTGCCACCACTAAGATTGTAGTTATATTTAATGAAATTTCGCTTCCTAGTAAAGGTTTGGCATTTGCTAACGTTCACATTGATTCTATTGATAATATAGTAGTTGGATAATCTGTAGGGACTACACCCATATTTAGTTTATGTATTTGTATTGCATATTACACAACACAAGACATTTATATACAAACACATTTATTTACATGTATTTATAATATTCACTTATTACACATCACCGGCATCCTATATTGACAACATTAATATAATGTCGGATGATGCCGGGACGCTGTACACTGGAATCGCACCGCGGCCGAGCTACGTCATCGTGATGTATAGCAAGCGAGTGCGGTGGGAGGCAGCGCGCGATCGTTGACCGTCCTCTCCATGACCTTCAGTCGGTCGGTACTAACCTCGCAACGACGCGTGCGCATAATTCTGTGGCTCCTAGAATAACGCATAGTTTCCGTGTTACACCGATTATATTGTGTTTACCGTTATTTGTAAACTGTTGTGCTGTGCTTACTATGACTGTGACTTTAACTATCATCTCTGTTCTCCTTCTTCTGTTTTGTGTTGTGCGTGTGAACTATTTATCTTCAATAGAACTGTAAGTACTTAGGCAGTGACTTTTAATTATATTCCTGCTTACCCAACACACTCGACAACACCTCTATACTGGTGACCCCGATCGAACACTTTAAAAATGAGTGATAGTGAGTCTGAGCACACCGCGTCGTCACAGCCGGCGGACAACGTCACACGGAGACCGCGCAGGGCAAAGCGCGTTTCCATTGTGGCGTCGCACGAGATTTGCCGTGCGCCATTAAAGTTACCACCGTTTTGGCCAGAAGAGCCGGAACTATGGTTCGCTCAAATAGAGGCGCAATTCGAAAACGCTGGGATTACAGATGACGTCACGAAATATAATTTTGTGGTGGGTCATCTTGACCCCCAATTTTCTAAAGAGGTGAAGGACGTCATCATGTCCCCTCCTACAACCAACCGGTACGAGAAGCTGAAGACCGAATTGGTGAAGCGCCTCTCAGCCTCCCAGGAGAAGAAGGTGAAGCAGCTGCTGATGCACGAGGAGCTGGGAGACCGGAAGCCGTCGCAGTTCCTTCGCCACCTGCAGGGTCTAGCCGGACCAAGCGTGCCCGAAGACTTTGTGCGCACCATTTGGAGCAGCCGACTCCCCAACAGCATCCAGCCCCTGCTGGCAACCCAGCCGCACAGCACCTTGGAGGCGCTGGCTGAGCTGGCAGATCGTGTCCAGGACATCGCGCCACCGAGCCACGTCGCGTCAACTTCAGCAGCAGGACCCACAGTGAGCGAGATGGCAGCCGAGATCGCTGAACTGAAGCGTGCTATGAGGGACCTGACGGTGCAGCTGCGTGACAGTCGGTCGCGTAATCGCTCCCACAGCCGTGGTCGAGACACGCGACGCCACTCACGCCAACGTTCTTCAACCCGCTCAGACTCCAGCTACAGAAGACACCCACAGTGTTGGTACCACTCGATGCACGGCGAGAACGCCAAGCGTTGCATCAAGCCCTGCGACTTCAAGAAGGGAAACGCCGCGGGCAGTCGGTAATGGCGACAGACGATTGCCCCGCTTCTACTGGTCGTCTATTCGTCACAGACCAAACGACGAACACGCAGTTCCTGGTCGATACCGGAAGCGACCTCTGCGTGTACCCTCGTCGTTTGCTCAGCGATCGTCGTGCGCCCACCAACTACCAACTTGTGGCCGCGAATGGGACGCCCATTCCAACATTTGGTTTCCTGGAGTTAAACTTAAATTTAGGACTACGTAGAGACTTTAAGTGGCGTTTTGTGGTAGCTGAGGTTACAAAACCTATCATTGGTGTGGACTTTTTGTGTTTTTACTCTTTAGCCGTTGACTGTAAGAATCAACGATTAATAGATAGTAGTACCAACATTTTTTGTATAGCCTCGAATCACTTAGATTCGTCTTTATTTTCTGTAAAGGTGTCTTCTGGCGACTCGAGGTACCACAGAATCCTCGACAGCTTTCCCGACATCACCCGACCTGCCGGAACATTACGCGACATACCACATAACACGGTACACCATATCCGCACGACCCCAGGCCCGCCAGTATCTTCTTCGTTCCGACGATTAGCGCCGGATAAATTAAAAATTGCTCAGCAGGAGTTCCAGCTGATGCTAGCCAATGGAACTGCCAGACCCTCGGAGAGCCCCTGGTCATCTCCACTTCATCTCGCCCCCAAAAAGGACGATGGTTGGCGACCATGCGGAGACTACCGCATGCTCAACGCGCGAACGGTCCCTGACAGGTACCCGATTAGGCACATCCACGACTTCGCACATAGCATTGCAGGCTGTCGAATCTTCAGCACCATCGACCTGGTGAAAGCCTACAACCAGATACCTGTCAGCCCAGACGATATTCCGAAGACCGCCATCACCACACTGTTCGGCTTGTACGAGTTTCCGTACATGACGTTTGGTCTGCGCAACGCAGGCCAGACGTTTCAACGTTTTGTCGACGAAATGACCAGAGGGCTAGACTTTTGCTACTGCTATTTAGACGACTATTTAATATTCTCTAGGACAGAAGCAGAGCACGAAGAACATCTCCGTATTATTTTTAATAGGTTAAAGGACTTCGGCATGTTGGTCAACACGTCCAAGTGCGTTTTCGGTGTCCCGGAGGTAACTTTCTTAGGGTACCATATCTCCGAGAAGGGCACAAAACCACTCGACGCCAAGGTCGAGGCCATAAAGAAGTTCCCGCAGCCCAATGACGTTCGTCAGTTGCGTCGATTTCTGGGCATGATCAATTTTTATAGGCGTTTCATGCCCCACGCAGCACAGATACAGGCGCCACTTCACAATCTCTTGATTGGCAACGTAAAGGGCTCGCACCCCATATGTCTGGCGGAGAGTACCTTACAAGCATTCGAGGACTGCAAGGAAAGCCTAGCTAATGCTGCTCTATTAGCACACCCCGATTGCAATGCCAAACTCGCGTTGGTTACCGATGCGTCGGATACAGCAATCGGCGCGGTGTTACAGCAGCTTAGCAAAGACGGCTGGCAGCCATTAGCTTTCTTTTCCCGGAAGCTTGGCCCTTCGCAAGTGAAGTATTCTCCCTATGACAGGGAACTGCTGGCCATTTACGAGGCCATCAAATACTTTCGCCACATGCTGGAGGCTAGGCACTTCGTCGTGTACACGGACCACAAGCCGATCAGTTTCGCATTCCATGAACGGAAAAGAAACTGCTCGCCTAGGCAATTCCGGTACCTCGACTTCATAGCCCAATTCACCACCGAGATAAGGCACATTGCTGGCAAGGACAATGTTGTCGCCGACCCCTTATCTCGCGTGGAAGAATTACAGGTGCCGGTCAGCCTCAGCACCCTCGCAGACTCTCAAGCATCAGATCCAGAACTGAAGAAGCTTCTTCAGGAAGGGTCTTCACTGGTGCTTGAGAAGGTGCAGGTCCCAGGGGAATTTACGTCCGTGTACTGCGACGTCAGTACAGCGTCTCCCAGACCGTATGTGCCGAAAATGCTGCGGAAGCAAGCATTTGACAGCTTGCACTCCCTCAGTCACCCAGGCGTCTCAGCAACTGCAAAACTAGTGGCAGAGCGCTTTGTATGGCCAGGCGTCAGGAAGGACTGCAGGGAATGGGCACGAGCTTGTCTCGCATGTCAGCGAGCTAAAGTGAGCCGCCATGTATCTGCGCCATTAGGAGCATACCATCTCCCACGCGCCAGGTTCACTACTATCCACATCGACCTTGTGGGCCCGCTCCCAATTTCACAAGGCTTTAGATACTGTCTGACGGCAGTCGACCGATTTACCAGGTGGCCAGAGGTCGTACCTATCGTCGATATTACTGCCAAGACAGTAGCTAAGGCATTGCTGTCTGGATGGATTGCCCGATTTGGCTGTCCGACCGACATTGTTACGGACAGAGGCCGTCAGTTCGAGTCGGCTCTGTTTGAACAATTGGCCAAGATTGCTAGTTTCCAGCACAAACGGACAACGGCATACCATCCAGCGTGTAACGGCATGGTGGAGCGATTTCACAGGCAACTCAAGGCGTCCATCACGTGCCATGCCAATGACAAGTGGACCGAGTCACTGCCGTGGGTATTGCTTGGCATAAGGAGCGCATTCAAAAACGATGTCCAAGCGTCCTCCGCCGAACTGGTATACGGCGAACCGCTAAGGCTCCCAGGAGAATTTTTTTCTTCCAATGATGATGGAACGACCGACATTACGGACTTTACCGCGCGCATCCGCAAGTTCGCTCACAACTTGCAGCCAACTCCAGCTTCCCGTCACAACAAAGCTAGCATTTTTATATTTAAGGATCTGCAGACCACTGATCACGTGTTCCTTCGTGAAGACGCATTACGTGGCTCGCTGCAAGCAGCCTACACAGGTCCTCACAAAGTTCTGCAAAGGGGCGACAAAGTATTTAAAATTTTATTCAAGGGCAAAGAGGTCACGGTCTCCATCGACCGCCTAAAACCAGCCTACATATTGGCCGACAAAGATGACCCCCGTGAAGATACTCCATCCGGCGATAGAACTGAGTTCACTACGCGTTCCGGTCGTCGGGTCAAGTTTCCAGATTTTTATCGCCCTTGACGGTCTCTGGAGGGGGGTGGTGTAGGGACTACACCCATATTTAGTTTATGTATTTGTATTGCATATTACACAACACAAGACATTTATATACAAACACATTTATTTACATGTATTTATAATATTCACTTATTACACATCACCGGCATCCTATATTGACAACATTAATATAATGTCGGATGATGCCGGGACGCTGTACACTGGAATCGCACCGCGGCCGAGCTACGTCATCGTGATGTATAGCAAGCGAGTGCGGTGGGAGGCAGCGCGCGATCGTTGACCGTCCTCTCCATGACCTTCAGTCGGTACTAACCTCGCAACGACGCGTGCGCATAATTCTGGGGCTCCTAGAATAACGCATAGTTTCCGTGTTACACCGATTATATTGTGTTTACCGTTATTTGTAAACTGTTGTGCTGTGCTTACTATGACTGTGACTTTAACTATCATCTCTGTTCTCCTTCTTCTGTTTTGTGTTGTGCGTGTGAACTATTTATCTTCAATGGGATTTTTATTTCATTTAATATGCTACATACAATTATAAATTAAAATAAACTAACTTAAACTTTAAAACCTAAAAAATGGCGTCAAAAAACTCCTCCTCATGGCTGTCAACTGGTAAAGTCCCCAGGAGACTGGCGGCGTTACCGCGCTGGATGGCAATACTAAGCCTTTGGCCAAGGTAAAAGCCAGCCCTAGGGTCATGGGAAGTGTCAACTAAGCGTTTAGTAATTTCATTAAAAAGGCTGTGTGCACTCGGACCCCACGGTCCTAGAGTTTCAACCCCAAACGGCTCGAAAATATAGTTACCAATAAGGTTACTATATTTACGCCGCTTGAGGTTCTCAGCAGCCGCAGCGGCAGCCCCTGCACAGCACGATGAGCTAGGAAGATGGGAAGGCGCAAGAGTATCGACACAAGTTGCGTCCCACACTAGAGGCCTACCCATCTTCCATGGAAACAAAGACATGCCGTCTGGTCTCTTGCCATCGTCGCGTGCCAAACCGTTGGGTTCTAATAAAGCTGGAACGCCGACGGTGACAAGAGATCGACGGATGATGTCATTCAAGTTCGCGTGCCGTGCAAAACGGCCCGCACTTCGGCTGCATGACAGGCCGTGGTGTCCGAGGCTGTTGACAACTTCACCACAGTGACAGCGATGAGGAGAACAACAAGGGGCGCCTAGGCGTAGAGCAACAGCGAGGCGGAAAGTGGTGTCGTCGAGCAACGTGCCTGTGTTCGACGACGGAAGAGCGTGAAGCCAAAGACCCGACTCCCACTCACCCACAGCCAGCAGGCGCGCACGCTCAACAGTAGTAGCAGACGTGTTCAGTAGATTGATCTGAACTACTCTGCAGAGCGGCTCGTCCCACCGTCTCTGGGAAAATGGGTGGTCGGGTTCCTCATAATTCGGGCAAGCGAGTTTCCAGGCGTTGATAGCCTCGGAGAAGCACGGCACATCAAAATCAATCAGTGTGGAAGCCAGGATTTTCCTGATTAATTTCTCAGTGCCGAGAACCGAGGATATAAAAGCCGGTAAACTAATACTAGAAATTTTGCGGACGCCGAGCCCTCCCATACGAATGGGAAGAGTAGCTTGTGTCCAAGCTCGGTCGTCCAAGGCCACATTTAAAATGGATGATAAAGTGTTTCTGATAATTTTATCCATTTTGTCCAAAAGATGAGTGTGCCTCCATAAAGGTGAAGCACGTAGGAAATAAATTAATTTAGGGCCGAAACAGCAATAACGGATTAAGGTGATGGCCGAATGCATGTTAATTTGGAGCAACCTTTCCGAACAATCACAGAAATTTTGAATTTTTTCTTCGATGAAATTGAGAAAGGAATTTTCGAAGATTGGAGACCCAAGGAGACGAAGGGATTCTTTATCAATAATTTTGATGTTAGGGGCTATTGCATTAAATTTAGGAATTGTCAGTAGACTGTTGGTAGAGTCCGTTAAATATAGTTCGCATTTTGCAAGGTTTAAGTCAAGGCCAATGGAGTGAAATTTATTTTTTAAGAAGATTAAATCGTTTAAAACTGAATCCACATCGCCACCCAAGGTTCCATCATCCAGATACCAAACGTTAAATTTTGAATTTAGCTGTTGAATAATAGGGTGAATAGCTAAACTAAATATCACTGGCCCGAGGGGGTCACCTTGTTGACAGCCAACAGAAGATTCCAGAAGGTTGTTCCGATAAAGTAATTTAGATGGGTGTCTGTAACACTGCCAAAGAAAACTATAAATTTGAGGTAATTCTTTTTTAATTTCCGTCAACAAGGTGTCTCTATTAACAGAATTGAAGGCGTTCTTAATATCAACCTTCAGGATGACCTCACTTTTACCAGAATTTAGGTAGGTCGACAAAGCGTGTACGGCAGCCTCACAGCCCCCTTTGGAACCATAACCTAGCTGCAGGGGCTGAAATTTTTCCGAAACAGCCTCACCATAAAATTTACAACAAATTTTGGCTGCCATACGACGGTAAGTGGTACCCACGGCAATGGGTCGAATGCCGCCATCCCTCTTGCGTAGGGCACATAAGTTGGCCCCATACAAGACGTCGATGACGGCTTCGTTCACTTTGCCGGAGAGTAAAATATTAATCAGAGCCGTAAGCTCCTTCAAGAGCGACTCACCGGCCTCCCCGGTGCCTGAACAAATTAGGTCCTTCAAGTGCTGAGGACTTAGGCCATCGAGGCCGCCGGCTGAGCCGCTCCGGAAGGAGCAAACGGCTGTGACCACCTCTCGACCTGTAATGGTGAGGGAGTGAATGTCCGAATCAGGAGGGTCAGGAAAAGAAAGGCCATCCGCGGGGGCAGGGTGTTTGGACTCCAGAGCTGCGAGTGTTTCTGGAGAACACGGAGCCACCACATCGCTACTGAAGAGAATCCTGGCTGCACCACTAATGTCACCTTCCCCTAATTTTGACTCAACCAGATGGGAAATACCTCTCGAAGAGGTATATCTCTGTGTCGGTACATTGGAAACAAAATTTTGAGCCGAAATATTACAATTATCTTTAATTTGAGCAGTTAAAGTCTTTTTGGTAGCCCAATTCTTTTGAACATGCAAAATACGATAAGGGAAGGTAAGTAACTGCACCCAAGCACTTAGCGAGTTCTCTCGGACGACAAGGCGCACACAACCTGCTAGATTTTGGGCAACTAGGGGCCTAGCACCACGAGGAACTCGCTTTAAAATAGGAACAGAGGTTTTGAATTTGGAAAGGGTTTGCCAGATCGGGTCGAAAGTGGATGTAGCCGAAGATGGAGGAGGAAGACTTGAAACAGGGTCTGAGGGTGAATTTGAAGGTTTATGTACCTTACCAATATGCACATTCAGACCCCGCTTACCTTTAAAAAATCGTGCTTGGGGACAAAGTGGGCATCTCTCCAGGGTGTTCAGCGATGTTGAAGGTTGATTACTATTATTACACACCGCATCGCTGCTGCTACTACTCATTTAAGAATAAGAAGATCTTAAAAAATAAACCTATTAAAAATAATTTTTAATAAACTAAACTAAAAAAAAAAACACGACACAGAACAGACTATAAGAAACGATTTGAACAACACACACAAACACTGGGGACCTGGGGCATCACGCCGCCGATGATGAACACATGTCGGCGCAGCCCGCGGTCACTTATGCCTCTTCGACTCAAGGATTCTTCCAGACTCTTCTTGTTGGAAAAGATAATACACCATTGAGATCAAATATAATACAAGAATGCTTGATTTAGGTACCAGGTCTTCAAAACGGTTTATTCCCGATCAGATTCTTTTTGACATTTCAGCCCAGTCTGATGAATATGTAGTTCAGATATTTCAGGAACAAAGAGAACTATAATTATATGTTTCGCAATGAATATATTATGTACGTGAACGTGAAGATATGATAAAAATTAAATCATTTCCAGCATTTTATAAATAATAATTTCCACTATGTAAATTTTACGTGTTTGACGTGTGCTGTCGCATTGACTTTTTTATCTTCAATAGAACTGTAAGTACTTAGGCAGTGACTTTTAATTATACTCCTGCTTACCCAACACACTCGACAACACCTCTATAAATCTATTTAAGTCATTTTGTAGCTTCTCACAGTCAGACGTGTTTCTTATAGTCATAAAAATCTTGGTGTCGTCGGCGTACATCAGGAATCTTGCGTCAAGAACATGTGCTCCTATATCGTGCAGGTAGGCAGAGTATAAAAGAGGAGCCAAAATTGAGCCCTGGGGCACTCCAGATGGTATGGTTACGCAGCTAGACCTTACACCCCCCAATGTGACAATCTGAGATCGATTCCTAAGGTATGACTCGAACCATCTGAGCAAGTTACCACGAATTCCAAGCTCTTGCAGCTTACGCAGAAGGATGTCATGATCCACGCGGTCGAACGCTTTCTCGAAATCCGTGTAGATCACGTCGACCTGCCCACCACCATCCATATCACGAACCACACTCTCGAGAAATACCGCCAAATTGGTATTTGTAGACCGTCCCTTAATAAACCCATGTTGTTGTTGCGGAATTAATCTAGATATGTTAGGATAGATAAATTTGTGTACTACTTTCTCCATTACTTTCCCCAAAACATTCAGAACTGATATTGGACGATAATTTTATATGGCGTTTCTGCAGCCTTTTTTAAGAATGGGCACAATGTGCGCAGTTTTCCAAATAGTTGGACAGTATCCTTCACGAAAACATCTATTGAAAATATAAGCGATCGGTAAGGAGAGCGATTTGGCACATTTAACGAAGAAAAGAGGGGGTATAGTGTCACTTCCTGGTCCCTTAGACGTATCTAGATTCTCCAGGAGTTTTAGGATACTCGCACTGTCAATGGTCAGGCTGTGCAGTGTGTCGCCGTATGTTTCACAGTCAGTCGAGAACGGAGCGTAAGTCCCGCACCTACTGCTAAAGTTTTTATAGAAAAAATCATTAAAAGCGTTACAGATTTCAGCCTCACCGGTTAATTGACTATCACCATACGTCATGTGTTTAGGGTAACTACTTTTATTCTTCTTCCTAGTTTTAACGTACGCCCAAAAATATTTAGGAGAAGTTTTTATGTTCTCTTGTGATCTGTGTAAATAATTCTTATGGCACTCCACTTGCATCCTTTTTTGTCGATCCCTTAATAAAGCGAAAGCAGCGTAATCATGGGGGTTTTCATATTTTTTCCATAGCTTATGCGCCTTCGACTTTTCCTTAATAACATTAATTAAAGCTCGACTGTACCAGACAGGATAGCTATAGGTACGCCCAATGGTGACTTTTGGGACATATTTATCAATAATTGTATTAATCACCGAATAGAACATTTCTATTATTCGCTCAAGTTGATTATCGTTACTACAGAATCCCCAGTCACACTTAAGTAGTTCGTCGTTAATGGCCTCGTAATTTCCCCTCCTATAAACATGTTTTTGAAATAGCCTGTGTTTCAATGGAGAAATTAATATATCTGTAGCGTTAATACAAATTGCAGGGTGAAACGCGTCTTCCGGTACCAATGGACAGTTCGATTGTATAATGGTATTAGGAAAATTGGCAAAGATTAAATCCAGAGTATGATTATGAGAGTTGGTGAAAAAGTTAGATTGATTTAGATCGCAGAACAGCATTGTGTTAATAAGGTGCGTCGCGGAGTTTTGCACTTCAACGGCGCCCCTCTTCAGAACTACAGGCTGTCTATTTGTCCAGTCAATACAAGGTAGGTTGAAGTCGCCAGATATGAGAAAATAATCGTTATGGTTCTGATCAATTACCTCAGATATCAGCCGCGTTAATACTTTAATACGTTCCGGTATTGCGCGATCTGGCGGTAGGTAAACAGTCGCGATGTGCAGATTGCGCTTTAAAGCGAGCGATCGAGCAGGAATAGTTACCCAAATACACTCAAGATCAGGTCGGTCAAACTCGAGCCGTACGCGCGCTTGCAAACGCGAAGCACAAGCAATCATTACCCCGCCACCTAGCGAGCCGCGATCGCGTCTAAATAAATCATAACTATCATTACTTAGCTCCGAGTCTAAAATGCCGTCATGTAGCCAGGTCTCTGTAAACATTAAGATGTCACTATTTGATGACAGTATATTCTCATAAAAAGTATTAGTTTTAGTGCGCAAACCCCGCACGTTTTGATAGAAAAATTGTATGAAATCAGTATTAAGCTTGGCCATCGCAAAAGAATAGTTGCCGCGATGATTCATAAAATGAGATAGTGACACGGTCTGCGCCCGAGTCAACGATACAACTGCGCACGTTGTGATATTTATGTATACCAAGTAAAGATAGGTCTATAAACTTAATCAACAGTAAGGCTCGACAAAAGGTATATTGGATGTATGTATGTAAGTAGATGTGTAAGTGTCGTGTTGTTTGGAGTAACTGTGTTATTATGAATGTATTGTAGTGGTGACAATAAAAATCGAAAAGCAAAGTGGTATCTAGCATAATTAAAACAAAACTTGATAAACTGGTACAAGTACGAATTAAAAGAAGATAACAGCATGAGTAAACAATATATATCGCTAAGTGATGTTCTTTAGGTCTTCCTCTGTCAGCACAAGGATATGCTGCGACCCGTCTACCCTTCTTAAGTAGATTCGACAGTTTTTTGTCCATATGTATTTATAGCTAAGTTCATTAGCCCTGAGCTTACATTGTTTTAACAAGTTTTTATTGTATTTGGTGAGGTGTTCATTGACGTAAACCTTAGATTTATGTGATGCTACTGTCTGAAGACCCAGGTCATGCAGATTGATACCTCGCAGCTTCCGTGCAGCAGCCACTATCGCGTCCTTGGTGCTGCGTTGTTTGAGTCTAGCAACTATGTTCCTTGGAAGATTAGAGTTGTTATGCTGCTGTGTTTGGACCCGGTGGGCGAATTCGATGTCTTCCCGCTTAGTAGGAACTCCAACATGTTCAGCAATCTTCAGTACCAAATCCACGGTTTGCTCCTCCTTATTTTCGGGTATCCCGGAGATCTCAATGTTTTGTAGGCGAACCCATTGGTCTTGACGCACCTGTTCAATCTCCAGCCGATGAAGACGTGTCTCGACGTTTTGAACATTGTTACGGAGTATCTGGTTTTCTTCCCGTAATGCTTTTAATTCAGCGTTATTAGACGCCATTTGTTTCATTACGTCATCATATCTGGCACTAATAAACTTAACCGATTTATCGAGTTCAGCCATTTGTGATTGCATTTTGTGAAACTCCGGTTTTAACATGTCGCGAATAATAATGGGTAGCTCCAAGCGTATAGCATCCAGCACCTCCGTTGACCCAGCAGGGGAATCGCACAGAGGCTGGCCCGATGATGTACTTGCTTTCTTTGGCTGCGTTTTGGCGTTTGATTTGGCTACATTCTGTTACTTGCGATTCAGTAGTAATAGTTGGTGTATCCTGGTTTTTAGATGATCCTTTGTTGCATTTGGAGCATTTCCAAGATTTAAGGATAGTCGCAGAAGTATCAGCTGTTAAGTTAGCACACAGCAGATGATAGTGATTACCACAGAGTTTCCTTGAGCATGTTACCTTATCCACCGCTGCTATCGAGGCTTTACATTCAGTGCACTTGTTCATTGTTCTTTCGTGTTGTAGAAAGGGTAACAGGTAGGAGTAATTCAATGGTGATCGTAGGTAAATTGACAATATTAGAACGAATGTCCACGATGCTCTCCGAACTCCGCGCTGTTGTTAGTCGTTGCCACGACAAGGATGAAAAATATCTGTCCGCCTCTTTTACCCGCGGGGGTGAGGGGTCACGCACTGCACTAGTCGCTGGGCAAGCTTGTGTTCGACAAACACTGTATTTTAGAATGTATGCACTCACGTATACGGTTTATAATTGAGATAGCGGAGATGCGCAAACTATTAGCGAGATCGACAACACGTCTGTGTTCTAAGCAATATTGACGAAGAATGAATGAATATTATCCATTTATCGAGGAAGGTATATAACCTAAAGCCTTCCTCGATAAATGGACTATCCAACACAAAGAGATGTTTCAATTTGAACCAGTAGTTCCTGTGATTGGCGCGTTCAACCAAACAAACAAACCAAACTCTTCTGCTTTAAAATATTAGTATAGATTTTGTCTCGTTGGTTTAGTGGTCGCAATCGTGGGTTCGATCCTCGGATCGGTATTTTTATCAGGAATTTCTCAGTAAGAACCATGTAGTTTGGATTTGGGCCCTGTTAATGAGCTCGCCCCCTACAAAATTCTAATGGCCTTTAACCCTACTGTGATTAAAATACCTGTAATCTTATGACAAAAATGTATGACAAAATAGGTATTTTATCACAAAAGTTTTGTCTACTAAACCACGAATGCTGCTGTAAAGGTATCATGAAGATGTCATCACTTACCGACCTAAGAACTTGCCACAACCAAGTTCCACTGGTTAATCCTGTTACCAAAGTAAAAAGCCACTACTTAATACCAGGTGCCAAAACTTGAAAGTAGTTAAGTGAAAAGCGCTTAGTAGGAAGTCTTTTCCCAGAAAAGGAATGGGTACTTTGGAGTTAGCAGAGTTTTGTCTGAGAGGGTAAGTGAGAATGTGTCGAAAAGTCAATGCAGAGATTCATTTTTATGAGACATGAGATTTGTAAAAATCAAAATCTATTTTTCATTTTCCATAGGCTTAGATGGGCACATAAAAAAACGTCGAAAAAGGTGCACGGTTCGCGTTGGTTGTTTCCATGGCAAAGAACCGGCAAGAAACTCCATGGTTAGGTACCTACTCTTTTCAAATCATTTGGGGTTACAATAATATTATGTTACATACAGCATTAGTACTTTACCAACTACCTATTATCGGGCCTACGCTCTCCACCCACGACAGTATAGGCCCGACATAGGTAGTTGCTTACTACACAAATATAAGGTAAAAAACGTATCTATACAAAGTAAGCATAAATGATCCGTCTGCCTCGTTAGTTCAGTGGTCGCAACCGTGACTGCTGACCTAGAGGTCGTTTTTTTTTCGGGTGGGATTTCATCCAAATGACTCCTCCCACTGTGGGCGCCGCGGGAGGAAGTGTCAAACTTTTACTGACTAGACGAAATTGTTATAAATTGAAAATATTGTGTGTGTAATGTGTCCGTTCCAGTCTGGGGGCCAAACGTTGGAAATGCTCCACGAAGTTCCACCGGCTGTCGATGACGAGTCCTAGGTACTTCAGCGTCGACTCGATGCCGATGGATACCCCTCCTACCGTCAGTGAGGATCCCGACGGTGGCGCATTCCAAGGCCCATGAAAGCACATGGCCTCGGAGAGCTAGAGGTCCTGGCCATTATTCACAACCATTCGATACGTTTCCTTGTCGCTAAGGAACCGTGTTCGACTATCTCATTTCCGAACCGAAGAACTGTCAAAACGCTATTCACAGATCCGAACGGATGCACTTTTTTTATCCGAATGAGATTGTGATTATGGGGAACACTACAAAATGGTAGTAAGTAGATGATCGTGGTAGAAAATGATAAGTAGTAAATAAAATTGGTTTATTAGAATATTTCGTTCCGTTTATATAAGGAAAATACAGCTAGTAACTTAATAGACAGCAAACGAAACAAAATGATTTTATTGAAATAAAATAATATTGATTTTAAAATAAAATTTATTTCGAATAATACCAGCTTTGTAATGGGTTTTTCCATCACGAAATTCTCAGTAGCTGCCACGGAGTCTCTTTTTGTGCCCTGTGAATGGCAATAGGCCATTATTACATGGGACTTCAACATAACTGGCGAAATGTGGTTGACGGTGTCCTATTGTACACTTCTGCCTCATCGTCAGCCTATAATGTTCCCACTGCTGGGACACGGCTTCCTGAATCAATGAGGGGGAATGGGCTATAATCTACCACGCGGGCCCAGTGCGGATTGGTAGATGTCACATTTCTTCGAATTTTTGGTTCTAGGACATGCCGGTTTCCTCATGTTTTCCTTCACCGTTTTGAGAGCAGCGGTGATGAAATAAATTACACAAAGTAATGCGTCTGTCTGGGTTCGACCCACGACTTACTGTTCATAAGTCGGGGCCGCCCCACTGGGCCATCGGTGCTCTGAATGTTATCGTCTACCTACAAGCGTTAAAACGGCCTGGTTTCTTAGGCCTAACTTTGGCCTACGTCTTCCCAGAAGTTGACAATGGTCAATGACATCAAATATTTTCGATTCAAGGTCAACGATTACTAGTGGTCTTTGGTTTTTTCTAGCCCTCTTGTTCTAAAAGGTCGGTCACAAAACCTGATGATTGTTGTCAACCAATAGTGTTTTTATAAGTTGATTCAAATACACCAGAAAAAATATGCGATTCGGTAATATTTGTGTTTTTGAATCACAGAAGACGTAACACCTCAGTTTGTACTACCACACTTTGTAGTAGTGCATTTCAATTTTATTCCCACCTGTTTGATTTTTTCTCTTTGTGACTATAACTGTATTTTTATAAAAATCGTACATTTATTCACTTGGTTAATAGGTCAATCGTCGAATCCGACTCGGCTGGGCAGCGTTCGGGAAGCTGCGCGGTATCTTCTCGTCCAACTTACCGCAGTGTCTCAAGACGAAAGTCTATGACCAGTGTGTGTTGCCAGTGATTACATACGGGGCCGAAACGTGGTCGCTCACAATGGGCCTTATCAAAAGGCTTAAAGTCACCCAAAGGGCAATGGAGAGGGCTATGCTCGGAGTTTCCTTGCGTGATCGAATCAGAAATGAAGACATCCGCAAGAGAACCAAGGTCACCGACGTAGCCCGAAGAATTGCTAAACGTGGCAGTGGGTAGGGCACATTGCTCGCAGAACGGATGGCCGATGGGGCGGAAAAGTTCTGGAGTGGCGACCGCGAACCGGAAGACGATGCGTTGGAAGACCTCCCACTAGGTGGACCGATGACCTGGTGAAGGTTGCGGGAATCCGGTGGATGCGAGTAGCAAGGGACCGGTCAATGTGGCGACACTTGGGGGAGGCCTATGTCCAGCAGTGGACGTCTTTCGGCTGAGATGATGATGATGATTCACTTGGTTGCGCAGCTTGTGAAAGTGTTTTAGAGTCTCATAAAAGATTACCGTAAATAACGAAATGAAATATCAAACATTACATAATTTAAAATCTCTGTACCTGGTATTTAAAATATTTTAGCTTAGCGGAATGTAATGATACCGTTGTCAATAGACATGGCCTCCAAAAGATAATTACGACATAATTTAATCACGCCAAATGACAGTGCAAACATCCAAAACTCCAACATTATGTTTATTTTGAGATTAGTACTATTACATTTTCTGTTCATGTGTTCAGACGTTTTTAGTACTGACGATACGATTTTTCATGTTTCATTAATTAGCAATATGCTTAGCTCCATTTCGTGTCTCCTTCCGTTTCCCGTACAAATTAGAGACATATGAACGCCATGATCATGTGTAGCCAGTCCATTAATTTAGTAAAATGAAAATTGTTAGGTTATTTTAAAAGGTTTTGTATTAAAAACTCCAACATTCATAAAGGATGAAAGTCTTACAACCTACTACCGACTAAACGCCATTTTCAATAACTTACTGTTCGGTTTCGGTAGGTTAATACTATCTAAACGGTAAACGGTGAAGGAAAACATCGTGAGGAAACCGGCATGTCCTAGAACCAAAAATTCGAAGACATGTGACATCTACGAGTACCAATCCGCACTGGGCCCGCGTGGTAGATTATAGCCCATTCCCTCTCATTGAGAGGAGGCCGTGTCCCAGCAGTGGGAACATTATAGGCTGATGATGATGATGATGATGATGAGGTTACTATCTCTTGTCTATTTGACATTTCGCTCACGACGGTTAGAAACAAAACGTCACAGAAAACCTTTCCTTGATTTTTCTATGAATTAAGTGTCAGTTAGGTGACGCGGATAGGATATTTCAAGCTCACTTTGTTTTTTAGAAATACCGATAGCAGCAAGACGTGGCATATTAACTGATTAGCTTCTGCCCGCGACTTCCATCGCGTGTAATTTCCCTCTTGCAACATTTCTGATTGCTGCTCCGCTCCTATTGGTCATAGCGTGATGTTATATAGCCTATAGCCTTCCTCGATAAATAGACTATCCAACGCAAAAATATTTTTTCAATTCGAGCCGGTAGTTCCTGAGATCAGCGCGTTCAACCAAACAAACAAACAAACTCTTCTGCTTTATAATATTAGTATAAGTAGATAGTTAGGTACGTAAGTAAATTATAGAAAACGGGCCTAAAAAAAACTCAACAATTCTTTGTTGATTTGTTCTGCCCACCTAAAGATCCCTTATTTTGCAGACGTATTGTTTATCGTTCTTGTCTAGAATTTTATATGGGCGTGCTAAAGATGTCATTTGCCCCTAATTATTTGCTGTTTTGGTTCGCCCTCTTTTCATAGGGTAATCGTTTGCGTTTTTATTCTGTTTATGAATTTTCTTTTTGCCTACAGTACCTACTTAGAGTTGGTAGGTAGTTTTACAAACAAAAGCACCGTTGTCTTGTGGTTGCAAGAGCGCCACTACTGAGGGGTCGGGCAAAGAGTTATTGGGTTTTTCCCTCAGAAATTTCTCAGAAGCAGTTCATCATCTACCTAGCCTTTTCCCAACTATGTTGCTGTCGCCTTCCAGTCTAGCCGGATGCAGCTGAATACCAGTATTTTACATGGAGCGACTGCCTATCTGACGTTCACAACCCACTTAATACTGGGAAATACGATACCACTTACAAAGACTGGTGATAGACTATTGGGGCCACTGACAACCTGTAACGACTGTCAAAGATGGACCAATCACAGCCAAAGGCTTAACGTGTTTTCCGAGGTCCGGAGGAAACTCGGTATGTAAGGGTGGTCACCCATCCACAGCTACCAACCTAGGCATGCATGGCTTAACCTAAAGATCGACCCGAGCGGCTGATATTATTTAACCACGAGCTCCTCTCAGAAGCAGTTCGTAGTCTGGATATACGAGTAGAAGAAGACCAAAAAAACAATGAATATAAAACTGGCCAAGAGCGTGTCGGGCCACGCTCAGTGTAGGGTTCCGTAGTTTCCCGTCCGTCACAATAAGTTTTCAATCCAATTCGATTTTAATAATAATTTTTTTGTTTGAAAAAAGATACGTTCAGGATAATAAAATATGTGAACGAAGGTAATAAAATGCTTGCATATACGATTATACTACAAACTTAATCCAGAAATTATTTTCTACAACATTTTGTCTTTTTTTGTACAAAAACTGTTGTTTCTATCCAAGTTCAAAATTATTTTCCTAGAAAGCCCTTATAAAGTTCTACTTTTCAGATTTTTTTCATATTTTCTAAACTTATGGTTCAAAAGTTAGTTTTTTACTTTTGTAGCGATTATTTCCGAAATTATTGACATTATCAAAAAATGATTTTAGTAAACCCCTATTCATTTTTAAATACCTTTCCAACAATATATCACACGTTAGGGTTTAAATAAAAAAAAAATCACTTCCCATATTACATATACCCATAAAACATTTTTTTTCATTTTTTTTTCACTTTGTCGGCGTGATTGATACACATAATTTGGTACCAAATTTCAGCTTTCTAGTGCTAACGGTCACAGAGATTAAACAAGGACTGACAGACGGACGGACAGACAGACATGGCGAAACTATAAGGGTTCCTAGTTGACTACGGAACCCTAAAAAGATATGGCAAGAAAATTAGTGTCTGATGAGACGACGAGAAATAGAAAAGTGTGGAAGGAGATGGCAGGCTGCGCCGATCCCAAATGTATTGAGATACCCTGGCAAGATAATGATGAGTTCGTAATCTGGACTTAAGTCCGGTTGATGGCAATAGGCTCGCCCCTTATTACATGGGACTTAAACATAACTGGCGAAATGGGAGATACTCTTCGATGGTACACCTCTGCATAACACTTTGGAAATTAAAGGCCATGTATGTGTGATTAAAAAAAAAAAGGTTTTATTTCTGTCAGTCGAGTTTTCATTACCAGTCACGTCTCGCAGTCGTATCGTTAGATCTAAATACGATCTTCGAACAACGATGTTAATTAAGTGTTTCGCACAGATCCCTTTCAATCAAATTCGGCATTAATATGTTTTGAGGCGAGTTCATTGCTTTTAACTAAATAATCACCTTGTTAGATGTATTGTTTTTTACAGTACTTAGTTATGTGTATTTAGAAATCGAGAATTAGTTTATGAGATGATTTTAGAATGTGTTGGATTAATTATTGCTATTGACTGAGAGTTACCTTAGGGTCTAAAATGGCCGCTTTAGCAGAATCTTAATATGAATCACGTTAAAAATTTAAAATTCTTTAAATGGACATTATGGTTAATATTCTGCAAAAGTGGCAATTTTAGGCTTGCTGTTCTTTATCCTCGGGAGAAAAACAAACAGTATAAGGGGGACTTACAAGATACAAATTAAAAATATTTTATTGTTCCTTCTATGATCTATCTTCTCATAAAAGTCTCTTTCTTTCTGTTGTAGATAATTTTACTCCGCATGGGAACTTAAGTACACTAATATTCTGCCTCTCCGTAGAAACAGCCACTATGTACAGAATATGTTATAATCTAATATATAAAATTCTCGTGTCACAATTTTCGTTGCCATACTCCTCCGTAACGGCTTGACCGATTTTGATGAAATATTTTGTGCTTATCCGGTATCTATGAGAATCGGCCAACATCTATTTTTCATCCCCCTAAATGTTAGGGGTAGTCCACCCCTAATATAATATAATTTTGTCTAAAAATAAAATTTATTTTTTTATTTTTAGACAAAATTTCTAATTTCTATTTTTTTATGATACAACATACAAAATTACATACAATCCTAAATTTTCACCCTTCTACGATCTACCCTTATTTTTAATAGCCATTTTTTTCCGTTCGTTTTTCTCTCTTATGTGACGCAGACGAAGTTGCGTGGTTCAGCTAGTAAAAAATAAAATGTAATTATAGCCACACTATTGAATTAGGACAATCCTGTAATGATAGTGATGATGAGTGAATAAATAAATAAATAAATTATGTTATCCAATATCATCATTATCAGCCTACTGCTGGACATAGGCCTCCTCAAACATGATGTCAGCGTGAAAATCAAAATATTTAATTTCACAAAAGCTTAGATTTGCACTTATAAAACGTCGAAAAAAGTGCACGGTTCGCGTTGGTCGTTTCTATCAAGATGAACCGGCAAGAAACTCCTTGGTCGTGGTCTTTTCAAATCATTTGGTATTACAATATTATTATGTTGTTGTTGTTTTGTTGTTATTGTTTATGTTGTGTTGTCTTTAGTTTAGGGGGGGGAGGGGGGCAGCGAATCATCGCTACACCTAGCCAGAGGGCGTTGACTTTACATCCGTGTAGCCTAATCCTCAAAGTAACAAAATGATGTCCTCCGAAACTGAATTTGATGTTGCCAAATATTTGTAACCACGTAATTAGTTCGAAACATTTTCAGTTGTAACTATGGGCTTTGGAATAATTTTCTATGAAAATGTTCAGCTCGTACTCACAAACCTTTTCGGAACAAGAATTTGTAATGGCTGCAAAATTGAATTATAAATTCCTGTAATCATTTTAACTTGGGACGCGTGACTAAGGTAGATCAAAGACGACATTCTTGTTCGGTTAGGTACCGGCTTTTGTTGTAGGTACCTACTTTCCACAATGGCGGAAGAAATGTGAATGGTAAATTTTATTGTTCTTACACGTGGTTGATTGACTGATTCGTGTGAAATTACGTAAACGGGAACAAAGGACAAATTATTTGAATAGACTGCAGTAGGTTTTATTGCTATCAAAATAAGAGTAATTATTATGTAAACAGCACTATTTATTCTATATAAAGGGTGTAAAACACCTCTTAACGAATCCGAAAACCACTTGTTCTCCTCGTCATTGCGATCATTTTTTTGTTCTACACCATACCTGGGAACCTTCTAGTTACGGAGATATGGGGGGTCAAAGTTCCAACTTTTTGACAACTTTTTTAAAATACAAGTTTTTGTTTTGTAAGATTTTGACTTTTAACACCTCCACGACCCCCGTACTATTCAATACATCCATCAGCACAACGTTTTAAGTGCGTTACATCGAGTTCTACCACAAAACATGATTAGTAACCTAAAAAAAAAAAGTTGTTTCCCAGCAACAATTTTTGCGTTATGTTACTTTATTAATTGAACTTAGTCCCTAGTCAAAGAGATTGAGCGGACATTGGGAACATTGTCATCAATAATTTTCACCCGAACGTTTTCGATTTTGACATGATCTACACCTGACAAGTGACCCTATGACATTTGACGGAACTTAGTAGGGTCTATTTAATAGATCACATTTAACATCTGTCAGTTCAAAAAGTAACCTTCACTGGTTACCTTTTTGCCATTATTACAATGAATATGTAATCGTAATTGGAATAATTTATCCAATTGGACAGTTCTGACTGCAAAAAAATAAATAATATTTTGTGCCACCTGTTACAAGGTTACGTTGTTGTGAGGGATTTACAGAGTATGCATTTATAATTGAAGTTGTATTTTGATGAAGTGCAAGTACGTTGGACTCGATTGGACTCGCAGTGCAAGAACGTAGGATTCGATAGGACTCGATTAGATAAATTTGACAGTTATTCTCGATAAAAGGAGTTTTATAGAGTCAAAAACTCATTTTATCGAGAATAACTGTCAAATTTATCTAACCGACAGTACAAGTACGTACAATCGATAGAACTCGATTAGATAAATTTAAATAACTGTCAAATTTATCTAATCGAGTTCTATCGATTGTACGTACTTGTACTGTCGGTTAGATAAATTTGACAGTTATTCTCGATAAAATGAGTTTTATGGAGTCAAAAACTCATTTTATCGAGAATAACTGTCAAATTTATCTAATCGTATCTAATCGAGTCCTACCTACTTACACTGCTGATCAATTAAATTGGCCTTACTGTAAGTACTATAAGCAGTACGTTTTGGATTTATTCTTGTCCCGTCTATCGCTCCTAAATGTTTGAATGTCTTTGCCCCTAGTGAACCATTGTGCACTATGTGACGAGCACAATTATAATAGTCTTTGGGAAATAAATACTTAGAAGAGAACGTCAACGATCTATTGTAATGATACGTAGTGATTACATGCACGCCACCACGCCTTTTTCCCACGCAGAAAGGCACCTGCTGTTTTTTTTTCGGATGGTAAATCATCAAATGACTTCCCACTCTGGATGGAGCGGGAGGGAGTGTCAGACTTTTACTGACTAAAACCCATCCATGTTCCTTCTTCGCCCTTTATGTTCTGGGGCCACGGGTTTCTCTTTCAAACAGTCCCGCAGCCCCGGCAGGCATTGAGCCGGCAGGTCCTTACCTCGTACCTTTTTTGTCTTAATGTTTATTCAATTTTTTTTTTTTTGTGTTTTGTCTTGTGTGAGTCTAATAAATAGTTTCTTTCTTTCTTTCCTTCTTGCCTCATCCACATTCACGTTATATGCAATGCATTCTACAATAAATAAAAATTACTTCGATAAAGAGTGCTCGATTCCGTGGAAATGGTACCTACCTATCCACTATTATACTCGCCCAGATAAACTTAACGCAATTTTAAAACAGGTTTTTGCTCAGCAATTCCAGCGACCGCGCGAATTACCGGAAAATTGAACAAAATAATCTTGAAAAATGAGTACCGTTGCGTAATGTGAACGTAATGTGGACCTCCGACCTAGGTATATGTTTTCTGTAAATTCTGCTGCTACAAATTCTATGGAATATTAAATTCGTAACTTCATTCGTTTCAAAACCTTATGTTCTTTTGTAGTTTTATCACAGATATAGAAAGCGACATCGAGAACAGATCGGGAATGCTATCAGGCGGCAATTGGCCTGGGGGTTTAAAAGGGCCGCATTAGCCGAACATAATTCGAATCACGTTAAAAATTTAAAAGTCCATTTGTACTTTTTTTTTAACGTGATTCATTTATAATTCTGCTAAAGCTTTCATTTTAGGCCCTCTGCTGTTCTATGTCTCGGTCTGTTTCTCGCTCTAAAAAATGGCGGTTTTGAGCGACATAAAATGAATAGATGTATGCGGGAGCCTGGGAAGCCGTGTGCTCTGTGGGATATGTCAACATAACAAAAATTATGAACAAAACCTTGATCACCGGATTACAAAATATTTCCTTTCATTCAATAATTTTAACTCTTGAGTTATAATAAACTCAGCAGATAAAGTTGTACACCTAACAAAAAAATAATTTAATTCCAACCCTAATTTACAGAAACCGCACCACATTGCATTCGATAATGATTTTCCACTCCAAACACTAACGATAATGGGTGTTTTACTTACTCATTAAGTCCTACTTTATATTAATTAATTACAATCATACAATGATGTATTTGTTTTGAGGTTTATTTGTGTCATGCATGTGTTTACCGCTTAATGAAAGAACTACCCCTTTAGACTGAGTTTCCACCGAAGGTGAATAGCGAGTTATGTTTATGATCATCATCCATTACCATCCTTAGCTTGAATTCCTTCTCTGCCGGCTACATATTGCCTCACTTTTTAAGTGCTTATTCCCTCGTTCCTTTTGTTTTGGAAACAGTGTCCTGTACAATTCTATTTTAATTCTTTATCGTGATTTCCAATAACGAAGGCCAATAATATTGCTCAGGGCAGTGTGCTTGGACCGATTTTGTATCTTGATTGTGTTTTTGATTCATGCTGCGGACCTCCCAATATCAAAGGCAACTACAGGCAACTATCATATATAGATGTTCTGTGGTTGGCATCCCATTCCGACCATAAAGTAACATCGGGTATGCTACCTGCTTGGATGACATAGCGCTCAGGCTCAAAATGTGGAGAATAAAATCAAACGAGACCAAGTCGGTAAATGTCACATTTTCTGAGAGAAAGGAAACAGCCCACCAGTACAGTTAAATAATATACAAGTGTCTCAAGTTAAACATGTTAAATACCTTGGTTTATACCTTGGCTTGGAAAAAACACATCCTCACAAAACGGAAGCAACTTGGACTGACATTAAGAAAGTTTTACTGGTTGATTGGCCAGAATTCACAATTACACCTGGCGAATAAAATCCTAATATACAAAGCCATAATCAAGCCAGAATCAAGACTATTTGGACCTATGGCATCAAGCTATGGGGAACAGCTTCACATTCTAACATAGATCATCATACAGCGCTTCCAGAACAAGCTTCTAAGAACAATCACAAACGCTCCATGGTTTGTTCCAAATGAAGTTCTACAGCTACACCATGATCTGAAGATACTTCCAGTTAAAGAAGAAATAAAAAGCCACATCAAGTCATACAAAGAAAGAATAACTCGTCACCCAAACATCTTGGTATACTAACTCATGTATAAAAAAGGAAACCGCAGGCTAAAACACAAATTCCACAAGATCTAATCGGACAATACTACCATCATGCTTTTAAGTAAGAGGTTGTGTCGTAAGACGCATACCGAGCAAATCATCTTACACGCCATAGAAACTACTTGTCCCAATGGCTAGTGACAGACTGTAAGAGAAAAGAGACAAAAACAAATACTGCTTAATTTTTGTACAGCTCGAGTTAAGCTAGCTATGCGATTGGTTAGTTTACGCATATCCCTCGCTGGGTAGCCTCACACTTCTTGGTTGTAACGCAGCATTACTGTTTAGTACGAGCTACACGTTCACGCTCACGTTTGCTATTAATATTATGACAGGCGCTTCGATCAGTTTTTGAATTAGTTCATCATTCTTTTGCCTTCTTTACTCTCATACCGATTGTCGATTGCCGTTGTCGATCACCAACCCGTTGGACAGATTCCATTGAAACGGTCACCTAGGTCCCTTTGACAGAATGTACTCGCCATGAGGCCAATAGAGGCCCGTGGAAAAGTATCGCAAAGACAGCGACCGCAGCTGTGAACGACCCCTCGAGACCACGACCACTCTGTCTAGAGTGAACGACTGAGAAGGAGAAGAAAGAAAAAGAAAGAAAAGAAAGAAATCATGTGCCTGAACTCTCATACCATCCACTCGTGGAGCTCGTGGCTAAATGTAATAACAGCCGCTCGGGCCAATCTTTGGGTTAAGCCGTGCTTGCCTTAGGTTGGTCTGTGGATGGATGACCACCCTGACATACCGGGTTTCCTTCGTGCCTCGGAAAGCACGTTAAGCTGTTGGTCCCGGCTGTCATTTGTCCATCTTTGGGAGTCGTTACAGGTAGTCAGTGGCCCAAACAGTCTGACAACCAGTGGAATCAAGTGACATCGTATGTGATGAGGTGGTTTACACCCTGTATATATTGTCAGATCATAATGCATCTTGCATTATCGGTACCTACAGCCGAATAGGCATACAAGCTCAATCTCGCACAGACTCTCTCTAATCAAATCAAAAATCCTCAAATTGCAAAAATAGTAAGAAAATTTGAATTTCGCTGGCTACTCTGGCGTACCAGCCTAAATCCTTTGTTCTTACTTCAGATATAGGTATCCCACGTAGGTACTTACACTCGCCCCGCCACAAAGACTCCCATATTGTAATCCGTTGAGGTCATGAGCCACGGTAAATGTTATTTAGGACTATTACGCAAACGATCCCACTGAATATTGGCACCAAGCCCGTTCTATGTATGGATTTCGTAACTTACCGTACCAACAGGAAAATTGGGAGAGGACTAGAGCCTGCGCAGACGACGGATTTAATGTGCGTGACTAACAAAAAGTCTGCGACAAATTTTGCGTGTTTAATTGTGTTTCACTACGTTTTATCTACTGATGGAAAGGCTCCTACTGATCGCCTTTTAGTCGACAAAAAAGGTCAAATAAATAGACAAATACATTAATCACGCAAAATTTGTCGCAGACTTTTTGTCCGTCACGCACAATAAGTCCGTCGTCTTGCGTCGTCTTACTCCTACATTTTTTACAGACTGCCTCGTTGGTCTAGCGGTTGTAAGCGCAACTGCTGAGCTAGTGGTGCTGGGTTCGATTCACAGGTCAGGCGAAGTGTTTTCAGGTTTTTTCATCAGTAATTAATACTCGTATATAGCTTAGTGCTTGCGTCAGTTATGGTGTCACCTGCTTATAAAACAAACCTTAATCATATGAAGGAGTTGGAGTTGGTTTCCGTAATAAATAAATAAATATCGCTGGACATTAACACACAGCGCCACCTAGTGCCACACTGAGCAAGGCTTGTGTCGTGGACACCAGATATAATACAACCTTACTCAAAAGTGCATTATAATAAGTAGCTCCAACTCAAAAATGTCTATGCTCCTTTTTTTTGCATGTTGGTATCGTATCGGGCTCACCAAGTGGCACCCATATACTCTATGGGGCGCACGAATGTACACTGTCTTGTACCGGGCCCCCGACACATGGTAGTAGTAGGAACATGGTAGTGTATTTTAAGACTTCGACATAACCCCCCGCTTGCCCCAAGCACGCGAAGACTTTCCGACTTCAAAAAAAAGGTGTAGTATATGCATATTGCAAGTTTTAATATGTCATATCTCTCCCACTATCGAACAAGCTTTATAGCAGCTCATGTCTCCAGAACTCAGGTTATCACAAAATACTAAGTTATAGCTGGCAACAAATTCAATTATAAAAGAAAATAGGAAAGAAAGTTTGTAAGTGAAAAAGTTCTGATAACGTTAGATAATTTCGGCGAATCGAAGTAATTTCCTTTTAAGTTCTGAAATGGTTGAAAGTTACTTATGTCTGTAAAAGTAGGGTTTTTCAAATAACCTTTAATTTATGACAAACTCACATTGTATAAGTGATTGATAATAAAGTTAGCAGTCTTCGCGATTTTGGTGTAGCTATACTTAGCTGAACTGGAAACTTTATCTTGTGAATTGATTATGATTTACAACGATTGATCACTTTAAAATAATACAAACAAAACGCTGGCACGCTGTTTAATCTTTTTTTTTGCAATTACAACATTTGACATATTTACTTCTTAATAATAAGAAAATTATTAGGGAAAGCTTTTACAATAATTAATAGATTACATTAAAGCTTCGTTAAATGACAAACACGAATGTTCCGTACATAATATGAAACCAATTTAATTAAAAGAATCATCCTAAAAATAAAATGGACTTTTTACTTTGCGAATATTCGACCAAAAATGTTAACAAATAATTTGTACGTTTTCTTTTCAGTCAAAACTCGTTAACAACAGAATTTCCCACGAAATGATATGCTATTAAATACTTTTTTTTATTAACTATTGCAGTAGTATCACAATACAGCATTAATCTAAAGGTATACATCTGATAGCATCAGGCCAGGCGGCTCGTCCTCGACACGTGATGAAGATGAACTATCGACTAATGGCACTACATCGCTGCGATAACTAATCCTCCTCTTAAACCAACCTACTACAAAAGAGGCAATGTATATCAAAATACCGCAAGTCATGCCAGTCCACAACAAAATCATCTTCGACTCAGTAACACTGGTAATTTTCCTCCAATCACTACATGATTTGCTGGAAGCGAGCGTCTTAACACATACCCTAACTAAATATTTGGGTACTATCACAGATTGAACGGACAATTTTGTCTCATCAGCCGACACGCACCAAGATTGAGGCATCAGACTATTTATACTTACCCTAGGCAATACTTCGATGGTATACGATAATACTGGACCATTAGTTACATTTGGAGGGTTCCACTTTACAAAAATATGACCGAATTGGTTCGCGTACTCGTAAGTGATCGTAGGTATGTCAGCATTATTTAAACGGTATGTTCTGACGACACCTTTGGCTGATCTGCTACAATGGCCACCTGAACAAGCTCTTAACCTAAACTTATAGTCACTATAGGGTGCCAGTCCACCAACTTGGAAGTTACTTCTCGGGCTGCTAATATTTAACAAAGTTAATGTTTGCACATAGTTGCCAATACTTGAATTGCTTGAAATTATGCTCTCTTTATTATCACAGCCGAACTGTATGTCATCACAGACGTCGAAGTATTCCTCTACCATTGCTCCAGGAGTTACAGATGCCAGTACTCCACACATTGATTCACAGCCTCTGTTATATCCTGGTGGAGGCCTCCTCACTAAAGCATGACGAGTGTAGTCAACGTCAACTAAATCTTCTTTAAGTTTACAAAAATCTACCTGAGACAAGCTCCTTGAATTCCTTTCAATCAAGGCCACATCCAGTTGGTAGTAATCGATGTGCAGAGTATAATCTTTATGATCAACCCATCGTACGACAACGGCATCGGATGCAAACGCAACCAACTCAACTATGAAAGGCGGCTCCGGAATTCCAACAGGCGTTGTAAAGTTGACTATATTGCTCCTAAACAATTGGTTCTTGTCAGGATCGTATATTTCGATACAGAGAGCGTAAAATGATGCTGGTTGCAGTGCATTTAATTCAGCCACACCAAAACCCTTATCGAAAACTGCGGGGACATCAGTAGCGTGCCATTCGAATTCGCTACATGTTTCTGGAACTACCGTCGTATGAACTCCAGGTGGTAAACGCACATACAAGGCAGAGTAGTGTATTTTGACATTTCGAACTGGTGCAAACTTGATCAAAACTGAGGATTCATTGGCTAATGATATTTTAAAGTCGAAAGAGATCTCTTCACATACTCCGCTATAACCATTGGAGCCTTCAGGGATCTCTATAGAGGTTGGTTTAACCTGGAGTCGGCTATTCACTTCATCAATTTTAGGCATACACAGTACTGGGTTATGATCAAATCTTGCTGTGCCCTTATTAATTTTGAGATTCTTTGTGACTGCTGCAGTAAATAGTGTTTGAAGATTGTTATTGTATTCGATATTGATAGCGTACTTATTTTCTTTTAATTTCTCACCTTTGATTACTCGCAGTGACGACAGAAAATCTAGTGATGTCATATCAGATCCTTCAATGGATATGTAGTGAGAAACTTCTTGGATATGACCGAGGTATGATCTTAGATCTGCTATTGCTCCCGGTATAGCCCTAACGTGTATAGTCAAAGATCCGTTTACGTAAACACATCTTTCTGCGTCTTGAATGGAGCTCAGAGATTGAATTTTTATGTCACCGCATGTCTGGAAGTAAAAAGCAAAAAATGTAAGTACACATTCATCACCGCACCAGACCCCGTATTCACAAACGTTCGACTCGTTTCCGATTCGACAACTCGTATATCTGTCTTCTTCTGGCATTACGAAAACGACCGAGATAGACATACGACTTTCCGAATCGGAAGCGAGTCGAATGGTGGTGAATAATAGGGCCTGGAGACATATGACTTTCGATGACGTGTACTTAAGTAACATGGCGTTACGTGTACCAGAGAAGTTTTAATGAATGAAAAATTAAGTAAATTAACTTATCTTCTTTAAATCTCGTGGATACTTTTTTGTGATTTACTTTGTTGAAATAAGAAAAGGCCACCCACAATTTTAACTAAAAGACTACTAAATGGCTCTCCTCAAATGCTTGAATGAACTGTCTAAATGACCACCTTGTACATATTCTGCTTAAAAAAGAATGTTAGTATGTACTTACAATTTCACAATGAACGCAAGGTTCACAAGTGATTGGGTGTTTTGTGTTATTTTTCACCCTATAGTCTATTGGACATTCGGCGACGCAAGTGTTATTGAACACCCAGCGGCCCAGCTTGTGGCATTCATCCTCCGTGACGCAATATTGGTTATCAGGTAGAAGGATTCTGAAAAGAATTATTTTAATTTTAAAGCATGTTGCGTCTAAGAGGGAAGATGACTTTGGAGATGGCAATTGCTTGGATTCAATTCACTTTTTCTAATTCGAAATGAATAAATAGATACTTTTATCAAACACTGTTTTAGGCTTTCAAGGTTTAAAACTAAACTTATATTGTCACTTACGGGATATCTTCCGTGATTATTTATTATTTTGAGCTCCCGATATTCCACCCGCAGTCTCCAGTCAACCCGCGATCATGGCGCTTGCTACAGCGTCGAAATATCAGGAGCTCAAAATAATAAATAATCACGGAAGATATCCCTTATGTGACAATATAAGTTTAGATATTTTTATCGTCTAATTTGGTAACTATCATCCATGCATTAACTTTTGGTCCACAAACAATGATCATTTAAGCTTCAGTAGTCGGCGCATTATCAGCTAAACAAACATTCAAGAAAGACAATGCATTAAAGACCATGTTCACCGAAAAGATAACGGTCTTATTATCTAAAAACGGCTGTCACTGTGACATGTTCCCATACAGAAATGTGTTTTAAACAGCTGTTTTAAAATCTGACTGTCATCTTTTTGGTGAACATGGACCTAAATAGGTGTAGTGTGTAAAAAGATCCGTAACGAAGCCGAGAGCCACTTGTTCTCCCTATCATTGCGATATATTTTTGTTCCAAACCATGCCTAAGAACCCTTAGTTACGGAGATATTGGGGGTCAAAGTTTCAATTTTTTCACAAGGTTTTTTTTTAACATGTTTTAATGTATAAACTTTACTATAAACACCTCCACGACCCCCATACTATTCAATCAATCCATTAGGACAATTTTTTAGTGCGTTACTTGGAGCCCTACGTCGTCGACGTACGAGCGTCGTGCCGCTTAATAGCACATTTCCTACTCTCCGTTTTACACTTCTCCGCATAGTTTTTGTGGATACACAGTAGCTCATACGCATCTCCACTTTTACATGTCCGCTCGACTCGACTCCGGGCCTGAGCGTGGCCAAAAGCACTCATGAAAAACTTACGTATCCGACGGACACTGCGCCACACACTTCCTCTGATACGTGTAATGTCGGCAAACAAAACAGGTGTCCTTATCAGTCTTACGGCACCCGAGGCACTGTTCATTGCATTGGTCAGCTTCTGGCCCATCAAGGAACAACTGGCACTTTCTGGAATAAAAAAAGAAACCTTATTCTAAGTTTGAATAATTTTCCCTTTTCAGGATTTAACATGAAAAGTAGCCGTTGTGCCCATCAATAGAAACAAGTTTAACTTTATGATCGCGATCAGATCTGGATCTTCATACAATTTGTTTGAAAAATGCTGCTGATGCTCGCTTATCCTGTCCCAGGAATCGAACACAGCACACATTCAACAGTCGTAGATGCCTCTCGCCCCAGCCGCCGCGGAGGACGCACCAGGCGTCGGGGGCCACGTGGTGGCTACCAGCCACCTTAGACGCCTCTCGCCCCAGCCGCCGCGGGAGACGCACCGGACGTCGGGGGCCACGTGGTGGCTACCGGCCACCGTAGACGCGGGCCTGTGGACGGTGAGGTATAGGCTAGCTTGCCGTCCGTCCGTCTTATGACGACAGGCCACGCGCCTCAAAGAGATGTCAGCAAAATAAGGGCGCTGCAAGGGCCGAAGCCTGCGGGCCAACGGGACTGTTCGAAAGAAATACCGCGGCCCCGGAACGTAAAGGGCGAGAAAGTAATGTATGGTTTTTAGTCAGTAAAAGTCTGACACTCCCTCCCGCCCTTTTCAGAGTAGGAGGAGTCATTTGATGATTTCCCAAACGAAAAAAAAAACTGTTGTAGATCAAAGAAGCAGATTAAGAACAATAAACTCAAAAAACGTACTTGTTATTCCAACAGCGATTCAACGAAGCATTGCTTGAACAAGAGCAGGGTATGCTACACTGGACCTGGATGTCTGGTGGACTGATCACATGCCGAGCATTCGGAGCCAGGACCTTCCAGTCAATGGTGTCCACAAAGCAGGCTTGGGGCAAAACCCACATTGTCACTCCTCCTCTATCGATTTTGAGAAGACTGTAAAGACCAATCTGGAAATAAAATATTGGATACTTTAAACATGATCAAAGAAATAAGTGATTAAAGGTTTTTCTGTTCAATCCCTTGCTTCTTCTTCAACACTTAACCACACAATACTGTATTGTGGCTGAAAGTTGTAGATCTCAGTGATCTCTTTCTAATCTCTCCACTTTTGGCGGTTTTGTGTTATCTGTTGCTTAGGTGATGCCTGCTAAAACCTAGGGATTCTAATTAGTTGTTGTGTTAAGAATATGAACGGACCCCTGCATGAAATAGTTATATCTTTCATAATTCCTTGCTTCTTATTTCATCAGCATGTTGTATTGTAAGCCATATAAAATGAGATTTGATTTCAGATTCACTCATCGGAAACTTCACGACTCTTTTAGACTAGAAAGGTTTTCTACGCCCGGTTTGTTTAGATTAGAAGATATTTCCTAACTTTAAATTAGAAAAATTGTTATATCCCGAACACAACATTTTGCTGCAGTTCCCCCACATCATCATACCGCACTTCAATAGTACTGAGGTTAGGTCCACCCCATTGAGACATTATACCTTTTATTCGAAGGACTGATTCTAGGAAAATAGAAGAAAAATATACAAACGATTTATCTTGCAGTTTCATAATCGTTCTGTTTCAATACCTACTTTATTGTACAAAAAATCGAACAGCCAGCAGTGTATTTGAATATTTCCAAAACTAAACGAATTTCCGCACTACCATTGTTTGCAAGATTTAATATGAAATGCCGTTTGAGCTATCTAAATGCAAATAGATTTTTTGTCGCCTAGTGGCGAAAAATTGACTATCAAATTCTAGTTGATGTGTTAATTTGTCAGGTATAAAGTTGAAATAATAGTTGGAACTATGACAGACTCCGTACTCTCTGCATGAAGAACATTTTTACAAAATGTTTAATGTCTTTCGGTTCTTTTAAGCACAGCAGATTCCTTTGTTCAATTCGATATAATTATACCTTCATCCGTTATGGTGAAAACGTCAGGGTGGCCTGAGAAATTCAAATTCTCTTAGGCATTTTGCAATTTGTAGGGCAGTGCTAAGTTGTATGTTGATAAACATATCGGTCGCGCCTGTAAGACGTATTAAGTTACAGAATAATAGTCATCAAAATCATCAATACAACCCTCCAAGTTCGTAAAAGTCGAAGAAGGACTTTGACCGTGAAAAATTCGTTCATCAACTCTTACGAACGTGTAGCAATGCCCTGCAAATTGCAAAAGACCTCAGAAAATTTGAATTTTGCGGGCTACCTTGAAGCATTCAAACAGTTAAACAATGTCGTCAGATTCGGTCGGGCTCCACGTACAAAGGGATCCAAGATTAACGTGTGACTGTAGGTAGACCATAGCGTGGATTATGAAATCAGACCCCGTATTCACAAACGTTTGACTCGTTTCCGATTCGACAACTCGTATATCTGTCTTCTTCTGGCATGACGAAAACGACCGAGATAGACATACGACTTACCGAATCGGAAGCGAATTGAAGCGTTGTGAATACGGGGGCAAGTAACTTATTATCCCAGTGATATAATATTTGTCCCAGTAGGATCATTTCCCACTTCGCAGAAAGCTAGCAGTTACATATTTACCTCTCTAAGATGCGAGTTATCATACACAATTAAGGCGAAATTGTTCAACAGCCTCAAGCCTCGTATTCTCGTCAGGTTTGGGAACAGCTTCCCGACGGATTCCAGTTCCCTTACTCGATATATTACTAAATATTCCGTTATCTGAAAATATAATAAATAAAGTATTAAGACAAGGCAAAGAAGCATACAATTACAAACTTCAGGCTATTGCTGAAAAATTTCTACTAGAAAAACCTATTTAGCACTTTGCCCGTCTCTGGAATAGAACTAGGACTTCACGCATGCGACTTCAGAGTATACGACCACTAGATGGTGGATGGCAATAGGCTCCCCCCCTATTGAAACATACTGGCGAAATGTTGGTATCGGAAATGCCTATTTCTACTCCTCCGGGGGACACTTGTGGGGACTACAGAAGTGATGTTATATGTTTACAAACAAATTCCGTCCTTACCTCTCTCAGATCGGAAAACATCGTATTATTAAAGTTTTCCCTACGCGCTATCTCTATGAAAATCTCTAAGCTTCCCAGCACCACGACACACCCTTCCAAGTTCTTCAAAGCCTTGACGCTTCTGATGAGCTGTCCCTTGCATATCCTCGAGTTTGTACTCTTGAGTTTCATCTCTTGTGGTGATATCCCGCCCAAGATAAGGGAGTAGATTAGTAACCTGCAAAATGTGTGAAGTTTTATTATTATTTATTTTCTTTTTTTATTGTTGCCTTACACTAGGAATTCCTCCTGTATCATTGCCACGTGGGTGTGTTTACAAAGATTTAAACTCACATACATAAACATCCGGACCTGGTACAACTATCTGTACCTATAGGCTATACTACACTTGCGTGCACAAAAATCGACTCACCCCGTGCTCTTCCATTTGGAACATGATAATTCAAAAAAATTAAATACCGTGTGGTAGATGAAAAGGCAAGGTATCGATAACCTCATTGGAAATGGTAGCTTAAAATTGTTTTCCAACTTATCAGGCCTAAAACAAAAAACGGTTTCAAAAGGACAATCTTTTTTCCCTTAATGTTGTTAGCTCACGCAAATCGCTCTTCCTTTTTACGGGAAACTTTCTGTACACTTTCACATACTATAAAATAATTAAGTACATGATTAATTATAATTTTTGAAACATCGTCTCTCAAACAGAAAATAAAAGGGTGGATCGATTTTTTTGCACGCAAGTGTAATTTTGTACCATGTGGGGATGAAACCCGCGACACACAACGCAGCAGCCAATCGCTTAGCCACTGTGCCAAACGTGGCGTAATCATCTTCATCTACTTAGCTTTTTCCAGGCTATGTTGGGGTTCCAGTCTAAACGGGATGCAGCAGAAACCAGCCATTTACATAAGTAGACCAACTGCCAGGTATCTACAACCCACCTATTGGGTAAAACAATATTCCTTTGCAAGCTGGTTGCCAGTCATTCGGGCTTGTCTCGCAGTGACTGTTGTCCAGCCGTTTTGGAGGTTAGCCTGACCAACAGACAGACGGACAGTTTTTTTTTTATAATTATAGATTTACCGCATATTAAAATTCAGAAAAAAAGCTGTTAATCAAAATAACAGATTTTTACAAATTTTACAATTCCTAATAAACACTTAAATTTCGTTTATTGTATTTATCTATCATGGTTACGATTAAAACAAGGGATTTTATTTCTTAAAAAAAACCCGGAATGTTTTTTTTTTGCTTTTTATCATCATAATTTAATTATGAAAGTTGGAGCGTACAACCAACGTGAAATAATAAAGCATTAATAAGGAAAAAAAAATACTTGGATAAATTATATCAATTATAATAGTAAGCTGCTATAGCACTCTCGATAACACTAATTAGATGAATGCAATAATATAAATATACCTAACATTATTATTAGTTTTACTTATTATTGCCTATGGGTCAATACGAAGGGTCGTTGATAGCACTTATTAGGTGTTTAAAACATTATAATAACACTTCCTGTTTTTTTATTTTACTTAATTAAGGCGACTAGTGAAGCTAAACGCGAGTTTTTTAATGCCTGAAAGTATACAGGGTGTAAAGCACCTCATCACGAAGGCGTCAACCAAGCATTCTGTACATCATAGTAAGTAAGTTTACGCAAAACTTATTGCTGGGAAACAACTTTGTTTTTGGGGTCAAAAGTCACGTTTAGGGGTATAACTCAATGTAACGCACTCAAAACATTGTGCTGATGGATGGATTGAATAGTACGGGGTTTGTGGAGGTATTTAAAGCAAAAAAAAACTTGCAATAAAAACTTGTAGGTACTTAAAAAATCTTGTCAAAAAGTTGTAACTTTGACCACCGATATTTCTGTAACTAGAAGGTTCCCAGGTATGGTGTAGAACAAAAAAAATATAGCAATGATGGGGAGAACAACTGCCTTTCGGCTTCGTTAGGAAGTGTTTTACACCCTCTATGATTCATTGCAATATACAAAACCAGAAAAATGTATGATATTCTTCAGGATATATTCTAGTATATTGTGATATGTGTTTTGAAAACATAGTACAATTAACTTTACTCGATAAAAAAAAACACGAACTTATCTCTCTCTAAAAATTTCTTTTAAAATAACGAGTAAAAACTATACCAAAATACATGCGATTATTCTGACTTTTTGGCAAATAATTCAACAAGCAACATATTAGAACCGTTTTCCCCCCGAAGGGTAGAAAACGGATATTTAGGTTTCAGCCGTAGCTTGAACCACATTTGAGATTACGCTTCCGGAAATACGTCACTCACACCTTCAATTATCTGTTTCTACAGTGTATATGCGCAATGTTGCTATCTCTTTCACTCACGACGCAGCGCCCGGCGGTGAGCGGCGCTTGCGCCGCGCTCCTCAGTACCTTTGAAGGAGCCGGCAAGGACCCTGAAGTGTGGTTCAAGCTACGGCTGAAACCTAAATATCCGTTTTCTACCCTTCGGGGGGAAAACGGTTCTATTTAGGTGTTCGAGCCTTCGCTTGAACCACATTTGAGACGTGTTTATATTCTGCCGGCGGCGCTGCGATGCGTACTGTGACTGATGTTTAGTAAAAATAACAAAATAATCGCTCAATAGAAAAACTATAATGCCTTTTTAAGGTTAAACATGATTACCTATAATCAAAAACAAAGTGCCAACAAAAATATGATCAAATAAACAAATATAAGTACTTATAACTCCTGATTTTTATCTTAATTGCCCATATAATCAAATTTATAAAATCGAAAAATCATCACTCAATACTGTCGTATGGTTGTAATTATTATTGCAGTTTGCGGACGTCTCCCTCAAGTAGTGATTGAAAAATGTATTTTTTGATCTCCAGTTTTCTCTTTTAAGAATACCTTCGATGTTGTATTTTTATTGTTGGTCTAGTTTTCGAATGCAACTGCAGCCCTGAAACTGCCTACTGAGACTGAGATGCCTGGTTCCCGAAAAAGTGTCCGGATCCATCCCGCAATTACGCAGCGTGATGCATTTTTAACTGTTCTTCTCGTAGTTATGAACAAGTTCTTCAAGTTCTTATCTCTTCGTCGCTCTTGGAAGGCTGAAATGGATTTTTTAAACCACAAAAGAAGATTTAGACGAGCTTCGTTAGCATTGTTTTTTAACACCCATCCAGATTGCCTATAAGTGCTAGAGTCGGTTTTGGAACCGAATTGGGGCCATAGAATTACCTCATCCCCGTTATCCATAAATAACTGTTTCATAATGCTCAACAAGGTGAGGTCGTGTACTCTTCTTCCTGAAGCTAACAGGAGAAAGACACAGGTATGTCTAAAAACTTGAAATAGGCTGTCTTCATTTATAACGTAGGTCCTAAGGAAGTCCAAGAGGTCGCTTACTTTCCAAGGGATGGATTGCCTTCAGTACATGCTTTACCAAATGGTGCGAAGTTAGTCCTTCGGAACGCTGAGGGTTCGTAAGGTAGCCACTACTGGCCATTTATGCAGTGCAATAGTACTAGGGGCCAGCCTTACGGTGTTATGAAGATGACATAGATATTTTGCAAAATCTGATGGGCTGGGGTTGTCCATAGCTACATTGTTGGTGCGAGCCCTGGCCAGCCACCGGGACCAAGCAGGTTTGTATGTTTTCAGAGAAGATTTCGTTCAAGATGTCTCTAGAAGATTTATATGCGTATTGGACCAGTTTTGAAGTTGTTTATTCCAGCCCGTACCTTCTTGACCAACAAATTTAAGCTCTCCACATTCTGAGGTGGTAGATTCGAAGATCTGTCAAATTCGACTTCAGGTCAGTTATTGGGGTCGGTGGGCAAATTGCCTTTTCCCCTCAATCGGCCGTTCAGAACGCCTTCGTCCAACTGGGAGTCACTATTAGACTATCACGCGAGGTATCAACGATGTTGGAGGGAAGCTCCACCCCAGTTTGAACTGCCACGTCTTACTGAATGCATCTGTAAATAGACTGTGTGTGTCTTTTGCATCCTCGCTGACACATTTTATTTTATTAACAAGTAGGTCTGGTAATTTCCTTAAAATAATATGTCGGCACTACCGCAGATCTCGCAGAAGCAAACTATCACAGGTGTGCCCAGCCTTGAATAGCATTGACATCGCCGATGGCTTGAGGTGCCATTCGGGGAGACCTTTTTTCTCGAGAGAGGCTGTGCCAGACCGCCAAACCGTGTATATTCCGTATGTAACGGGCTATGAGGTGATAACACTGACGTTGGCAAAGTTCCAGAATTTTTTAGAGAAATCTCCAGTAGTCTCAAGAACTTCGTACCTTCTTGCTTCATGGTGAAAGATACAGTTGTTCGAGTGTCGGTCTGTAACATCACTGTTTTGTCTTTTATTAAAGATTGGACTCGTGTTAAGATTTCGAACAACGTGTAGAGTTCCTTTTGATTGCTGTGCCACTTCTGCTGCACATTTGTCCATATGCCCTAGAACTTCTGACCATTTATTACAGCTCCCCAGCCCTTGTCTGCAGCATATGTGTTATGAAAACTGACGGCTCTGGTATGTGTATGGGTAAGTCTTTTTGGATATTCGCTTTCCACCAGATGAGCTCTGCCATAGCACGGCGAGGTATTGTAAATTGCTGATGTGATTTTGCCATGGGTAGACGACTTGATGCCCTTTGGAGAAAGCGACTGTGTGTGTGGAGGCGCCCTAGTGGTACAACATATGCCGCAAAGTTCAGCTGCCCCAGAATAAACTTTGCATCGTGCCAACTCCAACGACTCCTCTTTATAACGGACTCCAGATGAATCATTAGGTGGATTGTCTTGCTTTCCGATAGTGATTTTCGGTTTAGTTTTGTATCCCAAGTTATTCCAAGGTCGAGGAGGACTTCTCTTGATTTACTTGCCAGCCTAATTTCTTTAAGCATTTGACGACATATTTGGTCTTACTTTCCAGGATATGTAGATCTTCGTGGATTAGCAGGAAGTCGTCTAAATATACCAGTATCCTTATGCCTTGGGCTCTTAGAGTATGAGCAATCCAATTGGTGATTTTGGCGAAAGCTGCAGGTGCGCTTGCTAATCCGAACGACAGGCACGTCATTTGGTAAACCCTGGTTTTACCCTGGAGGGACAAGAAGCGACGATGACTTTGTGATATCGGTACGTGAAAGTATACTTGTGATAATATGTCCAGCTTCATAGTGTTACTGTTTTTATACGAGAGTGTTGGAATTTTTGAGTGATTTAGAAGGAGACATTTTGATGTTTGGACGTTCGGTTTAAGTCTTTCAGGGTGAATATTGTTCGGAATGAGCCATCTGTCTTCTTTCTCAGGAACATTTCTGAAAGAAAACCACTCTGATACTGGCTTTCCTGAATAGTTTTTGATTGCAATAGTTGTTGCATTTTTTTTTTTTCCATTTCTGGCGTTATTGAATTCGAAATTGAAAAATGTTCTTAGGAGAAAAATTTCTGAGTGGCGGTTTTGAGCTGAATGGGATTATGTACCCCTGGATAAAGTTTTGAATTCGTTTTTGCGCCGTTGTCCAATGTTGGGCATAATCTTGTAGGCGTCCTGCTTTGAAAGAGTCACTTTCTTTTGCCCCCGCCGCCCCAATTTTTCCTAGCTTGTTGTGATTTTGGTTGTGATTGAGGTTTGAAGTGATGCTGCTGTTTGATTCTATTGCGGGCCGTGTCATCGACTCCGCCTGGGTTACGGTAATATTGTGAGTTGCTTCTTGATGAGCCTTGTGTTGTCTTTTCTCTGAATCTGTCTTTTGGACGAAATTTTGACTGTTTTTTCTTGTTAGGATGGAAAAACCTTTCTAATATCATTGTTGGAGCAATCTTTAACTGCTTATATAATGCTTCTTGGGAACAGAGAGATGTGTTTCTGATGGGGGTATGCTGTGCAAAATATTGTAAAGAGACTTGTTATTTACTTTATATTCTTCTCTGTTCTGTCACCTCTTCCCAACGACCACAAACATACTGCAAAAGGTCGTCCGATTTTTCCATAAACATAGAATCAGCATTAAGAAAAGCACATCCGATTTTGTTCTTAATTTCGTGAGGTAGGTGGTCGACCAGCTCTCGAAAGATTTTTCTCTCTGATGTAGGAGGCCATGAGTTATCGCACCTAGTGTCATTCAAATTTTTCAAGAACGGCAGACGATTTCCAATTAGGTGCAACGCCTTCAAGAACGTTATTTACTTGCAAAGCGCAAAAATCTGGTGAAGCTTGGAATTGCTTCTAAGTATCTGCATATCTGACGTCGCGCCATCCTTCTTGGCCAAAGCGCTGACAGTCTATACTTTGCTTCAAGTATTGTGGATCAGTTTTAGCTACCTTAGGTTCAGTCACATTTGTGACTGGGTCAAAATCCAATGTCCCGTTGTCCTTTGATTGCAGTGCAGCTAGTTCTCTCTGAACTTCGGATATCTTGGCTCGTAATTCGGATTCTCTCATAGAAGGATTATCAGTTGACGGAGCCCTCGATGGATAAGAATTTATTATGTTGAAACGGCTGCTGTTCGTCATCAGACTGTGTACTGTCTGGTAATGAATCAATGGACACGTTTAGGTCAGTGACATTTACGGTGTCATTTTTATAGTGTTTGACAATATTTTTTCAATGTTATCGTGTTGTTTGTCCTGAGTATTTATTAGACGATTCATTTCCATTTGTAAATAAATGGAAATGAATGCATGGAACAAATGTTCCATGCTTTCCTGCCCTCGAGATGGAGTCGGTTATTTTAATGGAGTACTCTCCGCTTCTATTTCGTGAGATCTTTTTCTGCCTGTAGGCCGTTCTGGCGTTTCCGTCTCAGAATGTGCAGGATTACCTGAGGTTCCTTGATCTTGTTGAGAGGTCTGTAGTTCGGATGACGCACTCCTACGATTTGCTTCAACAAAGGCGTAATAATATCTCCCGGAGCCATGTATCTTTTCCATAATGTGATGAGGATAATGCACTAAAGCTCGGCCTAGAGGCCAGTGCAAGATCTTTGTTATGCTTCTGTATTTCCTCTTAGACAAAGAACTCGAGTCTGGAGTAAAAGCTCGGGCTAGATCGGCGATCGGGATAGCGAATCTTAGTTTACCCTCAATTTTAGATGAGACTTCGTCTCCAAAAATATCGTAAAAACTGTAGTCAGTAACTTCCCAGGATCTTGTTATTATGGGAATATAACACATCGCGTCAGACGTGACTAAACAGTAAAGTCGTCCCGTTCAAGTGATGTCGTCTTGTTCAAACGACAGTCGACGACATCTTATTTGACCGTCGACGTCGTCTTAACAGTCGATGTCGTCTTAGCAGTCGTCGTCATCTTGAAGTCGTCTTAACAAACGACGTCGTCTTCCCAGACGACGACGTCTTACTCGAAAGGACAGGCGACGCGACGTCGTCTCAATTAAATGATTGTCGACGTCGTCTTCCCAGACGACGACGTCTTACTCGAAAGGACAGGCGACGCGACGTCGTCTCAATTAAATGATTGTCGACGTCGTCTTTTCTGAGCGACGGATCCGGTAGCCTCACTTAGACGGTAGGTAGTGTCGCCGTCCACTGACTATAGTGACAGTCGAACTCGACGCGATATGCCGTCTCGATCCGGCAGAAAAAGCAACTATGCTTTTAGGTGCTAGGTGGCACACAAGACATCGCTGGGCCGTGAGGCGCCGAGCGGTATTCATAGTAGTTCATCATCATCATCATCATCATGATGATAGTAGTTCCAATATAACATAATTTGTTACTTAGATCAAATTTTCAACGATGTACACGTGCGAGTGCTACGAGTTTCAAAAGCGTACTGAGGAGCGCGGCGCAAGCGCCGCTCACCGCCGGGCGCTGCGTCGTGAGTGAAAGAGATAGCAACATTGCGCATATACACTGTAGAAACAGATAATTGAAGGTGTGAGTGACGTATTTCCGGAAGCGTAATCTCAAATGTGGTTCAAGCGAAGGCTCGAACACCTAAATAGCATCATAGTGTTTTATTTTTTTACCCCAATCAATAGATTTTTTGTAAATCGATCGAAACCACTCTTTTCACACTATTCGCCCCTCAGTGACTGACGTAACAACCATTGTTTAGTGCAAGCTGATTAGAACTTTATTCTAATACTGTTCAGTATTTCAAGTGGAGTTTAAACCACCACAAATAAAGTGGCTAATTTAGCTCCTCTAGTCAGGAGCCAAATTAGCTACTCTTAAATCGTCAATTTGAAAAATACCTCTTTTTTCGTCAGTTAACAATGAAGAGAGCTTGCTATTTTGTAAAAGAGAATAAATTAAGACATTTCTATTCAACACTGATTGTAATTATGTAGACCATCACAAAGTTCTAGGCAATATTCGTCTGCTCATCCAATTTACGCGGTTTAGGGTCACGAGGACGACGCATTGGTCGACGGTGTTCAAAAAGAGCTGAGGCCCTACTCTCTAACGCTTCGTCCGTGTATTCGGATCCATCCGTTTCTCTCACTCGCACTCACCTGCAGACGTGCGCGATAGAGACGGACAGATCCAAATAAACGGACGAAGCGTTAGGGAGTAGGGCCTCAGGAGCGCATTCGTCACGTCGTCAATGCGTCGAATCGTCGCCGATGCGTGCGTCGGCGATAGCCACGAAAATAAAAACATGACAATATATTTGGTCACTGACAGGTTGTATGTCGATTGAAATATGATTTAACAGTAATACGTATGTATTTATAGAATTTTAATCATTAAAAACATCAATATATTTAAGTTACAAGTAAAACCCTCTAAGTTCATGTAAGCACTGAATGGCCTTTTCATGAAATAGTCATTCAATACAGTTACATTAATGATTTTAATGATTATAACTCAGTAGAACCATGTTTCATTGTCGCGAATCATATTTATTATACCAGAAAATTACAAAAAACGTAACAAAACTTTGATTTCGCGGGCTATTCTATAGCTTCCATCTTATACCCTAATTCAAGGAAGGTATAAAAACGCTATGAACTGTGTAAAGCCTAAAAACATGAACTGCATCCTCGGTAAAGTTTCGTGTCATGCTATTCCTTAAGGACACCAGAATCTGGTAGATAGTGTATTGAAGTATCGGTCAGTGTCCGTTATCCGCAGCGGGTTAGCAATCTATACGTACCGGTTTGGTGTGTATCTATGCAAATATATATGCAAGACAAATAAATTGGAAATGTCTATTTGTACAGTTTTTTACTGAATGCATTTGAAAGTACATAAAACATCACGCGTCAATTTAAAAATGCAGAAAGTACTTTACTATTTTGTAAGAGAGAATAAATTAGCATACACTGATTGTTTATGTAGACCATCACAAAGTTCTAGCCAATCGTCGTGCTGCTGTCACGTGGACGACGCATTGATCGACGTTCAAAAAGAGAAAATCAGAATATCAGAGCGCATTCGTCGATGCGTCGAACGCTGCCGATCAATGTGTCGTGACCTTTTAGTAGCCTAAGTTCAAGGAAGGTAGGAATCTGTAAAAGAAAAACGAAAACTTTTGTTTTTTTTTTAACTCTGCTTAAGGTCTAAAAACATGTCTACATCCTCGCCAAAGTACGTTTCGTTCTAAATCCTCTACCTTTGGATGCTAAAACTTGATATGGTCCCGCAAAGTCAACTCCACTGTTTAGAAAGGGTTTAGCTTATTTGGTTGTTAGGTCTATTGAATGTTATTGTTTTCTGTCTTAGCCACTTCGGGCCCTTCCACCATTTCTCGTCTTCCTTCAACTCTAGGAGATGTTCTCCCCGTGATGCAACATCAGCAGGATTGTCGCTTGTTTTTACATGAAACCAATTCGTTCCTGTGTTGTCTAGTATTTCAACAACTCGATTTCTCACAAATGTTTGCCATCTGGTGGGATCACCCAGTAGCCAAGACAACACTATTGTGGAATCACTCCATGCGAATATCTTGTCATCAGGTATTCTCATTGCTAATTTGATTTGTTAAAGCAAACGAGACAAGAGAAGGGCACCGCCAACTCTAATCGCGGCAGAGATACTGGTTTAACTGGTGCTACTCGAGTTTTTGCAGCTATTATTTGTGTTCCTACTTCTTGACCCTCTTGTTCAACTCTGATATAAGCAACAGCGGCGTAGGCTTTGGTAGAGGCATCACAAAAAACCGTGAACTTCTATGTTTGTTGTCGTATGATCTGTGATTCCCAGCCATCTTTGTATTTCAATGATATTCAGATGTTGAAAACTATCTCGTAGTACAGTCCAGTCTTCTTTTATATTTGTATCTACTTCATCCCAACCGATTCCTTGCAACCATAGTTTTTGTATTAGGTAACCAACCCAGTGGGTCAAATAGTCGTTGAACGTCGGCAAGAATCGTGCGTTTGGTTATCTTGTTGTTCATGGGAGGTAAATTAAGACTGTACTAAAATATGTACATCTTGGCCCATGTTACAGCGAAGGCCTAAGGCTGTGATGGTACCATGGATGGTGATGTCTAGACTGGCATGCGATGTTCGTTTTTCAGGTTCGAATTGTCTCAAGAAGTCAGTGTCGTTCGAACACCATTTTTGTAGTGTGAACCCTCCCCTTCTGTAGTATAGCATCTATGTGTTTGGCTATGTGTATTGCATCTTCTAGATTTTCATTCGAAGTCATGAGGTCATCAACGTAGAAATCTTCTTTTATCATTTTATCAGTTTCAGGACATACTGTTCCTTCATCATTTGCTATTTGATGTAAAGTTCGAACGGCCAAGTATGGAGCAGATACTGTTCCGAATGTGACACGTGTAAGTCTGTAATCTTTGACTGGTTGGCTAGGGTCGCTCCTCCATACTATTCTTTGTAGGTCCCTATCTTCCTTTGTCACTAAGATCATACGGTACACGCGTTGTATGTCAGCTACAAAACATATCTTCTTCATGCATGATAATGCTCCTCATATCAGTTTGTAGCTGGGGCCTAACCAGAAGTTCGTCGTTCAACGATACATCGTTATTTCCCTTTTGCAATGCATTGAAAACTATTCTGACTTTTGTAGTTTCTTCCTTTATTACTGCGTGATGTGGCAGGTAAACACAATTTTTATTTATTTCTTCCTTTGGTATCTCTTCCATATGATTCATTTCAATATATTCTTCCATAACCTTTGTATATTCTGCTCGTCGTGTATGATTCTTCTCTAGTCTTTTTTCTAATTGAAAAAGCCTCTTCATAGCTATTTCCCTCGTTCCTCCATGTATTGAAAGTAATTTATCAGTTTTTGTTGGTAGTTTGATTATATATCGTCCTTCGTCTGTTCTTGAGTGAGTTGTTTGGTAAATTTCTTCACTTGTGTTAGTGTTGTTTTATTGTCAGTATCCAACTCCCACATTTCTTTCAACATTTTGTTCAAGTCAAGGCTATGATGCATCACAATGAAATCATTGTTATTTCCTTTTTCGTATATGTTCCCAAAAAGGATACACCCTAGGCTGGTATTATGAGTGCATGGAGAACCAGGGGGGCCCTTGATTATACCGCTTCTTAAGATTTGGGGACATACTTCGACACCTAGTAGTAGGTCAATTCTTCCTCGTTTATTGAAGCCAGGGTCGGCTAATGTTAAACCTTCTAAATGAGACCAGGTGCTCTATAGTTAATGGCATTGTTCATTTGGCTCCATTTTCTGAATCACGGTGTTATGATTTTCCGTGAAAGAATGATACTAACATTCGCCCGTTTCAGATGTCTCAAGTTTGGTTTTTTGGAAGAGGTTTTCAATTCAACGGCTGTTTTTCTTTATGTATAGGTACCTATATTATGGCTGAGCAATACTTAAATGACGTGATGAAAGTTGTAAGAATCCGCTGGATGTGAGTCGCACAAGACCGGTCAATGTGGCGACACATGCATTAGACGTCTTTCGGCTGAAATAATGATGAATGATGATAATTCAAATGGAGTAGGGCAGGTCACCTAGCAGGACGCGGCGATGTCAGGTGGAGTAAAGCTGTGACCAAGTGGCGTTCTATAAATCGAAACCGAAGTTTTGGTCGTCCAAAGGTGAGATAAGCAGACGATATTGTTGCCATTACGGGGATATCCTGGATGAGACTGGCACCCGAGCTTGGCACAAACAAGAGAGGCCTGTACCCAGCAGTGGGTGAAGTCGGACTATGGATGATGATGATGATGACGCATAACTTTTTCCAGAGAAGTCCGATTTTCATGATCATTTTTTTATTGAAAAGCGTGCATCGCATAGTTTGTCCCATTTTATATTGAAAATAGTCGTGTTCAAATCAAAAGTCACGCACTTCTGATTTTTCAGATTCATGGGCGTATTGTATAATCATCGCATGCTGCAACATCGTGAGGAAACCAGCATGCCTGAGAGATATTTGATCGACGGCATGTAAAGCCAAGACTTGACCTAGACCTTAGACCTTGGGCGGCATAAAAACTCTGACACCAGGCTAGGCAACTAACCACACGATAAGGAATTAAAGATCGCTTGCTTCGGTGAAGAAAGACATCGTGAGAAAACCACAGCATGCCTGAGAGTTATTTCTTGACGGCATGTAAAGCCAAGACACAGGACCTTGGGTGACATAAAAACTCTGACACCAGGTTAGGCACTAACCACACGATAAAGTAGAAACTCGAATTCGTAGATAAAACGGTTTTCCTGGGGCTTACGATTGATTCAAGGCTTCAATGGGGTTCTCATTTAACATCTCTTGCGGGGCGCTTAAGTTCAGCAGCATATGCCATTAGAAAAATCCGTCAATTCACTGATGTAGATACCGCTACACTAGTCTATTTTAGTTACTTCCACAGCATAATGTCTTACGGCATTTTGCTGTGGGGTCGGGCTGCTGATATTGAGTCTATATTTATTCTGCAGAAAAGAGCCATCAGAGCCATATACAATCTTCGTAGGCGCGATTCTCTAAGGGAACTGTTTAAGGAAATTAACATCATGACTGTATATTGTCAATACATCTACGAAAACATAATGTATGTCAGAAAAAATCTGCATCTTTTTGGTAAAAGAGGTGACAGACACAATTACAGTACTAGAAATAGAGACCAATTAGTTCAGCCTGGCTTCAGACTCGCTAAAGTAGACTCGTCTTTCATGGGGTACTGTTTGAAATGCTATAATAAAATTCCACAAAGCATTCTTGAACTAAATGAAACCAAATTTAAAACTTGCATTAAACGCACACTGTGTAAGCAAGCATATTACAAATTGGACGATTATATCGCTGATAAAAATGCTTGGCTCAATGCCGGTCCTGCTCCACTAGGACAGGGGCGCATAAATGGAAAGCATTAAATGGTATTGTTGGAGCTGCTGAAGATTGTAAAACTATCTTTGCATTGTATAAATTCAATATCTTTAGTATTATAATATAACCTCATATCCCATATTGTGTGAGTGCCATGTACTAGAATGCTATCATTCGCTGGAAACCTACGTTTTTATTTTTTGACTTGAATGTGCCCTGGCGGTTAAGAGTATGTCATGCTCACTCAAATGTCCCGCTGATGGTGGCGCGTGTGTCGGGTCATTTAGTTCCCTTCAAAATGGTTGAGTTGAATGGTGCTGATACATGCGTCATGTTCGTGAACGGGCGCTGTCGGTTGGGACTGGTCAGCTCTTGGTTGCCACGGCTTTTGTTTTTATTTTTTAATTCATTATTTTATTTTTGAATTGTTTTTGTTAGCTTTAACTATGGACACTTTTATCGTGCACATCTTGCTACATTGTTCTCACATAATGCACCATCTCAACAGAAATGATGTAACCAAGATTTTGTAACAACATTATGATTTAAAAGAGTGTCCATGGAGTTTCTTGCCCGTTCTTCTCCATAGAGATCTACGCTAGGGAATGGGCAACTACAGTACTTTCACAGTTTTTATGTCTTGTGACTGGGACTGTAGCTACATTTAATTTTCATCTTTGTTTCGACAATTCAAAATGTCGAAACAAAGACCTGTAACTGGCCTACTTGAAATAAATGCTTTGATTTTGATTTTGAAAGAAGAAAATCGTGTTGGGGCTTTTTTCATAAACCTTTTTGTCAACTTTAGACCTGGTTGAAGTTTGTCATCGATGGTCTAACGTTGGAGACTGAAGGCAGTTGCAAGAGATCCTTAACAGCTTAAAGCAGTTATATCGTCATTGGGCTCACTTAACGCACCTTGATGAGAACTTTAGTAATAGCTGGAGTATTACTGTCATCGAAACTTTTGCAATAGGTTTTCAAAAGTTTACAGCATCTACATCTACGTGTTGTGTTGACCTGCTTGGAGTATGACTAACATCAAAGGTCTGAATTTGGAGAAGGAAGGCAGATACGAGAGGTCCGTAACAGTTTGAAGAACAGAAGTAACAGCTTTAACGTGTCGCGGCTCATGCCATGCCACTTGATGAGAACTTTCGACCAAGCTGGAGTATGAAATCGTCGAGTGCCCAAGGATAGAAACGTAAGGTAGTCGAAGGAAGAGCCCATAATTGGAAAAACAAAAGTAGAATATTTTGGCGATTAATTTAATGTAAACCTATTCGAGAAAAAATGAATTGTTACTTACTTGAATCTGTACTAATATTATAAAGCTGCAGAGTTTGTTTGTTTGGTTGGTTGAATGCACTGTAGGAATTTCAAACAAGTTTTTACTCTACACGCGTGGAATATCCAATTATTATCTAGTGGCAATCCGAAGTCATTGAATATTCTTCTGTGACTACATGTGCCAATGTTCCCCGTGTTTTAACTACACCTTTGGTTTATTATCGTTTTTTTTTTCTGTCTAGTTTTTAGGTACTGTGTTTTTTATTATTTAAGTATATAAACTTATTTAAGTTTTTTTTTTTTTGATTTTGTTCTTTTTTTATTTGTTGTGTGCGCTTATAGCATGTGCCGAATAAATATGTTTTCTTTATTCATTTGAGATTTGCATGAGGTAATGTTTAATTACTTAAAGAAACATAAAGTTTTGAAGACAGTTAGGACTAATTTTATAATGAGACAAAATAAACTTATTAGTAGGTGTCACTTACGGGATAGCTTCCTTCCGTGATTAGCAATTATGTTTAGCTCCCCATATTACGACGCTGTTGCAAGCGCCATGAACATAGGATGACATCCCGCGATCATGGCACTTGCACCAGCGTCGAAATCACGGAATTATCTCATATTTGTGATAGTACAGCGTGTAACAGAAAGGGTATAGTTACAGAAATAATCAACGGCCCTATACAAAGTTCCAATCATCATCATCATCATCAGACTTTAATGTTCCCACTGCTGGGACACGGCCTCCTCACAATGAGAGGGAATGGGCTATAATCTACCACGCGGGCCCAGTGCGGATTGGTAGATGTCACCATGTCTTCGAATTTTTGGTTCCAGGACATGCCGGTTTCCTCACTATGTTTTCCTTCACCGTTTTGAGAGCAGTGGTGATGAAATAAATTACACAAAGTAATGCGCCTGTCTGGGTTCGAACCCACGACTTACTGTTCGTAAGTCGGGGCCACCACCACTGGGCCACCGCTGCTCTGCCAAAGTTCCAATACCTACTCGATTTTTTCGCGATTCCGATGGTGGTCCCATAGAAAAAGTTGTTCAGTTTGATGGGCTGTAGTACACCCGTTCATATGACTATACCCTTTCTGTTACACGTTGTATAAGTTTAATTTTAAACCATGAAAGCATAAAGCAGTGAATAAGACAAATTTTTAAGAATTAAATAAACGGTCGTTTTAAGACCTGGATTACTAGTAGAAACACAATATCCATTCCTATCGATTAAAGACAATCAGTTTCCCATTATGACCAATTTGAGCAAGATCCTACAGCCTAGAGACAATCACAGACTAGTAGGTAGATATTACGGGGAGCTAAAATCGTCAGTTGACCATAGATTAAACACACATTGGTGTCGATTCTGTTGTGCACACACTAAACTTAATTTAGACTATTGCTTTCTTTTACTAAAAGGCAGTGCGAGAAAAGGACGGCTATAGCTATGCACTAAGTTAGAAATGTCAAAGTGGTTTTTGCCTTGCGCTTCACTGTGTTTTTAGTTGACATGTTTTTACGTGCACCCTTCATTTGTATGGAAATATTAGTTCGAATTAAATTTTGACAGCTCTAAATTACGTCCGTCTCTTTCTCGTTTTATTAGAAAGAAAAAGATAGCAATAGCCTAAATTAAGTTCAACAGAATCGACACCGATGTTTGAGCTAAGCATCGAAAGTTGAATTTCAAATATAGCGCAGGTGATATTGGGTTTAAGACTCATCCTAAGATGTAGAGACAAATACATACACACATTTATAAAACCAAAACCACTTCTGATGTCACTAGGTACTTACCCGCAAAGCAACATGCAATTTAAAAAAATAAATCACTTTCATATTTAAATAAAACTAAAAATAAAAACTTGAATTACCATATCAGCGTTTTCGCCATGACACCTTGAGTTTACCGCCGAACTTTTTATACTTTTTCTGCGTACGCGCAGCCAACCGCTTCCTCAATACGAAACGACTGAGTAGCCTCCAGTGCAAGTACCTTACATTTATGGGAAAACACATTGTGTTGCGTTTCCCATGGTCCTATATTGATCATGGGATTTTAGCTATTGTCTGGATCAATTTCTAAAGTATTAACAACAAAGAAATCTATTGCAAACAAGTAAACGGAAGGACGATCGAACATATCGTTGTCTCTTTTAAACCTGGTGTTAATAATTGTGATGTGGGATAAGGACGGCGTAATAATTGGAATAGGTGAAGTTTGTTGACTGTAGCAGTTAAATAATTAGGTATTTAATTTAATCGGGATCACCCGATCACGCGATTGGGCCTTTATCTAAATCGTTTCAATTACGTTTCACGATCACGTGAAACGTAATTGAAACGATTTAGATAAAGGCTGACTCCTGTTTACAAATCTATCAGACGGTAGATATCTACTAGTCATTCAATTGCGTCAATGGTCTTAGAGTACCTAGAGTTACCTATTCATTCTGTCTGCAGTCTTGGTATCGACGTTTTCTTTCTTTTTGTTTGATATCTAGCTGACAAAAGATTGCATGTAGCGGAGATGAGAATGTTAAGTAGTGTGATAAGAATGGATAAGGTAAAGACCGAGTAAGTACAGTATATTAGAGGAAGTCTCAAAGTTGCGCTAGTTACAAAAAAGTTGAAAGGGAATCGACTAGCTTGATAAGGACATGGGCTGAAGAGGAACTAAAAGATTGATGAACATAAATGTTGATGGATGGAGAGAGAGAGAAAGAGTAAAGAAACGCTAGATGTGTCACCGTAAAATTGTCAAAATTGTTGTAATCTCTCTAGCGATATAGTAAACTCTCGAATTATTGTCAAACGAACATACTGCTTACAATAAAACGCATTATTGTTCGTGAAATGGATTGATGGTAGTCAGCTCACGCGGTGTGGAGGGAACGAGGGGTCCCCCTTGCCCAATGGTACCACTCTTATAAAAAGATAATGCACCATTCCTGAGAAATACCGATTCATATAACCTAACCCGAAAACACTTTATATTCGCCTAAAAAGCGTAGTCGACAGAGCTTAAATTCGCTTTGCGGGGCTCCTATTTCCGAGTGCAGGGTTTAAAGTTTAAAGGAACCTAACTAACCTAACGTGGGGGTGCCCCAAGTCCCGATTATGGGGGCAGAGATACCTCCGTATGTTCAGTTGACAATATTTCGAGAGTTTACATATCGCTAGAGAGATTACAATCTAACGTGTTTGGCAATTTTACGGTGACAGATGCATTGCGTGAGGAATGATATGAAAGGAATAGAAGTAAATGATAGCGTGACATTGACAGAGGAGAATGGAAGAAAAAATATGATATTCCGACCCCAAGGAACATGAGACAATGACGGAAATATGCTGATGATCTACTTAGATAGGTTAAAATGTCCACAATGGAGTCACACAACTGCAATCCATCAGCAACTTTATACCCACAAGAATGAAAATCACTTTAATTTTGACAAACTTGTCAATGCAATGGCATCTCAAACGACCAACAACCACACTGTGATTTGGACAGAGATATAGGCCCCGTGAACCGGAAGACACGGAGGAAACCCGGTATGTAATGGGTTGTCACCCATCCACAGACCAACCTATGCAAACACGACTTAACCTAAAGATCGACCCAAACGGCTGTTCTTATTTACTCAGCAGTGTGCTTATGAACTGAAAGTTCTGGAGTTGCGATCGCGAATCGGAAGACGTTGCGTTAGCCCCTTCGTTCACAAGGCTACAAAAATCTCCAAGCGACTGCCGCCATACAAATCTATAATGTCGGCGACGCGACGCGTGTACGAACTTCAATGGATTTGTATCGCGGCAGTCGCTTGGAGACTAAAAACGTCGAGTAAGACATCCAAGATTTTTGTATCCTTGTGCACGAAGGGGCTTAAGGAAGACCTCCCACTAGGTGGACCGACGAGCTGGTGAAGGTTGCGGGGATCAGCTGGATGCGAGTCGCACAGGACCGGTCAATGTGGCGACACTTAAGGCAGGAATATGTCCAGCAGTGTACGTCTTTCGGCTGAAATGATATGATGATGATAGGTACAGTCAAAGTCAGAGGTATGTACAGATGAACGTACTAATATTCAGTGTGCCTACCCAATTAAAATACAGAGTGGAAACAACCTCTTCACGAAGCCGTCAACCAAGCATTAACTGGGCTGGGAAGCCGTCAACCAAGCACTAACTGCTGGGGAGGTTTTATTTTTTTGGGTGCAAAATCATGTTTTGTGGTAGAACTCAATAAGTATCGCGTGAATGGGTTAAATAGTACGCGGATCGTAGTAAAAAACTTGTATGAAAAAAGTCTTTGACCCCCAACATGATGTAGAATGTTGGCAGGTATGATGTAGAACAAAAAAATGATAGCATTGGCGGGGAAAACAATTGCCTTTCGGCTTCGTTGAGATGTTTTTACACCCTTTATGAATGATTATTAATATCATTTTTTTTTATTAATAATGTATTGCACATGTAAATCGTGAATTGATTGCAAGTCCTTGACCCTTGATGCATGGAGTTCACTTCATGATCAAGCGCAGGTCACACCGCACGCTAAACTAATTAGTTTAGTCGATTCTTCTGTTTATATTTATGTAGGGGGGTGTGGATGACCGAAATAATATTCTTTAAGTACTTCTTCAATCTTCTTTCATTTAAATAAAAACTTATAAAACATAGGAGTCGTCTTGTTCGTCTTAACTAGCTCGCCATGATTCTCCCGTCTCGCTCACACCCATCCTCTCTCTTTCATTCATCGCTGCGTTCATGCTCACTTTAATAAAATTATGGTGCGTTCAGAATTAAAATCCTACACTCGAAATTATCAGACAGTTGAGTTTTAACGAGTTCTTCGATAATATCGCATGCTTTATTGCGATAATGCGTGCTTATTCCTTGCATCCAAGTGCGTTTTATCGTCCGATATTCCACTCATATCGGAATATCGCAGAAACGCAAGCGTCCTCTGTCAATTGCGTCGTCATTTATTGCAGCAGTCTATGGGATCGCATGTAATAGATTATTGGTAATTTAATGGTTGTTATTATGATTATTTAATTTTTGTATAAACTTGAAAGTATTTATTTAATAATTCTTTAATTTTATCAGTATGTCTGTAAAAATAGACTAGTTAAATATTAAGGAATAATATAGCAAAAACTAGAAAATATTCCAAACGGATATCCACCTTTTATGTCGTTGATATTTTAGATGACGGTAGTAAGAAACGTCAAAGTTGTTTGTTCACGACAATAAAAGGGGGAGTTCCGAGTGGCAGAGACCATTCTTGTTCGAGACATCGACCAGAACGGAGCTCCGACCTACAGGTAAAAGTTAAGTTATTTTCTTGCTGTTATTATTTTATGTTTTAAATATTTGCTGTTATGCCATTATTCTTGTGTTTGATTGCTATTGTTATTATGTTGGATAGAATAGTGATCATGGACTATTATATATATAGTTCAGTGTTTTGGCTAAGTTGTAGCTATAATTATAACCAGTATATGTTATAATTATGATAAATAATATAAAATGTTCACTGTAAATTAAAAAATATGTTTTGATGATTAAACTAAGAGTAAGTTATTTAAATGGTTTATTGACTTAATATCCTTATTTACTACTTGATATCATTACTATTTACTATATTTCTTTACTATTTCCTTTCATTTCTGAACACACTTAACATCATTCTTTTTTAAAAAGCTTTGACTTTTTTTATTATCTAAGAATAATTAAATAGGTTTTTCATTGGCTTATTAGTGTTAGCTTTTGCTTTAGCTATTACTAGCTTCTGCCAGCGGCTTCGCCCGCGTGAAGTTTGATTATTGTCCCATGGGATCTTACTACCGGAATAAAATGTATCCTATGTTTTATGTGGGTCATAGCGTGATGATATAAACGTAAGAGTAAACAAATATAATAATAACAAATCTCCGAACTGCTAAGCTATCGGGAGTTACACGTGTTATTGTGAGTCAACTATAAAAGATAGACATATGCTGTCTTGGGATATTTTTTATATAATTTTATGTGGAATATTTCCGTTATACATGATTTCTATGTAGCTTTAACCATTAAGGCTGCACACGCGACGGAAGCTAAAAAAACCAAGTAACTTCTCCCGTTTTCCCAACATTTCCTTTCACTGCTCTGCTCCTATTAATGGTAGCGTGATGAAAAGTATACTATTACCTGCTCAGGAGTATGTAGAATAATTGTACCAAGCTTCGTTAAAATCCGTCGAGTAGTTTTTTTTTCTATAAATAACATACAGACAGACAGACAGACAGACAGACAGACAGACAAAAATTTTACTGATTGCATTTTTGGCATCAGTATCGATCACTAATCACCCCCCGATAGTTATTTTGTAAATATATTTCATGTACAGAATTGACCTCTCTACAGATTTATTATAAGTATAGATCAGAAGTGGGATAGTGTCCAGTTCACTGTAACTAATACTTTCCTAATATTTTTTCAGAATGGAAATCCCAGTTTTGGAAGAACTGCTGAGGGCCATCAAAGATGCTGTTTCCGGAGGCCATCATAAAGACAGTGACGTCGCTTTACCGAGCTTCGATCCAGCTACGAGTGACCTGGGTGCCGAATCATGGTGCGGCAACATCGACGCTCTTGCTAAGGAGTTTGGTTGGAGCAGCGTCGCTACCGTAGCCAAAGCCGGTAAGGCCCTTAAGGGATCTGCTTTGTTATGGTTCGAGACGTGGGATCCCGCAGACGGTCGTACATGGGAAAATTTATGTTTAGAGATAAAAGCGTTGTATCCCGAAAAAAAGAATCTAGCAGAAAAAATGCAGAAAGCTGTACTGTATTCATCAGAATCTGCAGATTCCTATTGTGAATATGCTAGAGAGAAAATTAGGTTACTCCGTACTACTAAAGTTGCATTTACCGAATCACAATTAATAGAATTAGTTTGTGGCAGTATATGTGACGTTAATGTAAGAATGGCCTCTTTTAACAGCAATGTCAAATCTACATCCGAGCTAATTTCCTTATTTACCTCATATACAAAAATAAGGAAACGACCTTTAGAACAAAACGGTAGAAATTCTCCAAGTGCCAATCCTTCTAAACGTCCTAAAATAGATACTCGGTCTAACGACATAAAATGTTTTACATGTGGCAAGGCTGGGCACACTAAGGCACAATGCTTTAAGAATAATGTAGATAAAAATAATGCACAACAACGTGAACAAAACTCTGGAACTTCGATAAGTAAATTTTGTACTTACTGTAAAAAACCTGGTCATAACGATTCAATTTGTAGGTACAAACCTAAAAATGATTCTGATACAACCGAAAAAGTGGTTAATTTTTTAGACCAAACAAATTGATACTGACGGCAGTATCAATATATGATGTATCCGTAAATTCACTTGTAGATACTGGAGCTAGTTGTAGTATAATCAAGGAATCGATAGCAAAACGTCTTGGCTGCCATTTTAGCCCATGTCATTTAAATCTACGTGGTGTAGGAGACAGTCGATTACAAGTACTTGCTAAAATCACAGTACCAATTAAATTTGAAGATTTGTGTATTGAATTAGATATTTTTGTTGTTAAGGACACCGATTTTTGTTATGATCTTTTAATAGGTAGAAATGTTATTCAATACCCAGATATAGAAATCGTGACTGACTATTTAGGTTCCCGATTAGTACGGAAAGCTGTCGCTAAATGTAGTTTAGACATTAATTTTATTAGGGATGATTCAAATTTACTTTCGGAATTTTGGGTAGCGGTGTCGCATTTGGATTCCGTGGTGCGTGATAAGATGAAAGCCATTTTTATAAAATACCCCTCAGTTTTGAAGTCTATTGGCCATGTCAAGACCGGTGAACTTGAAATAAAACTAAAAAAGGATGAGGTTGTGTACTACAGACCATATCGATTAGCCCCAGTAGAAAGAGAAAAAGTTCAAGAAATAGTCCAAGAGTTATTGGATAAACAAATAATTAGGGAAAGTAATTCACCCTTTGCTAGCCCTGTCATTTTAGTTAAAAAAAAAGATGGAAGTGATAGAATGTGCATAGATTATAGAGCGTTAAATAAATTGATTGTAAAAGATAGATACCCTCTTCCTTTGATTGAGGATCAAATTGACAAGTTAGGTCATTCTCAATATTATATTTCACTTGATATGAAAAATGGCTTTTATCAAATTCCCGTATCAAGTAAGTCAACTAAATATACTGCTTTTGTAACACCGGACGGACATTATGAGTATCTAAAAATGCCTTTTGGTATTTGCAATGGTCCCTCTGTGTTCCAAAGAGCAATCACCAAAGCAGTACATCATTTAAAGTTCCTACTTGTATACATTGATGATATTTTAATTCCCTTTAATACAGTAGAAGAAGGACTAGACTATTTGGAACAGACAATTTCGGCTCTTAATTCTTCCGGCTTCACGGTCAACCTTAAAAAGTGTAAATTTTTTGTAGACAATATTGAATATCTAGGTAGACATATATCGCGGGATGGTGTTAGACCGAGTGAAACTAAAATTAATGCCTTAGCTAAATCTCCAGTCCCCAGTAATGTTAAGCAAGTCCGCCAGTTTATGGGTCTATCCAGTTACTTTAGAAAATTTATCCCCGATTTTGCTTCGCGAACAGCATGTATTACAAATTTAACCAAAATTAATCAAAAGTGGGAATGGGGCCCTGAACAGGATGCAGCCAGAAAGTATGTAATTGATCGTCTTATTTCCAAACCATTGTTAACTATTTTTGACCCTTTACTTCCAACAGAATTGCACACTGATGCTAGTTCCATAGGCTATGGGGCAATACTCTTACAAAGAGTCGGTAACGTTAATAAAGTCGTAGCTTATTATAGTAAACGAACTAGCCCTGTAGAATCCAAGTATTGCTCTTACGATTTGGAAACCCTGGCCATCTTCAATGCTCTTAAACATTTTAGAGTTTACCTTCTTGGTATTGAATTTACAATCGTCACAGATTGTAACGCAATAAAATCCACCATGACAAAGAAAGATTTATCCCCTAGAGTAGCTCGTTGGTGGACTTTTATGCAAGATTTTCACTTTAATATTCAGTACAAAAAGGGTAAATTCATAAGTCATGTTGATTTTTTAAGCCGCAATCCTGTTGAATCCTCGTTACCCATACGTAAACGTAGTTGTCCAGAAATTAATTTAATTGAAGTCTCTGACAACGTTAGGCCCGATTCATGGTTGAAGATTGCTCAAACAAATGACTCGGAGACTCAAAACCTTATATCTCAATTACAATCGGGAGACTTAGATTCTAATCAATACTTAATTAAAAATGGTTTATTGCATTACAAAACTAGTCCCGATGCGGAGCCGAAAATGTTTGTGCCAAAGGGTTATAGACTAAGTATATTAAAACTGTTTCACGATGAAAATTGTCATGTAGGGTTCGACAAAGTGATGCATAAAGTTCAACAGTATTTTTGGTTCCCTGGAATGTCAGCTTTTGTTAAAAAATATATTTACCATTGCTTGATTTGTATTGAAAAAAAGGGATGTTCTGGACCAAAACAAGGATTATTACATCCTATTGATAAAACCGCTTTACCATTTCATACCATTCATTTAGACTGTACCGGGCCTTTTACGTTAACCACGGAAGGTTTTAAATATATTCTATTATTAATTGATGGCTTCACGAAATTTTGTTTGTTAAAGCCTTTGAAAACTCTAAATGCTCGAGAGTTAATTCCAATAATAAGAGAAACCGTTACTTTGTTCGGCACGCCATCCTTGGTAGTAACTGATCGTGGTACAAATTTTAGTTCAAATCAAGTCCGAGCACTTTTTAGGGAGCTTACTATAGCTACAGGTACGCCCCGAAGTAATGGGCAGGTCGAACGTTACGTATCGACAGTAATCAATATGCTTAGTACTATGTGTAGTGAAGCGTCAGAATGGTCGAACGAACTACCAAAAGTACAGCAGTCTCTAAATACCACTGTGCAAAAATCAACCGGTTTCTCTCCTTTGCGATTATTAATTGGTGTCGAAGGAAACATACCAGTTGTGCAAGCCCGTTTAAATGAAGTTATAGGTGAAAATATAGATCATAACATCAATGTGCAGGCTGATCGTCAACTTGCTAAGCAACGTTTATTAAAAGTCGCAGAAAAATTCAAACAACGGTTTGACTCTGTTAGGCGGAATAATAAAAACTATAATATAGGTGATTTGGTTTATGTTAGTCAGGACCATAGGCGTAACGATAAATTAAGTTCAAAATTTAAGGGTCCTTATGAAGTAAGCTCGCTCCTCCCCAATGATCGTTATTCTCTAAAAAATCATGGTAATAATTTGAGAAATATTATTGTGGCTAAAGAAAAATTGCGATTCTGGCCTGGAGAATGGGTAGACGAAAACATAGCTGTTGAAAATGCCATGTGAACATAATTGATTTGTATTTTTAAATAGGCTAGGCGCTATGTTTTTTTTGTTTTTGTTATTTTTTATTATTTGCTTTGGTTGTAATCCATCTTTGATCATAATAACAGTGAAATGTGATTGATAACGTTCTATGTGGTCTATAATTATGAATAAATTGTACTGTAGAAACAATATTTGAAATTATTTATTCAACAGTCGTGTACATGTTTATTGTTGTGTATATACATGTGTAATGTATATTATCCGCTGGTAGCCTCCTATTTGGTGCCAAGTTATCTCACCGACAGCGGGTGAATGTGACTGGCATGTCTATGTAGTTGGCTAGTCCTTATAATCCGCTGGTAGCCTCCTATTTGGTGCCAAGTTATCTCACCGACAGCGGGTGAATGTGACTGGCATGTCTATGTAGTTGGCTAGTGTTTTTAATCCGCTGGTAGCCTCCTATTTGGTGCCAAGTTATCTCACCGACAGCGGGTGAATGTGACTGGCATGTCTATGTAGTTGGCTAGTGTTTATGATCCGCTGGTAGCCTCCTATTTGGTGCCAAGTTATCTCACCGGCAGCGGGTGAATGTGACTGGCATGTCTATGTAGTTGGCTAATGTGCACTGATTAATCTCAATGGCAGCGAATGAACATGGACCTGCATGTCTATGTAAATACTCTAGTAAGATGTTTATTTATTTTCTCTTTGTAATTAACACCTGGCAATACTTCGAGGACGAAGTACCGTCAGTATGGCCGTAATAGATTATTGGTAATTTAATGGTTGTTATTATGATTATTTAATTTTTGTATAAACTTGAAAGTATTTATTTAATAATTCTTTAATTTTATCAGTATGTCTGTAAAAATAGACTAGTTAAATATTCAGGAATAATATAGCAAAAACTAGAAAATATTCCAAACGGATATCCACCTTTTATGTCGTTGATATTTTAGATGACGGTAGTAAGAAACGTCAAAGTTGTTTGTTCACGACAATAAAAGGGGGAGTTCCGAGTGGCAGAGACCATTCTTGTTCGAGACATCGACCAGAACGGAGCTCCGACCTACAGGTAAAAGTTAAGTTATTTTCTTGCTGTTATTATTTTATGTTTTAAATATTTGCTGTTATGCCATTATTCTTGTTTGATTGCTATTGTTATTATGTTGGATAGAATAGTGATCATGGACTATTATATATATAGTTCAGTGTTTTGGCTAAGTTGTAGCTATAATTATAACCAGTATATGATATAATTATGATAAATAATATAAAATGTTCACTGTAAATTAAAAAATATGTTTTGATGATTAAACTAAGAGTAAGTTATTTAAATGGTTTATTGACTTAATATCCTTATTTACTACTTGATATCATTACTATTTACTATATTTCTTTACTATTTCCTTTCATTTCTGAACACACTTAACATCATTCTTTTTTAAAAAGCTTTGACTTTTTTTATTATCTAAGAATAATTAAATAGGTTTTTCATTGGCTTATTAGTGTTAGCTTTTGCTTTAGCTATTACATGCGTCCCAGTATAAAAATGAGAACTTATATTGCAATATTGCAGGACACAAGAACGCAAGCGTATTACTTCTATTGGTGAGTTATAAGCGCGTCAGTGTATAACTTCGTGGGTGAGCGATATTATCAAGCGATAATAACGCGCCTGTGTGGTAGAGCCTTGAGCCTTATCACACTAGCGAGTTGCGAACGAGTGGAAACCGGAGGAGTGCGCAGCGAGCTTGTCGCGATTTCGCAACATGTGCGCGGCGAACACGCCGCGCCGCCGCGAAGAAGAAAAAAAACAATTTTTCATTACTCATACTCGGAAAGTGGGTCTAAAGTTGCCTGAGGAGAGGGTTGAAAGTAGGTACTACTTTTCAGCCTTATGGAGAATCGCTTTCAACTGACAGATGTCCAAACTTTTTTTTTAACCCTGTTCTAGTTTCACATTTCTATTGAACCATGTTCCAACTTTATAAACAGCCACTCAATTGCAGCGCCATGTATAATATTAAATATCTACAGAATCCTAAATGATGATGATGATAGAATAGGTATGTATTTTTTTAAATAACTTCGTTATAATTTAGTTTACTACTCAACTAAATTATGACGAACTTGTTGATAATATGTTATTGTTATTTTAAAGAAATAGTTCTTCAAAATAACATAGATTTGAGCAAAATGTTTAAAATAAAAAAAATCTTGTTGAAAATGGAAAATAATGGCTGAATAGCTGGCGCCCGGCCACAGAAAAAATAAAAACAATTCTTATTAAACACTGTTTTAGGCTTTCACGGTTTAAAACCCCCAAGCCATCAACTCATCCCGTAAGTGACAATTTAAGCTTATTCTTATTCTTTATTGCACATAAAACACAAAAATACATATTTATTCATGTTTTTTATTTTTATTTTCCTTGTATTCGTAATGAAAAGCACAGTGCTTACCTCGGGTTAAAGACTTATTTAGTCCCTCGAACCATTGGCTCGCCCGAACGTAATGAGTTACCCTAGGATAACAATGTTCTATTGTTTTTCGTCGCGGAGTATTTCTCTTTCTACTCGCTCGCAACTCGCTTGAGTGTAGCTTAGTTTAGCTCGCGGTGTAGCCTCTGCTTTACGTGAGACCTACCTACAAAATTTAATTAGACATAAATAATGCGGTGTTAATGTGTGTTATCCTTATCATTACATCGTTACTGTAATTTATTCTTTGCACCGTGTCACTATAAAGCCTTTGTGTTTACTTTTTCAAATAAAATCACACAATACTGCTACGCTTTCTAATTTCTGGCTTTGACAGTTTAAATAGAGCAATTTTGTAACTAGCTGTGTCGTGGAATTTACTAGTTATTTTCGTCACTGTTCACAGCATAATGCTGCTACTTGTAAATATATTTCAGACTCAAAACTAAATTTTATCAGACTGAATATATTGCAATTCTATAGAAATTCTGTGTGATTCCCTAAATCACAAAGATGTGAAATCAGAACTATCTTATCAAACTACGTAGAAGTAAAACTAGAAGCTTTAAAATAGTTTATTCTTCCATTAATCAAATTAAGTATTTCATAAAGTACCCTTATTCCTATTACATTATGGTTCAAGGACCAAATAAACATCAATCGATGAGTCAGGACTAAATGACGAAGTGACAGGGGCCTGTGTTCAGAAATAGGTGGAATAACTGTCAATCAGAAAAACAATAGGTACCAACACCACAATGAACTAATTGTATTATTGTACATGATAGGCCCGAACTGGCCATACGAGCAAAAACCAAGTTGCAGTCCATTTTAGATGTTTATTTCTTCTATTTATTCATGTATTAGGTAGAAACTCCCTTTCGCTTGAGACTGGAGGGCCAACCGCCTCTAAAATGCCCGGGATGGTTTCGGGTCCCAGTCCGGGCCTGGTACACGATGAATAAGATTATTTGATGTTATTTATTTTTAACCCCCGTGTGTGCGAGTGTGACTGTCTGTGGCATCGCATCGTGGCTTCCGAACGGATGAACCGATTTTGATTTTGTTTTTGATTTTGTTAGCTTGACTAGTAGGCTAATTTACATACCTACACTATATTGAAAGAGAATGAAATTAAATTATATTATTATATAACACAAAAACTATATTGAATACGGCTTTTCATTAGGTGACGATTTCTACAAAATCACACTACCCATAAGACGCCTTGAAAAGGACCCTTTGTATCGGAGGTTTAGAATTTTTTAATTTAATGTAATTCTTAATCCACCAATCCGCACTGGGCCCGCGTTGTAGATTATAGCCCATTCCCTCTCATTGAGAGGAGGCCGTGTCCCAGCAGTGGGAACATTATAGGCTGATGATGATGATGATGATGAATTCTTAATCTAACGTCCAGATCCAAACGATCAGTTATTTTTTAACCCCGTCACCCCCATAGTTATCTGAAACTCACCGCACATTGCACCTAAACAATCCCCTACCTATAACTAACCCAAAATAGAAAACAAAACAAGAGGTCATGTCATACCAATACAGAACGCAACACTACGAAACCACAATATATTATTGCAAATAACTCAATTAAATACCATAACAAGATGTTCCTGATATCTAAATAAACTTGTACGGTCAACAGCAAAGTGAACCACAATTTATTTTTTCGATTATTGTGCGATAAGCACACTGCTGACTAATAAGGAATTGCCGCTCGGGTTAAGCCGTGCTTGCCTAGGTTGGTCCCTGGATGTGTGACTACCCATTACCGAGTTTCCTCCGTGCCTATCGGAAAGCACGCCTGTCATTTGTAGATCTTTGACAATCGAAACAGATACTCAGAGGCTCAATAGTTTGACAACCAGTATTACCAAGGGGCATCGTATTACCCAGTAATAACTAGATTGTGGAGGTCAGATTGACAGTCGCTCCATGCAAAATACTGGTATTCAGGTGCTTGCACTTACATTGGAAGCAGAGGGAAAGGGCTTATAGGCAGACTATGAAAGACATTGCTTTTCAGCAAAGTGTCCGCCTAATACAGTTCCCGGACATGAAAGCTCGTAAAGGAGACTGTCCACCGAATAGAAATAGCCACAAAGGCCATAAAGCGAGCCAACTCATAACTCTACTAGACCAAGTGCGTGACACAGAAAATCTTCGTTGGACGAAAGAGAACGCCGCGTCGCGTCGTCGGGGACGGCCTCAAATGGCTGGACATCTGAAGTAAGGGCAGATGACCAAACGTGTTGTAATTCATTTTTAGTTCGAGCCCCTGACGAATCTTTTATGTAAGTGACGACCGTAACGTCGGCTGCCCTTCGACTGAAACTACGGATTTCGTTCTTGGAGAGTAAGAAAGAAAGAAAGAATAGTTATTTGTTATACAAGAGTGCAAAGTTGTTATTTAACCGCGTGCTCAATTTTGAAGACCGAGCAAGCGAAAGATTCTAAAATTGAGTCACGAACGCAGCGAGTGATTCAAAACTTAGAATCTTGAGCGTTAGCGAGGGAATCAGAAGAGCACGAGGTGAAAGATCTTTGCACTCGAGTGCAACACGTATCCCACCTCAGCGAGGAAATGAATAAACGCAAACAAAATGCGCATTATTAACAAATTCAGTTAATTCTGTTGGCGTAAAATTAACTTCCTCGTCGCTAGATAATGAGTGGTCATTTTAGGTTTTTCACTTGTTTTCAAGTTGGTTCCTTGTTTTTAACCTAAGGTGTTAACAATATGACGTGAAAAGAAAATGGCGCGCAAAACATATTAAAAAAAGTACACCAAGAAGGTTCAGGATCTGAGTTCTTAACAAATAAAAAAATGTATGAAAAATTCGGCACCATAGAGGTAGAAGTAAATAGGTTTAATGATGTTTTGAATTCACATGCTTAGTGCACACGATGTTCTAAATTCAAATTTACTTTACCCTCAAGATGATAAAACGGCTTTTGCACTCAGATATCGAAGAGCAAAAATACTCTTTCCGAGATGGGGGGATGAAAAAGACATTTATTTGGCACACGCCACAAGTGCAAACAGTATAAAAAAAAAAAACAAAATAATAAAAAAAATGGAAACCAAAACCATTGATCAAGTAGACCTCCAGATACGTCGTAAAGCGTATTCGGTTTACGATATCGTCAAAGTCGCGGGAAACACCTGAATGAAGGATACACCAAACCAGGAAATATGGAAGTCTGTACCCATTTGATTGCTGGGTATCGACTACCGGGGCTGTCTATGGGGGTACCTCCATAGGGGTACTCCATCCATTACTGGGTGCATCAATGGGTGGAATCCTATCAATATGAGAAAGAAATATTCTTAGATACGGTTCTACTTCTAAGGATCCTTTGATAAAATTCCGAGCTGCAAAAGATGATAATGTGGTGAATAGTTTGCATTAAAAGTATCTTGTAACATTTTTTTTGTAATACCTATTAAGATTCCCAACAAATGATAGGAAATCATTTCATATTCTCGTATGCTTGTCGCTGGGCTTTTTAAATGTTACTGTTTATGTTGCCAGTATCATCCGATGTCCAAGACGTGCAATTCATTGTACAAAGGCACCGTTGCCAGGAGCAATGAGTCATGTAAGTGACTTTCCAACAATGCTGTTAGCGTAGACACTGCATGGACGCAGTGAAGAAATTACATAATAGTCAGTCAGAACCTATTAGAATACGTTTTACTAAAATCTCAGGTGAATTGAAAGTTTCAAAATGTTCTTGGTAAACAGGGTGTAAACAGACTCTTCATGTAGCTGTCAACCAATGTAGTACGGTTAAACAAGCTATTTGCCATTTGGTTTACACTTTACAATGTAATTCGTTGGTTAAACTGTAAACCAAATAGCTTGTTCCACCGTACATCAAACTATGTAGCTTTATTTGAGTGAAAAATCACGTTTTACGGTATGACTCAGGTGTTTCTATCTCAAAATACTGTACTGATAGACTATGAATTGAATAGTACGGGGGTCGTAGATATGTTTAAAAAAATCTTACATTAAAACATATAGGGTGACTGGTAATTAGTGTACGATACTTGCCAGTCATCCTATCACCCTGTCATTGCACTACTTTCATATTATTTTACCATCTTTTGTACCACATTTATTGCAAATAATTAATTTTGACTTTGACTTTGACTATAATGTATCTAAAAAATATATATTGGAAGTTTGACACCTAATATGTTAACCGTGTGAACCTAGGTAGGTACTTGTATTTGTCTATTTTAATATTGTATCTACCGTTTTTGTTTATCAATAAATGGAATGTACAGGCTCGAGGAGCTTGTAAGGGTTTTGGTAATTAGAAGGTTCGTAGGTATGGTCCAGAACAAAAAAATTATCGCAATGACGGTAAAAACAAGTGCCTTTCGGTTTCGTTCAGTCTATTTGCACCCTTTAAGTTAGTCTATAGTCTAGCTAGACTAACAGGTAATAGAACAAATTACGTTTACTTTCCTGTAGTGGACCATGGAACTAATCTAAATGAAGGGTACGGGAATCCGCTGGATGAAAGTCGCACGGGACCGGTTCAAGTGGCGACGCTTGGGGGAGACCTATGTCCAGCAGTGGACGTCTTTCGGCTGAAATGATGATGATGAAATCGTGTGAACGTGCTGCAAAAAATACGAAGTTTAGAAGAAGATCAAATAAACGTTGGATGGACTGTGTTAAGGACGATATGGCTAGAAAAGAGGTGACTGCTATCATGAATTCATGACGAGTAAAGCAGAAGTGTGGTAGAAGAGGACAATGCGCCGACCACTAATAAATTGAGATAAGGGCAGATTAATGATAAATACCTAACTATGTACACAAAGTTTGGTAAATGTTATTATTTTCTAATCAATTCAACATTCATATTATTGCTAGTTAATTAGCACCCACAATCAACAACCTAATTATTATTTACCGTCCATTTAAACAATAGCATCCCACAATACCACATCAATTTACAACTCGCTAATTATAAAATAGATTCATCACTAATTTCACGGGATCCGAATTAAATGAAATACATAGTACATTGATTAATTAGTAGGTACCTGATTATAACAGATACAATGCACTATTCTGCATAATAGATAATTGGTAAACAACGGATTAGTACGTTTAGTTTTCACTACCGAACACCAGCACTTAGAGTTCAACACAGTTTTATAGTTCAACGACACTGGCAACTAAGTATACAAAATAGGTATTATTCAACAGTATTAAAAATAAGGAAAATATGTTCCGGAGACTTGATAAAGTCTGGTTTTAATGACGCGTAGGCTACGACTGGTCCCGTTCGTGTTATAATTTTGAATAGTTAACAAATTGTCTAATTATTAGGTACTGCGATGATTTCGATGGGAGTTAATATAGTGTACTTATTTGATCACGACCTTAGTAGAGGTCAGGTTTATACAGGCTGGTTTGTTTTCGGAATTTGTCTTTCCAATTCTGTTCGGAGGTCAAATAATCACTGTTTCAAACTCTGTTCTTGTGTTATTAGTATCATTCTGTTGGTTTGAAGGATTGATTTGAAATGCAAACTACTTTAGGGAAAGGTTTCATTGGTAAACAATTTTTTTTTCTTTTTAATCTTTTTTTTTTAATTTAGGGGTTTTGGTCCAATAAGGATATGTCAACCCCATCATACCTTATAACAATATAAACTCAACAAACTTATATTTTCATTCAACATTTTGATGCAATTTCCTAATCATCATCGAAATACCGATCGAGAGGACTTGGTATTGAGCTAAGTATTGAAAATTCTTGACTTGAGACAAGCAGGGTTTGCAGCCAGTCTTTTTAAGAAAATAAGTAGGTACCCAGAAAATGTAGCAATTTTTTTTTCTCCGGCTTTTTTTACATTTAATGTACCTACACTTAAATGACTTTAACTATCCTCTGAATCTGCCTGTCGGACAAGACTTGCGTTGGTTAAAAGGTCAAAGAAAAAATAAAAAAGATTGAAAATAGAGTACCGAAGTAGGTACAAAACGATCGACGACCGTATAAAACGATCCTTAATATTTCGTTCAAATCAAAGCTCCACGGAAGTTCACGGAACCCCAAACCAAACAATCTGAAACCCATTCCCGCTAATTAAAAACAATTTATAAAAATAAAAACTTTTTTTGCAAAAAATAAAACCGACTTCAAAAAAAAAAAACAAAAAAGTGAAAAATAACTTTAGCTTCTGAAGTCGGTGACCTTTGTTTCATTGCTTTAGTTTTTTTGTCACCGACTTCAGAAGCTAAAGTTATTTTTCACTTTTTTGTTTTTTTTTTTTGAAGTCGGTTTTATTTTTTGCAAAAAAAGTTTTTATTTTTCACTTTTTAGTGGTTCACATGTGCTTGATATACATGGAAAGTGCATACCGTTACAATTACAACAAGCCCAAACACGACTAGGGTACATTGTTTCATTATGGAGTTCCGTGACTCTTGGCTTCATCATCAGATCTGATGGTAGAATAGTTCTTATCAAACGCAAATGCTTCACTTGTTGTAGAAAATACCAAAATCGCAACACGTTTTGATATAAAATTTGAAGAGTTCCCTCGATTTCGCCAAGATTCCATCATCAGATCCCGACTTGGTGGCTATGGGACCATTTGGAAAGAATACCCTTTCCAACAAAAAAATAATTTTCCAAATCGGTTGGCAAGCGACGGAGTTATGCCCGAACAAACATAAAAAAAAAAAAAAAAAATAGAAACATCCGAATTGAGAACCTCCTCCTTTTTTAGAAGTCGGTTAAAAAACCGGGCTAAATGCGATTCGGGCTCAAACAGTTCAGCAACCAGCATCAGTGACGGATTAACCCTTAATCAAATTAAGCAATTGCCTAGGGCATCACGCCTGGGGGGGGCACCAGAAGAAGCACAGAAAAAAATCCGTCCTTAGAGCATCACGTCTCATACAGAGAAGATTAGCATGGCCCCTGCGCAAGGATTACACGCAAAATCGTGAAGCATTCCACATTTTTCGCGTTCTCTGAGGCGGCGAGCCGCCCATTATCTGAACGCGCCCCAAAAGGTGGTAGCCGTGAAGTACCGTGGATACCGCACGATCGCCCTCGGGGCGGCGGGCCTGCTTGCCGGATAGCCGCCATGGGATCTGGAGGCGATAGTCCTCGCGCGCCTACACGAATGGCGCGCGGAGGCGCTACGTCGCGCCGGGGGGAAACTCCGCTGCCGTGGCAAATCGCCGCTCAGCGGACAGACCTCCGGCGCGATCTCATGGCGACATGGAGAGAGCGACTGTCGCAACCCCGTGCAGGGCACGCCACGACAGTGGCGATAAGTCCCTTCTTTGAGGAGTGGCTTGAGAGGCGCCACGGCATCCTCCGCCTGACGCAGATCCTCACTGGACACGGATGTTTCGGGAGGTTCCTGCATCGAAGCGGGCGGGAGGAAACGCCCGGGTGTTTCCACTGCGAGAATCGACCGGAGGACACGGTGGAGGTCTGCCCCGCGAGGGCGGAGCAATGCCGTGTCCTCGTAGCGGCATCCGGCGGCGGCGACCTCTCGCGTCCGGCCCTGGTTCAATCCATGGTCCGGAGCGAGACGGAATGGGAAGCCGTCACCTCCTTCTGCGAAGCAGTCTTGCTAGCAAAGGAGGTGGCGGAACGCCAGAGGGAGAGAACCTCTCGCCTCAGCCGCCGCGGGACACGCACCGGGCGTCATCGGCCACGTTTGTTTATTATTTATTTTATTTAGTCAGTAAAAGTCTGACAGCGGGAGGGAGCCCGCTCCGCACAGAGTGGGAGAAGTCATTTGATGATTCCATCAGAAAAAAAGGGCATCACGTCTCACGTCGCCAAAAACCACACCAAAAAAAAGTTAGGACTAACTGAAAATTCGCGCGTTTTATGTTGACATAGAGTCTGACCTAGACTCCTAGGTACTAGACCTTTTGGCGATTCTAGTTGACATTCGGATAGGGGGCCCCACAGGCGTGGATTGTTTAGGGCATCAAGTAGTCTTAATCCGTCACTGCGCATTTTATAGCATGCATTTTATATGGACACGTTCACAAAATTCCATGTATAAAATAATAATATGGAAGGCTAAAAGACCCTTTGGCAGTTTGAGGAACGACCAAAGGCTCGTCGATTATAATTTACTTTGTATTTATAACAGAGGCTAAATTACGGATTACGTATCACGTATTTGGATTCCTAACCTATCTATTATAGTTCACTAGGTACAGCACTGTGACAGACGGGCGGACAGACTGCCGCCAAATTTATTACCACACGACTAAGTCCCGTTGGACACGGAACCCTAAAACCGGAAAATTAATCAACGCTGCTCAACAATTCTGTTTTTTTTTTTAACTCAACATTTTTTCAAGTCGTCGTTCATAACAGAGGTTGGAGTAATGAAACACCCTGTGTGCGGGGACCAACAGGTCAAGTGGGTTTAACGAGCAATATTGCATTTTGTAACGTTCAGCCCGGGTGCATGCACTATGATCTTGCTTGACGTAGGTACCTAGGTACTTACGTGTGCTTTAGTGCGAGAATAAAATAATCTTTTATAAAACAAAAAATAGCTCTTATTACCTGTTGTGTAGAGAAACCCATAGGGTAGAAGCTTTTATTTTATTTTCAATATGAAGAAGTACTAACAATAGTAGGTACCGAACAAGCAAGTTTTTAGGGTTCAAATGGCAAAAAAACGGAACCCTTATGGATCCGTCAGGTCTGTCTGTCCGTCCGTATGTCACAGCCACTTTTTACCGAAACTACAAGAAATGTGCTGTTACAGCTTGATAAGTAGATGTATTCTGTGAAGTGTATTACGATTTTCACATAAAAAAAATTTGGGCGTTCCCCATAATTAGAACTGAAACGCAATTGTTTTTTTCATCAAACCCATTCGTGTGGGTATCTATAGATAGGTCTTCAAAAATGATATTGAGGTTTCTAATATCATTTTTTTTTTAAACCTTATAGTTTGTGCGAAATACACTTCCAAAGTGGTAAAATGTGTTCCCCCTGTAACTTCTAAAATAAGCGAATAATAAACTAAAAAAAATATATGATATACATTCCCATGTAAACTTCCACCGAAAATTGGTTTGAACGAGATCTAGTAAGTAGTTTTTTTTAACACGTCATAATTCGTAAACCGCAATGTACCTCTTATCCAATCAACTCAAATATAAAAATAAACAACGGAATACAAGAAATTTTATATTATGTTACTCGCTGCTACAGAACCCTTCATGGGTGAGTCCGACTCGTACTTGGCCGATTTTTAAATATGTATAATTATGTCACCGTAAAATTGTCAAACACGTTAGATTGTAGAATAGAATAGAATAGAATAGGTCTTTATTTGCTTAGAGTGTTGGTACATAAAAATAAGATGTTAAATTATAAATAGGATCCATGTACATTCTGCCATAACATAGCATGCAAATATAATACAAATTAATATAATTATAATTATTGAGATGTCACAAAGAAATGTCATTTAAAAAATCCTGCACTGAATAGTAACATTTGTCTAAAAGTAATTTTGTCAAACATTTTTTGAATTTTTGCAATGGCAAGTTTTTAATTTGGTCAGGTATTTTATTAAAGATTACAGGAGCCATACATTTTTCTTCAATAAGCTAGTATTAAAAACTCCAGTGCATAATAGATTCTGGTATTGAGATCTCATAGCTGTATTTCGTTTTCTAGTTTCTGTCAGAGTTGCAAATAGACATCGATTGCTTTTTACAAATATTGCTAATTCGAGGATATAAAGGCACGGGAAAGTAAGTAATTTCTGAGACTTAAATATAGGTACGCAACTGTCAGTTATTTTAAGACCAAACATAGCTCTAATGCAGCGTTTTTGGGCTTTGAAAATGCTTTCCCGTTGACTGCAATGACCCCAAAATATTACACCAAATCTTAATACCGAAACGACTAGACCATGATAGGCCACTAACATTGTAGACAAATTTACTTTTTTGGACAAACTGTGCAACATATACGCGGCTGTGCTTAATCGTTTACATATGTCTTCCGCTTGTGGCTTCCAAGTCAACTGGCTGTCCACTGTGATTCCTAAAAATTTCGTGCTGGTTACATTTTCTATGGGTTGACCATTGTAGTTTATGTCCATATCATTTCCTGAAGATATTCGCTGGTAAAAGTGCATAATTTTAGTTTTTTGGAGATTAATAGCTAAATTATTATTGTCAAGCCACTTTACTAAACTACTAATTGTGTTGTTAATGTCATTTACGTATGATTCTTTATTGGTACATGAAACAATTGATGTGCTGTCGTCTGTAATCTCTCTAGTTAGGTTGTAAACTCTCGAATTATTGTCAACTGAACATGCTGCTTACAATATAACGCTTTGTTGTCCATCGGTTTTTGGGTCGGGGTGGACGGGGCAGGGAGGGGGGAGGGGGCTACCCCTCTGTACCATCCCCATCCCGCGGAGCCCCATGGTTATGGAGATATCCATGGTTAAAGTTTTGAGGTTAAGTTAGGTTAAAACACAAATTTCCATCAATTTGAACTCTAATTTCCATAGATTTATGGGGCGGGGAGGGCGAGGGTGGGAGGTACCTACCCCCTGTCCCATCCCCACCCCGCAGAGACCCATGGTTATGGAGATATTCGTGGTTAAAATTTTGAGGTTAGGTTAGCGTATTTTTCGACACCTGCCAAAATAGCTGAGCGGGGCTCCAACTTCTGAGTGGTTTATAAAAAAATAACCACGAAGGGTATGGCGGGGTCTATACCCTTCTAACCTAATCTATCCGTGTCGGGGTGCCCCAAGTCGGCTTAGGCAAAACTAGCTTGTCATCAAACACACCATTATAATTTGGTGCTCAATTTACAGGTAATCAATACGACAAAATTGAATGAAACACTTTTTATCGGTCAACGGAACGTGAAACGTCAAATTTGACTTCTAATCTACATAAATTGCGTTTAATTTTTCAATTTACATGGAAAATTTAAAAAATGATATCTCGTAAACCGTGAGTCTCCGCAACTTAAAAAATTGTGAAAAGCCTTCTGTTAATGAGTACTATTTACAAAAAAAAAATGAACTTCTAACTCGTTGGCCCATAAAATAAATTTTAGCCAATATTAACATAAAAAATATAAATCTCCCACTTTTAAAGCAATTTAAAACTTGAAATGGTTGCAACACTGATTGATTTCGAGACTTATTAAATTTATTAACGTAAAATCGAGAAATAAGGTTTAAAATTACATGCTTACCTATGAAACGTGATCCCCTGGCTTTTTTAAATTGAACCACTATGGTTTCGACAACTTTTCACAACACACGAGGGCATACTTTAATTTTTATTACGCAAAATAACAAGCGGGCACACGTAGCATCGTTCAAAACGTAATGGCCGACGGCAGACTTACTATGGTGTGAATGTGTGCGTGCGCACCTGTCAGCATTAGTGCACTGACTTACTATGGGTGCTTCAGTTATTGTTAAAGAAGACGGCGTCCGCCTTTTTTTTTAGGTCCATGGCTAAAGCCATACGAAAATGGAATTTCGCGGGCTATCTCCTATTTATATCATTAAAAAAATACTAGTCCACCATCTTTGGTAATCCACTATCATATAACAAAAAAAAATAGCTGAATCGGTGTGGGGATAGCTTTTCTAAAATTCAGTTGCAATATTTGTAAAAATGATTTGTTGAAAAAAATATCAACTTTAAGCTTTATGGCTGATACCTTTGCCAGCTTAGGTTAACTAATAATAAGACAAAAACTCGTCATAATAATGTCACTGTCAATGTTAAATATACAGCTGAGCGAAATTTTACGATTAAAAGCATTAACACTTAAGCTATCTCTGTCTTTCTACAAAAAAACACACTATTTTCGATATTTTTCTAGCATGTTCATGCCACTATCTACTCAATGTAAACACTTGAACGTTCACACGAAACAATTTTGTGTTTTCTTGAGAAAACAAAAGCTTTCTATAACGATATTTCAATGTAATGAATACAAGTAAGTAATAGGTAATAAAATATAAGTGGCATGGCTCCATCGTGAGTATTTATTTATCTATTCATCAAGTTAAAATCACCGTAGGACCGGTTTGAATAGAGTAACCGAGCGATATTTTCCCATAACAATACTTTTTATTTCAAAGTTTCTACAGGGTTTCTTAGTAGTTTAGTACGAGCATCATCTTTAGAATATTCCCAGTATAAAACTACATGATAGTATTAACAACTTAACCATATTTTAGTTAATATCCTTGCAGCAAGGTAAGTAGTAGTTACCTAGGTACTCAATAAGTATCTATTGTCTATTTACACTGGTTTCTAGGTTTTCTAAATCATATTTTTAATAAATAAACAAAGAAAGTAAACTTAACTAGGTATATAAAAACTTCATGAAAAATATCCTATCCAATCAAATAAATATTTTTGCGGAGATTGGTGTTGTGTTGATTTGTTACTTTTATTTATATACTTAAGGTTTATAATTATTCCCCAAGTTATTTAGACCAATTTTTATACACCATACCATGAATTATAACTATGCCATTTTCAATACCCATGGTTCTGGGTCAACACAATGATCTTTCATTCAGAATTTTCATAACATGAAATTCCCATAATCCCCAAAGCATTTGGCAGTGTACCTCATTGTTTACCCAATTCATATAGTGCCAGTCATGTCTTAGTCCCATGTAATAGGGAGCAGCCATTAACAGGCCACTAATCCAGACTCTGTGGCTCCTGCTGATAAATTCTTAACCCGTAAAGTATGTTCAATTTGGCCTTTGGTTTTTTTTGTTTATTTTTGGACTCACATATATTTTCTAGAATATTTATATACTTACAGTTAGATAAAAACACTTGAACTCCAGGCAAAATTTTAACGGCCAGACAGGTCAATCTTCAAGATAAAGAGCGCTTGGCAACGTTGGTCCGTAGATGGGTGCCATCCATTGAGTGTCAAGTTTCCACTGCGCATGCAGAAATCCCTCTAAGCCGCTGGTTATTTGTGACAGTTGTTATAGGTAGTCATAAGCCCAAAAATGTGACTACCAGCCTTACTGAGGACAGTAACGCTGATAGTCATGAGGAACCAGGGATTATCTCACTACCTAACTGGGGCAGATAGGCAGTTGTTATGTGTTAAATACTGGTAGTTAAATATATCAAGTTGGACTGGAAAAACATCTCCAACATAGTTGGGAAAAGGCTGGGCAAACTGATGATGGGTTCAATACTGCTTAACCAAATTCATGAATGATGAAGTCAGGACTGCGGTCTTGCCTGCCGGGGCGGCGGGACTAATCGACAGAGACACCGTGGCCTGGTACACAAAAGGCTAAGAAGGAACATGGGCGGGTTTTAGTCATTTAAAGTCTGACACTCCCTTCTGCTCCGCTCAGAGCGGGAGGAGTCATTTCATGACTTCCCACCCGGACAAAAAAAAATGGACTGCAGTCCTAGCGGGCTGTTGCTCATCTGCAAAATATATGTTAACAATATTTATTTTTCTTACAGTGAAAGAAATAAGAAGAAACAAAAAACAGTAATAGTTGGGGCTCAGATAAATGCAATTCAGAATATTCCCAGTTTGGTTCCACCTTTTCATGCTACAATAGTACCACTTCTACTTGATAAACCAATCCCTAATTTGAAAACCATTCCACTATCAACACCATCAGATTGTAAAACTGGAACTGCTTTACGTCCCAAACCAACTGTAGTAAATTTAGTGGATCCAGCACCTGACGGCAGTTCGTCGCATATTCCCAATAATCTTATTCCTGTAAAGACAGTTGCAAGTACTGTTGGCGACAGTTTTGAAGAGATGGCTAAGAAGAGCAAAGCAGCAAGGAGACGGGCGGCATTGCAAGCAATGAACGCAGCTAAGCTAGTTCCCACTCCGGCTATAATACAGGTTCCTATGCAGGCTGCCCCTCAAGCTGCCCCTCAGTCTGTCCCTCAGGTTGCCCCCCAGGCAATTCAAGCTACTGCATCGGGTATTGCTCAACCAGCTGGAAATGCCATGAAGAAAGCAGGACTCCTTCCTGATCCTCCTGGTGCAAAGAAACCGTAAGTTGTCTATGATAGTTGCCATTCTGTATTTTTTTGTCTTGAAGCTGAAAATTAGAGTTTTGTGTTTGACCTGTGTGTGTTGTATGTTCGTTTCTTTTTTCCGTGGTAATTTCTTAACAGATGAACCGATTTGGATTAATATCGTCGTTAGATTCGTCTTGGTGGCATAAGTGAGACTGGTTATATTAATACGTTTTTGTTTGAGAGGTGAATTTATCTGTGTGTGATAAAAATCAGTCCAAGATGGCCGCCTCTACAAAGTGCAGGTGGATTACATATTTATTCAACAACTCCCTCAATATGGGTATCAAATGAGAGGCTTGACTAGTAAAATACTATACTTACGCTATAATAAATTAAAAATACAAGATGGCTGCCACGACACAATGGTGTTTTTTTTCACAACTCCCTCAATATGACTATCAAATGAAAGGGCTTGACTACTAGAATAATGTACACTGTATTGAAAGGGAATAAAGAATATTATATTATTATACTACACAGTACGTACCTACACACATACACAGCATACGGCATTTCGTTACGTGACGATTTCTAATAAATCGCACCACCCGTAAACCGCGTTAAGGAACTTCGTTCCAAATAAAAAACACCTTGAAATTATGACCCTATTTGTTGGGGGCCTTTTAATTTATTTTAACTTGTTTCACATAATCTCTTATGCCCTTTACCCGAATACCTTTAATTAAACGGACTGTTACATTTTCACGCTTTGCTTGACACCACGAATTGAAATTCCAACAGCACAGTAATATTCAGACTTTTATTTCTGTAATAATGTCTGTCTGTTTCTGTATGGGTATTTAATGTTAGTCAAAACGGGCACATCATAGTTTTGCTTTCTTGTCTTGCTCTTACTACTCCACAACCACGCAAACTACTCGTTTTGGGCGCGGATGCCAGCCCGTTATACCGCTTCATATTTTTTATAATTACTTACCTGTTAAAGCACTGACAATAAAAAAATGTATGATTTCAGATTCAACAATCAGCAAAGAAAGAAATTTCTTAAATTTATGAACAAGCTTAACCAGAAAAAGGAAACAAATCCAAATGTAGGTCCTGCAGGTAAGCAGTTCATCATCATCTGCCTAGACACTACGTTGATTGGTTGTTCTCAAAGGGAAGCCGGCAGGAATCGGGTTCTTAAGTGCCTTCGGACCTGCTTCCTAGCCTTCTTCCAACTATGTAAGGGTCGGCTGATCGCGCACGCCAAATGTGGGGTCAGCCTTAGGCTGACCCCACATTTGGCGTGCGCGATCCTCGGGCGTGCGAGTAGCGCGACGCGCGCGCGGCGCGCTCGCGACGCTCGAGTCGCGTTCTTACCCCTTCGCCCGCTATCCCCGCCGCCGTCTGTCTCGAGCGTCGCGAGCGCGCCGCGCGCACGCTGCATGCACGTCACACGGCGGCAACACCCGACGCTCACGCAGCGCGCGCGCGGCGCTCGCGCTACTCGCACGCCCGAGGATCGCGCACGCCAAATGTGGGGTCAGCCTAACTGGATTCAGCCGAATACAGTATTTTACATGGAACGACTACCTATCTGACCTCCACAACCAAAATTACTTCGTAACACGATACCCCTTGAAAAGATTGTCAGATTTCCATGCTACTTACTACCCGTTAGATCTTCATATCATTTTTTTTTTGCTCCGATGTGTAAAATCCTCATGGATGTCCTCCACTCTGGAGCGGGCCAAGGGGTTTGTCAGACTAACTAACTGGACAACCCACCCTGGTGTTCCCTTCCCACACTTGCAGCGGGGATCATGGGAACATAGTGCGCCTTCCACAATCCCCGGCCCGCTTCTGCGTGCTTTCTCAAGTCCGCGGGCGGAAGTGAGGTGTAAGACTCCCCCGCGACGTCCAATAGGGGCGCGCCCGGAACACTAAACGCCACTGCCTTGTGTCCAGTTATATGGGGTCGGTGGCTGACTTCCCTAAGTACGCCATCCCTCTAGACCCGTTTAGCCCCTCAGCCCCGGGGGCTGCGGGGACAGGTGGCCTCGACCTCCCTCAACCTTTCCGCAGCCTCTTTTTATGAAATTACGGTTTCGCACAAGGAGATCACCGCATCCCACGACACTGCGCTCCCGACCATCGAACGAGCGATGGCCGGCAGCGACAGGTCGGTTTCGACTTCTGTTACGAAGACACGGCGCGGCTCCTCCCATGCGGTACACTCAGCTATGTTAAACATCTCATCCATGAACCAATCTATGCAAGTATTGTTTATCCATGAAGATCGAACCATCGATCGATAGCAGTTAATGCGCATTGTCATCAATCTCACTTGTCCTCACAGCGAACAAGATGGTAGGTAGCGCGTACCATTTACGGATTTAATCAGGTGGTTGCTAACTCTTTGCAGTTATTCCTGAAGAGCCTCCTCTGCCAGAAATGAGTCAAGATGGTTCACCAAATATTATCGCACAAGCTAGCAAACCTGCCACTGTCGTATCTACGTATGGGGCCAATCAGGGATCAAGTAAGTGTGCCCATGTTTAGAGAAGAAAAGAATGGCAATATTATTTCAAGTAAATGGTGTAGACCATTGAACTGAAAAGAGAGAGAGTGTTGAGTAGGTATTGATTTTGTATGGGACTTATCTGATTTCTGTTTCGTTATTACGATGTTGTTCCTTTGGAGAAAGAAGTTTTTAGTTTGATGGTATGTACTGTACCAAACCCTTAAATATAACCAAATTTTTCGGATACTCCCAGTGTTGGAAACATTAAATTGTCTATTGCCTTTTAAATATTTAGCTATCTGTGCCATTCTCTTATAAAACGTTATTGTATTATCTATAATGGCCCTTCTTGAATAAACTACGAACCTAAGCACACGCATATTTCATATGGAAAAACCTAAATTCCTCCTACACGAAGAAAAACCACCTAATCCAGTCTTCTACACCCAGTGTACATTTTATGAGAGGTTTTCTAATTGATAATTTAAAAAATATAGTTTCCATGAACTCGATAGATGGCGTTGATCCGACTACGTTACTAGGTGCCAAAGCTAAAACTATTGAAAAAGCACACGTCACATACGCTCGTTGCATAAGCTTCGGAATATAACCATTAGGTCCAAGTGAAGTTATGTGACGTTCTGTTCCTTGCAGTAACGTAGTCAGACTAACGCCATCTATCCAGCGACTAGGGAAGAGTTGAAAAAGAAAATCCCTCATTTAAAATGATTTATTGAACAATGGCAGGCACTTGCTACGCACGCCAAATTGAATGCAATAGTTGAATTGCACATCCATAAGTTCCCAATTAATTACAACCTTTGGTCTTTTATAAGTCGAATCTATTGATTGCATGGTAACCCCAATGATGAATGTTAACACCTTTACAGCAATGCCAAAAATACAAAAACCAAACATTACTCTGAATACAAAGAAGAGTCTTCAAGAGACGGCGATGCAGCGGCTTAATCTGACAAAACCCGACGCAAATGCAGCTGCGAATGATCCTGGTAAGTACTGATTATTTGACCCAACCAAATTAATCAACTCTTCTTTTCACAATCTTCTGATGGTCTTAAGAATAGTACAGGGTGTAAACAGACTCATCACGAAGCCGTCAACCAAGCATTCTGTACATCAGACTTAAGGGGCCTGCGGAGTATGCGTTTTTCATACAAACACAAAATAATATGAAAATCAAACATATTCTTAAGGTGGTGTGTATTTATTTCGATTGGATTACAGAATAATAGGTTTCCTAACACATATTTTGAATGCACACTGATTTATGAGAGAAAAAAAATCTATAGAAATTTTAAATTCCTCATATCTCGCCTTTATATCCTTTCAAAATATTTATTTGGGAACATAGATATTCTGTAATCCAATCTAAATATGTACACACTACTTTAAGAATATGTTTGATTAAGTCAGCTCCCTCAGGTTTTAGAGTTTATTACGATAGTCAATATTTAAAAAAACTTCGTCGTCATACCAAGTGATATCGTATTACCCAGTACTAACTGGGTGCTGGAGTTCAGATAGGCTATCACTCCATGTAAAATACTGGTATTCAACTACATCCGGTTAAACTGGAAGCCGACCCCAACATAATTGGGAAAAGGAATGAATGATGGTCAATATTGTTAATTATTTAAAAGCATTTTAAAAATGGGTATGAAAATAAATAAAGGGAAATTATCATTATTACAGGAACTAGTGCCACACCACAAGATTCATCACCAGTTGTGGAAGCTCCTCAAACCCCGACATCTATGAAGCCATACTTATCAAGTATGTATTCCTTATCGAAGTACAGTAATGTCAACGACAATGGTATCACTGTTGAGCATTCACCTGAACCTGAAGATCGACTTTAGCGGATGTTATTATTTAGCGAGGACCTCTCACTTTTAAACTTTGTTATTAGTGTTAACTTTGTTATTTTATAGTAGTGGTGGGTGAGGCTGCCTTACGTTCTTAAGCTGGATATCCATTTAAGGCAGCCTCGGGCCGAGCGGCTGCCTCGACCCGAGGCAGATATAGTGGAGACCGTGCCGCGAGTCGAGGCTTGCCGCGACTTGAACCAAACGAGGCGGCCGCGCAGCGAGCCAAATTGTGTCGGTAAATGGCCATGCTGAAAGACGCCTCAGTGTGAGGCGTGCGTTCAGTGGAGACGGACGTACGTGTGCTCGGCACGCGGCAAAATGGATAATGAGAAATGTATCGAATTAATCTTAATCCACTTAATCCACCATCGATGTTTCCGTTTCTTTTGTTGCTTCCTTTTGTAGCGACTATTTACTACTAATGCTGCAGCGACTTTACGTGCGTCAACCATGGTGGTTAATGAGGAATTGAGAAAATCGTGGCTCGGGTTGAGGCTTGCCGCTCGATACGATATTATGTATGTTCAAGTGGAGACGCATGTACTTTCCGCAGCCCGCGGCACGCTCAGGATGAGGCAGCTCGCCACGAGGCTGCGCAAATGGATACCCAGCTTTAGGGTCCTGGGTTCGAATCGCGGTAGGAGCAAATGTTTGTGTGATGAGCATGGACATTTGTTTCCGAGTCATGGATGTTTATATGTATAACAAGTATGTATTTACAAACAAAAAAAAGTATATATGTAGTATATCAACTACCTGGTGTCCACGACACAAGCCTTGCTTAGTGTGGCACTAGATGGCGCTGTGTGTTATTGTCCAGCGATATTTATTTATCGATTACCTAACTGAAAATACAATAGTCAGATGTGACACAAAACGCAATAATAAGCTTCATAGGTACGACTGTATCCATCATATGCAAGAAATGAACAACTTTAGAATTTTTGAAACTTATGACATCAAATTAGCCCAGCGCTATCGGACATAGTAAGGCCCCAAAAATATATATAATGCCACACTAACCAACGAGACCTGTGTTGTGGACACCAGATTGATGTCGATGTATTACATAGATACTTTTTGTTTGTAAATACATACTTATCTATACTATATAATATTATAAAGCAGAAGAGTTTGTTTGTTTGGTTGGTTGAACGCGCTAATCTCGGGAAGTACCGGCTCGAATTGAAAAAATATTGTTGTGTTGGATAGTCCATTTATCGAGGAAGGCTTTAGGCTATATAACATCACGCTACAATCATTAGGAGCGGAGCAGGAATGAAAAATGTTGCAAAAACGGGGACGTTCTTTTCCTTTCGTTTTTCTCTATTATGTGACGCAGACGAAGTTGCGTGGGTTAGCTAGTTATACATATAAATATCCATGACTCGGAAACAAAATGTCCGTGCAATAGTCAAACCAATTCTGGGAAGAGAATTGTAAACGTTATATAAATATTTCCACAGCTATACCGACATTGGAGAATCGCACAGTAGAACCTGTTCCCAGAAGCAACGCTGGTAGCTTCTTCAAGAAAGCACCAGCAAAACTGCCAAAGCCACAAAAAGTCTTCAAAGTTGTCCCATACAGTACGTATGTTTTAATATACATATGGAGAAAGGAAGTCATAGACAATGTTTAAAGAAAAGTTCATAAAGTAATGGAAAATTGTGCTCCGACTCAAGATTCCTGGGATTGGAGAGGCCTATGCCCAATAAGAAATTCCTATTCTTTATTGCCCTTTGATATATCAAAGTTACGACAATCCAAATGAACGAGTACATACGTAGCTCAACTTAAGAACTGTTGATATCTATACTAATGTTATAAAGCAGAAGAGTTTGTTTGTTTGTTTGGTTGAACGCGCTAATCTCAGGAACTACCGGTTCCAATTGAAAAATAACTTATTTGTGTTGATAGTCCATTTATCGGGAAAGGCTTTAGGCTATATAACATCACGTTACGACCATTAGGAGCGGAGCAGGAATGAAAAATATTGCGAAAACGGTTTTTTTTTCCTTTCGTTTTTCTCTCTTATGTGACGCAGACGAAGTGGCGTGGGTCAGCTAGTACTCAATAGATGGCACTCTCAGTCCCAATGAGTACCTGTCTGCTTTAATAAATATTATTTAACATCAACTTTAATATTTTTGTTTCAGTGTATAGATATCCGAAAGGTATGTTTTGAAATATAATAATTTTATTTGCACCGTTCAAATTCCATTCATATCCGCACGCAAAGGGATCCTATTCGAAGTCTTTTTTTTAATACCTAGAATGACAAATATAAAATAATAAATAATAATAATAGAAAAAATAAGAGTAATAGTATTTTTTATTTTATTATTATGTATTTGTGTGATATGGCTTCGATCATGGCTTCTTAATCTCCTGACCTAATCCCCCTAATATTTATGATCGCCGCAGCATGTATTCTTCTTCCATCCTAATTATCTAATATTCGATATCTCAGCAGTCACCGTCTCTCTAGCCATGTCATGTTTCACACAGTCCACTATCATTTGTTTAGTACTCCCAACGACTATACAGCATAAAGACGCCTAATACACGATCTAACGCACGAAAATCATTCAGTCAACTCGCTGAGGTACGATGTACGCGAAGGGGACGGGGTACTGCATTCTGATTGGCCAATTCAAGATCATTGTATTTCACTAGGGATGGAACAGTTTTAAATCAAACAAGGAAGTATCGATATATTTTAATTGTAGATACTTATAGTAAAATATGTTTTTACATACTTAACTTGCATTAAATGACCTTCTTTATTCTAATTACGATTGAATCATGTAGATAAAATATCTGAACTTATATGAACTTAGTAGGCGGTGACGCTTTTTTATAGGGATAAAACAATCTTCGGTAAAATGACGTGAACATATTACACCATAAGTAGATGGGATCCAGTTCTCTCGCTTGGTTGCAATTATCCATTTTTTTTTTCAATCAGGATAGTGTGGGTATCTAAAATTAATAAGTTAAAGTTTCACAATTCATCAGATTTTTTTATTTAGTTATTCATAATCTGTATAAATATAACATACAAAAAGTCTGCCAAACTGCAAAACAGGTTTACCTATCTGTTGTAAATTTTAATTATTAAAAAAATATTTTTTGCATAAATTAATACTTACAGGTTTTGTTTTTTTGTCATCGATATGTATGAATCCGTCGCTTTTTAGTAGTCATTCAAATTTGGTCGGATAACCAGCCGTTGTTTACTTAATTTGGTTTTTTGTTTATATTTACTTAATGCGAAACTTTCCAAGCTCAATATTTTCACCGTATATTTTTGACTAAAGGCACATGATTTTGGTTTACACCTACACATCTGAAATTTTGCCAGTTCCTTGTATTTTGCCGTCAAAGTTATGACACTATCGTTTTTACTTTTAGCAAGATTATTCAAAAACGCATGCATGAAGCGTTTTGAAACTTTGTATGGTTATTATTAGCGTCAAGAAGGACCGAATACAGTTTTCAGCGAACTTATGCCTTGTCTCATTTAGGCGCTGCGATATTTTTTCGGGTTTTCATAAAATCGCGATAACTTGAAAACTATAAATATTTTCTTAAATCTAATTGGGGCACACAGGGGCACACATTAAGAGCTACTTGTGTATGTTTATTCTACAGGGGCACATGCAATGGTTTTAGAGACATACGATTCATCAAAACGTTACTGCAGCAGGAAACGCAATATCTCGAAAATCTGAAAGGAAGCACAGATTTTATTTTTGGGGGCACATAGTGGCACACATATAAGCTGTCTGGCCATGCACAATTTTTATCTCTCCGATCACTCGTTTAGAATTTTCCTGCTAGAAAAACGTTACCCCAGCAAGAATCGTTTTTCCGTTTTTTTTTTCAAAACGACAGGGGGCACACATTTTTTAAATGGGGGCACATTTACAGCAGATAAGGCACCAACTATACGTTCTACTCATATACCTCTAAGAGATACTTTCCTGCTGGAGTAACGTACATCACTCATAGGAGTGGTTGAAACTAATTCGAACTCGGTTAGTGACGACGGTCAAATAACTTCTCCCACTCTGGGCGGAGCGGGAGGTGTCACACTTTTACTGACTAAAACCCATCCATGTTCCTTCCTCGCCCTGTATGTTCCGGGGCCACGGTATCTCTTTCGAACAGTCCCGCAACCCCGGAAGATTTATACCCCTTATGTGTTGACAGACATCGGTCGCCTGTTATTAGGAGTCTATAGGCTGTATGATCGTTGGTACTCCCCTAAGCTTATAGCTAACTATCCACATGCATGCTCAAAACTTTTCTCATGACATTGTAGATGAAACACCAAACAATTGTCATACTTTTCAAAAGCTGTCAAAGCGCGGTTCACCCGTATATTTTGTATGGCATTAGCACGTTGTGACGTCACTGTTTAGTCAACTCAATGACTCAACTATTTATTGATTTCAAAGCAACTAAAAATCTAATTTGGCAAATAGTTCAAAATAAATCGGGTTTCAGATCCAAAAAAAACTTTTTTTTTTGTAGAAGTTGTATTGGTGTCTTGGAATTATTGTTTTATGGCGTCATCTAAACTTTTCTTTTCTTCTTTTCTTTTCTTCTTTTCTTTTTTACTCCGCATCACATGCATGCCAAGTACTATGATAACCTATAAAATTTGAAAATTTGGTCTCCAGTGCCACTTTCAGACTTTTATCATGGCAAAAAAAACCAGAGCTCTATTGCACGACTCACCGACTCACACTAATTATTTTTCATCAAATAGGATTCTTATAATTTATTTTATTTTTATTTCTATAGGAGTACCGAGGAGTTTTCTTAGAGAACAAGAACAGTTGCTAGAAGCGGGCGGTGCACCAAGTAAGTATTAACATTGCAGTTTACTCCTTTATTTGGACGAGGAAATGAATAAAAATTTTTTTTGCAAAAAAAAAAAACCGACTTCTAAAAAACCCTTCAAGCACTAAAAAGTTAAAAATAATCCTATAATCGACCTATATTAATAAACCTAACCTAACCTACGATTAACCTATAATAAAATTTATCAATTTTTTGGAGTCGGTGCCAAGCTAAGTATTGAAACGACTGATAATTCCAGAATATTTTTCCGTTTTAGTACAACAAAGCTCGATAGATGGCGTTGTTCATTGAGCCATTATTTCTGAATCGCGCTATGGTTTCGTTACCGACATTTCTATAAGTAAGGCTGCTACACAATTGCTCATTATGTTCACGTGACTAAAGATCTTGAAGTAAATCGTCGAACCCCTTGCTTTTCTTGTGTTGTAATGTTATTAGATTGTGTAAACTGTGTTTGCTCTGATTTTATTGATTTTTGATTTTTATGTAAAAATACGTTGGGTATACGTTTTTTTTTTCTGGCCTTAGTCTGTAGGTATATAGTTATTTAGGTATCGTATATTGCTTGGCACCGACTCCAAAAAATTTTTATTTCCTAATTTTTAGTGACATATTTTTAATCTTATAAAATATGGGTAGGCCTAGTAAAGACGCTTCTCGTATGAGAAAACGCCGTCAAACTGAAACTGAGAATGAAAAAGGTAAACGATTGAAAGAAATTAGGGAAAGAAATGCTCAACGCATTTCGAATGAAAACCCTGATCAGCGCGAAAACCGACTGTCAAAGCAGAGGACTTATATGTTACGTAGGTTGAATAAAGAAAGTCAAGAAGGTTATAATCGTCGTCTTAGTTTGATTCGTGCTCGATTGGCCAGTGAAAGCCAAGAAGATTACGATCATCGTATAACTTTAATTCGCAATCGATTAGCCAACGAGACTCAAGAAGATTACGATCATCGTATATCTTTAATTCGCAATCGATTAGCCAACGAGACTCAAGAAGATTACGATCATCGTATATCTTTAATTCGCAATCGATTAGCCAACGAGAGTCAAGAAGATTACGATCATCGTATATCTTTAATTCGCAATCGATTAGCCAACGAGAGTCAAGAAGATTACGATCGCCGTCTATCTTTAATACATACTCGATTGGCAAATGAAACTGAAGAGGAACGGTCACAACGATTAAGTGGCCTACGTATTCGTTTTAGTCAGGGGCTGCTTAATGAAACGCCAGAAACCAGAGTCGAAAGATTAAATGTCGTTCGAGAAACAGCAAGGAATAGAAGAAATATTTTAAGTAACGAACAATTTCGAGAGGCGATCAATATTTTTGCAGACGTACCATGTGCAGTATGTAATAAGGCTTTGTATCCACAACAGCGTGTAAATTTGCAAACGACGATTTACAGCGCGATTTTGCCTCCAGAATTAGTAGGTAATATAATAATAACTTGTTCTCGCTGCTCCAATAACATAAGAAAACGCAAAACACCACCCCAAGCGTATTGGAATAAGTTAACTGTTAGTGTTATACCGCAGGAATTAAGTGATTTAACGGAAATCGAAAGACGATTTTTGTGTAGAGTAGTACCATTCCTCAAAATAATAAAGCTACAAAACCGTTTCAGTCAATATTGGTGCAAAGGGCAAGCAATATTATTTGCTCAAGATGTTGTTGAGCTTGCGGAACAATTGCCACTTCGGCCTGACCAGACTGGGTTAATTTTAGTAGTGGAAAGCTTAGAAAACGTTCAACGTTCCAGAGAGTTCATAATAGATTCAGATAGATTAAACAGCTTTAAATTGGTTGATGACAAATAATCTTAATATATATAAATCTCGTGTCACAATGTTTGTCCTCAATGGACTCCTAAACCATTTAACCGATTATAATAAAATTCGCACACCATGTACAGTTCGATCCAACTTGAGAGATAGGATAGTTTAAATCTCAAATTATGAGACGCAGACGAAGTTGCGCGAGTCAGCTAGTCTTATCTTAATATATATAAATCTCGTGTCACAATGTTTGTCCTCAATGGACTCCTAAACCACTTAACCGATTATAATAAAATTCGCACACCATGTGCAGTTCGATCCAACTTGAGAGATAGGATAGTTTAAATCTCAAATTATGAGACGCAGACGAAGTTGCGCGAGTCAGCTAGTATTTTATATAGAGACGTGTGTCCACATTTTAACAGAAACGTAGACATTACTGAAATCGTACAAGTAGTTGATGAACCAACAACAAACCGAAATTCAGGAACAATTACATCTGTTAATCATTACACCAGTTTAAACGAAAATGTGGCTATTCTTCGGGGTTCATTTCATCAAGGAGATGAAAGATTTTGTTACGAGTCACGTGCAATGCACTGCAATTGCAACTATTTCTTGTATTGCTTTTTATAGTCATGATCCCAATTTATTGTGCAAAAGCGACATCGACTACATAGTTATTAAAGGAGATAACTATTATCACGACTGCATCAACACTCGACCACATCTTAGCACTGGCGAAGTAAATCCGGAGTATCTTGCTGCTACTGAACTTCTATCACGGGTTGCTTACAATAGACAAACATTCAATATAAGCGGCTATGAACAACCTATTTATAATGGCCATGTAACTAATGACGACAGTGAAAACGGTTTCCCGAACTTAAAAAATGCGTTAATACTTTTTTTTAGAGAACATTCTTTCGGTTTGTTAACAACAAATTCTTCAACAGTAGCTCTGCATAGCAGAAGTCAGTCTGCATCTGATACATATTGGCTGTTTGATTCCCATGCACGCGGCGCTAAAGGTGTTAAAGCACCTTTAAGAGGTACTTCCTGTTGCATGCGGTTTAACAATATGGATAAACTACACGCCATATTATGCCGAAATTTGGTTGTCAGAGAGTCCGTGAACCGTGACTATACATTAAATGTTTACTCATTAACATCATTACAAATTACTCCAGAAATGCCCTTTCCAGGAACGTCCCTTCAAGATAATAATATAGCAAGTGCTACTAATGGACAAGCGGATCCAGAACATGCTCCAACTGTTAACGAGCACCGAGCACTAGTCGAGACAAGGACTATAGAAACTACCAGTATGCTTCGTAATATTGACGAAGTAGTACCAAATTTAGATAGTGTTATAAACTTGTCTAATTCTGACTTAGAACCCCAATTAAGACTGGAAATCACGAGGAAAACAGCACCACCCTTAAATTTAGAACGAGAGCGCAGAATAGAAGAACTTGCATGGTACTTTCTTTTCCGGATGGCATAAATGGATTTCAAGAGCCAAGAGAAGTTTATATAACACCTTTGGACTACTTTCAAAGCCGCGTAATGGGTACTGATAAACGTTTTCATAGAAACGATTATTTATTTTATGCCTTATCAGTAGTCGAGTACTTTCGAGCGAAATCGAGTGTTTCGGTATCCTGTCGAATGCGCCAAGCCCAAGGAGAACATACTCCTCGAGGTCTTGTTGATAATATGCATTTAACGATGAGGAATATAAGAGGATCCGCTTCATATTGGCAAAGATGCTGTTCAGAGCTTATTGCGATGGTCAGGACACTGACATTTTCTTGCAATGATTTGCACTGGCCTGATATGATGAAAGCATTACTATTAGCAGATAATCAAGATTCAAGCGAAGAGGGTCAGCTCACATTCCAACAGCGCTTAGACTTGGTTCAAAAATATCCGGTAGTCGTTGCTCGACAATTTTCAGTTCGTGTCAATGCTCTAATGCGATACTTAAAATTAAATAATGATTGCTTAGCAGGTCCAGTTGTAGATTATTGGTACAGAATCGAATTCCAAAACAGAGGAAGCCCTCATCTTCATCTGTTGGTTTGGTGTAGCAATGTTCCCGATTTTGCAACCCCAGAAGGTATAAGTGTTATTGAAAGAGTCGTATCATGCAGTGCAAACCCGGAAAATCCTGAATTGAAAGACCTTGTGAATAATGTGCAAATTCATAAGCATACTAGCACTTGCTACAAGAACCGAGATAATCAAACTTGTCGGTTTGGTTTTCCAAGGGCACCTAATGTCTCTACAACTTGTTTAGGCCCTGATGAAGCCTTGGCAAACCATGGTCGATTTTGCATTTTAAAAAGGACATCAGATGAAACTATGATTAACAATTATAATTCAGAACTTTTATTTCTATGGGAGGGAAATATAGACGTACAACCTTGTGGCAACGTTACGGCTGTCTCAAATTATGTTGCAAAATACGTAAGCAAATGTGAACCTCATGATACAGGGGAGGTTATACGAGCGTCTATAACTAAAGCTAAGAGACAAGGTGGCACCGTGTGGAACCAGTTATTCTCGGTAGCAATGGCCATTTTATCTCAACGCTTGGTGAGTGCTCCTGAATGTGCGTATAGGCTTTGTCATCTGCCTCTCAAAATGAGCTCTCGAAAAACCGTGTTCATTAATAGCTGCAGGCCAAATGAAAGATTCCGGCTTTTGCGATTTGAAGGTAACGAAACGTCGATTTATAACAACATCTTTGACAGGTATGTACAAAGACCTAACGAATTAGAAAATTTAAGCTTAGCCGAATTTGCTGTGCGTTTTGAAACAGTGTCAAATACGACGTGGAGTGAGGAGGACGGCGATGCAGAATTGAGACAATTGGATAGCGAGCCAACACGTTATATTAAATTACGAGACAATACCAGAATGCGCATTAGAAACAAAGCGGCTGTTTTACGCACTCGTTATTACACGCTGAATAGTGATAAAGAAGGATATTATTACAATTTAATAGTGTGCCATGTTCCATTTAGGGATGAAGCCGAGCTTTTACTAGATCACGAAACGGCAGAGGCGTGCTTCTTACGACGTCAAAATGAGTTAAAGCCACTGCAATCCAATGTTAGTGCAGAACAGTTTGCTCACGCTGAACAAATTATTCAACAAGCTCTCGCACAAGCAACAGCATTGAATGCTGCTCGTAATATACATGTGCAAGACAATGCCCCAATTATTTGTGCCGATGAGCAAATTATAGAAGATCTCGATAATTTTTGCGAAGACGTCCCAGATGATCGAGCAGCATTACCCGATGATGTGTTCTTAGCGAATATACGTGGCCTTAACGTACAGCAGAGTGAGCTCTTTCAAAACGTTTCCAGAGCAATAGAAAGTGATCTAAGCGGTGCGGAAAATCAGTTACTACTTTTTATCACTGGAGGTGCTGGGAGTGGTAAATCATACCTCTTAAAATTACTAGTCCAACATATTAAACGTTGCTATGCACCAACCGTCGACGTCCTCCTAAAACCCAGTTTTGTTGAGGTCGCTTCTTTAACAGGAGTGGCTGCTCGCCAAATATTTGGCAAGACATTACATTCACTATTTTCGCTTCCTATTGAAAAAAAAGGAAATACTATGAGCTATAAGCGCTTGACGGGACAAAAACTCGAACAAGAAAGACGCAAGTGGCGTAACATGAATTGGCTTGTAATAGACGAGATTTCGATGGTTTCTTATGAAAATTTAAGGATCATTCATTTACGTCTACAAGAATTTAAAAACAACGATAAATTGTTTGGCGGGGTAAACATTATTTTATTTGGTGACATAATGCAGCTACCTCCTGTCAAAGGCCACTGGTGCTTTTTGCAACCTCTGTGGTTGGCGGCTGAAGTGGACTTATGGAAAAAAATCTCATTTTGTGAATTAACCATAAATATGCGTCAGCAAAACGATAGTGAGTTCATTGACTTACTTAATAATTTACGTGTCGGTGAACTGACAACGGCTCAACTGGAGTTACTTTGCGAACGTCGACGAGTAAGTTTGACAGGAGAATTTGCTGATGGAGTGGCAGTTCGTATTTATCCCACTGTCCGTCAAGTAGACGCTTATAATGCACACATGATAGCTGACAACGCGAAAACACAGCGTATTTACACGATTAATGCAGTCGATGAATCCCGCGAAATTGCCACTTACGGAAATTTACCTCCCAGTAATGTTATTCCTAAAGATGTAAATAACTGTGGAGGTCTTTTATCAACAGTACAATTAGGCATAGGGTCACGAGTCATGCTTAGGCGAAACATTTCTGTTTCCGAAGGGCTCGTAAATGGGGTTATGGGCATTGTGCAAAAATTTAAATGGCCAGCTTTAAGAAGAGACCAGATAGAGGATGGTGAATTGCCTGAAGCTGTCATTATAAAATTTGATGACGATACTGTTTGCAATAGATTAAAAGATTTGGATGGCTGTATTGCAATAACCCCAGTTACAGCTACATTTCAGGCAACCAGAGGGTACGGCAATGTAGAGCGAAGGATGTTGCCTTTAATCTTGAGCTGGGCAGTCACAGTACACAAACTACAGGGCACAACCCTAGATAGAGCTGTGATTGACTTAGGGAAGAAAAACTTCGCCAAAGGGCAAGTATATGTAGCTCTAAGTCGCGTGAAAACCCTAGAGGGTATTGCATTGTGCGACTTAGATGCTAATAAATTATTAAATAGGCCACATGATGAAAGAGCATTGGCAGAAATGGCAAGATTGCGTGAATTATTGTCAGACACAAGGAATTCACAAAATCAATAAGCTGACACCCTTTCATCATCATCATTCCGTCAAATGAAATCCACTGCCACGCATCTCGCATTCAACGAATTTCCGCTACATTCTCGTGAATGTAGTCATGCCTCCTACTTATTGAAAAGTTCCGTTGCCTATCTCTGAACCCAGCATCAAATCTGCACGAAATTAAAAAAAAAAACATCCATAAATGACGTTATGTCCAAACAAATATTAATAATATAGGTATCCGGAGAATGATATTTTGAATGAAAAGAAAAAGTTTTTCATTTTTTTTTTAATTATCAATGGAACACGATTACACATGGAAAGTGCATTCCGTTACGATTACAACAAGCCCAAACACGACTAGGGTACATTGTTTCATTATGGAGTTCCGTGACTCTTGGCTTCATCATCAGATCTGATGGTAGAATGGTTCTTATCAAACGCAAATGCTTCACTTGTTGTAGAGAATACCAAAATTGCAACACGTTTTCATATAAAATTTGAAGAGTTCCCTCGATTTCGCCAAGATTCCATCATCAGATCCCGACTTGGTGGCTATGGGACCATTTGGAAAGAATACCCTTTCCAACAAAAAAAGAATTTTCCAAATCGGTTGGCAAGCGACGGAGTTATGCCCGAACAAACATAAAAAAAAAAAAAAAAAAATAGAAACATCCGAATTGAGAACCTCCTCCTTTTTTAGAAGTCGGTTAAAAACTTAAATGTAAACTCCCCGCCACGAGAAGCTTTATTTTTTGTAAATAAAGAACTTCTACCAATTATAAAACAAATGAAGACGGGGACCAGCCGTCTCCCCGCGACCATGGCTGGTGAAATCCGGTCGAAACGTCGGGATTAAATTAAAGGTAAATTCGCGATAAATACCCGTCTTCATTTGTTTTATAATGTGTTCTGATCGTGAAAGTTTAAAAAAGACAACTAAACGGTTACGTAGCGAAATATTATCAATGAACAACAAATAATCACAAGGTCAATCAACTCAAATTTATCATACGTGTAAGACGAAACTAGAAATTTCACTTGGTCGGATTATATTTTCGCGATTTATAGCGTATTTAAATTTGAATGGGGAAGACCGTTAAAAGCTAACTAGATGCAACCACCATAGCTGGTCTCATTCTGAACGTCAATGAGGTCAAAGTATTTTAAAATATGAAATGACATTACACTTAAAGTACTTACGGGATTTTATCCGTGATATTCTTGTGGTTTTTCGAGAACCCGATATTTCGACGCTGGTGCAAGCATCATAATCGCGGGAATACTGAAGAGGTATGCGGGTGGGACGAAACTTATTAATTATGAGCAGACAAATCTGTCTACCCTCTTCCTTAGTCTTTTATTACGCGCACTACTGGAACTCGATTGTAAATCACGACAGAATGCACTCACAGTATCACTCGGTTTTTCTTTATAATGAAGACGCATGTTAGTTTTTATTAGGTTTATCACTGTATCCAGTGATTTGGGCCCGAGTCCAGCAGATGTTTAGCTATGGCCGATTTGTGTCTCTCATTGTTTTTCACTGCTTTGATGTGCTCATTAATGAGATGGTTCGTATGGTTTGTCCAATGTATGAGCTGCCGCAAGTGCAGTCAATTTTGTATACCCCAGGATGATCCAAGGACAGTTTGTCTTTAGGTGAACGCAAACTTTGCCCGATTTTGTTGTAGGGAGTGAACACAGTTTTAATTGAGTACCTACTCAGAATCCTACCGATTTTGTCAGTTACTCCCTTAACAAATGGCAAGTAGGTTGGTTGACGTTCTACCTGAGCTCTGGCTGGTCGAGTCCTCAGCGGTCTTTTTTCTGTTGTCTCCTTGTAGCCGTTATTCCGTAGGACCTCCTGCACATGGGTTAATTCCTCAGATAAATGTTCTGAATCGCACAAGTCTCTTGCGCGATTAGTGAGTGAGTGCACTACGGAGTTGAGGTGGTAGGGGTGGTGGTGTGAGGTAGCGTGTAAGTAGCGGTTTGTGTGAGTCGGTTTCCGGTAGACTGTGTGACCGAGACTCCCATCATCCTTTACATCTATATACTAATATTACAAAGCAGAAGAGTTTGTTTGTTTGAACGCGCTAATCTCAGGATCTACTGGTTCGAATTGAAAAATTATTTTTGTGTTAGATAGTCCATTTATCGAGGAAGGCTATAGGCTATATAACATCACGCTACGACCATTAGGAGCGGAAAAGGAATGAAAAATGTTGCAAAAACGGGGTTTTTTTTCCTTTCGTTTTTCTCTCTTATGTGACGCAGACGAAGTTGCGTGGGTCAGCTAGTTAACTATAACGTCCACGAATAAATTCATGATTTTCGTCCCACCCGCATACCTCTTCAGTATTCCCGCGATCATGATACTTGCAACAGCGTCGAAATATCGGGTGCTCAAAAAACCACAAGATAATCACGGATAAAATCCCGTAAGTACTTTAAGTGTAGTGAAAAACCGTGAATGTCTAAAACAGTGCATATGAAATGACATTCCTTGATTTTCAACCAATGACGATGCTTGGAACTAGCTATGCTATGCCCATGGTCCTTAAGATAAGAGACCAGTATGTACTCGTAGTTTAGAGGAAACTTTGTCGTCTGAGATTATTCAGTGTTTATTTTCGGAGAAGTCTGCAAAAAACAAATGAAAATGACTTAAAATAGTTATTTGTTATACAAGAGTGCAAAGTTGATTTTTAACCGCGTGCTCAATTTTGATGACTGAGCAAGCGAAAGATTCTAAAATTGAGTCACGAGCGAAGCGAGTGATTCAAAACTTAGTATCTTGAGCGTTAGCGAGGGAATCAAAAGAGCTCGAGGTGAAAAATCTTTGCACTCGAGTGCAACACGTAACTTTTCATCCCACCTCAGTGAGGAAATGAATAAACGCAAAAAAAAATATGCATTATTAACAAATTCAGTTAATTCTGTTGGCGTCAAATAAACTTCCTCGTCGCTAAATTATGTGTGGTCATTTTAGGAAGTTGGATTCCTTGTTTTTAACCTAAGGTGTTAACAATATGACGTGAAAAGAAAATGGCGCGCGCAAAATATATTAAAAAAGTACACCAAGAAGGTTCCGAGTCTGAGTTCTCAACAAATTAAAAAAAAAATATGATAAATTCGGCACCATAGAGGTAGAAGTAAATAGGTTTAATGATGTTTTGAATTCACATGCTTAGTGCACACGATGTTCTAAATTCAAATTAACTTTACCCTCATGACGATAAAAACGGCTTTTGCACTCGGATATCGAAGAAGAAAAATACTCTTTCCGAGATGGGGGGATGAAAAAGTGTTTTACAATATTAATAACAGGGACATGTACAGAGCGGGAGGGGTCATTTGATGATTTCCAATGCGAAAAAAAAATACTATAATATGATGGTCCTGATATGACTTGGCCAACGTCCAGACGTTCCTCTCGACGAATTTACAGGAATAAATATAATTTGTGATTTATTTCAGTGTCCGCCGATTCGCCAATATGGCCGAATATGAACCCCCACGTCCCAACCCACTACGAGGTGGATGCGCCAACATTGGCCCAACCACAACAACCGGACATGGCAGACAATGACATGGCGCCGGCTGCAGCGCCAACGTTTGTTGAGACAGAGACACCGGTCGATATCCAGCAGCCGTATTCGCCTTCCGATGTTTATACCGAACAGGGAGGTAATCCTGGTAAGTGACATTTACAACAAAAAAAAAACACATAGGCAAGCGTGTGTGTGTTTTGGTTTTTTTTTTTTTTTATAAAGATGAGCACTTATGTAACGTCGAAAAATGTGCACGGTTTGGGTTGGTTGTTTCCATGGAGAAGAATCAGCAAGAAACTCCATGTCTATTCGTTTAAAATCATTTGGTACGAGTACCTATTACAATATTTCTCACATTCAAAATTTAAACAATATGTCCTTCTAAAAGCCATCAACCAATTATTATTATTTTATTATTATTTTGTACGTCAAACTAAGTAATAATAAAATTAATAATAAAAAATCATTTAAAGACCAAACATTTTGTACATTTTATGTACCCACCAAACTGCGTAACAGTTTGTCGGCGGGATTAGCCCTCGTCTTAATACATTTAGGTTCAAATAGTAATAGGCACATCACAATAAAATATAGTAAGATTAATAAGCAGCAATAGAAGTAACACATTGCGGTTGTGCGCCACAATGCGCGGTGGCGCGCAATGGTGCGTGGTAACTTAACGCAAAAAATATTTGTGGGTAACGACATTTTTTTTGGGGTAAAAAGTCGCGGTTTTCGTTAAGACTCCATGTACGCACTCAAAACATTGTGCTGTTCATAGAAGTAAGTCATAGAGGTATTAAAAACTCTTATGTCCGTTTCCACTTGTATAAAATCTCAATATTAGATTTTTAATTCCGAGCAGTGGCAGTGGCTTGAAAATCCAACGAGCAATCGCGTCTCTTACAAGACGAAAATGTTTATTTTTCACAAACGCAACAACATAATCGGCCTATAATGTTCCCACTGCTGAGACACAAGCAACCTCTCTATGAGAGGGAATGGACTATAATCCACCACGCAGACCCAGTGCGGGTTGATAGATGTTACATGTCTTCGATTTTCTTTTGGTTCTATCACATGCTGTTGCCTCACGGTGATTTGCCTTCACCGTTTTAAAAGTAAAGGTAATAAAATAAATTACACAACGCAATGCGCCTGCCTGGGTTCGTCGAACCCACTACTTATAGTTCGTAAATGATGATGCACGCTAGACCGTGCCGGGTCTGAGCCGAGTGTCATACAGCTCGGCTGCAGCACAATCTATTGTCCGTTGCTCGGTAGCGGCTCGGAAGTGTGAGTGTGTCCATACAAAACTGCGCGGTCGACATTCGTCTCGGACCGCATCGGAAGCTTAAGTCAGGGCCGTCACCACTGATCCACTGCTGTTCTCGCAAACATTTGTATTTGTTTTTCAGAGCCATCCGAAGTTGACACGGAATCTTCAGATCAGAACCAATCGGGGCAGAAACGTTTGAGCGCCTTCCAAAGACTGGGTCCCGTATCTCAACCGAAGAAACCTAAGCTCACTATAAACTTGAACTTAAAAAAGGATCAACCTGTAAGGTATGACATTGGGTGGGTTTATTTAAATGATTTGGATGATCATCATCATCATCATCATCGCTAAGAAGATCATCGTCATAGACTAGTTATAGGCACTTGTATGGTCAAAATATCATTTAAAACAAAAAAAAAACGTAATTCAAGTAACTTGCGATCCTCTTCCTTTTTTGAAGTCGTTTAAAAACAGCATTCTAAAGCAAAGATCTCTATGAAGAAAAGACAAAGAAATATTAGTATTTAGGATTTTCCCTCTTCGATATCTGAGTGCAAAAGCCGTTTTTATCCGCTAGATAATAAAGTAAATTGAATTTAGAACATCGTGTGCACTAAGTTTGTGAATTCAAAACAATTAAACCTATTTACTTCTACCTCCATGGTGCCGAATTTATCATACAAACTTTTTTAATTCGTTATAAACTCGGACTCGGAACCTTCTTGGTGTACCTACTTTTTTTTTAATCTAGGTATACTTAAATGCCGTACACAGAAACTGTTGGTAAACCTTTATTAACATATTATATGGATATGTCACCGCAAAATTGTCAAACACGTTATAATACAATATAACGTGTTTCTCTCTAGCGATAGGTATTGTAGACTCTCGAAATATTGTCAACTGAACATACGGAAGTAACTCTGACCCCATAATCGGGACTTGGGGCACAGATTACTGATACTACACTCCATGTACTTACACGCGCTAATCACCTACCTCGCGCCGGGCAACCGGTAACCCATAGCGCAGTGGGTTGTCAACAGCCGCGCGGCGCGCACGTACCTACGCATATTCCCCAAAGATAACTTATTAAAACTATTTGACCGATTTCGAATATTCTCTACGTTAACAATCGGGAATTTAAAGAAGGGAAAAAAATATTAATCATTACATCAAAATAAAACACCTATATGCATTTTTTTTTAACAATTCTTATTTATATATTTCGTTAAAATAATTATAAATTCTGATACATTATAAAACATGTTTTATTTTATAACGTAGGTACCTTTACTAAAAATCCCTACTAACACCTTCGTCGACAGAGGCAGCCCTAGCAATCCGCAATATCCACGCGACTGCGCGATCTTTAAAGCAAAACCCACTTTACGTTTGTAAGGTGAGGTACATTTTCGTTCGCAGCGTCTATTGACTTAAAAGTTTAGGCTATTATAGCGGTAGGTATTGAACATTTTGTATGGAGTGAGTTATCTGTCATCTGTGCTTGGGGCACCCCCCGTTAGGTTAGTTTAAACCCTGCACTCGGAAATAAATTATATTTTAGGGGTTATGGTTTTTCGTGATTTTTAAGACAAATATTGTAAAATACTTGTACTTATCTGTGGTAACTGATGCCCTGATTTGTGAAGTTTTTGTCTTGGCTTCTATTTTTGCACAAAACCACCGAACAAGATGGCAAAATCGTTTTTATTACGAACGCGGTTGACAACACACTGACTCGCGGTAACGGGCATTTTTTCAATAGCTGAGCGAAACGTTCTGCTCCACGTGGTCGCCGACACGCCCTCTCGTCACTTCTCCTGTTTTTAATATTTCTGTGGGTTATACTAATCGGTATTTCTCAGGAATGGTACATTATCTTTTCATGAGAGTGGTACCACTGGGCAAGGGGGACCCCTCCTTCCCTCCACACCGCGTGAGTACCATCGCATGCATTTCACGAGAAATAATGCGTTTTATTGTAAGCAGTATGTTTGTTTGGCAATATTTCGAGAGCTTACAATATCGCTAGAGAGATTACAATATAACGTGCTTGACAATTTTACGGTGACATATAGATGAGTAAATAAATCATTTCAATATCACTAGATCTAGTTTGCTGCTATGCGGTCATTAGAAAACATCGCCATCTCTTTCTAACGTGAAACAAACTTGCAGGGAAGTGGTGAACGATACAGACGATGATCCGGACAAGTACACCCCGGTCCACTTGCGTCAGGACATCATGAATAGTAATGACGAGACCGTCGTGAAGTTCCTGCCGACATGGCCTTGGAGGAGGAATGTTATGGTCCGAAGGACTGCTACGGCAAGGAATTCTAGGGTAATGTTATACGATACTATACACGGTTGTATGGAGGTCATTTCTGACTTTTAAATTAAACTAGCTGACCCACACAACTTCGTCTGCGTCACATAAGAGGGAAAAAGCTACCTACTACTACCTACCTACTACTACCTACCTTCTACTATCTACCTACTACTACCTACCTACTACTACTTTTTCATAAAAACCTTCTCCTGACAATAACAAACACAACAAAAAAAGAATTAGTGAAATCAGTCCAGGCGTCGTTGTTGAGTTATGTGCTTACCAACACATTTTGCGATTCATTTTTATTTAAGTTATTATTATAAATTACATAACATAATATCACTCCTGTAATCCGGTGTAGTTGTACCTAATAGTACACTCACATTTCACCTGTTATATTTAAGTTCCATGTAAAAGGTGGCGCGCTTATTGCCATCAACCGGGCTTCGTGGCTGCTACTGAGAAATTCCTGACATAAAAGTGATATTGGAATATCACTTTGGCCGACCTCGGAATCGAACAAGACCATATGCTCATCCAGTCATTTTTACGACCACATAATATATAGTCACATAGTGTGTGTGTAATGGTGTAGTCTTACACACAATTATAATAACAATATTATAAAGGGTGTAAAACACCTCTTAACGAATACGAAAGGCACTTGTTCTCCTCATCATTCCGATAATTTTTTTGTTCTACACCATACCTGGGAACCTTCTAGTTACGGAGATATGGGGGGTCAAAGTTCCAACTTTTTGACAAGTTTTTTTTTTAAATACCACTTTTTATCGCATGATTTTTACTTTAAATATCTCTACGACCCCCGTACTATTCAATCCATCCATCCGCACAGTGTTTTAAGTGCGTTACATTGAGTTCTACCACAAAACAAAAAAAAAAAAAAAAAAAAAAAAAATATTCGTGAAGTTTCAGGAATGACACCTACCACTGCTTGTCTCTGCATCACCTAAAGGTTGACTGGTAGAGAATGCCATTGGCATTAAGTCCGCCTCTGTACTTTGTGCTTGAAGTGTTAAATAAATAAATAAATAAATAATAAAACATGATTTATAACCTCAAAAAAAAAATTGTTTCCCAGCAATAATTTTTGCATAAAGTTACCGTAGTTGATGTACAGAATGCTTGGTTAACGGCTTTGTGATGAGATGGTTTACACCCTGTATAGTGACGACCGGAATGGCGTAGTGGTAGTAATGCTGCCTTACGTTCTTAGGGTCCGGGTTCGAATCCCGGTAGGAGCAAATGTTTGTGTGATGAGCATGGACATTTGTTTCCGAGTTATGGATGTTTATATGTAAGTATAATAAGTATGTATTTACAAACAAAAATGTATACATATATGTAGTATATGAACTATCTGGTTTCCACGACACAAACCTTGCTGCTAATGTCCAGCAATATTTATTTATTTGAATATATATAAGGTGTTAAAAAATTAACTGCAAGAAACTTGAGGAGTTGTTTGGTATCACAAATAAAAAATAATCACAAAAAAATTGTACACAAGTAACGATCCGTTTCAAAGATATGCAATATTTACACTGCGCACAAAATGATTGAATATGCGCACTTGTACTGTGACTGCACCATGCAGGGCGCCGCCGCGCGCGTGGTCGCTCACCGCTGCGACAGCGCAAACGTAGACAGCTGATTCTAACTTTCCCATCACATTTTACAGACTTTGAACTGGCAATGTTTGTGTGTTGTGTGGCTGTGTTTTTATAAATGTTTTTTTTTTATGTAAAAACAAAAAAAGCTTTAAAAAAGTTTTTTTTTGGAATATGTTTGTTTTTTGATACCGAGTACGTACAAGAAATTCTTGCAGTAAATTTTTTAACACCTTATATATATATATTTTTATTATCATTTTTTTTTGTTTAAAATCGGTGACACTGCGGACTGCCGTTACTGTGTCGTGATTTCACACATAATGCCTAATACGATATTACAACTCACGTCCCGCCATCTATCAAACGTTTCTAGTTATAACATCGCAAATTAGAGTCAAATTGTCTAAATTGGATTTCTGAAATGTACCCCACCCCCAGTTCACTGCGCATAGACCTTCATACGAATTCACGTCATAATGCCTAGATTTGATTGCTGCGTGACTGTTCGAAAGAGATACCGCGGCCGCGGAATACAAAGGGCGAGGAAGGAACATGGATGGGTTTTAGTCAGTAAGAGTCTGACACTCCCTCCCGCTCCGCCCAGAGTGGGAGAAGCTATTTGTTGAAGAATAAGGTCCAAATTTGAAACTACAACCTTATGCGTGAGCCGAAAACGGATATGAGCTGTTGTGTTTTGTTCGACCTTTGAACACTGTGTAATATTTTTTCTTAATCTTATTTCAGTCCGTAATGATTCTGGAACAAGAGAAAATGGAGGAAGCGTATGAAAAAGATAGCTTGTTCATTCAGATAACGGTGAGTTGTGCAATAAATACTTGGTTACGCTCTGCAGTAAGATGAAGTTTGAATGGAATATGAGGCCAGCTTATACTGGTTTTATTTACTCAGATGTGTGACCAACAAATCGTTTTTTTTATGACTAGCTTATGCCGGCGGCTACGCCCGCGTAGAGGTCAATAATTGTCCCACGAGATCGTACTAGCGGGATAAAAAGTATCCTATGTATCAATACAGGCTACAAACTATCTATGTGACAAACTTTACCAACTCCGTTTAGGAGTTTTTGTGTGAAAGAGTAACGAACATCCATACTTCGTCACATTTCGCTATTTAGTACTATTTAGTAATTACATAAAGCCTATGTCCTATTTCAGACATCTGTACTATGTGTTATCTCTGTGCCAAATTTCATCCCGATCTGTTCAGCCGTTCTGGCGTGATTGAGTAACAAACAGCCATCCAAACGTTCGCATTTATAATAGTAGTAGGATAGTAAGATTACTAGCCCGTACTTACTTCACTTCTGAGCAAAAACCACCATTTCTTCCAACTTTTCTAGAAATTCGCCCAGGGTGCCAATTCTGTAACTTAACCCTTTTCCTGTCCCATGAGCCACATATGGTTCAGAGCGATTGTTTAACTATTGTCTCTTTTCGTGGACAGTGAATATGTTAACGTTAAGCAACACGCCATTGACACTCTATCGACACACTACAGACATTCCGTGCGTTCCGAGATACGATATAATCACTCACAGCGCTCACAGCAATATTTGGCGTACCGTTTTAGTTTTCACGATTATGACAGCTAAGATCTGTCATCAGGTCATTTGACAGCGCTCACGGTGATATTTCTTTGGGGCATGGTCGGTGTAACCGCAAGATGGCGCGTGTCATGTTGTCATCTATGATGACTCAAGGAACATCGATATCGCGCTTATGATCGCGCTCATGGTATCTCGGAACGGGTTTATGGACGCTAATAGCGTTTACAGTCTATCTCGGAACGTGGCCATTATGTTGCCACTGTTGCAAATTTGGTATTCTGCAAAAACTTCAATGGCGTTTCAGCGGTGTCTCAGTAGTGTGTCGATCGACACAACTGTCAAATACCCTTGAAATATTAACAGACTACCGTAACTTTGGCCATCATGATGACATTGACAGATTATAGTGGAGCAGAATACCAATTATTACAATAGTCTTTCTATGGCGTTTCAATGGCACTACATTCGGAAGTCAATGACCATTAATAAAATGTAGAATTCCAAATGTCAATGATTAGCTTATTGAGACACTACTGACACACTATTGTCAAGTTGGTTATTTTACAGAAATGGACCCCTGGTTGTCTCGCTATCTTGTTCATTAGTCCGGTCATTTTAGACAATTGAAATAAAGTTCCGACAGAGCCAAATCTTCGTAGAGACCTTAGGTTTACCACAAGGAATAAAGTGTCAAAAGTCCCCATCAGTCCCATGTGAGCTTAGGGACTTATTCGGGGCCCAAGGTCAAAATTTTAGGTTTTTTGGATTTTTCTCAAAAACGGTAAGTTTTATCGAAAAAGTACTTCAGAGCAAAGTTGTAGATCTTAAAATTCTCTATAAAAATAGTCCTTATGATTTTTTCTCTAAGACCCACTATTTCCCAGATATTGCGCTTGTAAGAACCATGTTCTACATAGAATGCACACTTGCCACGTATATACATATTTAGGTACTCAAGCAAGCAAAAATGCCTACTCGTGTCTCTTTTATGTATATGTCACCGTAAAATTGTCAAACACGTTATATTACAATATAACGTGTTTTTTCTCGCGATATTGTAATGTCTCGAATTATTGTCAACTGAACATAGGTACGGAAGTATCTCTGCCCCCATAATCGGGACCTGGGGCACCCCCCCGTTAGGTTAGTTAGGTTCCTTTAAACTATAGCTAAAGCTTTTTAGGGGGAATATAAAGTGTTTTAAGGTTATGTTATATTAATCGGCATTTCTCAGGAATGGTGCATTATCTTTTCATGAGAGTTGTGCCACTGGGGAAGGGGGATCCCTCCTACCCTCCACACCGCGTAAGTTGACTACCATCGCATGCATTTCATGAAAAATAATGCGTTTTGTTGTACTTTACAATATCGCCAGAGATATGACAATATAACGTATTTGACAATTTTACGGTGACATATACATTATACTATTCTAAGAAAATTTACTCTAAAATGACCGCCGGTCCCTTACCGAATCCTCTACTTGAATAACATCTGGCCTTGAAAAACATCTGCCTATTCTTTTGTCCATGTGGTGTCGTTCACGAATACCTGCTTCTTTTAGTGTTGAATGAGCAGTTCGAGTGACTATACTGCCGTGCAGACCCTAAAACGCAGTAACAGGTTTTTTGTCATTTTTTTGTTCAATATTGCACCTTAATGGACACGTTATAAGGAACATGCAGATCTAATCAGGTTTTTGTTAGGATGCCTTAAACGGTAAAAAAATCAAATTTGTGAAAGCAGTAACTTAACTTTGCATGTCTAAATATATAACAAAACCAACTAAAATACAGTTATAGCAGTTACGTCTACCACGATCCATCACTTTACCAAGTTAAACGCAGTAAATATCTATATTACCACAAAAAATCTGTATTCTACACCCAAAGATATACTGAGGGATATAAATTAAAACGCAGTAAGTAGTTTTTGTACCAACCGTGTTAATACTGCATGGTTGATCACTAGTTTATTTCACATGAACTACAGGTTAAAATGCAGCAAAGTACTGAAATGTGGTATTTTATTTAGTGTTATTCAAGTACGTTCATATCGTGAAAACCAACTAAAGTGCAGCACAATCAAAATTTATTTCTTTTACTTTTATCATAACATAACTTTTAAGTGTGAAGATACTATATAAATTGCAGTATGTTCATTACTTACTGCAGTATAGTCGGTATGTTTCAAAAGATGAAAATAACTTAAATGCTAATTAAAACGCAGGATGACACTCTGTTACTGCATTATAATTGGTAACTTGAACGATTTTACTAGTTTCACTGCAGTACAGATCAGATTTTTGTTCGTCCGCATGGTGCCGGACGTAAAGAATAGCACCATCCCATATCTTCCCGTGGGTGTCGTAAGAGGCGACTAAGGGATTTACCAGAGAATGGGCAGCAGCGTTCTCTGTTCTTTTGTGACAACCATACTGCGATCGCCAACCCGCCTGCCAAGCGTGGCGATTATGGCAAAACCCCCCAATGAACACCGCATTAAATAAATGGCCCCTAGTGCCCGGCAGCCCGTCTACCCTCGACTACGGCAGCGGTCGAGGTTATGGCGTGGCAAGGGGTGCGAAGAATCCCCGGATGGGATCCGGCTGCCAACATCAACGACTGGACCTGGCAACTTACAACACGCGCACACTCCGGACTGACGAGATGCGATGGAGTATTGTGGGATTATCTGAAGTCCGAAGAGAGGGGGAGGACACGATAATCCTAAAATCCGGCAACCTGCTTTATTTCCGAGAGGGTGACCGCCAGTCCCAGGGTGGTGTTGGGTTTATCGTCCACAAGTCTCTTGTGAACAACGTGGTGAAGATCGAGAGCGTGTCGACCAGGGTGGCGTACCTTATACTCAGAATATCCTCAAGATATTCGCTGAAGGTCATACAGGTCTACGTCCCGACCTCGGCACACCCCGACGACGAAGTGGAAACCATATATGAGGATATCTCCAAAGCCATTCATGGTTTCAAAACTCACTTCACCGTTGTCGTGGGGGACTTCAACGCGAAACTGGGCAAACGAGACGGAGATGAGCTGCAGGTGGGGCAATTTGGAATTGGACGTCGGAACCACCGGGGCCACCAACTGGCTAGTTTTATGGAGAAGGAGGGCCTCCTATATGATGAACTCCTTCTTCAAAAAGCGTTAGCACAGGAAGTGGACCTGACAGAGCCCAGATGGTGCAACAAAAAACGAGATCGACTTCATCATGTCAACCAAGAAGCAAATGTTCAATGATGTCTCTGTGATCAATTCGGTGAAAACCGGGAGCGATCACCGCATGGTAAGAGGCACATTGAACATCAATATCAAGCTAGAAAGGTCTCGACTGATGAAGTCTACGCTCCATCCAGCACAGATCCAAATCCAAAACCTCGAGAGCTTTCAGCTCGAACTCCAGAATCGTTTCGAGTGCCTAGGCGGCTCAGTGGACGAATACAACGATGGGTTCGTGGAAACTGTCCATACGACCGGGTCTAAGTTCTTCAAGACACGTCGTACAGATCAGAAAAAGAGGTTCTCCGATCAAACTCTCGAGCTCATGAAGGAGCGGCGTGAGATGTTCCTGCAGTCTTCAGATGAGGCGTCGAAATACCGGCAGCTCAATAGCCGGATCTCTAAATCCATAAAGAGCGCCCTCCGCCGCTTTAATACCGAGCGTATTAAAGACGCGATCGAGCGGAATAAAGGCTCCAAAGTATTTTCAAGAGATCTGGCTATTGGGCAGAGCCAGCTCACGAAACTGAAGACCGACGATGGCAGGATCTTATCCGCCAAACCGGAGCTACTGAGGGAGATCGAGAGCTTGTACACGTCAACCAGCAAACCCATTGTCGACCTAGCAAACGACCCAAGAGCTAGACTAACCCGACATTATACCGAAGACATCCCGGACGTCAGCCTATATTATAAAAAAGATCCAAGATATCGTGGAATTAATGGTAAATAGAGGAAGCTAGTGCCTATATTATAAAAAAAGATTTTGATGTTGATCAATACAGTCAATTAAATTGCTTAAAATCAAAAAAAAATCCCAGGCCTGATATATAATGTATTTTTTTCTGTACATTCCTACATAAAACATACTCGTAAGTTGGAAGAAATTGTTATATACTACATGTGCAATTAGTTCAAGACACAAATTAAAATGCAGTAAAGAAAGTCTTATGCTGCAAATTAGTCTGCAAACTAGCAAAAAAATCATAGTTTATGTAGTATCAAGTATTTTTACCGCATTTTAATCTGCATATGTGTAACTTTTTGCGTGCAGGTAAGATTAAAAAAAACCCGATTTTAATTAAAATCTAACAAACTAAATTAACATTTGTTTTTGTAAATACCATCTTTGTTGTTACTTAGTCCTCGTAGCAATAAAAATATGCACCATACACATTAATAATATAAAAAAAAACAGTGTTAAAAAGTTTTTCGCGGTTTTCTCGAAACCGCTTTTTTCCTCATACTGCACTTTAGGGCCTGCACGGCAGTATACGTATTTATTACAATTGTCTACTATTAATTGAAGTTAGTGCTGATTATTATTTAAAAAAAAATGTCACAGTTTTGCTTTATTTTTAATAAACTTTTGACTAAAGATGAAACTGTTGAACTACTGCTTATTTTGTGGCGATGAAGCGGATGAAGAAGCAGAACAGAAGAAAGTGAAGATTTATCGCCGAAAAATTCATAAAGTTTCTACACTTACATTCAAAGATTCCATTTTAAAGTTAGCTAAAGATCGTTCTGATGATGTGTCAAAAGCTGTCTGTGCGCGTATTAATTTTCAGTATGATTTAGTTGCTGCTGACGCTAAATACGATGACAGTTGTTACAAATCCTTCCTGAGACCTAATACTGGCGGTAAAATTGGCCGTCCTCAAAGTGAGGCTATAAACTCTGCAATGGAGGAAATTTTCAATTTCATTGAAAGTAGCGATGACTGCCAGTTTTTGTTAGATGAACTGAAGAATGTTTGCCAAAATGTAGCTTTAGAAAACGGGATTATAAAAATACGATTGAAATTAAAGTATGGTAGTAGATATGCATATTATGTAGAACGTGATTCTTACAAGCGCAATATCTGGGAAATAGTGGGTCTTAGAGAAAAATCATAGGGACCATTTTATAGAAAATTTTAAAATCTACAACTTTGCTCTGAGGTACTTTTTCGATAAAACTTACCGTTTTCGAGAAAAATCCAAAAAACCTAAAATTTTGACCTTGGGCCCCGAATAAGTCCCTAAGCTCACATGGGACTGATGGGGACTTTTGACACTTTATTCCTTGTGGTAAACCTAAGGTCTCTACGAAAATTTGGCTCTGTCGGAATTTTCTTTATTTGATTACTATTTTTATGTCTAAAATGACCGGACTACATAGTCTGCTGCGTTACAATACACATAAAAGTTATTTTTTTATAATTGTTTAAAAAATAATGATAACCATTTCAGGTAAAGGGGTACCCGTCAACTTGGACCAAGGAGCGAGTTCTGGACGCCATTCTTGATAGTGTTAGGGGATATAGCTTTATACCCTGTTTTACTGAGGTAAGTTGCAAAAAACACATTTGTTGTATGGGAGCCCCCTTAAATATTTGTTCTGTTTTTAGTATTTGTTGTTATAGCGGGAACAGACATACATAATCTGTGAAAATGTCAACTGTCTAGTTGACACTGGTTGTATGTGCTACGGGGCACCTGTTTGGGCCGATAGGGCCACCATAGGAGCGGTGCGACGTAAATTGCTTCAAAGCCAGCGTTTGGCGTTGATATTCTTATGCAAAGCGTATAGGACGGTTAGTACCGAAGCTCTTCCGGTGCTTGCGGGTGTACTTCCAGTCGATCTGGAGGTGCAGCGGCGGGCTGCAATGTACTATAACGCGCGTGAGACCACGGACGCAGACTTATTAACCGTACGTGATCGTGCTAGGATTTCTAGATTATTCAAACCACAGACCGACGTCTGGGAGGAACTTTTATCTGAATGGCAATGTAGGTGGGACAATTCCATCAAGGGCAGACACCTCCACCAGTTCTTTCCATCCGTTCGTGAGCGGCTGGACAGGACATGGCTGGATCATGCTGATCACTGTGTTGCCCAATTTCTCACGGGCCATGGCAACTTTAAGAGTAAATTATTTTCCTCCAAGCTTGTTGACTCGCCTTTTTGTCAATGTTCAACATCTGACTGCGAATATGAACAATCTGCTCATCACATTTTGTGGGAGTGTAGTCTTTGGCAAAATGAACGCAATACTATGTTGGATAGTGTACAGGTTACATCCGGAGTTATTTACTATACGGACCTTGTGGAAACTAGATCAAATAACAGCTCTCAACTTAGGACCCATTAACGTTAATATTTATCCGTGGTGCTAGGCAACTGGGCCTATCCCAGTTGTAAACGTCCCTTTGTGCCTATTGGCCTTGTTTCGTTCTGTCTCCTGCTGATATGGAGGGAAGTGGAAATTACAGTTCTTTCTTACTCCTCCGCTATACTTTCTGATTAATTTCGTTGCGGGATCCAAGACAGTTAAATTCATTCTCTGGGACTTCGTCGAGCTTCATTGTCTCGGCGCTTTTCTGGTTGTCGCCACTGGTGATTCTGGCTTTCAGGAGTTACAGTGGTTTGGGCGTGTGTGGCGGGCTTATCCCATTAAAAAAATAGCTATATACAGCCTGATGACAGACAGACGGACAGTCGAGTCTTAGTACCCTATTACTAAGACTCGACTGTCCGTCTTTCACCCTTTATATCTATATAAATAAAAATGAATTGTTGTTCGTTAGTCTGATTAAAACTCGAGAACGGCTGGGCCGATTGAGCTGATTTTGGTTTTAAAATGTTTGTCGTAGTCCAGGGAAGGTTTAAACGGTGAGAAGTAGACAGGTAGGTAGGTAGGTAGTAGGTAGGTAGGAAAAAATGCATTGCAACGCATGCCGGGTACAGCTAGTCATTAATATATTCGATGGTTGTTTTACTGAACCGAACGTTTAATCTTCCAGTTATTGTGATGTCAAATCATTCACAACATATATTTCTCATAAACCTGGTGGCTTTAAATTCATTCTGTTTTTTTTTTCTATTTATTTCAGTTCGCCCAACACGAATGCAAGTTCCTAGTTCTCCGTAGTCGTTCAGCGCTCATAGTACTACACAAGACTGGCTTCTATATCCACAAGGATGGGGTCGAATTGGCCCTCACAATATCTATACCAATGCTTGGCGATCAACTACATTTTATACCCAGAATTATACTGAGGAAAAGAATGCTCTTGGCTCATACGGATAAGAAACTGAATTTGAGTGCTTTTACGATGCAAAATGGTAAGTTTAATAGTAATCCGATAGTTGTATCAAAAGGAGCCTGTGGCTAAATTATAATAATAATAAATTCATTAGAGCAGCGGTGGCCCAGTGGTGGCGGCCCCGACTTACGAACAGTAAGTCGTGGGTTCGAACCCAGACAGGCGCAATTACTTTGTGTAATTTATTTCATCACCGCTGCTCTCAAAACGGTGAAGGGAAACATCGTGAGGAAACCGGCATGTCCTAGAATCAAAAATTCGAAGACATGTGACATCTATCAATCCGCACTGGGCCCGCGTGGTAGATTATAGCCCATTCCCTCTCATTGAGAGGAGGCCTGTCCCAGCAGTGGGAACATTATAGGCTGATGATGATGATGATGAATAAATTAATTTATTCTCAGGTAAATAACACCCATAGCCAAATAATAATAAACATCAAATAAAGCTAAATAACATCACAATAAAATAAAATAAAAACAAAACTCATTCAATTAGAAATAAATTAAATCAAAAACATATTCAATTAAATTTATCCACTCGGGTCGATATTTAGGTTAAGCCGTGCTTGCCTAGGCTGTCTGTGGATGGGTGACCACCCATTACATACCGAATTTCCTCCGTACCTCTGAAAACACCCTTGCTCCCGGCTATCATTTGAAGATGTTTGAAAGTCGTTACAGGTAGTCAGTGGCCCAAAAAGTCTGACAACCAAGTCTTACCAACTTACCGCGAATTAACTTGAAGATTGACCCGATCGAGCGTGTGTTATTATTTAGCCACAAGTTCCTCTTTACTCTCTTCTTAACCTCAGACGCAAAAACGATACAGTGTTATAAGTTTGACGTATCTGTCTGTCAGTGGCATCGTAGCTTCCGAACTGATGAGCCGATTTTGATTTCTTGTTTTAAAAGTGAATAAGTCGGGAGTGTTCATAGCTAAGTTTTGATAAAAATCAGTCCAAGATGGCCGCCACCACAAAATGGCGGATTACATATTTGTTTAACAACTCCCTCAACATGGGTAACAAATGAAAGGGCTTGACTAGTAGAATTCTATACGCCATACTAAATTTCAAATCCAAGATGGCTACCACCACAAAAAAAACTTTTTTTTCACAAGTCCCTCAATCTGGGTATAAAATGAAAAAAAAATACCTTGAAATTATGACCTTGTGTCGGGGGTTGTTGTTAATATAATTTAATGTAACTTGTACCAATTGAATAATAACTATCGTATGCTTCGGCTTCGATAATTGTCCCACGAACATACTACGGGGATAAGAAATATCCTATGTGTTAATCCAGATCATAAACTATCTGTGTGTTAAGTTTTATCCAAAACCATTCAGTCCCTTATGCGTGAAAGAGGAACAAGCATACACGTATGCTAAATACTCAATACTCAATACTTTATTTGCATTCCACAATGTGTACTTAGGTGGTAAATTAAAAATGAGATCATTATGGACCCTGTCGGGCACAGCAAAAGACAAAGACATAGTAGGAGAGAGGAAGCTTTAAAAATACAAAATATATATATCTAAAATAAATCCAATAAAACAATAATAGTAATTCTTTATATTATTAAATTTTATTATTATTATTATTATTATTTATATACATAGAAATAACATACATACTTACTTTCATAACATACATATAACTAACATACATACTTTCGCCTTTTATAAAATTAGTGTGATTAAACTTCCTTTCCAGATATAAGCCACTTCATATACTTCCCGCTGAATCGTTTGACCAACCAGACTGACTGCATTCAACTGCAATCTGGCGTCGACTGGGAGAAACTTGTTGAGCTCGATCTGTCGCATAATAGGCTCACGTACGTAACCATACTATTATTTTGAAAATAAGACTGAAAAATAGCATTGTTTTAGACTTTCACGGGTTTTCACTACACTTAAAGTACTTACGGGATTATATCCGTGGATGGATTAAACTAACATGCGTCTCCATTATAAAGAAAAAACAAGTGATACTGTGAGTGCGTTCTGTCGTGAGTTACAATCGAGATCCAGTAGTGCGCGTAATAATAGACTAAGGAAGAGGGTAGACAGATTTGTCTGCTCATAATTAGTAAGTTTCGTCCCACCCGCATACCTCTTCAGTATTCCCGCGATCATGATACTTGCAACAGTGTCGAAATATCGTTTGCTCGAAAAATCACAAGAATATTACGGATATAATCCCGTAAGTACTTTAAGTGTAGTGAAAAATACCACTTTTGAACGTCAAAATTAGGTCAGTGGATACGAAACGGGGCACTGTTTTTTTACTTCGCCCAATTTCGAGGCAGCTCTCGTAGTTGGACACAGTTCAGCCCTAACCTAACCTATGAGGTCGGGGTAAACAGAATCCCGTCGACATTAAATCGTTTTCACGACGAACGGTTAGTCGGAGACAAAAACACCTAGCCTTATATTTAGGTGTTTTATACGATAGAATCGAGGAAATAAACAGACAAGATTATCGAAAATGACACTTTTTAGGTAAAAAAATTGTCACTTTTTCTCAGTGCCCCGTTATGTACACACTAAAAAAAAACATGAAGTACCTGCCCTTCGCCACATCTTATTGTTTAATCTGCACGCGTAACATGACCAACGTGGAAACGGCTTATGTCGACGGAAGAATCTACAAAATAACAGAATGAAACATGTAAAAAAGAAATGTTTATATTCTTTAGTTGGCAAAAGTCTACAGCGTCAGTAGGCTGCCAGCGCTTATCGGCACCGGTCCGCGCAGGTTACTACCTGCGCGGACCGGTGCCGAAACCCTCTATACTTTGTGTCGACCCAGCGCCGACAAGTTCCGACGGCGTAAGCAGATCGATCGCAACGTTGAATAAAAACATCGTGAGGAAACCGGCATGTCTTAAAACCAATAAATTAAAAGACATGTCACATCTGCCAATCCGCACTGAGCCCGCGTGGTGGATTATAGCCCATTCCCTCTCATAGAGAGAGAGGAGAGGAGGCTTGCGTCCCAGCAGTGGGAACATAGATAGGCTAATGATGAAGCAGATCAGAACTTGTCGGCGACGTTCGGCGCTTATCGGCGCCGGTAGCCATAGATGTCGGGATCTGGAGGCGATAGTCCTCGCGCGCCTACTCGAATGGCGCGCAGAGGTACTACGCCGGGGGGAACTCCTGACAGACCTCCGGCGCGATCTCATGGCGACATGGAGAGAGCGACTGTCGCAACCCCGTGCAGGTCACAGTAAGTCCCCTTTTTGAGGAGTGGCTGGAGAGGCGCCACGGCGTCCTCACCTTCCGCCTGACGCAGGTCCTCACCGGACACGGATGTTTCGGGAGGTACCTGCACCGAATCGGGCGGGAGGAATCACCCGGGTGTCTCCACTGCGAGGATCGACCGGAGGACACGGTGGAGCACACGGTGGAAGTCGGCCCTGCGTGTGTCCTCGTAGCGGCCCTGGTTCAATCCATGGTCCGGTAAGAGACGGAATGGGAAGCCGTCACCTCCGCGCTGCGAAGCAGTCATGCTAGCGAAGGAGGTGGCGGAACGAGAGAGGGAGAGATCCTCTCTTCCCGGCCGCCGCGGGAGACGCAACGGGCGTCGGGGGCCACGTGGTGGCTACCGGCCACCGTAGATGCGGGCCTGTGGACGGCTGGCTATGGGCTAGCTAGCCGTCCGTCCGACGACACGACGACGACAGGCCGTGTCGACGGCGCGTTCGTGTTCCACGCGCGCCTCAAAGAGATGTCAGCATAAAGGGAGGAGCACGTAAAAGCCGAAGCCTGCCGGGGTTGCGGGCCTGTTCGAAAGAGATACCGCGGCCCCGGAACATAAAGGGCGAGGAAGGAACATGGATGTGTTTTAGTCAGTAAGAGTGACACTCCCTCCCGCTCCGCCCAGAGTGGGAGAAGTCATTTGATGATTTCCTACCAAAAAAAAAAAAGGATGACGACAATTTTAGTCTACTTTTGACACTTGGTGACTTAGAAACATTTCTTCTGGTTATATGTAGTTTGCAACACAACCTTTCTATACAAGTGTGATAGAAACTACCTCAAGGTGTGATTACCTCATTGGCCGTAAGCGTTACTGCTGTGAGGTTTTGGTAATTGGATCCTTTCCCAGATCAGACAGAAACGTGTAAACATTTGGTTTTACCATCAGAAATTCCTCAGTAGCCCTGAAATCTGAACTAGTGCCTGGGTGACTGGGTGGTGACCCAATATTACATGGGACTCGAAACATAACTGGTGCAATGACGGTGTAATATCATTGGTGTTCGAAAGAGATACCGCGGCCCCGGAACACAAAGGGCTAAGAAGGAACATGGATGGGTTTTAGTCAGTATAAGTCTGACACACTCTTTCGTTCCGCCCCGAGCAGGAGGGATTATTTGAAGACTTCCCATCTGAAAAAACAAGGATATAATATCAATACACATCCGCTGAACTTTTTGGGGAACACTAGGCGTGATGTTTGGACGGGATTGAGCTAGGGGTTAATGATTCAGTCAGTGAGTTTTATACGTTTTTTTTTTCGTTTTCAGAACCATATCTGGCTTCGACTTAGCGAATCTGACACCAAATTTGAAGCATCTGGACCTATCGCACAATTGTTTGGAAAAGATCACAGTTCTGCTAAACGATCGCAAACTGCCTTTAAAGACGATACGCTTGGAAGCAAACCCTCTGTGCCACGACTATATTGATCCCGATCACTACGTAAAAGTCATAAGGATGATGTTTTCTTCTATTGTGGAAATTGTGAGTATATGTCTCACGGCTGGGCTGTTGCCGTCCCATAGGACTATGAGAGAAATAGGAAAAGAGAGTGCACCTGTGTCTACGTATGCAAACTCAAACTCAAAGCATTTATTTCAACTAGACCATTACGGCACTTTTGAATGTCAAATTACAAATAAAATCAAAGCTACAGTCACAGTCACAAGGCATAATAACTTGAGAAAGTACTGTAGTTGTAGTACGCACTTGTGCACTTTTATTATTATAACCTCTTTATTACCTTAATGAATGACTTATAAAAACAAACACACTATCGTAAGATAACTGTTACAAATGTGCATGCATAGAATAACAAAATTAACTTGTGCAATATAATATAGGGTGTAAAACACCTCTTAACGAATACGAAAGGCACTTGTTCTAATCGTCATTCTGATCATTTTTTTGTTCTACCCTATACCTGGGAACCTTCTAGTTACGGAGATATTGGGGGTCAAAGTTGCAAGATTTTGACAAGCTTTTTTTTAAATACCACTTTTTTCGCATTATTTTTACTTTAAATATCTCTACGACCTCCGTACTATTCAATCCATCCATCCGCACAATGTTTTGAGTGTGTTACATTGAGTTATACCACAAAACATGATTTATAACCTCAAAAAAAAAGTTGTTTCCCAGCAATATTTTTTGCGTAAAGTTACTTAGTTTGATATACAGAATGCTTGGTTAACGGCTTTGTGATGAGGTGAAATACACCCTGTATACACGAAAACGGTCAGGAAGACTATTATTACTGCTGAGCAAAGTCCGTCGCCCACATTTCCTCATCATCTGTTTAGCCTTTTCCCAACTATTTTAGGGTCGGCTTCCAGTCTAGGCGGATACTGAATACACCAGTATTTTACATGGAGCAACTGCTTATCTGACTTCCACAACCCAGTTACTACTGGGTAATACGATACCACTTGGTAAGACTGGTTGTCTGATTTTTTGGGTTACTGACTACCTGTAACGACTGTCAAACATGGACAAATGACAGCCGGGACCAACAGCTTAACGTGCTTTCCGAGGCAGGTGACCGGCTAGCTCTGGCGCGCGGGGCGGGTGGGAGCCATACATCCGCCGTAGGTGCGTCGGAGTCGTCACCTCTGTCGCTGTCTGTGTCCCGCCGGGCCTCCTCCGGGTAACCGGAGGTCTCACCGCCAGGGGGGGGGCCGCCGAGGTGCTGTGTAGATATCAGCGCTGTGGCGCGCCTACAGTTACATCAGTGCAGTCACACACATGGGTGCATGTTGCACCTCTGTCGCTGTCTGTGTCCCGCCGGGCCTCCTCCGGGTAACCGGAGGTCTCACCGCCAGGGGGGGGGGCCGCCGAGGTGCTGTGTAGATATCAGCGCTGTGGCGCGCCTACAGTTACATCAGTGCAGTCACACACATGGGTGCATGTTGCACCTCTGTCGCTGTCTGTGTCCCGCCGGGCCTCCTCCGGGTAACCGGAGGTCTCACCGCCAGGGGGGGGGCCGCCGAGGTGCTGTGTAGATATCAGCGCTGTGGCGCGCCTACAGTTACATCAGTGCAGTCACACACATGGGTGCATGTTGCACCTCTGTCGCTGTCTGTGTCCCGCCGGGCCTCCTCCGGGTAACCGGAGGTCTCACCGCCAGGGGGGGGGCCGCCGAGGTGCTGTGTAGATATCAGCGCTGTGGCGCGCCTACAGTTACATCAGTGCAGTCACACACATGGGTGCATGTTGCACCTCTGTCGCTGTCTGTGTCCCGCCGGGCCTCCTCCGGGTAACCGGAGGTCTCACCGCCGGGGGGGGGGCCGCCGAGGTGCTGTGTAGATATCAGCGCTGTGGCGCGCCTACAGTTACATCAGTGCAGTCACACACATGGGTGCATGTTGCACCTCTGTCGCTGTCTGTGTCCCGCCGGGCCTCCTCCGGGTAACCGGAGGTCTCACCGCCAGGGGGGGGGCCGCCGAGGTGCTGTGTAGATATCAGCGCTGTGGCGCGCCTACAGTTACATCAGTGCAGTCACACACATGGGTGCATGTTGCACCTCTGTCGCTGTCTGTGTCCCGCCGGGCCTCCTCCGGGTAACCGGAGGTCTCACCGCCAGGGGGGGGGCCGCCGAGGTGCTGTGTAGATATCAGCGCTGTGGCGCGCCTACAGTTACATCAGTGCAGTCACACACATGGGTGCATGTTGCACCTCTGTCGCTGTCTGTGTCCCGCCGGGCCTCCTCCGGGTAACCGGAGGTCTCACCGCCAGGGGGGGGGGCACCGAGGTGCTGTGTAGATATCAGCGCTGTGGCGCGCCTACAGTTACATCAGTGCAGTCACACACATGGGTGCATGTTGCACCTCTGTCGCTGTCTGTGTCCCGCCGGGCCTCCTCCGGGTAACCGGAGGTCTCACCGCCAGGGGGGGGGGCCGCCGAGGTGCTGTGTAGATATCAGCGCTGTGGCGCGCCTACAGTTACATCAGTGCAGTCACACACATGGGTGCATGTTGCACCTCTGTCGCTGTCTGTGTCCCGCCGGGCCTCCTCCGGGTAACCGGAGGTCTCACCGCCAGGGGGGGGGCCGCCGAGGTGCTGTGTAGATATCAGCGCTGTGGCGCGCCTACAGTTACATCAGTGCAGTCACACACATGGGTGCATGTTGCACCTCTGTCGCTGTCTGTGTCCCGCCGGGCCTCCTCCGGGTAACCGGAGGTCTCACCGCCAGGGGGGGGGCACCGAGGTGCTGTGTAGATATCAGCGCTGTGGCGCGCCTACAGTTACATCAGTGCAGTCACACACATGGGTGCATGTTGCACCTCTGTCGCTGTCTGTGTCCCGCCGGGCCTCCTCCGGGTAACCGGAGGTCTCACCGCCAGGGGGGGGGCACCGAGGTGCTGTGTAGATATCAGCGCTGTGGCGCGCCTACAGTTACATCAGTGCAGTCACACACATGGGTGCATGTTGCACCTCTGTCGCTGTCTGTGTCCCGCCGGGCCTCCTCCGGGTAACCGGAGGTCTCACCGCCAGGGGGGGGGCACCGAGGTGCTGTGTAGATATCAGCGCTGTGGCGCGCCTACAGTTACATCAGTGCAGTCACACACATGGGTGCATGTTGCACCTCTGTCGCTGTCTGTGTCCCGCCGGGCCTCCTCCGGGTAACCGGAGGTCTCACCGCCAGGGGGGGGGCACCGAGGTGCTGTGTAGATATCAGCGCTGTGGCGCGCCTACAGTTACATCAGTGCAGTCACACACATGGGTGCATGTTGCACCTCTGTCGCTGTCTGTGTCCCGCCGGGCCTCCTCCGGGTAACCGGAGGTCTCACCGCCAGGGGGGGGGGCGCCGAGGTGCTGTGTAGATATCAGCGCTGTGGCGCGCCTACAGTTACATCAGTGCAGTCACACACATGGGTGCATGTTGCACCTCTGTCGCTGTCTGTGTCCCGCCGGGCCTCCTCCGGGTAACCGGAGGTCTCACCGCCAGGGGGGGGGCACCGAGGTGCTGTGTAGATATCAGCGCTGTGGCGCGCCTACAGTTACATCAGTGCAGTCACACACATGGGTGCATGTTGCACCTCTGTCGCTGTCTGTGTCCCGCCGGGCCTCCTCCGGGTAACCGGAGGTCTCACCGCCAGGGGGGGGGCACCGAGGTGCTGTGTAGATATCAGCGCTGTGGCGCGCCTACAGTTACATCAGTGCAGTCACACACATGGGTGCATGTTGCACCTCTGTCGCTGTCTGTGTCCCGCCGGGCCTCCTCCGGGTAACCGGAGGTCTCACCGCCAGGGGGGGGGCACCGAGGTGCTGTGTAGATATCAGCGCTGTGGCGCGCCTACAGTTACATCAGTGCAGTCACACACATGGGTGCATGTTGCACCTCTGTCGCTGTCTGTGTCCCGCCGGGCCTCCTCCGGGTAACCGGAGGTCTCACCGCCAGGGGGGGGGCCGCCGAGGTGCTGTGTAGATATCAGCGCTGTGGCGCGCCTACAGTTACATCAGTGCAGTCACACACATGGGTGCATGTTGCACCTCTGTCGCTGTCTGTGTCCCGCCGGGCCTCCTCCGGGTAACCGGAGGTCTCACCGCCAGGGGGGGGGCACCGAGGTGCTGTGTAGATATCAGCGCTGTGGCGCGCCTACAGTTACATCAGTGCAGTCACACACATGGGTGCATGTTGCACCTCTGTCGCTGTCTGTGTCCCGCCGGGCCTCCTCCGGGTAACCGGAGGTCTCACCGCCAGGGGGGGGGCACCGAGGTGCTGTGTAGATATCAGCGCTGTGGCGCGCCTACAGTTACATCAGTGCAGTCACACACATGGGTGCATGTTGCACCTCTGTCGCTGTCTGTGTCCCGCCGGGCCTCCTCCGGGTAACCGGAGGTCTCACCGCCAGGGGGGGGGCACCGAGGTGCTGTGTAGATATCAGCGCTGTGGCGCGCCTACAGTTACATCAGTGCAGTCACACACATGGGTGCATGTTGCACCTCTGTCGCTGTCTGTGTCCCGCCGGGCCTCCTCCGGGTAACCGGAGGTCTCACCGCCAGGGGGGGGGCCGCCGAGGTGCTGTGTAGATATCAGCGCTGTGGCGCGCCTACAGTTACATCAGTGCAGTCACACACATGGGTGCATGTTGCACCTCTGTCGCTGTCTGTGTCCCGCCGGGCCTCCTCCGGGTAACCGGAGGTCTCACCGCCAGGGGGGGGGCACCGAGGTGCTGTGTAGATATCAGCGCTGTGGCGCGCCTACAGTTACATCAGTGCAGTCACACACATGGGTGCATGTTGCACCTCTGTCGCTGTCTGTGTCCCGCCGGGCCTCCTCCGGGTAACCGGAGGTCTCACCGCCCGGGGGGGGGGGCCGCCGAGGTGCTGTGTAGATATCAGCGCTGTGGCGCGCCTACAGTTACATCAGTGCAGTCACACACATGGGTGCATGTTGCACCTCTGTCGCTGTCTGTGTCCCGCCGGGCCTCCTCCGGGTAACCGGAGGTCTCACCGCCAGGGGGGGGGCCGCCGAGGTGCTGTGTAGATATCAGCGCTGTGGCGCGCCTACAGTTACATCAGTGCAGTCACACACATGGGTGCATGTTGCACCTCTGTCGCTGTCTGTGTCCCGCCGGGCCTCCTCCGGGTAACCGGAGGTCTCACCGCCAGGGGGGGGGCACCGAGGTGCTGTGTAGATATCAGCGCTGTGGCGCGCCTACAGTTACATCAGTGCAGTCACACACATGGGTGCATGTTGCACCTCTGTCGCTGTCTGTGTCCCGCCGGGCCTCCTCCGGGTAACCGGAGGTCTCACCGCCAGGGGGGGGGCCGCCGAGGTGCTGTGAAGAAAACAGCACTATAACAGCGCTGTAGCGCGCCTACGGAATAGTAGTTTATGCGACTGTGCATAATGAACTTGCCTTCGGCTCGTTTCTTAAACCCACACTTGTGTTGTAATGCCTAATTATGTATAGTTGCATACACTTCTTTATCTACCCAAATATCATAAGGGCTCTATGATGGGTTCAGGAACCATGACCTGCATTGTTACTTGGCCCTTGATTTTTGTGGTAACAGGTTATTAGTTGCATTCGTCGCTACATTTACGATATCTGGCGGAGTATTCATGGCAATTTCTGAGTCACTATCACTAATTTTCGACAGAAATAAAGAACTTATCAGAAAATTTGTCTACTCGTAACTGGAAATAAAAAGCGAACGAACAAATGCCAGTTTGAAATGGCGGCGTTTCGGATATCGGTCATTTTTTTTAAATCATAGGCAAACGAACAAAGTTACTATTCTTGTGTCACTCAAGATCAAAATGTCGTGCGATTTACAATTAAAATCATACTGAATTGGGGTTTGTATCCATATCTCATTGAATGTAGATAGGTACTAGAATAGCACACTCACTTGAATTTGACACCTGTTCCAAATTTAAACTAATAACCTACTGTTTTCAGTAGGTTATGAGTTCATTACAGTTCCGTTTATTTCTGCTGGTTGGTAATGCTGGTCATTGCCTATGGTTTTTGAACGCATTAGAGAGGGTTTATGATATTTGAGTAGATAAACTCATTAGCAATCTAACACAGGCTTGTGAAATACACACATCAAAAGTGTCTAGGGATCAACATATATTTTTGCAATAACTTTTCTCCTGATTGATATTAATTAAAATTTTCTTTAAGGATTCATCAAATAAAGTGTTTTCGTTTGTCACAGTAACGATAAACCAAGTCACCTTTGCATTAATAAAGAAATTTGCCATTTTCCTAATAAAGGGATTTTTGACATTTGAACCACTAACACAAAAGTTCGAAAAAAAGACTGAAATAACAGTTTTCTTTAAAGTTTTATTGGGTAACTTAAACAATTAATAATCCGTGTTTCTACCGCGAACACTAACAACACAAGAACATCGGTTTGGCATACTCAAAATGAGTTCATCCAAATCACGCTGTGGAATGGCCGCCCATGTTCGTTGCAACAACAAAAAAGGTCTTCTTGCGACTGGATACCCTCCATATTCGGCAGAGCTCTTCTCTGTAGCATATCCCATGCATGCTCAATCGGATTCAAGTCTGGCGACTGAGCAGGCCAGGACAGGACATTGATGTTAGCTGCGGCGAGAGTCTGTCTTACAACTCTTGCGGTGTGCGGTCGTGCATTATCATGCATTAACTGAAATAAGGGACCGATTTGCACTTGTAGAGGAACGATGACGTCTGATACAATCGTCTCAGCATAAATTTGAGCGTTGAGGTTGCCTCTGATCCAAATCAACTCAGTTCTTCCGCCGATCCAAATACCCGCCCATACCATGATGGTTCCACCACTATAAGGATGGACTTCCTGGCAGGATTTTAATCGCTGTTGGCGTCCAGGGGTTCTCCAGTGTCGTATACGTCTTGTATCCGGTCTCATACCAAAACGAGACTCATCAGAAAAGCACACGAAACGCCATTGTTCTTCTGCCCAATTTCTGTGTTCAAGAGCCCATTGATATCGAATCCTACGATTGTGCATTACTATAGGTGGTACCCGTAGCGGTCTTCGGGAATGAAGGTTCACTTCATGCAAGCGGTTTCTGACTGTTTGGTCGCTAATTAAGTTCCCTGAAGAGTGATGAAGCCTCACGGCTAACATCATGGCGGTTATTGTTGGAGCTCTTCGAGTTAAGATTTGAATGTATCGGTCTTGTCTCCGTGTGGTGCAGCGATACCGTCCTCCATGGCGCTCAGCCACGGTACCAGTGCTTCGGTAACGTGTCCAAAGTCGACTGATAACACTCTGACTTGTATTCAGAGCTAAAGCCACAGTACGTTGCCGGGAACCAGCTTCTATCATTCCCACGGCTCTGAGCATTTCTTCCCTGCTTAAATGACGTCGCCGCTCCATAATAACGTTGGTTTTAATCAGTAGTAGGGAAACAGTAGCACTAATAATGTCTTCAATGCGTTGTATGTTTTTATAGGGAAAATATTGACAGCTGATTTTCATCTTTTACTCGAATTTGATTCACAGTTCCTGATTCAAATTATGAAATGCACCAAAAAGGATCCATATAAATTTATAAAATCATAAATTTATTACAAAGCCACATCTCAATCTCAAGAAATCCGCATAAAAATGCTTGATCCCTTGACACTTTTGATGTGTGTATAACATTTCACACGCCAACAGGCTCTGGTCATAAATATGACAACATAATGACGGGCCTGTAGTCACAGGCCGAGGTATAGCCTCCGCGGCCAGGGGGCGGAGCCCCGTGACCGCCTGCCGCGCCCCCTAACAGGGGCGCCGAGCAATTTACTGTGCACGGACCAACCTAGGCAAGCACGGCTTAACCTAACGTTCGATTCGAGTGGCTGTTATTATTTAGCCACGAGCTCCTCTTCCCATATTTCCTATCTGACTAATATTTGTTTGCAGGACGGCGTACCAATCCACCGAAAGGGTGAACTACCCAATCACAAACAGAATTACTGCCCGGAAGAAGCACAAGAAGTATCGGAGAAGTTTCTAGAAATATTCTTCCCGTTGCTGGACTCTGGGCCGGATCATAGGTCTTTGATAGAAGGGATGTATGATGAAGATGCCAGTTTGACAGTCACATACTTCTACAAATTACGTGAGTATCCTTAGGGCTATCAGAATTTTTCTTATATTTGAGTGCAACATTTTGAGCACTCCTATCAAAATTCTCAGTTTTGATGTGTGTTTTTATGGTTCCGTTGCCAAATTGCAAAAAACGGAACCCTTATAGATTCGTCATGTCTGTCTGTATGTCTGTCTGTCTGTCCGTCCGTATGTCACAGCTACTTTTTTCCGAAACTATGAGAACTAGGCTGTTGAATAGTATATTTTAGAACGAGGGACTAAACGAAGCCATTATATACCCGAGGTGGTTTGACTCCCGAGCTTGCGAGGGAGGCAATGAAAGCGAGGGTATATTATATTGGCGTTTAGTCTCGAGGTGCAAACTGTACTTTTCACTTCGAGTGCGAGAAAAATAGTCATTTAAACCTGAACAAATTTTCACTCGACAAAAATTCTGAACTGAGCGGTCAGTTTTTTCTTCTATCAGGTCAGTCACAGATTAACCATTGAAATCACAACACAAACTCTCAACATTTGCAATGAAGATGATTCACACTCCACAGACAATTAGTACCTACATTACTGCAGCGCGAAGCATACTGGGTGTCAAACTTACGGACCGTGTCAGAAACTCTATACTTCGCTCCAAAACCCAAATAGCTGATGTTGGCATTACGGCTGCCAGGCTAAAGTGGAACTGGGCTGGTCACATCTGCCGCATGTCGGAGGAGCAATGGGCTAAAATTACCACTCAGTGGTTACCAAATAGCAGGAAACGACAACGCGGCAGGCCCAAAAGGAGATGGCGGGATGAGCTAGACTCTTTCGCAAAGGATTGGCCTACAATCGCACAAGATCGCGAAATGTGGAAGGAGGGAAGGGAGGCCTTTGCCCTGCAGTGGGACAATGTAGGCTTATAATAATAATAATAATAATGTGAACCTATTCCAACAATGGAACCAATTTTAATAACGCCACTGGATATAGCCAGAGCAGTTCGTCCGTTACCGAATTGGAAATCACCGGGACCGGACGGACTGCATAACTTCTGGCTCAAGTGGTTTAGTAGTTCACACACTTGCCTGGCATCCCAATTCCAGTCATCCTTAGAGTCTGGGTCCTTACCACAGTTTTTAACAACAGGTATAACCCACCTGCTCCATAAGTCAGGTAGTCCCGCGGAACCCAAGAACTACAGACCGATCACGTGTTTGTCGACGGTCTATAAACTTCTTACATCCATTTTGAGAACGAAAATTAATACTCACGTTGACAGTAACTCAATTATGTCTGCCTCTCAAAATGGATGTAGGAATGGGTCCCGTGGTACTAAGGAGCTACTCCTCATCGACATGGCCATTAGCCAACAGGTCCGTCGAGCCCGCAAGGATCTGTCAACATGCTGGATAGATTATAAGAAGGCCTACGACTCGGTGCCACATTCATGGCTCAAGAGGGTGCTGGAGTTGTACAAGATAGATGCAACTCTACGCACCTTCCTTGAGTCATGTATGGGGCAATGGAGGACGGTCCTTCGATATCCAGGATGTCGACAGATCCAGGGAAACGATGAACCTGTTTGGATTAAACGGGGAATATTCCAGGGCGACAGTCTGAGTCCCCTTTGGTTCTGTTTAGCCCTGAATCCTGTAAGCACATTGCTGGAGAATTCAGGGCTAGGCTACCGGTTGAGGAAAGATGGTCAGGTTATATCTCACCTGCTTTACATGGATGATCTGAAACTCTTTGCCCCCAACAAATTGCAACTGATGGAGCTACTGAAAGTAACCGAAACTTTTAGTAGCGCCATCGGGATGGAATTTGGTGTGGACAAATGTGCAGTCATGTATGTAAAGCGAGGGAAGATTATGGGATCCGAGGGACTTCAACTCTCGGATTCCGTACACCTAAGATCCCTTTCCTCATCCGAGAGCTATAAATATTTGGGTATGTCGGAAGCGTTAGGCATTAACGTAACTGACATGAAACAATCGTTGAAGGAGCGCTTCTTCGGTCGCCTAAAGAAGGTATTAAATAGCCTTCTTTCAGGTGGGAACAAGGTGCGTGCCTTCAACGATTGGGTCATGCCGGTTTTAATGTACTCTTTCGGCATACTCAAATGGACACAGACCGAACTCGACGCCTTGGATAGAAGAGTTCGTACACTGCTGACCGAAAACCGGATGCATCACCCACGATCGTCAGTGATGAGACTGTACATCCCGCGGAAGTGCGGGGGTCGAGGCTTTTTAAATGCGAAGACCCTCCATAACCGCGAGGTGTGCAGCCTCAGAGAATATTTTCTAAAAGCCGACGTGGGTATGCACCGAGATGTGGTCGCAGTGGACAAGGGACTCACCCCGTTGTGCATGGCTAAAGAGAACTGGCGCAAACCTGTGGTAGTTACTACCGATGACCGCAAGAAAGAATGGCAGGGCAAGGAGCTTCACGGGCGCTTCTACCGGGCTCTTCATGGGCCCGATGTAGATTTTCTAGCGTCCGTGTCCTGGCTACGTTTTGGCGACCTCTTCGGGGAAACTGAAGGTTTTGTCTGTGCGATTATGGACGAAGTTATGTTAACGAACAACTACCGGAAATATATTATGAAGGACGGGACGGTTGACGTGTGTCGGGCATGCCACTGTCCGGGTGAGTCCATCAGACATATTATTTCTGGTTGTTCTCGTCTGGCTAACGGCGAGTACTTGCACAGGCACAACCAAGTAGCCAGAATTATTCACCAGCAACTTGCCTTGAAATTTAAGCTTGTGGAATCTGAGGTACCGTACTACAAGTATGTGCCCGACCCAGTTCTTGTGAAAGACCATGTCACGCTGTACTGGGATCAGTCTATCATTACTGACAGGACTATTGTTGCCAATAAGCCTGACATAGTGGTGATAGACCGATCAGCGCGCCGCGTATTGATAATCGATGTTACTATCCCTCATGACGAGAACCTCGTGAAAGCTGAGAAAGAGAAACAAATGAAGTATCTCGACTTGGCACACGAGGTTCGCGACATGTGGAATATGAACTCGGTTATCATTGTGCCGATTGTCGTGACGGCCAATGGCCTGATAGCCAAGAGCCTCGACGAACATCTGTCGAAGCTCTCTTTAGGCGGTTGGATCAAGGGCCTGATTCAGAAGGCAGTACTCCTCGATACGGCTCGCATTGTGAGGAGGTTCCTGTCTCTGCAACCCTAACCACCGGTGACTTGGACCCTGCTCCCGACACCGGCGGATCCCTATTTTTTATATTTTTAAATGTTTTTATATGTTTTTTTAAGAATATTTAAAAATGTATCAAGTAAAATATACAACGAATAAAGGAGATAATAATAATAATTACTGCAGCGGCTAGCAACAGAGGCATTGCTTTTCAAAATCAAAGATGCACACAAACAACCATAAATTTTTCTCGCGTTGAAGAGTTCATTTGTTTTTTTTTTCAATAAACCGCTTTGCATGCCAATTCTAAATTTAAATAAAACCTTTGACAAGTTAGTCTTTTGTGACCATGTTTCAGAGTAAAAGATCGTTCCATTTTTAAATTACTTTTTACTCCCTAGGGATTAAACGGTCACTTTAATCCCGCTTCGTAGGGCTATAACGGCGTACTTTTAGAGCATGAGAAGTGAAAAATTAGTAAGTAGATGTATTCTGTGAACCGCATTAAGATTTTCACACAAGAATAGGAAACAAACAACAAATTTTGAGGGTCCCCATACTTAGAACTGAAACTCAAAATTTTTTGTTTCATTAAACCCATACGTGTGTGGTATTTATAGATAGGACTTCAAAAATGATATTGAGGTTTCTAAAATTTATTTTTCTCAACTGAATAGTTTGAGCAAGAGACCCTGCCAAAGTGGAAAAATGTGTGTCCCCCTGTAACTTCTAAAATACGAGAATGATAAAATTAAAAAAAATATATTATGATGTATATTACCATATTAACTCCCACCGAATATTGGTTTCGAACGAGATCTAATGAGTAGTTTTTTTTTAATATGTCGTCGTCTTTTTATTTAAGTATGGCAACGAAATTAAAAAAAAATGTGCTCGAGAAAGTTTGATTATGACTTTTGTATATAATTTATTTATTCAAACTTCACGTACAAGAGTGATACACAGGCGGACTTGATGCCACAAGGCATTCTCTACCAGTCAACCCTTGGGTCAAATACTAAAAAAGAAACGAATTTTCGTTGTATTAGTGTGTTACACTCTTGAAACACCCAAATACAAGACAAAATGTAATAGCCCTCTTAATCATTATTTAAAGGAGCTCACCTAGCCTTCATACATTTTTGGGCTACTTCCAAAAGTGCCAACCTAAGTAAACTTATTATTAAGGTTTTGAAATAATTAACAGATTTCTTGAAATAACTATTTTAATAACTTGCACATGTACAGACCGGAAAACGCATACAGATAATAAAGAAAATAGGACACTAGCGACCACAAGTGTCAAAATAAATTAACTCAACAGGCACTGACAAACTTGTATACAGCCAAGTATATAAATAAAATGTATCTTTAATACTGCCACTAAATTTTATATTTATGATGAGTTAAAAGAGAACGAAAAAACGCAATAACTACTATTTTAATCAATTGACCTTTTTAACACCCGACGCAAAAACGACGGGGTGTTATAAGTTTCATGTGTTTGTGTGTGTGTGTGTCTGTGGCATCGTAGCGCCTGAACGGGTGAGCCGATTTAATTTTGTTTATTTTTGTTTGAAAGTTGAATTAGTCAGGAGTGTTCTTACCTATGTTTAATAAAAATCAGTACAAGATGGCCGCCGCCACGAAATGGCGGATTACATATTTATTCAACAACTCCCTCAATATGGGTATCAAATCAAAGAGATTGACTAGTAGAATACTATACACTATGATATATTAAAAATCCAATATGGCCGCCACCACAAAATGCCGAATTAACGAATGATTTTCTATTTAACTTTTAGTACATTGTGTCGGGGTTTTTTTAAATATTTAATTTAATTTTACTTGTTTGTTACAGGCTACGGTCCATTATACAGAAACTTCAGAAACCTGTTCTTATACGCGCGGTTCCTAGATGAAGGAGAGACCGATTCCGTTGTGGGAGCAATGGCTATCACCAAGCTCATAAATAGATGGCCGCACACTGAACATGATCCGTTTACCTTTACTGTGGATGCGTTGTATCATTCTGTGAGTAAACTGGAGATTTTAACCATTATTTTAGCTTCAAACACTATAAAGGGTGTAAAACACCTCTTAACGAAGCCGCAAGGCACTTGTTCTCCCCGTCATTGCGATCATTTTTTTGTTGCACACCATACCTGGGAACCTTCTAGTTACGGAGATATGGGGGGTCAAAGTTACAACTTTTTGACAAGTTTTTTTTTAAATACAAGTTTTTACAGTACGATTTTTCTTTTACTATATATTACTTCAACCACCTCTATGACCCCCGTACTATTCAATCCATCCCTCAGCACAATGTTTTAAGTGCGTTTCATTGAGTTCTACCACAAAACATGATTTTTCACCCAAAAAAAAATAAGTCGTTTCCCAGCAATAATTTTTGCGTAAAGTTACTTAGTTTGATGTACAGAATGCTTGGTTGAAGGCTTCGTGATGAGTTCGTTTACACCCTGTATTAGGCTTTCACGGTTTCAGACTAAACTTATATTGTCACTTACGGGATGTCTCAACCTGCGATCATAGTAATTTAAGCCCGAATTTTCGACTGGATTGCACCAGCCGTGGTTGCGGGGAGACTGATTATTCATAAATGTTAATTAGGGCCGTTTCACACTAGGAACCAGCCTACAGTAGGAAACGCCTTCTCTTTGCTACGTACTTTGAAACGTCTGGCTTAAATTAAAGGTAAAGTTCGCGATAAATACCCGTTTCCAATTTTTATCACGACAACCCAATGTATTGATTCAAAAACTTCAAATATAACAATGTTTCATTTGTAACCTCCGAAGGCAGGTGTACAGTTATTTTTAGCCCCAAGTTATTGGAGCGGGGTTATTGTCATCAACGTCAAAATCAAATCAAGGCTCCGTACTGACTGGGGTTGCGGGCCTGTTCGAAAGAGATACCGCGGCCCCGGAACATAAAGGGCGGGGAAGGAACATGGATGGGTTTTAGTCAGTAAGAGTTTGACACTCCCTCCCGCTCCGCCCAGAGTGGTAGAAGTCATTTGATGATTTCCCACCCTAAAAAAAAAAAAAAAGGCTCCGTACTGAGGAATTCCTGGTGAAATGTAGATTCTTAAATTATTTATGAAAAATATATTAGCTTCTTAGCGAATCGATGGCAAAAAGTTCAAATATTATTATTATTAGGCCGAAATCCTTCTTCGCTCACTGTATATGCTGTTGTCTGTGGTGAGCCCGCCGCATACATTCGCATATTTTATTAGCTCAAATGGGGGATCTATAGGCGAATGGGTCTTTTGATCGTAAGCACGACTAGTAAAGATGAGATATTGGGTTTGATTCCCAGGAGCAAAGAGTTATTCGAATTTTACATTTAGGAATTTATTTTTTAATTTTCCCTTGTCTGGATTTCTACACGGTGCTAGCAATAGGCTTGCCCCTATAACATGGGATCTAAACTAATCTGGTAAAATGTGTGTGTACAATAGTATAAGTAATGCCTCGACTTAAGGGGCCGGCGGAGCATACGTTTTTCATACAAACGTAATACCAAAACAATATGAAAATTATACATATTCTTAAGGTAGTGTGTTTATATTTCGATTGTATTATAGAATATCTATGTTCCCAAATATATATTTTGAAAGGACAATGATTTATAGACGAGATATGAGGAAATTAAAATTTCTATAGAAATTTTAAAATTTATTTTTCTCATAACTCTTGTTTAAATCAGTGTACATACAAAATATGTGTTTGTGTTTGATATTCTGTAATCCAATAAAAAAAACATTGTGTATTTATTTTGATTGGATATTTGGTAACATAGTAATCGAATATACAATCGAAATATAAACACAGTACCTTAAGAATATGTTTGATTAACAAATTATTTTGGTATTACGTTTGTATGAAATTCACATGCTCCGCAGGCCTCTTAACAAAACCTCTGCCTGTATTTTCGAGGAATACTCATAACAACTAACTAGTTTTATTGTTAAAAACAATATTTTTGTATCAGGAAAACACAACAATTCTTCGAATCGGCGGCGTATTAAAGTTAACAGCAGAAACGTTAGCTGATGATGAGTACCTTCTGTCCTTCACAAGGACCGTAGTACTTCATTCTGAAGACGGGGTGGAGTACAAGATTCGCAATGAGATGGTGTACTGGTCCGAACCTTCGGCTGAGGCTGCGAAGGCCGCCTTCAGGGTTAACACGGTAAGTTAACTATACCTATAAAGGGTGTAAAAAACCTTTAACGAAACCGAAAGGCACTTGTTCTACCCGTCATTGTTTTGTTCTACACCATAACTGGAATCCTGGAAACCTTTTAACTACGGAGGATATTGGGGGTCAAAATCCAACTTTTTAACAAGTTTTTTTGGAAGATTTTTACTTTTAACGACCCCCGTACATTCAATCCATCCATCAGCACAATGTTTTAAAGGCGTTTAATTGAGTTCTGCCACAAAACATGATTTTTTGCCCCAAAAGAAAGTAAAAAAAGAACCGAACCGTGGTAGTGTAAAACAGTGTTTCAAAAGAAAGTCGTTTCCCAGCAATCATTTTTGCTTCGTGAAGAGATTGCTTGCACCCAAAAATTATGATAACGACGGGGAGAACAAGTGTTTTTTGGCTTCTTTTTAAGGGGCCGGCGGAGCGTGCGTTTTCCATACAAACGTAATACCAAAATAATATGAAAATCAAACATATTCTAAAGTTAGTGTGTATGAATTTCGATTGTATTATAAAACATCTATGTTCCCAAATATATATTTTGAAAGGACAATGATATCAGACGAGATATGAGGAATTTAAAATTTCTATAGAACATTTATTTTTCTCATAACTCTTGTTTAAATCGATGTCCATTCATAATATATATTTGGGAACCTAGATATTATATAATCCCATCGAAATAAATACACATTTCCTTAAGAATATGGTCTGGTTTACGAATTATTTTGGTATTAAGTTTGTATGAACGACTCACGCTCCGCCGGCCCCTTAAGTCTTTTTACACCGTGATAAACCAAGCGCGTGCCCTGTACGTCAGATGACAAAAATATGTGACAAAATGGTAGGTCAAATTGAGACTTACATACTTAGATAGATAAATCATTTATTGTTGACTTGTCGTGGAGGGCACGCGCGTATACATATACTCTGGTGGTCAAAACGTTGTTACTCGGCGAAACTTCACATGATTTTAATAGGGCCTAGATCCGGCTATTTGGAAATAATAGTACTTTGAAGAAAAATAACGATTTTTGTTTATTTTTATTTAATTTGATTTTGTTTTTATTTATTCACTTCATGCCTTAAAATCGATAAATTTCCGCCTGTAACTGTGAAACTAAACAAGAACATACAACGTTATTTTTGAGTCGTTTTAATTACCTACTTTATTGGCGGATAATACTCATGAAAATTAACAACTTTTACTACGGGACCGACTATGAAATATCGAAAAAATATCAACTGCTTCATACATTACATTGGTCGCGTAACTCGATAAAATGTAGGCAGCGGATGATATTTCTTTCGAGATTTCATAGTCGGTCCCATAGTGTAAAAGTTACTCATTTTCAAGAGTACTATCCATCCTTAAAGTAATTAAAACGACAAAAAAATAACGGTGTATAATATTGACAGGTTGTCAGTAATTATTACGTTTAAAGAACATTATAAATAATTTCAGTGCCTCGTTAGTCTACATTATTTATAACATGAAACGGGTATTTATGACGTTTAGACCGGATTGCACCAGCCGTGGTCGCGTTGAGACTGAAGTATTGGAGGTACCGCGACAGCAAAGCGAAGGAGTTTATTGTTGGTCTAGTTGTCAAGCGCTACTGCTGACTGAGCATGAGAATCGTTTTTTTTTCGGATGTGAAATCATTAAATGACCCCTCCCACTCTGGGCGGAGCGGGAGGGGGTGTCAGACTTTTACTGACTAAAAACCACGTTCCTTCCTCGCCCTTTACGTTCCAACAGTCCCGCAGGAGCATGTGGTCCTGGATTCGATTTCCATCTGGATTTCTCAATAGCAGCTACGGAGTCATGTGATATTTAGTTTCAGGTCGAGTTCATGGGAATATCTTAGACAGTCGAATGCCTGACGTCATTACTAATGTCTATCCTTACCATTTTGGTTGTAGACAAGTCAGAGACTTATCATCAGCGTCATTTCAGTCCGGAATCACCTATTGTTATAAGCCTCCCCTTTCTTATACCATTTTTCTCTGTTCTGTGCGTCTTAGGTTTGTTTCTTGGGCCAAACTTGGTCTTCGTTGTGCGCATACTATTTTATAGACACATGAAGTAGGTATTTTCAACCGTCTTCTAAAAAGAGGAGGTTATCAATTCGACTGTATTTTTTTGTGTTTGTTACCTCAGAACTTTCGACGCGGTGAACCGATTTTGGTGATTCTTTTTATTTGGAAGCTGGTGCTTCCCGTGTGAATAAACTCTTTTGCAAAAAATCAATACAATTTCAAAAAACACAAAAAATGAAAAATATCTTTAGCTTAGAAGTCGGTGACAAAAAAACGGAAACTCTCAAACAAAAGTCACCGATTTATAACTATTATAACTTTTAGCAGTAAGACTCAGAGCTGGTGGTCAGTGGTCACACTTATATGACCCCCCACAGAGAAAAAAGTTAGATTGGCCTATTTTATAAACACAGATGTTGGACATGGAAATAAAGAAAACAAAGTTGAAAATAGCTCAACAACTGAATTCTCTCTGATTTTTTTCAAGCTAAGTGGTTTATATTTAAATTAGACTTCCAGGATACCAACGGGTACATCTGTGTACCAAATTTCATAAAAATCTGTTCAGCTATTAGGGCGTGAAAAGGTGACAAAGTTTGACATACATAGTTTGAGGGTCTCTTAGAGGGGAATCTTTATATTTACACCAATATTTACCTCACATCACTAAGGTAAGCTGGTTTGCAGTTTGCCAACATACACACTCACTTGTACAGTAACGGCGCAAGCAAAATTATCAAAACATTAATTTGTTTTGAATTTTTCTGCCATTAAATGCAGCGAGTACTGATTTGCATGTTGCGATGCGGGTTCGAATATAATAAAACAATTGCCGCTCGATATTGCTTTGGTGTCCGTTTCGATGGCGCGACAATGACGTTATAGTAGGTAGACTCCCAAAACCATGAATTTGTCAAAGCTATGGTTAAAAAGTTATTAGGGTTCGAACGTGGCCGCGCCATTGAAACGCTCTGAACCGCGCGGCCACAGAGATCTTTAAAACTAAGCATTGCAGAGACCTGAAATTTTGCTAAGTAACAGATTGAATTTGTAAAAGAAATGTAAAAATATAGAAAAAAATCCTGGGCTTATATTTTAGGAGCTATAATATACGACTAATACCTACGCCATGGCCGCGCCATCTAAACGGTGAAAACCCATTTTCGCCATATCTCGCTGAAAAAGCAACGCAGACGGCTGAAGTATTTTGTAAAACCCAGAATTGAATTTGTCAAAACTAATAAAAATAAAATAAAATGTCCTAGGTTCATATTTCAGGAGCTGTAAGACTAAAACGCCATGGCCGCGCCATCGAAACAGTGAAAAAATACGTACCTACCTAATCACCGATATCTCGCTGAAAAAGCAACGCAGAGGTCTGAAGTTTTTTGTAAAACCTAGATCTGAATTTGTCAAAATAGGTAAAAATGCACAAAAAATCTCTAAGTTAACATTTCAGGAGCTGTAGAACGGAATCTTAAATATGTCTTGAATATGTCGATAGGGTGACCATGGCTTATTGTTCACAGAAAACTTTTTACCTATTTTACTAGAAATTATATCTTAAGGATTCTAAATGAAATAAAAATGACACGTTAGTATACAAAATCATATTTATTTGTTTAAAAATCGTTGTTTGCTTGATGAAAATAGTTATGAGTAGACGTGCGAAAACCATAACAGATTGCATAGCGTTCGTATTGTTCGTAATGACTAACAAGTATAAAATAGCATAATTTGATGAATAAGACTAAGATTAATAATTTCTGACAGAAATATTTCTCCCGTAATTAAGTAATGCATTCTAACAATGAATATCAGGAGCATAGGAGCGAACGAAACACGCGGTTGCAGCGCGGGAGACAAAGGCTGACTGTCGAACCTATCAATGCCGCGGCAGTTTTGTATACTAACGTTTCATTTTTATTTCATTTAGAATCCTTAAGATATAATTTCTAGTAAAATAGGTGAAAAGTTTTCTCTGAACAATAAGCCATAGTTTAAGATTCCGTTCTAGAGCTCCTGAAATTTTAGCCTAGGGATTCTTTGTGCATTTTTACTAGTTTTGACAAATTCAAATCCACGTTTTACAATAAACTTCAGACCTCTGCGTTGCTTTTTCAGCGAGATATTGGTGATTAGGTACGTATTTTTTCACCGTTTCAATGGCGCGGCCATGGCGTTTTAGTCTTACAGCTCCTAAAATATGAACCTAGGATCTAGTTTCGACAAATTCAAATCTGGGTTTTACAAAATACTTTAAACGTCTGCGTTACTTTTTCAGCGAGATATCGGCGAAAATGTGTTTTCACCGTTTCAATGGCGCGGCCATGGCGTTATTAGTCTTATAGCTCCTGAAATGTAAATCTAGGACTTTTGTTTTATTATTAATAGTTTTGACAAATTCAAATCTGGGTTTTACAAAAAACTTCAGATGTCTGCGTTGTTTTTTCAACGAGATATCGGCAAAAATGTGTTTTCACCGTTTCAATGGCGCGGCCATGGCGTATTAGTCATACAGCTCCTAAAATATAAGCCCAGGATTTTTTTCTACTTATATTTTTACAAATTAAATCTGTTATTAGCAAAATTTCAGGTCTCGGCAATGCTTAATTTTAAAGATCTCCGTGGCCGCGCGGTTCGGAGCGTTTCGATGGCGCGGCCACATTCAAACTCTTATAACTTTTTAACCATAGCTTTGACAAATTTATGGTTTTGGGAGTCTTACTTTTACAAAATCATGGCATAATTAAAAAAAAAATCGTCATGGCCGCGCCGTCGAAACGGACACTTGCTTTGGCTATTTTCATGTGAGACGTAAAACAAATGAGAAAATGAATAATACATTGTTGGATTTGGTCTGTGTACTTTGCTATGGTAGATGAAGTTGAGATAAAAAAAAACAAGCAAGATAGGTATAAGTAGGAACTTAATTAACAACCATTTCCTGTTCATACCTACTATGTATTATTTTTTAATGCACTGAAGTGTGGCTGTCATGTCAGCTATGCATCATTACGTGCAATGTCACTTGACCTTTACTATTATTAATGGCTATGGAGGATAATAAAACACAAGTACTTATAGGAAAAAATAATTATCTTTATTCATATCCTTGAATTTAAAATGTGCTGTTTACAAAGAGCTTAATGAGATATCTACCTGTATCACTCTGATTATTCACAGAAAACTGTATTCCACATTGATTGTTAGCTTACTTGCCAGTCCATTAATATTACATCTCTTATTAATGAAACAGACATAAATATAGACATAACAATTTGCTTAAAAGGAACATCTTGGCACTATTGGTATGAAATACACTTAACATAAGGGCCGTGGTAATCTAATGAAAATGTTAAGTCTTTAAACAACTAAATGATTCTCATACTGTGTCCATAGATTCTTCGTTTAGAGGCTCAGTTTCCATTTCCATATCTCTGTCGTCGGCTCCCGACGCGTACTTCAATCTGAGCTTCTCGTAATGTAACTGCTCTTTTGACGACACAGATGGCTTGCATTTTGCGAGCGCCGTTCTAAAGTCTTCGAAATTGACAAAAATGTCACCCTCAAGGGTGCCATTTGCGATGTGATTTGTCAGAGCATTTGTTGCGGCCGCTCGCACCAAGCCAGCCAGATCGGCACCCGTATATCCGTCCGAAAGTCCAGCAATAACTTGTAAATCTACGTCAGGTCCCAGATGAGGCTTGGTGCCACCTTTGGTAAGCTTTTGCAGTATATCGAACCGATCCTCTGTCGCCGGCATTCCTACATACATAACGCGGTCCAAACGGCCCGGTCTCAATACCGCAGGGTCAATGATGTCTGGTCTATTCGAAGCTGCCAACACGAAGACTCCTTCACGTGTTTCTATACCGTCCATTTCAGTGAGCAACTGATTTACAACTCGGGCGGCACCATTGTGATCTTGAGATGTACGCCGCGGACATAGGGCATCAAATTCGTCGAAGAATATAACACAAGGAGCCGAGTTTCGCGCACGTCTAAAACAAGTACGGACAGCCCTTTCGCTCTCACCGACATACATGTTCAACAACTCGGGACCCTTCACTGAAATAAAGTTCACTCCTGCCTCATTTGCAACAGCCTTTGCAAGTAAAGTTTTACCACAACCAGGAGGCCCACAAAGTAATACTCCACTCGGAGCTGATAAACCCAGCTTTGCAAGTTGATCTGGATACTTCACTGGGGCTAAGACAGCCAACTGCAACTCTTTACGAACTTGGTTCAAAGATCCAACATCATCCCATGTTACATCAGGGACGGTAACAATACCTTCTCTTACAGCACAAGGCTTAGTAGTTTTAAGAGCTTTAACAAAGTCTTCATGTCTGATGGCAAGCCCTTTCAGCTCTTCCCGAGAATAAGGTGTGTCCTCAAGAAGTTTTAATACCTCATCAACAGGATCTACTGGTTTCTGGATCGGTTCAATTATGTGATTTTCTTCTGTAGTTACAATTGTTTCACTTATTTCTTCTATTGGTTCTTCAGGGATAACTGGTGGGATGTCAGCCTCTGGGACACTTTCAGGAGCATCACCGGCACTTGGTGTAGCTTCTTCAGTTTCTTTTTCCCCATTTTGGGTAACTGTTATTTCATCATTAGGTGGAATTATTTCAGCAGGTTTGGCTTCTTGTTTATCTTTGGATGCTTGTATTTCTGTAAAAATTCTCTTAACAGCATATGTGCTAGCCTTATTAACAAGTGCTTGTAAATCGGCTCCAACAAACCCTGGAGTTATTTGAGCTAAGACATTCATGTTCACATCTTCACCTAAAGTAATATTTTTACAAAGAATAGAGATTATTTCTTTCCTAGCATGTAGGGAAGGTATACCTAATGCGATTTCCTGTTCCAGGCGTCCGGCCCTTCTTAGGGCAGGATCTAAGGCATCTGGATTGTTTGTGGCAGCAAGTAGCAGAACGGAAGCATTATTATCAGTCAGTGAATCTAGGGATGCCAGTAGCTGGGCAACCATTCTCTTTTCCATGTCTTTTTGGGCATGAACTCTGTTTCCACAAACCGCATCAATCTCATCAATAAACAACACACTAGGAGCAACTGTCACTGCCCTCTCAAAGAGCTCCCTAATTCTTTCTTCAGATTCTCCAGACATTCCACCAACTAATTCCGTGCCTGTAATGGCAATCATAGGCAGTTGAAGTTTTCCAGCAATAGCATGTGCCAGCAATGTTTTTCCTGTCCCTGGTGGACCATGTAACAATGCCCCCCTAGGAGCTTTTATACCTAGCTGACTGTATACCTCTGGATGCTTCATATGTAATATTAAATCACAGATCTGTGTGATGATTTCAGATATACCACCAATGTCATCAAAACTAACCTTAACACTTTTGACATTGCCAATATCAACCCTTTTCTTTGATGGTGCAATTTTGCTTGAATCAGCTTTCCTCTTTTTCTCGTTTGTGTGTTGATTCTGTTGCGACTTGGCGGGCGTACTCTCGGTCGCCGTACTATTTGCGTTTCTGATTGGTATGTGGGGGGTTATGGTAATTTGGTCATTGATTTTCGGGAGTTTCTGCGTCGCATTGCCGTCGTCATCACTGCTCAATATGTCTATAGGCTCTCCCGACTTGTCTGTATTGCGCCTGTTTGTTGCCGGCCGCTTTCTATCCTGCATCTTGTACATGGCGAGCAGGCGGTCGTTCAATGCACTACTATTCTCGTCTAATAGCTCTAAATCAGACTCTTCTTCCGATCCGTCTGATGTAGAAGCTCCGTCAAGTCCGTAGCTCTGTAATACGACTTTATAGGCACTCTCCACCATCTGACAGAAGGCGTTGTCGCTCCTGTTGTTGTACTCGCGGTAGCGCTCTTTCAATGAACGCGCCATTTGGCTAACATCGACGAATGTCTTGTCCACATTCTCGGCAAGGTAATTCTTCACACGCGACACAATAACTGGGTCGTTTATAGTCTTTTGTCTTGTTTGGTGTTTCTTCATTTTGTATGGAAATAGGTATTAAAATAATTTTCGTTTGTAAAGTAATTTTTTTACTACTTCTTCGTACAACGCAATGTTTGACAGCGGCGTCGTTGAATGAATCGATGGAATTATTGCCATAGTTAAAAATGATTTTGTTTCTCCACATGGTTATAAGGCTGCCTATTCACGCAACATTTAGAACGACATCGGTTTTTCTAAAAAAACATTACTCATTTCTTTTTATTTCTTTATAGATTTCACAGAAGAATTTTAATCTGAAAATAGAAGCAACGACGGATGAGGATCTACGGGACAAGTTTCTTAAAATTTTCATGAAACTTACAACAATGGATAAAAAAATCTGTGAAAGGTATAAAATATTATAGAGCTGTTCCATTTTCTTTTTTAATTTTACATTAAAATGCATGCTGTAACTTAAAATACGTAGGTACCTAAATAATCAATTCTCTACATTATGACATCTAGGAATTAAAAAATATATTTATTTTTGTTTCAGGTGCTTGGAAATTAATAATTGGAACTTCAAACTTGCTCTGGAGCATTTTACTAAGTTATTGAAGCTAAACAACTTAAGTTCATTAACTCACGAGATCCCAGTAGCCCAAACTAGTAGCTAAGAACTATTAAATTTATTTGTGTGCTACCAGCTGGGTGAAGCGTGTTTTAAGTAATAGTGGTTTGATTAAATAATTATAATGGATTAAATTCTGACTTTTATTCTGAAACTGTCTCTTCAACGCAACCATTACAGGGAATTTGAGTATAAAAATCACTTGTGTTATAAGTTTTCACCTTTCCAAGACAGCGATAGTAACGCCACTTATCTCTTCATGACTTTTTAAACCTACCCAGTAGGTACCCATACATATCAAATTATCAATGGAGCAAATAGTCAAGCACAAGTACCACAACTACAATAATCAGCAACGTGAAACTAAAAATATAGAGCCTATTCTTGGATACATTATTTTACCCCTGTATGTAACACTTGAGGGTTATCGTAACTTAGCTTATTGGCTAAAATGCAAAAAGTTTTAAACATTGTTTTGTAATTTAGGATGAAATTAGAAGTAGCATGACAAATTACAGTTATACCTTGATGTTGCAAGTGTACCTAAATACAAGGTGGAAGGAACATTAGGTAGGTAAACCCAACATCATAACGATTACCACGTTTTCAGTACCTACATCATTCAGCCCCCGTATTCACAACGCTTCGATTCTTTAAGTCGTATGTCTATCTCGGTCGTTTACATAATGCAAGAAGAACGAGTTGTCGAATCGGAAACGAGTCGAACGTTTCTGAATACGGGGGCTGAACACAATGTTTTTTTTTTAAATCAGCAGTTCAAACATTTTGACCGTGTAGGTATTGCGACGTTCAGAATGATGCACTGCATATGTGGGAACCGTTTCATATCGCGGTATCCCTTCCACCCTGTATACAAACGTTTTACAGCCTGCTGATACTGTTACTGAAATATAGATCTCCAATATTACAGAAAAAACTGATTTGAAAACATGTCAGTTTTATCGTGAGCTTTTCTTTTTTTTTTTGTCTGGCGTAGGTACAGCTTGACGTAGTAAGAGTTCTGAAATACTTGTATTCAGCTGCATCTGGCTAGACTGGGAGCCTACCCCAACATAGTTGAGAAATAAGTAGGCCAATGAGGGGCACAGACTTCTGAGTCGACATGTCCAGCGACAGTGCTGCGGCACATTTCTCCCCTAGTGAATACGAGGCCTTACAAGGGAATAATACGGGTTGCAGACCAAGAGCTAAGCTAAGTTAGTTTAGCTTAGCTCGAATAGCTGACGCAGTTTTCCATACTTGTGTGCAGACCGCAAACTATGCGAACTAAGCTATGTGAGCTAACTAAAATATGCGAAGCTAAGTTAGTTGTGTATGCCGATGCGCAGCTACACGAGCTAAGCTAAGCCCCTCCCGCTACCCTGCACACCCTTTGCACATCCTTCGCCAGTGTTCTTTGTTGTACGCACGGTCGTTTAGTAGCGATTATTAGCTTAGGCTTAGCTGTTGGTGTGCACGCTATTTAGTTCTAGCTTAGCTTAGCCTATCTTGCTTGGCATAGCTTGGTTTAGCCATGGCATAGCTTAGTTTTCGGTCTGCAACCGGCTCAAATGGGCAAGAAAGCAACAAAATTAAAAAAAAAAAGTGTATTAATTATTAATAAATGAAATTTAATTACGACGTTTGCATATAAATCTAAGTTAAACTACACAATCATTTCAAGATGTCCAGCATATTCGATGATTTGGCCGGCAAGTTCGGCAGAGGGCAGTGTACCAGCGGCAGCTGCGCAAGTCTCTTCAGCAGCATTGAAGTGGTAGCAGTTGTCTGCGCCAAGGACCCAGTTACGCTGGAAAAGTAAAAAGAAAATAATATTTTAAAACATGAGTTAAACGTCGTATTTGCCCGCGATCCTTAGGACCAAAGGAATGAAGAGAGAACAAAACTTTTTAGGTAGATTTCGTCAGAAAAATCTACCTATTTTTGGCTAATTTTCATCATTTAAATAAAATGCCAAATGGGGTATCATCAACCCGTCCCATATACAATGTCAGCGTGGAGCCCCTCTGCAGGATATGCCCCACCTCCTTTCTTGCCTATCCTGCACAGCCACTTGCAACTTTCAGGATTTAAATGAAGCCAATGACAAAGCTGTGGAGGTGGCAACATACTGGTTGGGTATTAGTCTATTGATGCACAAAGAAGATTATTTCAGATAAAATTAAGACAAAAGCTATCAAATCTATTTGATTGTTTCAGGCATCTATGCCTGAATTGAATACAGGATTTTTAGTTACCCATACATAACATAAGCATTAATTTTTCGTTAGCAATATTTTGCTAGAGAGAATAATTGGAAAACTAGGAAGTAGTCTTGTGCTATTTTGACATTTTTAACTGATAGGTTAATTTCCAAGAAGTAACTAAAAACGGATATTTTTTATTGCTTTTATGTCAGCCTATTCTGTCCCACTGCTGGGCAAAACCCCCCCCATGGTTTTCCAATCCTGTTTACAATATGCCCTTTCCGACTCATCCCTCAGGAATGAGTCCAGATAGTCATGCCAGCGTTTTTCTTGGCCTGCCTCGGCTACGACGCAGCAACAGCCATCTTCAGGCACTACTGATTATAAATATCAATTATTCCAGCACTATGAACCCCAATTGATGCATTTTTTTTTAGAAATGGGTGTTTGATTTCCCAGAAAAGAATAAATATACCTTCTTGCCATATTCATGGACAGCTTGTTGGGAAGGCAGGTTCAGTCGTCGCGCAGCCTCAGCACATGAGATGCACAGGTAAGCCTTTTCAATGCACGCAGCAATCTCTCCGCGGACCGTGTCTAAGAGTGTGTCCATGAAAAAGGTGTAACTTTCTGCTGGTACATTGTCCTGAAAGGAGAGTGATAAATAATTAGTTTTACACAAACTTTGTGTGAAGTAATTGATTGATATATAAGAAAGATGTTTAGATAAGGAAATTAAATACTAGGCAAATAGACAACCTATATTTTCCATGTATTAGGCATTTGATACAATAAAAAATACTGGTACCTATTCAGGTGCATCCAGTTAGATTGGAAGCTGACCCCAACATAGTTAGGAAAAGGATAGGCAGACGATACAACATTCATAGGAATTGTAAGTTAAACATTGAGAACATTTTAGTTGTAAGAAAGAAAACACAATTATTAGCCCGCACAGGACAAAACACATCAAAATTTTCAGTATAAAACATCAAAATTATCACAGAAAAAAAAACAAATATATATTTAAACATTAAAAGAAACGAAACTCGTCCTGTACGAGGCCAAAAAGCCCCTATCTCAGCATGTGCTGTAACATTAAAAAAAAATGTCACAGCGCTGGTATTCTGATAGGGCCCAAGTTAGTAGGTAGGTAGTTGGTAGAAAATTTGATCACAATAGTTTTATCTGCATTTTCTTTTATTGACCACAAATCCCAACATGTTTACATTTTTGAAAGGGGCTTCTTAAATTAAAATTCACTGGTGTAACATGGATGGTCAATATCTAGATTGTTTTACCAATATTACAAACTAGTATAACCTCCAGGTTCATAACATAATATTTAACATACCTTAGCCAAAAAGATTTTATTATAGCTGCCCTCCATCAAATACTGTTCCAGAGCCAATGGGTGCCTGATGTACGGGTCTGCCCTGATCACGTCTACTGATAGACGTTCTAACTCAGTATGGAACTCTGCAACACGGTTTTGTGAGAGCAGGAACAGTAAGTTCAGTCCGAGGAGCTGGTACATGAATGCAGACTCTGGGAGGTGATCTCTGAAAGTTGTACATATTTCGGATAACATTTATTTGAAACCACGCTCGATACAAAGAAGCAACTTAATAGTCACATACTTATGCCTTGTATAGAAATATAATAAATCTAAGAACATTTTTATTGCCTGAAAAGTAACAATATACAAAAAAAAACTGTAAGACTCATAGCAAGTGGCATTCAGTGGTTCCTGCCCATAGGATAAAAGCACAAGTCCATTTATGTAGTGCTAGAAATTGCTTGTACTTACTTGTAGTCAAAGTAGTAGCATTTCAGTTGAGACATGAATCTCTCAAAGGCTTTGACATCTTTAGCAGCAACTGCCCATTGAGCTCCAATTTCCAATACATCCCGGGCTAAAATCAACTCTTTCTGGTTAGCCGCAGCATTATTACTCGGAAGGAAAGTTAACTGCGTTAATGCAATCTGTAAAGAAAATAATAAATTAAGGAAATGTTAAGACTAAACAAAGATTACTGTCCAGTCATCGTCAGGACTTACCTTGATTTTATTCAATAATTCACCACATTTGTCGAGTTTACGTGGCTTCTTTGCCCACTCAGTTTTTAAGTTTTGATATAAAGTCGCGACGTCTTTCACTGATGCCATATTTTTAGATTATTCTTATATTTTACAACGAAATGAGTCCAAATCTGTCTTCACCGATTGAGGTTGTTTTGTTAACTTGCGTTCAGAAATGTAAAATACTAGAACCATAAAATTCAAAACTTTCGGTCACAAAAATTTAAATTTATTGCATCATAATCCCGCTCAAAATGCTCAAATTCTCGTATAAATTTCAACGAACGAACTATAATGTTGAGCATCTGTGAGGTGTTGAAAATAATAAAGGATATTGTAGCTTTTGACGCTTTTGACTTTCAAAAATATGGAATAACCTAATTTCATTATTACAGGTTTCGAACGCACCATCATGACATGTCAAAGTCGAATTTGAATGTGATTTCATGTTCATGAATGTTGCCAATTTGATAATTTTAATTTCTAACCGAGAAATTCAAAGAAATGAGAATGACTGTATAAAGCTTCCTATTCACAGACTAAAGTCCGGATGGATTTCAATAGTTGAAAATTATTTTCAAGTGGCAATATATTCCTTTCAAATCTACTCTGTATTGGCATGGCAATAAAATATTGAGTTTGTCAAAAAAAGATAATTTGACAGGATTCTGTGTGTGGAAGGTGAAATTTTTTGCCGAGCTTTTATCGGATTTTAATTATGAATTATATAAAAGGAAACAGTTTGTTGGTGTTCTACGGCAGGCTATGTGTACTTAGAATGAAATAATGATATGTTGGTACAATGTCATCGCCTGTGGTGTGCCGAGAAATATTCGACGAAAACAGTCAACCATCGGCAGAGGGTTTGTTCATTAAAATTGAATATGTATTCAGCGTAAATATTGTGTTTAAGCTACCTATAACTTACTATATTTACATAAGTTAATTAAATTTCCTTAAAAAAGGAATCTAGAGCTATAAAACCTCTTCTATTTGTATTGATCAATAATGTGATCAAATCGCAAGTTTCGAAATTTTTATTTGAACCAATATGCACTGGAATTATTCAAAATTATGAGGGAGGGAACGATGAACGAAGTAACAGCTATTATCTAAGAATTCCTTCGCTTCGTTCTGTCTTTGTATTCTAACTAGATTATTGATTTAATTTGGGTCCAATAAAAAATAATGATGAAAACTAAATTATTCAAAAGTTTTAATGTACGGTGAGCTGCATCAATGGGGTACCCCAGTACCCCGGGTTCGAATATAGCTGCTTTCAAGGGGGTACCATACCCATATTTTGAAGCTGACTGTAGGTACCTATGTTATCCAAAATTCACCTGCAACTCGAGGGAGCATTAAAACTTTTTATATTTGAAACTGACTACTTTTAGAAAGTCTTCAGAACCTGTGTCATAATTGACTAATCTTCATCATTCTCCTGTTCTAACAGTAATATATCGTCGCTGCGCTTGCCAAAACTTCTATGTGTATTTAGTCAAGTTTTCAGGAGAGACAAAAAACTGTTTATCTGTTTTTTTTTGACTTATCAATAATTTAAAAATGCAGTATGGTGGCAAGAAATATTACGTATGAACTGAGATACAAGTGAAAATGATAACATGCACTTTTCATCACTCGCAAATACTCGCAATCCAATTCTGACATGTGCAATAATGGATAAAAACGTGATTTGAAAACGTTTGATGTGAACACATAACCAATTTATTGAACACATATCCAATTTATCATTGCCAGAAATGAAAATTAAGTGCACATAATAGATTCTGTCAAAACGATTTCTAGACGGAATTAACACATATTTGTTTTTGTAATTGATGCGCAATTCGATTTCAAGAAAATGTAGCAAAGAATAGAAAAATCAAAAAAATGCACATAACAGTTTTGGCAAGCGCACCGACAATATTTGGGTTGCTGCAGTATGCTTTCTTTCATATTATTTGTCATCTCTAACTTTAACTTTCCGGGAGCACGTAGTTAAAATTTGCAAGAAGGCGTACAGAAACTTAGGTTTCATGCTGATACAGTCGCAGGGATTCACAAACCTTGCCATGCTCTGGGTGCTGTATGACGCTTCAGTAAGGAGTAATTTGTAACACAGTGCGGTGATTTGGGCTCCTCATGAAGCGAAGTACAATGTCATGCTGAAACGAGTGCAGAATAAATTTACAAGACATTTGTATTTGAAACTTTATGGGGTTTACCTATTTTACCCGCTGATGTATCCTACACTGTTTGTACTGAGTATGGTAGGGTACAACAAACTCAGAGTGCGCAGGGAATTTGCACCTTGTGCTTGTGTCCTGCGTGGAATATCGCACAACCCGGGTGTGCTGCGTCACCTGAAGCTTTGCGTGCCAGACAGGTACGTGTGGAGGCGGCGGCGACTGCCTCTGCTAGCTGTACCTGCTGGCAGAACCAATCTTCTGTCAAAAACACCCCTCACCCGTACATTACGAGTACAAAACGAAGTGCATGAGAGGATTGACATATTTTCGTGCTATCTGAGTGAATTCGCCAGAGTTTTGTTGAATTTTGTTTTTAAGTATTAGCCGTAAGTCTGTTGATTCCTATTGTATTGGGTTCATCTTGTAAAGATAGTGTGTAAGTTTAATAATAATAAATAATAATATTTTTAAATGTTTTATATGTTTTTTAAGAAATATTTAAAAATGTATGAAGTAAGATGCTAAGTGAATAAAGGAGATAATAATAATAATCTCAAGATAAACCTTTTTATTTGATTGATTGATTTTTAAGTTTGGCTGACTAGCAAAAACATTGTAATTATATACTAGTTTTATGTCAATGTGACTTCTTTTGTGTTTAACCGCCTAGTTATTGTAACTGATCATTTTCCATCACTATCTTAATCATCACCGGCATATCGTAATTAAAGTCTTTGTTCCACATGTAGAAATCTCCGACTATGCCGCACAACTGGGCATTGATCCTGAAAGCGAGAGCCATCTTCTGCCATTGGCTCAAGATGGACTTATGCAAGCACTGCCAGCACCATGGAAAGCTTAGTAAGTACCTGTAAATCACATTTTTTTTCTCAAATCAAACTCACTACTTTCTAAATTGACCAGACCCTATATCACGGAGTAAATACAACCGTGCCCCATATTCACAACGCTTCGATTCGGTAAGTCGTATGTCTATTTCGCTCGTTTTTGTTATGCCAAAAAAGGGATACACTTACGACTTGCCGAATCGAAATTCATTCCTAGCGTTTATGAATACTGGGGCAGGGCTGCACTTACACAGAAGTCTTTTAAATACATTTTTCAAAAATCGAATTAGTCCGTCGAGTAGATATTTGACCCGTATTTTTTCTTTCGTTACGTAAATCAAAATTGACGAAGATACGGCGCTTTTAAAATTCTCAATACGTCACGCCTAGATATAGTATTTTGCGAGTTCTGACTTCGAGCCCCTGCTCCCGAATTTTGATGCGTTGTATCTTGGTCAATATTCATTGATTTACAAAAACAAAAAATACGTGTCCAATATTTTACAATAGGTATGTTACTCTAACTGATGGACTAAATAGATTTGCATTGTTTGGTACCTCCTGCCGTCATGCCTATTATTACATAACTAGCTGACCCAGGGTCTGCGGCACATAAGAGAGAAAAATGAAAGGAAAAAAAAATCCCCGTGTTTGCAACATTTTTCATTCCTGCTCCGCTCTTTATGGAAGTAGCGTGATGTTATATAGCCTAAAGGCTTCCTCGATAAATGGACTATCCAACACAAAAAGATTTTTTCAATTTGAACCAGTAGTTCCTGAGATTAGCACGTTCAACCAAACAAACAAACTCTTCTGCTTTATAACATTAGTGAATTTTTCAATTTGAACCAGTAGTTCCTGAGATTAGCGCGTTCAACCAAACAAACAAACTCTTCTGCTTTATAATATTAGTAAGTATAGATATGGTGGATCAAATAAATTTCACAACCATAGGTATGCAAAATACGCGATTGGACGTGTAGTTGTGGACATCAGCGCATTGTACAATACATTTCAGCCAACATTAGTTTAGATCTACAATTTTAGACTCATAAGGTACAGAACTCAATTAACACCTTATTCAAGATTCTTAGCGACTCGTTCTACATTAAGTTAGGTTCATATTTTACCCTTGTGTAGGAAAATCCTGTGGGGAAAAAAAAAACAGTGGATACGAAATGGGGCACTACTTTTTACTGCGACTAATTACGAAGTAGCACTCGCCGGTCGTTGCCGCAGCACCGCTCGATTCTTAGGTCCATGTTCACCGAAAAGATGACAGTCTGATTATCTAAAACAGCTGTTTAAAACACATTTTTGTATGGTAATATGTCACAGTGACAGGTGTTTTTAGATAATCAGACGGTTATCTTTTCGGTGAACATGGACCTTAGACGGGGTTTCCTCCATTCCTCGGAAAGCACGGTAAGCCGGCTACCGGCTGGTCATTTGTGAATCTTCGACAGTCTTTACAGGTAGGCAGTCGCTAAGGCGCTGGGAAAAGGCTAGATAAATGATGATGTCTTCTAAAGAAAAAACCCTCTTTTTTAACCGACTTCTAAAAAAGGAGGAGGTTCTCAATTCGGATGTTTCTATTTTTTTTTTTTTTTTATGTTTGTTCGGGCATAACTCCGTCACTTGCCAACCGATTTAGAAAATTCTTTTTTTGTTGGAAAGGGTATTCTTTCCAAATGGTCCCATAGCCACCAAGTCAGGATCTGATGATGGAATCATGGCGAAATCGAGGGAACTCAACAAATTTTATATGAAAACGTGTTGCGATTTTGGTATTTTCTACAACAAATGAAGCATTTGCGTTTGATAAGAACCATTCTATCATCAGATCTGATGATGAAGCCAAGAGTCACGGAACTCCATAATGAGACAATGTACCATAGTCGTGTTTGGGCTTGTCGTAATTGTAACGGTATGCACTTTCCATGTATCAAGCACATGTGAACCACTAAAAAGTGAAAAATAAAAACTTTTTTGCAAAAAATAAAACCGACTTCAAAATAAAACAAAAAAGTGAAAAATAACTTTAGCTTCTGAAGTCGGTGACAAAAAAACTAAAGCAATCAAACAAAGGTCACCGACTTCAGAAGCTAAAGTTATTTTTCACTTTTTTGTTTTATTTTGAAGTCGGTTTTATTTTTTGCAAAAAAGTTTTTATCTCTAATTGATTCCCTCTCTACACAGTTACGATGACAAGATACAATCACATTACTATTACAACGAAGACACGAAGAGCACACAATGGGAGCACCCACTTGACCACGTGTACAGAGAGCTGGTGAAGAAGGCGCGCGATGCGTCCATGCAAGACGATACCTGTGCTTCTGTACAGGTGAGACTTTCATTTCATATTTGAGCGAATTTTTCCATGGATTTTGATCAACGATCCTCAGATTTTCCGCCGCCGGAAACAAAAGGGACGCCAATGTAGAATTACTGTAAAGAAAAATCATTATCTTCTGTCTCTCCTCGCTGTCCTGTGTTAGTTGGCGTCGGCACAACATGTTTTTTTCTTCCAAAGTATCTATGTGGTATATCAACTATCTGGTGTCCACGACACAAGCCTCGTTACTTAGTGTGACACTAGATGTCGCTGTGTTTATTGTCAAGCAGTATTTATTTTATTATTCCCGGTCTATGTTATCATTCACTCCTCTTTCATATTATTATCCATCCATCTTTTTTTTTGGAATCCCTCTCCATCTATATTCATCTTGCACACTGAAAATGCAAAGTACATAAGTGTACCCCTATATTACAATGACGACTTCGACAGCAGTGTTAGTCCTTTTGTATTTGCTGGAACAGCATTCATCATCATCATCATTATCAGTCTCTTGCCCTTATACCAATTCATTTAGGGTCGGCTCAGCATGCTTCTCCTTCCATACTCTTCTTCATCTCATCAGACACCTTTCGTGACATAACATCCTTCACAGTCCATCCATCGTTTTTGTGGTTTTCCTCGACTCTTATTCGCATCCACATTCAAACTCAAAATCTCACGACATTTTCCTCATTCCTCTTACTCGTTTCTTCCTCTACTCTTATACCCGTCCACATTCATACTCAACACTTTCTCACGAAATTTTCCTCATTTCAAAAATCTAAATTTCACAAAATGTTACGCATGTTTTCACCGAAGGTGTACAGAAGTGATGATGCATGTAGTCGAAACGGTACTAGAAGTGCATAAGGTTGAAGTGAAAATATCACGAAAAAATACATTGCTCAACGTTACACACTGCAGCACCATCTAGTGCTACACTAAGCAACGAGGCTTGTGTCGTGGACACCAGCATATTTATTCACAAACGCTCTCGATTTCGATTGGGAAAGTCGTATGTCTATCTCGCTCGCTTTCGTAATGCCAAGCAAAGATAGACAGACATACGATTTGTCTTAAAGATAAGTACTAGATAGTTGATATATTACATGGATATTTTTTTGTTTGTAAAGAAGATTGTGGATCATATGGGTGCACACGCCTGCGATACGCGATCGAGGCACGCACTTAGTAACGCTAGGCTGACTTGTAGTAAAAGTAATTAACGACCCTGATTAGTACTTAAAATTCTCGGCTTTTACTGCTACGGGTCGTAGACTAAATTCTCACGCGATATAGACGACGCTGTGACATTTTTTTATAACCAAGCCCCTACTTAAAACAAATAACAAATCATTTTCTTTAAATTTTCTTACGAAGTAACAGCTTAGGTTTGGCTTCTATTGAGGACGGGCGTCCCGTCATTAGATTCATCCTTTTGTTCTAGAGTCCTAGACCAAGCTTTTAGTTACGGAGATATTGGGGGCCAAAATTCCAACATTTTCATATTTTTTTAAATATTTCTACTTTAAATACTTATTATCGCCTACCGCAACACGCGAAATTTCACAAAAAAAAGTTTCTCATTAATCATTTTTGCGTAGAGCTACTTAATTTCATGTACAAATTTATACCTCATATCTAACCAACATTCAAACTCCAAACTTTTCTCACAATATTATCAAACATTCATTGTTACCTATTGTTATGAAAACAATTATCCATTCTACTCCATCTATATATCAACTCGCAATCATACGGAAATGTCCCATACCATCAATATTAGAATTATCGATTGGTACATTAAGAATTGACGTCGGGTCGTTGCAAGTCCAAGGCTGTCCCCAGTTCACACCGCTCTATGATGTCTTTACGGCGCCATAACTTGGCTGTAACCCTATTAACCTTTAATTGAACTAATTTTACACGCTTGTTACTTTAATGTTGACTTTTGTGTTTGTTCGTGTGTCTGTTATGCGATTTTTTGTGTTATGACTTGTGAAACTGTGTTGTCGATTCTTGTGTGTTGATGTTCTTTATTGATTTTCTTGTGTTCAGTCAATGAAATGAATGTTTTGTCTTCAATACTTAAGTTAGACGTAGTTTTCACTTTTGCTACTAATCAATAGAAGTTTACTAGGTGAGGTGGAGAAAACTAGTTTTTACAATGAATATTCTTTACTGAGTGTTCAACTTCACACTGATGAGAACTCCTAAAAAAAAGTTGTCTGATGAGACAAAAGGGACGAGAGCGAAAGAGAAACCAATTTGATTTCAAGAAGTCAAAAGTGGTTGTTTTGGATTATTTTTAACTTATTACGTTTTTTCATAACACAGGAACTCCTAACATCAGAAGAGAACACAAAAAACTTAGAACGCGTAGAAACTAAAGTCGAAAGCGATGAAGAGCTTAGTACGGACAGCGAAAACCATGCCTCTGACGTCAGAGAGAACCCAACACTTACCGGTCCACGACGACTCACTCCATTAGGCAGACCACCACCATCACCCCTTAGTAGACTCGACAAGAAACTATCCGAAACACGAATATCACCCTTACGACGCAGCGTAGATGGCTCACTTTCGGGCAAACCGAGTCTCATGAGGAATACGTCAGATCGGGACTTGCTTAGTCGACCCGCGTTTGGAGCTGAAAGACCGAAGCTATTGTTTAAACAACAGTCGGAGATCATTGATTTGAAGATGCATGTTTTGAATAGTCCTGAGGAAGATAATTTCAGTCCTTTGTTGATGTCTACGAAAATTGATCGAGGATTGCCACTAACAGGTAAGATTTGAAAGCAATCAAATAGATGCTTTGATAATACGTTCGCACTGGTGAAATATTCACAGATAAATAATGACACTGGTTTTAACACAACCTGCCATGTAACACTTTCCCAAAAAACTACATCAGGCACCAGTCATGCATCATTCGATGCAGGCACCCTGCATCGAATCGGGAGGGAGGATATGCCCGGGTGTTTCCACTGCTCTGATCTCGCGGAGGACACGGTGGAGGTCTGCCACGCGTGGGCGGAGCACCGCTGTGTCCTCGTAGCGGTTATCGGCGGCGCCTCGCTCTCGCGTCCGGCCCTGGTTCAATCCATGGTCCGGAGCGAGACGGAATGGAAAGCCGTCACCTTTAACTCCTTTTTTCTATTTTTCTTTATTTGTGTCGCGCTTGGAACACAAACGCGCCGTCGACACGGCCTGTCGTCATAGGACGGACGGACGGCGAGCTAGCCCATAGCTCACCGTCACCTGCTACACTTCATGGGCGAGTCCGACTCGCACTTGGCCGCTTTTTTTTTCTGGACCGCACCTTGGACCTCATTACAAAGATATTGGCGGTCAAAGTTCTAAATGTTGTAACTAGTTTTATTGGTATAAGTTTACTTTAATTACATCCACGGCTGCCTTACTATTTAATGCATCTATCAGCCCAATGATTTGAGTGCGTTAATTTTAGTCCTACTCCATAGAACTTGACTTTTTCCCCCTTAAAAAAATCCCTGTAATATTTTTTTCGTAGTTACTTAATTTGATGGAAACAATGCTTGGTTGACCGCCTCTCCCCGACCCTTGCTCGAACCAGCCCGCGATGCTGAGCCTGTAGTAATAAAACAGTCCCTAAATAATGACAACCAGATCCAGCCTGTCCCTTTGCTGCCCTCAGCGACGCCCTAAGCCGAGGTCCGTACCCCACAGGGGGTGCCCTTAGAGCGCTGTCGCTTAGTTTATAGTCATTTTTGCCCTGGCTGGAGACCTTAAATTCAAGGCATCCACAGGACTTGCCCGGTTAAGCAGAAACCAGTCTTCTCAGACTGAACTGCAAGATGCCATAAATAAAAAAAAAATAAAAAAATTGGTTGACCGCTTCCTATAGAGTCCCTTTACACGTTGTATGTGTTATGTTATGAGATAACAGATTTCTAATACTTATGATATAAAGATTTCACCAAGTTTTATGGGAATGTTTTGGCAGTGCAAACACAGTTTTCAAAATTCGTTCACACAATGAAAACTCGCCCATTGTTCATTTGTCTGTCAATTACCAATATTAGTAAACAAGCGATCATCGGTTGACATAATGTCGCATCATTGTTATTGTACTTATTTATGCAACTAAACTACCAAAACATGTCTACCGTGTAACAAAGACGATGCTTCAGGTGATGTGGTGTGAGGGGCGGGGGGGTCCCACACCACACAGGCTATCCATCGGCGACCATCAGCGGGTGAATGTAAAGGCCCGTTTTCTTGAACTTACGTATAACTGTCAGTATCGTAGAATATCGGTGTTTCTATAAACAAAGTTAGCTTGAAATATCCTATCCGCGTCACCTACCTTTATTCATATCAAAATCAAAGAAAATTTTTCTGTGACTTTTTGTTTTTAACCGTCAGACAGAGATAGCAACCTACCGAAACCGAACAGTAAGTCATTGAAAACAGCCGTTTGATAAGCCACACCCCTACTACACCGCGAAGTTACTTCAGGCACCGCCTTTGTTACTGTATTGTATTAAAGTTTTTGACTTTATCTTATTCAAAATTGACGTAACCTTAAAGCTAGACCGCCTACCCTAAATGTCATTAATAGTGTTCTGACATGTCCGCTTTGTGCTCTGAGTTTTTTGGCCAAAGTCGGATATGGTAGCCATTTGAGAGCACATGAAAGTGCAGCACGCCATAGTTCTCGACATCCACCCTAGGTAGCTATCAAGTGCTGTCAATGTTGGCGAAGTCGGCTATATGTCATCAGCAATATTCATGTCCATCAACGACACACATGACCAACAGTCAAATGTTTTTTTTTTTTCAGGCAAAGGCAGCATGTTCCTAAAAGTATCAAAATCGGACCTCCCCAGTCCCGACACAGACAAATCTTTGCCAATCGACTCAGTTACGAAGAGTGATCCTCCTAAAGGAATATTGAGGGAGAAAATGACAGATACATACCATAAGAAGGTCGATAATATGTTTATAGGAAGGCAGAAACAGCCAGTCAGCTTCGAAGAGGATCGGAAAAGCGTTAGGTAAGCGATTTTGGTGTTAACAACTATATGTTATACGAATCAAAATGGCGTGATCAGGAAAATCATAGGAAAATTAGATGGCAATTACCCAACCGTACTATTAGGATGTCATGTCAAGCAAACATATTCGACTCTGTTATGCCCATTTTCACAAACTAAACATGGTAAATATCTCGTTTTTCTCATCGATTTACCATGTGTACTAAATATTAATGTGTGCTTGTGCGTGTGTGGGCGTGTGTGTGTGTGTGTGTATTAAATTTAATTGAATTTGAATTGTATTTGGGTTTTAGGTAATAAAGCTTGTTTTATTCGTTATAAACAAAAAATACCGCAAACATACATCTAAATAAAACTCTGCTCTCTTCCACAGGTTCAAACTCGAGAACCTACCCGAACCGACAGTCAGTCCAGGCTCAAACAGTTCCTCAGAACAAAACGATGGTCAAAGCTCAATCATATCGGCCAATCCACACCCTTCCATACCATCACCGGTCATCCCGTCATCACCAGTCGTTCACTCATCACCGTTCGTGCCGTCATCACCGGTGATATCGCCGCCTATAAACATGAACCAGATTGTGTTGACCCCTCTGGCTGCGAGACCACCGCTGCCGCCGAGGCCTAACGAAAGTCCTAGGGATTTGAAGAGTTTGTCTAGCTCTGAAAGGGATTCTGTTGGTAAGTAGCTTTTTTATATTATGCTTTTGTTGATTTTAAATCTTATATTTTTTACTTACTTCCAGTTTCCTGAAGTTAAATCAATTTTCTTATGCATAATGTTTTGCCTTTATGTCATTTATATTGAGATTTGATTCTATAGAACAAATTAGAAACTTCAGGCGTATTTAATCAAGGTACATTACTTGACTGCCTCGTTGGTCGAGTGGCCATAAGCGAGACTTGAGCATGAAGTCCTGTAGCAAACTTTCGACCGCTGAATAACAACGAATAAATTCGGTTGCAAAAACGAAGTTTGCTGGAAACGCAAGTCTCTACATTTAAGATGCGTTTCTCGCAAGCTGCTGGCCCAGTGTTATTGGATTTAAACATCAGGAATGTTTTAGGTCCGTGTTCACCAAAAAGATGACGGTTTCATTATCTAAAACAGCCGTTTAGAGAACAGTTTTGTATGGAAATATGTCACAGTGACCGCTGTTTTTAGATAATCAGACCGTTATCTTTTCGGTGAACATGGACCTTAGTAGCAGCCACGGGGCCTGGATTTGTGCCTTTTGGATGGCAATAAGTTCACCATATTAGATGAGACTAAAATATAACTGGAGAAATGTTGCTGTATGGTTAAGTTACACCTCTGCCAGAGAGCAGCGGTGGCCCAGTGGTGGCGGCCCCGACTTACGAACAGTAAGTCGTGTCTCCCAAAAACATCGTGAGGAAACCGCATGTCCTAGAACAAAATTCGAAGACATGTGACATCTACCAACCCGCACTGGGCCGCGTGGTGGATTATAACCCATACGCCAAATACGCGCTTTGACGTGGAGTTGCGGACACTAGGCCGTTGTAATACAATACTCCTCTGCCGAACCCTTCAGGGATTAGAGGCGTGATGTTATGTTACATTGAAATTTAGTAGAAATTTATGATGTTTTTCGATTTTATCCTTGACATTGAGAAGTTCGTGATGAACTGCGATTTAAAACGTTATTCATTGATGACATGCTACAAAATGCTTCGTGCATTTAACGATACTGACATTAAAGTTAACTGTTTCCACGAAAAACCATGTTTTCATTAACGACTTTAAAGTATAGCATAACATCACGCTTTGTTAGAAAAGGTATGCAGAGCAAGCATGCTGCCCACATTTTTGTCAGTTATGTCATCCATCTCAGCATGTTAAGCTGTTGGTCCCGGCTGTCATTTGTAGATCTTTGACAGCAGTCAGAGGCCCAAAAAGCCTGACAACCAGTCTTACCAAGGGCAATCGTATTACCCAGCACTAACTGGGTTGTGGAGGTTAGATAGGCAGTCGCTCCATGTAAAGTACTGATGTTCAGGTGTATCCGGTTAGACTGGAAGCCGACCCCAATATAGTTGGGAAAAAGCTAGGCAGATGATGATGATGATGTTATACGTGTCCATTTACCATGCATAAATCCAGGCTTCGGGCTATTACATCAAATAATTAGCCTCACTTGAAATGAAGATCCAGGGTCTTCAATTTTTTTTTGGTCTGCGGGAATGTTCGAAGGACATTCCCGCAGACGGCCTCGGAACGTAGAGGGCGAGGAAGGAATATGGATGGGTTTTAGTCAGTAAAAGTCTGACACTCCCTCCTGCTCCGCCCAGAGTGGGAGAAGTCATTTGATGATTTCCCATCCGAATAAAAAGGGTCTTCAATTTTAGACTGAAGTGATAGTATCGTCTTTAAAAATAACCATATATCACCATTTCTACTCCTCTTAGATCCTGATTCGCCGCCAGCTCTCCCATCCCCTCCCGACATCCCATTGTCACCCGTTTCGCCCCCTGCAGTACCAAAGAACCCCAGGTTCTTGACCCCTTTGGTACCAAGACCCAATCCACTGCCGATATTTAATAGGAAGCAAGATTCTGAAGATTCAGATTCAGACGGTATATCATCTTTGATTTGGTTTTAGATGCAAAAGATCAGTAGAGTATTTATTTACTTTTCGTGGTGTATTCTATGTTGACTTTTGAGTGACTAATATGTAAAAGCGCGTTTACATTGAGTCAGTCACCAAATTGATTCATCGAATTACGCTATTTACATTAAGTCAGTCACCAAATTGATTCATCAAATTAGGCTATGTTTACATTAAGTCGGTCACCGAATACGGCGACCGTATTTGTTTGATTTGTCGGTTTACCGGATTCGGCGACCGCATTCAGCTGAACGGTGTACCCTCGTGTTGAATGCATAAGCTTCGATTGAACAACGACTGACGCGTTTCAATAAATCAGCCGAGTTCAGTCACCGAAAACGCTCTGCGGCCGAATACGGCTTACCGAAAACCGGTTAACACTATCGGTGACCGAATACGGCTTGAAGCAGAATCGGTCAAAACGACCTAATGTAAATGAGCCATAATAAAGTAATGAGTATTTTTAAACCCTGTATGTAGCGTAGTCTGTCTCGGTACCGGTTACCGAGACGGTAGTCATTTCATCTGATTCCCTGCTTATATCTAACTGAATATACGCTCCAATACTAATAGGCTTATTTACTAAAAAAAAATAATTAGTCCGTCACTTAGATTATCAAAAAATATTTGACCCGTATTTTTTCTTTTGTTACATAAACTAAAATTTAAATACGACGCTTTTAAATTCTCAAAACGTCACTGTTTGGAATCATTTTTAGTGAGTTCTGACGTCACGAGTTTTGATGCGTTTTATGTTTGTCAATATTCGTTGATTTACAAAAACAAAAAATACGTGTCCATTATTTTCCAATACTCTAGCTGACGGATTAAATAGATTTGCAATTTATTGATAGTGGAAACTAGCCTATTCTTACACTTCATTTCAGAAAGCGAAAGCCACGCCCGCGGCACTTCTCCCCGTCGCCGTGTCCTAAGACCACCACCCGGAGACTACATCAAACCTGATCTGTTCCAGAAGAACTTCCAAAAAATATCCGACTTAGTTAGACCAGGCGATATCGATACCTTGCCTGTTAGTCTGGAGGAACCAGGGCTGTCTGAAAAGGAGACCAGGCCGAGGTATGTATGCTTTATAGTAGGTGCTAATAGAGCTTATTTTATTAGTAGTAATAATAGCTCACCTGGTAAAATACATTCTGCTTTAAAATAAAAGGGTGGGTGAATAACAACCACAAAGCATTTTAGCTTTATGTCAGGGATGAAAACACTGCTGCAATTTCTCTTGTTTGGTTAATGACTACCGGAATGAGACTATTATTACTTATTTTTATTCATATCGGGCAAACTTGTACCATCCCGAATGCTTTCTTTTGAACCTAAATATCTTCTGTGCCTGTGAATGACGAGTGGTCATGTGTATATCGTCGGTATTTTCTTACAGATCACCAATGATACCTCAAAAGAGCAAAATATCAATAAACCTAATGGAGAGCATAGAGTCTGAAACATCAATAGATTCTCCAGACCGGGAGTTCGCTAATCTAGACCTTAATGACTTCGATGAATCCAACGATAAGGACAAAGTTAGTAACGAAAAAGAAGCAGAGAAAGATAGTCCAAAATCTGAAGAGAATTCTGATAAAAAATCGATAAGTTCAGAGAAAATTCGTTCAAGTGAAAATATACAAATACCTCAAATTAAAGTTCCTATATTAGACTTTTCGAAGCCGGCACCATCTGATTCTGATGACTCGAAGAAAACTTCCACTCGAGATGACGAAACGAAGTCGAAGTCTTTCGAACTTTCTAATATGAAGTCTCCCCAAGTTAAAGTCTCGCCTACGCCCAGTCTTGGTTCAGAAATGAGGTCACCACGTCTCGATTACGCTAAGCCTTGGAGTCCTTTATCCACCTTTAAACCGTTAAACAAGTCCATGTCACCTAATCAAATAAAGTCATCAGATTCTGCTTCTAGTCTAGGAAAAGGCCTAACAAGTCCTAGACTAGATGGAGTCATACTATCTCAAGGAAAATCTAGCTCAGATAATGTAGTTGTAGTATACCAATTTGAGACCCAAGAGGACTCTTTTCAAAAGCCTATAAAGTCTCCAATGATGCCTGATATGGGGACGAGAGATATGATGGAGAGGAACAAAGCAGATGAGAGGAGAAGACTGGAGTTAGCTTTACAAAAGGAGTTGGAGAGTATTAGAGTAGAGTGGTCGGTAAGGGAGAGGAAGTTAAGGGCAGAGTTGCAGGAGGAGTTGAGAGAAGCGGAGGAGAGGTTCTTAGCGGAAAAGAGAATGAGATTGACTGAACAGGCTGACAGGCAACGGAGGGAAATGGAAGAGGTAAGAATTTGGTTACCTTTCAGTTTAGGGATATAAAAGGCAATGTTGTCGCGCCCTCACCGAAACATTTGGCTGTAATGTAACAATCCAAGTTAGATTTTGAGCATTACGTTACAAGTCGCTGTTACAAATTGTATCATTACAGGTTGCAAATGAGCACTGTACGATACAATTTGCAACAATCACTTGTTTCGGTACAACATAGAAAATTGGATTGATACATTACAGGCGAATGCTTCTGGTGACCGCCTTAATAAATGACCCATCAACAAATGATTATGTCATTATACTGAAATATGTTATTACTCCTTGTCATGTTGTTCTTTCAAAAGTATTTGTTCCCTTTTCAGGCATTAGCATTAGCAGAACGAACACATAGACAAACCCTAGAACAGGCGACATTAGAGCTTGAGGAACGAAACCAACAGGACATCGAACTAGCAGAGAGGCAACACTTAGACAATATGAACAAAGTTCACCTACAGTACCGGGACAAACTGATCGAACAACAACGACAATTGGAAATAGGTAATGAAAACGAACAACACAACAGCAGAGTGGAAACTACTTCGTCACGAAGCCGTCAACCAAGCAATCTGTACATCAAGCTACTTTACGCACGTTTTGTGGTATAACTCAATGTAACGCACTCAAAACATTGTGCTGATGGATGGTTTCAATAGTAGGGGCACAGATATTATAATACTTCGTGTACGGGGTTCGGAGGTATTTAAAGTAAAAATCTTACAATAAAAACTTGTAACTTTGAACAAAAAAAATATATCGAAATAACGAGGAGAACAAGTGCCTTCGCTAAGAGGTGTTTTACACCCTTTATTAATTAAAATCGGGCCAAGTGCGAGTCGTACTCGCCCATGAAGGGTTCCGTAGCAGATTGAATGAAAGGTAAATTGCTGTTTACGATTTAAGACGTATTAAAAAAAAAACTATTTACTAGATCTAGTTCAAACCAATTTTCGGTGGAAGTTTACATGGTAATGTACATCATATATTTTTTTAGTTTTATCATTATTTTATTTTAGAAGTTAGAGGGGGGACAGGACACACATTTTACCACTTTGGAAGTGTCTCTTGCGCAAACTATTTAGTTGAGAAAAATATGATGTTAGAAACCTCAATATCATTTTTGAAGACCTATCCATAATATACCCCGCACGTATGGGTTTGACGAAAAAAAAAATGTTGACTTTCAGTTCTAAGTATGGGGGACCCCTAAAATTTATTGTTTTTTTTCCTATTTTTGTGTGAAAATCTTAATGCGGTTCACAGAATACATCTACTTACCAAGTTTCAACAGCATAGTTCTTATAGTTTCAGAAAAAAGTGGCTGTGACATACGGACGGACAGACAGACAGACAGATATGACAAATCTATAAGGGTTCCGTTTTTGCCATTTGGCTACGGAACCCTAATAAAAAGAGGTGTAGTTTGTAAATATGGATGTAGGTCGAATTTCCGAAACTGCTCAACCAATTGCAAAACATATTTCACTGACATAAAGTCACACTATTCCCCAGTGCTTTATGATATTTTTGTTTGCTAAAACTTAAACTTCACGCGTTTCTTTATAGGAAACCACCATTTGGAACGGACAATAAGTTTCAACATTCTGACTAGTTAACCAACTCTTTTACGATTCTAAATTGTGAAGGTTGTATTTGTTATGCAGCTTTGGCTTTTAACAAGAACTTTCTGGTGGTTACCATGATGGTGAAAATATAGGGTTCCTAAAAATACCTTATGCTTTTTTTGGATGTCATAAAAAGTGACTAAGACCCGCGGATAATCCGCCGCGGATGATCCGCGTGGATATTAGCTTGTCTTATTTAAACGTATCGGCTGTGCGTCACAGGTCTATTCATTCTGATCGAAGTAGCATCTAATAATTATACAGGTTGTAAAAATCACCTCATCACAAAGCCGTTAACCAAGCATGCTGTACATTAAACTAAGGCCCATGTTCACCGAGAAGATAACAGTCTGATTATCTAAAAACAGCTATCAATGTGACGTGTTCCCATACAAAAATGTGTTTTAAACAGCTGTTTTTAGATAATCGTCCATCATGTTTTTGGTGAACATGGACCTTAGTAACTTTACTCAACTCAAAAAATATTGCTGGGAAACAAGGTTATAAATCGTGTTTTGTGGTTGAACTCAATGTAACGCACTTAACACATTGTACTGATGGATGGATTGAATAGTTCGGGGGCCGTGGAGGTGTTAAAAGTCAAAATCTTACAAAAACACTTGTATTTAAAAAAAACTTGTCAATAAGTTTTAACATTGACCCCCATATCTCCGTAACTCGAAGGTTCCCAGATGTGGTGTAGACCAAAAAAAATATCGCAATGATAGGGAGAACAAGTACCTGTCGGGTTCGTGAAGAGGTGTTTTACACCCTTTATTAATATGATTGTTTCTTTCACCCAGAAAATGAACGCACTTTATCTGAACTACGGGACCAGCTGCAAGCAAATTTGAGCAAGGAACGTGGCCATATGATAGAAGAAAACAGAGCTACCATAGAATCCCTGAGAGAAGAACATACTACTAGAGTTACGGATCTTAGGCACGATTATAGAGCTGAGGTTAGTGGTGAAAGCAAGCTTTTAATACCGGATAGTTACGCAGAGGTGTTTTCATTTTATATTTCCACTAGCTGACCCACGCAACTCCGTCTGCGTCACATAAGAGAGAAAACCGAAGGGAAAAAAACGTCCCCGTTTTTGCAACATTTTTCATTCCTGCTCCTCTACTAATTATTGTAGCGTGATGTTATATAGCCTAAAGCCTCCTTCGATAAATGGACTATCCAACACAAACATAATTTTTCAATTCGAGCCGGTAGTTCCTGAGATTAGCGCGTTCAACCAAATAAACAAACAAACTCTTCTGCTTTATAATATTAGTATAGACACAGATTACAAATTTAAAAAAAGTCTTGCGTCGGTTGCAAGTACAACTGCTGAGCATTAGAGCTTTGGTTAGATTCCCTTGTTATTGCCCAAAAGAGGTGCCATTTTGATGGTATGGGCCATGCATACGTTTGGTCTTGTAAGCGCTTACAGACCGTCATATTTGACCGTAAGCTGGGCCTTACCGCAGCGCATACCGGAACACGGCTCGAAGTTGAACCGGCTGGCTAGCACCCATGTACGGGGTCCTGCAGAAGCATCATTTGTTGAAATGGATTGTGGACCCCTTACCATTCGGGAAAATACAGGCATGATATTATGTCAATATTTGAGCAATGTTTGACCGTGCAGATCGAGAGACTTCGCACCCAACATGCGTGTCACGTAGAAGAGGTGCGCTCCCGCCTCGCCAGTGAACGTGCGGCCGGCGCGCGCCTGCACGACACTCGCGCGCTGCAGGACAAGTACAAGTGTCTCAAGGAGAAGTACGTGCGGCTCAAGCATGATGTTAAGGTGAGACTAGAGCATAGGCGCTAGGAGGTGCGCTCCCGCCTCGTGCGGCCGGCGCGCGCCTGCACGACACTCGCGCGCTGCAGGACAAGTACAAGTGTCTCAAGGAGAAGTACGTGCGGCTCAAGCATGATGTTAAGGTGAGACTAGAGCATAGGCGCTAGGAGGTGCGCTCCCGCCTCGTGCGGCCGGCGCGCGCCTGCACGACACTCGCGCGCTGCAGGACAAGTACAAGTGTCTCAAGGAGAAGTACGTGCGGCTCAAGCATGATGTTAAGGTGAGACTAGAGCATAGGCGCTAGGAGGTGCGCTCCCGCCTCGTGCGGCCGGCGCGCGCCTGCACGACACTCGCGCGCTGCAGGACAAGTACAAGTGTCTCAAGGAGAAGTACGTGCGGCTCAAGCATGATGTTAAGGTGAGACTAGAGCATAGGCGCTAGGAGGTGCGCTCCCGCCTCGTGCGGCCGGCGCGCGCCTGCACGACACTCGCGCGCTGCAGGACAAGTACAAGTGTCTCAAGGAGAAGTACGTGCGGCTCAAGCATGATGTTAAGGTGAGACTAGAGCATAGGCGCTAGGAGGTGCGCTCCCGCCTCGTGCGGCCGGCGCGCGCCTGCACGACACTCGCGCGCTGCAGGACAAGTACAAGTGTCTCAAGGAGAAGTACGTGCGGCTCAAGCATGATGTTAAGGTGAGACTAGAGCATAGGCGCTAGGAGGTGCGCTCCCGCCTCGTGCGGCCGGCGCGCGCCTGCACGACACTCGCGCGCTGCAGGACAAGTACAAGTGTCTCAAGGAGAAGTACGTGCGGCTCAAGCATGATGTTAAGGTAAGTGCTTAAAACATCATAGTAGCTGGGCTCTCTTCCATATCGCAGATCTTTCGATTTGACCCTCGGCATAAAAAAAAGATGCACGAAAGGTAGTTTTGTGGTTGAAGTTTTAACACCACGTAAGTCAAAAATGGCATTTTAACTGGAGATTGAGAAAACTGCTGCCAATTGTAGTGAGTAATTGTTTGCATACTAATGTTTGTCTTTATTGTTTCAGATGTCAATAGAACGCCGAAATAAAAGACGCGAGATGAGCATGACCACAGGTTCGGAAACCGAAAAATCCAATTCGCACAAAGCAAACCAATCTCTGGAAAGGTAATTATTGTAATTATCGCACCTTCCATATGCAAATTGATGCGGTATTAGAACTTAGTAATATTTTGCAAAACAATTTTACTCTTTATTGTATTCACAAAATAACATGTAAATGGCACGTTATATTATAGCGTACGTACAAAGGCATAATTAACTGAAATTGAGTTGACAATTAATAATAATAAAATAATAAAAAATAAATAAAATAAAAATGTTTATTTCAGACTAAGTGATGTCCATACTTTGTTAGTATCATACAAATTTATGTCATGGATTTCTGTAAAGTAACACCTAATTTTTAAGGTTGCTCCGGGGTAGCCCGATTTCAATATAAATTTTGTCTTTTGCGGGCTACCCTGACGCTGTCACCTTAACTTATTGTCAAATCAATCCGTCAAATTGCCGCTGCAGACCCACCGTACCCCTGGCCGTATCCCTGGGGGTACGGTGGGTTTTTTTTTTAATTTAAAGGATACCACCAGGTAATAGTGTTGTAACACTAGTTAAAACCACTTTTGACTACAACAATTTGATTTAATCATTTTACCACTACCACTCAATGACGCGCGCTCGCTTCGCTCGCATATTAAATAACACTCTTTGACTTCTGTCCCGAAGTGCCGAGCCTCCGCCGGCCTCCTTCGTCGGCCTATGGCCCGGTGCCTATGGCGCCATAAAGGATTAAAAATAATTAATATATGAAAATAAAATTGTTTTTGTCAGAATATTACCTGGTGGTATCTTTTAACTTTAAAAAACCCACCGTACCGCCAGGGGTACGGTGGGTCTGCAACCCAAACTTTTACAGATTTTTAATTTAACTTAATAGCTAAAGCGTTAGATTCAAGTTTGATTGTGAACATTAGACAGTTTCGGATAGCTTGATGTGGTGGCGTCTGTACAAGTACTAGGCCACCTTTCTTTTTATTTTTTTTGGCGTGAGTTGAAATATACCAACATTGCCCTAATATTTGGGCACTCAAGGTGTCGTCAAAGTCTGCAATAATACTTCTGTACTTCACAGATGTAAAGAACTGAACGAGACATCGGTAAGCGCTGTTGTAGAGCCCGTCCCGCCCCGAGCTCGCATCAACAACAACCCGAGCGTCAAGTACAACGACAACGAGACTTCGTACTCCGATAGCAACGCACAGAAGCCTTTAGACAATAATAATGTAGACTGGAAACTTAGGAGAGATAATGTGAGTATAGTGAAAGCTAAAGGTAACGTCGAGGAACAAGTTTTTCACTTGGAGGGTTGTATTGATGATCTTGATGAGTATTATTCTGTAACTACATATGTCTTACAGTCGCGAACAATGTTTTAGCACTGACCTGAAAATTGTAAAAAAAAACGTAAGAAAATTTGAATTTCACCATTAGCAACAATCGCTAGGGCGTCGTGAGTTTGTCACTTATCTATGTCATCTTGAATGAAATATTGACTAGTCGACAATCAGGCAAAACACGTGGTGTTATCTTGAGGCCGAGTTTCTACCAAGGGAATTCAGCTGAGTTGAAGTAACAATCACTTACACCCGTATCTTTAAACAAGTCAAAGTGAGTAATTACTTCAGTAAAAGTAATTAAGTACTAAAGATACGATTTTGATTATTCTGTAGCTTAATAATTTCTTGAAGTTAAAACTGCCAAAAGTTAGATTTCTTAGCTTTGCTTTACTTTAACTTGACTATACAGGGTGTCTCATTGAAATCGGTCAGTATGGGAAAGTCTGAAACTATAAGACATACGAAGATCTGTTCTGAGGAACCATGTCATCGATTTTAATAACAAGAAAAACTGCATTCAAACATTTTAAAAAACATCTGTACTCCGTTCAGGAATCGAACCTGGTTATTTTGAAAAAAAAAACCTACACTATTTCTATTTAGATATCGATTGTGTAGATCTTAAGCAGTAAATGTCTGTATGAAACATGATGTCTAAAATGAATAAAATGCATTGTTTCCACATACTTTAATTTATTTTAGTAGGTGCTTGAACTGACCACGTTTACAATATTAAACAAGTTCAGGTATTTAAAATTGTCTCTATGGTTGTTTGTACCTCTTTGCTGATGTTGCAACTTGATACATACACCTCTTTACATACCCACGCACCCAATAGCATTGCATTAAACCATTTCGGAAGTTTTGTTATCTGCGATACTATTATCTAATATCGTGTTGAGTATTGTATTGAAAAAGGCGGTGGTCACTTCGAGCACCTACTAAAATAAATTAAAGTATGTGGAAACAATGCATTTTATTCATTTTAGACATCATGTTTCATACAGACATTTACTGTTTAAGACCTACACAATCGATATCTAAATAGAAATAGTGTAGGTTTTTTTTTTCAAAATAACCAGATTCGATTCCTGAACGGAGTAGAGATATTTTTTTAAATCTATGAATGCAGTTTGTTCTTGTTATTAAAATCGATGACATAGTTCCTCAGAACAGATCTTCGTATCTCTTATAGTTTCAGACTTTCCCATACTGACCGATTTGAATGAGACACCCTGTATAATACAGAGTGTAAACCACCTCATCACGAAGCCATCAACAAAGCATTCTGTACATCAAACTAAGTAACTTTACGCAAAAAATTATTGCTGGGAAACAACTTTTTTTTCTGGGGTGTAAAATCATGATTTGTGGTATAACTCAATTAAATGCACTCAAAACATTGTGCTGATGGATGGATAGAATAGTACGGGGTTTGTAAAGGTATTTAATGTAAAAAAAAATACAAACATAACTTGTAAAAATAAAACTTGTGAAAAAATTGTAACTTTGACTCCCAATATCTCCGTAACTACAAGGTTCCCAGGTATGGCGTAGAACAAAAAAAACGATCGCAGTGACGGGGAGTGCCTTTCGGCTTCGTAAAGAGGTGTTTTACACCCTTAAGATACTAGCGTTCGTGCCTTTTACGAGAAATATATTTTTTCGTCACTTTTTTAATCTTAACTCACTACAAATACAGTATTTTCACAGATATTGTACGTCTGGCAACTCAAAAGGAACCTTTTTGTTGCTCAAATAAAGATCAGTTCTGGCTTTATTCCAGACGCTTCCGTCAGGCGACACGTCACTTCCGTCAGCAGTTAAGCCGCGTCCACACCGGCGCACGGCCGTGGCCTTCCGCGAGCCTCCCCGCCGGCGTCGCGACAGAGATACAGGTGACAACATGCTATAAGTACGGGAGTTACTTTTACTTTTCTATTATTTTTACGTTAACTACACTCTTGTCATTTATATCTTCTTCAATAAGCATGACGACTGTATCAAAAAATTGCAAATTTAGTACGTCAGTTAGAGTATTGGAAAATAGTGGACACGTAATTTTTGTTTTCGACCGACGTCCAAAAGGAGGTGGTTCTCAAATTGACGCAATTTTTTTTGTAAATCAATGAATATTGACAAAGAAAAACTTTTTTGCAAAAAATAAAACCGACTTCAAAAAAAAACAAAAAGGTTAAAAATAACTTTAGCTTCTGAAGTCGGTGACCTTTGTTTGATTGCTTTAGTTTTTTTGTCACCGACTACGTCATTATGGAGTTCCATGACTCTTGGCTTCATCATCAGATCTGACGGTAGAATGGTTCTTATCAAACGCAAATGCTTCACTTGTTGTAGAAAATACCAAAATCGCAACACGTTTTCATATAAAATTTGAAGAGTTCCCTCGATTTCGCCAAGATTCCATCATCAGATCCAGACTTGGCGATTATGGGACCATTTGGGAAGAATGCCCTTTTCAACAAAAAAAGAATTTTCCAAATCGGTTGGCAAGCGACGGAGTTATGCCCGAAGAAACATCCGAATTGGGAACCTCCTCCTTTTTCAGAAGTCGGTTAATAAAACGCATCAAAACTCGGAGTGCCGGCTCGTTTTTTTTTTCGGATGGGAAATCATCAAATGACTTCTCCCACTCTGGGCGGAGCGGGAGGGAGTGTCACACTTGTACTGACTAATACCCATCCATGTTCCTTCCTCGCCCTTTATGTTCCGGGACCGTGGTATCTCTTTCGAACAGGCCCGCAACCCCGGCAGGCTTCGGCCCTTGAGGCGCGCGTGGAAGACAAACGCGCCGTCCACACGGCCTGTCGTCATACGACGGACGGACGGCGAGCTAGCCCATAGCTCACCGTCCACAGGCCCGCGTCTACGGAGCACGCCCGGTGCGTCTCCCGCGGCGGCCGGGAAGAGAGGTTCCTTCCCTCTCTCGTTCCGCCACCTCATTCGCTAGCATGACTGCTTCGCAGAAGGAGGCGGGCTCGTGGCGTCAGAACTCGCTAAACATTAAACCAAGGCGTGACGTATTGAGAATTCTCAAAGCGTCGTATCTTCGTCAATGGGGTCGGCAAGTTAAAGCTGATTATAGATGGCGCGTCCACCGCACAGACCCAATATAACCAATGAGGTCAAACTATTTTGAAATATAAAATGACATTGACAGATTTTCAACCAATGACGATGTTTTGGTTCAAGCGGTGCTAGCGCCATTAGTTCCACAGTTGCCAACCCCATTTTGGTTTATGTTACAAAAGAAAAAATACGAGTATAATATTTGTTGATAATCTAACTGACGGACGTATTATTATTTTTCTTGTCGTCTACCCTATTTTCAAATTTTTGACAAAATTCTTCTGTCATGCCTCGTGGCTAAATAATTACTGTCGCACGGGATGATCTGGCAAAAAGTTTATTTTTATTTAGTTAAGTGAATTGTATAAAATGTTTGAAAAACTTTTTTTAATTTTAGAACTATTACATTTTTAAACAAATATGTGCTGATTATGTGCCTCAGTTTCATGCGTTTTAACTAAATTTCACTCGTAGGTGCTACAACTGACTGCCAAGATTCATCTGATGCCACGACAACCGCCGACGAAAAACCTAAAGAAAGTGTCAATGGTAAATTTTTATATTTATTTTACAACAAACCGTCCCACTATCTAAAAATATGTTGGACACACAAACTTCATCATCGTCATCGCCATTTCATCCAAAAGACGTCCACTGCTGGACATAGGCCTCCTCCAAGTGTCGCCACATTGATCGGTTACGTGCGACTCTCATCCAGCAGATAGCCGCAACATTTACCAGCCCGCTTCGCATGACCACGGGATAAATTCTTTTGTTCATCTGTCATTTTGTCCATTCAATGACAGATGAACCAAAGATTTGTCGACTCTCTGCCGTGTCTACGGTGGTCATGGTACGCAGGCTGGTCATCTATTCACCTGGCAGGAGGCCTTCCAACACATGTCTTCCAGTTCGCGGTCGCCATTCCAGAACTTTTCAGCCCCTACGGCCGTCCGTTCTGCGAGCGAGATGCGTACTGCCACTTAAGTTTAGCTATTCTTTGAGATACACCTCGGTGCTCTTGCGGATGTCCTCGTTCCTGATTCGATCACACAAAGAAACTTCGAGCGTAGCTCTCTCCATTACCCTTTGGGTGACTTTAACAGTTCTGATGAGGCCCATTGTGAGCGACTACGTTTCTGTCCCGTGTGTAACTTATATATAAAGAGGTTAAAATACCCCTCTTTTAACCTCTCTTAGAGTTTAAACGATGAATTTTCGTAAATTCCTTACGCATACCTTTTATGTTTTACAAGAATCTGTTCTGCAAAATTGCATGCTTTTAAAACCTAGGTTGTAAGTGTGGGAATAAATAAATTTAAGAATTCACAATGTTATTGGACCATAAAATATAGCCTGTATTTTCGATTGCGGGAAAAGCCATTGATTTATTGTTATTACATATTATATACTTCATCTATTCAATGGAGTAAAACCAAATTGTTATTTATTTCAGGACATGGCCGACGTAGGTGTTTTACAAGATTAAAATCAGCCTCCACGTCGCGTCTAAATTATTCACCAAAGTAAGATTTAGTTTTACCAATATTTTTTATCTATTTTTCCACCATAATCACTACTGCTCTCAAAACTTTGAAGCAATCATCGTAAGGACTGTCCGAGAACCAATCGAAACATATTGTGACATCCACTAATGCCCTCTAAACTCGCGTTGTGGGTGATGGCCAACTCTTTTTCACTTACAAACTTTACTATCGAGTTCACTGACGGCACATAAGTAAGTAAACGGAACAGAATATAAGTTTCATACAACCACGCGAATCGGTTGCCCCACGTGACCACTGGCCGCTTGTCGCACGATACGCGGTGAGAGTGTAAAAAACCTGTTTACGCTGTCACAACCAGTTGACAATCTCAGGGTTGTCAGAGCAACACACGTTTGTTTTGTGACAAGTTAGAATATTTTAAAGTAAACACTTTGTATTTATTAAAAATGGTTGTTTATTGTACTGTGTGTATGAAAATACTAGAAAAAAATTGTATATCATACTTTAACTATCCCAAGGAGTACAACAGGTAAGTAAATATTAATTTGTCTTCATTTATTGTGACAACCCTACCAAAATAGGTAACAATTTTGCACGTTTTTAAGAAGCTTATACTCTAATCCGTTTACTTACTCATGTCCTGACGGTTTGCTACTTTCACCCTTGTGTTAGTTAGTAATAAGGTTGAATAGTGGTCGACCCTCGGTGAACTGGGTAGTACTCAAATCGGTGAAGAATTCGATGTCATCATCAGGAAACCGCCATGGATTACCCAATTATGGTCCATTTACTCTCGCAGAGAGTTGGCCTGTCCCACCTATTGGATCATTATAGACTTATTGTATTGTTTTTTTTTGTATCTCTTTGTAGTCGTTTTGTTTTGTAGACGTGGCGAGGGCTGGTCAAGTCCATTAGAATCTCTTCGGCAGCAGTTGAGAAAGTTAGATGATTTAGAAGATCAGTTCCCAGATTTAGCGTTGCAACCTTCGTACAGTCTTCGGTATCCGTTTGCTGAATTAGGTAAGATTTGTTTTTGTTATTTATTTTTAGTTAGAAATAAAAAAAGTAAATGTTAGCTTAATAATTGCTACTCCATTTTGTTTGAAACTTGTAAGCAACCAAAATGATTTTAATCGTCTCACAGGCAAAGTAACCCGTGGGTGGGAAAATATTATAATATTATAAAATATTATAAATATTATAATATCATAAATTCGTTATGAATTTGTAACAAAATTTTGAACCATTTTAACGTTATTTATTATCCTCTGAAGAAAATCCAGAGCATTTGATTTGAGGTATACATTGTTAATTTTAGAAGAGCTAAACAATTTTATAAGTCTGTATTAAACTGCAACACTGTTAGAACGTATTTAAAAATCACTCAAATGGCATACTAACGCGCGGAAACCGGAGATCTGATAAGAATCCTTGATAATTAGTATATCTATATTTGTTTGAGTTACAGTATTGTTGTATTATTACCAGGTCCAGTAGCAACAGCGGACACCCCCGAGCTAGAGTTCGTGCGACATCGTGCGCTCGTGGAGAGAGAGGGCATGCGACGTGCGCGCGACGCGCTCCGACGTAGGAAGGTCGCGCTGCAGGAGACACGCGCCTCCATGTCGCCGCACAGAGCGCCGTCCGTAAGTTGTGCATTTCTTTCTGAATTCAAACTACTTTATGATACTGTTACGGTGCATTCCGTTTTATAAAATTATCACTCACAGCGCTCACATCCATATTTTGCGTTCCGATTTAGATATCACGATTTTGACAGCTAAAAGCTGTCATCAGGTCATTCGACAGCGCTCACGGTGATATCTATTTGGGACATGGTCGGTGTAATCGCAAGATGGCGCATGTCATGACGTCTTCTATGACGATTCAAGGGACATCGATATCGCGCTCACTGTAATTCGGAACGGGGTTTATGGACGCTCAAATCGTTTACAGCGTAACTCGGAACGCGGCCTTAGTTGATGCCAGTTAAGATCGTAATAGCGGTCATTGCCCTTTCCCTAATAATCTCTTCGTACGAACTAAATCAAATGAACATGTTTTTCATCAGAAAAAAGAAGATACGATAGATTCAAGACTTGACCAGGCTTATTTTTGGATTTCAAAATTAAGAACTTTATAAATTTTATAAATAAATGTATTTGGGTCAATGACCGCTATTGCGGTTTTAACTGGCTGCAACTATAGTCTATGATACTATGCAAAACATTGTAAAAGACCAAACATGTTTTTGAATTTGGAATGTTGGTTTCATACTCGTAACATCACATCACTCCCGTAGGCTGTAGTCTCTGATAGAATGTAATTATGTCCAAGAGTGTGTGTAAGACAAGTGTCCGCCTCGTGGTTACACCCGATATTGAGTTCCTTGATTTTTGAAAAGGTGTCAAACCGGCCGGTTCTAAAGGCCAATGTGTAGCGAAATCAACATACAACAACAAAGAGTTATCTATGAATGATGAATGAAAATACGTTAAATTGGCACTTGCCACAAGTGCACACATTATAAAACTAAAATAAAAATAAAAACTGGTTTGAAGCTATCTCGGTTTATTTTTTTCTTTGTTTTCGCCCAAAATGGCCACCACATGTGTGCAATAAAAATCAAAATGGCCGACACAGTTCAAGGGATATTAAAAGTTAAGTTTAAGATAAAACTTAATCTAAAGAAGAAAGACGCCGTGGTAAAAAGGGAAGCTTCTAGAAGGACGTACACTAATCGTACTGGTGGGGTATGCGTGTGTGACTAGATGTATGAGCGTGGACGAGGCGGAAAGAGTGTGTAAGTATCGTAGCATATGGCGTTCTGTGGTTTCTGTCTGCAGTGTCTACTATAGGAAAAAGGCGCATTGAGACAAGACGTGGTTACGTTTTATATGTGTCGTCGGAATATTGTGCGTTGATGCTATGCCTGTATGAAAACAGGAGGAACGCGAGGTAACAGAGCTAGAGGTGGCACTTCACCGGGCGCGGGCGCTTCTAGGCGAAAAGGAAATAAGGCTCCGGCACATCGAACGAGCACTCCGTCGTCTGGCCGAACACCCTCCACCACACATACAGGTTCTGCTGACGAACTATCATCAACCATATTCTGTTCTTTTTAAACTGCTTGTTTCATTGGATTTTTTTTTGGAATCTGTCGCCTCCATTTTGTTTCAAGCAATTACCAGCTTTGTTTCGTCAGCGATTGACTTATTTTTGGTTGTCTCTTCTGCTTTTCATCGATTTTTTATTTTTCGTGTTGTCTTCATCATTTTTTTTAGTTTCAAGCATTTGTCAGCTTTATTTCGTCAGCGGTTAGACTTATTTCTTGGTTTCTCATCTGATGTTGTTAATTTTTTTTCTGTTGATCGTCTTTTGTTAATTTTTAGGGATCATTCTTTTTAGGTTATTTTATTTTGTTTCGCTGATTTCGCCGCAGACCTGTTTTCCCTTCATCTTTCAATTTCCTCTTCCCAAAAATGGCTAACATTCATAGTTTTGCGTTACATTCATAGTTTCTGTGTAGCAAAAGCTTGCTTGCTAGCTAGACCCACGTGGTGGATTATGGCCCACTCCTCTCCACTTAGTGGAAGCCAGTGCACCAGCAGAGGGAATATTAGAGGTTGATTTTGGAAAACCTGCTTTTTATTACATGCCTTTAAGTACAAACTACACTGGCAAAAACTGTCTCAGTTCGGTTTACGGTTAAGACTGAAACAATAATTTATTTTGATTTTGAAATACCTACCTATTTAAACTTCCTTTAGGCCATCATACAGTATTTTACCTTCATTCTTAATATTTACTTTAATAACAACCCGACAAGCCTACTGCTCGATAAGTGCTGGATTACGGCCCACTTTCAGTGAAGAGCCCTATATACCTGCATTCCCTGCAATCGGAACATCATAGACTGATTATGCAATTTGAATACCAGGAGGGCACGACTAGTGAGGCGTCATCAGGCAGCGAAGCCCCGCCGGCGGAGGCAGGAGGAGCCGTGCTACGGTCACTGAGGGCTCTCCACGCAGATGTCAGGGATATATGGCGAGCCTTGGATGCCAGGCGACCTCATACTGGTAAGTTATTTGACGAAATATGTATTGTTTTTTGTAGTTTCACCAGATTACGGTAGGTACTTCTTTCTTCTACGTCGCGATAATATTTTAAATTTAGTTGGTCCGACACTTCGTCACTTTAATGGTGGGTACTAGGAGAATAGAATTACCGAAGAGGCTGCGACAAATCCAAGTTATTTCTAGTCTGTTTTTTTTTTTAAATACATTCATTAGGTCATGGATATCAGGACAAATGGAACGCAAAGAGTTGTGAGGAGAAATTGAAAAGGTAATTACTACGTAAACTAGTTTCGAAAGTACCAGGAGTCTATAACTAGCGAGGTATCATCGGTCAGTTACGCCGGCGGAAGCAGGAGGAGCCGTACTATGGTCACTGAGGGCTCTCCACGTAGATGTCATGATGTATGGTGAGCCTTAGATGGTACAGGACCTCATACTGGTAATTTATTTGAAGAAATATGTCATCATTTTTTGTAGGTTGACCAGAGGATCTAAAATGGCCGCTTTAGTAGAATCATAATATTAATCACGTCAAAAATGTTAAATTCTTTGTGGACTTTATAATTTTCCCACCCCTTGTCACACTTGCCACCACTCCACACCACGTGTGACGTAGTTAATGGGTGCTCCTTACGGTAGGGATTTCTTTCTCCTTCTTCGTATCTTTGTTAAGACTATATTTTAATTTTAGTTGGCCGAAAACTTCGCCACTTCCATGGGTACTAGGAGAGTGAAATAGCCGAAGAGGCATTGGCATTGAATTTTAAGAGTTTAAGAATATGATTATTTTGTTTGCAGCTTCTCCAGAGACGAGTTCATGCAATGCTCCCACAACATCACAAACGCGCATGACATTATCAGCTGTAAGTATTGTCAAAGTCATTATAATTATTTGTCACCTTTCTTTTCTATTTTGTGTTGATCTGCAGTTGGTTTTTATATTCTGTCACCGCAGCTTGAAACGGTGTAGTAAAATATTTTCAAAAAAAAAAAAGCATTCCACTAAGGAGTTTCACATTACGAGAATAAATAAGCTGACTGACCGAACCTCCTTGCAAGTGCTTTTGCTCAATACGTTTGTCTCGCTTTAATACAAAAGAGTAAGTGAGACCAAAGATATAGTTCTAATTTTCACCACGTGCATGTGGTGCCATTTGAAAATTCGCGCCATTTTCATAGACACGTTAATGATTGTTGCGACTTACAAAACAATAATATGAGTTCAAGCGAGGAATCAGAATTGTTATTATGGAATCTACTTACTCCACCTGATATTTTGAATGAGGTGCAAAATGCAGAAAACAGTTTCTGGCCGCCAAAATCGCGAGAGCGCAATAATTAATGATTTACAAAAAATTGATAGCGTGGTAAATATAATGAATAATTTTCTCTCAAATCTGTTGAAAAACGTTGTATGACACACGTGCAGAAATTGGTATTTACAAACTCGTGACTATGGTAAGCCCTCGACTTCGTCTATTCGTTTGTAAAAACCAACTTACCGCACTAGTATCATAAATAACTATTGAAACATTTGGAAACTAGCCATATGTGACCCTCATATTATGACCCATTCATTCTTCACACTGAGAAGAAGTGTCCCATCAGTAGATAACTTATAGGCTGAAATTATGCATATGATCAAGTATACACAAGTCGATAACTTCGCTATTAGTGTTCAATCATCATCATCAGCCTATTATGTTCCCACTGCTGGGACACGGCCTCCTCTCAATGAGAGGGAAGTAGTAGTTAGTGTTCAATACCAAAAACTATTCATAATTATCTCGTTATTACTTAGTATTGTTTGCAATCAAAACAGTAAAAAAAATACATTGGTTTGGAACTTATGAACCTTGATATTTCCATATTTTAACTGACTTTAAATAAAGAGGAGGTTTTATGTTCGGCTGAATATATGTATTTATACATTCATTGATATTTTCGTCAATTATGGAGTTTATTTATCAATAAGTTCAAAAGACTTTGGAAATACTACTTTTCTTCTAATTACTTTTTTTTTCTGCTGCAAATATTTTTTTCGGCAGAAAAACTATCCACATCTTACTTTCTCAGCCAGCTTTTGGTGAAATCGCAAGCATTTTTGGGCAAGCTCCTAATCTATTTATATAGTATTAGGTTTTTAGTAACCCTGCTATGCCATAATAAACAGATACGTATTACATTTCTAGCCGGAACCAGTAATGCAAGATAATTCAGACGGCGGAGTGGCTGAGAGGGCTCGTGGACTCAGAGCTTGGCTGCAGACAGCACCTTAACTGGAGGTACCATCTAATGAGGTTGTAATACAAGGATTGAAGTTATTCTGGAAAGTCATTTATAGATTTTGAAGTAATTACAATGGAGATAGATCTTATATTAATCTTCTGAAATGCGTTAAAGTATTCGGTTTTTATGCTATATTACTTCAAAGAGGTTATTAATGAGAGATCTTCCGTCATTTGTTATTTAAAAGGACGTCGCGTCGTTCGGGCGTCATATTTTAGATGCTTATCGTAGATTTCCATTTAACGACGTCACATGGGTAGACGCCGTCTTAAGAGAAAGCGCCAAGGTAGCCTCGAAATTCAATTTTAAATACGTTTTTTTTTGCAATTTACAGGTCATTATCAGATTGTACGTTGAACAAAATTTATGATTTGCGACTGTTACAAAATTCTTATAATTATTTGAATTTCGGGGGTATGTTGCCGCGTTCACCTTAACGCTCCACGTTGTGACTTGAATCTTTTTTTTTTTGCTCTAACATCTTTGCTTACTAAAGCAATATATTAAAATTATTTTAAGTTAGATTCATAACTTCGTAAGTTACTTCAAAATCCATAAATCGCGATTCTAATTCGGGATTTCTAACAACTTAGCTCAAACGTGTTCGCACAAATTTTTGCATTTAAATAATTCAGCATTTATATGGTTTATTACTTTTCCATCCAATAACTGACGTAGATGTGTAGCATATTTAGTATTTTTATTGTATGATACAAATATTAGAGAAAATTCATTCGGCTTAGGCAATGTACAGACTTGACCGAAGTAAGACAATCTAATGTAATTTGGTGCCCCAGGGGTGGAAATGCCCTTGGAATATAATCCATGTATTCCTGCACTATGCAATATTTTAATTGTAAAAGAATTTTGGTAAGTCTGTGCCAGCCCTTATATTACTTAAAAAAATATTGAAATGTTCTAATAATACCAAATTAAAAACAATAAAATGTTTTCTAAACGTATTAGCTTTTAGTATATCGAATGAAAACACATTCGGCCATGAAAAGGTATACAATAATAAAATTAAGATTTTTTCTCGAAAACAATATACACATTCTATCAAATTTGAAGTTATGTGTGATCTGAATAACAGTAGTGTGATTTGATGAATACATTTTATATAATTAGCCAAATAATAAATTCTTAGATTATAAGTAGTTACTTCTAGTCAATATCACTCATAGATGTGTTGAAATGTGCTAGTTATGACTTAAACGTCAGTGTATTAATCAATAAAATTAATTACCGGTCAGGGAATATAAATTGGATAATATTGGAATATATTGTCCCCAAGTAAATATTGGGCAAAAGTGTAATAATATTTATCAAGGAGGTGTTACTCTGTAAAAATAAAGATGGTGTATGTAAAAAGAAGGTTATTAGTGACTTGATGGCTGCCAAAGACACGATTAAGGGTTGATTTTTCAATAGTTAGATAACTTTTATCTGAAGAGTAAATCTGACGTTTTGGCAGTGTCCATACAAAAACTGACAAAATGTCAAACTTATTCGTCGGTTAAAAGTTAACTGGCGATTGAAAAACCGGTCCTAAGTAATTTTATCTCTTGAAAATCGAAAAATCATGTGAATAGGAGATGACAAAAAGGATCTAATAATTCCATCAGATAAATCTCCAAAAAATATTGGACACATATTTTTTTTGTTTTTTATAGACGTAAAAAAAATGTGTACCTAATACAGTGCGTCGAAAACTCGTGTAACGTCACATTTGAGTACATTTTTTACCAGAAAGTGACGTCACAAGCCGTCACTCATGATGTTTGATGCGTTTTATCTTCGTCATTTTTTATTAATTTAGTAAAATAACAAACACGTGTCCAATATTTTCCGATAATCTAATTGACGGAATAAACAGAATCATATTTTTTTAGGAATCATACTTTTTGCTATTAAATTCGTGTCGATTCAGTGCCAAAACACACACGATCGGGTCGACCTAACCCGGCAAAGGGTGGCAAAATCGAATCTATACAGGGTTGAAGGGATATTATCGACGCACAATTGGTCACCACGTGTTCAGTACATCATGCCAAATCCCTCCACATAGTAAGTTTTCATAGGTAATTTAAAAAAAAAGCATTTTGACCTTTTATTTATCGTAAAGGAAATCATCAAATGAGACGCGAAAAGGAGTGTCAGATTTTTTCTGAATAAAACCCATCCATGATCCTTCTTCGCCATTTGTATTCCAGGGCCACGGTATCTCTTTCGAATAGGCCCGCAGCCCCGGCAGGCTTCGTCCCTTCCGGGCCCCTCCCCTTATGTTGACATCTCTTGCTCGGCGCGCGTGGAACACTCTGGTCTGGTCGACACGGCCTGTCGTCGTTAGACGGACGGACGGCTCACTAGCCCATAGCTAACCGTCCACAGACCGCGCCTACGGAGCACGTCCGGTGCGTCTCCCGCGGCGGCTGGTGCGAGAGGTTCTCTCCCTCTCGCGGTCCGCCACCTCCTTCGCTAGCATGACTGCTTCGCAGCGCGGAGGTAACGGCTTCCCTTTCCGTCTCTTACCGCCGGAGCATGGATTGAAGCACACACACAGGGCCGGACGGCTCAGGTCGCCGCCGCCGATCGCCGCTACTCGGACACACGCAGGACAGACTTCCACCGTGTGTGAGACCGTGTCCTCCGCGAGATCAGAGCAGTAGAGACACATTCGGTGCAGGTACCTCCCTACACGGATGTGTCCGGTGAGGACCTGCGTCAGGCGGAAGGTGAGGACGCCGTGGCGCCTCTCCAGCCACTCCTCAAAGAGGGGACTTACCGCCGTTATCTTGGCGTGCCATGCACAGGGTTGCGACAGTCGCTCTCTCCATGTCGCCATGAGAGACATTTTGACCTTGTGTTGCACTTTTATACGGCAGGACAGTGATGTTTAAAAAAAAACAATGAATGATTCCTATCAGGGAGGGTTCAGAATGATATACTGAATCCACGTGATAAGCGTTTTGTGCATCAGTGTCCCTTCCTCCTAGTATGTTACCGACCGGTTGTGCTGAATCTTTACCTTATCGATGTAATTGTTTTAAATACAAATCTGGATTCTATTAAAAAGGGAAACGTTTTAAAAATAAATTCTTAACGAAAGAACTGTCGGTTCTGCCGTGATATATTGAATCGTGATTTTTGCAGTCAACGAGCCAAAATTTAAATACTAAAAAAATATAAAATAATGTAGTGTATCAACCAAAACTACTCTTAAAAATAATGATCGGTAATAATTCGACTTCTTTCGCACAAAACATTCCAGGCCAAGTGAGAGTAGTTTAATTATATTTAATATACTTAATTATTATATTAAACTTAAGAGTTTTAAAGCATTTAATATTATATTCTGTGCCAGATGTATTATAGTGCATTTATTATAGAATAATTTGTTGTTTTACAAATATGTATATTATGTATTGGGTATATTAAATTTATGCAAGTATAGGTACCTGTTGAAATATATGTCACCGTAAAATATCAAATACGTTGTTTGTAATATCTCTAGCGATATTGTAAACTCTCGAATAATTGTCAAACGAACATACTGCTTAAAATAAAACGCATTATTTTTTGTGAAATGCATGCGATGGTAGTCAACTCACGCGGTGTGGAGGGAAGGAGGGGTCCCCCTTACCTAGTGGTACCACTCTCATGAGAAGATACTGTACCATTTCTGTGAAAAACCGATTAATATAATCTAACCTTAAAACATTCCCCTATAAAGCGTAGAACCCTGCACTCGGAAATAAGAGCTCTTATTTCCGAGTGCAGGGTTTTAAAGGAATCTAACTAACCTACCGGGGGGGTGCCCCAAGTCCCGATTATGGGGACAGAGATACTTCCGTATGTTCAGTTGACAATAATTCGAGAGTTCACAATATCGCTAGAAAGAAACACGTTATATTGTAATATAACGTGTTTGACAATTTTACGGTGACAAATACATTCCAAGTATAATTATTCGTATATTAAAGCACAGTGTTTTGCGTATAGTTTCGTAGTAGAGATCCTCTTTAGTCGTTTTCTACCTTTTTCATCCATATTTGATACCACAATTGCATTGATTAAGTAAAAAGAAAATGGCCTAAGCCTTTTAGGATAGCAGGCTGTTTATATCCATTTATAAAATGATTGTTCTGTAGAAGCCATGATTGGTTGATCCGTAATTTTTCTAGAAACAATATCCAAAACATTGCGCACTATCAGACTCAAATACCAGCGTTTTTCGCATATCATTTGAGCAAATAAATAAAATTTAAATAAATTGTATGTAGTGTCTTATCTTGGCCTCCATTGTAACTTCGTACGTAGGTAGGTACTATTGTATTCCCTCGCTAGGCGGGGCGACTGAGAAACACCGTTGTTTGTATGCCGAAGAAAGTTCACTATAGTCAACCTTCGAAGAGGCGGTAATAATCTTCGTCTGTGGACCCGACCGGTTCGGTCAGATTGTGTCTACTTCGCTCACAGTTGAAGGGTTAATGTGGTCATCGAAACGAAACAAAGTAAGATTTGTTAAGAGCTCCTTAACATTTTAAAGATGAAAATACAAGGTTAAATTAAATTAGCTAGCGGAACTCAACAGACGTGGTGAATATAGACATCTAAACAAATTAAAAAAACCGGGTGAAATAAAGTTTGAGTCAGACTCTTGCATGTAATTAAAAATCTTTAATTTTTAATTATTATTTGTTGTTATAGCGGGAGCAGAAATAAATACACATTCTGTGAACATTTCAACTGTCTACCGATCATGAGATACAGCACGCAGACAGACAGACGGACGGACGGTCGGACAGCGATAAAGGGGCTTAGTAATAGGATCTCATAGGGTATGGAACCCTACTCTGTATACCCATATCATCATCATAGAGCAGCGGTGGCCCAGTGGTGGCGGCCCCGACTTACGAACAGTAAGTCGTGGGTCCGAACCCAGGCAGACGCATTACTTTGTGTCATTTATTTCATCACCACTGCACTCAAAAATGGTGAAGGAAAACATCGTAAGGAAACCGGCATGTCCTAGAACCAAAAAATCGAAGACATGTGACATCTACTAATCCGCACTGGGCCCGCGTGGTGGATTATAGCCCATACGCAAAATACGCGTTTTGACGTGGAGTTGCGGACATCAGCCCGTTGTACAACATCATCATCATCATTTCAGCCGAAAGACGTCCACTAGTGGACATAGGCCTCCACAGTGTCGCCATATTGACCGGTTCCGCATCCAGCGGATTCCAGCAGCCCTATAGTACTTATATACTTCAAAGTAAATACAAAACAAGCTGTCATTAACCTCAAACATCGTTAAATCATTTTTTATATTTACCGTGTTTAGTTATCGACATTTATCATGTCTGTTGGGTTTTACTAAGTTAATTTGGTGCCAGCTAAATATGAATTATCGTCGTGCCAACGATACGAAGAAGAAAATTTGTATGATATAACCATACTTGATTAAATTCACCCTAATATAATATTTCACCTTGATGGGAAATCAATTGGTTTTGTCTCGAATAATGACAATACATCTTTGACTACAGTGAATTTCTACGGCAAAGTATGAAGTCACTGTGATAATTATCATTGTTAGAACATTATGATCGTGATTTATCAGTCATTCATAATTCCATTGTTGTATTAATTCATCATTCGGTGAAAATTCAAGTTGTTGATCCTAAACCTAAATAAAAAAAACTTCGTACTAAAATCTTGCACATTGCAAAATCTGCTACCTCTGCTGACAAGACAATATCTTACGCAATCATCGAAACAAGAAATAAATACACTTTTAATTATACTTATATCTTTTATTTCCACTTAAAATGTAGATACTAACAAATAACTTCGGTAAACTCCGAAATATGCAAAGGCCGCGGGTTCTAAACATAAAACAATTTAGTCGACTCGAAAACAAATTCGAAACTGATTCAAAAAGATCAGCACATTTAAACGGAGTTCAAAAGCATACTCTTGTACTAGCTGCCATTATTGTTTCAGAATATTGATGCTGACGTTACAGCTCTAGAACGTGGTTAGGACGTGTAGATCGCGTTCAGTTTGATGGTTAAGTCGGCCCTAAGCTATATCAGCCCATAGGAGCAAATGCAACGCACAATATCTGCTGTCCTGCTCTCTCATGTTGATCGCGTACAGCAAGTCTTAGTTAGGTCCATGTTCACCAAAAAGATGACGCTCTGATTATCTAAAACAGCTGTTTAACAGACATTTTTGTATGGCAAAATGTCACAGTGACAGCTGTTTTTAGATAATCAGACGGCTATCTTTTCGGTGAACATGGACCTTAGATAATTCCGAAACCTAAAGGAATGTTGGAAATATATCTTAGAGTTATCTAATTTAAATTAAAATAGGTGGGCGGATAACAACTGGCTTTTTCACATAACTTAAGAACAAGTAATTGTAAGAAAAAAAAGAACACTATAATCTGTACTATTAAACTCAATTATCATTCAAAACGTCTCGAAAACTACAATTATGTTCCTAACAAACCAAACAGATCTTCGCTTAAAAATATATTTTCAGTATCCACACTTGCTTGCAAAATTCTCCACTCAGAATGTATGCCAAAATGCCGTTTTGAAAGCCAGTTTTAAGAATGTAGTAACAAAATGATAAAAGAATAAATTAAAAAAATTGGTGCAGCTATTTTGCAAGCAAGTTCATATTTTTGACCTAGTCACAATATTTTTTACATCTATGTATTCTTCCAGTGCCTGTAAGGTGCTTGTTTTATTTTATTTTATTAATATTTTCTTGTATTTAAAAACGTACGTCCAAAATTTATTTACAATTGTATAGTCACAAATTTTAATAATAAAAATATTTTGAAGTGCACATTCATTGCGGGAGACTTTTACCATTGTTTTTTTTTTCTTTGTCATATTCTAATTATAATATAACGTTAATGGCAAAGGTCTTCCTCTCATTTAATAAGTAGGTTTTTTAAGTGCATAATAACTATGAATTTCAATTATTATAATAGAAAAATAATATAAATGGTAACCTACATTATAAAATGTAAAACAATTAAGAATCTCTAAAAAGAGCCAAACATAATTGTAAAAAGTTTGTTGAAGTTACAATAAATTGGTACCTATATCGCTTAAATTCTCAAAAAATATCGTGGGTGACATATTTACATTCCATGTTCTTATAGAATTTTTAAAAGATGCCATTAGACTTAAAGAATAAAACAATAATAATCTAGAATAAATGATCCTGAGGAAACCCGTTTATTGTAACTTCAACTTTAAAATATAATCAATCGTTCACAACGATATTCAGCCGAAATAAAATTGAACAAATCACTATTTTGTTTTATTTAAGTATTCGCCCATGAATCCAGTTTGAATCATCTTAGTAGTAGCAGGGATATTACTGTTAATATCAAGTTAAAAAGGCCTCCTGTAAAAAAAAGCTTTTATTCAGCGGGTACTTCTTTAAAGTCTTTTGGTTTTTTTTTTCGTGTGAAGATGGCATTATTTATGCAAAACCATATTTTATGCCCAAAATGTTCTGGGTAAGTACTGATTGAGGGTATTAGTTGCCATCATAAACCACAAAAAGTGTATACCTAATTAATTTATACTGGTATAACTTTACTTTGTGTTCAAAAGGAGGCATTCTACATGCAGATGCATTAATCAATTATGTATTTTTAAACCTGAGTTTGTAGACTTTGGTTTCAGTACCAAGTTGGACAGAGTGAAATAAAGTGTCTTTGTAACAGCCACGGAATCTGTATGTGTGCCCAACAGATGGTAATAAACTCGCCCCTATGTGACTAAACATCACTAGCGAAATGTAGGTGTACCCCAGTGATCCTAGATTCGTATCAGATGATTTAGATTGATCCAAAAGGAAGAATCGTGCATCTCTAATAAAGGGTGTAAAACACCTCTTAACGAATACGAAAGGCACAATTGTTCTACTCGTCATTCTGATCATTTTTTTGTTCTACAGTATACCTGGGAACCTTCTAGTTACGGAGATATTGGGGGTCGAAGTTGCAAGATTTTGACAAGCTTTTTTTTAAATACCACTTTTTATCGCATGATTTTTAGTTTAAATATCTCTACGACCCCCGTACAATTCAATTCATCCATCCGCACAATGTTTTGAGTGTGTTACATTGAGTTATACCACAAAACATGATTTATAACCTCAAAAAAAAAAGTTGATTCCCAGCAATATTTTTTGCGTAAAGTTACTTACTTTGATATACAGAATGCTTGGTTAACGGCTTTGTGATGAGGTGAAATACGATGACGATAGATGACGGTCTGATTATCTAAAAACAACTGTCACTGTGACACGTTCCCATACAAAAATGTGTTTTAAACAGCTGTTTTGAGATAATCAGACCGTTAAAGTGTCTAAAATACCATAACATTAAAAAAAATCATACCCCTTATATTTCTCGCCGCGTTATACTCGGCAGGATGTCCCTTCACCAGCTGGCCTGCTCTACTGATCTCTGGTGTACAAACAGCTGGATTGCCACTAAATGGAGTGTAGGAGAGGGTTGACCAAGCGAGCCACAGCTTTGACGTTGCGTTCCAAGCTCCGCCCGAGAAATCACGTGGTATCTGGTGGATAATTTTATGAATCAACTAGCTGACGCAGCAACTTCGTCCTTGCAAAGGAGATCACCTATATTGTGCTATTTTCCAAAGTGGCGCCAAAATAAACTTATTATTTGGATAGAGCATAACATAACAAACCTTTTTTATTATTACACCAAAATCGTAAGTCAATTCACCGAGAAGTTATTCAACTACAAAATATCTGAGATCACCCAGGTTGGGGTAGGTTTTATTTAAGTTTTTAATCAACATCGACGCTCGTTGAGCTTTTTGTATCTTTGTTGTGCATTATTTGTACCACCAATGTCTGTTCTTGTTGCGCCGGTTTAGCTCGCAAGAACAGTTCAAATTGTTCTTTGTCCATTTCTTAAGTATTTTAAATCCTCATCGCCAATAAAATGAAAATCAAATTTTAAAACAAATAATTGAATATGACAGGAAGTGCAAGTCATATTTGACAATCAAAATTCAAAATTTCAACGACTACTGCTTTGTTTATTACGGATTTCGACCCTGCCTACCGAGTAAGACACTTGCTTCCATACTGGACTCACCGAAGATCGCTCACGCGTTTGACTTGGAATTGTTTTTTTTTTTAATTATTGAAAGTAAATAATTGTGGGATTGCAACTAATGACTGCAATACCGACGACCCTCGGACGTGAAACAATTACGTCAGTGATTCGGCAGTGGCTTTCACCTAACTCTGAAAGCAAGTATAACCTAGCTGGGCTAGGTACCAACATCATATTGTTTCACCTGCACATGCAATTTCTAGACGACATTTTAATAATAATGTAAGATGAATAAACCGTGTACTACCTACATTAAAATGTGTTTTTTTATTTATTCTGGACGCCTTTTCGATAAATCCATTTCTGTTATCTATTAATGGCTTTAAGGTTCATGTTCACCGAAAAGATAACCGTCTGATTACCTAAAAACAGCTGTCAATGTGACATTACCATACAAAAATGTGTTTTAAACAGCTGTTTTAGACAATCAGACTGTTATCTCTTCGGTGAACATGGACCTTAGTCATTCATTACAGTTTGACTGGCTCTGGACCCGCCATAGCAAATTCGCATATAGAGGAGGTCATTTTATAATTACTGTTTTATAGTTTAGGAGATTGGTAAATTTTGATACTTAGTTTATAACCTTTCCAACGATATCAAATTTGTATTTAAAAAGTTGCTAGTAAAAAAAAAAAACAATTCAGTATAAGTCAGCCAGTCAGTTTATTTAATCAAAATATGACTTTTCAAACATTCTCCACTGAATAAAACATACATTAGTACTTAAAGAACTTGGTAAGTAATCAGCTCTTATAAAGAGCCTATAACATAACCTCACTTTTACTAAACCTCAAATAACTCGGCTCCCAGATTGTCAAAACTTACTGAATTTTCAGTGAAGGACTGATTGTTTATTATTAATTCCTTTCTTTTATACACTGTGACATTGAATGATTTGACATGAATGATTTGACATGAATACTTAGTTCAAAATGTTATGCTTTTTAACTATATGTGTGTTTATTTGACATGCATATCGTATTTTATTGAAATTATTTTTGTAAATTATAATTGATTTTATTTTATTATTGTGGGTCACTTTTTGTTTTTTTTCCCCACAACTGTTTTATAGTTAATAATGATAATGTCTGGACTTTAAAAGAGACTATGACCTCTGAGTTTGTTTCGGCTGTAAGTATCTTCTCAGAGTAGTCAGGTACGAAACACCGGCCCCGTCTAGTTTAAAAAGTAAGGACGTGTTCTAGAGTTTGTGTTACCAATTTGCAAAATAAATATCATTTATCATCATAGTACCATGCCGTGACCCGAAATACCTCAGCTCCATAGTTGAAGCATATTCGGATCGCCTCGTAAGACCAACGAAGTTTGTCAAACAGCAAACGAATGAAAACTAAATGTGACGTGGTAATTATTTCGGATCGTCTTGTTGCTTAAGTCATACTGCTGAATCGAATGAGCTCACCCGAACAAGTGAGTAACAAAACTTTTTCGGGACAAATGTATAATCCTATCATAAAACATGCAACATTTTATGAAGACCATAAATGATAATGATAAATGATATTTATTTAGCAAGTAGGTTTTCTCAAACACTTTTACACGCGTTTTTTTTTAAACTAGATGATAGAAGTGACATAGAGCTAATATTCCAAAAGCTAGCAATGAATGCGTACCTTCTGATCACCAATAGTCCACGACAAGTTAGGAAGTGGAACGCCTTCTGCACTGCAGTTAAGTGACACCCGACCTGTTTCTTCGTTCACTGGTCCAACGGTTACTACAGCGGCCGTAGATGGCACTGTAATTATAAAATGGTGAACATTCATATTTGTTTAAGGACATGCTGGTTTTTTCATGATGTGTTCCTTCAATGTTTTGAGAGCAGTGGTAATGAAATAGATTACAGAAAGTAATGCGCCTGGCTGGGTTCGAACCCACGACTTACACTTCGTAAGTCGGGCCAACACTGGGCCACCGCTGTTCTTCGTCTTGTCCCCATACAAAAGACAAAATCTACCCATCAGTTTCAATTCAAAATAATCATCTTCCTGTCCAAAGACAGGAAGATGATTATATTGAATTGAAACTGGGTAGGTAGAATGAGACAAATCTCATTCTACCTACTTGGGGTCGGCACAAGTACACTTCTCTTCCATTCTCCCCTGGCATACTTCTCGGCATAATTTACTTCTTTCACATTCAATCAATTCCACTTCGATATAAATAAAATAAATAAATAAAAAAAGTGGTGGTGGGCCTGGCCATGACGTCATCCTAATAGTCCAGCGGTCGTCGCTGAGTCTAGCTATATGACCAACCCATCGCCATTTCAGCTTAAGCGAATAGTCGAGAGCGTCTATAACTTTAGTTTTGTGTCTTATACGAGGTGGTTCGATATGAATAGCATTAATTAAATAATGATATTGCATCTTGTTAAATACATTATGGAGACCTGGATACCATGGATAGAGAAAGTGCTAAATCTATCTAATTTTAATTTTAAATGGATGAAAGATTTGTATTTCTGAATACAAATAAACATAAAAAAACTCCTGGACCGATTTGCAAAATTCTTTCAGCAATGGATAGCTACATTATCAATGAGTAACATAGATATTTATCCCCAAACTTCTACTGGAACGGGAACTATGCGAGTGAAACCGCGACGTTCGCTATAATTAAATGATAAAATTGCTAAAAGCCTTACCATATCTTTCAACAACAAGATTCTTTCTTTTAATCCTGAAGTAGGGTCCTTCACCAGAAACTTCACAGGATATCGTGATGTCGCCCCTCTGTGGTTGGTACAGCTCCAGTGTTATGGCACAGGTGCCGTTTTGTCGATCGTCGTCATGAACAGCACAGTTTGTGGATATCATGTCTTCCACACGTCTGTAAACTATGTGGTTACTGGTACCATCTGCCTGTAGAGAAAAACGGGAATATCGAAAATGAGGAGTTGAGAAACCGAACTGATTAATCAACAAAATTTAGGAGAAGCAAAAAATATTTTTTTTATTTATCACCACGCCTGCAGTAATTATAAAACCCTAAAATAGAGTCATCATCTGCCTAGCCTTTCCCCAACTATGTTGGAGTCGGCTTCCAGTCTAACCGGATGCAGCTGAATACCAGTATTATACATGGAGCGACTGCCTATCTGACCTCCACAACTCAGTACTGGATAATACCTACCCCTTGGTAAGGCTGGTTGTCAGACTTTTTGGGCCACTAACGTCAAAGATCTACAAATGACAGCCCCTTAACGTTCTTTCCGAGGCACGGAGGAAACTCGGTGTGTAGGTAGGGGTCGTCACCCATCCACGGACCAACCTAGGCTAGCACGGTTTTATTTAAAGATCGACCCGAGCGGCTGTTATTATTTAGCCACGAGCTCCGCCCTAAAAGACACAGTCGTAACAAGATAATATATTTCTAGGTCCCTAATACCTGCTTACATATTCACGAAGATTATACCCGAGAACCACAAAACATTTTAATCCTCTGTAATTGAAAAACATCTAACAAAGGAGAGGACTGCCAAATTTAGAGCACTGAGTAACAGGATGTTTGGTGGCTGACCTTTGTAAACAAAAATTTAATCATTTTGATCCGTTTAGGGCCGGAAGGATGAGATAATACGCTACCTGTACTTATTTAGGTATAGTACTCACTTTGTAAATTCGTTTTGTAGTCACATTTTTTAATAAATTTGTAACATCTACTTGGTTACCATCTCATTCAACGTTTGTACAAGATAGCCCGCCCACCTATGTTGTACAAACGTTTTGTTATGTCGTATTTGTTATTAAAGTCTTATGCCCTTTAGCTACATTCTAACAGACTTGCCGGCTGAAATCATTGTGTACCTATGTATGTCTTTGGTGACCGTTTTTAGCATACGCAGAGAGTCTCCTTGATGGCTCTTTGGAATACAACAGTGCCGTACACCTAAAAAGGATGTCTCGGAGAAAATTGCAACAAAAAAATCAGATTGTTTTTAGATAGGCTCATCTACTTGAGGCAGCATTAGAGCTACAATTAGTCAACAGCTTGATATAATTTATAAATAGTCAAAGCCCCTAAACCTACTACTTCTGGCTTGGAAGTCTGATCAGTTTCAATACAACCCAACTTACCTCCGGTCTAAAAATCAGGAACTGCTGGTTATTTTGGAACAGTCTTACTGATTGTAAGGAGTCGTCGTTCGGTATCACCCAAGAACAATTGATCTGCCAACCTAAGTCTTGCTTCCAAACGTTTGTCAGGCTCACCTCGACGGCTTGAACGGCGGCTGAAAGAAAAACAACATTTTAAACGAGAAATCAAAACGACTTTTAAGAAAAATAACGACTCCAGAAACAACGACGAGGTTGTTTTTTAATTTCGGTGTGGCAATTTTTTTTTCCACCCGCACTTTGCCAGTTTTTGTATGGATCAGAATGTTGGGCCACAAAACGGATGAATGAAAGGCATCTGCATGTCGCGGAGATGAGAATGCTAAGGGGGATAGTGTGGTGTTACGCGAATGGATAAAGTAAGGAATGAGTATATTAGAGGAAGTCTGAAAGTGGCACCGGTGACTCAAAAGTTGTGTGGTAATCGGTTGTCGTGGTATGGGCATGTGATGCGGAGGAATGAGGAATATGTCGTGAAAAAAGTTTTGAATATGAATGTGGATGGGTATTTGAGTAGGTAGAGGAAGACCAAAGAAACCATGGATGGACTGTGTTAAGACGGATATGGTAAGAAAAGAAGTGGCTGATGAGATGACGACAAATAGAGGAGTATGGAAGAAGAAGACATGCTGCGCCGACCCCAAATAAATTGGGATAAGGGCAAGAGAATGATGATTGTGCCAGTTTTGTTTGATGTCCCTTATAGCAGCGGGCGGCCTTATTGCCCATCGACAGGGCAACACATCCAGACTCCAAGCAAAATGAAGTTTGTTTTTGAGTGGAACTTAAAATTGAGATAAAACAGAATTGTTTTATCAATAATTTTGTGGCATTTATGTTGGAATATGATTTCGGGCATTGTGGCAACCGCGGTTCTTTCAATGCAAAGCTCTTCGCCTGTACCGAGAATAGTAGACAGAGATTGTAGGTAGGTAGTACCTACCTACTGTGATACTTCTACTGAATATTTTGGAGATATTATACAGGCGCGGTGTTTGTTATGTTTTAACTAATGTTACTTTTATTCTACCGACTGTCATTACAATGCAGTGACAGGCTGATAGTTCGGTTCTTGGCCACCGTCTCCAGGTTCTCATATTTATCTGCCATGCGCGTAGTGGACATCAGCTGTTGAAACATTCATCGTTTGCACGTTTATTCGATTTGAAATTCAATCATTCAATAACAAAGTACTTAAAATACTTTATGGTCATACTAGCTTCTGCCCGCGACTTCGTTCGTGTGAATTTCTCGCTTGCAACATTACTTATTGCTGCTCCGCTTCTATTGGTCATAGGGTGATGTTATATAGCCTATAGCCTTCCTCAATAAATAGACTCCAACGCAAAAATATTTTTTCAATTCGAGCCGGTAGTTCCTGAGATTAACGCGTTCAACCAACCAAACAAACAAACTCTTCTGCTTCATAATATTAGTATAGATTATGTTTTTAAAGGGAGATTGATAAGCTTACAAAAAAAAACAGATTTTCACCTACTTGCAAATACATTACCTTCCAGACGGATAAAAAACTAAATTGAAAATCTAAAGGCAAGTTGGCATTGAAATTGAAACATTTATTTTCTTTTAAAAATGTTTCACCTTTTTCAACCTTTCTATGAAATTGCAAAAGCGTAAATTATTCCATATTCCCGAGTAAATTAAACAATTAATCAGTTGAATGCATGGCCTACCATTTTAAAGTGTAAAGTCACGCAGAGTAGCCATTTTAAATGCACGATCAAACACATGATAATAACATTAGGTACTGTGACTAAATTCAGTTCGTGAACCAAATAAATAAATACTTTGTTAGGAATTCTACGAAACTTTCACATTTAGTTTAAAAATGTGGAGGGCACATTCTAATATTGCATGTAGGTATGACTTTGAAAATCGTTTGTGATAAAAGTATTAAGTGATATACCTATCGCACGCGTCGCTCAAAGTCTAGTCGATGCCTATAGCAGCAGATATTACATTTTATAGCTCTATTTTGTCCCTTTCGAAACTTCATATTTCAAAGCTTTGAACTTGTTTGCATTTTCAGGAATAATAAATTCTATCAAGATTCTTGTCATTCAGCATGTCATTGAGCATTTTTAAGTAAAAGAAGGTAGTAGCATTGAGTGCTTGTCAGTCTATAGGACCCAGTTGATGGTAATATGTTCACTCCCTATTATATGGGACTTAAAATTAACTGGCGAAATGTGGAATACAGGCGCAGTGTTCTGTTGTCCGCCCATAGAAGGGATCAAAGTTCTGACAAATACACCAATCGCATAAACAATATTATGTAGGTACCTACTTAATTTAGACCTATCCAAATTGTCTTAGTCACTCAGTCATCGCCGGGAAATTGCCAGACGGCTTATGAATTATAATGGCGAGTAAGTACCTACAGTTTAGGTGCCTAATCCGTCTTATTCCACAAAAGCATAACATTGTCTTAGTCATTCGCTTCGGCTTTCACCGGGAAGTCATATGACCAGTTAAGGGAACATAAGCGATGTGCATGCGGGCACGGAAAAAATTTTGATTCTCGCGTTTCGACAACTGACAGCCCACAACAATCGATTACTGACGTTTTTAATTTTTCGGGACGGGATTGGTTCGGTTTTGGTTCTGATCCAGAATCGGGTGGCCAGGTTTTACGTTTAAAAATAACCAATCTAAAAATGAATCTAAAGAGCCTGGTTTTTTATACGAATTAACCGGTTTTTTTTACATAGCTCGAAACCCGGGTATTCGCGGTGTTTCCAGAACCGGTTTTTCGAGCTACACGTGTGACAGAAGATTGTGGAGAAAACAAATGAAAGTAGTTGTGCAAAACATGCCACGTTACGAGTACGACAAACCGCGACTTGTGAAGCTACGCGCGCAAGGAAACAAGCGAAGCGCCCGTGAGTGAGTCGCTTGATGAAAGTCGCAACGCCCGAGGACATGAGCTTAATGATGTGTTGAGTTGCTGTCAGTTCTAATAACACACATAATCGATCTAGCCCGTATAACGATTATGTACCTATTGAACACACAAAAAGTACAATTTACCCCCTCATTCTTCGAGCGACGCCCGTCAACAGATTCCTTGTTATGTTTTCGTGTTTTTAAATTAAACAAATTAACTGAGATGAGGGGAGCACGTCCCTTATTAGTTTCGACTGTTGGTTTATTACATTGAACTGGGTGTTGCTTGAAAAATAGGTTCCTGTTTCTTTGTCATGCTTCTAAATAATGTGCAATATTCGACATAAACTTTGAGCCATATTAGGTAAGTTCTATCCAGCATGACCTGATGCCTGCAAAATTCTGAAATTGTTGGGTGCTAGTGATAACGCCAAACTAATGGCTAAGTTCTAGGACGATTATAATTGTTTTTATGTGAATAAATTGATTTATTTTCCGATGATCTTGTGACGACGTATAACCGAAGCCGACAGCTGTTAACTCCTCTCGCTCTCAATTACAAAGCTCCAAAATATTAAGCAATTTTGATGAGTAAGGAATTGCTTCTAAGCTAGATCTCTACTTTTCAATCTCTCGTCATAATCAGTTAGGGAGGATCCGAATCGTTTAAAAATACATAATATCTAATTGAAACAGGCGACAGTCACAAACAAAGGGACAAACACGACACTATCCTAACGCTTAGTCTTAAGAGATTCTTAATTCGCTCAATTGGCCGGTTGTGTGCTCCGTAATGCGTAATGTACCATATTTGGGACACGGAATATGATGCGCGTGGATGTGGAGACATGAGTTTTTGGGCTATTACAAGTAATTACAACGGACAGTTGTTGGATGAATTTATGCTTTTTCTTCGACTGGTCTATCTGATTTTGTAATACTTGCTGAACGTACTCCTCATTGTATTGTAAATGCATTTGTGGCTTGATTTATAAGCCGTAAAAGTGACCAAATATATGATATTATAGGCACTTGACAATTTTTCCTCGAGGACTATATACCAAATACCAAACTTTGGTAAACTACCGCCTCTGATACATCCTTTCATCATCAGTATTGTAGCCAAGATTTCTCAAATAGCAGCAAAAGTAACACATCAAATTGTCGTTAATAGGACCAAAAACTTGTCTCATTATGGATAAAAGAACTAGTCACTTAGAAAAAAGGAAACGTCTGATGAGCGGAGGACCACTTTTAACAGGACGGGCCTCGACAATAGGACCAAAAAAAAGTTCGACGAAAAAAAGTATTTTATTTTTCTCGTCATTTAGTTAAATACCCTCTATTTATCCTTCCATCAGTGTTTATTAAGGTTTGCCATAAAACCGACATTACGTCCCTCCATTGCCTGGTATGATATTAAATAATTGATTTTAATTGGCGTTTATTAAACATGTGCGTATGACGACAAGCAATGGGAAAAAATGTGCAACTGTCCATTAGCTATGCGGACTTTTTATGGGTTTTAATAATGAGGGAATTATTTTAATAGTAGGTACTGTTTTTGAACCGTGTGTGTGTCTGTGTTTACAGGTAGTCAGTGGCCCAAAAACTCTTACCACCAGTCTTACCAAGTGGTATTATTACCTAGTATTAACTGGGTTGTGGAGGTCAGATAGGCAGTCGCTCCATGTAAAATACAGCTGCATCTGGTTAGACTGGAAGGCTACCCTTACATAGTTGGGAAAAGGCTAGGCAGATGATTATGATATAGGAAACCATTTTGAAATCCCAGAAATTCCGAGAAAATACATTTGTTTGATGCGGGTGAAAGGACCAGATTTTTGCTTAGATAAATATTGGCTGAACAAACTGATGACCAGTAGATTCCTAGAAAAGAAGAAGTAGTAATTTTTTCTTACTCCACCGCCATTCTACGACCCGACCCGACCCGAATGGCGTAGCGGTAGTGAGACTGCCTTACGTTCTTAGGGTCCCGGGTTCGAAACCCGATGGGAGCAAATATTAGTGTGATGATGGACATTTTTTTCCGAGTCATGGATGTTTACATGTATGATAAGCATGTATTTACGAAACAAAAGTATCTATGCAGTATATCAACTATCTGGTGTCCACGACACAAGCCTCGTTGCTTTGTGTGGCCCTAGATGACGCTGTAATGTAATGTCTAGCGATATTATTTATTTATTATTTTCTCATTAATTTCGTTGCGGGATCCAAGACCATTAAATTGTTTATCTGGGACTTCGTCGAGCTTCATTGTCTCGGCGCTATTCTGGTGGTTGGCGGGCACTGTTGATTCTGGCTTTCAAGACTTGCAGTGGTGTGGCAATAGTACGGTGGGAATGTCCCTTAAAATCTAGATATTTCAAAATGAAGAGGTTTTTCCTTTTTTTTTGAAGATGCATAAATCTATTTAGTTAACTTTGTAATAGATAAGTACGCTTTGGATTGATTGGTTGATTGTTACCACGCAAATAGAACAGCCAATAAGCTGTGGTCCAATCAGAATTGAGACATTATCAATCTCATGGACAATGTTAGACAGCAATGTTTTCGTTCTAGACATTAAATGATCCAGTTCAACCTGGTTAAATTGTCGCGATAATTACGTGCTCGCTTTTTAATCATGTTGTTTGTTATAATTATGCTATAATTACGACAATGACCTCTTCTAACGCCTCTCGTAAATAGTGCCAATCTTCACGCACGTGACCTTGGGTCAGTTCTATCCAGGTTTTTTCTAACAACATGTTCTTGCTTTTCAACCGACTTCCAAAAAGAGGAGGTTCTCAATTCGTCTGTATTTTTTTTTGTGTTTGTTACCTCAGAACTTTCGATTGGGTGAACCGATTTTGATGATTCTTTTTTTATTTGAAAGCTGGTGCTTTTCGTTTGGTCCCATTTTACTGCTAAGGATCTGATGTTGATGTTCCGAGCTTTACAATGGAACTCTTCAAAAATAGACTGCAAATCCGCAGTAATTGCTGCAATCGCTTGTAGGTTCATTGTTCATACTACATCATGACGTAACATCACGCCTGTATGCTCTGAGGGGGTACGCAGTTGTGTACAATACTCCCAGATTTCGACAATGGTTGTTGCCTCTGAACTTTCGACTGGGTAAACCGATTTTGATGATTCCTTTTTTATTTGAAAGCTGGTGCTTTCCGTGTGGTCCCATTTCAAATGATTAAGATCTGACGCTGATCTTCGGAGATCTAAATGGAACTCTTCAAAAATACACGGCAAAGCTGCAGTAATTGCTGCAATCGCCTGGTTGATTATTGTTTATGTAACATAGTGACGTAACCTCACGCCTGTATGCTCTGAGGGAGTACGCAGAAGTAAACAATACACCCAGATTTCGACAGTTAGATGTGTTAAGTTCCATTTAATGGGATCCTGGAGAAATAGAGGGAATTCCTTAAATTTTTTAGGCACACCAGAAGCGATTTGGGTAGTTTTAGGAAGAGTACGTTCTTGGAGTGATCCCATTGCAATTTGGTAAAGATCCGATGAAGAACTTCGGAAGATAGGCGACGGGAACTCCTCAATAAATGATAGCAAATGTTCTGGGATCGCTGAAATCACTGTAGGTAAGTTCGCTTGCAAGTAAGTAGGTAGGTACATACAAATGCTTGCAAACAGGTAATCTATAACAGCGTTAATTAAATAAGTATCTACGTAGACCAACCAGGCAGTAGCTAGGTACATCCATGTATAGTTCAAAACCATGTTGCTCTAAAATCAATACTGTCCCAATTGGAATATAGGAACGTAGAAAAGATTTATGGTAAACCGGAGACAGTTTTCCTAGGCGTTATTTATGAAAACCATTTCAGGTAACCCTTTTCGGTTTTACTGAAACTACAACTCTTTACTTAATCTTCCCGTGTCAAGATTTAATGATTTGCCAAACAGGTGGCGATGGTTATAAACTAAAATCTTTGTGTCATTGACTGCCACAGCACTTTGAAGTTTTTGCTGTGTGAGCTGTGTCGTGTATCAGGAGATAATGCTATACCTACCTATAGCATTATCTAATACTAACTGAGTTGCGGTGATCAGGTAGGCAGATGTAAAATAGCAGTATTCAGCTGCCTCCGGTTAGACTGGAAGCCGACCCTAACAAAGTTGTCAAAAGGTTACGGTTAGGCAGATGATGATGTATGAGCTGTATCTTATAGTGACAGGTAACCGGCATGAGTAAGACGTAGGCCGCAATCCACCATATGGGTCCAGTGCAGGATCGTGATTTGCCGCACGGCTGTTCTCATGGAACATAACATACCGCCTACAATCCCCAAAGTGAAAAAAGTGGCTGTGACATACGGACGGACAGACAGACAGACATGACGAATCTATAAGGGTTCCGTTTTTGCCATTTGGCTACGGTACCATAAAAAGTGAGAAATAAGTTCAGCTTCAGAAGTCGGTGACAAAAAAATAAGTAAATCCATCAAACAAAGGTCACCGACTTTTTACCGACCGGTTTTATTTTTTGCCAAAAAGTGTTTATTTTTCACTTTTTAGTGGTTAACTTGTGCTTAGCCCTTCACAGCGTAGCGGCGTGATGTTATGTTATGAACTGGTGTAAACAAAAGATAGACATGAGATTTCAGCAATCCCAGTCCATCATTTGCTATCATTTATTGAGGAGTTCCGTTGCCTATCTCCGAAGTTCTTCGTCAGATCTTCACCAAATTGAAATGGACCCCTTTAAGAAAGTACTCTTTCGAAAACTACCCAAATAACATCAAATGTGCCTATAAAATTTGAAGAGTTCTCTCAATTTCTCCAAGATCCCATCATCAGATCCCGACTTGATGATTATGAGACCACCTGGGAAGTATACCCTTTTAAACAAAAGAAGAACAATTCAAATCGCTCCAGCCATCTTCGAATAATCGGGGAACATACACAAATGATGATGTGTTCCATGATCACAAATTTTTATCTAGCTGTTATTCTAAGAGCAGCGGTGGCCCAGTGGTGGTGGCCCCGACATATGAACAGTAAGTCGTGGGTTTGAACCCAGACAAGCGCATTATAATTTATTTCATCACCACTGCTCTCAAAACGGTGAAAGAAAACATCGTAAGAAAACCGCGGCGGCATGTTCTTTAACCAAAAATTCGAAGACATGCCAATCTGCACTGGGACAATCCCTCTCATAGAGATGAGGCCGGTGTTCCAGCAGTGGGACCATTAATAGGCTGATGGTGATGATTCGGATACCAACGTCCATGCAAAACTTCATAAGTTTTCTATTAGAAAGTCATTGTCTTACGACGTCGCTGTATTATTACGGCAATATTTTTTATTTAATAAGTGACGATTTTTTTTTTTACAGCCGCGTGGGTAGACGTTCCAATATGTTTCTCGTCCTTAGCTTTGCCGTTTTATTTGATATTGAGGATGTTTCTAAATTTATAAACATCAGGATTAATTTTAATTAATTGCGTGGCCAGACACGTCTTTGGAATCCTTTTCATAATTTTATTATTATTATGGTTAAATACGAATCGTGCTTTTCAAATGATTTCCTTTTGAAAAGTTTAACTAGCAATTGCCGCCAGACACCTTTTGTCAGGTTTCTTTCATGAGTGCACTAATACATTCATTTTACATTTGTGACTATAATTATAATGCCATAAAATAACAAAATATCAATTTAATCCACCCGGGTGAGGTATAAAGATTTTAAAATATATTAAATATAATTTTGTATTTGCCACAAAATACATGAACTGTATTTACCCAATTAATTGAACAAAAAATCGTTTAAAAATTAAATCAATCAAAACAACTCACCAAAAAATAAACAAAAAGACAAAACAGTCACTTTACATCCCATTTTGTCCGTTCACCCGTTACACCACTCATATATAAAATCCAACGACCACTAAAAGCACTATTACAAAACACGAAAAAGCTATTATTGTAATAAAAGCACTAGTGCATAATAGAACATAATTTGGGTGCGCGTGACACGATAGTTTTGAGTGTACTGTGGAAGATGCGCGCGCGCACTGTGACGGGACATGGTTAATTCGGCGAGTACATGAGCGGTCTTTGATTGGATAATATGGAAAAAACGGTTTTATGTCCGTACGTTTTTGGAAAATTACTGCAAATATTTCAGCTGTTCTGTGGAATAAGATGAGTCCTAATTTATTTCAATGGACATGTTGGTTTTTCAGTCTAATTGTGGTCCATAAATAAGTGGGTTATGGTTTATATTTATTGAAAGTACTACTAATCACGCTGGTCCAGATAACACCGTCATATTATGACTGACGAAAAGCAATGGTATGGCTGCATCTGTATAGATCGTAAAACCCAACTTCTTCTTCTTCTGGTGCCTTTCCTATTACTGAAGGTTAGCTACAAATTCAAATACTTTCCTTGTGCGAGTTAGAACAGCTCAGTAAAAGACAAGCAAACCCAACGCAGCAGAAAACGAAGGTAGATTGCTTGGTTTAGACATCACCGTTGCCTGTTACTACAAAAAAAGTAAAATAGGCATTGATGGCCCAGTGGTGTGTCCATCGGATTTCCAAGTAATAGGTTTCAAGTTCAACCTCAAGACACGCACTGCAGATTGTTTTGTGTGCGTATTGTATAATCATCACTTGCTTTGTTGAGAGAAAACATCAAGAGGAAACCAGCATGCCTGAGCGGTATTTCGTGACACCAGGTTAGGCACTAACCATATAATAGTTTCGTAGTTTCTAAGGAGCACTCAGTTTATAATAACACCCTTGGTACTCCTTTTGAGGCCAAAAGTTTCCGTCATTATACCATGCATCATCAAAACTACCCTGGCGTGACAAAACATATATGTAAAACCCACTAAAAACCTCACGTGAATGACGTGTTCTTGTAGAAAAAAGCGATTTGATGCCCGATTGTTTCTGGCAGTAACAGGCGATGCTTTTAAAATAATAGCTCTAATAATGGACGCCCACTAATTGAATGAACGTGCTGTAATCAACCGCCACTTGTACATGATTTTAGTTCTAATAGATTCCGTTCACGCTATTACTAAACGATTTCAACTCATTGATTTTAATTATGCAGCGTATGCAAGCTTGGTTGCTGGTCCTTTTGCATTTCATGGTTCATAGGACCAACTTGATCAACGTACACTCACCCCAATGAATGTTTTCACTATCAGTAGGCGGCACCTAAGTTAATGCGTAAATATTTATTCACTATTAACTTCAACTTTTAGAACTGGTGCAAGTGACGAAAATTCAAGATGAACGTTCAAGAAAACCGCAGTTTTATATCACTTCGTAAGTGCTGCAGTACTTGCAGGAGTCAGAAATTGGGCCAGATCGTTTAGTTAGTATGTTGACTTTTCGGGGTTTGAAGAACTGAGTAAATTGTAAAAGTTATTTGATGTGACCGGGTGCTTTCGATAGCTGTTACGGCAAATAAATCAGGAATAATAATATTTAGAAAGAAAGAAAAAGCATTGTGTATTCAGTATATATATATTTGTAAACAGTGATTATAACACTAGTTTATAGTAAACATAATGAGAGAATAAAAAAAAATTAAAAAACAATAACGAAATCTTAAGAAAAAACAAACAAAATACAAAACAGAATTTGTCCTGTACAAGACCAAAAGGCTCCTATCTCAGCATGGTGCTATAACATTTAAAATAAAACGTCACAGCGCTGATATTCTGATAATTACGTCAAGAAAGATGTCGTAATCAAAATTGCCATAATTTTACCTGAAATTGTATGGAAGCAAATACCTACGAAAAAAATCCACTTAGTTCAATTGGATTAAGAGATAACACACCGCATTCGAGTGTAACTATAAAATATGCAAATGCAGACTCAGACGCATATTTCGGTCCGAACTCAATATTACCGGACGGATTTTCGTTTGCTACGTCCGGTATTAAAATTATAAAACAATATTTAAAGTCCTCTGTGTTTGCAAAACGGTACATTTTGAAAGCGGGGATTAGTACAGATTTTCTGTAAATAAATTAAACGAAAATTGCATCAGATAATTTTGTATTTCGAATTGTGCTCGTAGCTCTGTCTCGTTGGTGTTGCTAGTTCATTCCCGGGTCGTGCAAAGATTTTTTGGGTTTCCCATTAGACATTTCTGATTCGGAGTCTGGATTTTGTCTTCGGTTGGTGGCAAAGGGCTCGCCCCCCTATAATATCATCAACACTCGTGTAGTTTTGAGTGCGGTGGCTTGTGTATTAAAATGGAGTTGTTCACATAAAGGGTGTAAAAAACCTCTTAACGAAGCCGAAAGGCACTTGTTCTCCCCATCAGTGCTATCATTTTTTTTGTACTACACCATACCTGGGAACCTTCTAGTTACAGAGATATTAGTGGTCAAAGTTTCAACTATTAGACAAGTGTTTTTTTTAATACACGTTTTGAATGTATTATATGCACTTTAAACACCTCTACGACCCCCGTACTATTCAATTCATCCATCAGCACAATGTTTTAAGTGCGTCACATTGAGTTTTACCACAAAACATGATTTTTCACCGTAAAAAAAAGTTGTTTCCCAGCAATAATTTTTGCGTAAAGTTACTTAGTTTGATGTACAGAATGCTTGGTTGACGGCTTCGTGATGAGGTGGTTTACACCCTGTATAGAACTACACGATTACTCGACTTTTGGCAACTACTCGTAAAAACCAACGATAAATTAATCGTCACGACGTAATGGATACGGGGCCTTAAATAAAACTGGCCTAAACCTTCGAGGATTTCAGGCATGATGTTTAGATTTAAAACAATTTTTAGCACCTACCTATTGTCATTTCCAAAATCTAATCAAATGTTCGGTGGAACAATTTGCATACGAATGAGATAGACTGATGCATTATAATTTATGATGTTATCCACATATAGATAGAAACCACACAGACCGAATTGTAATTACAAGGCCAATTACGATTTGAACTACAAACATAATAGGGTTGTGTTCACCGTTGGATGCAGAGATGTAAAGTGGAGCCATATTTGTAGAGTCCATTTACTGGACAATTATTTTTAGGCACAATTCCGGCACGCGCATTTTTTTTTTGCACGGATGGCCGATGGGGCCGAAAAGTTCTGGAGTGGCGACCGCGAACCGGTAGACGATGCGTTGGAAGACCTTCCACTAGGTGGACCGATGACCTGGTGAAGGTTGCGGGAATCCGGTGGGTGCGAGTAGCAAGGGACCGGTCAATATGGCGACACTTGGGGGAGGCCTTTGTCCAGCAGTGGACGTCTTTCGGCTGAGATGATGATGATGATGATGACAATTCCAGACCCGTTGTTCCTCCTACTAACAAAACAGCCGATAATACCATCCGGATTGGTGATCTAACCCAGGCCGCAACATCGTTTGCTGACTGCAATGTGAAACTGTTGTATGCTGTTGAATCCCACAGGTTCTCACTCAAGTATACCTGAAAAATAGATTAATGAATTCACCGCCATAGTCACTATGTTTTTTTTTAAGCTATTGCATAGCTTCTATCGCAGGCATTGAGCGTGGAGACCGAATCCAGAAACTCCGTAACGCAAATAACCTAACACCCCCCGTAAAAACAAATGCAATAGCTTTACCGCGGCAGTCCCCACGTGCCACACGTCTTTTTTGTTAGCATTTTGATTATGGAATCCTGGGTTAGATAACCAAGCCAGATGTTGTTATCGGATGCTTTCGCAACCGCATTACAAGTACGTAGGAATCGCTAGGGCTCGATAAGATAAATTTGACAGTTATTCTCGATAAAATGAGTTTTTATGGAGTCAAAAACTCATTTTATCGAGAATGGCTGTCAAATTTATCTTATCGTCAGTACAAGTACGTAGGAATCGCTAGGGCTCGATAAGATAAATTTGACAGTTATTCTCGATAAAATGAGTTTTTGACTCCATAAAAAGTCATTTTATCGAGAATAACTGTATGTATGTAATATACTGCGTGTCCTATCGATTCCTACGTACTTGTACTGCCGATATGGTCGTGAGCTGCTATTATGCCAACATTAAATAATAATTTATGACCCTCCTCGAAAATTGTCTAGAACCACACTGAGCCGCTACATCTGAAAAGTATACAGAGTGAAAGCGACACCGCCGAATAGAGGGATCCCTCACATAGAGATGAGGCCTGTGTCCGAGTAGTGGGTACAGTAGGTAATAGGCTGATGATGATGAATTAAAAAGGACATTTTGCCTTCAAAAGTGCAATACCTGCATGGTCAAAATATATGGGACAACTGTTTTTTTTTAATTACTTAGGATTTAATTTGTGGAGGGTTGTTTCAGAATGATTTGCTGAATATGTGATAATCGTTTGACCGTCAGTGTCCGTGCCACCCTGTAAACATATAAAATAAACCCGTATTTTTAGGAGGATTAGGGCGTATTGTTGTGTTGTAACAATTCCAGTAATGGCACCTGCAACAGATCGATATTTGCCGTCTGTGTAATACCTCGTCAGGTGCCGTTAAAGCGGGTGCCCAATATGGCATACGTCACAATACGCATATGCCACTATCAATTCCATTTTCAAGTTCCACGAAATAGAGCGCCAGCGTATTGCTATCATCGGGCACAAAATTAGATTGCACGCTGTTACTGAGAAAACTAGTCATGGAACACCTCAATAACAATTGGCTTGATTTGCATAAACAAATCACCAAAGCAATTACAAAATTAAATAACGTAAACCAGCTCGAAAATCACCTAGAACCAGGCAGAACCGTAGAAAGTTCTTGTTAATCAATAAGTAATAAAAACTTTTAAAGTATCCCCATGGTGTTTGAACAACATCACAAAGTTTTAATCGACCCCGTGATTAAGTTCCGACATTCTTCTAAAACTTTCTTTTTAAATAACTTGTAATTTGTCACTTTTTACGCCCCAACTTTCAGGCCTTTGTGGGAAGTTTGTTTTTGAATTATCTTGTAGGTGTGTTACATTTTTGTAAGTAAGCTATTCTGTTTTAGGGTTCTGTTCCCGAGAAGGCAGGGGCAGATTACCCGGGTCTAGGGCGTCTTTAAATTTGGTAGTTTTTTTTTAGTAGCTGGCCACGCGCCTATCCATGTAAAAATGCAAAAAAGTATCCATATACCATCCATAGAGCAAAAAAAAAAATACGTATGGCGATTACGGTTATTAGAAGTGTTGCTCATCTAACTGAATCTTTGCTTACTAGTCTATTCCAAGATTACTTTAATTTCTATGGTTTATTAGGCATATCTATCTCTCTATCTCTGTCATCTCACCTATTTGACTGTTTGTTAGAAAAAATGCCATAAACGCAGGCAAACACTACATAAAACCTTATGCGAAGTATTTGTAGGTATTGCAGATAATATGAGTTTGCGTGGTTTGAGCTCAACACTTCATTCATTTCGGGTCCTGAAGTCTAAACTGGACCTAGAATCTTCTTAAGTTTGGCTTTGTAAAAATGATAAATCGGTAAGTAACTAAGAACAAATCTCAAGATTACATGCCGTAATATAAATCGCATGTTAGTCATATCTATTTAAATAGAACACCGAGATTAGCAACTAAACTAAAAATAATACCATTTCCTTCCTTCTTTGATAACACAAAAAAAACATGTCGAATCCTCGATACTTACTTTCGTACATATTATAAAAGATTTATCACCCGTGCAGTCAGTTGAATCGAACGAAAATTTAAACGAGGACCTCAATGGGTCTGATAGTTAATCCAAGCTTAAGAAAGGCGGGAAAGAATTAAGGAAGCTATTAGTGGGGACACTCAAATATGCAATTTATCCTCATTAAAATAATGTCGGCGGTAACATTAATCACTGTGCTCCATTAGTACGGAATTGCTTTGAACATTTTAATTTTAGCTACTCCAGTCTTTTGTTTAAGTGATGTTCGTGGATGGAATTATTTGAGGCTTTTTAGGTCGTAGTTTTTTTTTTTATTGACGTTCGGGACGTCTTTTATTTAATCGATTAATTTGATAGGTCTTTCGACATTTTTGCTTGACTAATTTTCTGCCATATGCCCAATGAGTTGTGGATCAAAATAACCACTTTCTGGAGGCCTGACACAACAGAAGGCGCTGCGGCAGGCTTTGACGAGAAGATGACGAGGCGAGCTAAACAACATCACCAACGACCAGTGGTCCAGATCGGCCCTGGATCAAAACAACTGGAAAATCAGTGTGAGAGGTCTCTACCCAGTAGTGGTATATCCGTATCAGTATCTCCTTCTTGTTAAGAAAATAGATAAGTAGATGTTTTTGCAGCAACAAATCTTTTCTTTTTCATGCTGAATATCACTGGTGCTACGTTTTGATCACACTGTTAAAACAAATTGTATCTTATACCTACCCGTATGAGTCATCTTATCTTAAATGATGTCTGTAATCGCATTAGTAACTGTAATGATTTAATCATTTCCTTTTAAACGATAATCAGGGTTAATTAATCACTTGTTGATCTTAAGAAAACAATGAAAACACTCAATGTATCAGCTGTCCGTCTTGCCAATTTGAAAGAGTTAACCAAACGGAAATAAGTTGTTACGAATGGACGATGTTTATGAGTTGAGGTCAACCTGTCGCCGAGATCCTCAATTACGAATTTTTAGCTTTAAGGAGTCTGTCCACTACACCGTATCATATAAAGGTTGTGAAACACCTCCTAACGAAGCCGAAAGGCACTTGTTCTCCTCGTCTTTCTGATATTTTTTTTGTTATACACCATACCTACAACACAACTTTTTGACAAGTTTTTTTTTAAATACAAGTTTTTATTGTACGACTTTTACTTTAAACACTGTTACGACCCCCGTATTGTTCAATCCATTCACCAGCACAATATTTTGAGTGCGTTACATTGAACACCTCAAAACGTGATTTTTCACCCAAAAAAAATATACATATATATGTTTCCCAGCAATAATTTTTGCGTAAACTTACTTAGTTTGATGTACAGAATGCTTGGCTGACGGCTTCGTGATGAGGTGGTTTACACCCTGTTTTCATGGGCAGCATAAAAACTCTGACACAAGATAAAGAAAACGAGACCGTATCATACATACTTCTGTGGTACATCTGCGTCAGGCAAGAAAGTTTTTAGCACCCCGCCTGAAAAATTACATATTTTCTTATTGAGCAATTAATAGACGACCAGTCTTACCAAAGAAGGGGGGTATCGTATTACACAGTACTAACTGGGTTGTGGAGGTCAGATTACCAGTCGCTCCATGTAAAATACTGGTATTCAGCTGCATCCGGTTAGACTGGAAGCCGACCCCAACATAGGCGCATAGTTGGGAAAAGGTTAGGCAAATGAATAAGCTTCTGGGTGGTAGGCTAAAATTGTGCTTTTAAGCGACAGGGTACAAAATAAAACAAGCGGCGTGTGCCCCTCTGAGAGTGACCTAAGGGTAAAAGTACGCGACGCGACTGTCACTCATTGATTGTGAAGATATTTTCTGTAAGAATTGTAACAGTGAAGTGTGGTTTTTTGCATAATTTCTAGCTGGTCATAAGCTTGTTGAACATAACAAAGAAAACATTGCTTCGATCGGGTTTGAATGTCTTAGATCTGTTCTCTAAAGACTGTCTACTGTTAGCAGGCCCATTAAATGCTTTGACGGGCCACATGGTGGGTCGCAGCCTTGGTGGGCATAGTCTCCTATATTCTAATACAAAGAATATTGGGTTATAATCGCGTATGATGACCGTTCTACTCGTAACCTGGTTATAAACGTCTTTGATCCGTTTTTGTGTGTGTGAAGTGAAGCAGTCAGTCTCATGTTCCTTCCTGTGCTTGAAACGTTCATAGCACGGTCATGGTACGTATGTTACGGTGTAGTGGGCAGGCACCTTAACACTGGACCTACTTCCGATGGCTAGCTGCATGTAATTATTGAGAAACAGAAAAAAACGTACCAACTATCTGTCAGAATCCGGTGTCCGCAGCGAGTCCGGAGTCCAATCCGGTCGTCGTTTTCACCGCACCTTTGCAACAACTTGATTTATTCCTTCCAAAAGATTTTCTTTCCATCATGTGATAGAACTAGCTGCTCGTGGTTCGAAATATAAACAGCCAGTTGGATCGATCTTTAGGTTATGCCGTGCTTTCCTAGGTTAGCATGTGGATGGATGGCCATGAGCCCCTTAAATTCTGTGTTTCCTCCGTGCCTCGGAAAGCACGTTAAACTGTTCACTGTTGGTCCCGGCTGTCATTTGCAGATCTTTGTCAGTCGTTACAATACGGAATTCAGTGTCCCAGAAAGTACCAGAGACCAAGAGAACCAGTTTTACCAAGGGGTATCGTATTACTCAGTACTAACTGGGTTATGGAGGTCAGATAGACAGTCGCTCCATGTAAAATACTGGTATTTAGCTGCATCAGGTTAGACTGGAAGCTGAACCCAACATAGGCGCATGGTTGGGAAAAGGCTAGGCAGATGTGGATATGATAGAACTAGCTTTATATGTAAATCGTCAACATCATCATTTTGTTGCCCTTCATGCAGCATGTCTAGTTCTTCCATACTCTTCTATTTTTCGTCATCTCAGCAGTCACATCCTTTTTAGATCATCCTTCACATAGTCCAGTCATCGTTTCTTTAGTCTTCCTGTATTATTATAACCATCCACTATAGTCCCGAGAAGTTATACATTTTGTAAACACACATTCGGGTTCGCAACCTTTGGTTCAAGTTCAAAAATGATAGCGTCAGCGTGATCTTACTTCAGAATGGCGACCCAAATGTTTAGGTTCCAAGATGTCAGATGCGTTCCAGTACACAAAACGTTAGACGACAGCGCTCTAGATCAAAGCTAGTCAAAATATAACCCGACCAAGTGAAATTGCTTGTTAGTTTCGTATTACACTTGTGATAATTTAAATTGATTGATTTTGGTAGTATTTCTTGCATATCTTGGTAGAAATTCTTTGTTTACAAAAATTAGTGGTTCTCGTGGTGCGGAGTATAGTAGAATGCATTCATACTCAACATTTTCCTCATTCCTCAGCATCACATGTTCATACGACGATAACCAATTACCACACAACTTATCAGTCACCGGCGCCACTTTGTATATAGCCAAATATACAAAAAAGAAACTCAGTGGCAAAGGGATGAAGCTGTATATGAGTCCGCTGTAATCCCCCAACTGTTACGTTCGTTAGGTTTAATGAACGTAGATTTACATACAAGTTTTTAAGCCCTGTAATTCAGGGTAACCTTAAGCTTTTTGTACTGTAAAAGATACACGAAATAGTCTCTTTGATAACCGGTTAATAGGGGAAATGGTTAAAGATGAGTTGAAAGAAAAAAGTTATTTGATAAAAAAAGAAACAGAAACAACGCCATTTTGTTTTTGTAATGCCCGCTATGTTTTTTTTTTTTTTTTTTTTTGGAATGGGCATCTCGCAGTTCAGTCTGAGAAGACTAGCTTCTGCTTAACCGGGCAAGTCCTGTGGATGCCTTGAATTTAAGGCCTCCAGCCAGGGCGAAAATAACTAAAAACTAAGCGACAGCGCTCTAAGGGCACCCCCTGTGGGGTACGAACCTCGGCTTAGGGCGTCACTGGGGGCAGCAAAAGGACAGGCTGGATCTGATTGTCATTATTTAGGGACTGATTTATTACTACAGGCTCAGCATCGCGGGCTGGCTCGAGCAAGGGTCGGGGAGGGATTGAACGGGGATTTCGCGCCGGACCTCTGCGGCGAGGTCGGTAGGTTTTCGGTTTGTATTTGTAAGCTCTACGAACTGTACTGGTATCTTTCCTACTCTCTTGCAAGATAGTGATCGGATCGTCGGGGGCGACTAGGGTGTGACGCGGACGTTGGACGGAGCTAATACGCGATGGGTCGTACCGGGCGGCCGATGCGATTAGGGGATTCCTATGCATTAGCAGAGTCGAAGTAACGCTTGGAAAGGCGTTTCATGAACTGCTTAACGGTGGGGATTCTAAGGTCTACGTGAAGACTATCGTTACGGACGTAAGGGGGGGCACCGGTGATCTTACGGAGATATCGGTTCTGCAAGGTCTGCATCGTGTGGATATGACGCGGGTGGGCATGCGCGAATACTATGCAAGCATAGGTCATGATGGGACGGATGACTGCGGTGAAAAGACGCAATTTGCACTTGAGTGACAATTTGCTCTTCCTAGTGATCATGAAGTGGAGCCGGCCCATAGCAAAGGCAGCCCGGTCACGAGCTGCTTTGATGTGGGCCTTGAACGACAGATGGTCGTCCAGAATAACTCCGAGATACTTGGCTTGCCTCTCCCAGGGGATAGGCTTACCGAACATAGTGATGGGGGGACCTGGCGAACGCTTAAGGCGTGCCTTATAGTACAAAACTGCCTGGCTTTTTTCGGGATTAACTTCTATTCTCCACTTACGGAACCAAGCGCCGAGCGAGTCGGCAGCTTTCTGGAGAATGCGGCGGATGTTATCCGGAGAACGGCCAGTGTAATAGATCGCGGTGTCGTCAGCGAATAGGGCTGTTTGAACCTTCTGGTTCCTCGGAATGTCGCTGGTGTACAGCGTGAACGCGAGGGGAGAGATAACGGAGCCCTGAGGGACTCCGGCGCGAATCGGATGGGGAGAGGATAACGTCTTACCCACACGGTAGCGGAAGGTACGGTTTGACAAAAAGTCTCGTAAGATGAGCACGAGACGGTCGGGCACACCGAGCTGGTATAGCTTGTATATCAGCCCGTTGTGCCAGACCTTGTCAAAGGCTTTCGCGATATCGAAATACATCACCCCCGTCATCGCTCCACGCTGGAAACCAGCGCTAACGTGTTCGACGATGCGGTGGACTTGATGTATGCAAGAATGTTCGGTCCTGAAGCCGAATTGTTCTTTCGGGATGAGGCCCTTTGTCTCGGCATAATCTCTGAGACGCTTATAAATAAGCCTTTCATAGATTTTGCCGAGAGCACTCATGAGACTGATCGGCCTGTAGCTGGAGGGCTGGGCTTTCGGTTTCCCAGGTTTGGGAATACCTATAACAGTGGCCTCTTTCCACGTTTGGGGGAAAATATTATTGCTCAGGGCGCCATTGAAGATGGCAGCCAAAAGGACTATGAGCCTAGCGGGGAGGGCTTTAAAAGCTCTATTTGTGAAACCGTCGGCGCCTGGGGCTTTCCGAGGCTTTAACTTATCTATAATATCCTTGACCTCTTCCGGGGTGATGGCGGGGAGGGGGTCATCGGGATCTTCAAAAGGGGGAAGCGATGCTCTACGTTCGACTTCTGCATCCACCTCATCGAGGTGCTGCTTGTCTACTGGTAGAGTGCTTGGCGAACATTGAGATTCCAAGCTGTCGGCTAGGCATTCTGCTTTTTCAGAGTCGTCAAAAGCGACGCTCTTATCGGGATGGATGAGGGGTGGAGAAGAGACCTCTTCCGAGGTGCGCAACTTCCTTTGAAGCTGCCAGAAGGCTTGATGAGTGGGCTCGAGTTCGTTAAGCGTTTTGTCCCATTGATTTGAGCGAAACTCACTAGTGCGTTTCTTTACAGCACGCTGTAAGGAACGCATGTGAGCCTTGTTCGCATCGCAGGGCCAAGAGCTGTAGGCACGTATGGCCGCGTTCTTCTCGGTTATCAGTTCACGGATATCGTCGGGAAGTATCCAGCGGCGATCACTCATCGCTGGTACTTCACGAGAACAATCCTTCAGTACGGATTGTACGTGTTCTGTAAACGAGTCGATTGCAGCCTCGGTGTCTGCGACTGAGACGATATGGTCAGGAATACCATCTAGAAGTGGTGACGTTTCGGATTTCAGCATGTCGCTTACTTTACTCCAGTCGGTAGTGAGAATAGTGGGAAGGGGCTGGCTGGGGTCAATGATACCCGAGCGAGGAATTAAGTGCATGAGCACTGGACGGTGATCGGAGTGGAGCTCGTGTAACGTCTCAATCATGTGTAACCGAAGGTTCACATTCTTGAGCAGCGCTATATCGAGAACGTCGGGAAGATGACTGACAGTGTCAGGATAGTGCGTGTGCTCCATAGGAGCGACCGCGTCGAAACTGAGAGATTGACCTAGATCGTAGAGGACTTTCCCTCTCGGGTTCGTCGTTCTACTGTTCCAGGCCGGGTGTTTGGCGTTGAGATCGCCCGCGATGATCACGGAGTCACTCAAGCCGAAAAGAAGGGTGAGATCGCTAACCAGGAGGTTATGATCTTCCCATGTATTAGTGGGGGCCAAATAAGCAGAAACTAAATGTACCGGTTGATGACCGGTCATAGCAAGCCGACAGATTGAAACCTCAAGTAGGGACTTTAAAGGAGGGGGATCGATGGGAATACAATGCAATTCCTTGCGAAAGTAAATGAGGGTGCCACCCTTGTGACAACGTAGCCTATCGTTGCGAACTATGCGGTAGTTGGCAATCTTGGGGTCGCGGTGGCTGGGTTTGAGGAACGTCTCCTGGATGAGGAGAACGTCAACGTTATGGTCACGGAGGAAGGCGGCGATCTCGTCGCGCTGTCCTCTCATGCCATTGGCGTTAAAATAACCTAATCTAAGGGACCGGGGTTGGGTGCAAGAGGGATTTGGTGTGATATCCATTACGGCGCGAAGTTGAGGTTACGTAAGGCTGACTTGATGTCTGGGTAGGCATCAATAATGTCGACGACTTGCTGAAGGTCCGTTGCAGCTCTGAGCTCAGCGACCATGCGGTCGGCCTCAGCGGTGCAAAGGGGTTGGAACCTCATCAAGTATTTCATGTTAGATTCCTGTGAAGCAGGAGCGCGGGTTGGAGCAACGGGAGCTCGGGTTTGCGGAGGGGCCTGAGGAGCGGCCACAGGAGTGGGCGCTGGGACAGGGTTGTCCAAATGACCGGGCATGGGGGGGTTGGGTTTTCCCTTCGCGAGGGCAGGGAACGCTTGCTGATGGTTCAGCATGTTCCAAGGAGAAGGCCTCTGCGGGCTGAGACGCTCTGGGAGGACCTTTGACGGGACTTTGAAAGAAGAGGGAGCTTCCTTCTGCTGGCGTTGGTTGGCGCGATTGGCCAACTTGCCAGCGGACTGTTTCGGGGCTTTGGGGCAGCCCCTGTAGTTAGCCGGGTGGCCAGACTGTCCGCATAGCACGCAACTAGGCGGCTCTGTGCAGAGACTCCTGTCCTTGGGACGGGTGCAGTCTGCCGTGGCGTGGTCGCCGAGGCACTTTACACACCTATGCGGTGCGTAACAGTACTTTTGGCTGTGGCCATAGAGTTGGCAGCGATGACACTGCCCTACTACCTTGAGTTTCTTGGGCCTCTCGATAATAATGCCCGTGAGCGAACATACCGATCGGACCTTGAATATGGGGTGGTGCCCTTCAACCGGGTCACATATTACGAGTACCATATCGTACTCGTCACCCCCTTGGGACCTATTCTTGTGGAGGCGGTGGACCGCCGAAACAGGGATACCCTGGGATGTAAGATCATCCAGGATGTCGGAGGAGGGAATCTCCTTGGGGATCCGCTTGATGACCACACGGGTCGGCTTCTCCTCAGGGAGGCTATAGGTGTGGAAGGCGACGTTCCTTCCACGAAGCGCGTGAACCAAATTACGGAAATCCGTAGAAGTGGGGGTAACTTTGATACCCTGGAGGGTAGAAGTGGCGTTAGTGTATTGGATCTTGCGATCCACACACATTTTGGAGATCTCTGTCCACCTGGATTTCTCCTGGATGTACAGAGCGGGTGGCTTCAGCTGCTTCTTTGAAGAAGGAGCAGCTGAGGAGGGGGCTGGCTGTGAAGCAGCCATGGGGCTTGCAGGGCGGCTGACAGGAGCCGCACCTTGCGGTTGAGAGGTAGTCATAGGGCTAGGCGGGCGACTGCCCTGAGGGGCAGCTTGAGGAGCGATGGGGACTGACGTGGACGGGGAGGCTTGAGGAACAAGGGGAGGCGCATTGAGGGCTGTAACAGCCTTCTTGGCCTTATTGGCCTTAGCCTTCCTGCCCTTCTTCCTCTTGCCCTTTTGCACAAGCTGAAAGTCCTCCGATTCGGAGGACGAGGAGTTGGTGCTGGGGGAGTCAGGGGAGCTCTCAGCGGTAGAGGGAGCGGACTCAACAATCTCCATATCGGAGGAGGAGGGTTGAGTGATCGGAGCGGGGGAGGGCGAACGCGACGGACTTTCCCTAGGTGGGGTACGAATGGCCTTGAGGAGGGCCCTAAATCTGTCCTTCTTAAAAGGAGTAAGGAGATCGGCGTATTTCTCCTTCATGTATTGGCTGTCGTCAGCTAATAGCTCCGCTATTAGCTGGTCGAACTGCCTATTCAAAATTGAATTGCGTTCTTTCGCCATTTTGGCATGGGGAGCCTAACCCTAAAATCCTAATATTGGTAGCCTAACTAGGAGCTAACTACCTAGTCCCGAGGAGACACGTAAAACGTGAGCTCCCCGGGCAGACAGTTCCCCGTTAAAAACGAACCCACCCTTGTGTTTTTCGTAGTGCTAACTGGCAAGAAGAAAAACACAAACAAACTTGCCAGCGACACGACTGTCTGAGAATTGCCTGAAGGGCCTAATCTGATGACCTATCTAACGATACCAGTACCTAGGTCCCCGGGTAGGTGCGCCCGGGGGTGTGTGGCCTCTCCTGAACTTGTGCGAACAAGGAGGTGAGTACCTAAGGTGTGCCCTAAGCTTGTAAACCTGTCGCCAGTCTTATTGTGCGACAGGGCCCTAGTCCCGCAAGGGGCTCTAGTGCGAAGGGGTAAACACTCCCAACCGACACTAGGTGTGTTGCTGTGAACGAAGTCGAAGACTAGGTTTGACGAGGGAAGCCCCCAAGGCCAAGGTCCTAGCTCCCGATGCCAATGGGATGCCTTGCCCTGAAGGGGTCCGGCGGGTAGGATTGGGTCACCACCCTCTTGACTTCGTTAACACCGTTAGGTATCCCGTCAAGAACCACAAAACCGTGGCTTTTCCCTGAAGGGGCAACAAAAACGCGGACGATAAGGAAATATAGCCTCGAAAGAGGCTGTTTTTTTGCCACTGAGTGACACCGTTAAAATGTGTACTAATACAAGTATCAGACACAAACTAACGATGCACTACGGGACGGTAGGCACTGGGCCTTGATGCTCGGCGAAGCGGCGAAGCTGCGACGAACAGGACGGGAGGCGCGGTGGGGCGCGGAGAGTCGACGGAGCGGGGCGTAGCGCACGTCTGCACGCTGCGGCGGCCGAGCGTCGATTGTGATTTTTTGTGCCCGCTATGTTCGTCAGAGGTGTACCTTATAGTAAACATAAATTTTGCTAGTTATGTTTTAGAGCAGCGGTGGCCCGGTGGTGGCGGCCCCGACTTAGGAACAGTATGGCGGATTCCCGCAACGTGCACCGTTTTGAGAGCAGTATTCATCACCACTGCTCTCAAAACGGAGAAGAAAAACATCGTGAAGAAACCGGCATGTCCCACAACCAAAAATTCTAAGACAAGTGACATCTACCAAACCGCACTGGGTCTGTGTGGTGGATTATATAGCCCAGCCCATACGCAAAATACGCGCTTAGACGTGGAGTTGCGGATACCAGACCGTTGTACAACACAATGCAATATGTAAGTCTTATGTGCGCGAGCCTACTGAACTGGAAAATCCCAATAACAATTTACCCAACCCAGGAATCGAACTAAACGCACCTCATGCGCAGCATTCGCGATTGCCACCACTAGTCCAACAGGGCAGTCTTTTCCAACATAGTGTATTCCTATTCAAAGGATGACAATATCATTAGACTTTTTCATGATGTCTCAAAGTGATCAATAAGGCCTTTAAGCATGTTAGGTCTTGAGTGTTCTGTAGTTGATTACGTAGATTTATTCTGATTAATTCGATTTGTTTAGTTAATGGTTTTGTATGACCTTCCAGTACTAGCATAAATACAAAACTTATACAATCTGCATTATTATAATGTCCCCACTGCTGGGACTCAGGTCTCTTCTCTATGAGAGGGAATGGGCTATAGTGCGGGTTAGTAGCCGCACTATGCCCGCGTAGTGGATTGTAGCTTTAGGACATGCTGTTTTCCTTCACCGTTTTGAGAGCAGTGGTGATCAAATAAATTAAACAAAGTAATTCGCTTGTCTGGGTGTTTTTTTTTTCTAATTAGTTTTCTACCGCAGACGTGGGGGTCCACGCTCTTATTTACATTTTATTGATTGTTTGCTTGATTTTAAAGAAACAATTAAAACTACGATCGTGCTCAATCATTGGACACATTACATTAAACTAAGCTTATTATTAGTAACTGATCTACGTGAATCCATTCTTTTTTTTCTTTTCTATTTTTTTGTCTTTTAGGCTTTACAATTTTTGATATTTCCCGCTTGCCTGGGTTAGAACCTATGACTTACTGCTCGTAAGTCGGGAATGCCACCACTAGGCCACCGCTGTTCTCCTAATACATAACTTATGCCGTAAAATAAAAAGGGTCACCCTTTTTCAACGGATCATTTTCGGCAAAAAATATTTATTTACAAACAAACATGAAACGGAACTATCACACGCTATCTGAAACACAAAGAAAGGAGATTTCCTCTCAAACAAAAACACACAAAGGGAATCTATCAGTTATACAGACCAAGATGTTCAGTCAACCCTTTCATTTCATAGAAATCTCAATTTCCATCTAAAGCTAGGCAAAAGGTAAAATAGATTCCTCATGCTTCAGAGTCTGAGGAAATCCGACGACGATTGAAAAATCTTTGTGAAACGTATGTTAAAAACGTTGACCTAAAGTTATGCTAGATGAGGATGATACTTGACTGGAATATCATTTTGGGGATAAGAAGAGCAAAGATGTCAGGATAATGGGCAAGGGCCTGCCGGGGCTGCGGGACTGTTCGAAAGAGATCCCGTGGCCATAAAGGGCGAGGAAGGAATATGGATGGGTTTTAGTCCGTAAGAGTGACACTCCCTCCCGCTCCGCCTAGAGTAGAAGTTATTTGACGATTTCCCATCCGGAAAAAAAAGGGGTGAGAAGAGCAGGGTGTATAGTTCTTCATGCCACATCGAAAAAGGAGGATCCTCCGATCCTACAACTACTACTGCCCGACACTTAATGTCGGGGGTTTTCTAGTGATGAGACATTTTTATATAGAAAGGAGTTTACATTGATTTTGACATAAGTAAAAATAACATTTATTTTATTTATTTCTCCACTTTACGACTATCGTTACAGGGTCACTAATTTATTGATATTACGTTTACTAAGTAGATTTTCTGAATATATCAAAGGATAATTCAGAAAATCTATTAGTACAAAGAAAAGTGGGCCAACTTAGCCCAGTGACGGTAAATACGATAACACGAGCTGTATTGTCCCAAAGTCACCAAAAATAATTTAGCTACACTAAGTTTCCAAATGTGCTAATTGTCAGGTTATGCCTTTCAAAAGTTATGGGTACTGAAACAGTGGTTTCATTATAAGTTGGGTACAACACCACTACCATATCTAGTTCCTCCAATGCGTTGATAGAAAATTCCTATAGGAGATTAGCTGCAGAGCCATAGGTCTCCCAGGGCTTTGATGTCCTAATAACTTTCCATCGACTATTCTCTTTACGTTGAGAGCTAAAAGGTGCCTACTTCTGCTATAATGAGGGCTTTAGATGTAGGAAATGTGATATGAGATGAAGTTGCTGGCGGTAGGTTATAGCTCTATGTCTATTTAGTTGAATTTGAACAAAGGTATTTATTATATTGTAGCGGACTCAATCAAGTCGACAAAAACACACACTAGCGACATTTCTGACGCAAATAAGGAACTAAAATGTTGTTGGTGATTTGAAAAGAGTTACCATGGAGTTTCTTGCCGGTTCTTCTCCATGGAATCGACCAACGCGAACCGTGCACCTATTTCGACGGTTTATAAGTGCCCATCTAGGCCTATGTGAAATAAAATATTTTGCTTTTTGATTTTTGTGGTTGGAGATGTTGTTGCTGTTTGTTGGCATATTGTTGTGTGCAGGGTAATGATGATGATTTTGGGGTATAAAATTATAGCACATCACCAAAAACGATGTTTTAAATTTCAACTCAGTATACAAACATTCATTAATCACTAATAAGCTTTCCAGCCACAATTTAAAATAGGTACAGACGGGTAAGATTTAGAATCAGGATTAACTACAAACTAATCTAGCAGGTACAGGATTTCTACATAATAGTTAGAATCAGCGTGGTTAAACTACCCAACCCAAAATAATAAATTATTTTAGGTAGGTTTCTAAGCCTTCTAAAGGCACTGATTCATCATCATCATCATTCTCTTGCCCTTATCCCAATTTATTTATTTCCTTCTAAAGGCACTGATTATTATTATTATATTAATTAAGAACACATAAATAATGATTATTTTGTACGAATATATCACATAAAAGCGTGTAAGCCGTTGAGCCGAGTCAACGGATTTAGAGACACTCAATTACTCGTAAGTATCTTAGATTAGACAGAGGAGATGTAAGGACGAAAATACATACTTGTATTATGTTGTTAATGTAACATGAATGTATATTTTGTACTTGATTCATAATTTCAGCCGAAAGACGTCCACTGCTGGACATAGGCCTCCCCTAAGTGTCGCCACATTGACCGGTCCCGTGCGACTCGCATCCAACGGATTCCCGCAACCTTCACCAGGTCATCGGTCCACCTAGTGGGAGGTATTCCAACGCATCGTCTTCCGGTTCGCGGTCGCCACTCTAAAACTTTTCGGTGCCATCGGCCATCCGTTCTGCGAGCAATGTGCCCTGCCCACTCCATTTAAGTTTGGCAATTCTACGGGCTACGTCGGTGACCTTGGTTTTCTTGCGGATGTCTTCATTTCTGATTCAATCACGTAAGGAAACTTCGAATAAAGCCCTCTCTATTGCCCTTTGGGTGACTTTAAGCCTTTTGATAAGGTCAATTGTGAGCAACCACGTTTTGGTAACGTATGTAATCAACGGTAACACACACTGGGTCATTGTCTTTCGTCTTGAGACACTGCGGTAACATGGATGAGAAGATACCGCGCAGCTTTCCGAACGCTGCCCAGCCGAGTATTTATTTACCTTTGGAATGAAGAGTTTTGTAATATTCCTCCCTCAGTAGTAAATATTGTAAAACTAAAACTACACAACTACATGGACTGCAGTGGCCAGTATGAAAATCTTTAAACCGACTGCGGGCTCAAGTTAGCCGCTGCAGAGCCGACTTGGTGAAAAAGGGTTCTTCCCGTCGTTATGATCATTTTCTTTTCGGGACCATACCTGAGATCCTTCAAGTTACAAAGATATTGAAGGTCATAGAAGGACGAACTTTTTCACAAGCACCTCCCTTGTACTATTCAATACATCCACCAGCACAATGTTTTGAGTGCGTTACATTGAATCCTACCGTAATACATGATTTTCACCCTAAGAAAATCATGCCTTAAGTTGTTTCCCAAAGGCCTCGTGAAGGGTCTGTTGACCTCTTGTATACACATAACCTACTTCAGGAAGACATACTACTTCAAGAAGACATCCTACAAGCTCGTGAGATCACCCACGCGTCCACATACTCGTTATAATTAAACAATATAAAAGAGACGATATAGTATAGGCACCACTCCCACGCGGCACAAGGTAGATAGATAGATTCAGAAGTTCAACTCAGTATTACGAGCGAAAACACATTGAATAATCATGCCTATAATGTTTCCACTGCTGGGACACAGCTCAAACAGGCCTCATCTTCTCTATGAGAATAGGCAATAATAAATGCACCAAGCTTATCTGGTGCGACTTGGAAGATTTTTGGTTCTAGGACTTGCTGGTTTCCTCACGATGTTTTCTTCACAATTTTGAGAGCAGTGGTGATGAAATAAATTACAAAAAATGTCTCATAGCTTATAATTCGGTAATTCAGGGCTGTCACCAATGAGCCGTCTGGAACATCCGTTACGACTGAGTACTGCGCGTCGCTTGCTGCTACGCTGACGACACGCTGGTGCTGGCACAGGCGAGATCGCGCGTGGTGGCGGAGTGGCGGGGAAAGCTTTTGCATTCTACCTCGCTAGTCGCTACCATCGAGGCGATCCGACCGGTGCTCGAGGAATGGCTTGAGAGGAGGCACGGCTCCTTGTCGTTTCGGGCGACGCAAGTATTCTCGGGGCATGGTTGCTTCGGGAAGTACCTGTGTCGCATAAACAGGGAGCCGGATGCTCGGTATCACACGCTGGGAGAGTGTGCCGCATGAGAAGAGCCGCGCTGTGCCCTCGTGACAGAAGTGGGAACCGATCTGTCGTGCCGGCCGTCGCTCGCGCGATGTTCGGGAGCGCAGAGTCGTGGGATGCGGTGATCTCCTTCTGTGAAAAGGTCATCTCACAGAAGGAGGCCGTGGAGAGATTGATGGAGGTGGAGACCACTCTCCCGACCCGCAGCAGATGAACCGGGCGTCGACGGAGGGCGGACAACGCCATCTTCCAGCCCCGCTAAACGGGTCCAAAGGGACGTCGGATTTGGGGACGTCCGGCGCCCCGCCGAGTAACTGGACCCGAGGCGGTGACGCATAGTGTCCGCGCGCGCCCCTATATGACGTAGTAGGAGGAGTGTTCCCTTCCCACACTTGCACTGGGATCTAGTGCGCCTTCCACGATCCCTGGCTAGTGCCAGCCCGCGTCTGCGGTCCTCCTTAGGTCTGCGGGCGAAGTGAGGTCCATGGCCCTTTACGGGGCCAGTGTGGGCCGTCTCGTGAGGGGGCGAGCCGCCCATTACCTGAACGTGCCCTAAAAGGTGGTAGTACGGCTACTACCTTTTGGGGCACGTTCAGGTCAGAAGCTGGTTCGTGGGTATCGCACGATCTCCCGGCGGCGGCGGTGAGTCTTGACGGATTGCCGCCATGGGATCTAGAGGCGATTGTCCTCGCGCGCCTACACAAGTGGCGCGCGGAGGCGCTACTTCGGGGGGAAACTCCGCTGCCGCGGCAAACCGCCGCTTAGCGGACAGACCTCCGGCGTGATCTCATGGCGACATGGTGAGAGCAACTATCGCAGCCCCGTGCAGGGCACGCCACAATAGTGGCCATAAGTTCCCTCTTAGAGTAGTAGCTTGAGAGACGCCACAGCGTCCTCACCTTCTGCCTGACGCAGGTCCTCACCGGACACAGATGTTTTGGGAGGTTCCTGCATTGAACCGGGTGAGAGAAAAGGTCCAGGTGTTTCCACTGCGAGGATCACGGCTTCACGGTTTAACGGCGGAGCACCGCTGTGTCCTCGTAGTGGCAATCGGCGGCGGATACCTCTCGTGTCTGGCCCTAGTTCAATCCATGGTCCGGAGCGAGACGGAATGGAAAGCAATCACCTAGAGCAGAGCTCTGTCACTCCGTGTGTAGGCATGAGATAACTACCTACAGCTCCGCGCATACTGAGTATGCAAGTTCAGTGGGGCTGTCGCGCTCGTGCCGTGCGTACGTCGCGTTAATTTTTCTCGCTCTTTTGACTCGTCGCTTTCGTCGCGACCTACTTGTGCTTCGTGTTAGTTTACAGACTGATTTATTGATCATTAATCATTCTTAATAAAAATGACAAGCCGGATAAACTGTTGCGTGTATGGATGCTTGAACACACACAACTTACCGAATTTTCAGCGAGGGACTGATAAATACCATTTTCATCTCGTAGCATCCCAAAAATGTATACATACATTTTTTGTCGCTTTCGTCGCGACCTACTTGTGTTTCGTGTTAGTTTACTGACTGGTTTATTGATCATTAATCATTCTTAATAAAAATGACAAGCCGGATAAACTGTTGCGTGTATGGATGCTTGAACACACACAACTTACCGAATTTTCAGCGAGGGACTGATAAATACCATTTTCATCTCGTAACATCCCAAAAATGTATGTAATCGTTTTCGTCTCTTTTAGTGTTAATGTTTATGCTGTACTAAATAAATAAATATTGTGTCAAATGAACTACAGTTGCGAAGTGCGTTTGCAGTTCTTGTACGTAAGCCAGGTTATATGAAGTTGACCTTCTGCAGGTACCTTTAAAGTACACTGTATTCAGGAAAAATCTTTCTCAATATCGGATTATTTTCGTCTATATTGTGCTCAATGCTCACATTATGTGAACAGGAGGGGACGGAATCTAAGAGAGGCTCTGTTACGAACAAGATCTACTTCTTTTAAGCATGAATAAATCTTCCATTCACTGAAAGGATTCAGGTGTAGGCGTCAGTAAGTAAAACAGATTTATAAAAAAACATGCGGTGGAAATGAAATCTAAGTAATACTTAATAAGCTTTATCTGAACTGTTTAAGGTTGATTTTGACTTACCGTTCTATGAAATGTGATGAAGACGCGAGTTGCAGGATTTTTGTTCACCCAAAAAGTGATCAAAGCGCCTAAAGAAGTTCTCACTTCAATAAGATCTTTATTTATTTTTGTAAATTGGTTGCAATTCTACACGTGGAGGAGCTCGTGGCTAAATAATAACAGCCGCTCGGGTCAATCTTTAGGTTAAGCCGCGCTAGCCAAGGTTGGTCTGAGGATAGGTGACCACCCATTACATACCGGGTTTTCCTCCGTACCTCGGAAAGCACGTTAAACCGTTGGTACCAGCTGTCATTTGTATATCTATGATAGTCGCCACAAGTTCGAAAACCAGTCTTACCATAGGGGTATGGTATTACCCAGTACTAACTGGGTTGTGGAGGTCAGATTGGCAGTCGCTCCATGTAAAATACTGGTATTCAGCTGCATCCGATTAGACGGGAAGCCGACCCCAACATAGCATGAGGTCGTAAGTGTATTCGATTCCCAGGTCAGGGAAAGTGTTATTACTGTGGACGGTGAGCTATCAGCTGGCTAGCCATCCATCCGTCTAATGGCCGCTGGCCGTGTCGACACCGTGTTCGTATTCCACGCGCTCCTCAAAGAGATGTCAGCTAAAGGGAGGGGCCCGCAAGGGCCGAAGCCGGGGCTGCGGGACTGTTCGAAAGAGATACCGCGGCCCCGGAACATAAAGGGCGAGGAAGGAACATGGATGGTTTTTAGTCAGTAAACGTCTGACACCGCCCGCTACACCCAGAGTGGGAGGGGGTCATTTGATGATTTCCCGTCCGAAAAAAGGCAGTGTTATTAGGTTTTTCCATCAGGAATTTCTCAGTAGCATCTACGGAGTCTGGATTGTGCCTGGTTGATGGTAATAGGCTCGGCCCCTATTCATCACCCCAGCGGTTTTTTTGGCTGAATTCGAAGTTTCCTTCAAAGACACTGTTTTAGGCTTTCACGGTTTAAAACTTAACTTATATTGTCACTCGTAAGTGACATTAAACGTTTTTAAATAATTGTTGTTTTGGGTGTTTTTGTTTTGTATAATCAGAAAGATCACGGAGATTTATACAGGGTGTAAAAAACCTCATTACAAAGCCGTTAACCAAGCATTCTGTACATCAAACTAAGTAACTTTACGTAAAAATGATTGCTGGAAAACAACTTATTTTTTTAGGATATAAATCATGTTTTGTGGTAGAACTCAATGTAACGCACTTAAAACATTGTGTTCATGGATGGATTGAATAGTACGGGGGTCGCGGAGGTGTTAAAAGTCAAAATCTTACAAAAAACTTGTATTTAAAAAAAAAACTTGTCAAAACCTTGTAACTTTGACCGCCCATATTTATTTATTTATTTAACACTTCAAGCACATAGTACAGAGGCGGACTTAATGCTTTAGGAATTCTCTACCAGTCAACCTTTGGGTGGTGCAGAGACAAGCAGTGGTAGGTGTACATCTGAAAAAATTCGATGAATACTCAGGTTAACTACAAAGATTTATAAAATACTGTAAATAACTAATATATATACTATACATAAATATCAAACTATATATTACTGTAAAAAAAAATATAACACGGATATACTAAAATAAAAAGACAGACAATGGAGAAAACACTACTGTCGTGATGAACCTGCCAGTTTCTTGCGAATGTATTCTCGAACTTTAATCTTGAAAGATAAACGATTGGTTGCCATCCTGATTACCTACCATATCTCCGTAACTAGAAGGTTCCCAGGAATGGTGTAGAACAAAAAAAATATCGCAATGATGGGGAGAACAAGTGCCTTTCGGCTTCGTGAAGAGGTGTTTTACACCCTTTACAGGGAGCTCAAAACAATAAATAATCACGAAAGATATCCCTACTACACTACACTTACTACTACAATACTTTTACGTTGAAGCACAAACACAAACACAAAAAACGCAAAAACAATGATCTGTAATTTCGTAACCTGAAGCCAATTCAAAAACTTCCTCCGCACGAAAAAACCGAAAAAGTAACTACCTGATAGCCGTTTCCCCCTATAATTGGATTGCGAAGGTGAAACTTCCCGCGTTTCGTTACGTTAGGTCAGTAGGTGGGAATACTAGGCGTTTATTGTTTTTTTTTGTACTCTTAAAAATCTTTTTAAGTCATTTTTTTCAGATTTTTTCTTGTTGACGTAAAAACTTCTTTAGGCGCGTTTAGCAATTTTTGGGTGAAACAATATGATATAATGAAACTCGCGTGACCGTCACCTAACGCTTCGTAGCACTCGTAGCCGATCCGCTACGGCGTAGCACCACTAAGGCGTGCGCAAGGCACAACCCGTAGCAGGTACGGATTATTTCTTTTTCACTTCTATCGCAGTCTCGAAAAGGGGCAGCATAGATTATACATTATATAATACAATATAGATGCTCAACTCCAGTTTTCGTATTTAAAACTGTGTACCTAAACTGTTAGATGGCACTGTTAGTTTCTGGTCAACCAAATAAATACAAAAGTGGTTCTTGACTGCGGATTCGAACCTAGAACCTAATAATTACAAGGCAGCCGCTGTCACCGCTAGGCTATCTACTTCACTGACGAGTTGTTCTAAATAGCTGTTCTCTTTATGACAGTTGTAAAACAGTCAAACAGTTGAAAAGTTTGTGTTCTCAAACACACAGATGGCAGCACTATCTATGAACATTTTGTTTGACGCTGATGTATGGAAGTTTCACCACTCTGAGGGGCAGTCTTTGAGACTGTGTGCATGTGTTTTTGTTGTTACATCAGTCAAAGTCGAAACTAAAAAAAAATATGGATGAAAATCTTATAGTAACAGAAACATAATTACGTCATCCTTACCTTTGAATCCCATGTAATAAGAGGTAAGCTTATTGGCATCTAAATAAAATAAATCAATTAAAAATATTTTATTTACTAACCAAAATACAGTACATTTTAAGCTTATCTTAATGTAAGATCTATCTAATAAATAAACCTAAAAAGGAAATAAATAAAAAAAACTAGTTGTTATAGAAATCAAATTAAAAATGACTTAATTCTACTAAGGTCCAAGTTCACCGAAAAGATAACCGTCTGGTTATATAGAAACCGCTGTCAATGTGACAAGTTCCCATACAAAAATGCATTTTAAACAGCTATTTTAGATAATCAGACTGTCATCTTTTTGGTGAACATGGACCTAAGTAAGTTGTAATCTTCAGCAACCAGTTTGTTGATCAGGTTGTCCTTCGACATAGGCCTCCCCTAGTTTCTTCCACTCATCTCTGTCACGAGCCAATCTTCTCTTACTCTACTGCCATCAATCGGTCATAAATCCAGACTCCGTAGTTTCTAATTCTTGATCTAAAAATCCAATATCACTTCACCTGACCTGGGAACCCAGGACCATATGCTCAACAGCCACCCTCTCTACGACCAATAAGGCTACATTGTTCACTAAAACACTTCTTGATTAGTTCCCAAAGCCTTATTGAAGTCTCAAATAGCTATTTACAAGATCACTAACTCGTAATATATCAAAGAGTAAGCGGAAATGCGTGCCCTGTGTCCCTTTGTCCAAATTTAGGATTCAGAACACGCCCCCATTGTTATTGTACAAAGCTAACTTGTTGCTTTTGAAGTAGCAAGTAGGTTCTACGAACTAGACAATCAGTGTACTCGTATGTAGGTATTATTAGTTGGAATATGAACGAAGTGGCGTGTCTGTTTTATTTTATTGTCTTTTGATGAATCAGCTTTTGATACAAACGGTTGTGTTTGGTATAGAGATATAGGTTATAGGGTTCTGTGTATTGGTTCAAATGTTCCGCGTAATGAAAAGTTCAGTGTAGTACGTAACTATGGTAGAGATTTCGAAAACCCGAATGGCGTAGTGGTAGTGAGGCTGTCTAGCGATCTTAAGGGTTCTGGGTTGTTTCTGTGATGAGCATGGACATTATTTTGTTTCCGAGTCATGGATGTTTTTATGTATAATAACTTAATAAGTATTTATTTACAAACAAAAAAGTATATATGTAGTATATCAATATCTCGTGTCGACGACACAATCCTTGCTTAGTGTGGCACTAGATGGCGCTGTGTATTAATGTCCAGCGATATTTATTTATATATTATTTTATTTATTTTCTTAGCAATCATAGCGTTGTTGTGTTGTGTGTGTGTGTTGTGTTGTGTGTGTGTGTGTGTGTTATAGCACCACGCTGAGCCAACAGTTTAGTTTAAAGACTTATAAGTATTGTTTTCTGTTTTTCTCTTTTTTATTTAATTGTTTTATCCTGTGCGATTCTTATGTCTGAGTCTTTTTTCTTTTAGATAAAACTTTATAGTTCATTTTGAAAACAATGGTTTTAATAAAATAATTTAATTTGAGCATGCAGATTGATTGACATTACAGACGCGAGGATGCATTAGCATCTCATTACTTGGTTTATACCCCATTAACGAATTGACCAACCAATTCGTTAATGGGGCAGAAACCATTATTGAAACATTTTTTGTCTTCATAAAATACCATTTGATTTGTGGGGTTGAAATCCAAATCTAAATCAAAATAACAATATGATTATGATTTCATACATAGATATTTCTGTATTTATAAGATTTTGCACAAATAAAACGGGAAAACTTATTTAAGTTTTAATTAACGTAAACATAAAGTAAGCAGAACCTGCAAGCAATTGATAATTATATTAAAGCAGCAACAGAGCTTATATTCACAGAGCTAATATCCATTGAAGTCTAGCCAAGAATATTCCGGTTTAAAGTACAATGGTCTGGTCTTAGTGGGCATGTTCGGGTGGCAGAGTAATGAAAATACAATTTCTAGGCAAATACTAAAGGTCTAGCCAAATTGAAATGGCCTAGTGTATTGACTTCTGACACTTTAAATGCAAAATAGGCAATGCCATATTATATTTTAGGCTTCTTTCAAGCCTTAGCCTACGTTACAAGAAAATACACTCGAGAGCAATGAATCCGGGTCACTTAAAGAATGTTAAAAATCTCGGAAACTAAAAATGATAGGTTAATGCAATAAATTGTATTTAATAGACTATGTAATACTCCTTAAATGAAAGTAAAAAAAATATGAGTCACCATACATTTTATTAACACAAAATTACATAAAGAAAAAAAGTGCTGATCTCTCCTTAAAACAAAAATAGGAAACATGAAATTTTTGAACTTTATTACAATTTTCTTGAATTTTAATACTTCGTATTGCCTCCTCGTGCTTCCATTACTGCGTTTGATTGATTTGATTGATTTTGAAATTTCTTTATTTTAACATAAACACAACAGATAAATGACATTCAGATCTTATTCTAAAAGCATTATACATTAAGATTGGTGTTTTGTCCAGACTATGGCGCCTATATAAAACATTTACGCATACAAATAAAATGTAATGTATAAAACTTATTCTTATGAATCAGAGGTATCTTAATACTTACGGTAAACAAATGTCGAACTGTACAGCGCGAAGATTAGACACACACGCACTTTTTAACACTTAATATACTACATATTTTATAAAAGGTTGTTACACATAACATACATAACGCTAGAATTTTACTTTGACAGTATAATAATATGTATTAGAAAACGCAAATGAGTTTCGTGTACTGAGTATGATTCGTTGCAAATCTACCCTACATTCAGGCGAACGTAATAAAAATAGTCCGGTCATCTAGTCGCATCGCCTTTGTTATTCGAATAGCAGTAAGTGATGTGGGAGACGGTACCGATGATATTTGTCGATATATTTTAAATTAATAGATCGTGTTCGGCCAATAGTGGAAATAAGTGGGTTATTATGTTTAGGATTAGTTACCAAATAAAACTTTTTTGTGAGTTTTCTAATGAATTGCTTTAATGTTGGGAAATGTAATTGAGTGTGTAATGTTTTAAGATTTGTCCGAAAGGGTGTATTTAATGAGGTTTTTATTGCTTTGTTCTGAACTACTTGTAGTTTGGAGTAATTACTCTCACATGTGCTACTCCAGACTGGTGCCGCATACGTAATGCAGGGTCTTACTAGGGATGCGTAGATTTTTAATTTGGTCTTTGAGCTGACTTTAGATCGCCGTTTTAAGATTGGATGAAGGCAGTTTAGAGCTTTTATTCCTTTGACGCGGAAGTACTCGGTATTTTTGGTCCAGTTCATTTTATTATCCAGCAATAGTCCAAGATACTTAGTCGATTCACGCCATGGCAAAGAATAATCATCCACTTTAATGCGTTTTTTAGGAACAGATCGCTTTCGTGTGAATATTATGGCTTCGGTTTTTGTGGAATTTAATTTTAGTTTCCATTGGGTAAAGTATAAAACTAGAAGCTGTAATGATAACTGAAGCCTTTCCACTATTAACTCGGTGTCTTTACTTGAAGTAAAAGATGCCGTGTCATCAGCAAAACACGCAAGATGAGTATGGGGCTGCTTAGGCATGTGGTTTATGAACAATATGAATAAATAGGGCCCAAGCAAGGAGCCCTGAGGCACCCCCGCAGGAATAGACCTTGGATTGGACACACTATCTCCAATATGAACACAGAACTTCCTATCCGTCAAATACGCCTGGATGATTTTTATAAGTCCTATCGGTACGTTACATTTATATAGCTTATGTAAAAGGCCTGCATGCCAGACGGCATCAAAAGCCTTTTCTACGTCTAGCAACATCATACCTGTAGATTCACTCATATTTAAGTGGTGCGTAACATGCTCAGCGACCCTGGCCAGTTGCTGGGCTGTAGAATGAGCTTTTTTGAATCCAAACTGCTCGGGCATTAAAAGGTGGTTAGTAGCGTTTGCTAAGCGCGCTGAGATTACTCCTTCGAGTAGTTTTCCCAAGGATGGTAGGAGACTTATAGGCCGATAACTAGTTGGAGAACTTTCCTCTTTACCTGGTTTCTTAAATGTTATAATTTTGGCTCTTTTCCATGCAGACGGGAAGTAGCCAATTTGTAAGCAACCATTAAATATTTTAGTTATGAATACTATACATTTACGAGATAGATTCTTAAGTAAGCAGTTGTGTATGCCATCGACGCCCGGAGACTTACGACTTTTGAGGTTTCTTATTAATTTTGACACTTCTCTTGGACGTACGAGTCTAGGTGGATTATAGTCTTCCGTATTATTTAGTTTGTTTATTGATTCTTCAACGGCAGTCTCTGTAAGGTTATCACTAATCCAGTTCTTAGTCAAACTCATGTTCTCGTAAAAAGTTTCAGCTAGCACTTCGCATTGCTCGGCAGGGGACGTAGTTAATTGACCATTTTTACACTTCAACGGTGGAATTACTGTAGGCTTATAAGTTAGTGATTTGACAATCCTCCAAATATCAGTAGATGGATTGTCAATTTTAGCCAGTTTGTCGTTCCAAATTTTGTCATTATAGATTTGGATAAGGTTTTTGAGTTTAGTGTTAAGGTTGTTTAAATCTTTGTTGATGACGCACTTAATTGCAGGGTTGATTTCTTTTAAAGCCGTCTTCCTAAGCTTGTTTTTATTAGAAATTAGGACTTTGATACGTCTCGGCAAGCTGTAACTCTTGACGGAGGATGGGCCTGATGGAACGTTTACATCGCGACTCGTTTTAATGGTATTTTGTAGTTGATCAACTGCAGCATCAATGCTAGTTTTAGAATTATAAGTTGATGTTTCTAGTGTTATATTCATATCTAAGTAAGACCTGTACCCCGACCAATTAGCCTCCGAGTATCGGTATTGTTTAAAGCTATGACGGGTAAAATTACCACCTACTGTAAAAAGGACTGGGAAGTGATTAGATGATAAAGCTGGTAAGGTGTGAAGTTCAGACACGCACGAAACATTACGGCTGAGAAGTATATCAGGTGTGGACGGAGTATATGCGCTATTGTAATGCACCAATGTTGGAGATGTTGGGCCAAAGACTTGATAATCATGGAGTACCATATGATCAAACAATGCCACACCACGAGAGTTGTTTTGATAACAACGCCAATATTCGTGTTTGGCATTAAAATCACCCATAATTAATACTTTTGGACCTAAATCAAGTAAAATATCCAAATCACCAGGAGCTAACGGAAGGTTTGGTGAATTATATGCGGATATGACAATTATGTTATTGCTCTCGGGTGATGTTAAGCATATCCCTACACATTCAAGATTATATGTAGGAGGAATAAAGATAGATGTATGAGGAATATCGTTCTTAACTAAAATTGCGACTCCCTGGCCAATACCATTCGGTCCCTTATCGCATCGGTAACAGGTGTATCCAGGCGTATTTAACGTATAATTTTCACCTAATCGTGTTTCACATAGTGAGATAATGTCGACACAATGATCGCTACTTAAATCTAAACATTCAGATAATTTGGAACGAATCCCGTCAGCGTTCCAGTATAGAAATCGAAGCTCATTTGCATTATTAAACATATTGACCGAGATGAGTAAGTATGAGAATAACTTTGTCCATCATGTTATTACAGACACTAAATTGGTCTTTTATTGATTTAATAGTTTTAAGGATACCCAGCATTTCTGATGTAGTGTGATCAAGGGGAGCTTCCTGCAAGGGTTGAGCTTTTTGATTAGACTTCTCGGTTGTAGACGTGATTGTAGCCCAGGAGCGACCGTCGACTTTGGAGTAAATTTTGGTTTGACGCTGTTCTTGATGTTATCTTGACGAGTTTGTAAAAGTTGAAGATAGTTTTGACGCTCTTTACAATGTCGGAAGTTTGCCGGGTGATCTTCGCCACAATTGCAGCATTTAGCAGGCTCCGTGCGATTATTCTTTGGGCATTCGTTAGTAAGATGGGCTTCAGGACACTTGACGCACCGCGGTGTTAAGTTGCAGTTTTTGGAAGAGTGACCAAACGCTTGACATCGATAGCACTGTGTTCCATACAAATTTTTGTTACGAAACTTGACAATGCGAACAGCGCAGTTGCTTAAATATTTTATAGATTTAAACTTGGAGATGTTGGCACCTGCTTGAAGCTGAACAAGATATGGCGGGCATGATGCATCTCTGCCCTCAGCGACTTTCATTTTGCGAACCTTGGTGTTAGGGAACCCAATAGATGATAGCTCTTCCGATAGGTGTTCTTCAACAAACTCGGGCAGGCCAAAAACTACAGCCCTAGGCATTCTTTCGTCTTTCCGAGAGAAAGTGTGATAGGGAATACTTTCTGAGCAGAGACCCTCTTTTAAAGCTTGATGACCTTCAGATGTGTGAGGGTTTATAGAGATTTTATTATTACCCTTGTACTCCAGATGAAACCCTTTGGTATAGCGGGTAATCACCGTCTTTATGTATGCATGAGTCCATTCGGGTTTTAGAGTAATAAAAATGGGTGGTATCTTACCCGATTTTATGGTTTTGGCTGTTGCATTACGGTTGTGCATTTGCAGTGGATTGGTGGATGCTTCATGTTCAGTAGATAGGTTACTGAATCTGTTAGTGGTGTTGACAGGTGCTTCAGGTTGAAGTCTTGTTGGGCGCGCAGGTCGTTTCGGTATATTCCATGCACTGGGATCGGCTTCATCACTTTCAATTGGCCGCTTTGCGGCAAGGGATGGATTTGAAAAACTTCTTGTTATAAATCTGTCCATATTGACATTAGGGCAGTCGATACTTTTTTATCGATAGTGAGTGCTCCCATCACTAGTAACAAAAAAGACGAAGCGGAGGGAATACCTTAGATGACGTGCGACAACAACAAGCGCGCGCGCCGAACTGATTACTGCGTTTACGCGGTTTGGCATGCTGTACACCAAGTTCCTTATACGATTTTGGGGAATATTCTCCCATTCCTCTGTGAGAGCAATTTTGAGCTCACGAAGCGTGATTGGGGGAGGGTTTCGTTGTTTTACGCATCTGCCTAGCTCGTCCCAAGCATGCTCGATCGGGTTGATATCCGGGCTGCGCGCTGGCCACTCCATACGAGTAATGTTCATCTCTTGAAGGTAGTCATTCACAATCCTACCTGTATGAGGTCGGGCATTGTCATGCATAAATATAGCATCCTCACCTAAATTGACCATAAATGGACCAACGTGATCATTGAGGATTTCTTCCACATATCTTACGCTAGTTAAAGAGCCGTTTTCTATGATCACCAGCTCTGTGCGAATTTCAGAAGAAATTCCGGCCCACACAAGTACAGACCCACCACCGTAGGCTACTTTTTCTTCGATGCATGCTTGCTTGAATCTTTCCCCTGGTCTTCGATACACTCTGTGTCTTCCATCGTGCTTGTAGAGCATAAATTTTGATTCGTCGGAGAACATAACTTTTGACCAATCTTCAATACTCCAATTTACGTGGCTCTGGGCATATCTTAGTCTTGAAATACGATGCCCACGCTCCAGTTTAGGGCCGTTTGCAGGTCTAAGGGGTTTTAAGTTAGATTCAGCAAGCCGACGTCTTACTGTCCATGCACTTGGGTTACTTCCTCCGAGGCGTCGAAACTGATTTGTGAGTTCAGTTCCTGTGAGAAAGCGATTTCGAAGCATGGTGTTCACCAAGTATCGGTCTTCTCGTGCTGTGGTACACCTGGTTCTGCCCGTTCCTGGTCTGCGTAGGTTAGAACCAGTTTCTTCGTAACGTCGGAGAACTCTTTGTACTGTTGACAGCGACACACCGACAGTCCTGGCTGTATCGCGCTGACTCCGGCCGGTTTCCAGCATTGTAAGTATTCTGGTGCATTCTTCAGGCGTAAGCGACATAATTTCAGCTTGAATAATGAATATAGAGCACTATCAACATGGTGTATGTACCCACATATATGACAGATTACAAACAAAAGCAAAACCAAATGCTGTAATTTCGTAGTTCCATCTTCGAAAGTGGCCCTTTTTCAAATTTGATTTTTTATGATATAACTTTACAATAACTAAGAAGTTTTAATACCTTTATTTAAGGAGTATTACATTGTCTATTAAATACAATTTATTGCATTAACCTAGCATTTTTAGTTTCCGAGATTTTTAGGATTCTTTAAGTGACCCGGATTCATTGCTCTCGAGTGTAATAATTTCTTACCCCATTGCTGATTTTCACACTTTTCAGTCCGTCGACTGAAAGTTTTATAAAGCGGATAAATTGTGCGAAAGCTTTCATAATTGCACTTTTTCATTGGGTGTCTCGTCGGGAATCTCTGCATTCAGTTTTCGAGTAATAAACTATTACTATTGCCACCCTTAAAGACTATTTTTCTTCAACCCTAATTTATCAACATCATCACAACAAAAAGCCTACAGAATATCGTTAATACAATTAGCTGACAACAACTGGCAAAGCAAGATCCAAAGGTGTCAGATTTACATAGCTTCATTTTAATTCGGCCACCTCTTACTTGAGTATTTTCGGCGAAAATTTAAATTTACTGCGAAGCTCCAACGGGTGGGACCGAACCTCTGTCGCATTCGATTGTCAAAGACTTACCCGTAAGCTGTAAGCTCCTTACTCGAATAAGGAGATTTTCGAATAGGATCCCCTTTGCGACGGAACTTTGTAGTATTAAAAAAAAAAAAAAAAATTAAAGCGCTGCCATCTTCTTTTTTTTGTTTTGAGCGTGTGAGATTATGAACTGGAATCGGGGTTCGGGATTGGTTTAATGAAATGCTCGAGGCTTTTCGTGGATTTTCGTATTGATAATGTGATACGTATGATTTTAATATGGATGTAATTCGATGAAGAAGAATGTGAGATAAGGAGATTATTCGTAATGTTTTGCAATTGCTAGAAAGGGATTATATGATGTTGTTTTGCTCTTTAGAAATTATGCTTTGTTGTTGCTAAGGTCGTCTGGTTCATGTATGATTAATCTTTGAATTCGATCCATGAAGACTTCTTAAAGAGTGGTCACAATTTTCAAACTAAATAAGTCTTAAAAATTTGTTTTGGAGTCAAAATATCTATGATTTTTGGACGCTTGTCTAAGATTTTGGGAAAAACCAGCTTGAATTTTCTCATAAGAATTACATGATCTTATGTAAGCAGAGCTAAGCAATGTTATAAATAACAAGATCAGCTCAGTAATTCAGTTTCCTTCGCGGTCGGCTGTACTATCGAGCTAACTAGGTAAGGAGCTCTACTGTAACATGCGATTACTGTTCGCGCGTTCAGGGAATCAGGGATCGATCATGTTTAGTTTTCATTTTGTAAGATGGAATAAGTGGAAGACTTGATTATTCTTGATTCTACGATTGATGTGTGATTAATATTTTAGTCAGATTTGTCAACTGATGTATTGTTTTGTTTCCAATTCCTTTGAGAACGAGTTGAGGGAGAGAATTAAAATTGATGAGCTCACTAATATCTCATGTCTACGGCCAGTAGACAATTATTTTTTTTTATTCTGAAAGGTGGGGATTAAACTCTTTGTAGCTCTTTATCGCAAATCCTTTTCTCGCCGTCTGTTATCAAAAGCTAAAAGCAAACCATTTTCAAAAGCCAAAATTAAAGCCAAGAAAGCAAAATTACAACGCAATATTTTCGAAATAATCTTTCTGAAAAGCGCAATTGTAAATCTCAAAATTCCCATTCAAATATTACGAACAGAGCCGACCTCCATTCAGTGGAGCTGTTTATCTCTATTTTTCAAGATAAAATAATAAAGAGGAGCGTATAAATGAAACTCTAGGTGCCGATAAACGAACAAAAGTAAATGCTACGTTAATTTTCCGGTTTGAGGCCGGTTGGGCCCTTTCTGACGAAAGAATGAGGCACCCTTCGCCTTTCACACTTTTACGTCTCATAGACTTCTTTGACCAGAACTACAGTGATTTATCCCCGAAGAGCCGGGAATAAATTCGTTCAGATTAAGCCGTGGACGCCTTTTATATGTTTTCGTTGGACTCACAAAGGAACTACTAAGAAATGTTTAGTATTTTTCGGTAATCGTCCACTTTGGGACGGGGTCCTTTTTGGGGATATTGATTGGATGGCGACCCTTTCGCGTTTTAGACAGCTAGTTCCGGAAAATGCAGATATTTTATGTCTAAGCATATTTGCTGATTTTGTGTTAATGTTTATTTTATTGTATATAGGGTGACTTGTATTTAGTGTACGAAACTTAAACACGTGATAGTGCTCACAAGTTGTTTGTTACAACTTTACTACGGGACCAAACATGAAATCGCGAAAAAAAATCATCTGTTCAGTACATTAGGGAAACATAAATGTATAAATGTTGATTTGTTTATGAAAAGTAAATATTAGTTCTAAATAATCATGGTTATATTCTATGATATTGAATTTAAAGACGTAGATTGCATTGCCGAAATGAAAAATACATTCATCTCTGACTATAGGTATTGAATCAATTTGGACTAAGTACAGGTATAGATTTCTGTGGCAATTTTACTTTACGCACACGTGTGGAAAAATGTCAAAAACGCACGTGTGTGAAATGCACTGGATTTTGAACCTACTCATAGTGGAAAAAGAACCAGTTTTTGAGAAAGTGTTTTGAAAATATTTTACCAGTGTATAACTTTGTGCATAATATTTTGCACGCAAAACCTAACGCTTTCAGACAGTTGCCATTACGGTGCAAGGATCGTGGGGTATCTACTACTAAGTTGAGATAAACCATTAAAAACTTAGTTTGGCAAAGAAACTTACTTTAGTTACGTTACTTTGATCTCCAACACCTTCGTAATGAGAGGTCCTGGTACGAGCAAGTAAACATAATAATAATAAAATAATAAAAAATATTTTATTGACACAATAAAATTGTTCATTTCCATTTAGACCCTGGCTCCTGTGCTAGGTGAGACCGGTGTTACAGGGGTCAGTGTCTTAACCCGTTTTTGGCACTAATGTTCACATTTCATGCATCAAAATTTAAAAGAATAGTCATTGATGATATATCAATGAGAATAGTAAAACAATAAAATAATAATGCGTACGTGCTCTTGCGTGGTGTCTTTGTGCGTAGGTGTGAATGTGTGTGAGTGTTGTGTTTATGCGTGTGTGGTATGAGTGCTAATGATTGGTGATTAGACTAAGGTTAAATTATTAGTCTTGATTTGCCTAAACTGACTTTACTCATCTCGTGTATTGATTTTTAATTAAATTTTCCGTCTGTTGGTAGTCCAGTGTTTGAAGCCATATATTAAGTTTCATCTTAGTTTTAGTTTTTGTTAGAGGGTTAAAGTTGATGATAGTGTTATTTTTATTATATAAATAAGTAGATAGGTATAAACGTTGCGTTCGAGCGGATGCGGTTTGACTGTGCTACATACATTACTGATGGTTCTCTTATGTTTGTTTGCGTGATTGACCGGTGTCTTTTCATGTTGTTTCAATATGATATTGAGCAGGTATAGTTGGATATTGAGCAGGTATATTTGTCACACCGTAAGTACTTGGCAATTTTCATACAGGGTTCTTGTGGGGAACTGGCACGGCTTAAAGGTCATGACTTTTAACAAAGATCGTTAAGGGGCCGGCGGAGCATGCATATTTCATACAAACGTAATACCAAAATTATTTGGAAATCAAACATATTCTTAAGGTAACTTGTATTTATTTCGATTAAATTAGAGAATATCTATGTTCCCAAATATGTATTTTGAAAGGACAATGATATGAAGACGAGATTTGAGGAATTTAAAATTTCTATAGAAAACTTATTTTTCTCATAACTCTTGTTTAAATCAGTGTCCATTCAAAATGTATATTTGGGAACCTAGATATTTTGTAATCCAATCGAAATAAATATACACTGCCTTAAGAATAAATGTTTTATTACATTTTTTTTTGGTATTACGTTTGTACGAACGACGCATGCTCCGCAGGCGTCTTAAAAGTCAAACGTAACGTAAATACGTTGATAATAATAATAATAACTGAATAAAGGTATAATAATGAACTAAACACTGACAACTAACACCAGCAAATTCCCTTGAAATATAATCTTGTGGAATCTGAGGTACTGTACTACAAGTAAGTGCCTGACCCAATTCTCGAGAAAGACCTTGTCATGTTGTACTGGGATCAGTCTATCTATTGCTGACAAGACTATTGTCGCCAATAAATGATAAATGATAAATGATCTTTATTTTGTAAGTAGGTTTTCACAAACACTTTTACACGTCAATTTTTTTTTTAAACTAGATGGGGCCGGTGTTTCGTACCTGACTACTCTGAGAAGAAACAGCCGAAACAAACTCAGAGGTCATAGTCTCTTTTGAAGTCCAGACATAATCTTGCTCAATTCACATGAGGATCATGTAGATGTTAGTGTCTGAGATGGTCTTTTGAAGAAAGAACCATACAGATTTGAGTAAACCTGTCCAGTCAGTGCAAGCATTTGTCAGTTATCGTGTAGCTCGACTTATAACACAAGGAGCTCAACGAAACGACGAACAATACCAAAGAAAGGACATTTGGGTAGGTCGCTTATAGAACTCAAACTGCCAGACGGTTGGGGGGTAAAAAAAATAAAATAAAATAAAATGAAATGTAACCCACATGGTCCTCACATTCACAAAAGCGCAAAAAATAAAATTAAATTAATAATAATTTACAAAATGAATGTCAATAAAAATACGATATGTCAAAATACACACACATAAAACAATAAAAATTAACTAAAAATGTAAAAAATAATAAAATACTGAACTAAGTATTCATGTCAAGTCAATAATAAGTAATAAGCCTGATATAGTGGTGATAGACCGATCAGTGCGCGCGTAACGATAATCAATGTTACCGTTCCTCACGACGAGAACCTCGTGGAAGCCGAGAAAGAGAAACAAATAAAATATCTCGACTTGGCGCACGAGGTTCGCGACATGTGGAATATGAGCTCTGTTATCATTGTGCCGACTGTCGTGACGGTATATGGACTTATCGCCAAGCGCTTCTATTACCATCTATCGAAGCTCTCTTTAGGCGGCTGGATCAAGAGCCTGATACAGAAGGCGGTACTCCTCGATACGTCTCGCATTGTGAGGAGATTCCTGTCTCTGCAGCCCTAAACATCAAAATCAAAGCATTTTATTTCAAGTAGGCTAATTACAGGCACTTTTGTACTGTTTGAACAAAGATGACATTTAAATATAGCTACAGTCCCAGTCACAAGACATAAAAACTGTGAAAGTACTGTAGTTGCCCATTCCCTAGCGTAGATCTCTATGGAGAAGAACGGGCAAGAAACTCCATGGACATTCTTTTAAATAAAAAAAATTGGTTGTCTGTAAAGTCGGTTTACGGACGATAGATTTACGTGCTAACGTCATAATCATTATTTTATGTAATAAAACACGTGGAACGGTGGAACGTTACTATGGAACGTTACTATGGAACGTTACTATTTTTCATGAGTGTTGCTGGTATTATCAATTTATAAGACGTTATCACGTCAAAATGACGTGTAAAAGTGTTTGAGAAAACCTACTTGCTGAATAAATATCATTTATCATATATCATTTATCATTTATCATTTATCATTTATCATTTATCATTTATCATTTATCATTTATCATTTATCATTTATCATTTATCATTTATCATTTATCATTTATCATTTATCATTTATCATTTATCATTTATCATTTATCATTTATCATTTATCATTTATCATTTATCATTTATCATTTATCATTTATCATTTATCATTTATCATTTATCATTTATCATTTATCATTTATCATTTATCATTTATCATTTATCATTTATCATTTATCATTTATCATTTATCATTTATCATTTATCATTTATCATTTATCATTTATCATTTATCATTTATCATTTATCATTTATCATTTATCATTTATCATTTATCATTTATCATTTATCATTTATCATTTATCATTTATCATTTATCATTTATCATTTATCATTTATCGTTTATCATTTATCATTTATCATTTATCATTTACCGTTTGAGATGTTACGTAACAAGGACACTTTTGAGTCGGCCTGTTTTAAAACTCCGCAAAAAATGTCATAATCATTATTTTATGTAATAAAACACGTGGAACGGTGGAACGTTACTATGGAACATGGAACGTTACTATTTTTCATGAGTGTTGCTGGTATTATCAATTTATAAGACGTTATCACGTCAAAAATTGTAACAAAATATTGGTTACATCATTCATGTTGAGATGGTATATTATGTGAGAACAATGTAGCAAGATGTGTACGTTAAAAGTGTCCATAGCAAAATAATCTGTTAAATCTGAAGCATAAGTTACTATAACAAGAGTATAATCTTTCCATAGTGATTACTTACGTGATCTCATAAAATAGAATTCCCCAGATAAACGTTTTCTGTAACCGTTACGGAAAAAGAAAATTAAGTCACCAATCCTATCGATTTTCTAGAGTCCTTGAGATTTTGAACGAAACGACTTGAGAAGTTACGGAACTAAACTTAAGTAGTCGATGGAGAAATGCAGCGAATGGTAAGATTTGATTTTCAAGATTCCGTTTAACTTTTCTTCGGTAAACTAGAATATACTTTCCATCTATGATAAAACCAAAGTTTTCTATGGACAAAATTTTAAAAGGAAAGCTACACATAGGATATGGATTTCAAATTTATTAACCGAAAAATTTGATACAAAATCATTATCTGCCCAGTCTTCTCTCAACTATTTTTGGGTTCGGCTTCCAGTCTAACCGGAAACAGCTTAAAATCAGTAACTTACATGAAGCCACTATGTGTCTGCTACTTAGACAGAATTGAACCGTCCTGGGGTTGATTCTCTTGCTAAGCAGTCGCCCTTAGATAGGAGCCTTTTGGCCTCGTACAGGACGAGTTTCATTTCTTTTAATTTTTAAATAAATATTTGTTTTTATTTTCTGTGTAATTTTTATAAGTACTGTTAATTTTGATGTGTTTGTCCTGTGTGGGCTAATAAATGCTTTTTCTTTCTTTCTTTCTTTCTTACTATGCGATCTCCAGAGCAACGACGACGACGAACAGTCAATCTAGTCCAGTCAACAATTCAAGTAAAAACGTAGACTTGCCCTAATATTAAAGAAGGTAGGTATTTCAGTGTTCGCCGAGAAATCTCTAATAATTTATTAATAGAGTTCTATGATGAATCAAGATTAAAATGTCATCTCGACTAAAGTGTTAATTCTAGTGCTAAAGGAGATTACCCAGCGATTTGTTAACGCCTACTCAAAACTTAGTCCTACGTAATTTGATAGGCTAACCGTCCGCGAAACAGACATACAAGATCATCACGCCTGTAACCTTCGAAGGATTAGACAGAGGGATACCCTAATGAGACCCATATTTTTAGCCCGAAGAATTGCCAAACTTAAGTGGCAGTAGACATTGCTCGCAGCACGGATGGCCGATGGGGCTGAAAAATTCTGTAGTGGCAACCGCGAACCGGAAAACGTTGCCTTGGAAGACCTCCCACTAGGTGGACTGATGACCTGGTGAAGGTTGCGGGAATCTGCTGGATTCGAGTCGCACGGAACCGGTCAATTTGGCGACACTTAGGGGAGGCCTATATCCAGGCCTATGGCCTAGGTCCAGCAGTGGACGTCTGAAATGATGAAATAATAGTGGGCGAGACTAGTGTCTTCAATCAAGGACGGGTGTAGATTCTGGGCTGCTACTGAAAAAGGCACAGAAAATCCCAATATAAAATCCAGGACTTCATGCAACGTAGCAGCGCTTACAAGCGACCTTTGGTAAAGTTTTCACATTGATCTTATATTCAATTTTTGCCTCTACATAATACGACACCGTAATCACTATAGGTAATCACTATAAGCAATAATTTTCATATCTTTGCACAGTCATTCTTAAGTGAAAATGTAATAAGTTATGTGACTAGGCTTACTACCATAGAATAAGTTCGATTCGATAATATCGACAAAAACAGGTAATCAACATTATCGATGGATGCAGCTGAATACCAGTACTACTACACAGTTAGTACTAGGTAATTCTACTCCTTGATTTGGAAAGAATCCAGCCCCCGTATTCACCACGCTTCGATTCGCTTCCGATTCGGGAAGTCGTATGTCTATCTCGGTCGTTTTCGTAATGCCAGAAGAAGACAGATATACGAGTTGTCGAATCGGAAACGAGTCGAACGTTTGTGAATACGGGGTCAGATGTCTGATGGGATGACGAGTAATAGAGAAGTACGGAAAAAGAAGACATGCTGCACCGACCCAAAATGAAAGAAAGGTTATCGTATTGAGATTTAAAAAAAAAAAGAATTCGGTAGATGGCGTTGAACTGACTGCGTTACTAGGTGCCAAAGCCAAAACGCTTGAAAAAACACACGCCATGTTACATACGCTCGTTGACTGACACTTTCGTTTGCATAAGCTTCCGAATATAACCATTATGTTCAAGTGCAATTATGTGACGTTCTGTTACTTGCAGTAACATACCAAGATCAGTGCCATCTATGCAGCGACTAGGGAAGAGTTGAATAAGAAAATCCCTCATTGGAATAAGGTCAAGGAAAAATGATGATGATTTTGATAATAGTAAGACTAGTTGTCAGGCTAATTGTATGCAAAAAAAGACGGAGATCTAAGAGACAGCGCATTTTCAAAATAATTTCAAAATTCGAAAGTCTGTTTAAAACATAGTTCATCTTCATAACAGGCCAAGTTTTCATTCCGGTCCTGCCTTGGGGCATAAAACGTGATAAAGTTGAACGTGCAAAGATCTCATTACCGCGCTTTGTTCATTACCGGTTGTACACGTGAATTCACGTGATGGAACGAGTTAGCAAGTTTACATGACACGGGAACTGTGCTTGTCTTGTTGCAAATTTTGTGAGCGATGACTTGTTGAAGTTGAAGTACTGTTTTGAGAAATGGCAATTCAGTTTTTCAGTTCTTACTTAGATACGGTTCTTGATAAATGATGTCTATTGTGCAAATAGGTTACATATACTTTTATACGTATTTTTTTTAAAGATAGGTGGGGCAGACGTTTCGTTCCTGACTATTCTGAGAAGAAACAGACACAAACTTAAAAGTCCAGACAATTTTGATCAACTCACATGACTTGTCTCAGTTACATTCCTTTACGGATTACACAGCCGATTAAAATATGATTCTTAATGAGGGATTTTCTCGTTCCACTTTTTCCTAGTCGCTGGATGATGATGAGATGGCGCTGATCTTGGTATATTACTGCAAGGAACTGAACGTCACATAATTTCACTCGGACCATTAGGTTCAGAAGCTTATGGAAAGGAAAATGACAGTCATCGAGCATATGTGACGTGTGTTTTTTCAAGCGTTTTGGTTTTGGCACCTACTAACGTAGTCAGTTCAATGCCATCTACCGAGTTCTTGGAAACTACTTTTTTTAATTCTCCAAAAGAAAACCTCTCATTGTAGTTTTATTTTATTTTTTGGGCAATTGATAAATAATTCATGTTCAAACTAGCTTTTGGAGGCATTTTCGCTCTATTTTAATTCAATCTTTATTCGAAAGATACGTAACGCCATATAAAGGGTGTAAAACACCTCATCACCCCATCATTGCGATCATCTTTTTGTTCTACACCATACCTGGGAACCTTCTAGTTACGGAGATATGGGGGGTCAAAATTACAACGTTTTGACAAAACTTTTTTTAAATACAAGGTTTTTTTTGTAAGATTTTAACTTTCAACACCTCCATGACCCCCATACTATTCAATCCATCCATCAACACAATGTTTTAAGTGCGTTACATTGAGTTCGACCACAAAACATGATTTATAGCATCAAAAAAAAAAGTTGTTTCCCAGCAATATTTTTTGCGTAAAGTTACTTAGTATGATGTACAGAATGCTTAGTTAACGGCTTTGTGATGAGGTGATTTACATCCTGTATTACCACAAAAACTCAATTGTTATTATCCTCGGGAACAGTACTTTTTCTTGAGATGAAAGGATGAATTTTGCCTATGTTCGTTTCTGTACCCCCGGCAAAGTATATGCAAAAGTCCAGGATGATCAGTTCAGCGCTTTAGGCGTGAAAAGGTAAGCAATTTTTCCTTTCGAATTTATAAAAAACTTTTTTACAAAAAATAAAACCGACTTCAGAGAAAACAAAAAAGTGAAAAATAACTTTAGCTTCAGAAGTCGGTGACCTTTGCTTGATTGATTTAGTTTTATTGTCACCGACTTCTGATGCTTAAGTTATTTTTCACTTTTTTGTTTTCTCTGAAGTCGGTTTTATTTTTTGTAAAAAAGTTTTTATTTTTCATTTTTTTGTGGTTCACATGTACTTACCCCTTCACAGCGTACCGGCGTGATTTTCTTTTATGAACTGGTGTAAACAATAGACAGATATGAGATTTCAGCGATCCCAGTACATTTGCTATCATTTAATGAGGAGTTTCCGTCGCCTATCTTCCGAAGTTCTTCATCAGATCTTTACCAAATTGAAATGGGATCACTCCAAGAACGCACTCTTCCAAAAACTACCCAAATCGCTTCTGGTGTGTCTATAAAATTTAAAGAATTCCCTCTATTTCTCCAGGATCCCATTAAGTGGAACTTAACACATCTAACTGTCGAAATGTGGGTGTATTGTAAACTTCTGCGTACTCCCTCAGAGCATACAGGCGTGATGTTACGTCACTATGTTACATAAACAATAAACAACCAAGCGACTGCAGCAATTACTGCAGCTTTGCCGTCTATTTTTGAAGAGTTCCAGAGTATATCTCGGAAGATCAGCATCAGATCTTCAACAAATTTAAATGGGACCAATCGAGAAGCACCAGCTTTCAAAAAAAAAGAATCATCGAAATCGGTTCACCCAGTCGAAAGTCCTGAGGTAACAAACAAAAAAAAAAAAAAAAAAATTCAGACGAATTGAAAACCTCCTCTTTTTGGAAGTCGGTTGAAAATTAGTAAGGAAGTAAGGATTTGAAAGTCTTTGGAAAGTTGAATATAAATCTTAAGGTCCTTCTTCTCACTTCGGCTTATTGGACTCGCGACGTGATATTTGTGTCAAGTCTGCACGACTACATACCATACCACGAATCGTCATTGGCGATTACATCCTTCTCTAATCTCGCACTTCAATAAAAAACGTCTTGTTGTTTCCTCAGCAGTCACAATCTGCAAAATTTCTTTAATAGATTTCAACCTTATTGCTAAAGCATTAGGTTCTGTAAGTGGGTATGATATGACTATTCAGTGATGTAAAATAAGTAGTATGTCGCAACACATGTGTAGTCGCGTCTATATCTCTATGTTGAACAACATACGACGTTAAATAACTGATCAACCTATCGGCAAAGACGTAAAGCTATCCTAAAAAGAGAGGACAAAGGCCGTAGTACCCATTAAGTACTAAAGCCAATAAATATACCGACAGAGCAAGGACGTTAATAGCTAGGTAGCAAGTCTACGACTACGCTACTAACCTAGTTTCCTGCAGTCTCGTACATTTAACACGTAGATAAGGGGCTCTGAGCTGTTTTTAGAATATTTTCAGGGAAATTTAACACTCCCTTTAGACTCTCTAAAGGGAGTGTTAACGAGTCTAACGAGGTGAGTTTAAGAAAAATTGGCTGAAGCCGTAAAGTGTATCAACTATATTATATCTATCTATTAAAATGTTTTGCAAAATCATCATCACCATCCTAGCCTTTTCATAACTATCAATTAAGGAGGAATCCCAACACAAGTACCTCCCACCCACAAAAATATGCACATGCAGGAAAAGCAATAAGTAATTAATTTGTATGCCATGCATCAAAACTTGCAGGGTACAGGGACAAAAAAAATAAAAAACTTAATGTATGATGGCAGCATTCTCATTTTCCCGCGTATTTTTATTGATATTATACAACTAACACACTCCTTTTTTGGGCAGTCGTGTAAAAAGCGTTAAAACCAGCACAGTCAGATGTAATACCAGAATTTCAAAATTGTGTGCAGGAACAAAACAGGGAAGGTCCATGTTGTAACTGAACGTAAGAAGGAATGTCCCATCTTACGTTCAAAATATTTCAGTATTTTTTTTTTGTTATTTCATTTCTGTTTCAATATATTTAACAAACCACCTGGATAGTCGTGCAAAGCATTTAGAAATATTTTGTGATTCAGCAGGTGGACAGAACAAGAACTACTTGGTATAAAGTTTATTCATTTTTGAATGGGCGCACTGGACATATCCAATTTTTGTTTGTTCTAAAATTGAACTACTTTAAAAAAAATATTTTCATACTTTTGGTTTTCATAAAAGTATTTATTGTCTCTATCAGCAGTTTATAAGTTTAAGTAATACCTAAGAAAATTGATATTTTTTAAATATATAAATGTTAAATAAACAACTTTTTGTTTCTGTGATTTTCTTGTTTTGCCCCTGTGCCCTTCACTTATACTCGACCCGTGTTTCACCCCTCCCCGGGATATCTTTAGGAGATGGTGAGAGGTGCACGACATGTTAATAAAATAATTATTCTTTTTTTTATAACCAAGGAGGATTGTTTTAAAAGAATGTGGTGCAATAAAGTTACGACAACTACAAAACTACTATAAAATCGTGTAAATTATTTTTAAAACATATTTCAACGAGACCCATTTGCTACCGTGCCCGTAAAAGTAGCTGCACAGATTTTTACGAACAGCACAGATATTTATGACCCACCATAAAATATAGGCTGCATTTTATTTAATTCCACACGAACAGCACTGCTGGTTAAAATTTACTAATAGAACCTACATTTTCTGGGGTCACATAAAAATAATTTGACTTTGTTGTGACGTAACATAATAAAATAACCATAAACATAAATTTAAAAAAAAAAGTTTAATTAGAAAAAAAAATTGATGAATTGAGATTCATAAGGAGTGTTTTAAGTGTTCCTCGGTATATTCTACCTAGCGTTTTCCCAATTATGTTAGGGTCGGCTTCCAATGTTACCAGGTGCAGCTGATATTTTACAGTATTTAACATGTTTTTTACAAAGCGATTCCTATTACTAAAAATTAAACACTATTGAAGCCACAATTAATATGGCCACATACTTTGTCAAAATAATCTAGAAAAAACCACCAAACCGACAGATAGTAAAATTATTTTGTAACAAAGGATAAATACGATATCCACTTATTATAAAACCCGCCCACGAGTTCAAGAAAGTTAAATTCAACCCCCAAAAGCAATTATCTACATCAGACAAAAGGCACAGATGCAAAAGGGTTAAACTATTTGTCTCTATTTGACATTTAGAAACTGTTTAAACAAAAAATAAGTAGCTGGTTTCAAACAAAACGACTTTGTAAATAGGTAAAGAGACCTTGCTGTAAATTGTCCTTCCAATAAAAACTTTTTTGCAAAAAATAAAACCGACTTCAAAAAAAACAAAAAAGTGAAAAATAACTAGCTTCTGAAGTCGGTGACCTTTGTTTGATTGCTTTAGTTATTTTGTCACCGACTTCAGAAGCTAGTTATTTTTCACTCTTTTGTTTTTTTTGAAGTCGGTTTTATTTTTTGCAAAAAAGTTTTTATTTTTCACTTTTTAGTGGTTCACTGGTGCTTGATACATGGAAAGTGCATACCGTTACAATTACAACAAGCCCAAACACGACTATGGTACATTGTCTCATTATGGAGTTCCGTGACTCTTGGCTTCATCATCAGATCTGATGGTAGAATGGTTCTTATCAAACGCAAATGCTTCACTTGTTGTAGAAAATACCAAAATCGCAACACGTTTTCAGATAAAATTTGAAGAGTTCCCTCGATTTCGCCAAGATTCCATCATCAGATCCCAATTTGGTGGCTATGGGACCAACTTGGAAGTATACCCTTTCAAACAAAAAAAGAATTTTTCAAATCGGTTCAGGCGTCTTCGAGTAATCGGTGAACATACATAAAAAAAAAACCTCCTCTTTTTTGGAAGTCGGTTAAAAACTAGAAAATTGTTAGCTCCTCCACCTTTTCATGCCTATTTTACTGCGTTGTTATATTAAATTGGGAAACAACGAGAAAGTCGCTTACTGCTGGTATCACAAAAACTTACTACAGTAACGTAGTACAAAAACCGGTCAAGTGCAAGGATTGGCACATAAAGAGTTTCCTACGAACGCGCAACGTAGTGGGAGAGACCCTTTTAAGGCGATTACAGGAGCTGAACGCGAGTGTTATAATGCCTGAAAGTATATGATTTACTGCAATAAACAAAATTATGATTTACTGCAATAAACAAAATCAGAAAAATATATGATATACTTCAGGATATATGCTAGTATGACAGTGAAAAAAATCACGAACTTATATCTAAAAAAATGTTTTGATCGCATGAATATTAGTATGGTTTTTACTAACGAGTAAAAACCATACTAAAATACATGCAATCAAAAGACTTTTTTTTTATTGTTTTGATTGAATGAATTGAATGTTCTAAGTTTTTGGAAAAGCAAGCAACATGTTAGCGTCACAGTGTTTTATTTAAAAAAAAAAAACGTTTCCCAGCATTATTTTTTGCGTAAAGTTACTTAGTTTGATGTACATAATGCTTGGTTGACGGCTTCGTGATGAGGATTTCACCCTTTATAGAAAAACCCGACAACAACTGTCAGTATCGGAGTCAGAGACAGTGTCAGCTCCGAAAATTCTTCCTATTCTTAAGCAGATGAAGAACTTTACAACCTGTCCGTCATTTTCCTGAACTGCCAATCCATTACTTACAGCAAACTCAGTTGTAACCAATTCATCATCATCTGCCTAGCCTTTTCCCAACTATGTTGGGGTCGGCTTTCAGTCTAATCGGAAGCAGCAGAATACCAGTATATTACATGAAGCGACTGTCTATCTGACCACCACAACCCAGTTAATATTGGGTAATACGATACCACCTCGTAAGACTGGTACCCCCCCGCCCCCCCCTCCTTTCGTGGTGGTCCCTGGAACTGGCAGTTATAACCAGTTAGTAACCTAAATTCTATAAAAAAAAAGCAAGATGAAATGTCCTTTCGCGTACAAGGCATAATATAAAATTGTTTTGAACTAAAAATACTTTATTGAAGACAAAGAGGTACCTGTGTAAACCAACAAAAAAAAACAAAAAGCCTTACTACCATACTACGGCTTCGTGTCAATGGAACATTAACGGTTAACACGTATAACCAGCATTATTATACTCGGCAAAAACATAAAATGAAAATGTTACTGCGGACGGGGAGGGCGGGGTTATAAATCCTTGCGACCGTACAGTTGTACAGTCGCAGCGACAAATCGTTGATGGCGTTTTCATATGAGCGATTATTAGATTCATATTCGTTTGTTATGCTTTCCTGGTGTTTGTTATAGCAGTTTGGTTTTTATGCTTTTTTGAAGTTGCTTTTTGATTAGTGTAAGCTTGAATAAAACATGTAGTGTAACTACTGTTTTGTAATCTTGTTTTTGTGATACTAAATTATACAGTTTTTACTTATTACTTTAAATAAGTTGTAGGTACAGTAAGTTAGGTTTTTGTCAGGAAAAAGCTTTTAAAAATGTTGTGTTCATTTGTGGCATGTCCCAAAACCTATATTTTTCTTTCCTTCAATGAAAATAAAAAGGCATTCATAGACGCTTACATTTGTCTTAAAAGTGCTCACACTATTTTTATCTCTTTCTAGCATTTATCTAAGTTACAAAAGTCCAAGTCAAAGTCAGTCTGCAGGTAGCCAACAAAGAAACAAAACACTGCCATTATTACGTCATCAAGGTGATACAATCCCCCTAACCACATCACAATAAACCTCGTCAAGCCTTCTCTTGGAGTAAACCTCCCCCTTTCCACCCATTATTTACCAATGCAATAATTATCAATTACTCCAAGACTCGGAGCAGGCTCTGTTAATATTTAAGCAAAGTTTCTAATTTTGGGTGCTTTGCGCTAGCTTTGGCTGTGTTATGGACAATGTCAATCGTAAACCAGGCTTGGTAAATGTTTTGCTCAAATTGAGGCTTCCCAAGGGATACCTGCATTAAGCATCATGATTTAGAGACGAATTGATGACCTTTGTTTCTGTATTGAAAGGAAAACTTGGTTAGTTCCGTTGAGAATTTTTAGGGTGAACAAAAATTATGGAACTCGTGTCATCGGAACCCAATGCTTTCATAGTAAAAGTTGAAATCAACCTTAAACAATTAGGATAAAATGTATTTTTTAGTTTTATCTTCCATCGGCAGTCCTCAGACATGTTTTTTTCACTAAAGTGGTTTTATTTTAGCTGGTTTCATCATCATCATCACTTCACCCGAAAGACCTCCACTGCTGGACATAGGCCTCCCCCAAGTGTCGCCACATTGACCGGTCCCGTGCGACTCGCATCTAACGGATTCCCGCAACCTTCACATGTTGGGTTGATTTAAGTTATTGCAATGTCATTTTGTTATGCGTTCCGCTACAATAAAAGATTAAAGAAAGTTAGGTGCAGTATTATAGTCATACTATTAATCCTTTTAAACATATTAAAAACTTAAAAAAAAAGAAAATGTTACCCTGAAAACATTAAAACTGATAGCTCAGTCGACCAGCACCCTAATGGTGAAACACGTCGTCAATGGTATTCGTTGGATTAGTTATAGAAATTTCTTTTGAAATCTCGTTGAAATTTGTAGAACTGTCAAATTAATAGACATTGCCATTGCAAATATCATACAGAATTACAATACATGATTTTCCTCTCGAAAAAAAAAACGTAAAAACGCTTTTCCCCTAGTCAGAATTTAAAAAGACAAATGTATGCAACATAGTCCCAATATTTTACTTGTTTTCGACGCTGCACAAGCCTACAAAAAACAAAAATGGCGGATACGTTTTGTGCCTGACTGTACATATTAACATCTCACAGCTACTCGCTTTGAATGTACGTTTAGAGGCGTCAATCTTCTCTTTCAGGACGGAATTTATTAAGTAGACCTAAATAGGCTTAATTTGTTGAACCTAAATAGGCTTAATTTGTTGAACCTAAATATGCTTAATTTGTTGAACCTAAACAATGAGGCTTTTCTTCGAAAATTAATGTGTTTATCGTATGCTACTTAGGAATAAAGGAGACATGCTCGTAAATAAAAGAAGATACAATTAAATTAGTAAGAATGTGGTAGGAATAATTAAGTATACATTGTAACAGCTCGTCTTCAAGTACCTTGTATAATTACCTATGTTATGTGCTATCCAGGATATAACAATAGAACTTATTTTTTTTAAACGTAGTCCCACTCTCAAAATTTCTCCTGCATCGTGGTAAAGTCATAGTAAGCTGATATCCATTGGTATGGATATGGTGTCGATTCTGTGCACAAACTAAACTTAATTTAGGCTTTTGCTATCTTTTACTTAAAAGGCAGTACGAGAAAAGGCCGGCTATAGCTATGAACTATATTAGAGAGGTCAAACTAGTTTATGCCTTGCGCTTCACCTTGTTTTATAGTCGACTTGTTTTTACGTGCACCCTTCATTTGAATATTAGTTCCAATGAAATTTGACAGCTCTAAATTATGTCCGTCTCTTTCTCGTTTTATAAGAGAGAATAAGATAGCAATAGCTTAAATTAAGTTTAGTTTGTGCACAACAGAATCGACACCATTGTCAAGTAGCGGTGGTTGACAATTAAGCCATAGTACGCTGGCTGAAACTTATTTCAAATCAAATCAAATCAAATCAAATCAAATCAAATCAAATCATTTAATCTTTGCAAACATGGGTTATAGGTACATGGTGTTCTTTTAGAATAGAGTTCTCCACATTTTGCCGTCACATAGGCATGCAAATAATTGGTTTACAATAGAATTATAATTTAAAAATATAATAATAAATGCTAATTATAATTTTTCATAAATAGTCTACATCTTACAAAGATTAAAAAAATCGTCAGCTGCATAGTGGAGGGGGGATTATGCGTCAGCCGGTCGCTTGAAATTTGTGACTTTCACCACTTCCGTAACCTCCCAATCCTACACCCACCGCGGGAATGTCAGCTGACGCTCGGTTTACTTATCAGTCATTTGAGATCTATTGAACAAGATGGCAACGGATCGAAGTTAAAATACCACCTAAAATGCAACGTTACCTCCCAGACTACGGGTACGTTAACAAATATTTAAACTCACATACACAAACAGCCAGACCCGGAACAACTACTTGTAGGTCATACAAATATTTGCTCCGCGCGGGGATCGTGCCGCGGCACGCAGCGTAGCCAATAGCTCAGCTACTGCGCCAACCGTGCTGTCAAATTCCAGTGCACTATTGTTTACGAAAATACTCCCCTGTATTGAAACCGTCAATTTCGACCCCAAGACACGCACCTCTGATTTATCGGATTCTTGTGCGTATTGTATATGGTCACTTGCTTCGACGAAGGAAAATATCGTGAGGAAACCAGCATGCCTGAGACATATTTCTCGATGCCATGTCAAGCCAAGTCAGAAGCCTGTTGGCGGCATAAAAACTTTGACACCAGCTAGGCGGTAACCACACGATAAGGAAAGATAGAGTTGACAGCAAAGCTTAGCCAGTTATTTTCCTCAACTATCAGGAACCTCAACTCTTATAAACCGCTAATGAATATGGTGATTATACATCCTCACATAGAAATTGAACCAGTCCCCGAATTTAAAGGCCTGAAAACCAGTCAATGAAACCTCATCTTTACAACGCACTGTACAAAAGTACCGTTAAATTAAGTCAGTACATTATATACTCAGTTATACCTACGTATGTGTATGATGGCGTATATTTTACGGTCCATAAGGCCAGGGTTGCTAAACGTTATTTTATTCCGGACAAGTCCGGAATGTTACCTTTGTTTCCGGATTGCGAAGAAATTTTAATTTGTCTGGAATTTCCCAAAATTTTAATATTAAAACAGCTTTAGCGATATATAATTTAAATATTTTTTAAGTGAAATCCCCTTGCCCCCTGAAAGCTATATAATAACAGATGCTTCGATCAATCGTCAGGTACTAAGCTACTTTCATTACATACTAAGTTTCTTTCGTGCCTTGTAAAGCACATTAAACCTTTTGTCTCGACTGTCATCTATGGATCTTTGACAGTCGTTACAGGTAGTCAGTGGCCCGAAAGTCTGTCAAACAGCCTGACCAAGTTGTATCGTATTACCCAGTACTAACTGGGTTGTGGAGGTCAGATAGGCAATAGCTCCATGTTAAATACTGATATTCAGCTGCAACCGGTTAGTTGAAAAAAGGCTAAGTAGATGATGATAATTCAAAGTAAAGAAAAGTCCGGAATTTTCCCCGGAAAACTTATTTATGCTTGTGGTAACCCTATATGAATAAGGCGTAAGGTCCTTATTTGAATAGCATAGCGCAATTTGTATTCGCACGCAACAAACATGTAATTGTTTGCGATAATGTGTTATTTATTTGCAGAAGGTTTTTATGTACCTACTTACGTATGTTTTTGTTTATATCGTTTTGGGTCAGTAATTAAGATTGTTTATTTCCGTGACTTTAGTACCGAAGAAAAGGCCAATGAAATGAGTCCGTAACTTTCAAAGTATGATTGAGGCGCAAATTTCTTTTTTTTGCATTATGTTGTGGCATTATGGAATAATTGAATTCCATCGTAAATTAGGTATCGGTTCTTTGTGTAATTTATTTCATCACCACTGCTCTCAAAAACGGTGAAGGAAAACATCGTGAGAAAACCGGCATGTCCTAGAACCAAAAATTCGAAGACATGTGACATCTGCCAAACTGCACTGGGCCGCGTGGTGGAATTTAGCCCATACGCAAAATACGCGCTTTGTCGTGGAGTTGCGGATACCAGCCCGTTGTACAATACATAAATACAAGTATCGGTTCAAAGTATTATTGAGTTTTTCCATGAATTTCCCAGTATCAACCACGGGGCCTGGATCCAATTGACGGCAATAGGCTCCTCCCTTCTAACATGGCGAAATGTGGGTGTACTATTAGGTAGTTACGTTATGATAGTCAATAATGTATGACTAGATAACGGTCAATGAGGCGACACTTGGGGAGGCCTATGTCTAGCAGTGAACGTCTTTCCGCTGAAATGATGAGGATGATGATGATGATGAGATAGCGGATTCCTAAGTCTGAGCTTTCGCTCGTTTAATGGCTATAGATTCCCCCTTTCACGTAAATTTAAACATAACTACACTTAAAGTACTTTTTTTTCTTTTTTTTTGGGATGGGAAATCATCAAATGACTTCTCCCACTCTGGGCGTAGCGGGAGGGAGTGTCAGACTCTTACTGACTAAAACCCATCCATGTTCCTTCCTCGCCCTGTATGTTCCGGGGCCGCGGTATCTCTTTCGAACAGGCTTGCAACCCCGGACACTTAAAGTACTTACGGGATAAAAAACACAAGAAAACACGGATATAATCCTGAAAGTACTTTAAGTGTAGTGAAAAACCATGAAAGTCTATAACAGTGCATTAAACATAACTGAAAAAAATATGGGAGTAATATAGGAGACTAGTATACAGCGACACATCAAGCTATACATTTTCAGTATACCGAGACCTGGCTTTGTATAGATTTCCCGTAGACTAAGAGATCCGCATTAACTGGTTTTGTTTTGCTTGATTGTTCGCCGTGCCTACTACTATCCTTACGGCCATTTTCAATAACTTACTGACGGATAGGATATTTTAAACTAACTTCACTATCACTACATATTACAAAACAAAGTCTCCCGCCGCGTCTGTCTGTCCCTATGTGTGCTTAGATCTTTAAAACTACGCAAAGGATTTTGATGCGGGTTTTTTTAATAGATAGAGTGATTATAAAACACCGTTAACTACGGACTTAGGGCATTTTAATTATCAGTTATCCGTAACTGTAAGTTATAGAAAACGGCCTTTAGTCAATTACAGACGTAATGATGACATGTGACGGTTTGATGCAATCAAATTGAAATGCAATTCATCTGCCTAGCCTTTTCCCAACCATGTTGGGTTCAGCTTCCAGTCTAATCAGATACAGCTGAATACCAGTATTTTACATGGAGCGACTGCCTATATCTGACCTCTACAACCCAGTTAATACTGGGAAATACGATACCACTTGGTAAGACTGGTGTCAGACTTTTTGGTTCACTGACTACCAGTAACGACTGTCAAAGATGGACAAATGACAGCCGGGACCAACAGCTTCTTGTGCTTTCCGAGGCACGGAGGAAACTCGGTATGTAAGGGTGGTCACCCATCCACAGACCAACCTAGGCAAGCATGGCTTAAAGATCGACCCGAGTGGCTGATATTATTTAGCCATGAGCTCCTTTCCAATTCAAATGCAATAAAATTGGACTTCTTAAAGCCATAGCAAGGACTAAATTAAAATAATTAAAATTGACTTTGATAGCATATCTCGGAAACATGACACTTTAGACCGTTTCGTTTCGTACAAAACTTGTTTGTATAGATACCAGCTATCGGCTGTTACATGTTTTATGCGTGTCTGATCAAACCAAAGTTGTGCTGAAGATTCCATCAGTGAATAGATTAACTTTGATAGCTCATATCTCGGAAACGTGACGCTTAAACCATTTTGTTTCGTACAAAACTTATTTGCATTGATACTAGCTATCGATTGTTACATGTTTTATGCGTGTATGATCAAATCAAAGTTGTGCTGAAGATTCCATCAGTGAATGGACTTTAACTTTGTTAGCTCATATCTCGGAAAAGTGACACTTTAGATCATTTTGTCTCTCATAAAACTTGTTTGTGTTGATACCAGCTATCGATTTATTTAGGTTTTATGTGTGGCCGCTACTTTGAAAAAAAAACAAAATGGCGAATAAAAATCCGGGTACGCTTCATACAAAAATGTTCTAAGCCCTTTCTTAACCTAACAAAACCCAACTGGACCACGGCTCATAAAATTTGCGTTAAAATTCAAACGCATTAACCTAATCCTTGGTTACATTGTAATTACGGACAATAATATCTTAATATATGCTTTAAAGTCTCGTAGGTCATCGTTACATTAACGTATTATGATTCTACATCTAATCTTATTATATTTATTTTAATAGGGGACTGGAAAGACCAAAGAATTTGTATAATTATGCAGGCTGGTGCGTTATTTTGTAACTTATTTCATCAACAATTTTGTGGTTTGTGGCTAAAATATAACAATTGCTCGGATCAATCTATAGGTGAAGACTGAATCTGTGGTTGGGTAGTAACCCATTAAACACCGAGTTTCCTGCGTGCCTCGAAAAGCGCGTTGGGCCATTGTTTAGCCTTTAAATTTTTGGATTTCATTACTTTATAGTTAAGTAGGTATTTGAGGAAAATTCTCGCAGGGGGAATTTTGGAAAACTCAAATTGAAAAGAGGGTTTTCTGGATTATTCTTGCATTAGGGTCCAGATTTCCCCCCTGAGGGGGATTCTCTTAAGGGGGATTCGTGGAATAAGCCCATTTGTAGATCTTTGACAGTCGTTTCAGTGGCACGAAAGTCTTACGACCAATCAAGTCAAGGACTAGTCTAGTCTAGTACTAACTGGGTTGTGGAGGTGAAATAGGCAGACGCTTCTTGTCAAATACTGGTATTCAGCTGCATCTGGTCAGACTAAATGGACTAAACTAAACGGCTAGGCGATGATGATTACTCTCGAAAAGATTAAAAAAAACCGCGAATATTTCTTGCCGATGTTTCTAATAAATACAGACAAACAGCAAGTTCCAGAAAGTTATGGTCTTATTTCAGGTAGTCCAGTTCAAAGCTTAACTATTCGATCAAAATATATGAGACAGCTGATTTTTGTTCGCGATATGAATGTTGGTCACTGAAAGTTGTTTAGTTTGATGGTCTAATAAGGTCCATGTTCACCGAAAAGATAACCGTCTGATTATCTGAAACCAGCTGTCACTGTGACATGTTCCCATACAAAAATGCGTTTTAAACAGCTGTTTTAGATAATCAGACTGTCATCTTTTTGGTGAACATAGACCTAAATCACACCAAAATTATCGGTATAGGTATACCTGATGATTTTGGAGTGTCAGCAGAAAAAATATTAAGGCTTATTAAAAACAGCACCAGCTTTTAGCGGACACTGTAAAAAAACACGTATGCCACATTGGGCACCCGCTTTAAGGGCACCTGAGGTATTCCACATTCGGCACCTATCAATATTTTTTGCAGGTGAATGCCAACACTTCTCTGTCAAGGCTACTGATGCCTACTTTTGCTAATGTTTTATTTATGTGTTTACTGGCCAGGGTAGAAACTTTATTAACCTGCATTTTTCTATAGGTACTGTCGAAACGAGCTAGTAAACTTCTGTTGATTAACTGCCTAAAAGTTGATGTTGTGCATTGTGCACTTTTAACAAAGAAAAACTTAACAAAATGATGATCCATATTTATAATGTAGTGATCCACATCTATATACGAGTACTATAATAATATTATCACACATATTATAAAACAAAGACTCCCGCCGCTTTGTTCTTTAAAACTACGCAACGGTTTTTGATGCGGGTTTTTTTAATAGATAGAGTGATTCAAGAGGAAGGTTTTTGTTTATTATTTTACGCGGGCGAAGCCGCGGACATCGGCTAGTACTATAAAAAGCTGAAGAGATTGTTGGTTTGAACGCGCTAATCTCAAGAACTACTGGTTCGAATTGAAAAAATATTTTTGTGTAGGACAGTCCATTTATCGAGGAAGCTTTAAGCTGTATAACATCACGCTGCAACATTAGTTGCAGCGTGATGTTATATAGCCTAAAGCTTAGCTCCTATTAAGGAGCGGAGCATAAATGAAAATGTTGCAAAAACAGGGAAAAATTATTCCTTTTGTGAGCTTTTACTCTACTATGTGACGCAGACGAAGTTGCGTGGGTCAGTTATAAATATGGACCATCACTTTGTTAAGACCCATTATATTATGACGTGCAAAAGAACGATTCAACCTTAGTTTATATGATAAAGCAGTTACGAGATCGACTGTACAAGACAAAACTGTACCATTTTCGGGACCATAAACAAGAGTTTCACATCTATAAATTAATTATTCTTATAGCCCCAACCTTTTTTATGTATAATTAAGTATTTTACATCCAATGTTTTGGAGTGCCGTGCGTACGTATTCATTAAGAGGTACCTATTTATAAATGTCTCTTTAAGCGTTATGGCTTTAAGTGCTTGTTTAGGAGATCAGATTAATTTGAAAGGGTCTCGTAGAGCTTTCATAAAGTGACTGTGAATAAATATTTTGGATTTTGTTAAATAAGTCTTATTTTTTTTTGCATATCAACTGCATTTAAGCGACTGACGTATGTTTGTCTTAAATTGTCTAGTTTCGAAGTGCAAGCTGTTAACTTTTTTCTGCATTTACATCTATCTCCATCCATCATTCTTATTCTTATTCTTATTCTTTATTGCACACAAAAAAAACAACAAATATACATATAACTTGCAATAATATAGCTTATCATCATCATCTTCATCGTCCATCTTGTTGTATTTGTAAATATTTGTTATGAATTGTATGTTTACGGTTTATTTTTATTTTTTTTGTCACTGCATGCACGTCATGTCCCTGTCCTCGACAAAGAGGTATTCCTCAGTGCGCACTTATTTTTAGGCGCCACCATTTAAACACATCTAAATCATTCGTTGTCAGGAATAAATTTTATTCATTCTGTCTATTTTATTTAACCCCACTCCATAAATTTTGATGGAAGTTAATCAAATTTTTTTTTTTTCATATGATCGTGTACAAAAATCTTTCAACCCCCAATCTCGGAAAGAGTATTTTTGCTCTTCGATATCTGACTGCAAAAGCCGTTTTTATCGTCTTGAGGGTAAAGTAAATTTGAATTTAAAACATCGTGTGCACTAAGCATGTGAATTCAAAACATCATTAAACCTATTTACTTCTACCTCTATGGTGCCGAATTTATCATACAATTTTTTTTTATTTGTTAAGAACTCAGACTCGGAACCTTCTTGGTGTACTTTTTTAATCTGTTTTGCGCGCGCCATTTTCTTATCACGTCATATTGTTAACACCTTAGGTTAAAAACAAGGAATCCAACTTGAATCCAAGTGAAAAACCTAAAATGACCACTCATTATCTAGCGACGAGGAAGTTTTTTGACGCCAACAGAATTAACTGAATTTGTTAATAATGCGCATTTTTTTGCGTTTATTCATTTCCTCGCTGAGGTGGAATGAAAAGTTACGTGTTGCACTCGAGTGCAAAGATTTTTCACCTCGTGCTCTTTTGATTGGCTCGCTAACGCTCAAGATTCTAAGTTTTGAATCACTCGCTGCGCTGGTGACTCAATTTTAGAATCTTTCGCTTGCTCGGTCATCAAAATTGAGCACGCGGTTACTCGTAAAAAACAACTTTGCACTCTTGTATAACAAATAACTATGATTTAACACTAGCGGACGTCACGCGGTTTCACCCGCGTAGTTCCCGTTCCTGTGGGAGTACGGAAATGCAATATAGCCTATGTTACTGGCTGGTAATGAACCTCTTCATTGGTAAAAGATATTTTCAAATCGGTCCAGTAGTTTTCGAGTTTATTCAGTACAAACATAAACACAAAAATGCAAATTTCTCCTCTTCATAATATTAGTGTAGAAGTGTAGATAAATGAGACAAAATATTTTTTTTAATTATTTATCAAATTACTTGAAAGAGGCATGGCCTCATATGCTTTTCAATTAAAACTAAAAAGGAAATTACTGTTTTGCTTCGTATGCATAGCTAGACAAATCAAGTCTATTTCATTTAATAAAAACCACTCATACATTTGGTTCTCTGTTGTTACTCTCTAGAATATTCTGCGCAGCAACTATGCTTCCCGGTATGAACGCCTAAGCCTAAGAAAACCTGCGGTAAAAGGAACCGCACGAAATCTTACCTCTTTTCACAAAAATACTCCCACACATCATCAAGAATTCAGGAGGCACTAACAGCACATTAGATAACACACGTGTAGGTACTTGTACCTTGTATATTGAACATATAAGCATATTATATATCTACGTGTGTATGAACAAGCTAAGCTGCTAGCCAGGTTAAGAGCCTTGAGGGTGTCTCATCTACCGACCGAAGGTTTGGACTGGAAATAGCTTGGAATGGAAAGAGTAAATAAAATATTTGAAATAGACAGGAGGATAACTCAGGGTCTAAGCCTGTCGCTCGCAAGGGCCGAATCCTGCCGGGGCTGCGGGACTATTTGAAAGAGACACCGTGTCCCCTGAACGTAAAGGGCGAGGAAGGAACATGGATGGGTTTTCGTCAGTTAAAGTCTGATACTCCCTCCCGCTCCGCCCAGAGTGAGAGAAGTCATTTAATGATTTCCCGTACGAAAAAAAAGATCTAAGCCTGTAATATTATAAACTAGCTTCTGCCAGCGGCTCCGCCCTTGTGATAGTTGTCCCGTAAGATCTTACTACCGACAAAATTTCATTTGTTTTCATTCAGGTTATAAACTATCTGTGTGCAAAATTGCATCCAAATCCATTCAGTGGTTTTTACGTGAAAGAGTCACAAACATACATCCATAGCCATAACCATTCGCCCTCATAATATTAGTAGGATAGTGGTATTATGACCAGGAATGCTATCCTTCCTATAGAATGATATCTAACTTTTGACTATTTATGTGTCCTCTATAACGTAACATCTAGGCTATCGGTATAGGTACCTATAAATAATTGACGGGGCCTAACATGAGCAATACCTAATACCAACACACTAAACGCCTCACTCCCATATATCCCCCCCCATCCCCCTCCCATTTCACTCTCCTCAATATTTAATTCAACTGCAATAATGCAAGTCGATACGATTATCGTATACCGCAAGGAATAACCGAGGTAAAAGTGCGTAAAATATACAAGAAAACAGGTAAACATTTCTTCTGATGGCAGAGCGCCAATATTTACGAAGCTAACACGATCCTTAGGGAAATAGTGTCGAATATGAACCGTATTCCGCCATTTTGTTTGCACACGATATAAAAACTAGGCGTTGCGGTTTCTTTTACTTACTTCTTTTTTGTGTGTTTTTCTAATACTTGAGCGGGAATCTTTGAAACTGGTTTTATTAAATTTTGTGTTTGTAAGAACAGTTTGCACGGAAAATAAAAATCTTTTCAATATTTCGGAGGGATTTCGATAAAAATAGTTTTCCCGGCTAATCTCGCCGTATTTGCAAAAGCGGGCAGCGTGGGTAGGTATTAGGTTGATACAGTTGTCAAGTTATTGGCTGTATGGTCTGTATGTTAAGTATTTCCAATAGATATTTTTATTTAAGATCAAAACAGAATACTTTTCAAAGGTTTTAAAATAAATTGAAGTAAAAACGATTTTAATAACTATCGGATGGGACACAAAACGAGGTTGACAAAATTGAAATTACAATACCTACAACTATAAACTTTAAAAATAATACCTAAACAATTCTGTCAAAGGGAAATGAGAAAATAATCCTTTGAAATATGACAAAATATAAAGTTACTAAAATTTGGCCCTACTTGGAATAGGATGTCAGTTGTTTTTTAATGAAGTCTAGCTTTTATTTGTTGTAGAAAAAAATTGTTTAGGTACATAAAATGATCATATAATGATATCCAGCAAACAAATCATAGGTATGTCATCATTATCTGCCTCGCCTTTTCCCAAGTATGTTGGGGTCGGCTTCCAGTCTAACCGGATGCAGCTGAATACCAGTGCTTTACGTGGAGCGACTGCCTATCTGACCTCCACAACCCAGTTAATACTGGGTAATACGATACCACTTGGTAAGACTGGTTGTCAGACTGTTTGGGCCACTGATTACCTGTAACGACTGGCAAAGATGGACATATTACAGTTGGGACCATCAGCTCAACTTGCTTTCCGAGGCACGGAGGAAACTCGGTATGAAAGGGTGGTCACCCATCCACAGACCAACCTAGGCAAGCACGGCTTAACCTAAGGGTCGGTCCGAGTGGCTGTTATTATTTAGCCACGAGTTCTCATTAGTATTTATTTATTTATGTACGCACAAAATAATAAACAGGACAATATACTTACATAGAAGAGCACAAAGGTACTGCTTATTTCATAAGACTTCCAGAAAAACGTTAAGTTTTTAGGTTTAAAGAAACTTTATTCTGAATAAAGACAAGTGTCGCTCACTTGAAAACAATATCAATAAAATCATATAAATAACACATTGTTCGTCCTCATTAGTTATTACTTATAAACTAGACTACACCCATTCAATGCCTTCATTTCTGTAGAAGTGCACGATCCGCCATTATGTACTCACTAAGTTGAGTTTTGAATGCATTGAATGAGTGATTTCAGATTTCTGATACTTGAGGGTAATCTATTGGCGGGCCTGTGGACTGTTGGCTATGGGCTAGCTAGCCGTCCGTCCGTCTAACGACGACAGGCCGTGTCGACGCGACGGCGCGTTCGTGTTCCACGCGCGCCTCAAAGAGATGTCAGTATAAGGGGAGGGGCCCGCAAGGGCCGAAGCCTGCCGGGGTTGCGGACCTGTTCGAAAGAGATACCGCGGCCCCGGAACATAAAAGGCGAGGAAGTAACATGGATGGGTTTTAGTCAGTAAGAGGCTGACACTCCCTCCCGTTCCGCCCAGAGTGGGAGAAGTCATTTGATGATTTCCCATCCTAAAAAAAAAACAGGGTAATCTATTGCGTTAGTAATCTAGACACATTGTGATATGTTTGCGAAAATACTACGTGAAACTAAAAATAAATATAAAACAGTCATAAACAATAACACATTTCTAGATAGGCTATGTTTACAAGCCTGTTATACTATGGCACCAAAGGAAGATCGCTGACTATGCGTTAACCCCATTTGTACCGAATAACATATTGCAGCAGCCACGGACACGAGGCGCAGCCACGAGTTGCAGACATCGCGCAACGTGACATCCATCGCGCCACCAGTTCCCGGGCATCGGAAGCGCACACTTCGGTTCCAACCTCGAGCGTAGTCATAATCATTAGCTATAATCAATAATTGTAATTTCTTTTTTTAAATTAAATTTCTTCTAAGTAAATTGGTTTTTTTTTGAATCCACCGCCTGCAGCTACCGTAATTGGCGCAGTCGGATAGGATTACTCGAAGCAGTGCGCGGCGCGTAAAGGACTCTAAAATCGATCCTGTCGGCTCCGCATAGCCGCTGCCTGAGCTATCAAGCCTTCATCGAGTATCCTGAACCACGGACAGCTGCAGCCGGCGCATCCAGACTTCGATGCTGATTCAGAGACACCGAGAAATGAAACTGTGAGTACACTTGAATCGCTCTTGTGTTGCTTCCTTATAGTTGTATCTTTTCCTTTTCCAGTCTTACGTTAATCCTTCAAGATTTTTCATCCTAGGCAATACGGTTCTTGTACACCTAGGGCCGTAAGACAGAGTAGGTTAGACGAATCTAGAGACTTAAGTGATATTATAGAAGAGACAGAAGAGACAAGCGCCATGGCTCAAGGAGACCAAATTGACGCTATATTTAAGTCCCTTCGATTACTCCCAGAGTTCGATGGGAACCCAAATACTTTAACTAGATTTATTAATTTAAGTGATCAATTAGTTAAGAGATTTCTCAACCCCAATCCGGGAAATGAACTGGAGAACCAAGCCTTGCTTAACGGAATTTTAAATAAAGTCACGGGTCCAGCCGCCCGATTTATTAACTCTAACGGTATCCCGACTGACTGGAGTGGCATTCGTACAGCATTAATTAATAATTTCGCGGATCAACGCGACGAAACTGCACTTTATAATGACCTTTCATTGTTAACTCAAGGCCAAAGTACACCACAAGAATTTTACGAAAATTGTCAAACCTTGTTCAGTACCATTATGACATACGTAACATTGCACGATAGTCTGTCTACCACCGTAGAAGCAAAGCGTGAACTTTACAAAAAGCTTACGCTGCAATCATACTTGCGCGGACTTAAAGAGCCGCTAGGTTCTCGTATTCGATGCATGCGTCCCGTATCTATAGAGAAGGCGTTGGAGTACGTGCAGGAAGAAACTAATACGTTATATTTGCAACAACGAAATAATAATTTCCTAGATAATAAAAAACCACCAAGTAACCCCGCGAGCTCACAACCTAAACCCTCAAATAATCAACCGTTCACCATGACACCAATTAATTTTAATATGCCTGGCCCTTCACGCCAACCACCAATGCTGGTTCAGCAGCAGCCATGGAGACCTAACTATAATAATAACCCGCCTCAGCCTAACCAAGGACCATCACGTACTCAGCAGATATTTAGGGCTTTACCACCAAATTATAATGAACGGAGTAACGTCTTTAAAATGATTCCACGTAATGTACCCGGTAATACGCAAAGTGGACCCGGCCCACAAAGGCCTACACCTATGAGTGGTGTAAGTCATTTTGTCAGCAAACCCATGCCTTTTAGAGGACACGACTGGAACAAGTCAGGTAACCCACCACCAAGTAATTACTTTAAAGCTCGCGAGTTAAATTTCAATGAGTGTCCGTACTATACATACGGCCCCTACTACGATTGCTCGGAGTACTATTACATCGAGCCGGAATATAATGATAACTTTATGTATGCCGATGATAATTATAATAATGGCCAATTAATTGTTGTTGATGAGTTAGCGACTAGTGAACCTTTAACCGAATCTAAACCATCCACCAGCAAGGAGGATTTTCGGACGGACTCGAAGTCCGACAAACAAAAATAGAAATTAATATTCAAACACAGAGACAGCTTCCGTTCATACAAATCTCAAACCCCCCTTTAAAATTACTGATAGACACAGGCGCTAATCAGTCATTTATTAGCCCCGAGGCTATACAGAAATATTTTCCATTTACGCCGCTAAACTATGAACCTTTTGAAGTCGTAAACGTGCACGCGACGAGCAGGAATAATAACTCGATCACATTACCGTGTTTTGCAGAATTCAATGAGTCTGATAACATTAAATTATTCGTATATAAGTTTCATAATTACTTTGACGGTTTAATAGGATCGGATTTATTAAGTAAATGGGAATCAACCATAGACTATAAAAATATGCGCTTAAATACCAGACACGCCACTAATCCGATTCAAGTTTATGACTCTCGCAACGTCAATTTTTATGAAGACATAATACCCGCTCGTTCTTCTAAACTAATTAAATTACCAATCAATATACAAGATGGAAATGCCTACATACCGGAACAAGTCATTTGTAACTGTACCATAGGTGAATGTATTACGTCGGTTAGCAATAGTCGAGGTATTTTAGAAGTTACAAATCCCACTCAAAACGATTTAATATTCTCCGTCGATCGTCAAGTTAGTGCCGAAGTATATAATACTGAGTGCGCTCGCACTAAACAGCCGTCGCCACGCGCTCAGGAAGTTCTTTCTAAACTACGTACTAGCCACTTGAACCCGGAAGAACGCGCAAATCTGGAATCATTGTGCTCTCAGTATGCGGACGTATTCTATATAGAAGGCGAACCGTTATCATTTACCAACCAAATTAAACATTCCATCAAAACTACAGACGAAGTACCCGTATACACAAAAAGCTATCGGTATCCATACGTGCACAGAGAAGAAGTTAGGAACCAAATCGGAAAAATGTTGGAACAGGGTATAATCAGGCCTTCACAATCAGCTTGGAGCTCTCCCATCTGGGTAGTGCCCAAGAAGACAGACGCCTCTGGTAAAACGAAGTGGCGAATTGTCGTAGACTTCAGAAAATTGAACGAAAAAACTATCGATGATAAATATCCGATACCAAACATCGCGGACATATTAGATAAATTGGGCAACTGCCAATACTTCACCACCCTAGATCTCGCAAGTGGATTCTATCAGGTTGAGATGAAAGCAGAGGATATACCGAAAACAGCGTTCAATGTCGAACACGGACACTTCGAATTCTTAAGAATGCCTATGGGTCTTAAGAACTCGCCGTCAACGTTTCAGAGAGTCATGGACAATGTGCTGAGAGGCCTTCAAAATGTAATTTGCCTCGTTTATCTTGATGACGTAGTCGTTTTCAGCACCTCGCTACAAGAACACATGAACAATCTCGAAAAAGTGTTCCAAAGGCTACGGGAGTCAAATTTTAAAATACAATTAGACAAAAGCGAATTTTTAAAGTTAGAGACAGCTTATTTAGGCCATATCATTAGTAGAGAAGGGATCAAACCTAACCCCGATAAGATATCAGCTATACAAAATTATCCGTTACCGAAAACCGCGACCGAAATAAAACGTTTTCTTGGTTTACTTGGGTACTATCGCAAGTTTATCCCTGATTTCGCTCGATTAGCAAAACCTCTTACTCAGTGTCTTAAAAAGGGATCAAAAATTACTCTCGATACAAATTATATAAATTGCTTCAAAAAATGTAAAACATTGTTAACTAATGACCCTATACTTCAATATCCTGATTTTAATAAGGAATTTGTTCTGACGACAGATGCGTCCAATTTAGCAATCGGTGCCGTACTTTCCCAAGGTCCAATAGGCCAGGACAAACCTATAGCTTACGCCTCACGTACATTAAATTCCAGCGAGATAAATTACAGCACAATTGAAAAGGAGTTGCTCGCCATAGTATGGGCAACCAAGTATTTCCGTCCTTATTTATTGGGCCGCAAGTTTAAAATCATTACGGACCATAAGCCTCTCCAATGGGTCATGAACCTTAAGGAGCCAAATTCCCGATTAACGAGATGGAGATTAAAATTAAGCGAGTACAATTTCACGGTAGTTTATAAACAGGGAAAATCAAACACTAACGCTGATGCCTTATCTAGGATAGAAATCTGTAACGAGGAAACAAGTTCCGTAATAGCCAACCCTACTGTTAATCCGCCCACGTTAGACGAATCCAGGACCCTTACAGCTCACACTGATGCAGAAAAGCCTATATTAGAAGTACCTATATCAGACGATCCGCTCAATAAATTCAATAGACAAATTCATTTCACGATCGTAGGAGATTTTAAAGGTAGAACAGTCGTAACAAAACCTTTTGATACTCACACCCGTACAGCTATACAATTATCTAAATCTAACCTCGAAACAGACGTTGTGAACGCGATTAAAGAATTTGTTAATCCTAAAGTAAAGACAGGAATATTAATAAACCCACCTTTAAAAATGTATTCCATCATTCCCATAATCCAGAACCATTTCAAGAGTTCATCCATGAATCTTGTTCTTACAAAAATTGAGTTAGAGAATGTGAAGGAATACTTACGTCAGCAAGAAATAATTCGGAAATATCACGAAGGTAAAACTAACCATCGTGGTATCAACGAATGCTACCTTGCACTATCCCGGCGATACTTCTGGCCTAAGATGAAGGAACACATCGCGAAGTACATTAACGAGTGCACTATCTGTGGTCAGGGTAAATACGATCGTCATCCAATAAGACAACAATTGCACATAGTTCCTCCACCGGCGAAACCATTTGAAGTCATCCATCTCGATCTGTTCACAGCTGAAACTGAAAAATTCCTCACACTCATCGATTCCTTTTCAAAGTATGCCCAAGCATACCATTTAAGGGACGGAACTGCAATAAGTGTCGTTCAAGCTTTGTTAACATTCTGTACTCATCACGGAGTACCATTAACATTAGTCACTGACCGCGGCACAGAATTCACAAACCAGTTATTCTCAGAGTTTACAAGAGTTCATAAAATAAATCATCATAAAATATTAGCACACACGCCCAATGAGAATGGGATGGTTGAACGTCTTCATTCTACCTTATTAGAACACCTAAGAATACTAAAATTACAAAATCGTAGTGAATCAGTTATAAATTTAATGCCTTATGCTCTACTAGCGTATAACAGCAGCATACATAGTTTTACTAAGTGTAGACCCTTAGAGCTTATAAGTGGACATTTTGATCCACGCGACCCATTAGATATGGACGCAACAGAGCATGTAATGCAACAATATATTCAGAATCATAGGATTAGAATGAACAAAGTTTATGAGTTAATAAGCGAAAGTTCGTTAAACGATAGAACTAATATTATTAATAACTTGAATAAGAGTCGTGAGCCCGAACAAAGTTATAATCCCGAGCAGCAGATATTTGTAAAGAATCCCAAGGCTAGTCGTCAAAAATTAGCACCCCGGTATACACAAGATACTGTATTGGCAGATCTCCCTATATATATCTATACAAAGAAAAAACGCGGTCCAATCGCTAAATCACGTTTAAAGAGAGTGCCTAACAGTGCACAATTGTTGCAGAATGATACTGATGTACCTGCTCCAGGCGGTAGCTGCTCAAGAGATAACACTTGAGAGCCTCGACAATGGACCAGGACTCCTCCCTTTTAAGCTTGGTTCTGCAAGGATCATAACCCAGCATCATTCCTTTTTGCAAACCATCGATATAGATGAAATTAAATCTAAGGTTACAATAGTTAAAAATCAATTGGATTATATTCAGCCTCAGTTAAATAATAAAACTCGTTCTCTGTATGAACCGCACATTTCACATCTTAAAAATAAGTTAGATAAAATTACAGGTCAATTGCAGACATTCGACTCCAATCGCGTTAAAAGAGGCCTTATAGATGGCCTAGGCTCAGTAATCAAAAGCATTTCAGGTAACTTAGACTATACAGACGCTCTACGTTATGAAAATGCCATTAAAGTCCTTCAGGATAACGAACAAGAAATTACGTCGCAATTTAATCAGCATATAAGTTTAACCAAGGATTGGATATCACAGCATTCAAAAGTGTTAAAAAGCATTATTGAAAACCAGCAGAATATATCTCACATAGTTAATGTAATGATTAATACCACGGAAGTTACCAATATAGATCTTCTTAATTACGCCCATCTGGCACAGTTACTGTTAATTTTGGAAGATAACATAGAAAATTTATCAGAAGAATTAGTCAGAATAGAAAATCTTCTAGCTTTTATTCATGCAAAAAGCACGCATCATTCAATGCTTAGTTTAAATGCACTAAGAAATATGATAGATATAGTGCGCAGTTTATATTATAATAAGGAAGAAATATTAGACATAAGTATAAGGGAATATTTTGATATAATTAAATTGGGTTCATATTATAGTAGTAATAACTTAGTTATAGTGTTCAAAGTACCGATTGCCTTACCCAGCACCTATGACCTATACAAACTTTCTATTGTACCTAATAAAAATCACGAAATCCTAATACCATCCTCTCCCTACATCGCAACACATGAGGACGAATTCATGTACATGGAGACAGAATGTCCGAAGGCAAGCACTTGGTATCTCTGCGAGATAAAAGTTAGCTTCAGACCTCGAGATCATGTGGACTGCATTCAACAGCTAATCACAACGCAGAAAATCGACCCTACATGCAACCTCACCCCTGTTATACTCAGCAAAGGGGCACTGGAGCAGCTGGACGACAGGCATTACACCGTCACGTTCCCGAAACCTACTAAGATCCCGACGTCCTGTGGAAGAAGCGAATACACCAATCTGCAAGGGAGCTTCTTAGTTATCTTACCTCATAACTGTTTCCTGCGGACTCCTGAGTTCACCATCATCAATAACAATGATCATGCAATGGGACAAGTTATCAAGATTACAGACTTACCTCCGCGAGATTCCAATCTGAAATCGTCATCGCAACCAGTCCTAACCCTAAATTCAATTAACCTGGAAAATCTACATACAAGCAATACTAAGATAACGCTACAGTCGCCGATCAATATAAAGAAGCCTCAAGACACAACCTTATATCATACTACAATACCATTGTACGCCATCTTATTAGGTGCAGCTGCACTAAGTAGTTACGTCATCATCCGAAGATTCCTAGCAAAACGCCGAACTAACGAATCATCAGAAACTGAAATAAAGCAAGCCGCATCTCAAGACGTCAATGCTGAAACTTCAAATATGCATCAATCTGACACGCCAGATCACTATTCAACATTATTTTCGACGAAAGTACTCAAATAATTGCTGAACTACGGCGGGAGGTGTTATACTATGGCACCAAAGGAAGATCGCTGACTATGCGTTAACCCCATTTGTACCGAATAACATATTGCAGCAGCCACGGACACGAGGCGCAGCCACGAGTTGCTGACATCGCGCAACGTGACATCCATCGCGCCACCAGTTCCCGGGCATCGGAAGCGCACACTTCGGTTCCAACCTCGAGCGTAGTCATAATCATTAGCTATAATCAATAATTGTAATTTCTTTTTTTTAAATTAAATTTCTTCTAAGTAAATTGGTTTTTTTTTTAATCCACCGCCTGCAGCTACCGTAATTAGCCCAGCTGTAGGCTTTAAAAGCCCGGCTTTTAGTGGTTCTGCGCCAAATGTTGTTCACCCCACTTACTTGCTTTTAGATAATTTAATACACTATGCCCTAGTTTTAAAACATCCTTTATATTTTAAACTTTCATATTTCATGAGAAATGACGTTTGTGAGTTAGGTATAGTGCTGCATGTTTTTTTTTGGGTACATCAGTCGGCAAACACGGAACCCACACTTATTAGGACCACTTTGTTGTTCGTCTGTCCGTCTGACTCTTTGTCCATCTGTAAAGACCCTTTTTCTCAGGAACGCGTGGAGGTGGTCAAGTTGAAATTAATTTCAAATCTGCTAATGTCTGCTTAGAGTTTTACAGCCAGCATATATGCTGAGTCGGTTACCCTTTGGTTATGGGCATGCTCAGGGCAGTTGAGCTGTTTTAATGAATTGTTAAGCTATTTGTTGTTATAATGTATATGTATGTGCTGCTCTACTGTGTTGCTGCTGTCCATTAACGAAAAAAAGATTATTCTATTATATTCTTCCTTCTATTTAGAGCAGTAAAAAAATCAAATTTGTAAGTAAACGAGATCAATAAATATGACCGTTTAATGTCGCTCATTTTGCGATTTCACAAGGGTATCAAACGGTGACCAGCCAGTTCACCAAACATTAATTCACAATTTTTTACTTGACAACCAACGATTAGAAAACACATTATCCCACCAAAAACATTCTGTAAAAAACTAGCCAAGTCTCGATGGAGCTGCTTGTTTATCTCTAAAAAGTAATGAAATCTAGATAAAGTCGTGCCAAGTCTAAGGTTCCTTACTGCGATTTCTTTATTATAATAGATAATGTTGTGTGACTTGGCCGTACAGCTTCGCCGTCAGGGAAGCTGTAAGAACCGCTCTGGCAAGGCTCCTGCAGAGCCTAACGTAAAACTGCGCGCAGCGAAGCCGAACACCCCGGTGTACATTTCTCGCCTACACTACACCACGGAGGCTGAGGATATCGAGGACTACGTGCGCCAAAGGTTGAAGTACACGCCAAGAATACAACTACTGGAGTCGCGCCGCAACGTCAATTTCAAGGCGTTTGTGGTGCGTATCCCAACGTGTATGCTCCATTTGGTGTTGGAAGAAAGTTTTTGGCCGCCGAATGTGGTGTTCCGTCGTTTCCGCGGACAGATACCACAAGAACGCACAATAGATCGTGCATGTGAAGTGCATCGTGTACTAACATAGTTTTTAAGTTACTATACCAACAAAAAATGTTATTCGTATGTATATTTAGGTTAAGGTATTTATGTATGGGTCTTTGTTACCTAAAATAAATGGTTTATTATTATTATTATTAGCAAACCTCACGAAATCATAAGCGAAATCAATTAAATGCAAATAATCCTTCCTAATCCCTAGCAAACGTTTTCAAGCGCACTAGAAGATTGTCGTTAACGACTGTAACGCGGCCGGTTGCCACTTTTCCATATAATGTTATCGGGAAAATAAATGTAAGCGCGTTTTTAAATACAGTCAGCACCATCTAGCGACGTTTGCGGGTATCACCGCCACTTTTAGTCCGATAATTTCTTGGATGACTGATGATTAGTAACGCACTCAAAACTTGTGCTGGTGGAAGGATTCAATAGTACGGGGATCGTGAAGGTATTTTAAGTCAATATTTTTCAATAAAAACTAGTATTAAAACAAAACATGTCATAAAGTTGTAACTTTGATCTTCAATATCTCCGTAACTAGAAGGATCCCAGGCCCCTTATTCACAACCATTCGACTCGCTTCCGATTCGGAAAGTCGATGTCTATCTCGGTCGTTTTCGTAATTCCAGAAGAAGACAGATATACAAGTTGTCGAATCGGAAACGAGTTAAACGTTTGTGAATAGTCAGGTATGGTGTAGAACAAAAAAAGTAATTGGAATGACAAGGAGAACAAGTGCCTTTCGGCTTTGCTAAGAGGTGTTTTATATCCTCTATGTATGTACTCAATAGTTTAATAACCAAAAACCTAAAACATTGTAGGGAACCATCGGTCCGCGAGTCCAACTCGCACATTGTCAGTTTCATCACTACATTTTAAAAAAAACAAAGTCCTCCGGTGCGCCTCGTGCTGCTTTAGGTATACAAAACTCCAAAAATGCAGTGGCAGATGACAAAACGAATTACCCTTACTCTACGGAACATACAACTCATGCATGTCAATTAAAGAACTCCCCACATGGTCCCATTCGCCATAATAGTCAGCATTTTCAAGTAAAATAGCTCCTAATGCTTCATTTCCTATTCCGTTCCTTATAATGGTTCTTTGGGCAATTAAAAGAGAAAATGGCGGCCAATTACTAACATGATTCTGCATTAGTGAATCAGCATTTGTATGTGACTTCATTGTGGAAAGAATTTGGGGTTCGCGTATGGATGTGAATTCGAGAGTTAAAGTTTTACTGGAAGTGCTTCGGAGAGTACTCATGGAAAATACTTTTTCCGTGGTATTTTAACTACATATTTGAGTAAGATTCTGCATTAGTGAATCAGCATTTGTATGTGACTTCATTGTGGAAAGAATTTGGGGTTCGCGTATGAATGTGAATTGGAGAGTTAAAGTTTTACTGGAAGTGCTTCGGAGTACTTATGGAAAACGCTTTTTCCGTGGTATTTTAACTACATATTTGAGTAAGTATCAAATATTTAAAATGTTTTATTCCAATTTTCAGTTGGTTCTTTGCAGTTGAATATCTACATATCTATTTGAACATGAAGCGAACTAATCTTGCAAGACTCTATTATTAGGTAGGTAATGTTTAATTGTTTTTTTCGGTTAAAGTTCCTGTTTTTATCAGTCATCAAAACGACAGACACGTTTAAAAGAAAACTATGCTTGACTGCGACTCGCAACGCTCACAAGTTTTTGCGAAAATTGCGTTTTTTGGTTGCTTAAAATGTTTTTCATTTCATTCTATTCTTATTAAGTTTTTAAGCGCTACGGAAAAAAAATACAGTGTCTCCAAAAATAACTTCAGACCAAAAAGTTTCCCTACAGCCACTTCCATAAATATTGGATGAGTAATCGCTACGCTATGTCATATTGAATATAGTTAGCGTGTAAAACGTTGGAAACAGGCTGTTTTCGGTTAATGTACGCTTCTCACGACACACACAGCTCGGCTTTCCCGAGAGTCGTGACTCACTGCCATAGAGCACGGAGACCCTCAATGGCCTAGAGGCGGGTCTGTTAACACTTTACAAACAAAACAACGACTGCCGCTACCAATGCCGCCTTGGAAGCAGAAACCTTTGGGCCAACACAGTTTAAAGTCCGCTGGTTATAGACATGAAGAAGAAGAATCCATACCAAGTGAATGTTCGTTTAGTTACACTACAATATAAAATGACGCATAGAAACTGATGTCTTTGAAAGCAGTCGGTGACTCAAGATAGTCTCTAAAAATGAGCGCCACAAAGTTCATAAGTACTTTCTGTCCACTTGGCCTTGAGCTACACATACGTATCTGTGGCAAAACAATGAAAAATCTATAAACAAGTCAAAATGATTACTTAAGTAAAAGTAATAAATAGCTAAAGATACGATTTTTATTCCGTAGTTTAGTAATTGCTTGAAGTTAGAATTGTCAAAAATTTGAATTCTTAGCTTTTTTTTGACAGTTTTAGTTCTTTAAAATTCTTGTCTATTACATGAATATGGTTGCATAACTAATTACTTTAACTGTACTATAATGATACCATAGTAAGAGTTTGCCCTGTATGCCACCGCCTTTGCAATACGTCTTGCGGGTCGACTGCACTCTCACGAATTTCGCTTATTTTCTTTCACTCAAGTCACATCGTTTTGCGCTGCCTTCTCTAAACGCCAATGATTCCATACTCTATGCCTACTTCTATAGAAGCCGGCAGCGCCTGAGCTTCGCCAAAGTTTTTAACATCTACTTAATTAGATGGTAGTATAGTAAATTGTTTTTTATAGTAAGGTCAATAAGGTATACTTACGTTGTTATGTTTTTTTTTATGATAGCTTGAGAGGTTTACGACATTATTTTGTTGTTTGTTTCATTGAGTTGGGGAGTGGTATTGTATAAAGTAGGAAGTGAAAATGGAAGGATGAATTTTGTATAAGCTTTTCACTTATTGAAGAATCTCGAATTTCATGACCGTTGGTGGATCTTAAATAAATGAAGAATAATATAGATAACTGACATAGTTGACTGTACTCATTGCGGTTTCACCGAAAATACAGGGTGTTAACAGAATCATCACGAAGCCACCAACCAAGCTTTTTGTACATCAAACTAAATACTTTCCGAAATTAGTTTCTTTTTGGTGTAAAAAATCATGTTTTGTGTTGGAACTCAATGTAACGCACTCGAAACATTGTGCCCATAGATGGATTGAATAGTACGGGGGTCGTGGAGGTGTTTACAGTAAAAATCAAACATTAAAATCTTGCATCCAAAAAAACTTGTCACTAACTAGTATGGTGTAGAACTAAAAAATGAAGGAAATGACGGGGAGAACCAGTGCCTTTCGACTTCGTGTAGAGTATTTTTTCTTTACGGAGAAAAAATACAAAAAAAATAAAAACGACGACTAAATGACGGATATGCAAATTCCAAACAAGACTGAACGGCTGTTTCCTTCCATATTCCAGTAATTGGCAAGCAAACAAAAATAATATCCTCAATAAATCTTTCAGCCCAATCATTCCAACTTGACCTCTATTACTGAAGCGCCATAAAACAGTCCATCACATTTTTCTTTGGCAAAAAATAAATGTAATAGCCACATGCATACATTATGATGAATATCTACATCAACGCTGACAAATGTATGGAATAAATCAAAGGAGCGCGGACTGAGAGTCTTTTCATGCGACATGAAGCATAAGGCACGAAACAGTGAAGGTAGAAGGTTTATTACATACTACATAAACGCCTCAACGATGTTATTTCTTATAAAATCCTTACATACCTACTTGCTTCGTCAATATTTTTACATATCTGGTCATACGGTTAATGGTTTTGTAGGTTTAGTTCGTAAGTTAGGATTATTTAAAATTAGTTTTACAAATCAAGAAGAGAGTAGAGTACCATAGTAAATACAGGATGGATGAGACACAACGGCCAACGCTGGCTTACCACGGGTTCTGTTCGTCATTTTGAACCACCCCATGTAGATATTTCTCACCGGCGTTAAAACATGGCTCTCTGTTGGTATGCTTATTTTATTAAGACTTAATAATATATTATAATTAAATATAAATTATAATTTAATACAATTAAATTAAACGTGGCCTGTTTAATTTAATTATATTAAATTATAATTTCAGACAGACAACATCACTCCTCTCATTCATTTTTAAAATTTTCTGGTCATTCCTATTTTTGGCGTTTTCACTGTAATTTTTGTAACGGTAATTTTCACTTACTAGCCGGTTTCGGTAGGTAGCTATCTCTGTCTGTTTGACATTTTGATTTCTGACCGGTTAGTAACAAAACGTCAAAGAAAAACTTTCTATGATTTGGTAGGCATTATACAGAAGGCATATTAACCTACAGTTATACGTTCACGAATTCGTTCCACCTCGTACCGTCAAATTCAAACCTTATTTTTATTACACATATGGCTCTAAATCGAATGCAAAAGGTTTCCTTCTGTGGCCAGATAATAGTCGATTCAAACGACACCAATCTTTAGTAACACTAAAGGAAAACGTCACGAGGAAACCGACTTGTCTTAGAGCCGAAAAACTCGAAGCCATGTGATGTCCACAGACCCTGGCTGCGCCTTAGTGGCGGATTCCTTTTTGCAGAGATTAGGCCCGTGTGCTGTCCCCCAGAGTTAACCAATTATCCTCGGTTCTAGGTGGACCGATGACCTGGTGAAGGTTGCGAGAATCCGTTGGATGCGAGTCGCACGGGACCGGTCAATGTGGCGACATTTAGGGGAGGCCTATGTCCAGCAGTGTCTTTCGGCTAAAATGATAATAATGATGATGGTGAATGAGACTTCTGCATTTTTAACATTATATTAACTTCTTTAACATTTTTATCGGCTAATGTTTTAATAGTATGTTTTAGTTATGAAGGTCTTTACGAAGCGTGTGCGATGTATTCTGTTGATGTGATATATTGATAAGGGGTGTCCTAGATACATAATAACGTGTGTCGTCGGCCTAATAGTCATCACATGTTTTGTTGGAGGAAAAAGTTTTTTATTTTTATGGTTGATGTTAATTTTTAACATGGTGTTTATTCTTTAGTATATTTTGCTAGTTGGCTCTATTTATTCAAATGTCTAGTATGAAATGATTATTATTATTTTCCAGAGAAGTTGTTTTGATTACACTTGCGTGCGAAAAAATTGGCCCACCCCTTCATTTTCTGTTTGAGAGACGATGTTTGAAAAATTATAATTAATAATGTAATTATTTTATAGTATGTGAAAGTGTACTAAACTATTCCGTAGAGAGGGAGAGTGATTTGAGGATTAAGATTTGGCAGACTAGGATTTGGAGGAAGTTCATAGACAGTTTGGGGCGATATTTTTTGGATGAAAAAATCCAAACTTGAGTTCGTAACCTACCTGTCTGCGGATACATTCAGGAGGTGCTGGAACAGTATGTTAAGCCATACGCTGGTTTTGAAGGCAAAGGATTCATGCTTATGCAGAATAAGAGCTATGCCTCATTAAGACGCCATGGCGACGTCACCGGCTACGTATCCAAGCAGTTCATATTACAATGCATGATACCTAACTCACTTGTCAACGGTTTGGCATCGTGGCCACGAGCTACAGCTCCCTACGTGGCTTCTGAATACTCCTCCTGGCCTATAATGTACACGTGTAAGCTGCACCTCGCTCGCTCAGTCGCCAGCCAGCCGCCATTACCAGACACTCGCTTGGAATATAGTTTCTAGTTGATGTTTTAATTTAAATAATGAGTTTCGATACTGAAAAAAATATAATAGGAATTCAAATTGAAAGGGCATTGATATAAAGGCGAGATATGAAGAATTAAAAATTTCTCATAACTCTTGTTTAAATCAGTGTTCATTCAAAATATGTGTTTTGGAACCTATATATTCTGTAATTCAATCGAAATAAATACAAACCACCTTAAGAATATGTTTGATTTTCATATAATTTAGGAATTACTCGTACGTTTGTATGAAAAACGCATACTCCGCAGGCCTCTTAATGAGACAGAGCTCTAATGCTCGACCACGTGTTGCCGCATCAGTTTGCCAGAATGAAGATCGGAATGCTGAATCCCATAGAACACATTTGGGATGAGCTTAAAAGTAGAGCCTGGGCTAAGACTCATACCTACTACAGGCACTCAAAGAGGCTGTCCAAGAGGTTTGGGACGGTATCCTCTGGAATTCATCGTAAAATCGATAAGGGCGAAGACAAACCGTATGAAAGCTACAACTTAGGCAAGGGATGGCAATGTGAGCTATTGAAACCGATCTATTTGTTGTTTTTCTTGCAAGAAATCTTCAAATTCTTCTTTAATCAGAGATTAAAAAAATTGTTCTTTTGAAACCGTTTTTTGTTTAAGACCTGTTATGTTAGAAATCAATTTTGAGCTACAATTTCTAATAAGGATATTGACACCTTACCTTTTCATCTACCACACGGTATTTAAAGTTATTTTTACTACCAATTTTTTTTAATTATCTTGTTCTCCAAATGGAAGCGTACGGAGTGGGTCATTCTCTTTGCACGAAAGTGTGCATTACAACGACATAAGACCTTCTCCTTTTTGGATGTGATGTTTGCACATCTAGTAAGAATAACATTATTTTCTTTCTTAATCTGACTTGAGTCAATTTTAAGCTGGTTACTAAAATGTTTGTCTCTTTGAATGAGAGTAATGCATAATCTGAAAACTCCATAATATGGATCCAAAATCTGCCAGCGTCTCAGCGCGCGTGAAGTTTGATAATTGTCACATGGGATCTTACTACCCGAATAAAAAGTATTTTATGTAATCCAGGCTATAAACTACCTGCCAGGGCTGCGGGACTATTTGAAAGAGATACCGTGGCCCCGGAACATAAAGGGCGAGGAAGGAACATGGATAGGTTTTAGTCAGTAAAAGTATGTCACTCCTTCCCGCTCCGCCCAGAGCGGGAGGAGACATTTGATGATTTCCCATCCGGAAAAAGAAATGCTATAAAATACCTGGTTACTCAATTTCATCCCAATCCGTTCTGTAGTTTTTGCGTGAAAGAGTAAAAAACATCCGTCCATACATTCATACTCACAAAATTTCACATTTAAGATGTTAGTAGAATCCTACTAAAAGAACAGAATGATGACACTTCAGTTCTAAATCTGAAGTCCGGCTATATCTCTAAAAGCATCACGTTGTAGGGATTTGCATTGAGTGTGTCTACCCGGCTGTCTATACCGCGCGGTCGTACGAATCGGTCAGTTTGGGACACAAATAGGATTGCAGTTCAATATTTTGGGCCGAATCTCGCGGTGAGAATCAGTTATATCACGTCTGCAGTTTTTAATTGATTAGCCAATGGACATGTTGTGTTGTGAAATGTAATAATAGTTTACAGTTGGTTTGGTTTTATTTTTAAAGTTTAAAGAAGACCAATGTTAAAACCAGACAGAGTTCACGTTTTTATGGCGTTTTCCATTTATCTGGTAGTCTATCTATATCTCGAGAACCTCATTATTTTCAATCATTTGACACCGTGGACTTAGCTACTCTATAATAGACTGAGTGATCCGTTTTTGCTTCTTACGGATGAAATCTACTAATGAGGTGGAATGTTTACACCTATGAATATGTACGTATGTCACCGTAAAAATTTAAACACCCGTTAGTGTAATCTATCTAGCGAGATTGTAAACTCTCAAAAGATTGTCAAACCAACATATCACATCCAATATATCGCATTACTTTTATTACATAATAATTTATCGAAGTGTAACCGTAATATTGTGAAATGCATGCGACGTAAGTATCTATGCCCCCATAATCGGGACTTAGGGCATCCCGACGTTAGGTTAGCTATTAGGTACCTTCCGCGCTTAGACGAGCTAAATCAGCAACATTTTTTGGGGTGGTTTAAACTTCGTTTGAAATGCTGTCAGAATAAAGTTCTAATCAGCTTGCACTACAAAGTGGTTGTTACGTCAGCCACTGCGGCAAATAGCGCGAAATAAGTGGTTTCGATCGATTTACAAAAAAACTATTGATTGGATTAAAAAACTGAAACAGTATCATGCTAATTTATTACTTGTAGAATTATTTGCCAAAAAATCAGAATGATCGCATGCATATTACTCGTTGTTTTTTATTGTTTGAAAGATATTTTTAGAGATAAGTTTGTGATTTCTTTTTATCGAGCCAAATTAATTGTATTATGTTTTCAAAACAGTATCATGCTAGCATATATCCTGAAGAATATCATATATTTGGTCTGGTCTTGTTTATGGCAGTGAATCATATACTTTTAGTAGTTACAAAAATCGCGTTTAGCTCATGTAAGCGCCTTAAACCCTGCAGAAAGATATAGGGCTCATACTTTTTTTTAAATTTTCTATCTAAATAATAATAATAATAATCATTTTATTATCAGGCAACTAAGGCCCATAGACAAAATACACAAAATAACATATACATACATATACATATATGCCCCATGCCTCGGAGAGCACGTCAAGCGTCCTGGCTATAATTTGTAGATCTTAGAGACATTCGTTATAGGTAGTCATTGGCCCAAAAGTCTGACAACCAGTTTGACCAAGGGTATCGTACTTTCCAGTACTAATTGGGTTGTGGAGGTCAAATAAGTACATACATATCGCTGGACATTACACACAGCGCCATCTAGTACCACACTAAACAACGAGGCTTGTGTCGTAGGTACCAGATAGTTGATAAACAACATTTTTTGTTTGTAAATACATACTTATCATACATAACATCCATGACTCGGAAACAAATGTCCGTGCTCATCGTAGAAACATTTGCTTTCATCCGGGATACGAACCCGAAACCAAAAGAACGTCAGGCAACCTCACTACCGCTGCGTCATTCGCGTCGTCAAATAGGCAGGTGCTCCATGTAAAATATTATTATTTAGCTTCTGCATCCGATAAGACAATATTCCGACCCCAACATAGTTGTGAAAAGGCTAGGCAGATGATGATAGATAGCTGTGCATTTCCATTACACCACACTCTGTCACCAGAATACGGAAGTAGCTTAGCTCTCTACCTAACATCGAAATCAGCTTATCTGTTCACACAAATATAGATCACCCCTTCTTAGTTAATTTCAGCTGACACCCGGACGCTATAGTTCGGGAGGTAGTGCTGCATTTTAGGCAGTGTTTTTACGCTGATCGGTAGCCATCTTGAACAAAAGATTTCGAATAACTGATAAGTAAAGCCAGCGTCAGCTGACGCGCCCGTGTTGGGTGTAGGATTGGAAGCTTAGGCTAGGTTAGTAAAAAAAAAGTCATAGTATACCGGCTGAAACTTTTTTCATAAATAGTATACATCATAATGGGCTTAAAAAACATCTTCAGCTGTATGGTGGAGGTGGGATTATTCATCAGTCGCTCGCATGAACTTGGAAATCATACAGTTCTGATTGAAAACTTTAAGGAATCTACCATCAAGTAGAGAGTATGATAAATTGCTTTAAGTTTTTTGTCAGGCGTGCATAATTCATAAGTTCATGCGAGCGGCTGAGGCATAATCCCCCCTACCACTATGCAGCTGAAGATATTTTTTTCTTTTTTACAACTTTCGTAACCTCCCTATCCTACACCTACCGGGACTTGAGCAGCTGACGGTTGGTTTACTTATTGGTAATATAAGATTTGAAGACAATATCAGCAGGCTTACTATGACTTTTTTATTACCAACGGTACCTCCCGGACTACTAGATTGCATTTTCATGCTGTCAGATAAAATTAGACTTAACGCAGCTCTCCAAATAGGATTTCGCAGAATGCATCCTGTCTGATGTCGTTACTGTCAATGCGTTGGATTGGTTTCCATTAGCATGGTTAAAAACCACATTGTTGAACTTATTTCCTAAAGACTATTACATAAGTAGTAGTAGTAGTAAGTAGTAATCCAAAACTAAAATAAATGTAACTTGCTTTGTTAACAAAGCAAGTTATTTTTTATATTTAGGATAACTGTTTTTTTGCCCCTGTTGATTGCTTGTTAGTGATACTCATGTCACAGAAGCTTTCGAGTTGTGCTGAAAATAGTAAAACAAATGAATCCACGTAGCTAAAATAACGCGGGGTGGGTTTGCACCTTATCTTACGCGAATTGGAATTATCAAAGACATAATCTACAAAAGTTCATGACATAATTTCTATTTATCTTGCCTTCTCGAACTAAAATTATTGCACAAACTAATTTAGGAATTGAGATATTTAAAGACGTAAACTTAATTTAATCTCAGCTAAATTAATGTATGGGTGGCTGCTATTATTCTTTATATAGTGATAAACTTTTAAAGTCATCTACTAGCTATTTTCAAAACTATGTTGGTCGCTTTTTAGTCTCAATACAGAAAACAGTTTTTTTCCCGTGTTTTAGACCAAAGTGACACTGTATCAGCAATAAATAGTATATTTTATAACGAGGGACTAAACGAAGCCATTATACACCCGAGGTGGTTTGACTCCCGAGCTTGCGAGGGAGGCAATGAAAGCGAGGGTATATTAAATTGGCGTTTAGTCTCGAGGTGCAAACTGTACTTTTCACATCGAGTGCGAGAAAAATTGTCACCATTTAAAACCGAACAAATTTACACTCGACAAAAATTCAGAACTGAGCGGTCACTTCCTTCTATCAGGTCAGTCACAGATTAACAATTTAAAACACAACACAAACTCTCAACATTTTCGCAATGAAGATGATCCACACTCCACAGATAATTAGTACCTACATTACTGCAGCGGCTAGCAACAGAGGCATTGCACATACTTTTCATAATCAACGATGCACACAAACAACCAAAATTTTCCTCGCGTTCAAGGGTTCATTTGTTTTTTTTTTAATAATCCGCTTTCTATTTGCAAGCCAATTCGAAATTTAAGTGAAACCTTTGATAAGTTACTCTTTTGTGACCATGTTTCAGAGTAAAAGATCGTTCCATTTTTAAATTACTTTTTACTTCCTAGGGAATAAACGGTCACTTTCATCCCGCTTAGTAGGGCTACAATGGCGTACTTTTAGAGCATGAGATGTGACCGGCGTTCCTGTCTTCTGTCCACAGCACTGAAAAGCTAACCAGGAAAATTTTAAGTCTTTCCTTGGTTGACTCGGAAGTGCCGTGCTTGACCGACGCAGAGGACGCCTGGAAAGTGACTTGCCCGGACACGGATCGGTCCGAGAACCCGTTTTCCCAGAGACAGTGGGATGAGCCGCTCTGCAGGTTGGTACGGAATAAACTTATTAATACGTCTACCAATACTGCTGAGCGTGCCCGCTTGCTGGCTGTGGGTGAGTGGGAGTCGGGTCTCTGGCTTCAGGCACTACCGTCACTTAATATAGGCACTTTCTTAGGTGACACGACCTTCCGGCTCGCTACTTGTTTGCGTTTGGGCGCTCCTTGTGGGGCTCCACATCGCTGTCAATGTGGTGAAGCAGTCGACTGCCTCGGACACCATGGCCTTTCTTGCATTAAGAGTGCAGGTCGGATAGCGCGACACGCCAGCATTAATGATCTCATCCGTCGTGCTCTTGCCACCGCCGGGGTGCCAGCTGTGTTAGAACCAACTGGCTTGGCGCGCGTCGATGGCAAGAGACCAGATGGTATGACCATAATGCCATGGAAGTTGGGTAGGCCTTTGGTGTGGGACGCAACTTGCGTCGACACCCTTGCGCCATCTCATCTTCCTAGCACGGTGTGCTGCGCTGGGGCGGCTGCTGCAGGCGCTGAAAACCTCAAACGGCGCAAATACAATAATTTAATTGGTAATTATGTGTTTGAGCCGTTTGGGGTCAAAACACTAGGGCCATGGGGTCCGAGTGCCCACCTAGTATTTCGGGAAATCGCCAAACGGTTGGTCGACTCTTCACGTGACCAGAGGGCGGGACTATTTTTTGGCCAAAGAATCAGCATTGCCATCCAACGTGGCAATGCTGCCAGCCTTCTGGGCACTTTTCCTGTTGGCAGCGATGTGGACGAATTTTTCGATGCCCTGTAACCCTTTTTTGATATTTGTAAATATTTTTTCTTTCTATTATAATGTTACTGTGTATATATTGTAAATAATAATACTTAGGACAGTTCATATAAAACTTTCTATCAATAAATATCATTAATGATTCTATCAAACCCCTCTCTACTAATTTTTCGTCGTGGTTGTCCTTTGAGGAAAAAACATAAGATATTTGTAATTTGATTTTGTTAGAGCAACTGATGGTTGCGCTTCGAGGAATAATTTAGTTGCGCTTAGTTGGTTGAGCTTAAACATAGTTGCGCTTTGAGGAATACCCCAAAATACCGGGGGGCGGGGAAGAAAGGGTGACACTTACCACTTTTTTTTATAATTCCGCAGCAACGTGCGCATTCAATTGAATATTTCAATCGGAAATAATCACTCACTCTCTAGAATAGCTCTTATCCTTTATTCCGTAGATTCTAGTTAGTAACTCTTTCTATTGGTGACGTAAATTGGGAGATGCATCCCAGTCTGATTGATTTTCCATGTTGCGTCGTACGTACATGTTTGAACAGAAATGTAGGATCGAAGTGGCTTGAGTGTGTGCGTTGAGTGCCTTGTGTCTTGGATTAATCTTGCTATTTCATTAAATAATATACCTAAAGGTTTCATTAATCATTATTTATACAAGTTAATTTTGGGAACTATCTTAAAAAGCAGGCTACAAACAACTTCTAGCAAGTGCGAGAAATTATTTGTCTTATGCGAGGTTTTAAATCAAGATCCATATCAACTATCTGGTGTCCACGACACAAACCTTGCTTACTGTGGCTCTAGATGGCACTGTGTGTTAATATCTGGCGAAATTTATTTATATATATTTATTTATTTATAGCGGTCATTGACCTTTCCCTAATATCTCTTCGTACGAACCAAAACGAATGAATCTTGTATCTTTTTTCATTTGAAAAATGTTGAAGATATGAGATGATAGATGACGATTCAGGACTTGCGGAGATTGTGACTTTCATACAAACGTGATACCAAAATAATTTGTAAATCAAACATATTCTTAAGGTAGTGTGTATTCATTTTGATTGGATTACAGAATATATAGGTTCCCAAACACATATTTTGAATGTACACTGATTTAAAGAAGAGTTATGAAAAAAATAAATTTATAGAAATTTTAAATTCTTCATAATCTCGTCTTTAGATCGTTGTTCTTTCAAAATATTGATTTGGGAACATAGATATTCTCTAATACAATCGAAATATATACATATTACCTTAAGAATATGTTTAATTTTCATTATTATTATTTTGGTATTACGTTTGTATGAAAAACGCATCCTCCGCCGGCCCCTTAAGAACTTTAATCAAATGTAGGTGAGTTAATGAGCGCTATTGCGATTTTAACTGGCAGCAACTATAGAAGCCATAATGACTGACAGACATGTTAGACGAAACTTATAATTTAACATCGTTAAACAAAAGGCCGTATTTTTTTTGCTTACGGTGGCAGTATCATCAATAATATACTGCAGGATTTTGTTATTATATTTTTTGTTTAAATTAGTCAATTATTGTTGAAGCGTATTTATTATTTTAATTACGATTTTATTGTAAATACAAATTGTTTTACTTCATAATGTTTTGATTTTCAGAGGAACAAATAATTTGTATGGTAATATGTTTTTGTACAACTTCAGAATAAAAATGTTTAAATGACTGTTGATACTTGAATAAAAAATTGTTACGTAAAAAACATTGTTGTGGTTTAATGAATCAAGTTTATCTATTTATTTATACTCTCCTTAATCCCGTCCTTCTTATATGTATTCATCTTTCATTAGTCCTGAAGGCGAGAACAGTTTTTATGATTTTGTCACCTACTTAAAAACCAAATCCCGAGACTCGGGGTATATCCATATTATTCTAACCTATGGCAAGTACATAAAACAGCACTACCTATTCCGATCTATGATCATCATTCACCAACATCATTCTTCCATCTTAATACTAATTTATTTGGAGTCGGTACAGCAAGTCTTCGTCTATAAGTACTTCTAAAGGGTGTAAAACACCTCTTCACGAAGCCGAAAGGTACTTGTTCTCCCCATCATTGCGATCATTTTTTTGTTCTACACCATACCTGGGAACCTTCTAGTTACAGAGATATGGTCAAAGTTACTACTTTTTGACAAGTTTTTTTTAAGATTATAACTATTAACACCTCCACGACACCTCTCCTATTCAAGCCATCCATCAGCACAATGTTTTAAGTGCGTTACATTGAGTTTTACCACAAAACATGATTTATAACCTCAAAAAAAAAGTTGTTTCCCAGAAATATTTTTTGCGTAAATTTACTTAATTTGATAAACAGAATGCTTGGTTGACTTGGCTTTGTGATGAGGTGGTTTACACCCTGTATATTACTCGTCTCTCCATGAGCCAAATTCAATATCACAGGTAAATATACTAAACGTGTAACATATTCTTCTTTTTTCAGAGTCAACGTTTGAGTTACAAAACATTGCTCCCGAATGTACCGCTAAATATAGCATAGCATATGCACAGCTTTGACATCCAACTAAATACATACAGCACGAAAAAAAATCCTCACAGAATTCCTGAAAGCAGAAACTATTTTTGAAAGTACTAAACTAGTGTCGGATTGTATGCATGTAGACATAACTCAGTGCTCGTTACGTTGATGCCAGTAACACAGTTTGAGCTCACAGGTAACCTTATTACTCGGTTCTTGTTTTACCACGTTTTTTACCCCGTTTTTACTCCCAAACCTGAAGTTTTCTTCACTTAATTTTGGGTATAAGGCGCAATGAGGTTTACTCAATTTCAATTGCTTGTTTTGAAAACCGAACTTACGAAAGTTTCTTTGCATTCTGATTTAACAAGAGAGACTGGAATTAATAAAATAAAACTTACCTTTTTGATCTATGACTTAAGGAATAAAAGGCGAGCATGAAGTTGCCATCGAGGGTAAAACCTAGATGAGATTGGCAGAAGCAAAGAGAAGCCTGGACCTAGCCGTGGGTGAAGTCAGGGTGGGGATGGTGATGATGATCAAGCCAATGTGCCAAGTCAGTAGTAAGAAGTAGGTAAGTGAAGAATCTTTAAGATCGCAATCGACGCGGACCCGTATACCGTAGTGGTAGTGACGCTGCCTTACGTTCTTAGGGTCCTGGGTTCAAATCCCGGTAGCAGCAAATGTTTGTGTGATGAGCATGGACATTTGTTTCCTAGTCATGGATGTTTATATACGTATAAAAAGTATGTATTTACAAACAAAAAAAGTATTTATGTAGTATATCAAAAATCTAGTGTCCACGACACAAGCTTTGCACTTGGTGGCGCTGTGTGTTAATGTCCAGCGATATTTATTTATTTATTTTTAATCGAAAAAAGTCATAATACTGTTCAATTTCATGGTCTGAGACATGAGACAAGAGAGGGCTTGCATTTATCATGTTACAGTTTGTAAAATGACTGCGAGCAATAGCAGGTTTTTTTTACAATTCATCCCCTAAAGTACAGGTTGAAAATTTGTATAGAAGTTCGTTATTTTTGTCGATGAGAAATCCCGCTGGCCACAGATTGTAATTCAATAAACGTTCAACAGAGTCCCATGTCCAGTGGACAGTTATAAGCTACTCTGTATGCACGACCAGAAAACCCGTCAAACTTATCTTTCCCCACGTAATTTCGGAAAATATGTAAAACGCGTACATTACCCCTTTTAATAAATAAATCCTTATCATTCAAGAATGTTTTATTTTATTGCATTCGGTTTAAACTGCCAATGTTATCAGGGAGATATCAGCGGGAGTAGAATATTCATTGGAGAAGTAAATCCAGTGTGCAGTGAGCGAGATAAATCTTCATTAAATAACGCTTATCTTGGCAACGTGGGGTATCCATGCGCGCGCCACCCGGCAGGGACATTTTAGAAGCGAGCGCAGCTTTTGGAAACGTACGTCGCGTCGTACATGCATATTCTGATTGTGATCTTGAATGTAGTTACAGTTAATGCAGTTGCAATTTATGTTTTTTTATGAACTCTACTTATAGTGGCTTCGTTTAGCATAAGTTTTGCATAATCAGCCAGTAATGTTCCCTCTGCTGGGCCTGAGCATTGTCTCTATGTATGAAGGGATGTTCACATAAGTATTATCATCATCTGCCTAGCTCTTTCCCAACTATGTTGGGGTCGGCCTCCAGTCTAACCGCATGCCACTGAAAACCAGTATTTTACATGGAGCGACTGCTTATCTAACCTGCACGATGCAGTTGGTAACTGGGTAATACGATACCCGTTGGTAGGACACAAGATCTACAAATGACAGTCGGGGCCAACGGCTTATCGTACTTTCCGAGGCAAGGAGGAAACTCGGTATGTAATGGGTGGTCACCCATCCTCAGACCGACCTAAGTAAGCACCGATATGCCATATGATATTGACAAATGCGCCTTACAATGACAAAAACTGAATCATTATAATCATCTATTTTCCCCTGTCCCATGCTAATATTTGAGATCAGCGCAACACACTGTTATTATAAAGCTGAATAAAGTCTACTTATGAAAACCTTTGAATATAACAATCGTCAAATAATATGTTCTGAAACTACGTTTGAAAAATGAAGGACGGAGGAAAATATCGGTTCCCATTAATCTGGTTGATGTTACCCTTTAGTGGCCTTTAACCGATACCCTTGACGAGTTGGTTGTTTTGTTTTTCAGAAAAAATCACAAATATTATTGACTTTTATACATTTCTGTTATTATAATAGATACATTACAGACCCCATGTTTTTATCTCTTTTACTCTTTCATAAATTTTAAAGAACGAACAGTAAAAATAAACGTTAAAAATATTGGAGTTGATATCGGTAGTCGATGTAATGATACCCATTTAACATGGACACCCTAACCAGGGCAACCCATACTGTAGCTTCACGGAGCCACCCTAACTGCTAATAGATTCTTTCTAAAAGCAATTCCAGCCATTTTATCGTTTTTAAATTCATACATTTTACAAATAAAATAGCTCATTTAAAACGTGTATTTATTTAAATATTTTGTAGACCAAAATAACTTGGCATCTCGTAGAGGCGCTTTTTGCTAAGGCAGCTGTCAAAAAGGTGTCAAATTAGGTATATTTTTTTTAGTTCTGTTTTGCACTTTATGTCAAGTTGTGCTGGTTTTTTTTGTCATCTATTTAAGAGTTTGATGCATCAGGAAACATGGCGCTCGTTAGGGACAGGCAAGGAACAGGGGGTTACTATAATATATTCCCAAATTGACGCGTAACGTGGTAATACTTATGTTTTATGGCAGATGTTGAGATATGATAAAAAGAAAAATGCTTGTGGTGTAGGGTTTCGTACAGTCTAAAAGTGAGTTGTGTTGAACTTGTTAAGAAGTCTTTCAAATGGTGAGACATTTACATTTAAATTTTAATCAAGATAATTCCATAGAAAACGATTTTTGTTCTGCAGTCTAGTAATTGCTTGAAGTTAAAACTGTCAAAAGTTGATGTCTTAAGTTCACATGGACCTTAGTATATTTAGTAATAACTTAACGTCAATCAATTACTTAAACTTGACTAAAGATACAAGTGTTATTATTTTTAACATCAATTTTGATCACCAAATGTAATTGCGGACATCCTGAAGTGAAACCGGGAAGTGGATCAACTTCATTTGTTTTCTAACATAGTTCGTTAGTTTACATGTGATACTAATATTACTATTTTTTCATCCATATTTTTTGACACACTTTTATGTGATACTAATAAAAGTGTGTCAAAAAATATGGATGAAAAAATAACAATTTGAAGACAACAATACCATCATAACTCTTCTTAAAACATACAAAGAATAAGCTGAAAAACACCACAAATAATAGGTATTTTCTGTATATTTGAAAACCAATGTTTACACATTTTAGGGACGTAAAGATGGTTTGACCCTTATTGAGTAGGCCGAGTAGGGCAAACGTTTAGGGTCCTTAGAGAAGCCGAAAAGGCTCCTTGTTGTCAATTTGAGGCTACCTTTAGGGATTCTATTCGTTTGGTTTTGCTTTCGTTTTCTTATTTTGGGCTCTTTAAGAGTGGATTAGATTGTCTAGACAGGGTGTTCCCGCTAATGATATCTGTTTTGGTGCTTTTAAAGACAGAAATACCTCTTTCAGGGAGTATCTATTTTATCTGCTGTTTACAATTTTTAATTTTGAGATTAAGATAAGCATGTGATATATCTGTTGATTGCCCATTCAATATTGAACTCGAAACATACTGCCACAAAATTGCATGTGAAAATTCTCAAATTTGTTTGACGTTCAAAGTTCGTCATAGGGGTGACCATTTTGCAGATACCTGGTTGCAAATCTGGGTTACAGGAGATTGTAAGAATGTTGAATGAAACCTGCTATCGCTTTTTCAGACCCGTGTGTGTAATAATAATTAAATTAAAAAAAAATAAAATTCATTTATTTCAGGCAAGACGCCCATAGAATAAAATACACACAATTACAAAAATACAAAAAATACAAATTTCATTATAACAGCAACAGAATAACAAACATTACCAGTAGTTAAAATTAGTGAAAGTATATTATTAAAATGGAAATAATTAAAAACTGAAATTAATCGAATTTAAATAAATCAAATTGAAATTAAGTACATTGTCATTATCATTGTCATTATACTAATTAACGTTGGACTTATATGAAATAAATTAAAAAATGAATAAAATTAAAAATTGTTAGCAGGAATACTGACAGCCATATACAAAGAAATAATTAGCTTCATATATGGCTCTCAATATTCCATTGTCAGAATCATGTACACGGCTCATAAAGGAGGCCCTCGCTTTACGTAATACGGCATAAAAATCATCAACTCTGTTCTCCGCAAACATGCCCGACGCACTACACCTCCACGGAAGCCCGAATATACACCTGAATGCGTTGTTGTATTGCACACGTAAGGTATTATAAGCGCGTTGTGTGTGCTTATACCAGAGGTGACCAGTGTAAAGCGACCGACAGTACGCATTGAACAGAGTGACTTTGACTTGATTCGTGCATTTTGCGAATCGCCGAGCAAGCATATTACTTTTCGCTGCCAACATTCTCCTCTGTCTTTCTAAATCCTCCTCATCCCGCAGTTTATCCGTTACGATATGACCAAGATATTTAAAACTCTTAACAACTTTTAATTTGGTGTTACATAATGATATATCAGGCGTAGGTAATGGGCTGTTATCATATTTAAATACCATCAATTCCGTTTTCTTAACGTTGTATTTGAGACCATGCTTACTAGCGTACACTTCACAGATGCTCAGTAGCTTTTGCAACGCCTTGACAGAGGGGCTGAGCAAAACCATATCGTCCGCGTAACTCAGATTGTTTACAGGCATGTTATCAATAGAACAGCCGACACCAGCTCTGCTCAGCTCCTCTATCAAGCCGTTGACATATAAATTAAATATAGTTGGGGATGTCAAACCGCCCTGTCTCACTCCGGAATTGAGGGTGTATTCACCGGATATACTTTCTCCCCACTTTACAACGTTAGTTTGACCCTCGTACCAATATTTCATGACATTAATCACTTCTGGTGGTATCCCTGCATTGTACATCTTATTCCACAAGATATTGTAATTTACAGAATCAAAAGCACGACTTAAATCAAGAAAACAGGCATAAACATTTGTCTTTCTATCCAAATAGTACTGTACAGTTTTCTTTAACGAGAATATGGCGGTATCAGTAGAAAGATTTGGACGAAAACCAAATTGTGCATTGTGCAACTTTATGTTCCTCGATAAATGTGGGTGTAATAACCTTTCAAATATTTTAGAAAACACAGTTGCCAATGAAATAGGTCTTTAATTATTAATATCCGATATGTTACCTTTTTTATCTTTAACGAGTGGCATTACTACGGTTTTCATAAAACTTTTCGGCAAGTAACTGTGCCTAAGAAATAAGTCGTACAGCACAGATAGTTTTTCAGCTAACTGAGGACCTCCTTGTATAATGTGATCCAGCGTCAGACCATCGTGCCCCGGCGACTTACCGCGTTTCATTCCACGCACACAATCCCACACCATATCTGGTGTTACCGCGACACTCAGCTGATTAACCGCCGGCGCACAATAGCCGACACCTGCATCACACGGTTCACTAACGAAACCTGTTTTAAATTGCGCGACAAACTCCTCCGCGATTTGTTTTGGCTCCTCAATTTCATTTACACTTAACGCGCGACTAGGTTTGTGTGATAATTTATTTGTTGATTTCCAAAATTGTTTAAAATCACGGGAGGCTCTTTGTTGCGCAATGACATCCATTTTTAATTGTTCTTGGTGTTGTTGACACCACCGTAACTTATTCTTGAACATTTTTCTGCTATTACACATGTTCTCGAATACGAGCCCATGCGTCGGCCTACCGTGCAGTGACCAAGTATGAAAAGCATCCCGAGCGGTTGCATGTAATGTTTTCACGTGATTATTCCAACCTACAATAGTTTTACTGTGTTTCGAGTACTTTGCACGCGGATGCGAATTACTAGCTGCATTTGTAATGGCCTGTACTAAATCATGATAGTATTTATCAATTAACTCATAACATTCTTGATCACTACACGATGACCCCTTACAATTTTTACGATGTGTGTAGTCAATATAGTACAAATATTCGTCACATAAACGTCGGTACTCAGAAAGTTGCGTCTTATTTCTGTTATAATAATAATCATTTTATTTTCAGGCAACTTAGGCCCATAGACAAAATACACAAAATGACTTATAACAACAATATACTAATAAATAATTTAAACCTTATGATACTATAACTATACACGTAACGTAGACGGCGTCGGCGTCGTGTAATGAACACGGTAACATAGTAACCTACTGAAAATCTCGAACTCCCGAAAAAATTCCAAATTATTCTACACAGAAGCGAAAGAACGCAATTCCAACTCCGTATAATTGATGGTGGTATACACCTACTTATACAACAGTGCACAATGGCCTCCTATTTCAAGCATTTCAGGCTTGACGAGACAAGCGACTGACGGTTACAGTCTGAGCCGTTAATTTATCGCCAAATAAGCTTTACAGTTACAATTTTAACAATTCACTTGATTAACGAATGTTTCTCGCTTGAATAAGTGGAAATGAATTTAGATTTTCGTTCTAGTGAAACCAAAATGTGGCGAGTGAGGGAAAGGGTAAATTGTAAAACGTACCAGTTGACGTTTGATATGCTTCGCGAAGAATTGTTAGTTGTTAAGTATTTAGTGGATTACTTCGCAAATAAACTAATGTAAGCGAGTTTGAATCCGAAGTTTTGGAGTGACAGCCGCGAACAGGAAGACGTTGCTTCGGAAAGCCGTCTACTAGGTGGACCGATGACTTGTGGGGATCCACTGTATGTTAGTTGAAGGGGACCGGTCAATGTGGCGACACTTGAGGGAGGCCTATGTCCAGCAGTGAACGTCTTCTGACAGAAATTATGATGATGGTAAGCGAGAATAAAAAGGAACAAATACAGTTCGACAGAACAAAAGTGAGTTTAAAATATGTGAAGGTCATCCATAGCATCGCATTCTAGAGATCTTGTGAATGCTCGATGTATGTAATGATTGGTCCGAAAATACGTACAACGACCCGAATGGCGCAAGCGGTAATGAGGCTGCCTTACGTTCTTATGGTCCCGGGTTCGAATCCCGGTAGGAGCAAATAATTGTGTGATGGGCATGGACCATTGTTTCCGAGTCATGGATGTTTATATGTATAATAAGTATGTATTTACAAACAAAAAAGTATATAAAGGGTGTAAAACACCTCTTCACGAAGCCGGAAGGCACTTGTTCTCCCCATCATTGCGATATTTTTTTGTTCTACACCGTACCTGGGAACCTTCTAGTTACTGAGATATGGGGGGTCAAAGTTACAACTTTTTTTTCAATACAAGTTTTTTTTGTAATATTCAATCCACCCATCAGCACAATGTTATAAGTGCGCAACATTGAGTTCTACCACAAAACATGATTTATAACCTCAAAAAAAAACGTAGTTTCCCAGCAATAATTTTTGCGTAAAGTAACTTAGTTTGATGTACAGAATGCTTGGTTAACGGCTTTGTGATGAGGTGGTTTACACCCTGTGTGTAGTATGTCTGTCACCGTAAAATTGTCAAATACGTTATATTGTAATATCTCTAGCGATATTGAAAAATCTCGAAATATTGTCAAATGAACATACTGCTTAAACGCATAATTTTTTTGTGAAATGCATGCGATGGTAGTCAACTCATGCGGTGTGGAGAGAAGGAGGGGTCCCCCTTGCCCAGTGGTACCACTGGTACCATGAAAACATACTGTACCATTCCTGAGAAATATTGATTAATATAACCCAACCTTAAAACAATTAATATTCCCCTAAATAGCGTAGTCGACGGAGCCCTTATTTCCGAGTGCAGGGTTTAAAGGAACCTAACTAACCTAACGGGGGTTGCCCCAAGTCCCGATTATGGGGGCAGACATACTTTCGTATGTTCAGTTGACAATAAATCGAGATATTACAATATCGCTAGAGAGAAACACGTTTTATTGTAATACTAGCTTCTGCCAGCGGCTTCGCCCGCGTTAATTTTCAAAATTGTCCCATGGGATCTTACTACCAGGATAAAAAGTATCCTATGTGTTAATCCAGGTTATAAACCATTTGTGTGCAAAATTTCATCCAAATCCGTTCAGTAGTTTTTTCGTGAAAGAGTAACAAACATACATCCATCCTCACAAACATTCGCATTTATAATATTATATATAATATATAATATATATATATATATATATATATTATAGTAGGATAGGATAACGTGTTTGACAATTTTACGGAGACATATCCACTGTCTGACACTAGCCTTGCTTAGTGTGGGACTAGATGGCGCTGTCTGTAATGTCCAGCGATATATAAATATACAACGAGTTTTCGGTACATTCTAGACCTTTTTACTGGTCAGTCTCGCCAACTGATACCTATAAGAAAATCTAAAGACAATTAAAAGAAACACGATATCACTAAAAATAATATCAGCAACCATAAGAAGAAAAAAAAGATTCAAACTCTTTTATTTTATTTGTATGCTGTTTTTTTGTTTGCGTCTAATTTGGACCTCATTAGCTTAGCCTAGCCAGTCAGTCACTGGATATTTTTGGTAGCAAATAAATGTTTTTCGAAGGCAACTGGTTTCGGATTTTGCACGTCACTTCATTGACGGGACTAATTAAAAATGGCAGAAATGTAGAGCGTCAATCTCAATTTTGTATTTGCTCCCCAATTTGTGTATGTAGGGCAGTATTGATAAGGGTACTGTAGAAAATACCGGTAGGAATATTTTCGGAAGCTGTTATAAATCAGCTGTACGGAACAGAATTAAATTTTTGACTTATTATTGGCTTGTTTTTTTTTGGATTGTTACGTGCACAGGGTATTTTTTTTTAATATTTATTATAGCTGTGCGTCAGAGGTAAAACACGTCCGTTCAGACTGTGTTAGAGGTCATCGTGACTATGTATATATTTATTTGAGTCATTTCAGCTGCGAGCTGCGTTGCTATTCCAGAGACAAAGCTGAAGCAGCGGATATCTATTGCCAAAGAGTGGGACCTGACAGAAATATACAGGGTGTAAACCACCTCATCATGAAGCCGTCAACCAAGCATTCTGTATGTCAAACTAAGTAGTAACTTTAAGCAAAAGTTATCGCTGGGAAACGATTTTTTTTGGGGTGAAAAATCATGAACTCAATGTAACTCACCAACATTGTGGTGATGAATGTATTGAATAGTACGGGGGTTATAGAGGTATTGTAAAAATGTTACAGAAAAAGCTGTATTAAAAAAAAACTTGTCAAAATGTTGGAACTTTGACTCCCAATAACTCCGTTATCAGAAGGTTTCCAGGTATGGTGCAGAACAAAACAATGATCACAATGACGGGGAGAACAAGTAACTTTTGGCTTCGTGAAGAGGTTTTTTACACCCATTATAGCTGGCCAAGATGCATCTAACTAGTCATTTCTAAACGTAATTTCTGTTTCATCCGTATTAAGTCAACCTCCCTACATTTGTGTGCTTATAGAATAAATTTAAAGAAACACGCTGAACACAATCAAGAAACAGCTAAACTAGATTAACAAAACCAAAGTCCAAAACCAATTTTCATCTGACTGAATTCATTCTATTTGAAATTCGAAAAAAGAAAGAAAACTACCCTTCATATTTCGTTTCTGGAAACGATAACAACATCCAGTTATACCCGATTGAGCTTCGACCTATATCACAGTAAATTGTAAACGGGATCCAACAGAATCCGAAGTATAATTGGTGTGTAAAGGTCTCTTCGATATGTGCTTGTCTTTTTCCGACTTCGACGGAGGGAGCCCGATAAATAAGCGAATGGCGATGGTAGAATGCTATCACATGCACCTGTCGATTTTTCAACGAGAGCCGCTGTTTTTTAGTGTGGAGAAGACTTTCGATATGGGTAATGATAGACTTTTTTAAATTTCTCTTTCTAAACATACATACGTCCTGAGGGCTTATACAAGGGCGCTTAGATAGCGTATTGTATTTCTGCAAAGACTTCCAACAGAATAGGATTGAGTATTTTGAAAACATAAAGGGTGTAAAACACCTCTTCACGAAGCCGAAAGGCACTTGTTCTCCCCATCATTGCGATAATTTTTTTGTTCTACACTATACCTGGGAACCTTCTAGTTACGGAGATATGGGGGGTCAAAGTTACAACTTATTGACAAGTTTTTTTTTAAATAAAAGTTTTTTTTTGTAAGGTTTTGAAATTTCGCACCTCCACGACCTCCGTACTATTTAATCTATCCATCAGCACAGTATTTTAAGTGCGTTTCATTGAGTTATACCACAAAACATGATTTATAACCGCAAAAACAAAAGTTGTTTCTCAGCAGTAATTTTTGCGTAAAGTACTTAGTTTGATGTATGTGTGGTTAAGGGCTTTGTGATGAGGTGGTTTACACACTGTATAAGCCAATCCACTCATTGACGGATCCGCCATCTTTATCGGTGATAGTGTGCCAGCAATTTCATCAAAAAAATCTTCTTAAACCTAAAATAAAAAAGTTGTTGCAAGGCATCCAGCAGGCCTTAATTATTTTCCATTTTGATTTTCCCATAATATGATTTTCGTGAGACATTATCTAGTTTTATATAATTGGTTTCACTATTAGTATTTTTTAAGCCGGAAAATACCGAAATATACCTTCACATTTAGTAAAAATATTGTCAGCTAACAAAAGACGGCATATGATACTATTTATGTTCGACAAAATTGTTTCTGCCATCACGAAATTCTCGGAATTCCTCAATAGAGACCAGAGATAGAGACTCAGTAAATTAATTCGAACATGAAGCTTCAAAAATGTGTCATGAATAGGTATACTTTAATTAAACCATAAAAATCTCCTTAAAGTCTATATTAGTTTTTTACGTACAATAATAAATACGCTTCACCTTTCCTTGACATATTTATTATTATTTATATTGAAAATATTTTATATAATAATAATCATTCCTTAGTATAATTTTATAAAAAATATACCTTATGTAAATAAAAATATGTTATACATCTACACCTATAGTACAGGGTGAATTTTTTTGAGGGTGAACAATCACGTGTACGTACGACATAATGTAATGCACTCAGAATATTGTGCTGATGGATGGAATGAACATAAAGGGCGAGGAAGGAACATGGATGGGTTTTAGTCAGTAAAAGTCTGACACTCCCTCCCGGTCCGCCCAGAGTGGGAGAAGTTATTTGATGATTTCTTATCAGAAAAAAAAGCGTCCCGCCATTTTCTCTTCGGTCTGTCGCGACCTCGTCTAACTGCCTCTGGGCTCCAGTTTTGTGTAATGCGGGCACAAAACATATTATTAAAAAATAAAAATAACAGTTTCTTGTGAAAAATATATGTACAGCAAAAAAAACCCATTTGATTTTATTATATACCAGGACATGTACTAAGCTAAATAAATCATGTCAGGCACCGGACAATAGTTCGCTTCGTTCCATTATACACACAAAGAGTTCTTGCTAACAGCGTCGCTTGTTTGTTAATTAAATAGCCTTTACTTTTCATTTGTGCACGCTAGCTCTCTTGATATGCTGTGTTTTGTGGTGTTTCAGTACTAGTTAATCTTATTTTAATAAAATTTAGATGTGCTCTATTCTGCATAAAAGCCTTCAGTATAGTAATCAGCCTATAATGCATGTCACCGTAAAATTGTGAAACCCGTTATATTGTAATATATCTAGCGAGATTGTAATCTTCCGAAATATTGTTAAACGAACATACTGCTTACAATTGAAAGCATTATTTTTCGTTAGATTGTAATCTATCGTAGTGAAACCGTACAAATGTGCAATGTATGCGATGGAACTCACCTCGCTCAATGTGGAGGTGAAGGAGGGAGGGGAAGTCTCTCTTGCCTCTTGATACCACTCCCATGAAAAGGTTATGGACCGTTTCTTGAAATTATTATTGTTCGAATAAGTTGTAGATAATTATATTGATATTGTTTCGTACCATGCGTGGTATCGGAACGCACCCGTCTTGACATTTCGAGCATCTGACAGCTTTTTTTTGACGTTTGTACTTCTTGTCGTGATTCATTACGTTCTCATGGTATTTTGTTAATTGATTGAGATAATTACCGAATCTAAGAAAATCTCCTTTGTTTGCAAGATTTTTGGTTGTGAGTAATCGTTGATTGGACGAAACGCCCCTAATTGTGTATTAAACCGGGCTTATTTGTTAATTGTCCGCGCCGAATTTGAGGTTAGCTACCACGCGTGTGAAATTGAATACTTAAAACATTAAAATTGTGAAAGTTGACGTGCATTGTGCAGTTGAACTATTATTGTGCTTCGTCCAGACGTGTTATACGCTGCTGGGGCAGCGTCTTTTGAAACATAGTCGGATCTGGTGAACCACTTGAACACATATCACTTTACACATACCCACACAGACATACAGTACCAGAGCCGGCTTGATCAAGGACTAGTCATCCCCTTCAGCCCACCGGCACCAGGTAAGTTACCACTTCATAAGGGCAATTTGATTTGTCTCCGCGAATCGCGGAAGGTTCGGTCATACCTTGCCCTGGGTTTGGACCGAACAGATATATTCCACGAAGAAAATTTTTGTGGCAGAAAAAAAAACACCCTGATCGTTTTTGTTTTCGGATGGGAAATCATCAAATGGCCCCTCCCGCTCTGGGTGGAGCGGAGTGTCAGACTTACACTAATTATACTAATATAAAAATCAATGCCACTTTTCGTTGTAATTGTATAACTCAGGAACGGGCTTCCCTATCCAAACCAAATATTTAGGCTTTTTTCGGACTTTTAAGTAGATTGTTTATGTAAAGATTGCACAAACTCGGTCCAGCGGTTCTTCACGCAGATGAAGTTACGCGGGTCAGCTAGTACTTACTAAAACCCACCCATGCTCCTTCTTAGCCCTTTGTGTTCCGGGGCCACAGTATCTCTTTCGAACAGTCCCGCAGCCCCGGTAGGCATCAGCCCTTGCAGACTCCTTCCTTCTGTCTATCATGGGGTTTAGGTTTCCGCACTCCTTGAAGTGGACCATTGTGCGTGGAGTCCTTCCTTTCTGCTGAATCTCTTTGAGGCGAGCAAGGAACACTAACACGCCTTCGATAGGCCTGTCGTCATAAGAAGGTAGGATAGCTAGCGAATTGCTCAGCGTCCACAGGCCCTATACACCCTGGTCCTCATACTGCTATTTGAAAGCTTTAATAGGTGTGATTGTAACTTCTACAGATCTATGGATGTACAAACATAGCACAAGACTATAAGTTTGGGTCCGCAAGGGCCGAAGCCTGCCGGGGTTGCGAGCCTGTTCGAAAGAGATACCGCGGCCTCGGAACGTAAAAGGCGAGGAAGGAACATGGATGGTTTTTAGTCAGTAAGAGTCTGACACTCCCTCCCGCTCCGCCCAGAGTGGGGGGGGTCATTTGATGATTTCCCATCCTTAAAAAAAAAAAAAAAGACTATAAGTTTATGTTCAGCCAAAACCTCAGGACAAGCAACATATAACAGTTTTGATTCAATACATTAATAATGTGATGTTTGTTGTGATACGAACAGGAAGACCAAAGATGGTAGATAACAAATTGTCGGGTCGATAATGAGTGATGGTCGAAAGCCGAAGAGTTAGACAGTTAATGCCTCGTCAATGATAGATGGTAATGTGTTGGAAATATTTTTTTTGTTTTATTGTATCGAATCGAAATCTACTATTTTATGGGAATGTTCTTACTTTTCGAGTTTATGGTAGAAAAAAAATAACCTAAAACGCACATGTAATGGAAATTGCGTTACGGAACTCAAATGGAGTTGGGTAGGACACCTAGCAAGGCTCGGCAAGACAGGTGGACCAAGGCTATCACCGAATGGCGTCCAAGAAATGGAAAAAGGAACGTGGGTCGTTTGGCGGCGAGCTGGGCAGGCGACATTGTAGCCGTCGGGGGAATAACCTGAATGATGCTGGCACGGGACCGTGGAGATTGGCACAAGAAAAGAGAGGCCTAAACAGCTCAGTGGGTGAGTTCAAGCTGGAGATGATGAATTTTCTTAATATTTGAATCTGAAATTTGTGTGTACAATTAAATTAAAAAAACTCCCGGCACAATAATTTGTTAGGTTTTAGGTAGGATCAGTCATCATCCACTTTTCTAATTTCATTTCGTTAGTTAATAATGCGTATTCCTTTCCAATGTAGTACACTATACAATCATATGTAAGAGTTTGATTTGTTTAATAATGTGTACGGTCTTTCATTTGGGGTTACCTTTAGAACATCGACGGTCGCTGTATCGACAATGTTCTATCGACGGGTTAATGAATCGACAGTACACTAAATCGACGGTACGCGACATCGACAGTACACCAAATCGATACTACGCTTTATCGACAGTACACTAAATCGATAGTTGATAACCATAGGAGTTGTGAAAAAAAAATGTAATTCGCTATTTTGTGATGGCGGCCATATTGGATTTGAAATTTATCGTAGTGTATAGTATAAGTCAATTCCTTTCATTTGAGATCCATATTGAGGGAGTTGTGATAAAAAATGTAATCCTCCATTTCGTGGCAGCGGCCATCTTGAACCGATTTTCATCAAACATATAAGAAAACAACCGATTAATTCACTTTTTAAATCAAAATAAACATAATTAAAATCATTTCATCCGTTCGGGAGCTACGATACCACAGACAGACACACACACACATACAGACACGTCAAACTTATAACACCCCGTCGTTTTTGCGTCGGGGGTTAAAAAAGACTTATGTAGGTCATTTTTAGGGAAGTCTTTACTCATCATCTGCTTAGTGTTATCCAGACTATGCTAGGGTTGTCTTCCAGTCTCACCCGATGCAGTTGAATACCAGTATTTTACATGGAGCGACTGCCTATCTGACCTCCACAACCACTGAGTATTCTGGGTAATTCGGTATTCCTTAGTAAGACTGGTTGTCCGACTTTCGGGCCAATGAGTACCAGTAACGACTGTCTTAGATCTACAAATGGCAGCCGGACCTCTAATAATTTACCTACCCACAAAAGTTTAAATAGTTATTAGTGCAGTTGAATGAGCACGAAAACAACAAATCACGTCGCATTACAAACATTGTATTACAAATGATTTCCCTGAGGATATCAGAACTTAGATGGTGGTCGTTCAACGGGTGGAAATTAAAATGGATACATTGATGATAACATTGCACAACGTTCATCCATTACGCCTGGGTTCTTCAAAGGGGTATCCAGAGGTGTACCTAATATTTATTTATTTAACACTTCAAGCACATAGTACAGGGGCGGACTTAGGTCCGTGTTCACCGAAAATATAACAGTCTGATTATCTAAAAACAGCTGTCAATGTGACATGTTCCCATACCAAAATGTGTTTTAAACGGGTACGTATCATAATCCCGAAAGTTCATAATACCTATGATTGAAATACCGACGTCCAAAACATCGAAATTCAAAATACCGAAAGTTTTGAATGCCGATAGTCGTTATATCGAAACACAAAATACCGATGTTCAAATGCCCGAAAGGACGAAATCCCTAATGGACGTAATACCGAATGGACGAAATCCCGAATGAACGAAATACCGATGGTTGTAATACCGATGGATGAAATTCCGAATCGACGAAATCCCGAATAAACGAAATACCGATGGTTGAAATACCGATGGATGAAATCCCGAATGGGCGAAATTCCGAATGGACGAAAACTTTTATTCAATAACGTATTATTTGACAATCAATTCATTATTTTTCGTTTTATGTTATAAAACAACGTATAAAATCAAAGATATTTAGTGTGGCATTCCAAAAAAAAAAGAAATAAATGATTATGGTTTTCTATAAGCACTTTTGCGACAGAAATGAATCGCTGCAGAACCGACTCCACGTAGTCTTTTCTGTCCTACCCCGAGAGTGTAATCTAAGCCCGCGTAGGCGCGGAGGGGCGAGGCGGGCCGCGAGCTGAGGAGCAGGTGGCTTCAACACTCGCCGCCGCGGCTGAGGCTGGCCGGCTTCAGCCGGCCAGCAAGCCGAAGCTGCGGTGGTGAGTGTTAAAACCCTCTGCGACGATAACCTCGCGTGTGACCGCCGGAGCCCCGCAGCGTCGGAGCCGTGACAGAAACCATACTTGCTGCATGCTGCATGCTTGCATACTGCATGCATGCTTCATGCTTGCTGCATGCTGCATGCTTGCATACTGCATGCATGCTTCATACTTGCTACATGCTTGCAGTATGCTTGCTGCATGCTTGCTGTATGCTTGCAAATCGTTTTTCTCGGAAACGGTGACTATTTCGGGGTTTTGAACTACGGGATTTTGAACTTCGGTATTTTAAACTTTCGGGATTTTGAACTTCAGGATTTTGAACTGTCGGTCTAATGAACTTTCGGGATTTTGAAATACGGCATTTTGAACTACGGGATTTTAAACTCCGGGTTTTTGAACTTCGGGATTTCAAACTTTCGGTCAAATGAACTTTCGGGATTTTAAACTTTCGACCAAACAACCATTCGGCGTTTCAATTTTCGGGATTTCGTCCATCGGTATTTTAAAATTCGGTCTTTTAAAATTCGGGATTATGATACGTACCCGTTTTAAACAGATGTTTTTAGATAATCGTCCGTCATTCTTTCGGTGAACATGGACCTTAATGCAATAGGCATTCTCTACCAGTCAACCTTTGGGTGATGCAGAGACAAGCAGTGGTAGGTGTATATCTGAAAATAATTTGATTAATACTGAGGTAAACTACAAGGATATATAAAATACACTGTTTTAGACTTTCACGGTTTTTCACTACACTTAAAGGAAAATCACGGATATAATCCCGTAAGTACTTTAAGTATATTTAAAATGCTATAAATAAATATCAAACCATATATTACTGTAAATAAAATTAACAAGGATATACTAAAATAAAAGACAAACACAGGAGAAAACATTATTGTTGTGATGAACCTGCCAGTTTCTTCTATGTACTCTCGAACTTTAATCTTGAAAGATAAACGATTGGTTGCAATCCTGATTTTCTGGGGAAGCGCATTCCAAAGAGAAACACACTGGGATTAATAGTGAATAGTCCACCACGTCTCGCCAGTAATGGACGTGAGCCTATTGGCCTCAAACGGGCACAAATTCAGACTCCGTGAATGGTCTTCTAAAATTCTGACAAAAGAAACTAGAAACACTTTGCCTGACCTGGTAATCAAACCCAGAACCTCATGCTCAGCAGACGAAATTGCGACCACTGGACCAACGAAGCAATCATAAAGAGATAAGTAGGTACTTATTCTATTACTGTTCATTGTCAAGTTATGGAAACAATATCTACCTGTTAAAACTGCCTTGTTAAAAAAAAAAAAAACCGAAATACAATAAGGTCTCTTATTGTATTTCGGTTTTTTTTTTTTTTTTTTTTTAAGGTCAAACTCAAGGCTTTAGGTCGTTGCGGGCCTGTTCGAAAGAGATACCGCGGCCCCGGAACGTAAAAGGCGAGGAAGGAACATGGATGGTTTTTAGTCAGTAAGAGTCTGACACTCCCTCCCGCTCCGCCCAGAGTGGGGGGGGTCAATTGATGATTACCCATCCTTAAAAAAAAAAAAAAAAAGGCTTTAGGTCGTGAACTTGACGTCATTGATGAAAACTTTGTGATAATTATACGTCTTAATATCAAGAAGGTGTACCTACCCACCTGTTCGTCTAAAATAAAGCACGGAATCTAGCGGGAAAGGTCAGAAAAGGTGACTGAAGATATCAAGAGGATCAAACGATCTTTTGGAGAATTTGTGGCTCAACAATAATAGACGCAGAGCCGCAAAAATAGATATTGCTTTTAAAGCGATTCCTACTTGTCTCATCTCACGCTACATTTTTTGATAAGCGTTGACTCCTAGATTATCATCATCTGCCTGTCTTTTCCCAACTAGCCTGGTCGGCTTCCAGTCTAACCCGATGCAGCTGAATACCTACCAGTATTTTAAATGGAGCAACTGCTTATTTGACCAATTGTCTTTTTTAAACTTTCACGATCAGAACACATTATAAAACTTTAAAAAAAAGGAAAAAAAGGAAGGAAAAGGAGGAGGAGAAGGAGGTAAATTCGCGATAAATACCCGTCTTCTTAAGTTTTATAATGCTTATTTGACCTTCATAACCAAGATAGAACTGGGTAATATTGTACCCCTTGGTAAGACTGCTTGTCAAACTTAATGGGCCACTGACTACTTGTAACGACTGACAAAGATCTACAAATATCAGCCGAGACTAACTGCGAGCCACGGAGGAAACTCGTCGAAACACGTCGCCTGGTTCGTCTCCCGCGGCGGCTGGGGCGAGAGGTTCTCTCCGTCTTCCGCCACCTCCTTTGCTAGTATGACTGCTTCGTAGAAGGAAATGACGGCTTCCCATTCCGTCTCGCTCCGGACCATGGATTGGACCAGGGCCGGACGTGAGAAGTCGCGCTGACGGTCGGTCATGACGTCAGAGAGAACAATATACGTCTGTCGGTGGCCGCTGACGTCATAGTCCGGGCGGTACCGTTGTTGTATTTAAAAACAAAATCGTGTGGTGAAAATGTGTAATAATAGTTTGTTAAAATTACGGGCGCATTACTGTGAGTGTTTTATTTCATCACCGCTGCTCTCAAAACGGTGAAGGAAAACATATTCGAAGACATGTGACATCTACCAATCCGCACTGGGCCCGCGTGGTAGATTATAGCCATTCCCTCTCATTGTGAGGAGGCCGTGCCCCAGCAGTGGGAACATTATAGGCTGATGATGATGATGATGATGATAATGAAAATTACGGGTGACAGCAGCGGTGGCCCAGCGGTGGCGTCCCGACTTACGAGCATGAGGTCGTGGGTTTGAACCCAGACAAGCGCATTACTTTGTGTAATTTGTACTATCACTACTGCTCTTAAAACGGTGAAGGAAAACATCGTGAGGAAACCGGCATGTCTTAGAACCATAAATTCGAAGATATGTGAAATCTACCAATCCGCACGGGGCCCGCGTGGTGGATTATAGCCCATTCCCTCCCATAGAAAAGAGGCTTGTCCCAGCAGTGGGAACATTAAAAAGGCTGATGATGATGATGATGTAAATTACAGGTTAAAAACCCAACAATAAAAAAATACCAAATCTCATCGTCAAATCTCCAAAAGGAGCTGATTATAAACCGCTTCTTATAAAATGGAATATTCAGCTTTTACGCAGTGTTTATAATTTAGCAATAAGATACCCTTTCAAGGATTATGTCTTTGGAGAGTATTTTGAAAGGACCATTAAGGCATTTCCAAATGAGCAAAAGGATTTGTTTTCGAACTTAAGACCGGTATTAATTTGTAAAGTAACGAAAATGTAGTACCAAAATAGTAGAAGTTATATAAAAGAAGTTGTCAAAAGGTAAATGCTGATTATACTTATAGTAATTGTGTAAAACTACAACAATTCAATTCTTTTGAATTAAATTTTGTTTAAACTAGTTTTATTGCCACGTAATCAGACCGTTGAAAGCATGGAATTATGAAGTACTGACGTAAAAGTACTTTCGTTTTATTTTTATGTGTGAAGTTGGGAACTAAGTAATGAGTCTTTTGGGTTCAAACTGGATAGACTTAATAACTTTATTTAAACCTTACATAAAAAAAATACTTCAGTCATAATAACTATTTTTAGATTACAGGTTACCTTCCGAGTTTTATGAATGATGAATCTTTTTTTTGCAATTTCACATGCTGTAGTAGAAGGTTAATGGATTGGTATTAGGCGAGCTAAATAACAATATTACTGTCAAGATGCCATTTTATTCCGCAATACTCGCGAAATTCATTACCAAATACTATTTTGATAGATTTGTTTGCTGGCAGTACTAATTTGCAGCTACCGTGTGAAGTTGGCAGCAAGCGCTATCCTATTCTTAATTGGCTCGCATAGTATGTAACGACTCTGTTGTATTCTCCTACATTGAATGCGTTGGAAATTTTTGTTTTCCAAATATTCCCACAAAAGCTTTCTTCATACTTCCAAGCCTCAAAAATAAAAAGGGTGTAATGTCACGATGTAGGGAGAGTGTCAAATCTGGTTCCGGACATTTCGTTCCCAATCTACTACCCCCCTGAAAAAGGAAATCTGGCTTTTATACCTTGCCGTTATAACTTGACCTTCCTTTTTCAAGAATAGTAAGGAGGGTGGCAGGCCTCAATAACATGGCATTGTTATAATAGGTACTGATCAAAGATTTGTATCGTCGTCACATTATTTTGTGGTAAAAGGGTTCCGCAATGGGATATTGTGTATTTTTTAGTAGCAACACCCGAACGTGAGTTTGCAAGAATATATTTTCGGTCATTGCCTCTTGTGGGATAGTCTGAATATATTTACATGAAGAATAGCAATAAAGGATAACTTTATAGGAAACGAATTGGTCGTAGAAAACTATGGTGTTTAAATATTTTAATTTAATTTAAGACGTCCACTGCTGGACATAGGCCTCCCACAAGTGGTGCAACATTGACTGTTCTCGTGCGACTCGCATCCAGTGGATGCCCGCAGCCTTCACCAGGTCATCGGTCCACCTAGTCAAGTGGGAGGCCTTCCAACGCAAGGACTTCCGGGAAAAAATCGTTAAAAAATAGAAAATAAAAAAAGAAATAGTTCGGAAGTTTTATTTAAATTCGGTCTAAGTTGTTTACCATATAGTCATTCATAGAGTCGTTGTAATTATATCAAAAGTATTCTCGTATTTCGGACTATTCGTATGTATTTTATATATTTATTTATTTATTTATTTATTTAAACTTCATGTACAATAGTGGTACATAGGCGGACTTAATGCCACAAGGCATTCTCTACCAGTCAACCATTGGGTCAAATAGACAGTATTGTGATAGAGTACAATAAAAATAAAAAGAAACATACCATCTTGTAATCCTAAAATAAAACATAAATAGGTACCTACATACTAATACATAAATAAGCATACAAAATAAACTAATATATATAAATACATACGAATAGTCCGAAATACGAGAAATCTTTTGATATAATTACAACGACTCTATGAATGACTATATGTTAAACAACTCAGGCCGACTTTAAATAAAACTACCGAACTGCTCTTTTGAAAGCCAATTTGCTTTCGGCTTTTTAATGCCAAGGGGTAGCGCGTTCCAGAGTTTTATAGTGGAGATAGCATAAGAAGAGGACATAAAACCAGTACGGTGAGAGGGAATTTGAAGGATTAGGTTTTTGGAAGCTCGAAGGTTCCGACTGTGAGTACTACCCAACACCTTAAAATAAGTTTTTAAATATTCAGGAGCACATGGATCATTCATGGTGGTGAAAAGCAAGCAGAGAGATCTGAGGGATCTCCTGAGTCTGATAGGCAGCCATTTCAGCTGAGAGCGGTAAGAAGAGATATGATCATATTTACGAAGGCCAAAAATGAAACGAATGCAATTGTTGAGAAGACGATCCAATTTGCTAAGAAGTTCTTGGGTTAAATCAGAGTAACAAACATCAGCATAGTCGATAATGGGAAGCACAAGCGCCTGGACTAAAGTTGTTTTAGTGCTAGATGGGAGAAAATGTTTAAATCTATAGAGAGACCGCAGCGAGTAAGTGACTTATATATTAGTGTATTTTATATGCTTATTTATGTATTAGTATATAGGTACCTATTTATGTGTTTATTTTAGAAATACAAGATGGTATGTTTTTTTTTGTACTCTATTACAATGCTGTCTATTTGAGCCAATGGTTGACTGGTAGAGAATGCCTTGTGGCATTAAGCCCGCCTATGTACCACTATTGTACAGTGCCGACCAAAAGTCGATAAGCAATCTCACAAAGCAATAGCTTGACGTTTAGTTTGACTTACGACCTTCTACTTTCAACAAAATAGATATTGTCAGCAACTAGTTGTAGTTCATAATTTCAATGCCAATATCTAAGACATGATGGCCTAGCGGTTGGGCCCGTCCAGAATTAAGAGCGAATCAGTAAGCCGTGAGTTCAAATCCCGCAAAGTTACTTTTAGTCTTTTTGTAAGTTTTTACTCTACAGAAATATTATATTATTTAACTTGTTTGCTTTGTTCACACATTTCGTAAAGTTAGGGAGGTAGATAGAAAAATAAGTCAAGAATTTTGTTAGATTTCTGTGAGGTAGACATGAGTTTTATGAATATTTTAACTTGATCGGAATGAACTTTGTCGTTTGGTTGTAGTCATACAGAATACACTATATAATGTGGTATTTGATGGTCAGTGACGTGTGGTTTAATAGATAGCGGTATTGTTGTTGGTGTGATTCTTAAAATGCGGGCAAATATTAATATTAAGGCGAGGGCGACTATTATCGCGAATTAACCGCGCTTCATAAAAGTGGCCTTAATAGGACTAAATGTGAGTATTATAATTATTTATGAATTGTAACTTAAACATTAAAAATTTAAAAACGAATGGGTATTATAAATTGTTCATTTATTTGGTGACCTGTGGTTTACTTAATTCGTTATTTTTTTTTTCAATCTATCATGCAAGATAAATAATTAGTGTTTATTATTGGATTTATAAATGCAGAGTGAATGAAGTCACTTTAGTATTTATTACAGCTGCCTAACATCATTTTTTTTGTTTACAGAAATGCAGTATGTCTCTGGATCAAAAGGTATGAGGAAGAAGGGGAGCCTTGCAAGTAGACAGCGAAGTGGAAGGTCGTCGCTTATTAGTGAAGCGCAGCAACAACATATCGTGGGCGAGTATGAAACCAATGGTTTCACACCTACGACACACTCGGAGTCACCGCAAACTGTTCGCCGTGCCCTCCACGCTGATGGCTTGCATCACAGAAGATCAGCTAAAATGCCCTTCTTGACAGAAAGACATAAAGAAGAACGATTACATTTCGCACGGGAATATTTAGACTTTCACTGGATTACTTCCATTTTGTTCCGGTTCGCGGTCGCCACTCCAGAACTTTTCGACCCCATCGGCCATCCGTTCTGCGAGCAATGTGCCCTGCCCACTGCCACTTAAGTTTAGCAATTCTTCGGGCTACGTCGGTGACCTTGGTTCTCTTGCGGATGTCTTCATTTCTGATGCGATCACGCAAGTAAACTCCGAGCATAGCCCTCTCCATTGCCCTTTGGGTGACTTTAAGCCGCATACGTCTACTTGACTGCATTGAAAATAATGGGGGTTATACAAAATATTAATCCCTTTTCTTTTTTTTTTTTTTTAAGGATGGGGAATCATCAACTAATGTTCTAGTTTTAATTAGACGTGTTACAAAATATTTAGCGATATTAATAATTCCTAAATTGAGGTTTAGTTTCAATCTTCTTTTCTTCAGGAAAATGAACACTTAAACTATAACCTCAATATGAGTTACATTTATTGTGACGTCACATAAAAAACATATTCACGAAGTATAAATTATGTGTTAGTTTTCAGTAAGCTCTGTTGAATACCGATAGATAGAAGTGGGTATCAACAATTATATTTGTGTTATTAGAATATCCTTGTTATGTTAATAAAAAATGACTTAAAAGTGGGTATAATATATACAGATACACAAAAAAATCTTATGAACGGTTACAAGAGAACTTCTTATATCTAGGTAGGAATGTGACGTTACAAATCTTATTAAAGTTGTTAATTATATGAATAAATGAAACGAATAAAACAATTTTTGTTATCTGTCAGCACGACTTTTTTTCCACCTTCCAAAACCGAAAAAATATTACACAATCTCATAAACAGTTATGATGGGTTATTAACTTATATTAAAATCTTTATAAAAAATAAATAATGAGCATGAACCCATTTCAAAATAAATACCTAAGTAAATAGTTTTTGTATAAAAAACAAATATAAATTAAAGTGGTTACAAAAAAAAAACCCGTATGTAAACGGGATTTGAACTCAAGACACGTTAATCGTGAATCCACTGCTTAACCTAAACAGCTATCAACACCTGGTAGACATGGTCGAAGTTTACCTATCCAATGCTAATACGATCATGCGTTTGCTGCGTGTCAAAAGAGACGGTAATATATATCTTTTTGTTTCGTGGAGAGCGACGCGACAACTTGCGATAGTAGGCGACTCTGTGGCTGTGGTGTGCGTAGGTACTGTATTGAGACAGCTTACACATACAGCCGCACGGACGCTCGGCCGTGCGTTCACAGCAAAATGATCCTTGGCGTGCCTGTGCGCTAATGAACGCTTACTGTACATGAAGTTTAAATAAATAAATAAAAAATATTGCATTTTAGAAAAGTTCGTTGGTGAACCAAATCAAGCCCTGAGCTTATTAGAAACAGTATTATTAGATTTTAAAAATATATTTATATTCCTAGCCACAAACCCGAAACAATTCATTTTGTTAAACAAAAACACACAATTATAACACCTATCACGGCCTGTACACAAATCTCTTTGTTTCCCTGTGCACTGAGTACTAGGTACTAGTATAATAATATGCTTAGCGAATTCCTAGTACTCCCGTTAACCTCGCCAACTAAACCGAATATGCTTGTGCTTGCTGTAGGATCGTGATATTAGTGCAACCAGTGGGTGCGGGCTTATGACGTCCTTGTCTGTCATCTCTCTAGTAGTTGGGTTATTGCAGCTTTGTAACAGTGGAGCTTTGTTTATGTGAGATGTTGAAGGTGTTCAGAGCGTAGACAGACTCATCACGAAACCGTTTCTATATACTCGAAACGATTTCTATATGTATACTTTTACTGACATTTTATTTACTTCCTTATTTTATTGTTGACTTTGCAGAAATAGTTTATTGATTTATTAGTTGCTTTGACATTCCAAATTTTATAATTGACGTTTTTATCTTCTTACAATTTTTATTATTTATCTTAATTCTTTAATTTTATTTTTGGCATTTTGGGAACATTTATTGTAGGACTTGTTTTGACATTCTTGTTTTGATAGTTTGAATTAATGTTTTGTTATAATTTTATATACCAAATGTATTTGCTGAAAGTACCTATTTAACTGAATTTAATTTAAATTGATTATAATATTTGTACGCCAAATGGCAAAACATAGAGCACATAATTATGAAATGTAACATCTCACAGACTCTGTAACTACCTATGTTGACAAATAAACATTTTGATTCTGATTCTGATTCTAAGCATTCAGTACATCAAACTATTAAGTAAATTAACCCAAAAATTATTGCTGGGAAATTCCTTTTTTTTTAATGTTTCATCATGTTTTGTATTAAAACTCGATACTACTTCGGATTGAATAGGACGAGAGTCATAGAGGTGTTTAAGTTAAAAATCTTACATAAAAAAATGTTTAAAAAAAGACTTGTTGAACTATAAAGTTTGAATTTTGACCCCCAATATCATGTGTGGTGGCTGATTAATTTCGTTGCGGGATCCAAGACAGTTACGAGTAAATTCATTATCTGTGACTTCGTCGAGCTTCATTGTGTACGCTTTTCTGGTGATCGCCACTGTTGATTCTGGTTTTCAGGAGTTACAGTGGTTAGGGAGGAGCTTGTGGCTAAATAATAACTGCCGCTCGGGTCGATATCTAGGTTAAGCCGTGCTTGCCTAGGTTGGTTTGTGGATGGGTGACCCTTACATACCAAGTTTCCACCGTGCCTCGGAAAGCACGTTAAGCTGTTGGGTCCCGGCTGTCATTTGTCTATGTTTAACAGTCGTTACAGGTAGTCAGTGGCCCAAAAAGTTTGACACCAGTCTCACCAAGTGGTATCGTATTTCCCAGTGTTAACTGGGTTGTGGAGGTCAGATAGGCAGTTGCTCCATGCAAAATAATGGTATTCAGCTGCATCCGGTTAATCTGGAAGCCGATCCCAACATAGTTGGGAAAAGGCTAGGCAGATGATGTGGTTAGGGAATAGTGTGGCGGGTTTGTCCTAAAAGGAAAAAAAGAGCAGCTTAACGAGCTCCTTAATCTATCATCTCCTCTTCATCTTTATTGAATTAGTTTATCGAAACAGCAAATTACATTTTGTTCTCGTTATTAGCTTATAATTTAGTGGATGTACAACATTCTCAGTAAAATGTATTTAGATACTGTAATTACCATATTCAAACACAAGTCAAGCCAAATAAATCCCTCTTAGTTTATCAAAACCTAATATAATTTGGTCGCTTCGTAGAAAATGGGGGACGAAAAAGTATTACAAAAGACAAGTAATATCATTGTACTAATATTTTCTTTCTATTTGATTGATTGCTTGAACAAATCCAGCACAAATGTATTCAGCGGAGATCGGATGGCAGAATCTAATTTGTTTTCAGATGAGACGGCTTTCGTCGTGAAGAAATCTTAATTTGTTTACTTAAATACTAAGGTACCTCTGTTTATTTATATAAACGTGTTTAATTTCCGTTTAATTACGTCAAAACTAAAAAAAGGTTTTATGATCATTATACTAGAAAATTGTCTGCCAAAATGACCACAGCATTGTCTCTTCTTTCGTCATAATCTTTTGTTCAGCTACTCTTTTAATGACACTCCTCATAAAAAGAAACATCGACCTCTTTCCTCAAGTCTTCAATTATAATTTCCAACAATTCTCACTGTAGGGACAGTTGTACCCCACATTTTCCGAGTACCTATCTAGTTTCAGCCTCCAGTTCTCATTTCATAAGTATCTTAGGACAACAGAAGTCGGGTAGTTGAAAAAAAAACCATTTTACCACAACAATGTCTATCTCTGTCTCAGTGTTTATAAGAAAACGTTTTGTATGGAGCGCCTTCATTATTCCAAGACGGAACTAAGATGGCTTAAAGCCGCCTATTCGTGGTACGACGCGGCGGGCGGTGGTTTGTGCAGAATTGCTGCAGATGCTATTGTATATACGTTCAAGTCGACTGTTTTCAAGGAATTTTAATGAACGTGGATGGTTAAAGATGGTTTTCATAGCATTAATGGAGTTGATTGCTCGCTTTTCATCGTTTTATACGTTTTCGACGACTTAGAACAATTAAATATAATATCCTACTTAATATTATTTGGATTTACAAGGTTTTTGGTAGCTATGCTATTGTAATAAGTACTTACATTATAAATTACCAGAATACTCAGGTGAGGGTTTGATTCTTTGTTCTTTACTAGTATTATGTTATGTAACAAAAAAAGATTGAATTACAGGCAGCGATAAGATTGGCTTAGTAGTTACCTGATGATTTACTTAGTCTTTTATTTATATTTCTTGAATTCAGATGTAACTGTGTTAACTTACTTGAAGCCTAAGCAACTTTATTTGAGGTGGTTCAATATTCGTCTGAAATTCTGTTAGAATCAAGTTCTAATCAGCTTACACTACAAAGTGGTTTTACGTCAGTCACTGCGGGCCGAGTAGTGCGAAATGAGTGGTTTCGATCGATTTACATAATGTGTTGATTGGACTTAAAGTATAAAACACTATGATGCTAATATGTTACTTGTAGAACTATTTGACAAAGGTTATTTCGTGATTATTTTTTTATCGAGTAAAATTAATAAGTATTGATTTCGAACACTATCATATTAACATATCCTGAAGAATATAATTTAATATTTCTTTCTGGGTTTGTAAATTGCAGTGAATCATATACTTTCATATACTTTAGTCGCCTTAAATTAAATTCTAGGGTTTAAAATCGTTATCTGTCTAGCCTTTTCCAATCTATGTTGGGGTTGGCCTCCAGTCTAACCGGGTTCTGCTGAATATCAGTATATTACATGGAGCGTCTGTCTATCTGACCTCCATAGCCCAGTTAGTACTGTAATACGATACCGATGCAGGTTTTAATAACTTTTAAGGTCGTGGCTCACTTGACAAGCACCGCACCAGCACCGCTCCAAACCAGCAATTTACTTGCCATTCAATTTAGAGCATTAAATTGTGTGTCGCATAACATATAGCTTACGGCGGGTGGTCAACGCGCTTGCCGCTACCATACGCCTCGCCTCGCGGGCGGCGCGGCGTCTGCGCGCCGTCCGCGCGCCGCAAGCGAGGGGACCGCGCGCGGACGCCGAGTGGTCCGCGAAACAACGTCATTGCGCCGTCGTGCTTCTCTACGTCGTGGGTACTCTTTGTTTAATGTATGGCCAGTTACGAATTTAGTTAGAGAGCCCACGACACTAAACCTAGTTCGGTTAGACTCCCAGATAATATCTATATATATAATTGGTCACATAAACCTGGCGGCGCTGTTAAAAAAACCATTACTATTATGATAAAACTCCCAAGGTATGTAAAATTCAGTACAAATCGAAAACTCGTTGACACTCAAGTAGCACAAACTATTTGCTTAAGAGCTCTGAAGCCAATCCGATTATTCCCAAAGGCGTACAAGTCCTACGCGTGTTCAATCACAAATTCCTTACAATTGTGTTCGTGGTGACAGCGCGCGTGGCCCGCGCGCCGCAAGCGAGGGGACCGCGTGATTATACCTCGCTTGTGGCGCGCGTGCCGCGCGCCGTAGCCTATATTCGAGGCGACGCCGGTCAGGAGCTGTACTGGTGCGGTGCTGGTGCTGTGCTTGTTAAGTGTGCCACGACCTTTACTTCATTTATTACACAGAAAAAAACACACGACTACAAAAAACACACGAAAATCGAACAGGTTGGCAGCGTGTAGGTCTCACAACACATCATGCTACACTGCATGTAACCAATAAGTAAAGTTACCAGACTTTAATACAACAACAACGCATAAAGAATGCAGGCGCAGTAAGTCGCACGATGAATGCCAACCTTGCAAAGAGATTGTTGCAAGAATACAGACCAGCACTGTTGAAATTCAAAAACTAAACGTTTTTCGTCTCACAAAGTAACCGAAAAATAGAAGAACAGAAGTTTTAACACCACCGCAAACAATAGGAAGCTTACAAATGCTTTCATACCTCGGTACAGTATGTGTGGCAAGCTCACACGAATGTCTATTTTCAACCGACTTCCAAAAAGAGGAGGTTATCAATTCGTCTTTATTTTTTTTTTTTTTTTTTTTTTTTTTTTTTTTTGTGTTTGTTACCTCAGAACTTTCGACTGGGTGAACCGATTTAGATGATTCTTTTTTTGTTTGAAAGCTGGTGCTTGTCGATTGGTCCCATTTTAATTTGTTGAAGATCTGATGCTGATCTTCCGAGATATACAAAGGAACTCTTCAAAAATAGATGGAAAATCTGCAGTAATTGCTGCAATCGCTTGTAGGTTCATTGTTCATACTACATCATGACGTAACATCACGCCTGTATGCTCTGAGGGGGTACCTAGATGTGTACAAAACTCCCAGATTTCGACAATGTTTGTTGCCTCTGAACTTTCGACTGGGTTAACCGATTTTGATGATTCTTTTTTTATTTGAAAGCTGGTGCTTTCCGTGTGGTTCCGTTTTAATTTGGTTAAGATCTAACGCTGATCTTCGGAGATATAAATGGAACTCTTCAAAAATACACGGCAAAGCTGCAGTAATTGCTGCAATCGCTTGGTTGCTTATTGTTTATGTAACATAGTAACGTAACATTACGCCTGTTTGCTCTGAGGGAGTGCGCAGAAGTGTACAATACACCCAGATTTCGACAGTTAGATATGTTAAGTTCTATTTAATGGGATTCTAGAGAAATAGGCACACCAGAAGCGATTTGGGTAGTTTTAGGAAGTGTACATTCTTGGAGTGATCCCATTTCAATTTGGTAAAGATCTGATGAAGAACTTCGGAAGATAGGCGACGGGAACTCCTCAATAAATGATAGCAAATGTACTGGGATCGCTGAAATCTCATATCTGTCTATTGTTTACACCAGTTCTTAAAAGAAAATCACGCCGGTACGCTGTGAAGGGGTAAGTACATGTGAACCACTAAAAATTGAAAAATAAAAACTTTTTTACAAAAAATAAAACCGACTTCAGACAAAACAAAAAAGTGAAAAATAACTTTAGCTTCAGAAGTCGGTGACAAAAAAACTAAATCAATCAAACAAAGGTCACCGACTTCTGAAGCTAAAGTTATTTTTCACTTTTTTGTTTTGTCTGAAGTCGGTTTTATTTTTTGTAAAAAAGTTTTTATTGTAAATGTAAAAATTTTTGAGATTTGATGTCGTGGGGTTACCTTTATAATATCGACAGTAACTACATCGACGGTCGCTGTATCGACAACGTTCAATCGACGGGTTAATGTTAATAGTTTATAATTTAACTTTCTTCTTTAGGGTCATCTGGACCAATGTCTTTTAATGGTATATGTTTCTTGAATTGAGCGTTGATAGCTGCGCCACAGTACTTTACTTTTGTAGCTATCTTCGTTTTTCCTTTGTAATTTGAAAGCTGAAGTTGTTCCAAATAAACTTATGTTATTTATTATTTATTTACCTGTGAAGCTGCTCTCGACAAAAATATTGAAAAAGTAAGTTTTTTTCAACTATTGCTGTAATAATTTTACACATTTCGTAAGAGTTTTATTCAAATATGGTCGTGTATAACCTATTTTACCATTTGATACGTATTAATGTGTATCTTTGCGATTTCATCTGACGTATTATCATACTCATAACTGTTGTATTTATTGTGCCGGTTAATTTAAAATTTGATTGGCTCTTGCTCCTATTTCGTATTCGAGTTAAGTTCTTAAAACGTACTGGTACGATTTAGCGATGACTGTCGAGAATTGGCGAAGACCATCTGTCAAATTTGTTAAGAATTAGGTAGGTACGTAAACACACATATATAGACAGCTAAAATCATAACCCTTTCTTTTGGTTTCGCCGTAGTTGGGTAAAAAACTAATACTCGTATGCCTTTTCTCGACTTGTAGTCAGGGAAAGTGGACCTTCTATATCCAAGTTTTGTATAACGTCAGAGATCAGATATGAAATGTTAAGATATTGCCAGCTTGAACACATTGAGTGGAGGAAAGCACCGTGATACCATTGTAATCATTCATTCTTTCTTTCTTTATTTATTTAATGTATTTTTAGGAACAACTGGTGGACAGAGCACTATGAAAGATTGCCCGTCTCGTATAGAGACGTGTTTCTTTGGATTGTAGTCTGTGAACCTGAAGCTAACGTGTCTAATGAATTTGAGAAAAAAAAATAGAAAGAAGAAACTATTAAGTGGCTATTTGATTACCAATGATGGTAGATGCTATCAATGGTGGTTGACAGCCTCGTTGCTCTTGTGGGTATAGGTCCTTTTTTTTCGGATGGGAAATCATCAAATGACTTCTCTCACTCTGCGGCGAAGCGGAAGGGAGTGTCAGACTTACTGACTAAAACCCATCCATGTTCCTTCCTCGCCCTTTATGTTCCGGGGCCACGATATCTCTTTCGAATAGTCCCGCAACGGGTATGGGGTCCTGGGTTCGATTCTCGAATCGGGCAAAGTGTTATTGGGTTTTTCAATCTTGAATTTCTCAGTAGCAGCCACGGAGTCTGGATTTGCCCGGTTGATGGCAATGGTCTCGCCCCATATTACATGGAATTTAAAAATAATTTCATTGGCGAAATGTGGGTGAGTATTAGGTACACTTCTGCGTAACCTTTCGCTATTGCAGTTGTTTATGTGATGATTGAATGTATTTCAACCATCCAACCAAGATTCGTTTATATTTCGAGACCACGTTATGGGAAATACACGGTAAGCTCTGACCGTACTGAGAAAAATTATTCTACGATATCCCCCAATAAGTCACATCAGTTGGAACACGATTGGAGTTACTTGGTACCGTCAACAATGCTGCAGCCAGTATCAAATGGAGCTGTAAGCAATGGTCCTAGTGGTCACATGAAGAATAATAAAAATATATGTGTGTTGTGTTATCTATTACACAAAGCGCCATCTAGTGCTAAAGCAACGAGGCTTGTGTCGTGGACGCCAGATTGTTCATATACTACACAGATACTGTTTTGTTTGTAAATGCATACTTATGTTTCCTAATATAAACATCCACGATTCGGAAACCAATGTCCATGCTCATCATACAAATATTTGCTAATACCGGAATTTCAAGCCGGGACCCTAAGCACATAAGGCAACCTTACTACCGCTGCGCCATTCAGGCACCTTATTCACAACCATTGGATACGTTTCCGTGTCGTTAAGGAATCGTATTCGACTATCTCATTTCCGAACCGAAGAACTGTCAAAACGCTATTCACAGATCCGAACGGATGCGCTTTTTTCTATCCGATTGAGATTGTGTTTATGGGGAACGCTACAAAATAGTAAATAGGTAGTAAATAGATAACCGTGGTAGAAAACTTAAGATAGTAATTACAATTGGTTTATTTGAATATTTCGTTCTGTTTCATTAAGGAAATTACAGCTAGTCATAATAATATACATCAGCAACGATACAAAATTATTTTATGATTTTACTAAACTTAACTAAAAAAAAACCATTTTCAAATAAACCTGCTTTGTAAACAGCCGTCTGTGAAACTGGCAAAGCGGAAACAATTTTTTTTTTGTTAGGTTACACTATGTTTTCCTTTTTTCTTAAAAAGGAAAAATTATTAATATTTATTTATTTATTTAAACTTCATGTACAAAAGTGGTACATAGGCGGACTTAATGCCACAAGGCATTCTCTACCAGTCAACCATTGGGTCAAATAGACAGCATTGTGATAGAGTACAATAAAAATAAAAGTAAACATACCATCTTTTAATCCAAAAATAAACACATAAATAGGTAATATAATTATTATTAGTATTTGATATCAGTGTTATACAATTCTTGCTTGTTAACTATAATCTAGAACGAACATAACATTTCAGTAAACACAGATTTTATGTAAATGCGGATACATAATTTAAAAACGGTCAATACTACAATAAAACTTCATTTACTTCTTCAGGCAGTGTTCAAATGTTTAGCATTCTTATTTTATGGAAATTATGCTATAATTCTTCGGATTATTTTTGTTCAATCTGACTCCCGACAGCAAACAGCTGTCGAAAAGATTCGAGTGTTCTAATCGAATTGAACTGTCAAAATTATTCGGTTTCGGATTTGTGAATAGCGTTTGGAGGACATCTTCGATATCTTAGACGTTCGATTCGGTTCGGAATCTAGTCGAATGGTTGTGAATAAGGGGCCAGATCGTCAGAAATATTATAGTTATTATTATCATCTTCGTACTCCTATGTTACTTGGAGTGGGCGCAACACGTTTTATTCTGACAACCTCCTTTGTCAACCGTTACGCTACCATTAACTCCATTTTCTTTCATATCTTTTCTCATACAAACCATTTATCGTTTCTTTGGTCTTCTTCTCCCTCTCTATCCACCAACATTTATATTCGTCACTCTTAGTTACATGCTTGTTCCAAGACAGTCGATCCTCTTTAAATTTTTCTGATAAGTGTTAGTATTATTTTATGCTGTATTCGTAGGTATATCTGTCCGTGGCATCACCAGAATACCAGCCAGCGCTGTGAATGTCACAGCACCATGCTGAGATAGGAGATAATTATGTTTTCCTTTTGCTTTTTTATTTTTTCTAAAATTTCTTAGTCTCTGTCTGTCTTAGTGTTTATTCCATATTTTTTGTGTTATTTCCTGATTCTAACAAATAATTTTTCTTTCCTTTTTTTCTGTATTTTTCAAACATCTTAACAAAAAAGGACATGAAAACTAGTATAATAAACTAACACAATCCGTCACCCACTAACACACGAAAGTTCTTCGCCCATTTCTCTGTGATACTTACTAAGTTGTTACAAACGAGTAATCGTTAGGTATGATTAATGTTACTTTTGACTGGTTGTTACTCCTAGTTACCACGTACGAGGAAATCCTTTGTGTTTGTCTGTTCGGTGTTAACTATGCGAGTGATTCCGACTAACGGTAATGTGGTAATGTTACGTAATATAGACTAAATTGTCGCTTTTGTGAATCAGGGGATCTTAATGCTGAAGAGTGATCATTGATGATGCATGGCAATTTGACGGGACCAAAATAATTGGCAAATGTTTTAAAAGCCTTTTGGGGTCCGAAAATGGTAGCTAGTTTGATCCCTCCGGTAATCTTCGCTATGATTTTCTTCACACTGTTGGCCTTATTATCATCACCAGCCTGCCTTTTCCCAACTATGTCGGGGTCCAATCTACTCGATAACATCCGAAAACCAGCATTTTACATGGAGCGACTGTCTATCTAACCTCCACAACCAAGTCAGTACCTGTAACAATTGACAAAGATCTACAATTGACAGCCAGGACCAACGGATTTACATGCTTTCCGACGCACGGAGGAAACTCGGTACGTAAACAGCTTGAAATTACACGAAGATACACTAAATACCGAGCTTAATACACCCAACACGGTCTACCGCACGTCAGAACTACGAAACCCAACCTTACAGCTTGGAAATAATGGGGCCGTCACAATGAAATGGTTACCTTGGAAGTGCGGTTGAATGTGCAATTATTATACACACTGGTCTACGAATTAGTTACAACTAGCTTACACCCTCATCCACGTGTAGTTAACTAATTATCCCACAAGATCATAGTACTAGGATAAAAATTATCTTATGTGTTAATCTGAGTTATACACAATTTGTGCGTTTTTACTAAAGACTAACAAACATCCATTCATGTATACATTTATACGGCAGTAATCTCTGACGTGTTAGGCAGAACTGTGTGCACTTGCGTTACGGCGGTTTTGTTGAATTCCAATGAAATGGGGTCATCCCTATTTCATGCTTTTTAATTTATCTGCTTAGTGGCAATGTGCCAATGACACCAAGCAGATAAATTCCTGATGGTAAAGCCCAATAAGACTTTGGGAACTGTATTTAAGACCTCCATGCTTAGTAATCGAGCTTACGACCAAGCATCCGAACTAAAATAATGTGATCACATAATGTTTCAGTAGTTTTTGTTGTTATGTCAATTTCATACTTTCATTTTCATTCATTTCATAATTTATGGTTGATTAAATGTTTGATATTTTTGATTTTGACTTTAAATTTAGTTTAGATTTAATTGTGTGCTTTATAAAAATTTTATATCTAATCTGGAGAGATTATCTGTATCACAGGACCTTCCTTTTTCAGACACTTTTCTTCATCTAAGATTGTGCATAAAAACCAGTTTGTGTTTCGCGATGTCGAGTAAAGTCAAAATTTTATGATTAGGATTATACTGCCTTTTGTAAAAAAAGGGCGTTACGTTATTCTAATTTCGTCTAAAGTAGTCATCAAATTTAGGCCCTCTTAGCTATCCAATAGTCCGCTGTACACCCATAAGTAGTATAAGACACGTATAATCGTTAGTAATGATTAATGTTCGTCTTGTCTGACTGTTTGTTACGTCACACGGAACACCGCCTTTCAGTACCACCCACGTTTAAGTGTGAAATGATTCCGTGTTTTGATTGAGAGAAACCATTATTATTTTTGGGAATGGAGGCCAAATTATTCACTAAGTGTAACCGGTGTTTCAATATCGTCAGGGAGTCCGCGAAATTCAAACTTCCTCACGTTTTTTTTGCAATTTGCAGGTCGGGTTGTATGACTTCGATGATTATAATTCTGTAACTACATACGTCTTATGGTCGCGAACAATATTTCTATCAACATGCAACCTAAGCACTGACGACTAGCGGAGGTCGTGACTAAATAATAACTGCCGCTCGTGTGAATCTTTACGTTCCGTGTTTGCCTAGGTCTGTGGATGGGTGAACACTCATTATATACTGAGTTTCGTAATATTATATAGCCTAAAACCTTCCTCGATCAATGGACTATCCAACACAAAACGAATTTTTCAATTCGAGCGGGTAGTTCCTGAGATTAGCGCGTTCAACCAAACAAACAAACAAACTCTTCTGCTTTATAATATTATATACATAGTATAGTATATTAGTATAGATATGAAAACGGGCATTGATGGACACCCACTGAAGTTACACCACCCTAAAATCCTTGCCAATGAGAAGCACTACTATAAGAGAATGGTTCGAGAAGCGATTGAGATCAAGAAGATAAGTACACTAATTTCAATCGCGAAGACGGCTTCAAACTATCTTCCGCTTGGAATCCAGTGATCACTAAGTGTACTCGTCAAGTGAAATAGTCATGGCCCTAAAAAAACCTGTTTACCAACCACAAAACCAAACCAATTCTTCCTTGAACAAAAACGACCAGATTGATCGATGAATGTTTGCCAAATTCGGCTCCTCCACTGAACGGAGCGATCAACCGTAACTCACAAAGTAACGTGTACTAAAAACGTTTTAAATGGACGCTCTCAACAGACAGAAGTGCCTAAATCCATCAACTGGGCCAAAAGGGGACTCGGTCAAGCCCGCGACATACGTGGGCCAATATCTCTTGGATCGTAAAATTAAATGGAGATATGCCAAATGGGATTGAATTCAGGTTTTCAGTTGTATTAGTTAGTGTAGTAGCCAACTCGTGGCCGAATAATAGGAGCTGCTTGGATCTATATTCAAGTTAAGCCGCCCTTGCCTAGGTTGATACGGAGATGGGTGACCGTCCAAAAATTACAGAACTTCCTTCGTGCCTCAGTCCCGGCAGTCATTTGTAGATCTTTGACAGTCGTTTCACGCAGTCTCACTACCAGTCTTACCAAGGGGTTTACAGCAAAACAGTTAGGTTTACAGGTTAGCTATCTTCTTACTACTATTATAAATGGAAAAGGGTATTAATCAATCTGTTTGCAATTTCATCCAAATTCTTTCAGTAGTTTCTGCGTGAAATGTATCAAAAATCGATCTTTACAGACTTTTACATCTATAATAGTCGTAAGAAGATTGCTAGCCTGCATACCTAACTGTTATCATGGCCATCGTTAACTACGCTACGCCATCGAGAGATTTGAAAGTAATAGTTTCTTTGTTCACTACGTGAACTCGTAGACTTCCAAATCCATTATTAACCTGTTAGAGGAACAGGGGGTTCCTCTATCACAATGCTGTCTATTTGACCCAATGGTTGACTGGTAGAGAATGCCTTGTGGCATTAAGTCCGCCTATGTACCACTATTATACATGAAGTTTAAATAAATAAATAAATAAACCTGTTAATGTACCGCATTTGCCTTATTTCTATGATCGTAAACACGTGACCTATTAGAACATTTTCCAAGAAGTTCACTTGAAGTGTTTTTCGAGGGCTTTAAGGCTTGTTGACTCTCTCTATTATTAAAGGACACATTTTGGGTGACACTCCAACAGACTATTCTATTTTTTTTTTGTTACTATAAAATAATGTTTGTTTTCACCGCAGGGATAAGCAATATTATGTTGTGTTTTGTATAATATAACTAGCTGACTCGCACAACTTCGTCTGCGTGAAGAACCGCTCGACCGATATTGTGCAAACTTCACATGAACCATCTACTAAATACTCCGAACAACGCTTTAACATTTGGTTTGGATAGGTGAGTCCGTTCCTGAGATATAAAATTACAACGAAAAGTGGCACTGATTTTTACATATTGATGCATTGCATGCAAGCATTCTCTACCAGGCATCCCCTGGGCACAGACAAACTATTGTACGTGAAATATAGAACATTTTGGTTTTTAGAAATATATATAAATACCGAAACGTCGAGTCCGTGTTGGTGAACGTCTGGTTGAGGCGATATGGTTCAGTACAGTGCGCAGTGCAGCGCTTAGAAGTATGTTGGTTAAAAATATCGGCAACGGCGGCAACTGAAAATTTTGCTAGTGAAAATACTCAAAAGTATTTTCCGTTTTCTGGGAATCAAATCCAGCTTCATCAGTGAGTTGTCGTGTTTCTGGTCACTAGGTTAAATACCATTCTCATGATTTATTGTACACGTAATTACTTAGAGAACGCGGACTTAATGGCACAGACATTGTCTACCATCATTGCGGTGATGCAAAGACTCTTATGTCGCGCTTTAACAAATGTGGTTATCGTATAAGGGGACGAGCGTCATCAATATTACCAGGATATGGCCGGAATAAAGCATTTCATCATGGGCGCAGTACCTAACAACAGCGACGGCCCTTTATGATTTGTTATCGGAAGGCAGCCGCCACTTCGGCCATGATAAAACGCTCCGATAGAGTGACGGTCATCAGCCAGTGTCACTCTTATCCGATCTTTATCGGTAGTTCCTAGTAACTGCGTAACAAACAGGTGGCGCCACATGGTACACCAACATACAGGGTGTAAACTACCTCATCGCGAAGCAGAAAACCAAGCATTCTGTACATCAAACTATGTAACTTTACGCAAAAATTATTGCTGGGAAACAACTTTTTTTGGGGTGTTAAATAACGTTTTGTGTATAACTCAATGTTGGCACTCAAAACATTGTGCTGATGGATGGAATGCATAGTACGGGGTTCGTGGAGGTTTAAAAAAACTAGACCTAATAAAAAAATGACAAATAGTTGCATCTTTGACCCCTAATATCTCAGTAACTAGAAGGTTCCCAGGTTTGGTGTAGAACAAAAAAGTCATCGCAATGACGAGGAGAACAAGTGCCTTTCGGCTTCGTTAAGAGGAGTTTTACACCCTTTTCACAAGATATAAATGGACCCTTCACTAAGACGAAATAACTTTTCGCAAAAATAATTGCTTGGATTTTTTTAATATACACGCTTTATGGTAGGACTCGATGTATTGCTGTTCAGGACCGCTCAGTTGAGCCTGGTTCTGCACGTGTCGCTGATGGCGGGCGTGAATCGTCGACTAGGAGATTATTTGTGGGGCTGAGGATCCCTTATTTGCAAGGGTGCAGGCAGAAGAGTGTAAGCGGGGGAGGGCAGCGGGATCCCTTCTTCTAAATAAATACTTGGTTTTTCATACTGCTTCTTTATTTGATGTTCTTCGTACAATGCTGATTTTTGGAATGCCCGACCACCGAAAATGCGCCCTTTTTATAGGCCATATTTTTGCACACGGCACTAACGCCACGCGTTAGTGCCGTGACCAATCAGAGCGCAGGTGCTCTTTTGTCCAGGGTTGCGGGCCTGTTCGAAAGAGATACTGCGGCCCCGGAACGTAAAAGGCGAGGAAGGAACATGGATGGTTTTTAGTCAGTAAGAGTCTGACACTCCTTCCCGCTCCGCCCATAGTGGGGGGGGGGGTCATTTGATGATTTCCCATCCTTAAAAAAAAAAAAAGGTGCTCTTTTGTATGGGAAACCTAAACTCATGCATTTTCATGTGGTAGGACACCCCTTACAATGTTTATTTCTAATTCTAATCATAAATATTGCTTAACTCTATTTATTACATAACATTCAGTCTTATAATCTTAATTTTACATGTGAAAATAATCAAATTATAAAAACGGCTCTCGTTATAGTAACGGGATCTAATACTTAAGCTTTTATTGCCGATGGTACAAGTGGCGCCTCTAGTGGCTGGAATGTACAATCATTTATTTACAACTAGCTGACCCGCGCAACTTCGTCTGCGTAAGACGAACCAACAGGTCTTAAAATTAGCGCGTTCAACCAACCTAACAAACAAACTCTGCAGCTTTATAATATTAGTACAGATTGAAGTCAGTAACAATTTATTTTTTCTCGAATAGGTTTACATTAAACGCCAAAATATTCAACTTATGTTTTTCCAAATAAGGACTCTTCCCTCGACAGCCTTACGTTTCTATCCTTGGACACTCGACAATATCATACTCCAGCTAGGTCGAAAGTTCTCATCAAGTGGCATGACGTGAGCCGAGACACGTTAACGCTGCTTCAAACTGTTGCGGACCTCTGGCATCTGCCTTCCTTATCCAAAGTCAGACTTTCAATGGTAGTCATACTCCAGGCAGGTCAACACGATACGATGTAGATGCTGTAAACTCTTGAAAACCTATTGCAATTTCTTTTCGTTTCCAAGCCTCCATCATGAGACCTTCGATGACAGTCATATTCTAGCAATTTCTAAAGTTCTCATCAAGATGCATTAAGTGAGCCCAATGACGATTTAGCTGCTGTTAACTGTTGAGGATCTCTTGCTACTACCTTCAGTCTCCATTGTTAGACCATCGATGACAGTCATGCTCCAGCTAGGTTTAAAGTTCTTATCAAGATGCACGAAATGATCCTTAAACACCATAGAACAGATTTGAAGAGTTGCGGACCTCTTGTGACTGCCTTTCGTCTCCATCGTCAGACCTCCAAAAATACTCATACTCTGGCTAGGTCTAAAGTTTATTTCAAGGTGCATGAAATGAGCCGACACACGATATAGCTGCTGTAACTGATCACAGTCAAACTTCAGACAGGTCTAAAGTTGTCAAAAAGGTTTATGAAATAAGCCCCAAAACGATCTTCTTCTTTATCGTGTGGTTAGTGCCTAACCTGGTGTCAGAGTTTTATGCCATCCAAGGTCCTCTGTCTTGGCTTTACATGCCATCGAGAAATAACTCTTAGGCATGCTGTGGTTTTCTCACGATGTATTTCTTCACCGAAGCAAGCGGTCTTTCCTTCCTTATCGTGTTGTTGCCTAACCTGGTGTAAGAGTTTTTATGCTGCCCATGGGCCTCTGACTTGGCTTAACATGCCAAATGTCTCTGAGGCATGTTGGTTTCCTCACGCTGTTTCAGCAAGCGATGATTATACAATACGCACATGAATTCGAACACAACTATTTTCAATAATAAAAACTTTTTTGCAAAAAATAAAACCGACTTCAAAAAAAACAAAAAAGTGAAAAATAACTTTAGCTTCTGAAGTCGGTGACCTTTGTTTGATTGCTTTAGTTATTTTGTCACCGACTTCAGAAGCTAAAGTTATTTTTCACTTTTTTGTTTTTTTTGAAGTCGGTTTTATTTTTTGCAAAAAAGTTTTTATTTTTCACTTTTTAGTGGTTCACAGGTGCTTGATACATGGAAAGTGCATACCGTTACAATTACAACAAGCCCAAACACGACTATGGTACATTGTCTCATTATGGAGTTCCGTGACTCTTGGCTTCATCATCAGATCTGATGGTAGAATGGTTCTTATCAAACGCAAATGCTTCACTTGTTGTAGAAAATACCAAAATCGCAACACGTTTTCAGATAAAATTTGAAGAGTTCCCTCGATTTCGCCAAGATTCCATCATCAAATCCCAATTTGGTGGCTATGGGACCAACTTGGAAGTATACCCTTTCAAACAAAAAAAGAATTTTTCAAATCGGTTCAGGTGTCTTCGAGTAATCGGTGAACATACATAAAAAAAAAAATACATACAGTCGAATAGAGAACCTCCTCCTTTTTGGAAGTCGGTTAAAAAATGGGACAAACTTTGCTAAACACGCTTTTCAATAAAAATAATCATGAAAATCGGACTTCTCTGGAAAAAGTTATGCGTCATCATCATCATTATCCATAGTCCGACTTCACCGACTGCTGGGTACAGGCCTCTCTTTGTATGTGCCAAGCTCCACGCTCTTGTGCCAGTCTCATCCAGGATATTCACGCAATGGGAACAATATCGTCTGCTTATCTCACCGCTGGACGACCAAAACTTCTGTTTGGATTTCTAGAATGCCACTTGGTCACAGCTTTACTCCACCTGACATCACCGCGCCTTGCTAGGTGTCCTACCCTACTCCATTTGGATTATCATCATTCATCATTATTTCAGCCGAAAGACGTCCACTGCTGGACATATGCCTATCAAGTGTCGCCACATTTACCGGTCTCGTGCGACTTCATCATTCGGTTATTTGAGTATTGCTCAGGCATAGTATAGGTATCTACATAAAGAAAAACAGGCGTTAAATTGAGAACTTCTTCCAAAAAACCAAACTTGAGACATCTGACACGGGAGAAGTCATTCCCAATAACAGCGTGATTCAGAAAATGGAGTCAAATGAACAACGCCATTTATAGAGCACGAAGTTAAACTGCTAAAACATATGCATGGAAAGCGGTCGAACAGACACTCTACTGGCTTTGTTATTTAGATTTTTAAAGCAGGGTGATGTTGACTATTCTCTTCTCCTCTATCTTGTGATTTTTATTCATTAGTACCATTTTGGTTTCATAGATGTCATGTTGCATGTATCCTTAGATCATGATGATAAGTTCTCCTTAAAAACATTAAAGTCATATATCTTTTGATGGAGAGCACCGATTGCAAAGAAACAAAAATCAAAACTTTCTCTAAGTTATGCACAATAATAATTTGTGCATTAAATCAAACCACATTTGTTTTATAATATACACGTAAAAGGGCTACGTTGAGACACACAGACACAGACAAACATTTAAGAAATAGTAGAAAAAGGGTTCTGTGTGTGATCCTTTAACAGTTTAAGCGAATTTTTTACATATTTATTATTTGAAATAAATGATTCCCAAACTGTCGTTTAAGTGTTAAAAAAATGTATAAAACAATGATTTGGAAATATGTAAGCTTTAAAAAAAATAAAAGAATTTGTTACAAAAAGTGAAAGGTGGTTTGGTGGTTTTCGAACGTGCGAACCAAAGTTATTATCAGAAATCTTACAGCATTACACAAAATCAAAAAGTATTTTATGACTGTACTGAGGCTTGACCTTGCGACTCACTGTTCGGAAGGCGGTTGCCGTCACCGACGGGCTATTTGTTCTCATGACAATTTGTCTAAAATAGTTATTCTATTACAATGCATGTTATGACAGTTGTCAGTTGTCAAACAGTTGAAAGCTATAGACGAAATGCAATATTGCTCACCCCCGTAAGTAATTAGCGTGATAATATATAGCCTATGTCCTTCCCTAGGTTGGAATACACCTCCTTGCCAAATTTCATTACGATCCGATCAGCCGTTTTGTCGTGAAAAGGTAGCAGACAGACAAACAGAGTTACTTTCACATTTATATAATGGTATGGATATTCTAATTATGAGTTTACTAATTAGTCCTATGACTTAACTGACTTATTAGACTTATATTCTTACTAGCTGACCGGCGCAACTTCGTCTGCGTCTCATAAATTGAAATGTAAGCTATCCTATCTTTCAAGTTGGATCAATCTGCACATGGTGTGCGAATTTTATTATAATCGGTTAAGTGGTTTAGGAGTCCATTGAGGACAAACATTGTGACACGAGATTTATATATATTAAGATAAGGAAAAAATAAATACACATTTTGAAACAGTTTTGACACTTATAGATCTACGGACTAGGTAATTAAACGCAAAGAAAAAATATGATTTATTTCAAGTTATATACAAACACTATCTTATTGTTAAACACTTATTATTGAACACTTATGTACCTAGGTTATTCCTGTGTCGTGCACAATTGCAATCAAAACATTTTGCTGATGGATGCAATGCAACGACACTGACGGGGAGAACAAGTGCTTTACAGCTTCATTATGAATGGGTCTTTCCACATCAATTACATTCATTTTATTTATTAGGTCCAACAATTGTTTACACAAATTCACAAACAAAAATAGAACTTGCGTTTAAACTCTACACAGTGCAACAATTACTTATAGGTGAACCCATGGACAAAAACCGGCCAAGAGCGTGTCGGGCCACGCTCAGTGAAGGGTTCCGTAGTTTCCCGTCCGTCACAATAAGAGTGTTCAATCCAATCCGATTTTAATCATTCTTTTTTTGTTTGAGAAAAGATACGATCAGGATAAAATTGAAATTGGAATTTATTTTGTACAACTTTTAGTCTTTTTTGTACAAAAACTTGTTTCCATCCAAGTTCAAAATGATTTTCCTAGAAAGTCATCATAAAGTTCTACTGTTCAGATTTTTTTCATATTTTCTAAACTTAAGGTTCAAAAGTTAGAGGGGGGGACACATTGTTTTTTTACTTTTGGAGCGATTATTTCCGAAATTATTGACATTATCAAAAAATGTTTTTAGTAAGCCCCTATTCATTTTTAAATACCTTTCCAACAATATATCACCAGTTAGGGTTGAAATTAATAAAAAAACACTTCCCACTTTACATCCACCCCCCCCCCCTCCCAAAGTGGGAAGTAATTATTTTGTTAACTGATTTTTTTTACCCTAATAAAACATTTTTTTCCAATTTTTATTTTACCACTTTGTAGGCGTAATTGATACACATATTGGTACCAAATTTCAGCCTTCTAGTGCTAACGGTCACAGAGATTAAGCGAGGACGGACAAACGGACAGACAGACAGCACGAAACTATAAGGGTTCCTAGTTGACTATGGAACCCTAAAAAAGAAAACAATAATAAGAAAAAATCAGAACCAAACCAATACTGTCAAATTCCATACCTGAATGATGAACCTAATTACCCAATCACCTACAAATTATAATGACTAATGTGTGTGGAATAAATAATACAATACAAGTTTACAATCAAATCAGATAATGTTCAATGATGGATGAGTTCATAAATCTATTGTTTTAATTATGCACGAGCCATTAAAGGTTGTCAACCTCAAGGGCATCGATAAAACACCCTAAAGTACTTTACGTGGCTATTAAGTACGTAGACAAATTTTTACGTATTAAGTGCTAGCAGTAGCCTAGATATTACTTGTTATTTCTTTCAGTTTTACCAGCGGGCTAGAAAATAACCCGTAACGAAACGTAGTAATTATCATCATATCAACTCGAAATCATTGCTAGGTATATGCCTTCCCTTTCTTTAGCCAGTCTTTTCGCTTCTGTGGGTCCCAGATCAAGGTACCCGCGACCATGACAATATCGTCGGCCCAACGAGCTTTAGGACGGCCCTGGTTTCTTTAGTCAAACTTAGGCCACCACTCGGTCTAAGACTTGCTCCATCGCCCATCGGCCATCTCCACGTCTAGCCAGATGCCCTGCCCAGGTCCACTTTAGGCGTACCACCCGGTCCTCAATGTCGTAGAATTTCGTAAATCTATTTATTAGACGAGCTAAATTAGCAACTCTTTTTGTGGTGGTTCAAACTTCGTTTGAAATGCTGTTAGAATAAAGTTCTAATCAGCTTGCACTACAAAGTGGTTGTTACGTCAGTCACTGCGGGCCTTATAGCGCGAAATGAGTGATTTCGATCGGTTTACAAAAAAAACTATAGATTGGATTCAAAAACTAAAACGCTATCATGCTAATGTATTGCTTGTAGAATTATTTGCCAAAGAATCAGAGTGATCGCATGCATATTAGTAAGTTTTTTTTTGTTTGAAAGATATTTTTAGAGATAAGTTCGTGATTTTTTTTTATCGAGTCAAATTAATTGTATTATGTTTTCAGAACACTATCGTGCTAGCACAAAGGGTGTAAAACACCTCTTCACGATGCCGAAAGGCACTTGTTCTCCCCATCATTGCAATATTTTTTTTGTTCTACACCATACCTGGGAACCTTCTAGTTACGGAGATATGGGGGGTCTGTGTTACAACTTTTTAACAAGTTTTTTTTAAATACAAGTTTCTTTTGTAAGATTTTGACTTATAATACCTCCACGACCCCCGCAATATTCAATCCATCCATCAGCTCAATGTTTTGTGTGCGTTTCATTGAGTTCTACCACAAAACGTGATTTATTACCTCAAAAAAAGAGTTGTTTCCCAGCAATCTTTGTTTGATGTACAGAATGCTTGGTTAACGGCTTTGTGATGAGGTGGTTTACACCCTGTTTATCCTGAAGAATGTCATATATTTGTCTGGTCTTGTTTATACCAGTGAATCATATACTTTTATTAATTATAAAACTCGCGTTTTGCTCATGTAATCGCCTTAAGTTAAAAGTTTATTGAAATACAGACACGAAGAATTGTACTCAGTTAATGTGAAGAGAAAGACTTGTTGAAACAGTAAACAGAAATACTTATAGACACAGTTAAAGTTAACAAAACGACAGAAAAAAAGATTTACAGACGCAGTAAAAGTTACCATGAAGACAGACAAAAGGATTTGTAGGACACTGTTACTTTGACCCCCACCGGCGGCGTACCGGTAAAGTTATTGCACAAATTACATTATTTCATCCCTAAAGTAAGAAACCGATTTTGATCAGACGGACCAATCAACCTTTCCCATGAAAATTTTCTTCGAAACTATTTGTAGGCACTTATGTTCAGAACGAAACCGATTCAGGAAGAGAATACTTTCCACAAGTTTATTATTGCACGGTAAAATTATTAGATTACCAATATTTATTGAACAGAACCAGGAGAGTATCTAAAGTGTTAACTGTTATTAGGAAAACGAAGGGTTTTTATTGTTTTAACGACTTTTCCTGTAATTTTGATGTTTTTGGTCTTTAAGAGTACCAGCATCATAGTTTTTCTATAGTAAGTTTCTATTAGATATAAATATAGACGATTCTAGCGGATGGGCTAACAGTTCGTAGCACTAGTACGGCTACGTGGGCTACGCCGTAGCGGCTACGAGTGTTACGAAAAGCGTACGTGACGGTCACGCAAGTTCTATTGTTTTTTTTTCACTCAACAAAACACAAACTGCTCATACTGATTCCACAATAAAATTAATAAATTTAATTTGACTTGCATAGTTTTGGTACTACACGTTATTCAAAGTGTTGTATTTCTCATTCGATCAATGAATTATTCAATTAAACAGTTTTCAATCATACAAACGCTCGCCCACAAATGTTATTAAGTTGCACTCACATGGTCACACGTAGGTACACGTAGTGAGGTATGCAGCGAGTTGCACAACCATTAACCAATCAGCGTTCACCGCTGCGGCTTTTTATCTTTGCGTTAACCCAATGCCTCCGATTGATTTCCAATAATTTAGTCTATTTTAATTAAAATCATTACATCGAAATGAGTTCGCACGTAATTGCTTTTAGTTTGCAGCATAAATTCAATATGGAGCTTCACGGACCAATGAAATATGGAAACGAACTAGTCGGTGAACAAAAGCGAATTCAGCTTTATTTTAAAATAAAACAAATTCCTATAATGTACGTTTCGTTGATTGTGGCTTTGTTGTACGCAATTCATATTACACGAGAGTTGTATATCAATTAGGAAATTGTTAAACGATTTCAATGGAACAGGCGGTTGTATGTGTTTTGTGAGTTAATGGGTGTATTTATGTGCTCTTTATTTATTTGGGTGTAAATATTACTCCGTTTAATTGTCTTGAAATTGGGTTGGTCGACAAATCACTAATTTTGGATTGGCGCAAAAATTGGCGCTTATTTTTATTCGATAAGCTGTAAAAGTTTATCACAGGGATTCTATGTCGCGTTGTTGTGTATCAGCTTCTGAAAAAGTAGGTTAGGTCTGCGATGTGTTGTCTTATTTTATTTGTCTAAATTGAGAATAGCTCGTCCCGTATTCCTATACTATTGCCGTAAACTATCTTCGGCAATAGTGATAATATCGTCCTAAGGCAGTTTCTTATAAAATATTCCAAATAGGACCTCTACAGTTCTCCACAAAAAAAAAGTAGTCATGAAATTTCAGAGAGGTAACTTTGTCATAATTATTATTTGATTGAGGTTCAGTTTAATTTCAATACTACGCAGAAAAAGAGGATTTTTCAAGTTAGAAAATATGATCATCCATCTCATCATTATTCTCTTGCCCGTATCCCAATACATTTCGCGTCACTGCAACATGACTTCTTCTTTGAAACTTCTGACTCTTTTCTTTCTTCTCTACCTTTCTTGCAATATCATCCTTTATACAGTCTATTTATCGTTTCTTTGGTCTTCCCCTACTTTGATGATGATAATGACCGTCTTTCTACTTAGGAGAAAAATAACAAAAACACAAAGACGACCCGAATAGCGCAGCGGTAGTTAGGCTGCCTTACGTTCTTAGGGTCCCGGGTTCGAATCCCGGTAGGAGCAAATGTTTGTGTGATGAGCACGGACATTGTTTCCGAGTCATGGATGTTTATATCTATAACTAGCGGACGTCACGCGGTTTCACACGCGTAATTCCCGTCCCGTGGGAGTACGGGGATAAAATATATCCTATGTTACTCGTGGATAATGTAGCTTTCGAATGGTGGAAGAATTTTTAAAAACGGTCCAGTAGTTTTTAAGCCTATTCATTACAACCAAACAAACAAACAAACAAAGTTTTCCTCTTTATAATATTAGTGTAGATAAGTGTGTATTTAAAAAACAAAAAAGTATAAAAGTAGTATATCAACTATCTGGTGTCCACAACAAAAACTTTGCTTAGTGTTGCACTAGATGGTGCTGTGTGTTAATGTCCAGCGATATTTATTTTATTTATTTTTCCATACTTCTCTATTATTCGACATTTCATCAAACACCTTTCTTGTCTATCTATCGTTTCTTTGGTCTTCCTCTACTCTTCACCCATCTGCATTCTGAATGAATGATGATGATGATGATGTTGATGATGATGATGATTATGATGATGATGGTGATGATGATGATTATGATGATGATGATGATGATGATGATATGAAAAATAGGACCTAAAAGATTTAAATAAAAAACTTTTGTTTGATAACATGTTACAGTAATAGTAAAATTTAAAGGCGGTGGGGCATTCTGGCAGAGGCATCTATATGCTTAAAAGGGACCCCTACCAACTTTATTATGTATAACAACGTGGTTTTTTTTGTATTTTTATTACCCTAGTTGTTATTAGATGTCTCAGTACCTACTTAAAAACTTGGCCTGCTCAAACGAACGATAAATAATATAATTGTCACTTCATACAACGGTAATCTGAACAAAGTTTCAAGAGTCATAAACCGTTGCTTGTAGCAACAGAAACAGTGGTTAACTGTTATAAAAGATAAACTAGTTGCCAGCGCTATGTGAGGGACTTTGGGATTTAAGGACTTCATGTAGAAGTTTACTTGGTATTTCGCAGAGATGATTGTGTGAGATTACAATATAAATGGGTATTCGTATTTTTGGGGCAACATGATTGAATTTTAGATGCGAGCTATTTAAAGGACATCGGTACTATGCTTGCGGCACCGATTTCATATAGAGTCAAGGACTTTAAAATGATAAGCCACTTTTACTACTTTCCAATTATTATAAAAACAGCTGAGACTATGAGTAAAATTTAGACTTTCAGGATGCTTAGGTGAGATACTGAAGAAACTACAGGTAACAGGGAATACAACTGTATTCCTTCACACGACCATCTCGTCCAACAGCTCGATTCAGAATGTTTAACTGACCTGTTTTCGCCCCTGAGGTTAAAATAATTTACGCGGTAAAACCGGGTTCTGATCACAGACGACAAACTGCTGGCCTCTGATTGGTTAGCCAATCAGAAGCATCAAACGACCAAAATAAAGTGTTGCCAGTTCAGAATATTCAAATCAAATAATTACTGGTCTGGAAACTAGTCTTTTTGCGTTTCAATTTAATTAAATAAAATTAAAAATGAGCGAACACTAACATTATGCACTTTTATGCATTCATGAGTACGAATATTACGGACTAAACCCGATTTGTATTACATTCTAAAATACGAGTAATAGCAAGCGCCTCATCCATTAAAGTCCTCGACTGTATAAGCCAGTGTCTTTTCAGGAGCTTATGTAGATAACTCTAACAACGTACATTGGTTAATATAATATATTTTTTAAATCATTGGCATATACTATAATTACCTGCCTAATACATTAATATCCAATTACCCAGTAAAATAAAAACGAATTCAATAGCATTATTTTGCACCTATGAAAAGCAACAAGTATGATTTTTGTTTTGAAATTTAAAGCAAACAGGTAAGGAGCGCTGCCAAAAAAACATGCCTACGGCTTTTACATTGGACAAAAAATAAAGAAAACAACTACCAAATTGCCCCATTTGATTAGGAAAAAAACAAGAAGAAACAAAAGGTAGAACAACAATGATGAAATTAAACTAACTACGTACAAAAATGTTATGAATACCCGAAGGCGTTTGACCAAACTCATTTAGTCTGCGGATATAAGATGCAAACTAAACATTGAATATTTTTCTTCCATATGAAGTTAAAGGCAACTCATTAATTGGGTTCTACCGTATAAGTAGGATTGAATGAGGAATATCGAGCATAATGAATGCTTCAGGTATCACTTGAACGGACCGCGGTTACCGCAGCGAACGATTGAATGAACTATTCGCTCGATGGATATATTTCGTTCGAGTTTTTGCTTGGAGAATTAAATGCATGGGGTGGTCTGTGTACACAGTTTCGACTTTTTGGTAGCATCATTGATATGTTTCAATGAAAGACTTTATAATTTTTTGTTAAGGTAAAGAAGCGATAATGTAGAGGATTTTTTACAAAAAATCTTTTGACTCAAAGAAGGCGCATATTACTATTACTTTTTCAAACTAACATTTCAATTCAATATGTTGGTAATGATGTAGTTGTAAAAACCAAAGGTGCTAGTAGAAATGAAACTGAAGATGCTTAAGCTTTTTTTAGGTGTTTGTGTTTTTGTATATTTCCTTTATTGTACCTAATAAATAAAATATGTTTTCAATATACTTCATCGAAATCTGGTTCTTTTCGCACTACGATTAGGTTCAAAATGCAGTGTATTTTACACGTGTGAGTTTTTCAGGTTTTTTTCACACATGTGCAGAAAGCAAAATTGCCACAGAGAGTCCAAATTGGTTCATTGCATAATTAAAAAAAACATTCACTTCTGGCTATAGAGTCACAGGTGAATGTTTTTATTTTAATTTTGGAAAAGTGATCTACGTCTTTATTTGTAAACATTTATTGAATATTCAAATTGTGTTTATAAATTCAAGATCGTAGATAAATATGATTATTTATAAGTAATGTTTACTTTTATAAACAAATTAACATTTATTTGTGTTCCAAATTAAAAAAAAAAAGATTTATATTAGGCTGTATAACGGCTTCTTACCCTTACCTCTCCTTCAACCTGGCGAAAGCAAAGCGCGGAAAAAAACTAAAATTTAAATCATAGTCTCGTGACATTCATGACTCAAATATTTTATTATTATTTAATTTATTTCTTCAAAAGTGTATTGAAAAACGTCGTTTGATACACGTGGACATTTGTTATTGCTGTACTCGGCTCAAAAACACCCTCGCCTTACGGCTCGTGTGTTAATACCGCCTTGAACTACAACAACAAACTTTCTCCACTTGTATCAAAATGTACTATTGGTTGTTAGTTTTTATTAAGATTTTCCTCCTACCATTGCCTATAAAAAGGTTATTCTATTAAATTTAAATTTTACAATTCTATTAAATTTTTCAATACTTCAATCCTTAATAAATGTTCTTTCGTATCGTATCTGCGGGCGTAAAATGGTCGCTTTAGCAGAATCATAATTTGAATCACGATAAAAATTAAAACTCTTAAAATGGACTTTATAGTCATGACAATAAAGCGCCCTGAAGTCTGTACCTCTGACATTTCTTTTACTTTTTTTATTCTAATTTAATTGTTTAAATTTATCAAGCTGCCAGTATTAATAAGTGGCTAGGATGATCTATTACCATTAAACCTCACTCATAAACTGTTACTCGTATTAATAAAATAGGTTCCGACACACATGCAAACTTCTTGATAAACTTCTAACTCTATCGATTTATGGAACTAAAGATTGGCGAAGTTACTTAGTTTAGTATTTGTGTAGTCATAGTCAGGCTGTTCACTAAGAATTTGCCGAGAAATAACAAAGAAATTACGACTTCAAAACAATTATTAACTTAAATTAGACACAACTGACATAATATGAAATCACTATTGTAATCTCCAAAGGATTAAGTAGAATTGTATCTGTCACCGTAAAATTGACACGTTAGATTGTAATCTCTCTAGCGAGATTGTAAACTCTCGAAATATTGTCAACTGAACATACTGCTTACAATATAACACTTTATTTTTCGGTAGATTGTAATCTATCGAAGTGAAACCGTAATATTGTGAGATTCATGCGACGGAAGTATCTCTGCCACCATAATCAGGACTTGGTGCACCCCCACGTTACGTTAGTTAGGTTCCTAAACCCTGCAGACTTTTTGGGAAAATCTAAATGTTTTGAGGTTAGGGTATATTAATCGGTATTTCTCAGGAATGGTACATTACACTTTTCACGAGCGTGGTGCCATGAGGCAAGGGGACCCCTTCTTTCCTCCCCCACTTGCACACAGTGGTTGACTTCCATTGTATACATTTCACAATATGACGGTTTCACTTCAATAGATTACAATCTACCGAAAAATAATGAGTTTATTGTAAGCAGTATGTTCGTTTGACAATTTTTCGAGAGTTTACAATCTCTCTAGTTATATTACAATCTAACGGTTTTTACAATGTTATGCTGACTTATGCATAGTACACCCACATTTCGACTGTTATGTTTAAAATTCCTATGTAGTAGAGGTCAATCCGGGAACAAATCCATACTTCTACCGTGAAATTTGTGATGGCAAAACCCATTAACACATGCTCGAGCTGGGAATCGAACCCAGGACCAATAGACAAACGACAAAATCCTAAAGATACTACAACTAGCTAAATAAACTCTTACTCTCCAATACAACTTCGAATACCCAAGAAATACAAGCAAGATAATCTTCGATGAAAATATGAAAAGGTTTACTAAGGAAGTTTCACGGTGTGGCTATAATGAATGAAGTCGATATCGCCCGTAATGAGAACTCAGGTAATACGCGAAGTAGCCGCTCGGTTACCGCAATACGATACATTCAAACCGTTTGATATTTTTACACGGATCTTAAGTAAAGTTTTGCTAGAAGAGACGGCGTTGTATATCGTTTTAATAAAAACAGTATAGTTGTACCGTCGTCTTTAACACAGAACTAGCTTTGGTGTATTCTAATTGTGTACGGGGTTTGATGCAGTCGATGCATTTGAATAGGTAGTAGTCGATAACCAAGAAAGAAGATTTTTATAATGGCAGAAGATAATGGTTAACAGCAATGTAACTAAAAATCCTAAAATTAAGAAAAACAACAATGTTCCTTAATAATTTTGTCCAAAACATGGTATTTAATCCAACCAAGTTATAAAGCACCACATTATCTGGCGATTTAACTTAAAATTGCATCTTCAAGAACTTCGATACTGTGTCCTTAAGTATGTCGGTGTTACCTTATTATTTACAGGGACGATAAATCGGCCCTCCTTTGATAAAGCTGTTTTACCGCGCTCATACCACATCCATTAATAAGCTATCCTTATCGGAGGGTCGTCAACTTTCTTCCGTGCTCACAAAAGCTCAGTTCGTATCAGACCGCGGCGGTCGACGGTCGTGCTTACCGATACTCGATACCTGTGTGTTACGCGTTTTGTGCCACTAGTTACGATATAATCGGTACAGTATTTATATCTTTAAATTTTTTTTTCGTGTCCCCCGATTTCACCTTCGGTGATTTTAAAAAAGTGTTCCTTTTTTTCTTTTGTTTTGTTATGCAAAAGCAATAAAAATTTGTTTGTGTTTAAAAGCTTTTTGTTAAAGCATTTGTGGGAGGTGAAGTCGGGTTATATGGACAAGTATGTATAGAACTAATGTTTACTTGCAGTTAGAATTTAAGTGTATAAGGTCGTTATTCGGATAATGTGTTATTAATCTCTTAACGAGCTTTTGACTCGGTGAGAACGAAAATTGAGATGTGAAATAATAAAAGAGGACTTAAATTACGTTTTAAATTAAATCACCTCGTTGACATCATTAACATGGTTTTAAACGTCGTTGATGCTGATCATTGTTTGATTGTGAGTTGCTTTTTTATTCATAATCTTAGGATCAGGGAAAACCATTTTATTATTAAGAAGAAATGCGAGATGTCAATTCAATACTGCAGTGAAACACAGCAAGATTATTGTGGATTGATAAATAAACACAGTACTGGATCAACAAAAAAATTATAATATTGCCTAGTTAATAATAGAATGACTTCAACTGAAACAAAAATTATTTCACAACAGAAAAAGGTTTCAATCAAAAACATCTGGATGGAACAATAAGATCCTAAATTGATTTCATGAAAATTTTCCTTCGGTTGTGTATAGCTGTGAGTTGTAATCCGTTTAGTCCCTCTATGCATTGTATAGTGGATTAATCTAAATAATAATCAGTCTTGAATATTTCAAAAGAGAGATTCGACTTTAAACTCAACTACTATTTTATTTAAGAACTAGCTTATGCCTAGTTCTCCCGCATTAAGTCCGATAATTATCCCACGGAATTAAGCTGCCGGGATAAAAAGTACCCTATGTTAATCCAGGTTATAAACTATCTGAGCGCAAAATTTTATCCAAATTCGGTCAGTAGTTTTTGTGTGAAAGGATAACAAACATTCATCCACCAATACAGCCATTCTCATAAGCTTACGCATTTATAATATTAGTAGGATAGGATGTTCGTGGAGTTTGGACGTTTAGGAACTAAATAATAACAGCCGCTCGAGCTGATCTTTAGGTTAAGCCGTGCTTGCCTAGGTTGGTCTGTGGATGGATGACCACGCTTACATACCGAGTTTCCTCCGTGCCTGGGAAAGCACACTAAGTTGTTGGTCCCGGCTGTCATTTGTTCATCTGTGGCAGTCGTTACAGGTAGTCAGTGGCCCAAAAAGTCTGACAACAAGAAGTGGTGTCGTGTTACCCAGTATTAACTGGGTTGTGGAGGTCAGATAAGCAGTCGCTCCATGTAAAATACTGGTATTCAGCTGCATCCGGTTAGACTGAAAGCCGACTCCAACATAGTTGAGAAAAGGCTAGGAAGATAGGATGCTCGTCTCTAAAATATTTCAAAGAATAAATAAATTAGGTTGCCATACTTTTACATCAGTCTACCAAGGAGTTAGGTCGCTTTGTGAAAACTTAACTGTTTTTAAACTGGAGTTGTAGGAAACTGTAGTTGTCGGACAAAGGCTGACACTGCTACCTATATGCTGCAAGTTAACGTGTATTTACTTCTGCTATGCTTTGTTATTTATTTACTTGAAACGCCTTGGTGATTTACTAACATAACTAGGTGATATTTCCAAGTTTGGCTGTCTGTGTACAGTCACGTCTAATAATATGTAAACACTTAAGAATCCTTTAAATTGTGTTTCTCCTAATGTCCTGATTAAAATTTAATGTTATTACGTACATAGTATTTGGGAACTCACATTTTTATGAAAAAGATCCGATCTCCTAGTTACAATCGTTATTTCTCGCGAAAATAGCTATAATATTAAGGAAAGTGTATACATATTATTAGACGTGACTGTATTTATGTGAGAGTAGATTTAATAAGTATAACTGGGTTAGTAACTGGGTTGTGGAGGTCAGATAGACAGTCGCTGCATGTAAAATACAGGTATTCAGCTATATCCGGTTAGACTGGAAGCCAACCTCATTAAATTTGGAAATGGTGAGGTAGGCGATGATGTGGCAATGAAGTATGCGCTTTATGTTAAAGTGTTACTTAATGGCGAAGTAGACCGGGATGTAACACACCGGATCAACTCAGGACGGATGAAATGGCGAAAGGTCACTGGAACAACTGGCGACCCACAGATGCCCCAAGGTTAAAATATGGTAGTCCGTGATTAGACCTGTCGTATTGTATGAATCAGAATGCTGGGCTGTGAAGAAGATAAATGAAAACGATTGCATGTAGCGGAGATAAAAATGTTGAGATGGATGTGTGGAGTGACAAGAATGGATAAAGTAAGGAATGAGTATTTTAGAGGAAGTTTGAAAGTGGCACCTGTTACTGAAAAATTTGAAGGAAGTCGTTTGGCTTGGTATGGACATGTAATGAGGAGGGATGAAACGCATGTGACTAAAAGAGTAATGTATGGAGAGAGAGAGGAAGGCCAAAGAAAAGATTGATGGATTGTGTGAAGACTGATATGAGAGAGAAAGAAGTGAATGATGCCGTGACGTCTAACAGGGAAGAATGGGAGAAGAAAACGTGTTGCACCGACCCCAAATAAAATGGGGCAAGGGCAGGAAGATGATGATGATGTTAAAGTGTTACTGACTTTTTTTTAAATATATTTCTCAAAACTGGACACACTTTTACAACAGTTCACGCGGGATCTACATAGTTTCCAACAACGTAATCGTTTTTACACTGTGGCGTTGAAAAAATGCTGCTAGAACAAAGGCTGGCATTTTTACAACCTGTAGTATGCTGGTATTTAGAATAAAAAAACATTAATCAATTGTTGGTGTAGGTGGTTAACAAAACGTGTTAAAAAAATAAAAACAAAGCATTTCTACACTTAGCGGACGTCACGCGGTTTCACCCGCGTAGTTCCCGTCCCCGTGGGAGTACGGGGATAAAATATAGCCTATGTTACTCGCTGATAATGTAGCTATCCATTGCTGAAAAAAAAATATCGGTCCAGCAGTTTTTATGTTTATACGTTACATACAAAAATACAAATCTTTCCTAATATAAGTATAAGTATACATTATAGATATAACATAAGACAGGACTACAAAAAAATACACACAGATTTAGTATATATGGGTATATAGATAAAGTACTCTTTATAACACGCCAGGTATAAAGGGGACACCAACTGCAATAAAAGGGCGGTACAATGGGAAGTTTCATAGCAATCAGCGATTTCTTAACTTCACGCCTATATTCCCTTGAGGGGGAACAGAGGTAGGCTTCGCTCACACTTCGACAGCTATGGTTTGAGTCACTCGTAATACGGGGACGAGGAAATTGCCGTACTCACATTTATACAGTATGTTATGAGTCTCCGTTTAATAGAGGGTGAGCCTTTTTCCATTAAGGTGAGACATGAAACATGAGCAAAGTTAGTAACTCTTTTTGTGGTGGTTCAAACTTCGTCTGAAGTACAGTTAGGATAAAGTTCTAATCAACTTGTCAACTTGCACTACTAACTACTAAAGAATAAAACACTAAGGGCCAGTTTAAGTTTAACGGATAAAGTGTCGGTTAGCCTATTAGGAACTTCTCTGCCAGATAAACTAACACTTTTGGTTTCACAGGTGTCGGATAGCGATATCTGGTAGATATAGTATTAGTTATAACCAGCCTTTAAGTGGTAGATAGTATTAACTATCAGATAACTAACCGACACTTCATCCGGAACCGGTGAAACTGGCCCTAAGTATGATTTTAATATGTTGCTTGTAGAGTTATTTGCCAAAAAATCAGAATGATTGCATGTCGCCGTCTGCCCGTGACCACGGCTGGTGCAATCCTGTCGAAAAACGTCGGGCTTAAATTAAAGGTAAATTCACGATAAATACCCGTTTTCATATGTAATATAATGCATTTCAGTATGATTCATATGTTTTTTTAAAGGTAAGTTAGTGTTTTTTAAATGGAGTAAAATTAATTGTATTATGTTTTCAAAACACTATCATACTAGCTTATATCCTGAAGAATATCATCTATTTTTCTGGTTTTGTTTATTGTAGTGAATCATATACTTTCAGGCATTTTACAACTCTCGTTTAGCGTCTGTAGTTTCGGTAACTATTAATAAATTTATGTTTGAAGTGAGGTGACACTCGATGTAACATTTGGTATTAGAATGTCAAATTGTAACATTACATTGTTTGGTGGATAACTATGTTGTTACAAATTATATTGTTGTGTTCATTGTTAGGGTTTCATTGTTAACTCTGTTTTGATGACTTGCTTCTGAACATTTTGATGGCCAATTTATTGCTTGGTTTGACACAACAGTTAACATTGAGAGTAAATCTTCTTACTTATTATTTAAAATGTAAGGATGGATGGATTTTTGTTACTTTTTCACGCAAAAGCTACGGAACGAATTTGGATGAAATTTGGAATAAGTTTAACTTTTTTTTTTCGGAGGGGAATCATCGAATGACTTCTCCAACTGTGGGTGGTGCGGAAGGGAGTGTCAGACTTTTACTGAATTAAACCCATCCATGTTCCGTCCTCGCCCTTTATGTTCCGGGGCCACGGTATCTCTTTCGAACAGTTCCGCAGCCCATTCTTGAAAACCTGGATTAGCAAATAGAATACTATATTCCTGTAGGTATTCCACACGGACAAAGCCGCATGCATACGCTGGGTAATTAATAAATATTTATAAAAAGTATTTTTTATTTTCGAGCGATTTTTTGAGTATCTTTTGTTATCTATAAAGGCGGTGATATTATAGCTTTTAAATAAAAATTAAAAACAATCTTTCCCGCTATATTGATTCCCGTGACGTCGACTCGTGATTTTTCTTGGTTTTGATGCATTGTCTTTTGTTTCAACTCAACATGACTGTCATAGAGTACAGTCACAAATAAAACTAAATACAGCTGTAAAGTAATTTCACTCATCCGTGTTAAATCATGTCACTTAAAAATATGTGAATATATATTTTTTTTTTTTACTATACACCGTGTTCCCGAGTTTATAAATTAACTTCGGCATGTTATTAAGACCATTACAAGAACCCATTGAATACCAACAAAATTTTGCAGGTGTTATTAATACCTTCATTAAACAGACATGGTAAACAATTATATTTGTATGTTCATCATACACACATATAGACATAGGCTGAAAAATCATTACCCTTCCTCTTGGCTTCGGCAAAGTCGGATAAAAAAGGCATTGACCTTTTAAGAACGTGCAATTGCAACGGTTAGCTCAGAATGATTTCTATTTGATTAGCAGTTTGCAATAATATTTTCAATTTGATACTACAATGTAAGGACAACCATAGACTACACAATACCATCTGTCAATATTCCCGCGCTTTTGTTTATTATAGAACTACTAGTCTTTGTTTAGTCCGTAATTGGTTATTGACGATTGCTAATAAGAAGCTAAATTCTATTTTAATATTTTTTAAGTACGTTCAACCCGGCTATTTGTTAATGAAATTATGGAGGTAGTTTATATGTATAATAGAATATTTTTTATCTTTTTTTTTGCGTTAGTAGACCGGTACTATTTTTTATTTATTTATTTACCCTTTAAAAAAAAATATTACATTTGTTTAAGCAGAATAGCATTTATAAACCACTAAGGTTTGTACTTAATGCTACTTGTAATTCTACATCGTAGTAAAAAACAAAACTAAGGTAAACAATAAAAACATCATATTAAAATTACACTTCATCTCTGTTGGTATACAGTTCACATTGAGCATTCAATGTGTTGTAGGTAATTTAATATTTCTTGGCGTAATGTTACTGCGCAAATCGGAAGGTAGGTTGTTAATTAATCGAGGAACAAGGTAAGAAGATGTCCGCTCGCCGTACGTGTTACTTGCAGGAACTGTGACGGCCCGCGTGAATACAGGGTGTTGATTTTTTTACTCTAAATAACCGTTATAATATTGTTCTTTTAGCAATGTATTATTTAAATTGTGTATGTACAGGTAATGTTTTACAGTGATAAAAAGTTTTAGCTCATTGTTTTGAAATTGGTGTCTAATTTTTTTGGATACGATATTCTTGAGGATTTTTAGTTGGAGTCTATATATTTTACTGAGATAAGATTTGAATGTTCGATCGTAGGTAGCTACTGAGTCCATATTGAATGTATGATTCGGCTAATGAGTTGTATAACATAAGTTTTACTTTGAAAGGAATGCGGTTCTACAGAATTATAATATTAGCTAAAAATTGTCTGAACTTATTGCAAACATGCTCTATATGCACACCCAGCAAAACAGTTAGGTATGCAGGCTAGCAATCTTCTTACGACAATTTTACATGTAAGTAAGTAAGTCTGTAAAATCGGTTTTTGTTATTCTTTCACGCAGAAACTACTGAAAGGATTTAGATGAAATTGCAAACTGAATGATTATAACCCTTTTCCATTTAAAATAGTAGTAAGAAAATTGCTAACCTGTAAACCTTACTGTTTTGCTGACTGTACATATATTCCAGTTGACTTTGTTATCGATGTCCAGACCCAGATACTTTTGAGAATCTACTTCTTCTATACGAGGGCAGCTACACTTCGTGTTGTTTAAGTTATGTAAGCAGCTGTGGTCGTGTGCAACCAAATTATTAGGAGGAATACATTTTTTTAAATAAATATCTCTGGACATTTCACACAGCGCCATCTAGTGCCATACTAAGCCAGGCTTGTGTCGTGGTCACCAGACAGTTGATATACTACATATATACTTTTTGTTTGTAAATAAATACTTACCATACATATAAACATCCATGACTCGGAAACAAATGTACATGCTCATCACACAAACATTTGCTCCTACCGGGGATTTTACAACTAGCATTTGGTTTTAGTAGAATTAAGCACCAACCCAACCCAATTAGATGGATGTGTCATGACTTTGTTTTAATATAGGTTATATCACCCCCTACAACATGGAACTACAACATAAATGGCATTAGGTCCACTTCTGATTGCCCCTTTTGGAATAACAGGCGTGATTTTATAAATAACTAGCATCTGCCCGCGACTTCATTCGCGTAAAGTTTTGATATCGCAACGCATCGCCTGCTCAACGGAAGCTTTTTTCCCGCTTGCAACATTTCTTCTTGCTGCTCCGCTCCCATTGATCATAGCGTGGTGTTATACAGCCTATAGCCTTCCTCGATAAATAGACTATCCAACGCAAAAAGAATTTTGCAATTCGAGCCGGTGTTTCCTGAGATTAGCGCGTTCAACCAAACAAACAAACAAACTCTTCTGCTTTATAATATTAGTATAGATTATCTATCTTCTTCTATCTATACTTATAATAAATCTGTAGAGAGGTCAATTCTGTACATGAAATATATTTACAAAATAACTATCGGGGGGTGATTAGTGATCGATACTGATGCCAAAAATGCAATCAGTAAAATTTTTGTCTGTCTGTCTGTCTGTCTGTCTGTCTGTCTGTCTGTCTGTCTGTATGTTATTTATAGAAAAAAAAACTACTCGACGGATTTTAACGAAACTTGGTACAATTATTCTACATACTCCTGAGCAGGTAATAGTATACTTTTCATCACGCTACCATTAATAGGAGCAGAGCAGTGAAAGGAAATGTTGGGAAAACGGGAGAAGTTACTTGGTTTGTTTAGCTTCCGTCGCGTGTGCAGCCTTAATGGTTAAAGCTACATAGAAATCATGTATAACGGAAATATTTCACATAAAATTATATTAAAAATATCCCAAGACAGCATATGTCTATCTTTTATAGTTGACTCACAATAACACGTGTAACTCCCGATAGCTTAGCAGTTCGGAGATTTGTTATTATTATATTTGTTTACTCTTACGTTTATATCATCACGCTATGACCCACATAAAACATAGGATACATTTTATTCCGGTAGTAAGATCCCATGGGACAATAATCAAACTTCACGCGGGCGAAGCCGCTGGCAGAAGCTAGTTAACAACTATAATCGCATCAAATTAATTTCAAATGAAAGTCATCGTTTGGATTCGAAGTATGGTACCCAGTATTAAATGGGTTGTGGAGGTCAGATAGGCATTCGCTCCATGTAAAATACTGGTATTCAACTGCATCCGGTTAGACTGGAAGCCGACCCCAAAATAGTTGGGAAAAGGATAAACAGATGATGTTTAGATTTGAAGTTCATCTATAATTTCATTACCGTTTTTATTTACCATGTTAAGAGATCAATTAATAGACATGCTCAATATCAATATCAATATCGCTGGACATTAACACACAGCGCCACCTAGTGTCACACTAAGCAAAGCTTGTGTCGTGGACACTAGACAGTTGTTATACTACATATATACTTTTTTTCGTTTGTAAATACATACTTATTATACATAAACATCCATGACTCGGAAACAAATGTCCGTGCTCATCACACAAACATTTGCTCCTACCGGGATTCGAACCCAGGACCCTAAGAACGTAAGGCAGCGTCACTACCACTACGCCAATCGAGTCGTCAAATGCTGCTTTGTTAGTATAAGTCCAGTCGACAAATCAAGGTATATTGTTCAGTCAAACGAACTTGAATTACGGCTAACATTGCTCATTTTGTACTCTCGTCATAAATATGAAAATTATGCATTCATTACAAATGGCCTATTGCCAACAATTGCAGCAGCTGGTTCATTTTACAGTTTAATTGTATATTCTCGTGAGTAAATAATATCAACCGCATGGGTCGATCTTCCTACCGGGCATGCGGGACTGTTCGAAAGAAATACCGCGGCTTCGAAACGTAAAGGGCGAGGAAGGAGCATGGTTTTAGTCAGTAAAAGTCTTACTTATGTCAGTCCGTGGATGGGTGACCATCTTTTATCTACAGAATTTACTCCGATCTTCAGAAAGTATGTTTACCCTTTTTTTTTTTTTTAAGGATGGGAAATGATCAAATGACCCCCCCACTCTGGGCGGAGCAGGGCCGCGGTATCTCTTTCGAATAGGCCCGCAACCCCGGCAGGCTTCGGCCCTTGCGGGCCCCTCTCCTTTTGCTGACATCTCTTTGAGCTGACATCTCTTTGAAAGTATGTTTACCCTTCGGTTGTAATTGTCATTTGAGATCTTTGATAATCGTTACAGGTAGTCAGTGGCTCGAAAGTCTGTCAACCGGTCTTACCAAGGGGTATCGTGTTACCCAGTATTAACTAGGTTGTGGAGTCAGGTATTCCATGTAAAATGTAAAATGTATTCCGCTATACCCGGTTAGAATGGAAGCCAACCCCAACATACATTAACTGTAGAATAATATTTTGTTCCTCGTTGTAGAAATAACCAAAAATAAACAGACAAAAAAAAGAAAACAAAAAAAAAACATTCACACATATCAAATCAATCACACACACGTTTTTCAATTTTATTTTGCTGTTATTTAATTTTGTTTAGGTCGAAATTCACTTGTTTTAATGCATTTAAAAACATCTTATTATCTGTAAAATAAATTTCTATTGGAAAATACTATTTGTTCCAATGCAAGGAGATAATTATTACAGACATAACACAGTGATTTATTATTAAATAATCAATACCTAACAGTGTGTAACAAAAAAAGTCAACGTGAAATTATGAAACAAAATCGTCACCAGTCAATCTGTACAAAAGACAGTATAATTATTGCAGCTATTGTCAAGTAATTACCTTGTAATTAGGGCGTGACTTCTGTTTAATTAGGCTTTATAATTACAAATGGCGGCCGTTGCTAATTAATTATTCAAACTATAATATGACACAGGTGTCTGGTTTTATGATCGTCTACATTCTAGGGGTTATTATGGGACTAGCTTACGTGTGCATAAAACATATTAATAAACACATATTTGTGTATATTATTTAATTTTAATAATACACACAAATATGTTTTTTATGACGTAAAAGTTGTATATTATTATTTATGGATACAAAAGCTATTCCTTAATTTAATAACAAGCAGAAAATTGTTGATGCATATTTTCATGATCCATTTTATTTTTTACTATAAAACTTTTTGACTACATAACGATGCTTTCAACTTGATATAATAAGTATGAAATATGGATATTTTTAATAAAAATATATCAGAATTGGAACTGGTCCAATTTGTCCGATGCTTCCTGGTTTTTTGGACACTAATATTTTGATATTTTTTTTTACTCCGGTATTCAATAGGTATTTTAATATTTGTATTTTTAACAGTTCATATTCAATGTGCATACACAATGGTGTATTAATAATAGTTAATTGGTTAATTAATGAAATATGATAAACAGAGTGTAAAATTCTTTATAAGTACTCCATAGAAGTAAGAGAAGCCTTACGACCTGGCTAGCTAGTACTACTGTCGAAACAGCATCATCTGCCCAGCCTTTTCCCAACTATGTTGGGGTCGGCTTTCAGTCCAACCGGAAGCAGCTGAATACCAGTATTGTTCATGGAGCTACTGCCTATCTGACTTCCACCTCCCAGTTAATACTGGCTAATACGATACCACTTGATAAGACTGGTTGTCAGTCTTTTTGGGCCACTAACTACCTGAAACAACTGCCAAAGATGGACAAATGACAGCCGGGACCAACAGCTTAACGTGCTTTCCGAGGCACGGGGAAACTTGGTAAGGGTGGTCACCCATCCACGGACCAACCTAGGCAAGCACAGCTTAACCTAAAGATCAGCCCGAGGGGTTGTATCATGTAGCCACGAGCACTGTCGAAATAGCTATGAACATTATGATACAGTTTCCACAAGTTTCGTTTTATTTATCGAGTTAAAAAAAAATATTGTATTATTTGTAGGTAGGCGATTAGGGTAAAAACTACCTATAGGTAGTTTTTACCCTAATCGCCAGTGCAAGCTAGAAGTACACGGTATTGATTTTCCACTCGCACTCAAATATTTTTATGACCGTTTTCTACAAAGCCCTTTTTCGTCCACAAAACAAAGAATGCACGAAAAAACGACAAACACGCATTATAATTATACTTTTACCTCAGTAAAAAATTAAAAATTCCTCATTTCACGTGTTGGGTACACAGAATATGCGTGCGTTATAGTTATTTGGGTTGAAATAGGTCATTAAAACAAATGGGCCTGGTGCCGAATGATGTTCAGTGTAATAAATAATCAGGCCGCAACACCGCGGGGCGCTAGTTGTGTTACTATGCTCACTTTTGTATGTAGTTGTAGATTTGTTTACTATTTATTTATTTTAACAGTTTATGTACGGTACACACTACATACAGAAAAGAAAAAAGGTATCAAAAAAATATGTACAAAGGTAATGCCTAATTCTAAAGAAATCCCGAAAAAAATGCGAAAGAACACCTAGATAAAAGAAAAAAAAATTGAAGGTATTTTTATTGCTCATAATATAACATTACGCCTGTAATACACAATGTGCTAGCAGTCCAATAACACCTTCCGATTTCAGATTCAAGGCCTCATTCGCAGTTAAGCCCTTGTAAGCATGACATTAGAACAACCTACTAATTTCATAAAATATAATTGACTTTCAACTGTATAAAGGGTGTAAAACACCTCGAACTAACGAATCTGAAAGGCACTGGTTCTCCCCGTCATTGCGATCATTTTTTTTTGTTCCACACCGTACTTGGGAACCTTCTAGTTACGGAGTTATTGGGGGTCAAAGTTACAAGTTTTTGACAAGTTTTTTTTTTAAACAAGATTTAATTTTTCTTTTTTACTTTAAACACCTCTTTGACCCCCGTCAATCTCAATCCATCCATTAGCATAATTATGTTTTAAGTGCGTTTCATTGAGTTCTACGACAAAACATGATTATTCACCTCAAAAAAAAAGTCGTTTCCCAGAAATAATTTAAGCATAAAATTACTTAGTTTGATGTCCAGAATGCTTGGTGGACGACTTCGTGATGAGGTGGTTTACACCTTGTATTTCGACTCCAGTGGTTGGTCATGGTTGGCTAATCACTCACCACTGATTGCGAACCTTGGCTACAAAGGTTACTGTGTTAACAAACATACGTCTGTCTGCCTTAGGTATTTGATTCGCATGCTATAGAAACCACGATTACTGGTATGCGCAGAAGTCAATCACTTTGGCAACCACTGAGTCAATACAGCCTTTGTGCAAGACTTGACGTGTGTAGTTGTTGTATTTCACTAGAGTATGTGTATCAATATAATTTAAGCCCTAAGTCGAGTAATATTAGAGTCACATACGCTCCCTCGTAATTTGCAACGACCAGAGGTGCGTGAAAGCATTAATCAGCCTAAAATGTCAGCTGCGACGGCTGTCTATAAAATTGGCAGGTAGAAAAATAAAACCGACTTCAAAATAAAACAAAAAAGTGAAAAATAACTTTAGCTTCTGAAGTCGGTGACAAAAAAACTAAAGTAACCAAACAAAGGTCACCGACTTCAGAAGCTAAAGTTATTTTTCACTTTTTTGTTTTTTTTTGAAGTCGGTTTTATTTTTTGCAAAAAATGTTTTTATTTTTCACTTTTTAGTTGTTCACATGTGCTTGATATACATGGAAAGTGCATACCGTAACAATTACAACAAGCCCAAACACGACTATGGTACATTGTCTCATTATGGAGTTCCGTGGCTCTTGGCTTCATCATCAGATCTGATGGTAGAATGGTTCTTATCAAACGCAAATGCTTCACTTGTTGTAGAAAATACCAAAATCGCAACACGTTTTCATATAAAATTTGAAGAGTACCCTCGATTTCGCCAAGATTCCATTACCAGATCCCAACTTGGTGGCTATGGGACCATTTGGAAAGAATACCCTTTCCAACAAAAAAATAATTTTCCAAATCGGTTGGCAAGCGACGGAGTTATGCCCGAACAAACATAAAAAAAAAAAAATAGAAACATCCGAATTGAGAATCTCCTCCTTTTTTAAAAGTCGGTTAAAAATGGACAGACATGACACTAAACCGACTCAGCATTGCTGCCACAGGTTGCGGAAGAAGAAGATATTCAACTGCAGCATAATGCTGCAAATAAAAAAAAGACGTGGCACTCGGGGACTGCAGCGGTAAAGCTATTGCATAGCATTTTTTATCAACTTATGCAATTATAATTATTTATTTATTTTATTTTTCCGCTTGTTGCCGGCTCGAGGACCAAACGCAGACTGAATGTTCAAGCTCGGCTTCCCATCACGATGAAATTATGAATTTTAAATGATGGTTCCACACACACATAAAATACATAAATAATTAATTGCATAAGTTGATAAAAAATGGTTACAAAGAAGGTCTAAAATCAAATGTATATGTCACTGTAAAATTGTCAAATACGTTATATTGTAATACTCTAGCGATATTGTAAAGTCTCGAATTATTGTCAAATGAACATACTGCTTACAACAAAACGCATTATTTTTCGTGAAATACATGCTATGGTAGTCAACTTACGCGGTGTGGAGGGAAGGAGGGGTCCCCCTTGCCCAGTGGCACAACTCTCATGAAAAGATAATGCACCATTCCTGAGAAATACCGATTAATATAACATAACCTTAAAACACTTTATATTCCCCCTAAAAAGCGTAGTCGACGGAGCCCCTATTTCCGAGTGCAGGGCTTAAAGGAACCTAACTAACCTAACGGGAGGGGTGCCCCAAGTCCCGTTTATGGGGGCAGGGATACTTCCGTATGCTCAGTTGACAATAATTAGAGACATTACAATATCGCGAGAAAAAACACGTTATATTATAATATAACGTGTTTGACAATTTTACGGTGACATATACAACCTACAACTCCTAGTTACGGCAATATATTAAAAAGAAAACTATCTTGTCATTGTCATTATCTGACATGGGGTGACATGGGGTGTTATAAACGTAGTGATTATATACTCTGTGGGGTGTTAGGTTGTTTTCGTTAAAAATAAGTTTTTTCCCAGCAATATATTTTGCGTAGAGTTACTTAGTTTGATGTACAGAATGCTTGGTTGACAGCTTCGTGATGAGGTGATTTACACCGTGTATATGATGTTAAGCATTATCAGTCCATAATGTTCAGTTCCCACTTCTGGGACACAAGCCTCCTCTCCACGAGAGGGAGTGGTCCTTAGTTAACCTCATGGGCTTAGTTCGCGGTGGTGAGCGGCAAATGACTTCTAATATTCAGTTCTAGCACCTGCTTCTTCCTCCGCCATTTTTTTTATGTGAGCAGTGGTGATGAAATTATTCTTAAAACGAACTGGTTGTTTATTGCATTCGATTCCATAACCTACTTACTACTCAAAGTCGCGGCTCTCACCACTGCGGCCTGAAAGTTGTTCTAAAAGCTTATTTTTAAATTGGGAAGAAGTATGTCAGGTTTATTTATCTACATTGAACGAGTGTACAAAGTTTCGTTTCTGTGTTATTAATCGTTGAGGAGTTCTCTCGTGAGGAGGCGGTCCTGACCGCAGTTTTTTTTTAATGTTAACCTTCAATTGCTTACAGCTTAAATTTCATTTAAAAGTGCACGACATAAATTTATGAGTGTAACAATTACTTACAGGCTCAAACAGCACACACACACAGGCCACATGCACACATTTTATCAAATTAAATAACATTAAACATTAAATAGCAATTAATATTGTGAATTTATTATGAATGAATGTTAAAATTTGTGTAAAAAAAAATATATCAAGAAACTTAACAAACAAATCAAGAGATCTAATTAAATTAAACGTATTATATTGATTGTAATAAAAACAAAACAACAGATAAATAAATTAAATTAGACTCAGATTAAATATTTGGTCATTATATTAATAAGTTATTTACAATTAATTAATGTAAAACGACGACCCGATTGGCGTAGTGGTAGTGACGCTGCCTCACGTTCTTAGGGTCCTGGGTTCGAATCCCGGTAGGAGCAAATGTTTGTGTGATGAGCACGGACATTTGTTTCCGAGTCATGGATGTTTATATGTATAATAAGTATGTATTTACAAACAAAAAGTATATATGTAGTATATCAACTATCTAGTGTCCACGACACAAGCTTTGCTTAGTGTGGCACTAGGTGGCGCTGTGTGTTAATGTCCAGCGATATTTATTTATTTATTATTTATTATATTAATTATAAAAGTCTTAATTCATGTAATCTAGTTGTGCAAATAGTATTCAATAATTATTTTACAAAATTTTCCTATGCTATCGTGTTGAACGTCAATCAGGTCACTACAGCTGTTTAAAATTTTACACATTCGCGGTATTGCTGAGTAAAGCGGAGTGATGGGATTCCTAGGATAGCGGGTTGGGGCACGAAACATGAAGACGCCTAGTAACTGTGGTCAGTCTATTTGCTTTCTGAGTAGTTTGTATAGAAACAGGGCATCTGTAACTTCTCTTCAAGACGAGAGCATCTTGAAAGTTTGCAGACGAGACACATAGGAGGGTAGCTGCTTGCTTTTCCCTTTGAAAACAGAAGGTGCCATACAGGGGATTAAACCACGTCTGTCGTGAAATGAATTGTCACCAGAACCAAAGGTGTGTGTAAAATTTCAGCTCAATTGGTTGGGCGGAACTGGTTGGAAATTCAGTTGTGAGATTTGACCAATACTAAAGCTAAGCTTCTCAGAGTATTTATTTATACCATACTTTCGTTAGTCGGACTTGTTTACCATAAGAAAACTTGGACTAAATAACTCTGAAATTAAAACCAGTGAGTTTGACCCAGTTCTATTAATGCTATGAATTTATTTCTACAACTGTTGCTAGTGAGCTAAATGAAACGAAAGTGTAAATATGAAATTAAATATTTACTGTTTAATTTTAGACTGAAAATGCTTACCTTTTGTGAATTCATTGCTTTAGTTATGAAGGGATAATAGAGTTTAGTAGGGTTAATCTACTTTGAGAAAACCGAGGCGTAGCAAAAAAACACAAAGCTCGTAGCTTGCCTACGCTCGGTCTACGAACGCGTAGCAGCGTAGCGCTACGCCGTGAGATTGCAAAAGCGTTATTTATTTCTCGCTTTACCGCTTCATGAAGAAATAAAATGTCCTTATTGTCTGTTTTCTGTCAAATTATCTTATAATAAAAGTTTTTCCTTGTAATTGAGTGAGGTCGATTGTCGTGACAGCGATTCCCGTAAGTCACTACTTTTGTATTTACCTTTGAGTTCTAAGAAACTATTTCTTAGTTGGGAATAGTTGTTTTTTTTTTTACTCTTGGCAGATTTCGAGTTGAGTAATAACAAACTTAATTATGTATGACTAAGAAAACATAAGAGAATTCTTGATATTAGTCTGGGCATTCCAGTAATCACCAAGCAAAGAAAAGCTCTTTGAAATTACGATGGATTGAATGAGTTGAATAAACTAGAAAATACGCTTTCTTATTCTTAGTTTACTCTGCTCAGAAGAACCTTCATATGAGACCCATATTATCATAGGATTTTTTTTAAATAAGTAGACTGCCATCTTTGGGAGTCAGAACCATGTTGGATTTAGAATGACGTCACTTGGTTGGTTAACCACAAACCACCACCACCAACATGCTTAGCTTGTATGACAATGCATGGTTATGCATGGTCATACAAGCTAAACATATACTTATGCAAAATTTCAGCTTAATCGGAAGCCGGAATGTGGATCAAAAACTTCAAAGATTCTTCTACATAGTTATTTGCAGGTGAAACTATTTAAAGTGTACTTTCGTGTGCAAGTTTCTTAACCCTAGAAACGCACCCATAATAGACTTTCAGTAACAGTACCCTGGAGTATCTCGGTAAATAAAACGCTTGCTTTCACATAAGAAAAAGTAATTTGAAAATAATCAATCTACTTCGACTTTTAGGGCACTTATTTCAGCCTTCATCATCATCATCATCATCAGCCTATAATGTTCCCACTGCTGAGCCACGGCCTCCTCTCATCAATGAGAGGGAATGTGCTTTAATCTACCACGCGGGCCCAGTGCGGTTTGGTAGATGTCACATGTCTTCGAATTTTTGGTTCTAGGACATGCCGGTTGCCTCACGATGTTTTCCTTCACCGTTTTGAGAGCAGCGGTGATGAAATAAATTACACAAAGTAATGCGCCTGTCAGGGTTCGAACCCACGACTTACTGTTTGTAAGTCGGGGCCACCACCATTGGGCCACCGCGCTGCTCAGCCTTAAATAATTGTAATTCGATGTAAATAAATGGAACTTATCTTAACAATTTTTGCAAATCTTTGTTTAGTGCTCAAAACTTTTATATTTTTCACATCAAGTGCGTGATTTACGGTCTTTTGACCTGGGGTTATTTTGTCCCAGGTTTGGTTTCAAATCGAAAGGGGGTGGAGCATCAGAATACCATTTATTTTCTAATATACCGCCGATACTTATTTGGATATGCATTGGAAAAGTTTTGTATGAAATTCGGTCCTCCAAATAAGGTTTTGTAAGGTAAATACTCTAAGTTTTGAGATAAGTTCGTCTTTTCTTGATAACTATAACCACTTCTTCTTCATCATGAGTGTCCGGAGAAGGTTTTGAATATAATTTTCTAATAGATTTGACCCATCTAAAAAAAGAATTATTCAAATTACATACAATGAAACACAAGACAACTTAAATGTCTAAATATAGTAAATATTAAGTACTTACACACTGTTTCTGAACAAAATTATGTCTAAGGTATTATGCAAATGAAAAATATGTATCAAACAAAACAACAATATTCATTATTTTGTAGGAAGATTCACAAAATAATAATGAACATAATTACCTTAACCGCACCCAGAGGTACTGGAGTACCCCAAGCACGCCTAGCCACGTCCACATGCTAATAGGACGTATGCCACATTGGGCACCCGCTTTAAGGGCACCTGAGGTAATGGCACCTGAGGTATTCCACATTCGGCACCTATCAATATTTTTTGCAGGTGCCATTAGTGGAATAGTTTATTATTTTAAATTTTATTCCACATTCGGCACCTACGAACCAGTGTACTAGTGTTGGGACGTTTCTTTTTGTTGTATCCGTGACAATGAAACACCGAGGTCCAAAGCATACTGACGTTTATTTGATGAAATACTTAAGTGTACCCTCACATACATTTATAATATCATCTATACACAACACTGTCCCCCCTTAATATTAAGTAAGAAATATCTAAATAGGTACAGACTTCAACTATCAAACTAAAAGTCTATCAAATGTTAACAATTATTGCACTTAATCATTCATATAACTGAGTATAGGTTAACAAGTACATTGTTCAGATGGTTACACTACTGAAAATACACATCACACCACACAAACATATCTTTCTTAAATTTATAGGTACTTACATAATCAAATACAGAGCTAGATACTAAAATGTTAAGTTAAGTGGATATACGTCTACTTAAATAATTTATCTTATTCTAAACAAATCAACTTTATTCAACGCATTTCTTTAATTTGTTTGCACAATCTATAGCTGCCCTCCGACGCAAACGGCTGTTATTATCATTTCGCGGTGTTGGCGGCGTACGACTATTGTTTGAATTTACTATGAACCCATCTGCCTCACCCGGCAATTCCTCCTTATTTGTCGCAGATTCTGTCACAGATTCATTCAACGTTTCTACTACGCACGCATCGGGAGTGTTTGTCTCCACCGCTTGCTCATGAGTTGTCCCCCCAATAGAAAATCTAGATTTCCTATTTTTAGTCAGCAACTGGTCAATATGACGCTTATGCACGCGCCCATCATTCGTTTTTACAGCATAAGTAACCGGTCCGGTCCGACGTGCTACTACACCTTCCGCCCATTTTTGCCTATGCTTAGAATAATCGCGCATGATGACAGCGTCCCCTGCCATGGCCTGGCGTAGTGGTGGACCCGAGGCGGCCGCGCGCTGCTCCTGCACTATCTGAGCGCCGCGCACCACCTCTGCCGTGTCTGGCCGTAGCAAATCTAATCGACCGCGCAAACGACGTCCCAACATGGCCACGGCCGGCTCGCGCCCCGTAGTACCATGTTCCGTATTACGGTACATAAAAAGAAATTTACTTAGAGCTGTATTATCGTCAACATTCTCGATTGCCGCCTTCTTTAAAACACGTTTGATGGTGCGTACCGCATTTTCGGCAGCGCCGTTGCTAGATGGGTGGTAAGGAGCTACTGGTAAATGTTTTACTCCATTGCGTTTTAAGTACGTTGCGAGTTCGACCGACGAAAATGGAGGTCCGTTGTCACTAACTAACCTTTTTGGAATGCCGAACCTAGCGAATATGCGTCTAAAACAATCAATAACAGCAGACGCCGAGGTGCTGCTAACTCGCTCCACCTCAATCCATTTCGAGTGAGCGTCTATTATGATTAAATAATAACGACTATGAAACGGGCCAAGAAAATCAACATTAATACGCGACCAGGGTTCCTCAGGCCACGGCCACGAGTGCAGTGGTGCCGGAGCCGGCTGGGCGCGCTGTGACACACAGGCAGCACATTTACTGCAAATGCGCTCAATATCTTCGTCTAACGTCTCCCACCACACATAGTTACGAGCGATCTGCTTCATTTTAACTATGCCAGGATGGCCATCGTGCACTTCTTTAAGAATAGTCTCACGCAATGACGTAGGTATTACTATTCTATAGCCCCAAATTAAACATCCGTGATCAATATGCAATGTCTTTTTTCTGTTAAAATAGGCTTTTTCCTCATCACTACTAGCTTTATGTGGCCAACCGAACTTTACGTAGCCAATTATTTTGCTCAAAAGATGGTCCTTAACCATTTCGGACTTGATATCTTTAAAGCTCAGGGGAAAGTATTCCTGTACAAAATTTAAATAACTATAACCTTCGTCATCCACCCTAATTCGGTCCTTAATCGAACTTAGAGGGAGACGTGACAAAGCATCTGCCACACTATTTTGATTGGACTTAATAAATTCTATTTTAAAATTATACGCGGCTAGTTTAACAGCATATCGTTGAATTCTACTAGCTGCCGTAACAGGTATGCCCTTCTTCTCACCAAATATATAACTGAGCGCGCGATGATCACTTCTTAAGGTAAAATGCCTTCCATATAAATACTGGTGGTGCTTAGTGACCCCAAAAACGATAGCCAACGCTTCCTTATCTAACTGCGAATAGTTCGTTTCAGCAGCATAAAGCGTCCGTGACGCGCAACAAATAAGTCGTTCACTGCCATCACCGTGACGTTGCAATAATACTGCCCCTAAACCATAAGGACTACTATCGACAGCCAAAATAAGCTGTAAAGAAGGATTATAATGCGCTAGTACCGGAGAGCTGCTCAAGACCTTCTTAATGCGACTAAAAGCTTGTTTACAGTCTTCGCTCCAGTTCCAAGTAACATCACTCTTTAATAAATCATACAGTGGCTTTAATACATCACCCATGTTTTTGCAAAACTTTGAATAGAAATTGACAAGGCCTAGAAAACTCCTCAACTGTGTGATATTATTAGGAGCTGGGGCGGCTACAATTGCTTTAATTTTTTTCTCGTCTGTGTGTAAGCCATGCTTATCTATTCTATACCCTAAGTATGTTACTGATTCTTTAAAAAATTGTCACTTTGCGTAATTAATCCTGAGACCATTTTGTTTTAGTCTTTGTAATACCGCTCTCAAATTGGTCATGTGTGTGGACCTATTAGTTCCACTAACGCAAATATCATCAGCAAAAACAGTTGTAAATGGTAAACCAGTTAGTGTCTCTTCCATAACTTTCTGAAAGTTCTCAGGTATGCACTTGATACCAAATGATACACGGTTATACACAAATGTACCGACATGAGTCGTTATTGCCGTCATTGGCCTTGAAGACTCGTCCAACACACATTGTTGGAAAGCACTCGATAAATCGAGCTTACTGTAAAATTCCCCGCCTCCTAACGTTGCGAATAGTTCCTCGATCCGTGGCAGCGGGTAGTGAAAGTCCTTCAATCGGGGATTAATCGTTACTTTATAGTCTCCGCAAATGCGAATATCGCCATTAGTTTTCACGACTGGCACAATTGGAGTACCATAATCCGACCTATCAACTTTGTAAATGACGCCTTCCCGCTGCAACCGATCGAGTTCCCGCTCAACACGCTCGCGCAGCGCCAGCGGCAACGGCCTGGCTTTTACAAAAATAGGGGTATCATCTTTTAAATGAAGTGTTATTTGTGACTTAAATGTGCCGAGTCCCTCTGCGAAAACTTCGGGAAACTCGTCCTTAAGATTTTTTTCCAATAAATTTTCATCGAATATATAATGGTGACTGTAACGTGCATTAAATCTTAACAAATCCAACTCTTTAATCCAGGTGCGCCCTATTAGCGGAGGACCACCATTTTTAATAATGTACAATTTTAAAGCAGCTTTTTTTCCTTCATATGAAACTGACACCATTATATATCCGACAGTTTGAATGATGTCCCCAGTATACTACGTATACTATCGTTATCTGAATCTGAATCGGAAGTAGAATCAAGATAAAACTTACCTTTGTTTGTCTTTTTACCCGAATTACCACTGGTTTCAACTTCACCCCGATTGCACACGGATTTAAGATGTCCTTTAACACCACACTTATCACACGTATAATGCTTATAACGACACCTGCCCTCCCCGTGACCGGGCTTGTCACAACGAGTGCAGTTGCGGCGAGGTTCAGCTGGCGACGCGGCGGACGCGGGACCCGGGGCGGCCCTCGCGGCGCGCGCTCGCCCGCTGCCGGCGACACGGTGCAGGCCGTCGCTAGTACCGGGGCTCGCGGCCGCAGGCCCCGCGGTCGTCGCGCACGCCTCACTCGCATGCCGCTCCGCCGCCTCCAGAGCCAACGCCAACTCGACAGCCCGCTTGTAGTCGATATTCTTCTCAGAAAACAGCCTTGATCGCATCTCCTCACTGTATAGGGCCGACACGAACTGATCGCGTAAATTTTCTTCCAATTTCTCTCCGAAATTGCAGGTTTTAGCCAAATGTTTCAAACTTTGCAAGTAAGAACGAATGCTTTCACCTTGTTGCTGCTTCCTCTGTCTGAATATGTGTCTCTCTGCTATTTCTGACCTCTCTGGTTCCAAGTGATCTTTTACCAGTTTTACCAGTAGACTCCGGTTGTATCGGGGAACACAAATCGCACATTAAATCGTAACAGTCCGCGCCCACAACGGTAACCAACGTGGCCACGTGCAACTCACTTTTTATTGCGTTCAACGCCATGAACTGTTTAACCCGACGAACATAAGTGTCCCAATTTTGTGTACCGATGTTAAAACTTTTCACTTTTCTGATAGTCATATTGTAAGGTTATAAACACGCGTACAATTACTGATTATAACCGTTTTCTCGTCGCCAATGTTGTATCCGTGACAATGAAACACCGAGGTCCAAAGCATACTGACGTTTATTTGATGAAATACTTAAGTGTACCCTCACATACATTTATAATATCATCTATACACAACACTTTTATAGCAAAACAAAAGGACTTACGCTTGGCCGATGCTTCGACGCGATCCCCTACCCCGCGCAAATACATGAAGCGCGAAGAGATTCGATGTTAAACGAAAAACTAATCGCAACTTTCCTAAAAAAAGTCATTTGTACCCCAGGGCACGGTTCTAGGGTTAAAAGATTATAGAAGTAAATGTCATTTTATTTCAGTTCTGTTGTTCATTCCGTTCACTTGTTCATTCATTTGATCGCTCCTGACTTATTTTAGTAAATCCATAGATTTCTACAACGAAGTATATCGTTTATACTCTAAATACTATTACTACATTGTCTGTTACTTAGTATTCATATTGAACATTTACCAACCACTAATAACGAGAGAATCCTTAGTAATTCTTGTAGCTACCCAAATTTAAAAAAACTACTACTACAAAATGTAGAATTCACCGTAACAACATAAACTAACACGTACTAAATAAACTACTTTCCCAACAAGGACTTTTTTCAGTTAAAAACAGTTACGTACGTAGTAATTTTAAAACGCTCCACAACCACTAATTTAACGTAAACCTAGAAAGGTTAATTAAATCCTAGTATGTGCAAGTGCTGTCAATAAAGTGTTCCTAATTAGGGTGCCTGAACTTTTACCCGTGTAAGCTTGAAAGTGTCAGACGAGCAACACTTTGTCAGGCAACTGTTGCCAATTATCACACTTTAGTCTTACAAAAAAAATTAGTCGCACGAGCTATGGTTGGCCAGGTCAGTCTGTGAAAGGGTGGTAGATATTGTGGCTACCGGCCACCGTAGATGCGGGCCTGTGGACGGCTGGCTATGGGCAATAGCTGGCCGTCCGGCCGTCTAACGACGACGACAGGCCGTGTCGACGGCGCGTTCGTGTTCCACGCGCGCCTCAAAGAGATGTCAGCAAAAGAAGAGGGGCCCGCAAGGGCCGAAGCCTGCCGGGGTTGCGGGCCTGTTCGAAAGAGATACCGCGGCCCCGGAACATAAAGGGCGAGGAAGGAACATGGATGGGTTTTAGTCAGTAAGAGTCTGACACTCCCTCCCGCTCCGCCCAGAGTGGGAGAAGTCATTTGATGATTTCCCATCCTAAAAAAAAAAAAAAAAAAAAAGGGTGGTAGATATTAGGTAAACATCGAAATACCACCGTGCCACGAAAAGTTAGTTAAGCTATTGGTCCCAGTTGTCATTAATAGATCTATGACTGTAGTAACGGGTATAAGAAATCCAAGAAAAGAGCAAAGACTTTTGCCAAAGTGTAGATGCAACAACTCAACGATCACTGATGACATTCATTATTACATAATTTATGAAAACCATCTACAAAAGTTGCCAGTAGTTGCTGAACACCATCCGGCCACTCTGGACAACTTTCGTCAAATCGCTCGTCTACAGCACCCCACCGTAACAGCTAGTTTAAATCTAACTAGTTTTCCTGTTAATTTGAAGGGGGCAATTAATTTCTTATCTTCAAGTGGGGGAACGAGAGGGGGGGAGGTATATAGGTTAATTAAGGGGAAGTGCGGTAGATTTAATATAGATAGTAAGTGTGACAGGAAATTGGATGAACATTATGTATTTTGTCTTGTCGTTATAGAGGTCATAAGTCATTGACCCTACTGTGTTAAATTATGAGTTGAATCTAAATCTGTGACTTAATTACGGATGCCTTATAAGATAAAAATTTGCCTGAACACGTAATACTGTCCAAGACACTAACATAAAAATAAAAAATATTTTTACCACAACTTCTACATTCATATTTGTGTTGATATTTTATCATGGAATCTAGATATTGAAATATATGCCATGTCGTGTCATACAAAGGTTGATATTGTTGGAGTTTGAAGTAAAATAGTCCTCGTCTGATACAAAAACAAAGACTGCTCAAAGGTGGAAAAACGTTTTAAACTAAAAACAAAGTTGGTGTTTGGACAATGAAACGTACATCACATTCAGAAGGATAACACCTACGTGGACAAAACGCCTAGAGCTCTCCAAAATTGTCCGTAAAAGGGTCGACCTTTAACACCTTTTCAATATTCAAAGTAAGTTTTGTATTCGTCTCAAAACTCTAATGCAGGTTAAAACCAATGACCACAAAATTGAGAACAGTGTCGAAAGTTTGACCAGTTTAAAAATAATAGAGAACCTTTATAAGGTCATTATCAAACCTTTTAGTTCGTTTCAGTGTTTTCTAACCTTTAAAACTGTATTATTCCTTTATTCATCTTTCATACACATTTTTAGCATTTTTAAATATTTCTTAAAAAAAAATTGGTTGTCTGTAAAGTCGGTTTACGGACGATAGATTTACGTGATAACGTCATAATCATTATTTTATGTAATACAAAAAAGGAGGTGGAACGTTACTATGGAACGTTACTATGCTATGGAACGTTACTATTTTTCATGAGTGTTGCTGGTATTATCAATTTATAAGACGTTATCACGTCAAAAACAAAAAAAAATTAAAACTAAACTAATATTGTCACTTACGGGATATTTTCCGTGATTATTTGTTATTTAGAGCTCCCGATATTTTGACGCTGTTGCAAGCGCCATGATTGTGGGTTGCCATGGTACCATGGAAACCCGCTATCATGAGTTCAAATAACAAATAATCACTGATGATATGGATATCAACAGTGATTATTAAGTTTAGTTACTATGTTATTAGCTGGAAACCGTAAAAAAAAACTTATGTCCGCCGGTGTTGGAAGCCGGGTCCAAGCTACCGGTGGTACTCGAAACTAAATTAATATCTATTATACTTATCACTGTCACACTTCTTCCAAACTACAAGTGCTTCATAAATGAGGAATGATATTTCAGTAAAGGCATACACGTGTTTAATTTTATTCTTCTCTGCGTACATAATTTTTGCTGAATTTTATCCCAAAAGTGTCTTGAGAGTGCTCACAAAAAAGAACTGTCCTAACCGATACCCCAGGAGAGTGGACACAAAAGTGGTTCAAGCCACAAGTTTGTTTGAACGTGCAAACACCTAATGGATTTGGTTTAAATTTTATTTTACGTATTTCAACTGAGGAAAACACTTATGATGCCCATGGGGGCTCGAAAATTAAGTTTCACTCGAAAAGGAAAATGTTTTGAAAATTGGTCTTTGGGGACGGTCGAATATAGTCATTAAATATTTATATGGGACGTATTTTGGCAACAAAGTGGGTTTTATTAGCTATTCAAATTCTAGTTGTTCCCGCGTCTATAGTTTTTTTCGATGATTATAAATTAAGGTTGTTTTAATAGTTTAACACTGTCAAAGCGGATTGTATGATTGGTAGTTACAAAAGATATTATAATAACATAAAAAGGCTATCAGAATAAAATATTAGCTTTATCCTAAGAATATTATATCTTTGGTTAGTACCTACTTCCACGTTTACAATAGTATGGTAAAAGAAATGAGATGTAAGTATACGTGGTAGTATCATCGTACGTACAACGTTTATTTATGGAGTTACTAGCTTCTACCCACGACTTCGTTCGCGTGAAGTTTTGATATCGCAACGCATCGCCTGCTCAAAGCTTTTTTCCCGCTTGCAACATTTCCAATTGCTGCTCCGCTCCTTTTGGTTATAGCGTAATGTTATATAGCCTATAGCCTTCCTCGATAAATGGACTATCCAACGCAAAAATAATTTTTCAATTCGAGCCGGTAGTTCCTGAGATTAGCGCGTTCAACCAAACAAACAAACTCTTCTCCTTTATAATATTAGTATAGATAGATAAGATTGTATTTAAATAAAAAATAAGTATATGAATATTATGTCTAATCAGAAATCTTAACTAGTCAACCACCTTTACCTTACTTGTTTCTAGTAACTATCAACACTATATATCCAAAAATCACTCAAGCATCACATCCAAGGCCATAAAATTCCACCAGACTTATAACTCAAACCAGTCACGTCGAAGAAAATTGTTAAAGAAACCAAAGTGACCCAAGAATCCTGTACGTTTTTATTAAAGTTCCTATGTGTAATATCTGGAAACTGTCGACAGGTGTAACCACCTGTTAGGGTGGACATCAAATAGACGCGAGTTGAATGCAACCGACCGGTAGTGGAAGTCGGACAAAGATATTGTAATGTAGGTGAGAGGGAGGGTATAAAGAAAATATTGGATCGCTCGGTCCGTTACGGCTGGCGATGACGGAATGAGGTGTTTGTCTGGCAGTTTCTCAACTGAGGAGGCTGGCAATTGGGTTATTGAGAGCTGTCACTTTATGATACACTAGCTTCTGCCCGCGACTTCGTTCGCGTGAATTTCCCGCTTGCAACATTTCTTATTACTGCTCTGCTCCTATTGGTCATAGCGTGATGTTATATAGCCTATAGCCTTCCTCGATAAATAGACTATCCAACGCAAAAATAATTTTTCAATTTGAGCCGGTAGTTCCTGAGGTTAGCGCGTTCAACCAAACAAACAAACTCTTCTGCTTTATAAGTATTATCTCATATTATCTATTAGTATAGATTATTACGGAGTCATGGCCTGTTAAGCAATGATCACATAACATAACGCCTCTAAATCCAAAGGGTTGGGCAGAGATGTAATTAACTGTACAATCACTTCGCAGTTATATTTAAGTCCCATGTAAGTCTGACACCAGTCTTACCAAGTGGTATCGTATTCCCAGTATTAACTGGGTTGTGGAGGTCAGATAGGCAGTCGATCTATGTAAAATACTGGTATTAAGCTGCATCCGGTTAGACTGGAAGCCGACCCCAACATAGTTGGGAAATGGCTAGGCAGATGTTGATGATGTAAGATGCGGGGATTTCTTTATTTATTTATTTATTTATTTATTTATTTATTTATTTATTTATTTTTTATTTATTTATTTATTTATTGAAGACATGGTGCGCCGACCCCAAATAAACTGGGATAAGGGCAAGAGAATGAATATAAATATAAATATATGAATATTTGTATGTAGCATTATTCTTTTAAATTTAAACCTCTACGTAATTAAATGTTTTTAACAATAATAATATACTCTTTTGTTTATTTACTTATTTATTTATTTGCCTGAAACATGGTGTTTACAAAGGTGTTTATAATTCTAAAGAAGAGGCGTGACGTCATATTTTCAAACGCGATACTAAGCTCTTTGCCGCCACGTGAAGGTATGACTGGGTTATAAATATTTCACTAGGACACGTAGGTAGCTACGGCATCGCCAGAGGAATACATTTACAGATGTCGCATTATTTACCTACGTCGAATATGTTTCTTTATAGAATAATCATAGAAATGTTGCGTCCTACGTTTAGTGGTCTAGTTATAAAACTTTTTTTTGCATAGTAAATAGGCTTCTAATAATTATGTATTTTAAACCTACATCACTGAATGTGTGTAGGTTTTCAAATTCCTACACATTCCAGTTGTAATTTGGGGCGGTTTTAGATTAGCGTATTTTCGGTGCGTATACGATCATTTTTGTAGCGCGTGTATGCGCTCACGTGCAACTCCTACGAGCGTTGACGCGCTTAGAAGCTAGATATTGGTATGTTGATATTGACAAAACCCACCGGTGCGAGTGAATATCACGCTTTCGATTTTTTTAAAGCACTTAATGGGCCGCGCGTGCACAGCTGTAATCTGATACAGTGTGGTCACCCATTCGTGAACTGACCTCAGTAACCGTTGCTGAACCTAAGAGATCGATCCATGCGTCTGTTACCAACCAATATTCAGCATCGCTACCTATATAATTCACCACTTGAAAGCAAATTATCTCGATTACATTACAAGGAATAATCTTCCTCTTTAATCTCACCGTTATCTGCGTCGATAGCGTAATTACAAAGACGTTTGTTACTGACAGCTAGGCTTTTAACACGAATCAGGATGGTCTTTGGTGCTCCCAGATCGGCAAGCCCATCAAGACTCTTTGTCAGTCGTTTCTTTGGCTGTTCGTCCTTAATAGTTCTTTTTATTTTTAGGATCACACTTAACGATGGTGGAGTTGTAAAGGTACTCGTATTAGATCGCTGTCTGGATCTGGGTAACAAGATTATTTGTGACTAACTTTTGCTCGCAGGATAGCTTCCGTTATGTACGGATATTAACCCACCTTTTAACCCTTGACACTCGGGGGTAATGTGGGTTACAAGTTGGTGAAAGATTTTTCAGATTTTGATCGGAAGTTCCGAAGTTTACCTCCTAAATACAAACTGACATACAATTCTTTACCCCTTCAAAATATTAGTATAAGTATACTCGTAGATAATCCAGAGTAAGGGAGAGTAGTATTGTGATTTTTGTAAATATTTTGTTCAGTAGCGGACATTTTACACAAGTATCTCAAACAATCACTGTTTTAGGCTTTCACGGTTTAAAACTTAACTTATATTGTCACTTACGGGATATCTTCCGTGTTTTATTTTCCAACCAGCCGCAGTCTCCAGTCAACCCGCGATCATGGCGCTTGCAACAGCGTCGGGATATCGGGAGCTCAAAACAATTATTAATCACGGAAGATATCCTGTAAGTGACAATATATTTTGACGACCCGATTGGCGTAGTGGTAGTGACGCTGCCTTACGTTCTTAGGGTCCTGGGTTCGAATCCCGGTAGGAGCAAATGTTTGTGTGATGAGCACGGACATTTTGTTTCCGAGTCATGGATGTTTATATGTATAATAAGTATGTATTTACAAACAAAAAAGTATATATGTAGTATATCAACTATCTAGTGTCCACGACACAAGCTATGCTTAGTGTGGCACTAGGTGGCGCTGTGTGTTAATGTCCAGCGATTTTTATTTATTTATATGTTTATCTCAAACAGTGCTCAGTAATCATACTATTTGCTACAGTATATGTTACATCATTCCATGAAATAACATCGTACCAATAATTCCTAAAACGTATAAGCACATATTTACCTAGAATCACTTATTACCCGGAGCACCTAGAGCCCACATTTCGTTAGGTATGTTCAAGTAAGGGGGCTTTTGCCTGCCTGCCGGGGTTGTGGGCCTGTTCGAAAGAGATACCGCGGCCCCGGAACATAAAGGGCGAGGAAGGAACATGGATGGGTTTTAGTCAGTAAGAGTCTGACACTCCCTCCCGCTCCGCCCAGAGTGGGAGAAGTCATTTGATGATTTCCCATCCAAAAAAAAAAGGGGGCTTTTGCCTTCAACCAGCACAAATCAAGTACTGTGTCTGTAACTCTGTCGCACTGACTCACACTTCTGTGTCAGTCACTATCTAAAATGCAATCTATCATATCAACAAACGCAAAAGTGCCTACAGAAAATACACTTTGTAGAAAATGTGTATACAGAAGTTCTGTGAATGTAAGGGAAAAATACAGGGTGTGAACAACCTCATCACGAAGCCGCCAAGCATTTTGCACATCAAACTAAAAAACTTTACGCAAAAAAATTTGCTGTGAAACCACTTTTTTTTTGGGGTGAAAAATTATGTTGGTGTTAGAACTCAATAACTCAATGTAATAAAATGTCTGTTTAAAGTTAAAATCTTACATTAAATACTTGTATTTATTGAAAAATTACAAGTCGTAACTTTGACCCACAATATCTCCGTAACTAGAAGGTTTCCAGGTATGGTGTAGAACAAAAAAATCGCATTGACGGGGAGAACAAGTACCTTCCGGCTTCGTTATGAGATGTTTTACACCCTTTATGTAGTAGGTATGGGTATATTTTAAGGGTTCTTCATTCGCTGGTTCCTATTTTGGAGGTCGTACTGACAGCCTTCGAAGGTTTTAATATTCATGCCGACACTCCTATTTCCTCAAAAACTGTTGTTCACATTGCAAATTATTCGTGACAGTCGGTAATTAAGTGAATATTCATGAGCGTCACGCTGTTGGCTCGAATATTTTAATTATTGATCGTCTGTGATTGCTATACAGTGATTTACATAGAATTAGTACCACGCCGCGCCACAATATCACTGTAATTTGAGCATTTTTATTTAATTTTTAATTCTTAATTGTTGGTTTTATGAGGCAGGTGTGTTTAAAAGTAATTGTTGGTATGGAATATGGAAAATTTATCGTGAGTTTAGATCTAGGGGCCGTTTGCACGAATAAACACGATTGTTGGTATCTTAATTAAAACGTCAATCTTTTCAATTTGATAGACATGGAATGACGGTTTATCTTTGTTCATCTTTAATTTTATTGTATTAAGTCAGTCTTGTATTTAATTAAGTAACATTTAACATTATTTCCTAAGGAGGATTTCTTGACTGCCTCGTTATTTGAGTGGTTGCAACCGCGATTGGAGAGCGTGAGGTTCAGGGTGCGATTCCGAGGTCGTGCAAAGTGTTATTGGGTTTTTCCATCAGGAATTTCTCAATAGCAGCCACGGCGTCTGGATTTGTGCCCGATTGATGGCAATAGGCTTTCACCTTATTACATAAAATAGAATTTTCTTTTGAAATATGCAGTACCTTTGTGCTCTTCTATGTTAATATATTGTCCTTTTAAGTATTTTGTGTGTACTTAAATGAGTAAATACTAATAGGCACACCTCTGTCCAACCCTCTTGGGATTGTAGGCGTAATATTATGTTATAACATTGTTTCCCTCAGAGGAATTCTAAAAGTTGAACATAATTTTCGTTGTACAGTTACTAGAAATCTTTTCTACTAGGTACATGTTTCCCAGTCACTTGGCTTTGGAGGTAAAATATGTCTATCTGGGTTGCCTACCCGACCTCCATGTTAAGTATTGACATTTATAGTTGCGAAAAAGCTAGGTGGTGGATGAATTGGGTCTGTGGCTTAGGCCTCCAGTGGTCGAGGCACCTGTGGCCGACGCCCCCGATTCGATTGATTTAATTTAAAACAATTTTTGATCAAATCTTCGACGATCCTTATTGAGACAGGCTCTACAACTACAAAAGTCCGAAGGGCCAAGTCTTCCGAATAAAAACCTACACAACAGATGAAACCTGCAAACGGAAATAAAAAACCTGCCAAATGCGAGTCGGACTAGCGCACGAAGGGTGCTGTGCCATTATCTATACTCATCAACTTTAGATACTAACTTACAACCTATTTCATACCTTCACCTAGTAGAATGATCCATGACAAAAAACGGCCAAAAAACACGTTTGTTGTATGGTCCCCCTATAAAAAGCCCCCCTGTAAATATTTACTTTATTCGGTTTTTAGTATTTGTTGATGTAGCGGAAACAGAAATAAATCATCTGTGAAAATTTCAACCGTCTAGCTATCACGGTTCATGAGATACAGCTTGGTGACGGAAAGACGGAGAGACGGACAGTGAAGTCTTAGTAACAGGGGCCCGTTTTTACCCTTTGGGTACGAAACCCCAAAAACTGCAAACGGAAATAAAAAGAAACTCCAAACTTGTTTACTGTGCAGACATGTTGAGAAATATGTGGAATTCGTGGAAAAATGGCGCTTACATTCAGCCCTTTTTTGTTGACCGAACCATCATTAAGTGCGATTTGTTAGCTTGACACAAAGCTTGTATTCAGAGTAAACGTGGGTTTCCGTGCTCGTTTCCAGTCTGTATTTATTTGGTTATCAATGTTACGTATTGGTCTTTACATTACGTAGGTAGATATTTAAGTACCTATGCTGCATTTTAAGTAAACCCAGCGTCTAAGTTTTAAAGCTAACATGGAATCCAATATTATCGAAAATGGGATAATTATGTTTTGTTTATTATTGGTTAAGAGTTGCCTATATTAAGGCTCTCATCATCATCATTTTCATGCCCTTATCTTTATCAATCAAAAATCAATCAATCAAAATTGATTGATTTTGAAAACGGGATAATTATGTTTTGTTAATTATTGGTTAAGAGTTGCCTATATTAAGGCTCTCATCATTATCATTTTCATGCCCTTATACCAATTTATTTGAGGTCGGCGCACTGTCTTCTTCTTCCATACTTCTCTATTCTTAACCCCTGACGCAAAAACGACGGGGTGTTATAAGTTTGACATGTCTGTGTGTACGTGTGTGTGTCTGTGTCTGGCTTTGTAGCTCTCGAACGGATGAACCGATTAAGATTTTCTTTTTTTTGTTTGAAAGGTAAATTAGTCGGGAGTGTTCTTAGCTATGTTTGATAAAAATCAGTTTAAGATGCACGCCACAATGTGCGGATTACGAATTTACTCATTAACTCGGGCATTGTGGGTACCAAATGAAAAGGAAAATCAAATGACTAGTAGAATACTAAACGCTATGATAAAGGAGATGCTCAAAATTGGCACCAAAAAGTCACATGCATCAAAGTTAAAATTTTATAGTAATTATATCCATATTTTTTACGTTTTGATTGCAAAAATAACTTTTGTAGGAGTTAATAATTGTGATAAGTGTAGACCCTTAAAAATAAAGTTTGATTTTGATGCAGCATGGTACGGGATTCCACATATCCATAAGGATTCTCCTTTCAAATTCAAGATGGCCGCTACCACAAAATGATAAATTATTATTTTTTACAACTCCCTCAATATGGGTAATTGGGTATCAAATGAAAGGAAATTTCCTCGTTCCTCTGCATCACATGGCATACCACGAGAACCGATTACCACACAACTTTTCAGTAACTTTTTTATATTAAGATACTGTTTTTGTTAAATAGTAAACATATCACCGTCTTAAAATCCTCAATTAGGGTCTATTAGTGATAGGGTCTTGTTGTCTGAGAATGGCACGGGAGTCTCCGGCCTCACTCCAAATATTAATATTAATTTAAACTAGAAAGTGAGACAACAGAAGGTACTATTAATTCTTGCACTCAATTAGTTACTAAAAAAGGGCTTCAGCAGAACACCTTAAAATTATTCCACCAAAATATCCAAGGAATGTCTTGCAAATTATTAGAAATTGAATTGTTTTTAGAAAATAGTAAGTTTGACATTATTTGTCTTACTGAACATTGGCTAAAGGATTACCAAATGCTTATTAATTATGAGAACTATATAGTGGGTAGCTGCTTTAACCGTAAAACGATGCTTCGTGGAGGTTCCCTAATATTAATAAAAAATAGTTTTAAATATAAGCAACGTAATGACATAGTAGGTCTCTCGGTTGAACATTGCGTCGAACTGTCCTGTGTTGAGCTAGATAAGCATGTAATTGTGTGTGTGTACAGACCCCCAAACTATCAAAACTTTTCCATATTTGAATCAATAATGGAAGATGTCCTGGCAAAACTTGCAGCCAGTAATAAATCTACAATAATTTGTGGTGATTTCAATATCAATATTTTAGAAGAAAATTCACATAGCGGTCGGTTATTAAATCTCTTTAAATCATTTGACTTGACTAACGTTTTTATTGAACCTACTAGAATCGCAGCATCTTCTGCTACTTGTATAGATAATGTTTTCTACGATTGTGATTACTTAGATAAAGCCATAGTAAATTGTTTGCCGTCCGACCATAGCGGACAAACTGTAACTTATAGGTGTAATACACCATTGCAAAAAGTACAGATTAAATTTAGACCCATAACTTCTAGCAAATTAAATGGGTTTAATATTTCCCTACAGAACAAGCTAAGTGTTATAAGCCATGACGATACTAATATAAATCAATTTTATAATCGTTTCTTTTCAATAGTTCACACGGAATTCAACAAAAATTTTGAAAAGAAGACAAAAAGTATTTGCCCTAAATTCATATTTAGTGATTGGGCAACTAGAGGTATCAGAAAAAGTAGGGAAAGACTATTTGAGCTTTATGGCCTTAAGCCTTTTATTAACACTGAAACTTTTAACAAGTATGTTGCTAAGTATTCAAAAATTTTTAGAAATACATGCAGGTTTGCTAAAGCCCTGCACATTAGCAACAAGATCAAAACAGCAGAAAATAAAATAAAGACAGTTTGGAAAGTCATAAATAACGAGACTAACAGGAAGAAAATACGCAACACCAGCTACACATTAGACACAGCATGTGGTCCTAAAAGCTCTAATCAGGAAGTAGCTCAAGAATTTGTAAATTTCTTTACAGAGATACCATTAAAAACTACGGAGGCTCTTAATTCCTCTCCTGAAGTCTCAATGGGTTTATTAAAGGCGAATGTGTCTGGCTGCCTGGCTGAATTTAAATTTAAACACATTAACCCTATGGTTGTTATTAAAGCTTTCCGGCAAATAAAAATCAAACTGACCGAAGATCTATGGGGAATGTCTATCAAAGTTTGTACATCCATTCTTGAGACTATAGCCCCATACTTAGCTTTAATTTTTAATCTATGTGTGGACCAAGGAGTCTTCCCTGATTTAATGAAATACAGTAAAGTCATACCTCTTTTCAAATCCGGGGACAGTAAAGATACTAACAATTATAGACCTGTCTCCGTGTTGCCAGTTTTTAGCAAGGTTTTTGAAAAAGTAATGCTTGATCAAATGCTCTATCACTTTAACACCAACAGAATCTTACATGATCAACAGTATGGTTTCACCAAGGGACGTTGTACAACTGACGCCGGTGTAACCTTATTAAAGCACATATTTACTGCGTGGGAAGAGTCCCAAGACGCTATAGGAATTTTTTGTGACCTCTCCAAAGCGTTTGATTGCGTTAACCACGACACATTACTTATGAAACTTGAGCATTACGGACTGGGGAAACTTGCACTTAGATTGGTAAGATCATATTTAAATGATAGACAACAGTATGTTCAGATAAATGGTGTTAACTCACAGGGTTTAAAAATAAAAATGGGGGTTCCACAAGGCTCAATATTGGGTCCTTTCCTCTTTCTAGTATACATAAATGATCTACCCTATTTATTGAAAAACCAACCTCAAAATATGGTGTTATTTGCTGATGACACTTCCCTGATTTTTAAGATAAATAGACGGGCACAAAATTTAGATGATGTGAATAATGCCCTACTGCAGGTCCAAAATTGGTTCACAGCAAACAATTTGGTATTAAATGAAAAGAAAACCAAATGCATAAGATTTGCTTTACCGAATGTTAAGGGTAGTGATTGTGATATATTATTGAATAATGAGAAACTTGAATTCGTAGATAAAACGGTTTTCCTGGGGATTACGCTTGATTCAAGGCTACAATGGGGTTCTCATTTAACATCTCTTGCGGGGCGGCTAAGTTCAGCAGCATATGCCATTAGAAAAATCCGTCAATTTACTGACGTAGATACCGCTAGACTGGTCTATTTTAGTTACTTCCACAGTATAATGTCTTACGGTATTTTGCTATGGGGACGAGCTGCAGATATTGAGTCCATATTTATTCTGCAGAAAAGAGCCATTAGAGCCATATATAATCTTCGTAGGCGCGATTCTCTAAGAGAGCTGTTTAAGGATATTGGCATTATGACGGTACATTGTCAATACATCTACGAAAACATAATGTACGTCAGAAAAAATCTGCATCTTTTTGGTAAAAGAGGTGACAGACATAACTACAGTACTAGAAATAGGGAACAATTAGTTCAGCCAGGCTTTAGACTCGCTAAAGTAGACTCATCTTTCATGGGGTACTGTTTGAGATGCTATAATAAAATTCCACAAAGTATTCTTGAACTGAATGAGACAAAATTTAAAACATGCATTAAACGCACACTATGTAAGCAAGCATATTACAAGTTGAGCGATTATATCGCTGATAAAAATGCTTGGCTCAATGCTGGTCCTGCTCCACAAGGACAGGGGCGCAAAAATTGATAGCATTAAATGGTATTGTTGGAGCTGCTGAAGATTGTACAACTATCTTTGCATTGTATAGATTCAATATTAGTATTATATAATCGCATAGCCCATATTGTGTGAGTACTTTGTACTAGAAAGCTATCATTCACTGAAAGCCTACGGCAGTTCTTGACTAGAATGTGCCCTGGCGGTTGAGAGTATGTCATGCTCTCTCTAATGTCTCGCTGATGGTGGCGCGTGTGTCGGACCATTTAGCTCCCTTCAAAATGGTTGAGCTGAATGGTGCTGATCCATGCGTCATGTTCGTGAACGGGCGCTGTCAGTTGTGACTGGTCATCTCTTAGTCGCCATGGTTTATTTGAATTAATTATTTTGTTTTTGAGTTGTATTTTATTTTTGTTTTGCTATGGACACTTTTAACGTGCACATCTTGCTACATTGTTCTCACATAATATACCATCTCAACATGAATGATGTAACCAAGATTTTGTAACAATATTTTTATTTAAAAGAGTGTCCATGGAGTTTCTTGCCCGTTCTTCTCCATAGAGATCTACGCTAGGGAATGGGCAACTACAGTACTTTCACAGTTTTTATGTCTTGTGACTGGGACTGTAGCTACTTTAAATGTTCAATTTTGTTTCGACAATTCAAAAGTGCCTGTAACTGGCCTACTTGAAATAAATGCTTTGATTTTGATTTTGATTTTGAATGATCAACCCAGCGTAGTCTGTGAATTTTTTTTTTCTTAGCCTGTAATGTCACTTTGTTGGGCAATTTTCCCGCGCCATCTCAAATCCGCCCTCATGCTGGTCGGCTCGCCACGTTTTTCTGGACTTCCTCGTCGTCGCCGCCGCCTAGTAATCTCTAAAAAAATAATTAATATTTTAGTAGTAAATACTTCACGTCATCAAGGTTAACTTTCTTTCTTAAATGCATTTAGATTTCAACGTATCAGAAAGCTTTAAAGATATTCTCGATACAGGGTCAGTTTATTTCATTAATAAAACACTTTTTTGTCACCGACTTCTGAAGGTAAAGTTATTTTTAGTTTTTTTTTTGGAGTCGGTTTTATTTTTTGTAAAAAAGTTTTTATTTTTCACTTTTTAGTGGTTCACTTGTGCTTACTAAGGGGTACACAGCGTAGAGGCGTGATGTTATATTAAGAACTGGTGTAAACAATAGATAGACATGAGATTTCAATCCCAGTCCATTTGCTATAATTTATTGAGGAGTTCAGTTGCCTGTCTCCGAAGTTTTTCATAACATCTTCACCAAAATGAAATGAAGAGACACTTTAAGTAAGTACTCTTCCAAAAACTACCCAAATCACATCAAGTGTGCCTATAAAATTTGAAGAGATCTCTCAATTTCTCCAGGATCCCATCATCAGATCCCGACTTGAAGATTATTATGGGACCGCCTGGGAAGTATACCCTTACAATCAATTATATTGTATTCCCAAAAACACTCAAAAGGGAGTAAAGTCCTAGATACTAGATCAACATAATAACAATTTATAAGCAATCAGCAATTTATGCTTACTCAACAGACTTTGCTCTCAAATATTTAAAGTAAACGAACAATATTGTTATTATAAGTAATTGAACTAGTGCTCCAAATAAATCACTACAGCGGCATGTTGTACCTAGAACTACCACTTAAAACCTAAAAGCTTCTATTACACGAACAATAATCATATTGAAAGCGCTCAAGAACATTGTAACCTAAGTTTAGATAATCGTGTTACGATGCCGACCAGAATCTGAGAGGTATTGTAGTAAAGTGGAGTACTTATTTATACTATACTATATATAATATTATAAAGCTGATGAGTTTGTTTATTTGAACGCGTTGATCTCAGGAACTACTAATTGAAATTGAAAAAATCTATTTGTGTTAGATAGTTCATTTATCGAGAAAGGTTATGGGCTATATGACATCACGCTACAACTAATAGGAGCGGAGCAGAAATGAAAATTGTTGTAAAAAACGGGGAATGTTTGTTCCTTTTTTGGGTTTTTTCTCTATTATGTGACGCAGACGAAGTTGCCTGGGTCAGCTAGTCTAAACATATACATATATAGTAAATAAAATTTTAAAAAGTGTCTGTTTGCTGTATCAAAATAATCTTTTTACTGAATGCGTATGAAAGTATATACGGCACTCAGAACAAAATCTAATTTGTTTTTATTTTTGTCAGTCTGTTTGTTTCGGCTAATCTCCGAAACGGCTGAAACGATTTTGAGGGGAGTATAAATAACAGATACATTATTTTAACAGATAATATTATATTTATTATAATTTAGGCACCTTTTTCTGTTAAAAACAAAAAAAACCCTTGAAATTGTTAACAAAATCTGAAATAGTATTTTTATAATAAATTCGATGTACCTACTAATTTCACGTGGACGAATTATTATTGAACAAAACATTTTTAAACAACAAATATCAGCGTAACGCCTTTTCACCGATTGTAATATTCTTATGGAACTAGTTGGGCGACGTGTTAGGTACTGGTTAAATACCTTACTATTACTAAGATTAACCACTTCATTTTCATAATGAAAATATTTTTTTTTACTCAAATCTTCTTTTCGTCTAATATAAATAAAAATATCGCTGGACATTAACACACAGCGCCACCTAGTACCACACTAAGCAAAGCTTGTATCGTGTAATAGTGATCGAAAAGACAAACACCCAAATTTCTCCATGTGCAAGTACCTAAGATGGCATAAATTAATGTAGTATGTTGAGCAAATGGTCCTGAAACTATAAGAAAAAAACAAACAATTTAATATTTTTGAAACCTGAAAACCTAGCGCTACGTTCTAGAAGGTCGCTGAAAATAGCTAGCTCACATAAATATAAGTGCGTCTAAAGCGTAGTAGGTAGGTAAATCTTTGAAATTTATTTTTGCTGGTAATTTTTGGAGTAAAGCACAGAGAGAGGTATAAATGGAAAGTTTTAAACCAAATAATATTAAACATAGGTCCCAAAACGGGTGGACCATATTTTTTATGTAAACTATAGTAATATAAAAAGTTATAAGCTACTTCTTGTCTCAAAGGAGTCTTAAGAGCCTAGCATAAACGGTTTTACTGATAAAAGGATACAGCTACTTAGCTCTTTACTAAAATACCTCTTCAAGAGAGACTAAACTCACGAAAAGTGTTAGGTTATATAAAATAAAAAGCAATCATCTGCCTAGCCTTTTCCAAACTATGTTAAGGTCGGCTTCTAACGTGAAGCTGAAGACCAGTATTTTAGATGGAGTGACTGCCTATCTGAGCAGCGGTGGCCCAGTGGTGGCGGCCCCGACTTACAAACAGTAAGGCGTGGGTTCAAACCCAGACAGGCGCATTACTTTGTGTAATTTATTTCATCACCGCTGCTCTCAAAACGGTGAAGGAAAGCATCGTGAGGAAATTGGCATGTCCTAGAATAAAAAATTCGAAGACATGTGAAATCTACCAATCCGCACTGGGCCCGCGTGGTAGATTATAGCCCATTCCCTCTCATTGAGAGGAAGCCGTGACCCAGCAGTGGGAACATTATAGGCTGATGATGATGGTGATGATGATGATGAGCTTGCAGCAAATTGGTCTATCAGCCTGCGACATTTTGGGAGGCCTATGTCCAGGAGCGGACGTCTTTCCGCTGAAATTATGATGATGATAATGATTACTGCCTATCTGACCTCCAAAAACCAGTTAGTTCTGAGTAATACCATACCCCTTGGTACGACTGGTTGTCAGAATTTTGGTTCACTGACTACCTGTAACGTCAAACGGTTAAAGATCTACAAATGACGGCTAACGGTACCAACAGCTTTATGTGCTTCCCGAGGCACGGAGAAAACTCGGTTTGCAAAGGATTGCCACCCATCTACAGACCAATCTTGATAAGAGTAAGAAGTGCTACTCGGCCAGCTGTGCCGATTAATTAGCATTCATCCGAGAACATTAGCGTAGCACGCCTAAGCTGTTCTACAAAACCTTTCGTAATCGACATGAGCCGAAAAATACCTGTATAAGAAACCTTTTGTAACTTATTCATCCATTAATTGTTCTATCTGTGTTTTACGCGTACGACTCGGCTTGTTTAATCGCTCACACAATAATTTCGTGCGCGATAATATCTGCTGTTAATGTAACCAAACCATTATGTAATCGTTTCGCAAACGACGCCGTGTTCGTGTCAGAGGTGAGAAGTTGAACTACACTTTAGGTAAGGTATAATTTTGGGGGTTTTGGGATGAGGAAATTGAAAGGAAGTCGTTTGTCTTGGTATGGACATTGTAATGAGGAGGGATGAAACGAATGTGACTAATGTCCATGTTCACCGAGAAGATAACTGTCTGATTATCTTATAACAACTGTCAATGTACATGGACCTTAAAGAGAGATGGATGGAGAGGGAGAGGAAATCCAAAGAAAAGATGGATGTATTGTGTTAGGAATGATATGAAAGAGAAAGGAGTAAATGATGCCGTGACGTCAGGGGAGAGTGGAAGAAGAAAATGTGTCGCGCCGACCCCAAATAGAATGGGACAAGGACAAAAAGATGATGATGATGTGTTTTGGAAATTTTCTGTTTCTCTATTTATGAAAATAATGGATTTTTTATCGGTTTAGTTGGTGTTTGTAAGACTCGGTTTTAAAACTATAAGTGAAGAAAATAAAATAAAAATAAAAAAGCCTTTTAATTCCATTAGCTATTAAAACTACGTAACAATAATACATTTAATCAAAGTCCTAATCATGCGAAATTAGAATTGATTATTTGAGAAAAATAACAAAATAATTTAAATTAAATAGTCCATAATGAATCGATAAAAACATGCAAAATTATAAATTATAGAAAACATGTCAATTTTCAAGAAAATTATGGTAACGTATATAAGTAAATAATAATAGTGATTACGCTAATTGGACTCCTTTTCGGGTAAAGGCCTCCTCCAGAGAATGCCAATTTTCTCGATTTTTGGCGAAATCTATAAGTACTAAGTAACTATGTTGTTTAGTGGTTTGTCTGAGGGCCTACACAAGTGTTTATCGGTTTCAGCGTTTCATATGCCTATAATGATGATTGCAACAGTATTATAACAAAGTTTTTGGTAGCATAAGTCTACGTATATAAAGGGTGTAAAACACCTCTTAACGAATCCGAAAGGCTATTGTTCTCCTCGTCATTCTGATTTTTTTTCTGTTCGACCCAATACCTGGTAACCTTCTAGTTGCGGAGATATTGGGGGTCAAAGTTACAACTTTTTGACAAGTATTTTTTTTAATATATGTTTTTATTGCAAGATTTTTACTTTAAATATCTCCACGAACCCCATACAAATCAATCCATCCGTAAGCACAATATTTTGAGTGCGTTACATTAAGTTATACTACAAAACATGATTTTATCAGCAAAAGATAAAAAGTGTTTTCCCAGCAATAATTTTTACGTAAAGTTACTTAATTTGATAAACGGAATGCTTGGTTCACGAGTTCGAGATGAAATGGTTTATACCCCGTATACCTACACATTTTTGAGTTTCCGTATTTTTTTTTAATACAATTAATTAAAACAGATCTTACAAAACACAATAAATCTGTATTACCAAAGAGATAGACCTAAAGGTTGACTGGTAGAGAATGCCATTGGCATTAAGTCCGCCTCTGTACTTTGTGCTTGAAGTGTTCAATAAATAAATAAATAAATAGACAATCGATTGGAAACTGACTAAACATAAAGTGTCGAAAGATCAGATACTAGGCTAACAAACTCATGTGGTATAGTACTGTGATGGTCTCATACTCCCCTATTATTAGCTAACAAATTCAGAAATGCTCCTTTCGCCATTCAGCAGCGGGTCCATTTTCTACTAAAAATAGTCCTTTCCTATGACGAGGGACATAATACTGTCACCTAACAGTGGGCGTACTTCACTATATTTCAGAACACAGCTTACGTGGAAAAGGGTAGGTAGGTTTCCTTTGTATAAGTTAAAGTCATTGAACCTTTAAAGCATGTGAGCAGCCGGTGGCCCCGACATACGAGCAGTAAGGCGTGGGTTCGAACCCACCCACAATGTTTTCCATCATCACCACTTTCAAAACGGTGAAAGAAAACATCTTGAGGAAACTGGTATGACCTAGAATCAAAAATTGTAGTGTGGGGCAATCTTTTTAACCGACTTCTAAAAAAGGAGGAGGTTCTCAATTCGGATGTTTCTGTTTTTTTTATGTGTGTTCGCGCATAACTCCGTCGTTTGCCAACCGATTTGAAAAAATATTTTTTTGTTGGAAAGGTTTTACTTTCCAAATGGTCCCATAGCCACCAATTTGGGATCTGATGATGGAATCTTGGTGAAATCGAGGGAACTCTTCAAATGTTATTGGATAACGTACAGCGATTTTGGTATTTTCTACATTAAGTGAAGCATTTGCGTTTAATAAGAACCATTCTGCCATCAGATCAGATGATGAAGCCAAGAGTCACGGAACTCCATAATGAGACTATGTATCCTAGCCGTGTTTGGGCTTGTTGTAATTGTAACGGTATACACTTTCCATGTGTACGAAGCACGTGAACCACTAAAAAGTGAAAAATAAAAACTTTTTACAAAAAATAAAAAGCGACTTAAAAAAAAACAAAAAAGTGGAAAATAGCTTTAGCTTCTAAAGTCGGCGACAAAAAAAAATCAACCAAACAAAGGTCAACGACTTCTGAAGTTAAAGCTATTTTTCACTTTTTTGTTTTTTTTTTTGAAGTCGGTTTTTTTTAAATAAAATATAAACCAAATTGCAAAACAATAATCATCCACTTAAAAAAAAACAGTAATTAGTGGAAAAGAACTTCACATTCGAAAGCCGGTAACAAAAACATTACTTTCTCCTTTTTAGAAGCCGCTTAAAAATGCGATAACTTTTTGATAAAATAATCCCTAAAAACATGACGCTGTGCTGAAAGTTGTTGAGTGCTTTCACTAACAAGTGTCAGAAGCAGTATCAATACCGTCGTGCCTTTGTTTTTAAATCGATTCACTAGCGTAACATATTCGATACAAAATGAAACCGAAAACGGAACGCGAAAGTATGTTGTATAGATTCTGTACATCTGTACTGTAGATGTTATTTTGAGCTATATCAATTGTAAAAATAATATTAATCTGTACATTATTGTTCAAGTATGTTTGTCGGTACCAATATAATGTATGTAATGCCTGTAATATTGCACAAGTGGAAAAATTGCGGTTTTTCCCACACCCCTAAATGATCTGTTCTTTTTAACTAAAACAAAAAATATCATATTATTTAATAACCTAATCCCTAATCTATCCTATTTTTATCCTATATTTTTTATTGCGGGGGCAGATGCTGATATTTTACAATTTTTAAATTAAATTTGAAAAAAAATTAAAATCTGGGCAGACGGGAATATAAATCCCATCCGCCACCGCGCGGACAGAACATTCGGGTGTGTGGAACCTACGCGTAGGGCACTTGTTTATTAACCTCATAATAACGTTATACTATCGTTCTAGAGAATTCGGTAAACAAATTAAAAATAAACAAAAAACGATCGCTGGTATAGATTTCATCGGCACGTGTTGAATTATTATTATTCGAGAATGAAAAATTACGAATGTAAATTGTATTTACAATAATATTTACGAATGTGAATTTTCAGCTATGCTAAACGCCTCAACAGTAAAGACATCCTTATAGGGTAGAGAATTACGAGTAGATGTTTTTGATGGAGGACACTCTCTGAATGAGAGAAGCATGCAACACATATGCTAAAAGTGAATGCACTGATTGCAGATGCAATAGAGAGAAAAAAAAATATAGATAGCCGATCTCTCTATACAGCGTGAAATTTTAATAGTTGTTTTCCCGCGGCAGGACGATTACCCATCAGTAGCAATATCGAAAAGCAAAGTTAAACTTAAAAAAAAGTTTACTAATTTTTTTTTCAAATTATTATAACTTATTGGGTTTTGTGTTGTATTAAGTCAGGAGTAGTGATCAGCTGATTTATACACGAAGTGCAACGACCGCACGGCTGTTCTGGACACCCCCGCGCCCGGCCCGCGTTCCGTGTAGATATTACTGTTGGTTTTTACTGCCGACTGAGATACTTCCGTATGTTCAGTTGACAATAATTCGAGAGTTTACAATATCGCTAGAGAGAAAAACGTTATATTGTAATATAACGTGTTTGACAATTTCACGGTGACATATACCTATATAGAGAGAGAACGGCTGGACTGATTTTAACAGGACTTTTACTGGCAGGTAGCTAATATTATAAGGAGTAACTTAGGCTAATTTTATTTATCAGAAATGATTGGGGTTCTGTGCATAAAAAAAAAAACGATTTCATTGGGAATGATTTTATAATAATATCATGCGGCCAAAAGCTGCGGGCAACAACTAGTCGGAAATAACAAAAATAACAAAACAAATTGCGTGTTTCTACATTTGGTAATTGAAATTTATTATTCACTCAAATTTTGAATAAATTTCAGGTGTTACGTTACATTAAAGATAATACCTTAATAAGAGTTTAATTAGGTCTATAATCAAATATTCAAAGTAGGCATAAATTAACAGAAGGAGTGAAAAAAGTATATTTAATTATATAATGCTATGCCCCAATACCAGACAATGTTGTACAAATTTTCAGTGGTCATATTTGTCTTTTTGACTTTTATTGCTTTATAGAATCACACACAACGAGTAGATCATTATCTGCCTAGGTTTTTCCCAACTATAACTAAATTCTTTTGGTCGGATTTCAATCGTATGGATACAGCTGAATGCCAGTATTTAACATGAAGCGACTGCCAATCTGACCTCCAGAACTCAGTAGGTACTGGGTCATATGATCTCCCTTCTACAATCTACAACCGACTACACTTGGTAAACAAACTAGGCCTCGATTCTGCTACTACAATAGTGTCAGAGTATTCGATCATTGATTTCATAATGATAAAGTTCTGTCAAATTTTTACAAGTTTGTTAATTCTACTATAATAATGGCGCCATTATGACTTCTCAATTGAAAGAAATGTCATAGAATATTAATCTCGTACATGAAATCTGGCATGAATAAATGTTCGCATTTAGTAGTAGATTTCGAAAACCATTTTTGTACTAAGGGTTTTATAATAATGACAATACGACAATTCCATTAAAATACAATTTTATTACGAGACTATTGACCGACCATTGTGAATTTAGCAGATTACGAACTTTAAGCAAAATGACAATGGGATGAGAATGGAATCGTGTTGGAATGACGAATTTATTAAAATAGCAGAATTAGGCCCCTGGCTATCAGAGTTTTGGGGCCCACTCACTTCTTGTAAGGACTGCCAAAGATCTGCACGATTGCGATTCCGAGGCACGGAGTACCAAATATAGGTATCACAAAAAACAATCGACAGACCACCAAACCGTTTTCAGTTGGGTCCCAGATTGATCGCTTCTCCAAATTGTTGTAAGAGCCCATACACCGCAGGGGGCGGGCATAACAACCTGGTTTATGTGTTAATACACATTGGAAGCATCGTAAATTCACATTATGTTCCCTGCCAAGTTATGACACTCAGTTTATTCATGAGTTTTGCCATGTAAAATACGTCTTCGTCTTAACGTTCGGTATGAAGGTATAATATGGATTTACATATAGGTACCTTCCTGATTATACCTACAGGTTGGAACACGCGGGTTCAGTACATAATTGCGAACTCCCACATACAATTTTTTATTAATAATATTACTAATAAGGACTAGACTAAAATCGTTGATTATCACACTACTATTCTGAATGGAAAAATGTATGTGTGTATGCGCGTGCATGACTGTGTTAACTACTTCTGCAAGCTGCAACTTTTGAACGAATTTGTACGAGTACACAGATAGACAATGACTTGCTTATCTTGGTTGGTCTGTGGATATGTGACCATCCTTACATACCGAGTTTCTTCCATGCCGCGGAAAGCACGTTAAGCTGTTGGTCCCGGCTGTCATTTGAGGAGTAACAGATCAAAGTGTATTAACTCCACCCACCGTAATAAAAATAGTAAAAACGGATGTTTTTTCTATTTCAAACCTTGTTACTAATGTCAAATTATGACGCATTAAACTGTATTACTTTTTATTATAAAAAAGAACCAAAAGTGCACATCGTTTCAAACAATATTAAATCCAGGTTTGTGGACGTGTGCTCTCTTTCAAGTACTATGGATTATGCGTTTATCTCAAAAGTTACATGGACGGACTTAATACACTTTGATCTGTTACTCTTCATTTGTCCATCTTTGGCAGTCGTTATTTGAAGTCACCTAGTGTGTTTTGTATACCTGGTGTAACATAATAATAAACGTACAACTTCTCGTGTGGTGACTACCACGATATTGAAGGACTTTTGTTCTATGACTTTTTTAAATTCACTTGTTTTTTTTTTTTGTTTTACAGTGCATGTTGATCTGTTTGAGACACATTGCGTCTTTTACAAATGTCCAAATATTTTTGCGAATTTCAAGAACTGCCAAGAATAAACTATTAACTCACATTTAATAGGAGGTGGGCCAATTGCTATCAACCGGGCACTAATCGAGACTCCGTGTTTGCTATTGAGAAATTCCTAATAGAAAAACCCAATAACAAAGTGACCGACCTTGGAATCACAGACTTAAAAAAAGCCGTCAAGTGCGAGTCGGACTCACCCATGAAGGGTTCCGTATCAGCAAGTAATCAATCATCAATGTATATAAAAATCAATGGGACTTTTGGTTGTAATTTTATAACTCAAGGCCGGGCTTACCTATCCAAACCAAATGTTTAAGCTTTGTTCGTACTATTTAGTAGATAATTTTGTGAAGTTTGCACAAAATAAGTCGAGCGGTTCTTCACGCAGACGAAGTTGCGGGTCAGCTAGTATAATATAAAAGTTCTTGCAGTTCGTTGTAAAAGAAAGGTACTCGTAAATTGCGGTTTACGATTTATGACGTATTAAAAAACACAACTGACTAGATCTCGTTCAAACTAATTATTGGTGGTAGTTTACATAGTAATGTACAGCATATTTTTCGGCTCGAGTGAAGCCCGACTGGAAGATTGGTGAAGGAGACCGGCTCCTAACGGGCTCCTTGTTGTGTTGACGGTTGTTATACGCCATTGTTAAAAACACAGATTAAAAAACAACACTGATTTAAGATGCACACTATTTTAATAAGAATTAAAAATTATTATAAAACAATAATAAAAGCAACACTGATTTAAGAACAACACTGATTTTAAAACAACACTAATTTAAAAACAAAACCTTTTCTAAAACACAACTAATTTAAAAGCAAAACTAATTCTAAAACACCACTGATTTAAAACCGAAACTGATTTTAAAAACAACACTGATTTAAAAACTATGCTTATTTTAGATGCACACTATTTTAATAACAACTAAAATATTATAAAGTATTAACAAAAACAAACAATACTAAAACTATTTTTAAATGTAATTTGATTCAGGCGTGATCCGTAACACAATTTAGAGTTGTGGCCGGGGCGCTTGCTCGACTGAGACTGCCCACTGCACTCAGCGCTGCCCCCTTCCACAACTCGCCTGATTCACTGAGTGGTACGATGATGTCACAGAGCGTTCCGTTTCGTTTTACGTTGCAATTATCCGCTCACGCCGACATATTTTATAGTTTTTTTTTTAGTTTTATAATTTTCCTACGTAACAAAAAATATTAATTACATACTCTATGTAGATACTATTTTAATTTTAGGACATAAAAACCGCGCATTAGAAAACTCCACTAGCGTAAACCGAAAACGGAGAAAATTAGGTCGCACCTCATTTTCGTCCACTTTTCACAAGTTAGAAATGTTTAAGTGGAACGGCTACAGTTTCTTGCCAGCTTGCTTGGCGTTTATTAGAGAATTTATTTTTTTAACTTCTTTAATTTTTGATGATTAAGTAAATGGCGAGTTGGTGCTCCTAATTTGGAGAAATATTTTAGTATAGAATGGTCTTGAATAAGACGGGTTTAGGTTTCATTTTGTTTGCGAAGCGTTGGTACTTATTTAAAAAAATGTATATTTTAACGTGAATTTTGTAGTCACTGGATTTTGTAGCTTATAGGTATTCAGCTGAATACTATTAGACCGGAAGCCAGTCCCTAAATAGTTAAGAATATCAAGAATATGTGGACGGTGAGCCATAGGCTAGCTCGCCGTCCGTCCGTCTCATGACGACAGGCCATGTCGCCAGCGCGTTCGTGTTCCACGCGCGCCTCAAAGAGATGTCAGCATAATGGAGGGGCCCGAAAGGACCGAAGACTGCCGGGGCTGCGGGACTGTTCGAAAGAGATACCCTGGCCCCGGAACATAAAGGGTGAGGAAGGAACAGGGATAGGTTTTAGTCAGTAAAAGTCTGACACTCCTTCCCGCTCAGAACGGGAGTAGTTGGTTGATGATTTCCCATCCGAAGAAAAAGGCAATTGATGATTCGATCATCTTGTGCTTCAAGAGATAAAGGTATTTTGGCACCAATTCGATGTTAAAGTCAAAACGAAGGTACCATAATATCATTCTTCTTAAAAGTCGTTGCCGGAATATGAAAAGCTGCGAATGCAAAATGTCAATTTTAGACAAAATTGACAAAGTTCTCTACTTGTCTAATAGACAAGACAACTCTAAACACCTCGTCGACCACCTTCAAACCACAATTTATACGAAAATTCAAAAACTCAGCTCCTTTAAAACAGTAACAATTTCTAAACTCAAACTGCAATGCCCGCAGCACCGTATAATAGGACATAACGAGGAACAAGTAAGTCTGACAAACAGACGTACCAAGGGTACGGGTGTATTGCCAAGTACTAAACGAGTTGTGGAGGTCAGACAGGCAGTAGCTCAATGTAAAATACTGGTATTCACCAGCATGGAGTTGCACTGGATGCTGACGACAACACAATTGGAAGAAGACGAGCGATAGTAAATTATGATGAAAAAGTCAAAACTTGACACCACCGAATCACCAGTCAATCTTTTTTAAAGTTGGTCCCGAACTGTGAAAGGCTTAAAAGCAATAGCTACTCGTGTTAACCCTCAAACCGCATCATCATCATAATTTCAGCTGACAGACGTCAACTGCTAGACATAGGCCTCCCCCAAGTGTCGCCACATTGACCGGTCCCTTGCGACTCCCATCCAACGGATTCCCGCAACCTTAACCAGGTCATCAGTCATCGGTCTACAAACTTTTAACAGAACCTTTTAAAATTGTATAACTTCTGTACAATGGACAAGACATTCAAAAGCTTTTGAACTCTAAACACCTCGTTTAACAATCGATTCGAAAATCCAAAAACTCAGCACATATCCTTTAAAACCGTAACAATTTCTAAACTCAAACTGCAATGCCCGTAGCTCCGTATAATAGGATCTAACGAGGTACAATAAAACTTTACGGTTATACCTAACTTCGAACGGTTAGGCCAAATTGAAACGTATGTAGCGCTCACTTCCCGGACGGGTAATTAAGTTTTTGATAATTGGAAAAGGTATTCCTTCGGGTTGATATAGATTTTAGTTCGGTTTTCCCGGACGGTTGGTCTTTCTAGGAATTTGGGACAAGGGTGTCGTAATAAAAAATGGTGGTAATTGGATCGAAAATCGAAATGTTAATTGAATGAATTAAAGTGATTTGTAAAACTAGGAATATAATAATTTAATACAGAATGTAAAAAAAGGGAAATTGTTTGTTGTTTTTTTTAAACTTCTGCCTAACTCTTCTTGGATTACAGGCATGATGTTATATTTGTTATATATTTTCAAAAAACTAAACACATCACACTACCTACTTTACGCAAAAAAATATTTCTGGGATACTATTTAATTTTTTGGGGATAAACATCATGTTTTGCGATAGAACCCAATGTAACGCACTTAAAACATTGTGCTGATGGATAGATTGAATAGTAAGTGGGTCGTAAAGGTGTTTAGACCACCAATAAAACCTTGCATTTTTTTAAAATTGACAAAGTGCTGGAACTTTGACCCTAATATCTCCGTAAATACAAGGTCTCCAGGTATGGTGTACAACAAAAAAATGTTCACAATGACAAGGAAAACAAGACAACAAACAACGCCTTTTATTAAGAGGTAGGTATTTACACCATTTATTTGTTATGTGTTTTCAGAAAAAAACCTAGTATAATTAGAAGGATAGGAGGATAGATTGCTAATTAAAATAGGTACCTATAAAGGGTGTAAAACACCTCTTCACGAAGCCGAAAGGCACTTGTTCTCCCCATCATTGCGATCATTTTTTTGTTCTACATCATACCTGGGAACCTTCTAGTTACGGGGATATGGGGGGTCAAAGTCACAACTTTTTGACAAGTACTTTTTTAAATACAAGTTTTTTTGTACGATTTTGACTTTTTACACATGCGCGACCCCCGTACTATTCAATCCATCCATCAGCACAATTTTTTAAGTGCGTTACATTGAGCTCTACCACAAAACATGATTTATAACCTCAAAAAAAAAAGTTGTGTCCCAGCAACAATTTTAGCGTAAAGTTACTTGGTTTGATGTTCAGAATGCTTGGTTAACGGCTTTGTGACGAGGTGGTTTACACCCTGTGTAAAATGTTTATTCTGGTTGGTCGGAATACAACTCTGATGCAACAGTTAGCAAATGAACGCATCAACTGATAATGATACCTCCATTACCCGTTTATTATAAAATGCGTCCATCAGCACAATGTTTACATTCAATTTTACCGTACAACGTGATTTTTCTTCCAAAAAAAAAGCCGTTCCCAGCCATTATTTTTGCGCACAGTTACTTAGTTTGACCTTCAAAAACGTTGGATTGTCCTCATAAACGGTACACGTGTACGATATAATAAAACAAGGAAGCAGGAAAATGATCAATTACCTTAATATGTTGTACAAGGTAAATGGGTAAAAACGAAAGTAACAACATATTATTTATACACGATGAAAGAAGTATAACTTGCTACAAACTTTTAGCATGGATCAGTACAAAATTCAAGACCTACTCAAATTCGTCGGTTATTACAGTTTCGGTGTGGGGTCTAGAAACACGTACTGAATTAATGTTCAAAGTTTTATTGAGAGTGGCATTTCTCGAGACAAAAAACTGACATAAAATTAGGTTGGCTAGTAACATTTTAGTCCTAAAAAGAGTCAAACTAAATAAAGTTTATATCGTCAATAACATGTTTTAAACCTAAAAATTATAGAGACCTTGTTTTAAGTATTAATAGAGACACCTACACATTTTATGACAGAGGACATCGCCTTCTTTCATATCCACGTGTAGATACAACACCTTTTTTTTTTTTAGGATGGGAAATCATCAAATGACTTCTCCCACTCTGGGCGGAGCGGGAGGGAGTGTCAGACTCTTACTGACTAAAACCCATCCATGTTCCTTCCTCGCCCTTTATGTTCCGGGGCCGCGGCATCTCTTTCGAACAGGCCCGCAACCTAGATACAACACCTGTTAAGGGGACTACTAACAGGAGCTAAATTAGCAACTCTTTTTATGGTGGTTCAAATTTCGTTTGAAATACTGTTTGTTAGAATAAAGTTGTAATAAGCAGCGGTGGCCCAGTCGTGGCGGCCCCGACATACGAACAGTAAATCGTGGGTTCGAACCCAGACAGGCGCATTACTTTGTGTAATTTATTTTATGACTGCTGCTCTCAAAACGGTGAACAAAACATCGTGAGGAAACCGGCATGTCCTAGAACCAAAAGTTTGAAGACATGTGACATCTACCAATCCGCACTGAGCCCGCGTGGTAGATTATAGCCCATTCCCTCTCATTGAGAGGAGGCCGTGTCCCAGCAGTGGGAACATTATAGGCTGATGATGATTAATAGAGACACCTACACATTTTATGACAGAGGACACCGCCTTCTTTCATATCCACGTGTAGATACAACACCTGTTAAGGGGACTACTAACAGGAGCTAAATTAGCAACTCTTTTTATGGTGGTTCAAACTTCGTTTGAAATACTGTTTGTTAGAATAAAGTTGTAATGAGCAGCGGTGGCCCAGTGGTGGCGGCCCCGACTTACGAACAGTAAGTTGTGGGTTCGAAACCAGACAGGCGCAATACTTTGTGTAATTTATTTCATTACCGCTGCTCTCAAAACGGTGAAGAAAACATCGTGAGGAAACCGGCATGTCCTAGAACCAAAAGTTTGAAGACATGTGACATCTACCAATCCGCACTGGGCCCGCGTGGTAGATTGTAGCCCATTCCATCTCATTGAGAGCAGGCCGTGTCCCAGCAGTGGGAACATTATAGGCTGATGATGATGATGATGATGATGATGATGATAATGAGCTTGCAGCAAATGGGTTGTTAACGTCAGTCACTGTGTGCCGCATAGTGCAATTGAAGTGGTTTCGATCGATTTACTAAAAATCTATTGATTGGACTAAAGAAATAAAACACTATGATGCAAATATGTTGCTTGAAGAATTATTTTCCAAAAACTCGGAATGATCGCATGTATGTTAGAATGGTTTTTACTCGTTAAAATAATTATCATACTAATATTATAAAGCAGAAGAGTTTGTTTGTTTGTTTGTTTAGTCGAATGCGCTAATCTCAGGAAGTAGCAGACAGTCAGTGAAATCGGTAGTATATTCATTTCACCATTGAACATTGATCATCTTTAAATTCACTTCCACTAGTTAAATGACCCATAATGAAACAGACAAAACCTAACCCCATTCCCTTTGCTACCCTGTGACGTCATTACACAAGTCACGGTCGATCACTTCGGTGATTGATTACACAAAATCGGTTTTAATTACACACATCGTGTCGTTTGTCAAATGTAAGAGGATCACGATAATATGTTAGGCGGCTGAAATTACATCTCAGATTTTTCGACGACATTTTTTTTCCTTGGAAATTTCGGAAAGCATTGTGAGATGATTGAGGATTTAATATTACGTAGATACCTTGCTGGTACTTGAGGATAAGCATGAGTAATATTTAAATAGGTTACTGATCATAATCTGCCAAGCATTTTCCCAACTTATTCGGCTTCCAGTCGAACCGTATGCAGTTGATTATCTGTATTTTACATGGAGAAACTACTTATCTGACCTTCTCAACCCAGTATTGAGTAATACAATAACCCGTGGTAAGACTGACAGATTTTCAGGCCGGTCTGACTAGCTGTCATTTATAGAACTTTGACAGCTGTTACAGCTGTAACAACTGTCAAAGATCTACAAATGACAGCCTACCAACTGCTTATGTGCTTTACTAAGAATTGACACACTATGACAATGTTTTATTTTTGTCCGGGAAAATAGTGATGCTCGGCTAATTTGCATGATGTCAATGCAATTTATCGCCTAGATGTTACTCGGTAAGGATGGTGACTAGATGAACAATCGGTTGATTAGTTCTTAAGTTAAATTGTAACAAACAAATAAAAAATCAAATCTTTGCTCTATACAGGGTGTAAACCACCTCATCACAAAAAACCACCTCATCACAAACTAAATAACTTTTCTGTACATCAAACTAAATAACTTTACGCAAAAAGTTATTGCTGGGAAGCAACTTTTTTTTTGAAGTTATAAATCATGTTTTGTGGTAGAACTCAATGTAACGCACTTAAAACATTGTGCTGATGGATGGATTGAATAGTACGGGGGTCGTGGAGGTGTTATAAGTCAAAGTCTTACAAAAAAGACTTGTATTAAAAAAAAAACTTGTTAAAAAGTTGTAACTTTGACCCCCATATCTCCGTAACTAGAAGATTCCCGGGTGATGGGGAGAACAAGTGCCTTTCGGCTTCGTGAAAAGGTGTTTTACACCCTTTATAATATTAGTATAGATATTTTATGTTAATAAAAACTTTATTTCTCTTTCTTTAATTTATCACAAAGTATTTCTGATCAAACCATACATTTCTGCAAGAGCCTTGAAAGACTTCTCTCGTATCTAGTTGAAAATCGCGACAAAACCGCGACATATTATGCGTCAGTTGTCGGGACAATTAACCGTGTATGTTATAATAAAGCGGGACAAAGGGGCTGTCACGCACCGTGCGATACGTGACACATAATTCACGAGGTATTTTTTTTTTGTAATTTTTAGTTTTGGAAGCTGCTACGCAGCTGTGGTGTGACGTAATTTAAGTAGCGGGATATTTAACACGCTTCTGATTTCGGGAAAGAGAGTTTAGTATTAGGTCATTTGCTTATGGCATCATAATCATAATCTTAATGTTCCCACTGCTGAAACAAAGGCCTTCCCTCTCAGGCTTTAGTCCACCACACAGGCCCAGTGTGTAATGGTAGATGACACATGTCTTCGAACTTTTGATTCTAGGACATGCCAGTTTCTTCACGATGTTTTCCTTCATCTTTTTGACTTTTGCTTACGTACAGTCAAGAATAATAAAGTGCCTATAAATAAACAAAAATGCCTAAAAATGCTTATAATATGCTTACTGCTCTGATTGAGGCCCCTTTTTATTTTCAGCACGAGCTCAGCGTGCGTCAGTCTTCGATATTTAGTTTTTTGAACTAAGAAACACTATTTTTTACACGGTGGTATAGTATATCGGGCTGGTGAGCTCAACTCCACGTCTATAGCGTAGACATAATGGTTTCCTCCAGTTACTGTTAGACTGTGTCATCGTCATCCCACTGAAAAAAAACAAAACAATATCTACCTCTCCCCATGACTTCCAAATATTTCGATCTAGGGCTGATGTGGACCCCTGGTCGCTGGTTCTGTCCAGCTGGTCCCTCCATCACAGTCTCCTGCGAGGTTTTCAGGTAACTGAAAAATATGTAACTACGAACGAGTATGGCAATAAAAATGTCCTAATTTTTTTATATACGACATCTGGCTGTTTGAATAGTTCAATACGCAGACTGATGTTAATAGCAACTTTTTATAATGAATGCTCCTTTTGCAAGAGATTTATTTATTTATTTCCTGAGAGATCTCATGAACACGTGGAAAAACAAAAATACTTCGTTGTTTTATATTTACCCCGAGCTTAAAAATGTACCCTTTCAAAGGAAGAAAGAATGTTGTTAATTAATTACATTAACATAATAAAAAATCTACGAATATAAAAATGTTCTATTTGTTTTACTAAAGTACTAGGACTACATAACGCCCGAAGCGTTTCTAAAGCTAATAAAGCCGAACAAGGGGCGTCACGCACACAGCGCCACGTGTGCCCATATTTTACACGATATTACGTCATTCCACACAAATGTTCCAAACGAACATTTTTTGTCCGTAATTTAAAGTTCTGACGCCTGTTTTGACAATTTTACGGTTTTTTCTCTGTTTTTGCCGAGTTTTACATCAGCGAAATGTTGTGTTTTTTTTTCGTCGGATCGTGACGGTAATCTCGTTTTTTTGGTTCATATTTTTCATGTAATCACTCATGTTGAATGGAAATCAAATGAAACTGTTTTGGAATTTGATACTTGTATAACGTGTGTCGCCCGTCTGATGGAAAATAAAGTTATCAATCAAAAAGCGAGGGCGTGTGTGTGATTGATTGTCAATAAATTGCCAACAGATGAGGCGATATTTTAAATGCTTGTACAATATACGTGAAGAAGAGTGCTAAGCCGTCATCTTTAACATAACGCAGTTCACTGCTGGACAGATGCCTTTTCAATGGCACGCCACTCAACTCGGTTCTCGGTAAATCTCCCTGCGAAGATCGTCGCTCCAACAGCCTGAGGCCACTCAAAAACACGTCTACCCCAAAGGTCATCAATTCTACGGCTAATATGACCAACCTACTGCTACTTCAGCTTATTTATTCTGTTAGCTATGTCGTCAACTCTCTGTCGTAGAGTGCACCTGTGTTTGTGGAAACACTTGACCACTTCAATTGTCTCCTGCGTCGGCCAGTCCCCGCTGAGATTAGTCGCCGTTACTGAAATTCGGTAAGGAGGAATTTAATGTTAGTTTGTCGCATGTAAGTGTCTAAGCTTTATCTTATAATACAGGGTGTAAACAGACTCATCATTAAGCTGTCAACTAAGTATTCTGCTACATCAAAATTTACGAAAAATGTTTGCTAGGAGGCTTTATCTTTTTATTTGGGGTACAAGTCATGTTTTGTGGTAGAACTCAATGTAACGTACTCAAAACAGGGTGCTGATGGATGGATTGAATAGTACGGGAGTCGTGGAGGTGTTAAAAGTAAAAAAAAATAGATTAAAGTTGTCAATAAGTTGTTACTTTGACCCCCAATATCTCCGTAACTACAAGGTTCCCAGATACAGTGTAGAACAAAAAAATGATCGCAATGACGAGAAAACAAGTGCCTTTCGGCTTCGTTAAGAGGGTTTCACACCCTTTATATTGGATTCTAATACCTCGGTATATCCACCCATACAATACCCATTTATTTTATCCTTTTTTCTGTGGTGTTACAAAGAAATAATTATAATATTGTTGTACTTTTTACTTCAGAAAATTACCTCGTATTTTCTTTAAGAATATAATAATAAGATACATTATTTTTGTACAGTAATACAATGTATTATTTCATGACATCTTATTGCGTTTAGATTTAACAAAAGCCAAATATGATAATTATGACCGTATTTCGGAGGTTTGCTGATGATTTGTAGAACTTATAAATAACTTCGGGTGTTACTTGTTCTATGTGAAACCATCTGCCCAGCCTTTTCCCTACTATTTTGGGGTCGGCTTTTACTCTAACCAGATGCAGCTGAATACCAGTATTTTACATGGAGCGACTGCCTATCTGACCTCCACAACCCAGTTAATACTGGGTAAAACTGTACCCCTTGGTAAGGGCTACTGACTATCTATAACGACTATCAAAGCTCTACAAATGACAGCCGGGACCAACGACAGCTTAACGTGCTTTCCAAGGTGTGGAGGAAATCTGGTATGTAGTGGGTGTTTACCCATTCACAGACCAACCTAGCCAAGCAGGGCTTAACTTAAACATTGACCCGAGTGGCTGTTATTATAGCCACGAGCTCCTTATTTTGTGACACATAAATCAATTTGAACACAAAAATCTCATGTGCGTATCCGTAACAAGAGTGTGTGCATGACCACGAGAGCAGGCTGGCCTAGTGATGGCGGCCCCGACTTACGAACAGTAAGTCGTGGGTTCGAACCCAGGCAGGTGCAATACTTTATGTTATTTATTTCATCACCATTAATCTCAAAAACGGTGAAGGAAAACATCGTGAGGAAACCGGTACGTCCTCTGGGCCCGCGTGGTGAATTATAGCCCATACGCAAATTACGCGCTTTGACGTGGAGTTACGGACACCAGCCCGTTGTACAATACAATACAATGACCATGAATGAGGACCGATAAGTGCTCCTTTTAGCAAAAGCGACAAAAAGGCGTGAGTTTTTTTATCAAACGAAATAATTAGTTTGATGTTCAAAATATATATATCCTTCATGTGTACAGAAAATCTTCCCAAGGTACCCAGAAAGGATCCTTCCAGAAATATCGTAAATATTCAAGCTATTATAAAATTCTACCACCCACGCATCAATGTGTAAAAAGCCTTGGTGGCATTTTCAATACGTGCTACGAGTATTTGTTTCTTTTAGGGATCCGCTGTGTTCGTTGAAAAACGATACATTTATTCATGACTCCCATTGTACTTGACCAAACATACGCAATACTGGCAATGCTAGCACATAAAAAGCATAATCACCACCCCACTGCTGAGACACGGACCAACTCTTTGTAAGTGGATTGCGTCTTGAGCTTGGCTCATGCTAAACGGAAGCGGTCCGAGCCGAATGTCGACCGTGCAGTTTTGTATGGACACAATCACGCTTCCGAGCCGCTACCGAGCAACGGACAATAGATTATACTACAGCCGACACTCGGCTCAAACCCGGCACGGCCTAGCATGCGTCATCCTTTATTGTGCACGTTGTTGATAGCCACAGACATGCTGGTTTTGAGGTCATTGGTTAAAAAATAAAATACTAGACAGGACAAAACCATATAACAATATGAACAAAAAAGAAAACATAGAATAAAAAAAGCGTCTTCGGAGACTGCCGATAGAGGTGAGTAACTACGTAACTTGTGAATTGTATCGTTGAGCAATTAGATTACTTGAATGGATTTTATCCAAACTAAACTTTATAATTATTTGTATAAAGTTGAATTTGACTAACCATTCTATGAAAGCATTTGGTGACAATGACGCTAGTTCCATCTATTTTTTCACCCAAAAAGTGCTCAACGCGTCCAAAGAAGTTTTCACTTGAAAAGAACTGGTTAGTGATATGAACCATTGAGTCTATATTGGGCCAGTATACCAAGTTAAACTTTTTTTACTTAAATAATCTTGTTGAACCACACGATATCAATATACCCTACTTTTTGTATTCAAGCCAAGCTACCACTAAGCCAATGAAGGCACTAATTTATATTTATGTACTGAACCCGTTTCTCCAACACGCAATTTTTCACAAAAGATTTGATATAGTGCAGGGCTGACCTCGACACAGCTCATATATTATTACGACGCACCTGTCTGTGGTGTCAGCAGGAGCTTATAGAGTCAGTAGGTTAACTTAACACGAGTTTATTTTGGGGTCACATTATTTATAGATGTGGCTTGAAGGAAAGTTTGTCAATAAATCCAATGTATTTCTTTCTGAGCAAGGATTGATTGTCATCATGACTCGGAAGTTTATAAACATTAGTATTTGGGATTTGTTTGGGAGTATTATGGTTTATTTCTGTTTTTTTTTACTTAATTCTGAGGGTTCCGTCCAAAGGGTAAAAACAAGACCTTAATAAAAAGACTCCTCTATCCGTCTGTCACCAGGCCAGAACCGTGATAGCTAGACTGTTGCAACTTTCACAGATGATGAATTTTTCTTGCCGCTAAAACAAAAAATATTAAAATGAATAAGTGATTTTCTTTTTCAACTCTTTTCTAGTCGATGGATAGATGGCGCTGATCTCGGTACGTTACTGAAAGGAACAGAACGTCACATAATTTCACTTGGTCCTAATGGTTATATTCGGAAGCTGATGTAATCGATAGTGTCAGTCAACAAGCGCATGTGACGTGTGTTTTTTCTAGCGTATTGGCTTTGGCACCTAGTAACGTAGTCGGTTCAACGCCATCTACCGAGTTCTTGGAAACTTCTCAAAAAGAATACCTCTCATTGAAATGTAACCGGTACGAAACTTTTCATGCGTTTACCAACTCGTAATTGGCTACTTTTATAAGCTTTTTACGTTATCAATTTTGTTAGACATTGACTCAAAATTCCGATTTGGCCGGAACTAAAATTGAAATCAGGAGAATATGTGTATATGTCGTAGGATAATTTGATACTTCGAATCTTCGCGGAAATCCTAGGGGTTTTGCGAAAACGCGGATAATTAGACATAGGCGAAAAATTATCAAATCTTACTGGACAAAGTCAGGATTTTTGCGAAAATACTCGTTACTATAGTAAGATTTGATGTGCTCAACACTGATTGGCTACAATTTTGCTGGCTGACTTCTAATTGGTTCCTAAATGATTGACATTTAAGACGTCAACCAATCAGAGACGATCTCTTATTGAACGCGCTGACCAACCAATCAGCGTTCTTATTTCATAACAGCCAGCGTTTCGTTTCGCAATATTGCTATAATAACGAGTATTTTCGCAAAAATCCTGACTTTGTCCAGTAAGATTTGATAATTTTTCGCCTATGTCTAATTATCCGCGTTTTCGCAAAACCCCTAGGATTTTCGCGAAGATTCGAAGTATCAAATTATCCTACGACATATATATCAAGACCCAAAGCGGCACGTCAATGACAGGCCGAGCCGCTGCAGATACAACCTGGTCCGGTGGGGGTATTCCGATGAAGCCATGTATCCATGCGGTGGCTCAACGCAAACAATAGCTAACCTCCTGTCCTGCAATCTAAGGGACCTGTCCGAGGCCACCAAAATAATACTGGTCGAAAATAATTTAACTAGAAAAGTAGAAATCTTCGGCGAAGTCGAATAACAAACGTGATTGCAACGTATGTAGTTACCCTAGCAAGCCTACCACACTGTTTCTCATGCATGTTACTGTTACGTAGACATTGTATGTTGTGTTCGTTGGTTAGTTGAATCAAAGACACCTTTGAAAGACAGGTTACATAGCAGGAGTAACACTGACGGGGTTCACAATAAGACAATAAGCAAGTGACGACAATCAAAGACAAGACATAGATAATGCACAGTGATGTATGATAACTAATAACATACTAAATAGTGATGTTACAACAGTGTAGTAAAACAGCTTTGGTGAAGACTCGTCCCATCATGATTTCTGTGACGTATACCTTTTATTTCTCCCCTTATACATGACGACTCACCTGTCTAATGTATGACCTTCAGTTACCGCTTCCACATCTGACGCGTGACAAAATATTGTTTATAATGTACTACTCGTGTCAGTACCCGTACTAGCGTGTTTGTTGATAATTAAATTACTACTAACACTTATAATGAAGGGTTGTTTGGTTTGGGCTTCACTTCTGGTTTTTAACGGCTGTTTCCGAATATGTTTTATTTTTAATATTATGAGAAAGTGTTATTTTATTTTGAATGAAGTGTTAAAGATTTTACTATATCTTGACCTGACCTTCATAAATGTTAATTAGGGCCGGTTCACACTACTACTTTCTACCACAAAAAATGATTTATAACCTCAAAAAAAAAGTTGTTTCAATATTTTTTGCGTAAAGTTACTTAGTTTGATGTACAGAATGCTTGGTTAAAGGCTTTGTGATGAGGTGGTTTACACCCTGTATAATACTTAGGTTAGACTGGAAGCCAACTCTAACAAGGTGTTTGTAAAAGGCTAGGCACGTGATGATGCAATATCTTTATATTGCAACCTTAGGAAGATTGAATTTTTCTATTAAAGTCCATTGTTGTAACAAAATATTAACTAAACAAAACAAAAGCAATCAATCTAACTTATCAGTTTCATTATTAGATTATAAACGAAATCAAATATGAAAGCCGATATTCTAAAGATTAATATTCAAACGAAGATGATTTGAAACGAACTCGTTATTTCGTATCGCTTACCGATTAAATATCAAATAGTTTTTTGAGTGAAATCTTCAATATTCTACGTCCTTAGGCTTTGGTGCGTCTTAGTCTCAAATCATTTCACTTGCAAAGATATCAATTGTTAGATTAGTACCCTTAAGATATTTACTATTTCAAACCCCGATTTCAGAAACTTTTGCCTTTTGTTCGGTAGATTCAATGAGAAAGACCGTTAAAAGCAAATTGTAGATGGCGCCACCATATCAATCTGACCAATGAGGTCAAGGTATTTTAAAATATGAAATGACATTCCTTGATTTTCTACCAATGACTATGCATGGAACCAGCTATGCTTGCGCCATTAGTTCCAGAGTGTGCATCCCCCAATTTGGTCTGATGCGTGAAAACACAAAATAAACCAATTAACAATTAGTGAACCAATTTCGACACTTGCTCATACATAGTTCATTTCTATATGATATGACCGTTAAATAAATTAATAGAGCCAATAAATTAAAGGAAAATAAACAGAAATAAACGGTTCACTCGAGTAAAACCTCTGATTATCAGCATCTTTGTTACTATATTCGATAGTAGCGCACTAAACTACGTAGCTACCACAATTTTTATCACGGCGATATACTCAATCCTTCTTTTATCTTCTTCATGTGCTTCCAAATGGAGTACCGTAAACTCATAGTTTTCTCGCTAACTGTTATGACCAATCTCGGAACTCGGGCTGTATAACATTGTATGTCTACTTCTAAGTATGTAGATAAGAAAGAAAGAAAAATATTTATTTGACGTCAGCTAATACGGCACACACACAATAATAAATAAAAAAGATACAAAATAGATGGATAGAGAGTTTTACTATTATAAGTTTTTTTTGTAGGGGGCAATCTTCGGAACTGATGTTTTTTCCATTCTGGTAGAAAGATACATTGTTCGCATGTGCTTTAGGCTATAAATTATATTTATATCATGCATATTAGCCAACTTACCAAACATTTTGCGGATGTAGTCGCGGGCGTGTGCTAGTTTTAAATAAATCGTAGCGGTCAAATGGTACGTTATTAAATAATACCTCACAATGTTCTACGTTTAACGAAATGTACATTCAGATTCCTGTATACAATAAAGTTTAAAATCTTATGTTACTAAAATTAAACTTTTTATCATTTCAAGAGCATTCATCAAAAGCATCATCATAATATGCAATTATCATGATGTATGATCATTTAAAGCAAGATGTATAAATCCCCATTACCTCATAAATAAAATCACCACAACTAAAAATAAATAATCGATCAACGAAAAATACTTGCGATAAACATTTGCTTATAAACGTTCTCAACTAAAATTACATTTAAAACCGTTTACAGAAAGTAATTTTCATTGCTGTGTAAACTTCAATAACGATTGCTAACCAAATATTGGCATGTTGGAGCCGTGCTCTTGCCAAATTACGTCACAGTATACTTTTGGTCATAATTGGCATGGCATTATTGTAATTCCATTGCTTGGGTTTTTGTTGTTGTGCAAAATAAATCTTTATTTTTAACACCTTAATGTTAATAATATAAAGTTAATAACACGGACATAGTAAGAAGGCTCAAAAGGACTAAACCTTTTGAGTTAGCGTAGTGTAATGTAGTGTAAAATTATTATATTTGTGAATTTACTGCGAATGTAATATAGTACTTAGCTATTTATATGGATGTCACCGTAAAATTGTAAAACCCGTTATATTGAAAGATAACTAGCGAGATTGTAAACTCTAAATGTACTCTACAAACGTGAAATGATTAACAATATTGCGGTTTCATTTCGATAGATTACAAACTACCGAAAAATAATGCGTTATATTGTAAGCAGTGTGTTCAGTTGACAATATTTCGAGAGTTTACGATCTCGCTAGAGAGATTACAATCTAACGTGTTTGACAATTTTATGGTGACATGGACACGAGAACAAAGTGACTTCGCCATAATAGACGCTAAGTAAACGCAATGGACGTGCTCTTAGATATAATTTTACTTTTAGCTAATAAAGTTAGATTAAAATTGCTTATGCCTAGATTGTAATATAAAAAAAACCTTAATGTTCAGTATGATAAGCATTACTTCCTTTGGGACAATCTACCACATGGGCTCAGTGCTGTTTGGTGGATGTCGTCTTCGAATTTTTACTTCTAGAACATACCAGATTTCATGCTAGCCTTGTTTAGAGAGCTGTGTTGATGAAATAAATTACACAAAGTGACGTGCCGTCCTGGGTTCGCAAATGATGATGATGGTCCGGTTTTTAATAGTTTCTTAACTAAAAAATATGCAACTCTCTTTCAACAGAGTCTTTGTGTGAAGGTTTGCCACCATCGCAATATGTGCATACTTTGAAAAAAGAAGTTTCATTTATTACTTGTTTATCAAACTCTTTAACTGTATTCAAATAACGAACGGTCGAACACTTTTAAACTCGATCTTATTACTAAAGTCATAAGGCTGAAACGAGGAGAGAGAGTTCAATATTAATACATTCAAACAAGATACCGTCACTCTCTTTCGTTCTCAAGACAAACTCGAACTCGAACAGAACTCGCTTTACAAAACCACACTCATAGTAACCCCCAACCCGTTACAGACATATCCCCGATATAAAAAAGCACATTTTATATAATTAACCATTCGGTTATCGAGTTAATTAATACTGATAGTTGGGGTGGCCATACGCGTTATTAAAATTGGGTAATAAGTAATAATCGCGCTGACTATTAATTATTTTTTAATTAATTATGTTTCGAATGGATGCGGTTGGAATAATTAATTGGTTTTAAAACGGGCCAGTTCTGAACGATCATTTTAGAATGAATAGCCGGTTTTATTTCGGACTCGATGTCTAGTTTAGTCTAGTACTGCACCGCGGCCGTGTCTGGCATAACAGATTAACTTATCCATTTATACAAGAAATCCATGTTTCTTTCGACCTGTTTTCAAAATTGAAAGTGGTCCAGATTGATCGATTGTGCTTTTTGCGTTACACCTTGATTAAACTTAGGAGTTTTTTCATGCGGTTAGACAGAAACTATCTACACAAAGCCATGCGCTACAATCCTTTCAAAAGTACTCCTTTTCCTATCATAGTCGTAAGATTTTGGGGTACAACTTACCCGACCAAGGAACCCAGGACCTAACGCTCAGCATTCGCGATTGCGACCAACGAAGAAGTCTGAATTTGTACCCAGTTGATGGGAATAGGGTCGCTCTTAATACATGGTACATAAAACATAACTGGCGAAAGTCAGCGTAGGTCGAGAAATATTATATCTAATTATCTACCTACGCTGATAAAAAGAGAAAAACAAAAAAAAACAAACATTTATTGTTATTTTTCTATGTAATAAGCTGTATCTGAATGATCATATTACGAATATGTTACATAAAGATTTCTTTTTTGTTTTGACGTAGAAAAACAACAACATAATATAACCATTCCAACCATTCAGGATTCCACCAAAGGCGAGACGAGCAGAGAAGTGTGAAGTGGAGAGGAGAGAATATGCGTAAATGCCGCTCACCGCATGCCGCAAACAGTCGTCATTCCGTCCTCGCCATCGGGGCCCGTCGCGTTGCCCCGATTCGAACCCTCCCCGTCCCTTGCTCGTGCAAGCCCGCGTGGCTGAGCCTGCAGTCCAAAACCAGTCCTTAAATAATGACACCACTCAGATTCAGCCTGTCACCTTGGTGTCCTCTCCCAGCGACGCCCTAAGCCAAGGCCCGTACCCCACGTACCCTAAGCGTGTAGTCGCTTGGTTTGTTAATTTTTTCGCTTTGGCTGGAGGGCTTACATTCAAGGCACCCATAGGATAGCAAACGACAACCTGTCTAGGTTGAACTGCGAGATACCATTGCGAAACCACGACACGTCTCTCCTCTCGTGTCGTCTCCGCCTCGGTGGATTCCGGCCCTTACTCATGGAAATAGCGACTACCCACTAAACAAAATTAAACCTACTTCACAATAATTAAAGCTATTGTTTTTCATCTCATTGACTTCTTAACAAAGGAATTATTTGAAACTGTAGTTGTTTACATTTTAGCCTTTTGTTTCTCTTGCTATGATATTTTAATTTACTTTTATATATTTTTCTAAATATTCTTTATCTTGTAAGAACAAAAACTTGATAATGTCTTTTGTCTGCAAATAAATTAAATTCAAGAGTAATAGAATAGACAGTAATGTTTGGCTTGGTATGGACATGTAATGAGGAGGGATGAAACGCATGTAACTAAAAGAGTGATGGACATAAGTATTGATGGATGGAGGGGGAGAGGAAGGCCAAAGAAAAGATGGATGGATTGTGTAAATACTGATATGAAAGAGAAAGGAGTAAATGATGCCGTGACGTCTAACAGGGGAGAATGGAAGAAGAAAACGTGTTGCGCCGACCCCAAATAAAATGGGAAAGGGCAGGAAGATGATGATGAGAATAGACAGTAATGTACTGAGCGTCGCGTCTTCATATAGCGGGAAAAACAAGACTAGGTCATAGCTAAAAACACCAAATGACAGACTTCACGAGTGCACTTACAGCGAGTGCAGTAAGTGCGTAAGGCGTGTCTTTGCGTACGGACATTATCACCCTTCTTGTATGATACCGATCTTACTAACCAACCTTAGGCCCCGTTCCCACTATGCCGATGCCGTGACGATTAATTTATCGTTGGATTTTTGTTGGCAAAAGTCGTGGACGACAGTAAACGCGGCGTTCTATATAGGGTGAGTGGCAATTAGTGTACGATACTTAAACTCGTGATGGTGCTCATGATAACAAACAAATTTTTCGATAGCACCAACCCCGAAAAAAAAATAAGTTGTTTAATACATTATTGTTCGCCTAATATACTTTACAGCTGATTCTTTTTTCGCGATTTCAGCTTTGGTCCCTAAAAGTTGTAACTCATAATTTTACAGTGTTTTTCGCCAACTGTTTTGTTTAAAAACGATGTTGTTACAAACATAGTATTCTGGAATTCATATTTTTATAAAGACTATGCTATTGCCAAGTTACAATCGTATTTTCTATCGAAAATTGCTTTTAAAATACACATAATTATTGGTGTTCGTAACTAAACTTCTGGCTACCATCAGATGGGAGCGCTGAATTCACTTACATATTGTTGACTTATCTGTCATTTCAGAATGATCCAACTCCTATTCCTTAAACAAACCAAATGAATTGTGAAACAAATGATATGTTCATATTGTTGTTTTACGTTTAGTTTTATTTTTGTAATTATACATAGTTATAGATGTAGTACTTATGTAAATATTGTACATAATAAAAGTTCATATTTTCATAATAATAATGTTCATATTTAATTGAGGTTATTAAATAATTTATTCTAATGACTGACTTCTTCATAATATGGAAACACCCACCAATTTGTATTATTTTAAAATTATAGAAACGGTACCTTGTAATAAAATTCCACTATTTAAAGTTTATGAATAAGTCCAGGTAAATTAAAATGAGTAAAGGAGATGCCCAAAAGTGGTACCAAAAAGTGCCATGCCTTTTTTTTTTTCCAAAAGTGGTACCAAAAAGTGCCATGCCTCAAGATTAAAATTTTATAATAACTATTTTCGTAATTGTTACACGTCAGGGATTTGATTTTTGAACAGGGAATTTAATTTAAAGTATACATGTATGAATATTGTATTATTCCCTTTTCATGACGTTCACACAACCGGTCATGGAGATGTAGAATAGTAGAATGTTATAGAAACGATTTTGATAAATCGACTAACTTAACACTCCAACCGTTTCTTTCTTATTATAAATACCTTGTAACGTTTGCTTTAAATTTACGTTATTCGTATAATATTTGCTTGTTTTTTGTTGAATAACATTAACAATTAAGTAAAAGCGGTACACCAAATCGATTTGATATTAATAATTGCCACAAAATCGATGTTCTTACTAAAGATTTGATTTACCGATCTCATCCTTAAATGAAATTGACATTTGATGTGATGTTTACGTCCGTATCTTTAGTTGAGATAAATTAATAATTGCATAGTGAAGTGTTTGTTTGACTTTTGTGAACTTATTTCTGTTTATTCTGCAAATATGTCACCCGACAAAACCAATATATGTATCAAAATGCTCATTTTGTACTTGTACGGTTTCCAGGTAATCTTCGATATTATAAAACTACTCCGAAACTCCTTAAGTTATTAGTTAGCTAATAACTTTTGAAGGAGTTAATACGATAAGTGTAGACCCTTAAAAACAAAGTTACATTTTGACGCAGCATGGTACGGGATTCCATATATCCATGAGCATTATCCCTTTTGTTCTGCAAAACTACAGAATTCCAAACATACCTATTAGCATTTTCCGGTTTCACGTACTTGTTTTACCTAATTAACTCTTATCAATAGCGCTACATGTGGCATTGCAACTCACCAATGAAGCCAAAACATCTCTGCAGTAAGTGAACGTAGTAGCAAACACGGGCGATAAGCAGGAGCGCTCGACGTACTAACTTACTTGATCGTTTCCGACCATTGCGATAAAAACACAAAGCCAATTACCGAATGACAAAAATAGCAAACTCAGAAAACGCACTAGTAGCTAGATTAACATAGATTTTGACTACATAGTGTAATTGCTGACTATACACTACCTAGCAATTATTATTAAACCGTACTTCAACTTTTATTCACCCTTCTCAAACCCCACCCCACTCATAAATTCACACAAACCAAATTCGTAATCAGCGCAAAAGTTCCAGATTCTGATAAATAAGGTACTCGTATAAAAGTTAGTGTTTAATTTCACATCCCTAGACTAGAGTGAGCAAAACTCCGCCTAATTTACTACAAAGTTTCTCCTCGTAAAATTTGTTAAATCGCTCTCTACCTATGGAGATTTTAATCGAATAAGCCGGTAGATTACTACAGATTTAGGAGTCGTAATGAGAATATCGTTTTAAATGAGATAATTGGCCGTTTATTAAGCTAATGATGAGATAATGTTTGGGTCTACTGGTGGGTTTTATGGAATCATTCCCGCTATGTCGATTATCTTTACGTCGCCTCGTGATTTTTCATTTTTATGATGTATTGTCTTGTGTTTCGCCTTGACATGACTGTCACAGAGTACAGTCACATTAAAAACGAATTGCGACTGTGTTTTTAGTTTTATTAATGAAGTGATTTCACTCATCAAGTAATAAAATATTTTAATAAGCTTTGCGTTGCCACGACACGTCTGGCCAAAGAATTCGTCCTATCACGAATCATCTTCGCGAATACGAATGCCCTTCGCACCGCTCTGTCGGTAAATAGCCGGGCATCAAAGGGTTTCAAAAAAGTTCGTGCGTTTGGCTACACTTTGGGCTCTTAAAGTTGCAGCCAAACCGGTGCGGATTGCAGACTGTCTGCATAAAATTCTCAACTTTATCGCTAAAGCATTAAGTTCAAAGCTGATTGGGAAAATTTACAGTTTCGGAATAGTTTGATGTGGTTGGTGTCTGTACATGATCGGTATTTGAGTGTCCGGAGTTCAGTCTGCAATCTGGACGTATGGTTCGTACCGCACCTTTATTTTTCTTAACACGCATTCCTCTCGAGAACATTACCTGCCTAGCATTTCCCCAACTATGTTGGGGACGGCTTCCAGTCTAACTGGACGCAGCTGAATTCCAGTATTTTACATGGAGCGACTGTCTGTCGATCTGTCCTCCACAACCCAGTTAGTACGATACCCCTTGGTAAGACTGGTTGTCAGACTTTTGGGCCATTGACTATCTGCAGCGACTGTCAAAGATCTACAAATGACAGCCGGGACCTACAGCCTAACATCTTCCCGAGTCACGGAGGAAACTCGGTACACACACACACACATTCCTCTCGAGATATATAATTCTATCTACCCAAAATAACTTTTTATTGTTATTTATTTAGATACAATATCCAGGTAGAGTCTGGTGGACATTTTTTGTAGCTCTTTGCTCACGCCTACCTCTCTCATATTACATCATTATTATGACGACTGTAGGTCGTTGAGACTTGTACTTTCAACCTAGGTTTTTCATACAGTCTATTTTATTTTATTACTTCAAATGTAACATTACACTTGAATTCCCCGAAGAGGTTTGATTGAAGTGTTTATTGTACCCACATGTGTCTAGTTATTTTTTAAAGTTACATGTTGTTGTGAAACCTGTAACCTAACCACGATTATCTGGCAGTTTAGTACGCTGTCCCTCCATACTAAAGTACTAATGCTGTAACATAATAATATTGTAATACCAAATGACTCTAAAAGAGTAACCATGGAGTTCCTTGCCGGTTTCTTCTCTATGGAATCTACCAACGCGAACATTGCACTTTTTTTGACGTTTTATAAGTACCCATCTAGGCCTTTGTGAAATAAAATATTTTGATTTTGAGTACCATAATAGACCTACGCGAATGTCCTTTCTTTGATATTATTCGTTGTGTCGTCGGAGTTATGAGTTGAGCTAAACGATAACTGATAAATGCTTGCACTTACTGGCTGGACAGGTCTAATCAAATCTGTGTGGTTGTTTCTTCAAAAGACCATCTCTGACACTTAACTGTATAGTTGTCATGTGAGTTGACCAAGATTATCTCTAGACCTTATAGAACTCGGAGTTTGTTTCAGCTTTTTGTAATCGGAGTAGTCAGGTACGATACATCGGCCTTATCTAGTTTTAAATATATGTTTATGTGTTGTTTTATGTGTTTTATAGCCACACTATTGAATTAGGACAATCCTGTAATGATAGTGATGATGAGTGAATAAATAAATAAATAATAAATAAATAAATAAAAAAAGACGACGTGTTTGTTTTGGCAGATTTTGTTAAATCTATTTTAATAATAAACATCATTTAACAGTTATTCATAAAAACTTGAATATTTATAGTCTATGAATAACAAGTCATTTCAAACGCGAAATGTAATGTCAATAGGTGCGTTCTGAAACTTTTCACGAAATTATTTCGAATACTTTACAAAAACGAAAATAAGGATAACTTTTTTGTGGACACTAAAAATATGTATATTTCTTGTGATTTTTAAGACCTAAAAGTAACGGTATTCTTCATTTATGGCATTATTGGGACGCGATCGTTTCGTAGTTAGGCACGTTGTGACCATCCTTTTTTAGAGCGGTTTCGCACTACATCCGATCCGAATTCAATCCAAACCCGTGAAGAGTAGTCGTAGAACAATTTATATGGTAGTTTACGCACTAGATCCGGCTTCTGTCATCCGATTTTGTATTGTAGTGTATTTTCACGGGTACGGATCGGACGTAGTGCGAAACCGCTCTTAGGCTCAAATCTGCTCACTGATTCCATAAGTTAGGTCATATTTTTTTCGCGTGAGCCTTGTTTGAAACTTGTAATATGAGTATTTCTGTGGGAGAGAAAGATTTCTAGTTTTGTTTTGTAACACTAGCCAACATTTGCTCCCTTAAGGAATAGTTTTCGGTCTGCGAGTCGAATATGTTTAGATTTATTGGATTAATATGTATACTGTCTAAACAAATCAATGTAGTGGTGTTGTATCACAAATTATGGTACATTACATACCATGTTGTGCGTGTCTGGACGATTTAGGATTTTATGAACGCTACTAAAGACGCTTAACTAATAGTCCAATTCTGGACTAGCTGAATTTAAACACAAACGATACTCTGGGAAGAACAATAAATGAAAACGGCATTGGTGTCGATTCTGTTGTGAACAAACTAAACTTAATTTAGGCTATTTCTATCTTTAACTAAAAGGCAGTGCGAGAAAAGGACGGCTATAGCTATATACTAAGTTATAGATGTCAAACTAGTTCATGTCTTGCGCTTCACCGTGTTTTAGTCCACATGTTTGTACGTGCACCCTTCATTTGTATGGAAATATTAGTTCCAATTAAATTTGACAGCTCTAAATTACATCCGTCTCTTTCTCGTTTTATTAGAGAGAAAGGGATAGCAATAGCCTAAATTAAGTTTAGTTTGTGCACACCAGAATCGACACCATTGATAGACAAAATATGTACAAGTATCAAAATGAGAAAAAATAACACGGCGTCAAAAAATTTGTACACATCGGTGTCAATAGGAAAAGTGCTCAAAAGGATGGCAGTGTGATTACGTTGGATGGCTTAAACGTAGTCTCTTAATTAAAATACATGTCAAAAAGATTTCCAAACAAATATTGAGTGAACAAAAGGCGTGACTTTGTCCTTTGGGATTATAAAGGTAAAATGAAAAGCAAATAAAATGTATAACAGTTGATAATGGCATAGGAAAGTTTGTCTGTTAGCCCCTTGAGAGGTTCTTTCTCGATGAAATGTTGACCATTGACCTAAAGCCGGGAACGCGTGTATTTTTTTATTTTTGGTTATGACTGAAAGAATTATTATTTTGCCAATCTGTAAGGCCCCTTAAAAAAAAACTTGTCAAAAAGTTGTAACTTTGACCTGGGGACCTACAACATTTTGACAAGTTTTTTTTTAAATACAACTTTTTTTGGAAAGATTTTAACTTTTGACATCTCCACAACCCCTGTACTATTCAATCTATCCATCAGCACAATATTTTAAGTGCGTTACATTGAGTTCTACCACAAAACAAAATTTATAACCACAAAAAAAAAGGTATTTCCCAGCAATATTTTTTGCGTAAAGTTACTTAGTTTGATGTACAGAATTCTTGGTTGACGGCTTTGTGATGAGGTGGTTTACACCCTGTATAGAAGGCACATTATCCCATAATGTCATTACGCTACGTTTAAAACCGACCTGGTCATTGAAGTTACAATTATTTCATGAATAGTACAACGTTAATTTTACCCTACTTAGGGCGAAGCCAAATAGGAGACAGTTAAAATCTGTGTTTTTCTCCAGCAAACTGTTGAAGCGGGTGGTGATTATTTGCGAAAACTGATAATGACAAGCCTCATAACCATCTCATAACAGACCGGTGTAGCACTACTGTTAAACAGTTTACATAGAAAACTGTTTCTCTCTAACAGTTTCCGTAGAAAATTTGTGATAAAAAAAGTAAAAATAAAAATAAAACACGAAAAATAAAATTTATAAAAAAAAATCTTAAAAAAAACAGTGCCAATCGTTTTGAGTTCTACGATGGTCGATACATCGAATTTATGATTTTCGGTTCCAGACGACCTAAAAGTAATCGTGTATTTAATTAGGGTCTTCATTTGAAACAGACCAATGCATTCTAACTAGCAAGGAAAGTTGAATAAAAGCTAAAAACATTGATTAGCTGGACTAGCCTAAATGTAGTTCATTTTGTTCTGTACTAGTTTAATTGAATGAAAGAACCATTGTTTCGCCACCAATCGAGGTATAAAAGAGAAAAAGTATTTAACTGCTCGACATGCTCCGCAACTTAGTCAATTGAAAACGAATTAACGCGACTATTGTTACAAATTTAGAAAAAAGTATTTTGGACAAAAAAGGAATGAAAGAAAAAGAAAGTAAATAGTTTATTCTTTACAAATAAAGCCCAGAATTGTAAACCTTTTGAGATTTCATATTTAACATTGACCTCCTGTTGACGGAAGTTTCTGCCAGACGCTTTGTAACTCGGAAAATCCGACAGCGTTAATAATTTATTTTTAATAACCTTGTGTACACTATTAAAAAAAACAGCTTTTAATGTTTTCAACTTTATTTCAAAATTGGCCGTCGGCACAAGTTTGTAGGTATGCATATGTTCACAGTATATACTATAATGTCTGTCAAAGTTCACTCACTGCTAGGTAAAGGTATCTCTCTAATTTTGTTTACTGCACCACGCAAAATGTCATATTTACAAAATATTGATATTCGGTAGTCGAAATCTCTGCGTAAATATTAATATCAGCACCGCAGCATCAGTGTACGTGATTATTCAATGAAATATATTTGAATTTCGGTACACATCTGTATGCACTAGAGGCTTGAAGCCATACTAATGTTTGCTCTCAAATGCATTTGGAAATGTAATCCGGAGCACAAAAGACGTACGTTCTACTGCTGCTTGGTTCATCAAGTATCTGGAATACTTGCTAATTAATTGTTTTAGTGCCGAATCTCTGGCAGTCTTTACTGTAGTTATATATGTATTGCTACAAGTTGATGCTACGAGTAGCTGCTACAGATTTTCGTAGCAGTGCTACGCTGCTACGCGGATTTTACTGTTGATGCAAAACATAGCACATCTAAACTTTTCTAGTAGAATCGGACTTCAGGTAATTTTCTAATACAAAATAAACAAAAACTAAATTCAAATACTAATTTAGTGGAAGATAAAGATTATTATGTTTTAGCAAGCTTAAATAAATTTTGAGACTCAATCTTTTGTCTCCTTTTTCATACAAAGGTTGTCCCCGCTTACATAAAAAAAATCAAAGCTCTTGCTTAACAAAATTTAATGATAATAATATCGCATTAACACTTGCCCGTACCAATGCCACTCAATTCAATTTCCAATACCTCACAGCAGATTTCAAGAGCAATATCCAACGAAAACCACCCAATGATGAAAAAATTAAAGTCATCCACTGATAACCCCATATTTGTCAATTATAAAACCCCCGATTTTAGCGTGCCGTACAAATTGAAATCCGGTTCGGCGTCCACTAATGAAGCCATTGTAGTTTCACCGTACCGGTTTTTACCGTGCAATTAAATCGACAATCCAACCCGGTGCGGTCGGCTTAATCAGGATTGTACGCTGACGCTTGAGCATGGAGGGTTACCTATGATTTTGGGCTACGAGTCGTATTTGTAGGGGAAATTGTTAGCTCAATAGCGAATGTATAGAGTTTTATTTCGATGATAAAATGTGTGGAGTATTTTTTTAATAGAAGTCGTGTAATTTTTTTAAGTTCTAAGGCGCCATTTTATTACACAAGTTATATTATGCAACTTGCACAAACTTGCATGCAAGTTACAACTTGTTATGAAGTTTAAACTTGTACTTTTTTTTATTCTAGCGACGTACAAACTGAACGCGGAAACGTTACTTACATTTCACGTATTTGCATATTCACATCTTCCACCCATGATAACTTACTGAAGACATTACTGGTCCAACCTGGATTTTGATCCTCGAATTACATTTGCTGAAATCATGTCAGTTCAATAACGAAGGTATCGTTTGGTTAAAAAAAGTGCTACGTGTTTTTTTTACGCATTTTGTATTTTTGAAAAATAAATCGACTCATAATCATAGTTGGTAACTAAAATATTATTCAGTTGGATATTAAAGCCTGAGTAATCATGAATAGGTATACATTTTTAATTCTGTTATTAAACTTGTATAGAACAAACGTTATTTAAATTTCAGAGTTTGTACTACCGTAAAGTTGTTCATATTTATGAGAACTATATAAATTTTGCAAAAGTTTGTACCGGAATTTTGTTTGCTTATTCCATAACGATGGTTGTGCAAGGAGTGGATCGAGATTATAGCGTTGATTCTGGTTTTCAGAAGTTACACTGGTTTTTGAATAGTGTGGCGGGCCGGTCTCAGTAAAAAAAAGAAAGTGTGCTTTGTATGACCTTGCATGCACATGGACGAGGTAAAAGGAGATAGTAACAGGTGAAGCTCTATAGGTCCCATGGGCCATTGGTGAGTCTTATGGAAGATAGGTGTGAGTTAATAATTATGTAGGTATGTTGTGTTGACTTGGTCACATATAATTTATTTTGGGCCACGAATCGTATTTGTAAAATTGTTACCTCGGTGAATAGTGTTTTGTTTCGCTAGCCTTTTGTTTTCGTGTGTAAAATGATTAGTGTTCTTAAATAGGAATAGTGTAATGGATGTGGGTTCTGCGGATTTTTGAGAACTTTTATTTGAGTGAAAAAGTTCAATCTTTTTTCTACGATTTCAGTTCCAAAAGGGATTGCATCTCTTTTTAACCGACTTCCATAAGGTCTCAATTCGACGGAACCTTTTTTTTATTTATTTTATACGTATTTTCTCCGATTACTCAAAGATGGATGGACCGATTTGGATGATTTTTATTTTGTATGAAAGGGTATACTTTACAGGCAGTCCTAAAATAATCAAATCAGGATATGATGATGGAATCCTAGAGAAATTGAGAGAACTCTTCAAATTTTATAGGCACACATGAAGCGATTTGGGTAGTTTTCGGAAGAGTACTTTCTTATAGTGGTTTCACTTCAATATGGTCAAGATCTGATGAGTAAATGGACTGGGATTGCTAAAATCTCATGTATGTCTATTGTTTATACCAGTTCATAACATAATATCACGCCAGTACGCTGTGAAGGGGTAAGCACATGTGAATCACTAAAAAATGAAAAATAAAAACGTTTTAACTAGTAGATTCACAAAAACGCGATGGTACTCACATTATTTACAAGCTAAACTCCTTGGGCTCCTGAAAAAGTATGAACCTCTCCCCCTAGTGTGGTATGACCTATCATTAGGCATTGGAACGCCATTTAGGACTTAATACAGTGCTTTCAAATTATCATGGAAAATATTAAACCTCTTTAGCCTGCTAAAAACTCCAAATAGTTGAAAGCTTACACCAAAGCATAATAAATAATATCTCAAGTTCTCAATCACTAGTCCAATACATGAGCCACGAACCGAAGCAATTAAAATAACCGAAAAACCAACAGAATTCAACCCGGAAAAACCTTCATAATTACAGCTAAAACGAAATGTATTAAGTTTACGATACCCCACGTAAGACAAGTGGAAACTAGGGTACTAATCAAGGATGAAGAATTAAAAATGGAGGATAACACAGTGTTCTTAGGCATAACTTTGGATGATAAGCTTCAGTGGGGCCCGCATATAGACAAATTGGCAAAAAAACTTAGCTCAGCAGCATACGCCGTTAGAAAAATTCGTGATCTAACTGACTTAGAGACATCTCGTTTAGTTTACTTTAGTTATTTCCACAGCGTGATGTCGTATGGTATTCTCTTGTGGGGCAATGCCGCCGATATTCAGACAATATTTGTTTTGCAAAAAAGGGCTATTCGTTCTGTTTATAAATTAAGTCCCAGATACTCCCTCAGAGAAAAATTTAAAGAGATTAATATTCTCACTGTGCCCTCTCAGTTTATTTATGAAAACCTTTTGTACGCGCATAAAAATATTAAATTGTTTAAAAAATACAGTGATATCCACAACATAAATACGAGGAACAAACATAAATTTGTTGTTCCTGCAACGAGGCTCAAAAAAATAGGGGGTACGTTCAGATGCCAATGTATACGTTTCTACAATAAACTTCCGACCCATATTCAGGCACTAAGCCTAAATAAATTCAAATTGTTTATAAAACGAAAGCTCTGCCTGAAAGCCTTCTATCATGTTAATCACTATCTCGAAGATAAAAAGGCTTGGGATTAAGCTGCTCCAATTTGCTCTGTGAATGATGAAATTTCGGACTTCGCTTGTTTATTATTGATTCCTTTAACTTTATACACTGTGACATTGAATGATTTGACATGAATACTTAGTTCAGTATTTTATTTTTATTTTATTTTTTTACTTTACTTATTTTTATTTTTTATGTGTGTGTTTATTTGACATGAATATTTACTTGTGACTGTCATGACATTTAATGATTTGACATGAATACTTAGTTCAGTATTTTATTATTTTTTACTTTATTTTTTGTTTATTTTATGTGTTGTATTTGACATTTCGTATTTTTATTGACATTAGTTTTTGTAATTTATTATTTATTTTATTTAATAATTGTGAATGTGAGGACCTTGTGGGTCACTTTTTGTTGTTTTTTTTTCCCACGACTGTCTGGCAGTTTGAGTACTATAAGCGACCTACCCAAATGTCCTTTCTTTCGTATTGTTCGTCGTTTCGTTGAGCTCCTTGAGTTAAAAGTCGAGCTACACGATAACTGACAAATGCTTGCACTGACTGGACAGGTCCACTCAAATCGGTATGGTTCTTTCTTCAAAAGACCATCTCAGACACTAATCTGCATAGTTCTCATGTAAGTTGAACAAGATTGTCTGGACTTTAAAAGAGACTATGACCTCTGAGTTTGTTTCGGCTGTTTCTTCTCAGAGTAGTCAGGTACGAAACACCGGCCCCATCTAGTTTAAAAAATAAGGACGTGTAAAAGTGTTTGTGAAAACCAATTTGCAAAATAAATATCATTTATCATTTAAACAAATTGATCCCCAAAAAGGGATGAAAATAATAACCCCTCATTTCACATATTAACGTTTTAACCGAACTAGAAGTACGAACTTAAAATGTGGAAATCAAGCATTTAACTAAAGCCAGTCATAAATTGACGTTCGGATTTTGCGATTTGTGGTCAGAACCGGTTCCCCGGATTTGCGTGTGTAACTGCCCTTAATTAGAGACGACCTTTCTCCCACAATCAATGTGATCTAGTATTTATTTACATAAATAAATTGGTGTAAGATGAGAATATATTTAGCTTTAATTAGTCGAGAATAGGTTCAAGGTGAAGTTGGACTTTTGTGTCGGAAATAAATCTTTTGAATGTGCAAAGAATGTTGGCTTCTTTTCAGTAAGTTAGGTCGAAAAAGTAAGGAAAAATTACAATTGTTTTGTTCTGGACTTTAACTATATGAGTGAATTGTAAAACAATTTAATCATGATAAATAATACAACGATATGAGTTCAATTGGAATGACCCCTATTATCTTCGACAGATATGTCTGTTGGAAGCAAGGCAGAGAACATTTGTTTGTTTTTATCTCTATTTAAAAATATATTATACTATAGTACCAATTAACAGCTTACTGTTAATTCACTTCATATTTTCCAAACATAAGCCTTCTTAGGACATGGACTGTAGATGAAAACTATTTATCTATCTTTAAAAAATATGTACATTCAAACTCCAAAAAAATATGCAAACTGCAATAATGTAAGCTTATATTTATGTTATTTTAATCTGTCATACATTGCCACTTTCACAAATACACAGAAAAGAAGTCATCTGTGATTTTTTAAAAGTCTAACTAGCATAATAAAAATAACAACTCTGGCGCCCACATTTCATGCAGCCCAACTTTTTTGCCGGCCTGATATGTTCCCGTGTTCAACGAAGTTTGTACTACGAACGAGTTACTAAAAACAGTATTTTATGGCGAGCATAGTTTAAACTGGAACGTAGCTCAATGCGCACAAACATTACTCTGTTGGTTAGTTTAGAAAATTGCGATGTTCATGTTTTTATAAGGAAAATGTGAACCTAGAATGGTTAAGTTAAAACAGAAGAAATAAATTGGTTCTTGTACCTGTAACCATTATGGCATTACGCAAAAGACTGATAAAGACATTGGACCTTGTTAAAATTAAGGATATACTAGGTAAGGCATTAACCCGCCCCAAATGGAAATATTTTTAGTAAATACCGTCCAATTATTTATAGACACTAACTTCCATTTAGAATGTTATAGATAGCCAGTTCATAGAATTGTCAAATACTATCTAAGGGGCCGCCGCGGGAGACGCACCGGGCGTCGGGGGCCACGTGGTTGCTACCGGCCACCGTAGATGCGGGCCTGTGGACGTTTGGCTATGGGCTAGCTAGCCGTCCGTCCGTCTAACAACGACGCCAGGCCGTGTGGACGGCGCGTTCGTGTTCCACGCGCGCCTCGAAGAGATGTCAGCATAAGGGGAGGGGCCCGCAAGGGCCGAAGCCTGCCGGGGTTGCGGGCCTGTTCGAAAGAGATACCGCGGCCCCGGAACATAAAGGGCGAGGAAGGAACATGGATGGGTTTTAGTCAGTAAGAGTCTGACACTCCCTCCCGCTCCGCCCAGAGTGGGAGAAGTCATTTGATGATTTCCCATCCTAAAAAAAAAAAAAAAAAAAAAAAGGGGCCGGCACAGCATGCATAGTACATACAAACGTAGTCCCAAAATATTTTGTAAATCAAGCATATTCTTAAGGTAGTGTATATTTATTTCGATTGGATTACGGAATATCAAGGTTCCCAAATGTATATTTTAATTGGACACATCACACACATCACAATCATTGCCCTTTCAAAATATGTATTCGGCAACATAGATATTCTCTGTAAGACGGGAATCAAGTGGTTTAAAAATGAATTCTCCCAACTTAACATTATATCAAGTGTGTTTCAAACTATTCTCGCTGTGTAAACACAGTCAATAAAACCTTTTACATTTTCTCCGGTAAAAGCAGAAGATTTAGTTTCAACACTAACATATTTTGCAGAAAAACAAACGAATATCGCATGAGTACCTTGCATTACTGGCCAAAAAGAAACTCCACTCAGTTTAAAGCCGCAAAGCAGTTAGCACTGCAGTGTTAAATTGAAGCGAAGTTTTAAAAACGACGAATTTTTTCGGCTGTTTCCGGAGAGCTTCGGGTTTTACTCGGTTTGGGAATCATACTATGGAACGGTTACTTTTGGTGGTTCGAAAGCTGTCTGCGTAGCTCAGGAATATTTGCATAGACACACATTGGCAGTTATAAAAACCGGGCAAGAGTGAATCAGACGCGTGTTTTTAGGTTCCGTACTACCAATGGCATCTACTCTAATTAAACTCAAAGGAGTGTTATAATCAATTCATCTTTAAATTTTATCGAACATAAAGGGTGTAAAACACCTCTTAACGAAAGGCACTTGTTCTCCCCATCATTGCGATTATTTTTTTGTTGTACACCATACCTGGGAACCTAGTTACGGAGATATTGGGGGTCAAAGTTACAACTTTTCGACAAGTTTTTTTAAAAATAAGTTTTTAATGTTAGATTTTTACTTCAAACACCTCTACGACCCCCGTATTATTCAATCCAGCCATCAGCAAAATATGTTAAGTTCGTCACATTGAGTTTTACCACAAAACATGAATTTTCATCCCAAAAATAAAGTTATTTCCCAGCAATATTTTTTGCGTAAAGTTACTTAGTTTGATGTACAGGATGCTTGGTTGACGGCTTCGTGATCAGGTGGTTTACACCCTGTATATTTAGATTTGTCATTTCTTAACTTCACGTCTCGTTAAAAGGTAATAAAAAGAAAATGTAAACCCTAAGAGGCTTCTGTTTTTACTATTTTGATAGACAGCTCAGTCCATTCAGTAATGTCATATTCAAAACTGGTTACCCACTAAAGTTAAAAGATACCACCCTGAGTTATACAGACGGTCTACCTGCCCAACAGAGTATCATTGTCAGAAGGCAGCATTTGAATACGGATCCCTATAAACTAGTTAGTTAGGCCTCTACACAGACTATCTTTTGTTTACTGCGTTTTGCGTAACATACACTCCAACAGTATAAAGCTCTTTGTCTATAGAAAGTGAGGAGATATGTAGCCACTAAGGATGCTCGTGCCACTCTTCATCAATTTAGTTGTTAATGTGATGGCTTTTGTATTTTCAACTACAAAGCTACTGCTGGTATTGACTTTCGTCTTGAGACATTGCGGTAAATTGGGCGAGAATATACCGCGCAGCTTCCCGAACGCTGCCCAGTCGAGTCGGATTCGACGATTAAGTTCTTTGTCGAAGTGAGACCTACCTAACTGGACCGTTTGTCCTAGGTACACATAATCGTCGTTTTTAACCTATTGACCATTCATGATTAAAAAATTAATCGATTTAACTAAAAACCGTCAATTATCCGTCTCTAGCCGGAACACTGTGAACTGGAGTCGCACCGCGGCTGAGCTACGTCATTGTGACGTGTAGCGAGCGAGTGAGCGCGCGATCACTAACTGCCCTCTCCGTGACCCCGTCGGTATACTAACCTCGCAACGACGCGTGCGCATGTTTTTTGACCACTTCGATCGATTCATTACCGTTTTTCGTGTTCTGTGATAACTTTAACTGTGACACGTCATCGCTGTTCTCCTTCTTCTGTATTGTGTTCTGCGTACCTTATTCTGATAGAACTGTGAGTACTAACTAGATCATCATCATCATCATCATCATCAGCCTTTAATGTTCCAACAGATGGGACACGGCCTCCTGTCAATGAGAGGGATCAGGCCCTGATCCACAAATCGGGCCCAGTGCGGATTGGTAGATGTCTCATGTCTTCGAATTTTTTGCTCTAGCTTGTGTTTTCCTTCACCGTTGTGAGAGTAGCGGTGGTGAAATAAATTACACAAAAGTAATGCGTACTTACTAGGTAGTGACTTTTATTTACACTACTGCGAACACACTCGACTACACCCCATGACTCTCAGACAGTGTAAAGCTCTTTGCCTAGACTATGAATAGCTATGTAGCCACTTAGTAAACTCGCGGGAGTCATCATCAATTCAGATGTAAATTTGACGGTTTTTTTTGTGTTTATTTCTATGGGAGTTGTCATCAATTCTGAGGATAATTTTACGGATTTTTCTGTATATTTGTAGGGAAGTCGTCATCAATTCTGATGATAATTTGACGGATTTTTGTTTATTTCCATGGGAGTCGTCATCAATTCAGATATTTAAATTTGACGGTTGTTATAGTTCTATGTTGATGGCGTTAGTGTATTTCATGATTTTTTTTATCACTCTAAACAAAGAAATATCAAAGCGAATTATTTTTTACGAGTAAAAATACTACGTAGGTAATAAGCATTTGAAACTGCTGATTCGATAGATATAGATGCCTTCCAAGACGTCATTCGACATTTAAAAAAATCATAATAAATTCCGGTTATCTAGAAATAGATACAAACAAAAGTTTTATTGGTTGGTGATTTGATACGTAATAAACATTTTTTTAAACTTATTTTTTATAACTTCTGTGTTGTTTGGCCGATTTTGGTCTTGTTTTCAGTTTTTGTCATTATTTTTATAGTATTTTTACATTCCGTATAGAAATAATAAAAAAGAAAATGTATGCATATTCCCTATTGTCTTGGACAAATGGTTAAACCGACACAAGTTCTAGTGGTCTTTAGCACTGCAGTTAAACTTGAGTCGAGTTCAATCTCCACGTCATACAGCTGTGTTCTTGGGTACTATTTGGAATTTCTCCGTTGCAGCCCAGAGACAGAATTTGTGGCCGTTTTGTGGTAATTAGAGTCCTCCTTACTATATTGGACTCATATATGACTGACGAAATTTTAGTGTTCTTTAAATACACTTCTGCTTAATACTTCACAATTTTTAGGTGCGATTTTTTGTCAAATCAAAGCACACAGATTTTTCATGTTTGGTTCCTAATGTAAAAAGAAAAAAAATTGTGGCAAGAGAAAACTAACAAGCAACCACGAGTGGTCCAATAAACAACCTAAAAGATATATAATAATGTACTATGCACTGTAACTACCGCTCTCTAAGTTCCAGTTTATCTTTTGTTAAAATCAGTACATCTATAACATAGTTTATTGCAGAAGACGAAACCCCAACCCTTCACAGCTTCATATCGTGCGGTTTAAAGTTTAATATACGCTCATATTGCTTGGAGGACCGCTCGAAAGTCATAAAATTACCCAATTTCATACAACAAGAGGTCGTAACTCTAAGCTACCGTGCAATGAACCCCTAATTCTCTGCAAACAGTATTATCTCCGCCATTTTTCCACGAAAAATCCATCTCTAAATAATAAAGATGGTCATACACACACTAATCCGACTACCATATCTCCGTACCTGCAACTTATAAAATATTACGAACAAACCCCACTGGAAAAGCAACTCTATCATCCTTAGTAAAGGTTGTTATTACCTTGTTTGTTTGTGATAAGTAGTGCTATAAATTTATTAGACGATGATCCTAGGGGCCGGGGTCCCCAGTTACACAGTCTGTTAGTCAAAAGGCTGTTTACACCCGTAGGTGGTCATATGCACAATGCACTAGCTAAATTATGTTTGTAACAGAAGTTTAACGTTCTGGAAGAGTCATGCTACACATTTTTGCTGGCGCTGATGAAGTTATAAAAGGCGTAAAAGTATTCTTAACAAAACCGAAAGGCACTGGTTGTCTCCGTCCCGTACTACTCAATCCATTCACTAGCACAATGTTTTGAGTGCGTTACAAAACATGATTTTTCATCCAAAAATAAAGTCGTATTCCAGCGATAATTTTAGCGTAAAGTTACTTAGTTTGATGTACAGAATGCTTGGTTTATGATGAGTCTCTTACAAAGCCATCAGTCAAGCATTCTGTACATCAAAACTAAGTAATTTTCTTTATGGGGTGAAAAATTAAGTTTTATGGTCCGACTTAATGTAACGAACTCAAAACATTGTGCTGGTGCATCCATTGAATACTATCGGTGTCGTGAAGGTATTTGAAGCCGATAATATAGGAATATTATCATCATAACTAGAAGGTTCCCAGTTACGGTATAAAGCAAAAAAAAAATCGCAATGACGGGCAGAATAAGAGCCGATAAGTGGAGTTTTACACTTCGTATATCGTTTTATTCGTACGGTGAGTTACTGTAAGAAGTTTTTTGACTCGGGTATTAATTACACATAATAACTCAATTTGTTTTGTATGTCCTACACACTTGTTCAAAAACTAAAACTAAAATTGTTGTGTAATTACTAAAACTACTTATTCGATTTTACTTCGCCTTGGGCCGGTTGGCAAATATCATTCGATAATTATCCCAATCATGCATGGGATTTCCCGACGCTATTCGAGCTAAGCTGAGATTGAATAGCCGTTTATGCATGTAAACTTGTCGCAAAATATTTATTCCTTGGTGGAGACACTGTCTAAAAATTCTACACCTAGACTGCGATCGAGTGATCATCATCAAGCTATCCTTTTCCCAACCATGTTGGAGTCGTCTTCCCGTCTTACCATGGAGCTGAATACCAGTATTTTACATGGAGAGATTGCCTATCTGACCTCCACAACTTATTTAGTACTGAGCAATACGATACCCCTTGGTTAGGTTCATACCACTGGCGCTGACTGGTTCCACTTGGTGGACTGATTCTGCTGGTGGTCAGGGTCCCAGTCGCATCTAGTATCTTTTACAATGCTCCCACATGTTAATTATAAACATTACTGCCTTCCCCGGTTTTGTGTCGGCCCTTAGTTATAAACCATCCCTGTATGCTTTATAACAGAGGTCGTTAGCACACTAAATGAAATTTAATGGTCAACGTTCAGACGTAAACTTTGCTCGCGTTACGCTTAATTGACGTTTAGCAGGAGTTCTGTTAGAGACTGTACTGCAGTTGGGGTGTGAAGTTTTTAGTTGATGAGTTCTATTCTTTAGTAGTTACTGGCTTGTTTTCCCTGATCTTCCTGCGGTCTTGTTAGGTTTCTGTTTCATTATCTTTAGGGAAGCTGGCCTTTGTACTTAAGCTACACATGTATTATTGCAATTTTTATGTGTATATAAATAAATAAATAAATATCGCTGGACATTAACACACAGCGCCACCTAGTGCCACACTAAGCAAAGCTTGTGTCGTGGACACTAGATAGTTGATATACTACATATATACCTACTTTTTTGTTTGTAAATACATACTTATTATACATATAAACATCCATGACTCGGAAACAAATGTCCATGCTCATCACACAAACATTTGCACCTACCGGGATTCGAACTCAGGACCCTAAGAGCATAAGGCAGCGTCACTACCACTACGCCATCGAGTCGTCAAACCACCATATGTCACCGTAAAATTGTAAAACACGTTATATTGTAATCTATCTAGCGAAATTGTAAACTCTCGAAAGTTTGTGATTGTTTGTGTGTTGATTGTTGTATGATGATTGTCTTTTAATTTGGTATGCAATGAACTATAAGAAAATTAATTCCCTACTAGTTTACCATATTACATCTAAATCTGATTAGCAGTTTGTGTTAATTATTGAGCTTAGCGATTAGAAAGAGATTACCACTTGTTTATGCCTTCGTAACAAGGCTTTTTATAAAGTCCTATTGACTGAGATTTAGCTTCAATTTTCTGACGAAATGACTGACAACATTTGTTTAGTAAGGAATCATACCTTTTCAAAAGTGCTTTTTAATATAAATTAATGCTTGAATTTACGCCGCCTAAGTTCAACGTCGGATTTCAAACATGCCAGTATGTCAAAACATAATCATCATTATGAATATTTAACTTTATTGTGTTTAGTGAGGGTGCAGTCTGGCCTGAATGTTTATAGTACTTAAGTACTTTAACTATGCGCATAGCTGACGGAATAATAGAATTGCTGTGAATGTGGGTCATTGCACTAAAAATGAATTTGAGTGACATTAAGCCAGAAAAATTCATTATTTAGTGGAGGATAAAATAGGATGGTGGCTTATAACTCAGAAAGATGGCCCAACTTCGTCAGATTTTCCTATTGTATTGTATTGTATTGTATTGTACCACGGGCTGGTGTCCGCAACTACACGTCAAAGTGCGTATTTTACGGGCTATAATCCACCACGCGGGCCCAGTGCGGGTTGGTAGATGTCACATATCTCCGAATGTTCAACCGTCTTCCAAAAATAGGAGGTTCTCAATTCGTCTGTTTTTTTTTGTGTTTGTTACCTCAGAACTTTCGACTGGGTGAACCGATTTAGATGATTCTTTTTCTATTTGAAAGCTGGTGCTTTCCGTGTGGTCCCACTTTGGTTAAGATCTGACGCTGATCTTCGGAGATATAAATGGAACTCTTCAAAAATACACGGCAAAGCTGCAGTAATTGCTGCAATCGCTTGTTGGTTCACCGTTTTAAACTTTTCCTAACTCATGGGTGTAAAAGTATCCTTAGTGGAGTCGAAAGTCACTTAAACTGTTCTCCCTTTCATTCTATTTTTTTTTTATTCTAGACCATTTCTTTAAATTGCGGAGATATTGGGGGTCAATGTTCCAACTTTCATACATTTATTTTTGTAATTTTTTAATGTCATTTGACTTTAAATATGACTCCCGTACCATTCAAATGCATCAGCACAATGTTTTGAGTGCGATATGTTGAAACCTACCGTAAAATAATACAATATTTGCGTAGAGTTACTTATCTTGACGAACAGAATGCTTTGATTGACGATTTCGTGAAGAGTTCCTTTACACCTTGTTTATTATTTTTGTATGTAACGAAAAAACTGAAAAACTACTGGACCAATTTGAAAAAATCTTTCAACGATGAATAACTACATTATTGGCGAGTAACATATATATTTCATCTTCGTACTCTGCCGGCAAAAGGTAAACTATACCGGGTATAACCGCATGACGTCCGCTATTATTTTAAAGGAGCAAGTGCCTAACTGATATCTACGATACCCTTTGACATGTTACCACCCATGTTGCATGTCTTAAATCAATAAGTAGGTAAGGTAAAATGGGGGGAATAGGGATCCAAGGATCTCGCTGAACTTATATTGTATATTGCCAACAAGGTACCTTTATAATTAAGTATAACTAGCTGTACCCGGCATGCGTTGCAATGCATTTTTTCCTACCTACCTACTACCTACCTACCTGTCTACTTCTCACCGTTTAAATCTTCCCTGGACCACGACAAACATTTTAAAACCAAAATCAGCTCAATCGGCCCAGCCGTTCTCGAGTTTTAATCAGACTAACGAACAACAATTCATTTTTATTTATATAGATTTAGTTATCACAATAGAGTACTTGTTGGTACCATATCATGTGAATTCAACTTTAAAATCCATTCCAAAGTTTTGTTTCTATTCACCCCTGGATCCCTATTCCCCCATTTTACGGTACATCGCCACCGCACCGCCGCTAAGTCCGAGCATTAAGAACCATAAACTTATATTTGTTACATATCTTTCGCGATTGTCTTTGAAGCTCAAAACAATAAACAATCACGGAAGATATCCTGTAACTGACAATACAGGGTGTAAACCACCTCATCACAAAGCCGTTGCAGCCGCCAAGCATTCTGTACATCAAACTAAGTAACTTTACGCAAAAAATATTGCTGGGAAACAACTTTTTTTTTTGAGGTTATAAATCATGTTTTGTGGTAGAACTCAATGTAACGCAGTTAAAACATTGTGCTTGATGGATGGATTGAATAGTACGGGGGTTGTGGAGGTGTTCAAAGTTAAAATCTTACATAACAAAATTGTATTTAAAAAAAAACCTGTCAAAAAGTTGTAACTTTGACCCCCCATATCTCCGTAATTAGAAGGTTCCCAGGTATGGTGTAGAACAAAAAAATGATCGCAATGATGGGTAGAACAACTGCCTTTTGACTTATAAAGGGTGTAAATCCCCTCGGTTTTACACCCTTTATAAGTTTGATTAATGACGAAATTCTTACTCCATGCGCTACCATTTGGGTTGCGCTTGATTATACTTAAGTTGAGTTTGATTTGCATTTCTTGAAAATCAATTTCGAACAGATGTTACATAAAAGGCGAAAGTCAGAGGTCACCAACCTTTTTACATAATCACCGCATTTCAAGCTTTCTTTGTTTCCAATAGAACAGTATAATTGGCACCGTACTTATTATTGATTCTTCCTTATCTATCATTATTCTATGGTTTAGTTTGTATTTACAAGAATTTGATTCGGTATTTAAAGATTTTCGATCGAGTATTTTTTTTCTTTCACTTTAAGTAACAAAATTCAATATTTTTGTATTACAAATTGTAAAAAAATAATATTTTACAAAACCTTTCCTAGTGACGCCATGAGGCTGAAGAGTCTTTGCTATTTTTAACCCCCGACGCAAAAACGACGGGGTGTTATAAGTTTGACGTGTTTGTATGTGTGTGTGTGTGTGTGTGTCTGTCTGTGGCATCGTAGCTCTCGAACGGATTAGCCGATTTTGATTTTTTGTTAGAAAGGTGAATTATTCGGGAGTGTTCTTAGCTATGTTTGATAAAAAGCGGATTACATATTTATTCAACAACTCTCTCAAAATGGGGATCAAATGAAAGGGCTTGGCTAGTAGAATCATATACCCGAAATAATGACCATATGTATCCGGGGTTTTTAAATTTTAAATTTAATGTGGCTTGTGTTTCGTTTATTTTAAAGATACCATTAGAGAACTCGGCGATCAATGTGCCGATAATCGTTTCAGTCAATAGCTTAATTGCTAAGTGCCTCGACCAATACCCGAGGAGGCTCTCGCTGGGCAGCTGCATCAGGGGACTACCGTTTTCTTAATTAAAATTAAGAAAACAAAATCAAAAATCAAAATCGAAATCAAAGCATTTATTTCAAGTAGGCCAATAACAGGCACTTTTGAATTGTCGAAATAAAGATGAAAATTAAATGTACCTACAGTCCCAGTCACAAGACATAAAAACTGTGAAAGTACTGTAGTTGCCCATTCCCTAACGTAGTTCTCTATGGAGAAGAACGGGCAAGAAACTCCATGGACACTTTTTTAAATCAAATTATTGTTACAAAATCTTGGTTACATCATTCATGTTGAGATGGTAAATTATGTGAGAACAATGTAGTAAACGGTAGTCTTTTACACGACTTGTATTGTTAGGAGATTCCTTTCTTTGAAGCACTGACCGCCGGTAGCTTGAACCCTGTTCCTGGTACCGGAGAGCATTTCTTTTTTATATTTCAAGTATTTAGTGTACCGTTTTATTTTTTAAAGAATATGGAAAAAATTTAGGAAGTATTTATTACTATAAATGAATAAACAAAATGAGGAGTGAATATTTTTAGACATTGGAAACAAACAAATTAGCTTTTTTGGCTATGTATAATTCGTTAAATGATACTCTATCGTTACGACAGTAGACAGTTCATATAATTACTAACCTGACCCCTCGAAATGTTCTAATAATTACTACACAGAAACACTGTCACACAAAATGGCCTCCAATTAATTCTTATTATAATATTCTCAAGGTAACACGGCGAAATATCGATTTACCACATTTTTCGATTGTTTCGCTGGAACTTTAATGTGTGGCAGTCACGCTCCTTTTCAATAATATTTGATAGGAAAATATTATGCTTGGACGCTAAATAGAGGTTTTATAACATCAAGCCTGTTGTCCCCGAAGAGTAAGACAGAGGTTGTTAAGAATAGTAAAATTAAGGCTGATGCTCCCCTGATATTTTTATCAACATACAACCTATCACTGGACTGCAAATTGGAAAAAATCGTAAGAAAATTTGATTTTCGTGGCCTACCCTGACGCTTTCACTAATTTTATTGATTGACAAGACTGATATCTTTTTAATTTGTTCATGGCAACACTATTACTCTTACCTCCAAAAAACTATAACTGTAACTACGTGTTCTGTGTTCTACTTTGAAATAAAATTTAATTATTGTGAACGTTATTGAGGTTTTACCAACAGCTAACGTGCTTTCCGAGGCACGGAGGAAACTTGGTTTGTAAGGGTGGTCACAAATCCACAGGTCAACTTAGACAAGCACGGCTTAACCAAAAGATCGACCGAAGCGTGTTATTATTTATCCACGAGCTTGTCGAGCAGTTCATTTTGAGTCCGAGTGTTTAATAATAATTTTATTAACTAATTTAAACGACGTCACACACACCACACTGGGTTGATTCTCACCACTTCCCTTTAATCAGAAGAAAACACTCAATTAGCTGGAACTAATTCAATAAACTAATACCGAAGATACCAAACAATTCTCCAGCGACATCAGCATAGTTTCAAACACCATTATGAATGTTACTTCAAAGGGAAATACTCCATATGACCGCTTCTGATTGGGGCCTAAAGGGTTTGTATCGAGGGCGCCCTGCTTAGGGGAAAACTGGCTCAAGAGCTCAAAGGAAAGGCTTTGAGTGATCACAGGATATGTTACATGTTTCCCCTTGCATGCTGTGTCGCATAGTTGGCTTATAAAATGGTAGAGGGGAGTGGAGGGAGATGACTGTTTGCAGTTTGTGAGAACTGCTTTGATGGAATATCTAGGGCATACTATAAGATGCAGTTTGGCATGAGCAGTTTTTTTAATTAGATCGTGATTTAGAATGAATTCAATCAAAGTCATAGAGCAGTTTTTAATAATTTTGTATTCTGAAAGTTTTGCTGTTTTGAAAAAGAATAGATTAGTTTCTTCGCCGAAGGAATTGTAATACTGATGTAAGCAACTCCGTCACGAAGCTGTCAACCAAACGTTGTAAGATTAAGTGCTCCGTGTCGACGGACTAGGCATACACAATTATTCGAAGTACCACACAGTGGTACAAACTACGCTCAAAACTCAGTCATGTTAGGTTAAGTAATTATAACAAAGAATCTCTCATCTAGATAGATTTAATACTAAAAAAGGTACATTCAGGAAGCAATTAATAACGTTAGTATGTGACGTACAAACAAATACATCTAATGGGAATAAATAAATACATGGGGTTGTACAGAAGGTACTCACACACCCACTTTAACTCCTCAGGCACACACACTTTCACACGCTGTGTTATTAGCTATGTATTAGATATTAAATTGTAAATCCTTAATTGGCTGTAAGATTAGTTTAAATAGTTAAGATTAAAATTGTAAAAAGCTGTGGATTTTGTAATAAATAAATAAACATTCTGTACATTAAACTAAGTATCTTTACGCAAAAATGATTGCTGGGCAACTACTATTTTTGGGATGAAAAATAATGTTTTGTGGTGGAACTCCATGCAACGCATTCGAAACATTGTGCTGATGGATGTACTGAACAGTCGTGGAGGTGTTTAAAGTAAAAATCTTGCAATAAAAACTTGTTAAAAAAAAAAAGTTGAAACTCTGACCCTCAATATCTCCGTAAAGAAGGTTTCCGCGAAGGTATATCGCAATGACAGGGAGGAGAAGAGCCTTTCAGCTTTGTTAAGATGTTTTTTACACCCTTTATAACTGATTATTGGCAAGCAACAGATGATTGAAATCTATTTGATGATTGTAAACCTAAGGCATTATTTATGATTGACCAAATAAGCTTTATTTGATTTGTTGTGTACATGATAATTATCGAATCATCTAGAAACACTTAAAAAATCTTCTTTGATAAAAATTGTGAAACAAAACATACTCTGAAAGAGAACAAACTACAACAAAAACTGACAACTCGTAATAAAACAAAATGTCTTAATAATTGACTAATTGAACTTGATGAGTTCCGTGCCAGGATGCAGGCGGGACAAAAGGATTATTAAAAGAAATTAACAGTGATACTTAATAACATCTTCAATTTGATGACATGTGGGTCTTCAAATAAATTTCCACATTCAAATAGGTCGTTGACACAGGGTCATTAGTTTAAGCTATTTATTTACACACAGTACCTTTTTTCGTAATGAAAAGTTTAAAATTAATATTCAAATATAAAAACGAAAACTTTTTTGATTTTTGTTTGCCAAAATTTATTTGTAAGTTGCTACTCAAATTAAAAATTCTCAACAAAGAAGCAATTCAATAAGAGCCAGACACTGATAAAATGAAGTAAATAGCAAAACAAATTTATTAAAGTGCTCAATTTGATTGCTACTACATAAATTACCCGTGCATTACAAATGATAATAAAAATAGCGTAATTTTAATGGAGCTTAAGTTCTTGAAATAAATGTAGCTGCTGAGTGTCAATTAGCTTCGACATAATAACACCTTATCCGACTTCCATACAATGGAATCATCGACTTTACTAATGTACAAAATACGGCTAAGATAAAAAAAAAAACAAAAGAAACTCACTAAACGCCCTCTCTTTTGTTACAGATAAAAATCGCTCTGATGTGAAAAGGAACAAAGATGGACCTTAAATATCTGATCCTAATGATTGCCTTCGCGACAGTCGAAATAAACGTAACTGAGAGCCGACAGAACGACAAAAGACGATGGAAGAACGACAAGATTTACTCACACTACGTTAATATTTGTGATATACAGGACCGAGGGTCCAAAGTTCATTGTTATTGCGAGAGTATAAAGATAAAAACCGCCACAAAGGCCGATTGTTGGGTATTCAACGGGGGCATAGCCGAAGACGATCCGTTCTGGTCCAATTTTTATTCACAACCAAAAATAGAGAAGCTAACATTCAACGTCAGGGCCGACGGCGGACTGACGTATATACCCGCAAAAGTGATCGTTAGACTGGAACGATTACAATACCTCAACATACAGTACGCCAACATCTATAGTATACCATCGTTTGCGTTCACCAACTCGACTACGCTCCGGGAAATCACACTGCCCAAGAACAAAATAGCGAAGCTGGAAAAGATGTCATTCGCCCATCTAATAATGCTGTCAAACGTCAGCTTAGTAGAAAATCAGATATCGGAATTGAAGCGGGACGTGTTCTATGTCCTCCCGAATCTGCAGAGGCTGTATCTGTCGAAGAACATAATTAACGTCCTTCACGAAGGATGTTTCAAACATCTTAACAATCTTATAAAATTAGACCTCGACAACAATCAGTTGACAGTTGTCATTAGGGAGTACTTCCAAGGTCTGTCTAATCTGATCACGTTGGATATGAGAAACAATAAATTAACGATGATAGGGGACCTTGCGTTCGCGGAACTTTGGAGCCTTCAAGAACTTTACCTGGATGGCAACGAAATAGAATTTATATCCGAGAGGGGTTTCGGTGGATTGACTCAGCTGCGAAAACTTTCGTTGGCCGATAATAAGTTGGCGACATTAGACGACGGCGTGCTCGATGATATTCAAAAGTTGAATGTTTTGGATTTGAGGAACAATAACTTAGAAACGTTGAAACAAGAGGCGGTACAAAATGTTTTGGAAAACATGAAGTCCAATTATGCGTTAATCTCTCTAGACGGTGAGTTGAATTTTGACAACTTTGTTTGCAATTTATCTCTGTTCTTACAATTTTGTGTAATCCCTAACAAATGTCGATATTACTTCGTAACTGCTGACATTTGTTAAGATAAATACGAATTTTGTTCTTTGTTTTCGCCCACGCTTTGGAAATGTAGGAAACGAATTGAACAAATGAGGATGTCGTAATAACTCGACCTACACCCCAGTTGCGTAATACAGTTTCAATCACAATCCAGAAGATTGAGAAAGAATTTCTAATCCATGTTCGAAAAATTCAGCTGCTCAACTGAGTAAATATATTTGGACAATGTACACAGTTCTGCGCTATTTTGATATCAAATTAATGTAGTGGTTTTGTTCAAATTAAAAACATACCCATTTCAAGCGCGTTGTGCAATTACTGCTGCTATTTTCACATTCTTGCTCAAAACTTAGCAAGCACCTGAACCAATTAAGTCGAATATGCACTGAGACAATAACGTAGAAGTCCTACAAAACCGTTCTTGTTCAGCACCTCATAAAAACGAAACTAAATAATTTACACACTGCTATATGACCAGGGATTCAATTAAAAATGCAAACTACCATTATGAGAACCCATAAAGCGGTGAAAAAACTATCATTAATAACATCTGTGTGCCCGGTTAATTACCGGACCGCAGTGATGTATGCTCCTTCAGTAACCCGTTGGGTAATATATCCGTGTTGAAAATTAACCGGAATGGGTCAATTAACCGCCCGATTAGCTGCCGTGGCTATTACGTCACGGTTCTTTGGTTATCATGATGTATTATTAGTGTTTAGTCGTACTTGCTTGTGTAAGGAAAATAATAATGCTGTTTTTGTCGTTTTGATGTTCGATTTCCTTTGGTTGTTTGAAAAATTTGTCTTTTTAATCTTGTGTATCTCAGAATTAAAATTGAGTAGGACCAGAACTCGACAATGAGTGTAACACCTTTAGTAGCTATCTGAAATCTGTTCCCGTAATGAGGAAACAGCAGGACACCCAGGCCACAATGTTAAATCCTTTGTGGACTTTACTCTCTCAGACGCATTTATCTATTAATGTCTTTATGTAGGTACTTTTAGCATTCCACAATTGTTCCAATCAAAATGAAATGAAGACTGTTTCTATTTTAAAATACATGCTTAATTCAAAAGTAATCTACATATCGAACATTCTCACCAGTGTTTAATCTCGTAAACCACTACCAACTGTCATAAATCTTCCAACAAAATCTACTTACTACTAACTAACCACCCAAAAAAACGCAGGCCACAGGCTACTGCACACTTAAACCATCCGGGGACATTACTACCCCGAACTACAATGAATCAGGCCTTGAAATACTGTGTTTAAGTGCTCTGTGACAATTTAATAGCTTCTATATTTTGCTGGCTAGAATGTTATATTTTCTGCACTGGTCGAGCATTTCTGTTAGCTATGATTTAATACTCTTTGTCCGCTGTTAATTTGGTTTCCTGGCTTGTTTATTGTACAGATGATCCTAGTTCTGTGTGGCGGCACTTTTGTTTGTGTTGTAAAGGTGCTGAATTTGTGTCATAATATTTTAAAATATTACTTTCTGTACGTTAGGTGATTTAGCTACATTTGGAAATGGCCACAAAAAGAAATACAGCTGTATATCACCGTGTTTAATACGATAATGTAGGGTTATTTTCGGATGAGATTTCTAGTTTTAACAGATGAGCAGTTTGTTAAATATTCATATTATGTAAAAATATTTTTAATTGGTTCCTTTTTTCCACAGGTAACAAATTGACCTGTGACTGCCGCCTATCTTGGCTGCACAAACTACGAAATGAAACAAAAAGCAAACGCGTCAAAGCCTCACTGTCCCGACTCAACTGCATCATGGATACAAAAACGAACATAAATACTGTTAAAATTGAAAAACCACATAAAGCTGTCCAAAATATTCAAGGTTCATACAAAAAGGATATTGACTACGAAGAAGAAGAATTTGAAGAGAAACACTACGATGATGCAATGCAAGACCAGGAAACTGAGAATGATGATGCTCTCACTAAAATTGAATATAAGAGGAAACTACTCGAAATACCAGCGGAGATGCTTCCATGTCCGAACCGTTTAATTTACGAGGCGTCGTATTCGCCACCCACGCAGGACGAGGTCAAATATTACAAGACTTCATCAAGTCGGATGCTAGTAGCTACAACAGCGAATTTGTTACTAGTCGTCATAGCAACGTTGTAGCGTTTGAATTGAGTTGTAAATAATTCTGTGATTTCATTATGCATTTATCGTTCAGCTTTAGATTGTTTTGGTTTAAGATTTGTATTCTGCGAAGTATATTTAGTAGTATTTTTTATATTCTTGCAATTTCTTTTTCTATCTTGTTATTTAGTTGCGTTAGATAGATTTATAAATTCATTTTTGAAGTTTTTATTATCATCATCTAATTACTTTTTAATGACAACATAGTTATATTTGTGTAGGTACATATTTAACGTGACCTGAGATGAAGGGTAGTAGATATTAATTACAAGCTTATTTTCTTAAATGTACGAATACTTTTTTACTAAATTATTATAGTCATCCTTGTCACTGCTTTCATTCTTAGATTTTAGGTTATTTTTAGGAATTGATAGATTTAGGTGAATTTGGACCCAAAGAGCTAATGCTGTAAATATTCTACACTCGTGTAAGTCACCATTATGTCTTTGTAAATAACATTAGAATAAATTTTTCTTATAATAAGAACGATGATTATATTTCAATTTATTAAATAGGATTATGTTATTGTGATCTTTGGAGACAGACTGTTTTATGCGATTTTCAAGAGAATTCATGTTAGTTTTTTGGTAGTATAAGTTAGTCCCAAACGTTTTTCTATGTTACTGTGTCTGGGCACCCTGGCCGGCAGTCTCGACAGAGATAACGACAAAATCGCTAACTTTCGATCGCTGATTACTACCGAATAAATTCCGCTGCAATAATTATGCTTACGAGAAACGCATCTAGGATATAGAGATTACTGGCAAGCACCTTTAACATGGCGATGCTCCGCCTGCAGCGAATTAATTTCTGCTCACAGCCATCCAACCAATCGCTTACTGATATGTGCTGGTTACGAAAAACGGTGAAGATGTTGCCGTTATGGTCCTTATTCATGATCATTTCAGCCGAATGGCGTCTACTGCTGGACATAGGCCTCCCTCAAGTGTTGCGTGCGACTCGCATCCTGCGGACTCCCGCTACCTTCATCAGGTCATTGGTCCACCTAGTAGGAGGTCTTCTGAGAACTTTTCGGCCCTATTGACTATCCGTTCTGCAAGCAATGTCCACTGCCACTTAAGTTTGGGTTTTCTCATAAAGTTTCATAAAAATCTGAAACGGCTCGAATTGCAGTTAAGCTGATCCCATGCAGTGATTAAACGTGTGAAAAGATCTTGAGGTTCTGATGATTTTATATATGATGCTCATGGCAACTATGTTACCCTTACGTAACCGTTACAGCAAATTATTTGTTGGTTACGAAGTTATTAAAGTTAAACCTTTAAGATTTCTTTTTTTTGGCTTTATTAAAGCAATTTGGTTTAATAGTGCTTGATACTTCATTCTACTTCTATGGTTCAAGTCAGACCAATGCTGAAACCTGATGAGGTGCTGAATTTGAATTTGAATGCGTTTTTGAATAAATGTTAATAAAATGTAATCTGATTGTGTGATTCGATAAAATGACTTCCTCACTGTCAGAACTATGGGAAGTTCTTAAAATTACAATAAAAGGTTTCAATTTGTCATAACGTTTGAAAAATATTGTCTCTATTTTACTAAAGCTAGAATTTCATTAAATGTTCAATAGTTTTGTAAGTTCTTCCTGTTTTATTTGCAAGACTGTATACATAAAACGTATTTAAAAATATTGTTTTGGTTCATTGACTACTTTATCATTATAATTAAGTTAAGATAATATTTATTTATAAGGTAATGCACAGGATAGAGACTAGTGGAAGGTCCACTGATGGAAACTCAACATACACAATATTGAACCTATTAATCTTCCCTGTGAAACACCTGTTTTAATTTTATGGATTCTAATGCTGAGCGAAAATAATGAGTAATTTTAATTTGAAAACTTTTCCTATATCACTTGTGTACTCATATCGAATGCGCTTTTGTTCAACATGGCCTAGGCCGAGATTGGTAAACTTTATTTAGCACGTGATCTGGCTTATATATATTGTGGTCTCTGTCTTGCACTCGTGGTTTGATAGATGTGCGACAGTGACAGAACTCATGCCTAGCCAAAGCTAACACTGAATAACGTTTGTTCATCTTGGCCTTTAATTCGGTGGACGCAAGGTGGATCTTTTACAACCAATGTCGTTACTCTTTTAGTGATTTAAATACCAAAGATTTTCTCATCACGAGTTTATAATTTAGCCTCGGTCTCAGAAGTTTTCTTCTTCACATTGTAAATAAACACATTAAAGTTAACAATTATGTATCTATTCTATTCAGAGTGTGGAAACAATAAATTGATACTTTTCCAATTTGGCTGTTTTATTTATTGGAATTCACAATACATTATAAATGTTGATGGCTAGTGGACATAACTTTACACCCGTTTTTGATAAATAATAAATCATTTAATGCTTGTATAGGCCTTGTATTTATTGACTGGGCCAACACTTTATTACTGACCTTGTGACTGGCGACTAAATGCTATAATACCTATAGACCAAAAATCACTTGTAACTGATAGAATCACTGTTTTACCACGACATAGTGTGATAAATATTTTTTCTCGCGTACCGAAAATCAAAACTAAGGCCACCGATCTTGTTTTTTAAATAGTTTATTTTTTCAATGTTCTATATACCCCAAAAAAAGGGTAATTTGGAGGTGTCAATCGTTACTGCCAAACTTTAAAATAAATTTTCAATACAGTTTCTGTAGTGGCCATGCCGAAGGTGGAAAACAATATCCCTTTGTTCGATATAGCTGTTAGTACATTGCCATCGTCGAAGAGTACTTTCTCGATAGCTATGAAGAAGTTTCATGTTCCGCACTAGATTCCTACGACCTAAATGTGTAAGAAAACCTTGCACTACTTTTACACAAAGCAAGTATGGACGTTAGTAAAATAACTTTGATAACGTAATTTATTTTACAGTACATTTTAAAGGCATTCTTGAAAACTTCCTACAAAGTGAAGAAAAAAAAACTGAAAATGTTGAAAATCTTAAAAAGAACACGAACATTAATTTCCATTCTATTTATAATTTTGATACAAAAATACAGGTACCTACACCAAAAGGAACGGGTACAATCTTTTTTCATATAATTGTCTTCAGAATAAACCAAAAAGGTAAAAACGTACGAAATGAATATTGTGGCCGGAATACATAATTAATGTCCGTGGCCATCAAAGAAAAAAAAACAGAGAAAAAAAAATGCAGAACATGAAATCAGGTCTTACCTTTGTCGTGTGTTTGCTTTTGACAGATGCTAAAGGAGGTCTGGGTGAACTGGCCAGATTGCTTTGATAAGATCTGACTGGCATGGTAAAACGTGTCTTGCGTACGGCATAAGTAGCCTGAAATTTACTTGTATTTGCGTGTCCTATGGTACAATGTACAATGCTATTGACTATTAGGGTAAGTGGTAAGTATAGTTCATACTTGAATGTCTTGTTATAACTGTTGACACTTAATTCAAGCGATAGATGAGAAAACGTATTAATCTGATGGGATGGGGAAAATGGATTGCCGTGGAAAGCTTAGTTTTTTGAATCTTTGCTGATTCATGTTGCTGAAAACATGGTGAGTATTGGACTACGGGGAGACAATTGACATCATTATAGTTATAGAAAAACTTGAATTAAACCTAAAACTATTTCACTTTTTGCACTTTAGTTGAGAATTCAGGACGTCAAAGAAGTAGGATGTCACAAAAGTAGCTCAACATTGTTTATATTTATACGCACTATAGAGGACTTTAAGAAAACAAATGTTTTTGAGTCACTTAACATTGTTCCAACTCAAAGTTACATAGGGTCAGTTCACACCGATAAGTGCCACGACGCCGCGCGCACGCTTTAAAATAGTCATTCGAAATCTAACTTTATTTACTACATAAAAACATACACGTTTTATTGACATAATCCGAAAAGGCCCGTTACGCTGGTCTTCCTGATGCCTCATAGTTGTAGCACGATGCAGCGGTGCTTCACCGGTAGACGCGGCGCGCGGCGTGGGAACCAGCTGCCACTCCCATGCCTCGCTAAGCCGCGAGACGCAGCGCGACGCAACAAGACGCAGTCTGAAGTCGTCGCGGTCGAGACGACAAATTTTTACTACACAATGTAAATGCCGTCCAGATTTTGTGTACAGCTGATGGGTGCAGTTTAGTCAAATGCTCGATTTAAAATGACATGTATCGCACCGCTGCGGGCGTCTTGTCACGCGCCGTGTTGCCCTGTCGCGACATGTCTCATGGTGATGCGCTGTGCAGTGTCAAACCATTGGTCTCTTCAAACATCACCACATCGCGTCGTATGTCAGTGTGGACTGACCCTTAATGGAAAACTGATACATTTAAAGCCATACACGGAACACAAAACTTTCAACGACAATGTAAGTTTGTTACTTTACTTAACAAACAATTTGGTTCACTTGAGTGCACCCTTTAATAAACGAGCGGCACAACACTAAACAACAATAACAACACTTTGTTGATCGACTTTGTTCAATTGTTTTAAATGTAAATATTGTTAAAATAAATGAACTGTTGATTGCGATAACAGAAAGTTACTTTCTGGAAATGGTTCTATTTTTTTTTAGTAACAAGAGGTGTTTGTTTAAATAAATAAATATCGCTGGACATTAACATACAGCGCCATCAAGTGCCACACTAAGGAAGGCTTGTGTCGTGGACATCAGAAAGTTTAAATACTACTTTTATGCTTTTTTGTTTGTAAATACATACTTATTATACATATAAACATCCATGACTCGGAAACAAATGTCATGCTCATCACACAAACATTTGCTCCTACCGGGATTCAAATCCTAAGAACGTAAGGCACCCTCACTACCACTGCGCCATTCGGGTCATCAAATAGACGTAGCTAAAGTTCTCTATCTACATCAAAATCTTGAATAGGGGTAGGTAGTGTGGAACGCCCACTGGTAGTTGGACTGACGAGACGGCTACGTGAGATTGAAAGTAGAAATCGGATCGTGTTCGGTCACGCATTGCAGTGGCTATGCTTGACTAGATTAAGGTTAAAAAATACCAATTTATTCGTCATAATCATTTTTTATTTAATCTTGGTAGCCTGCTTGGTACAGAATTTTAGTAATATTGATGCTTATTCTAATATTCTGAGTACCTTAAATGATTCTATGAACATTGGAAGTATGGACTTATTAAATACGCACCAGGGCATTCAAAAAGTTGATATTACATCAGACAATGTAACAACACCACTATTACAAGATATATGCATAGATACTCAAGAAAAAAGTAAATCTATCAACCAAAGAGTATCGTTACCACAAATAATGAAATCAAACATACTTGGCAGTATAATTTCAAGTTCTTTGAATATATTGGAAGATGAACATATTGTTCCTACAGAAAATTTGTCTCTGGAAGCTCATTCTGATCAATCAAGTATAAAGAATCTATCACAGGTGGAAAATCAGTCCTTTTGCTCTGTCACCTCTTTGAGTAAAACATATAAAAACTTAGATTGCAATAGTTTTCAAAATGGCGCCCACAAAATAGCGGAAGGGAATGATTTTTTGGATTTATTTAAAAATAATGTCTGTACACCAGAGACACCAGTATATCATTAGGGCCCTTTTTTACGGATGGGAAATCATCAAATGACTCCTCCCATTCTGGGCGGAGCGGGAGGGAGTGTCAGACTTTTACTGACTAAAACTTTTATTTTTGGTTCAATTAGGGCAGGATTTGTCAAAGTCCTTTTTTTGCGCTGTCGTCCGTGTCCTTTTGGTATTTAAGTTTCTTTTTTGAAATCTTGTTACATATTTTAAGATTGCTGTGGGTGTTCGCAATTGTTTTGAACCAATATAATTGGCTTTACTTTTCCTCTACCAGTTTTCTGTATAACTTTTACATAAATACGCCTACTCGCATAGATTGGAAGTTAGCTAACTTAGTCTTGTTTATTCAAACTTATAACAACCCCTTGCAAAATTGTAATCGTATTGTTATAAACTAACTTACGGGAAGTTTCTTACCTATTATTATTTAAATAAGAAATAGGATATACATCTTCTCATTGGAAAGTTACTAACGTACCTACTTTACAAAATTAACGGGTGTAAAACACCTCTTAACGAAGCCGATAAGCACTTGTCTTGTTCTCCACGTCATTGCTATTATTTTTTGTTTTATACCACACTTGGGAACCTTTTATTTACGGAGATATTAGGGGTCAAAGTTCCAACTTTTCGACAAGTTTTTTTTTAAATACAAGTTTTTAATGTATGATTTTTATTTAAAACACTTCTACGACTCCCATATTATTCAATCCATCCATCAGCACAATGTTTTAAGTGCGTCACATTGAGTTCTACCACTAACCATGATTTTTCACCCAAAAACGGCTTTGAGATGAGGTGGTTTATAACCTGAATAATTAAGATTTCTTCTTCTTTATCGCCCCTAACCTGGCCCCGTATTCACAAACGAATAAATTTCGATTCGACAAGTCGTGCGTCTATCCTTTTTTGGCATAACTAAAACGAGCGAGATAGACATAGGACTTATTGAATCTTAATCGAATTGAAGCGTTGTGAATATGGGGTCAGGTGTCAGAATTTTTATGCCACCCAATGAAGGCTTGTTTACCATACAAAAACAAAAGAAACAAAACAGTAAAACAAGGGTATTTTTGGTCTTTTTTAAGTTTTATTTATTTTTTGCCCATATGTTTTCAGGTACGTACCTATTCTTTTCGTGCGCCACATCAAACCAAGTATATAATATTTTATAGGTCTTAAATTAGAACTAAAGAACTTAAAGACAAATTAATGTCTGAAACAAGAAAAAGTTTCAGTTCCCAAGCTACGTAAAAACACCGCTAAATTACCTCGCACGACTAGGCACACTATATCCTAAAATAAAAACAGTTAACAACAAAAACTTTACCAAAATCTAGTGTCAAGTCCCTCCATAACTCCGAATAACTACCTCCATTTCAATTTCAAGTACCACCACATAATATATACAGGTGGAGGCGCCATTAACAGTGACGCCTTGTTCACACCCTCAGGTGATGCGACTCGCGACAAATGTCACCAGCTTATCTAATTTGTGTAAGTATTTCGTGAGAACAGCCGCGTTGCAAATCTTGTGGTGATAACTTGTGGCATTCTTACAAATGTAATCCCCGCAGGGTATAAAGCGGAGGTGTTCAATAATAGCTACATTCACATTCCACCAGTTAAGTACGCCAATTAACTACCATCAACCGAGAACAAATCTAGACTCCGAGCTTGAACTAGGAAAAAATGAATTTACTCAACCTGAGAATCGGACCTCATACTCATCATTATCAGTGTCCCAGTGACCAACGGAGTAATAAGCCAATTCTTTAATTTGTTTCTCCGCCTCATTGTCACACGCGAGTCGCCCGAACATGTGGTTCGTGGCCGAAAGTTAACGGATTGACTTGGCTGCGATCCAGTTTGTCATGATCCAGTGTTGCCGTGTCGATGGGATCACCTCGGAATTACTACTGCAGATATATTGGTAGGTATTTGTGGTTGGGAATAAACAATTTGGAATTGAATCACCCTGTGAATTGTTTGACTGTAAGACATGTGCTGGATGTTTGGGTCAGCGTGAATTAAGCGTTTACATGTAGGCCTATGTCCAGAAGTTGACGTCTTTCTGCTGAAAAGATGATACTGATACAGGTTTAGAAATAGTGCGTGGCACAGTGATAGTGGCCCAGGTTTAATGAGTTCTAAGTTTATTTGAAACAAACTGAGCTTTGTGTGATGTTCCATCACAACCACTCTCAAATTGGTGTAAGAAAGTCATCGTGAGAAATTTGAAAACCCACCGACATTTATTCTCAAATTGGGGAAGCCTAGCTATGTCCCAGTCGTGGGAACATTATAGAAAATGATCACGATAGAGGATTCCTCAAGACGTTTGCTTACGTTTGTATACACTACCACGGTAATATGATTTATATTTGGTCGTAATTTGTATCAGCTTGGCTCTGCACCGGATCATTGCGATACTGTTGTTGAAATTAGGAAAAATATCTTTCGAGTGTACTGCCGAACCTTTTAGAAAATTCTGGCTGCTATTCCATCGGCTCAACGTTCATATAGGCTCTCTTTTACATTCAAATTGCCGCATCCAACCCCACCGAAGATTGGCGAGTCAAAACTGAAAACCGGCAACAAATTCCGTTTTCCAATTTAGAACGAGTATAATTCACATCCACAACGCTGACCAATTCCGAAATCCAAGGGATTGATAAAAAAAAGGTGGAATTTGTTGAGTAACTTTCGTACAGTTTGATTTAATCCGTGGCACGTTTCGCCTGGCAAATTGGCCCCGGATAACGATGATATACACTGGTTATATTTTGTAAAAGCCACTCTAGACATCCTTAGTACGGTACGGTAGTAGGGTACCGCAAGTGTTGTATACTGGTTTTGCTTGAAACTTCACAATAGCAAACAATTTATGAATATATAGACGTGAAAACTTTATCATATGAAAGACTCGTTGCTACTGCAGCTTTGAAAGCAGCTTGACTTTTTATGCTGTAAGAATGGTGGTGTAGTTCGGTCACAATGAAAATGGAAAACGACTTGTTGTTTAAGTTAAAGGACTTAATCAAAGTTTGATTTTAATGAAAATATTAAAAAGAAATTGTCTCTTTTTTGTTCAAAATAAAAACATCATCATCTGTCTAGCCTTTTCCCAACTATGTTGAGGTCGGCTTCCAGTTTTACCGGATGCAGCTGAATACCAGTATTTTACATGGAGCGACTGCCTATCTGACCTCCACAACCCAGTTAATTCTGGGTAACGCGATACCACTTGGACCGGACTGGTTGTCAGACTTATTGGGCCACTGACTACTTGTAACGACTGCCAAAGATTGATAAATGACAGCCGGGACCAACAGCTTAACGTGCTTTCCGAGGCACGGAGGAAACTCGGTATGTAAGGGTGGTCACCCATCTACAGGCCAACCTAGGCAAGCATGGCTTAACCTAAAAATCGACCCGAACTGATATTATACAGGGTGAATTTTAATTAATGCGACAAAATGAAATTGGAGCTTCAGTTACAGTAACATAGTAATTATAAACTGTTTTTTCTACAATCTAAATCGTTAAAAAAATAATGCGATTATCGTTTTCAAAAGGTCCATTGATGTTATTATCTTTATTTAAGTACGAATTATCGGTATTCCAGTAATATGCAAAATAAATAAGAAACATTAAAGCAAAATTAGGTAAATGACCGCTATATTGAGCACTGGGATGAGTCGGCAAGATTTTTGATACTTTTATTATTTTAACGGTTTTCGTAACACTGATAAATTATTTTTTTATTTTGTATTTTATACATTTTCTTGACAACACGTATTATTGTATATTTAAATTTGTCGCATCTATTCAATTTCACCCTGTATAGCCACGAGCACCTCCTCCTCCTTCAAAATAAAACATGGATTTATTTGAATAAATAAGTTAAAGTTGTTAAGGTACGTTAAAAAAATAATACGGAACCTCTTTTTATCGTTCCCATTTCCCAATTGTCCTATTTAGAGAGTCCAAGATAATTGATGAAAATCCTAATGAGGGACAATTTGCACCTTGTATTCTATTTTTGTTCAGAAATATTTTGAATTCTATCCGTAAAAGGAAAAAGTTTAATATTGTGCGATGTGGCGATGAATAAATTACAAACACAATTGTTTATTCTAGAGAGTTTAATTTAACCTGAGAAATTCCGGAAGAGAATTAAACATTTGTTTTGCTTTGGTTTCGGTACAAATAAATCTTTGCACACTTCGCACTTTGCTTTTAATTCATAAAAGATAATTATAAAACTCAAAAGGCAGGTGTGGAATACAAAAAAAATATTTTTGGATTGCTGTCCTATCTACAAACATGAAATAAGGAGATACTTATGGCTTTTTTTTCGCATGGGAAATCATCACAAATGACTTCTCCCGCTCTGGGCGGAGCGGAAAAGAGTGTCAGAGTTTTACAGACTTAAACCCACCTATGTTCCTTCTTTGCTTTTCGTGTTCCGGGGCCACGGGTTCTCTTTCGATCACTTCAGCGGCACGAGAAAACTATGCTTTTTTAGGATGGGAAATCATCAAATGACTTCTCCCACTCTGGGCGGAGCGGGAGGGAGTGTCAAACTTTTACTGACTAAAACCCATCCATGTTCCTTCCTCGCCCTTTATATTCCGGGGCCGCGGTATCTCTTTCGAACAGGCCCACAACCCCGGCAGGAGGAAACTATGCTTCACGTGTTTTTAATTTCATAGACTGTCATACAACCGACATTTTGAAATTATATTATTTAACAAAAATAATAATTCATAACAACCTGTCCAACACCTTTAATCAAAACCATTTATTTCATTCCATTAAAATTCGTCAATATCACTGATTTACAATTAGAAGCTTAATACAAACAAAGGGAAAATCGAGGTGCGTAGTCGTGAAATGAATTGTTCAGTTAATTATTTATATTAATTAAAATTCCGGTATTTTATCAGTACAAAATTAATTTCAGGACTAAAAACCAGATATGATATGAGATCTAAAAATATATACATAGGTATGTTCAATAAGCAATTTTCGTAGTTAAACTTTGTCATCACCTGCCGAGCCTTTTCCCAAATATGTTGGGGTCGGCTTCCAGTCTTTCCGGATGCAGCTGAATACCAGTACTTCACATGAAGTGACTGCCTATAAGGGCAATGGAGAGGGCTATGCTCGGAGTTTCCTTGCGTGATCGAATCAGAAATGAAGACATCCGCAAGAGAACCAAGGTCACCGACGTAGCCCGAAGAATTGCCAAACTTAAGTGGCAGTGGGCAGGTCACATTGCTCGCAGAACGGATGGCCGATGGGGCCGAAAAGTTCTGGAGTGGCGACTGCGAACCGGAAGACGATGCGTTGGAAGACCTCCCACTAGGTGGACCGATAACCTGGTGAAGGTTGCGGGAATCCGTTGGATGCGAGTCGCAAGGGACCGGTCAATGTGGCGACACTTGGGGGAGGCCTATGTCCAGCAGTGGACGTCTTTTGGCTGAAATGATGATGATGATGATGACTGCCTATCTGTCCTCCACAACCCTTCAATACTGGTTAATACGATACCACTGGTTAGTGGTTATTGACTTTTTTGGGCGACTGACTACCTGTGACGATTGTCATAGCCTGTGTTGATACAAATGACAGCCGGGACCAAAAGCTTAACGTTCTTTCCGAGGCACGGAGGAAACTCGGTATGTAAGGGTGGTCACCCATCCACAGACCAATCTAGGCAAGCATGGCTTAACCTAAAGATCGACAACAGTGGCTGTTATTATTTAGCCACAATCTCCTCCAAGTCGCATTTGTGAATGCTAGACATCTATATACTAATATTATAAAGCAGAAGAGTTTGTTTGTTTGTTTGGTTGAACGCGCTAATCTCAGGAAGTACTGGTTTAAATTGAAAAAAATATTTTTGTGCTGGATAGTCCATTTATCGAGGAAGGCTTTAAGCTATATAACATCACGCTGCGACCATTAGGAGCGGAGCAGGAATGAAAAATGTTGCAAAAACGGTGTTTTTTTCTCTTATGTGACGCAGACGAAGTTGCGTGGGTCAGCTAGTTATTTAATAATTGCCAGTAACCGGGCACAAAACTTATCGCATCACTGACATCTTGAGATTTGGACTTTATCACAACGGTCTCCAAAAACCACATGCAACACCATAATTATTCAATGTAACAAGTAAATAGAGAATCCCAAACTTCCACGTACAACACTGGTATAAATTCCTCATTAAGTCTTAAAGTATTTTAGCGCAGTTTGCTCGAACACCTGGGCTCGCATTAATATCAGAATCTGAATAAGATGCACGGGTATGCACCGGTACGGTGGTGTTGTTTGTGTGGGAATGGGGTACTTTGTCAATGAAGCAAGGTTTTAGTCTGTCGTTAAATTGTCTTTTATTTATGGAATGAGGAATTGTTATAACATTTTATTTATTTTTTTCTTATTGGAAATCATCAAATGACCCCTACCTGCTTTAAAATATTGGTGTAGATTATAGTAATGAAAACAAAAAAAATGACAATCTGTCCATCTATTTGTTCCGGCACACGGCACGGCAAACAGCTGGGCCGATTTTGACGATACATTTACTGGATTTTCTTTTATTTTCGAAAAATACATTAGGGTTTTGTCCAATAAAATCGAATCCATAGGTATTTGTTAACGAACACGATAAGTTAGAAGTGTTCTTTTTACTGATCCGTTAGCGTGAAGGCTATCAACAAAAATTTCATTGCAATAAAATGATGTATTTAGTATAATTTTAAACAAAATGAATAAATTGTTTCTAAATCTATAATTTACTGCTATAATTGTTAGTGTCACATAAACTGCAGCAATTATATTATGCACATAAATTGTCTGCCTAACAATTAAAATAAGAATTAACCATTCAACCTACAAATTATACTTGAGACGTTTATGCACCCTTTCTTAGAAAATTTAATATCATTTAATTTATAGACTCACTTTGACAGTGAAATTGGACGTTTAGACTATTCCCCTATAATGGCGACACTTGCAAAATATTATATTTGTAGGTATGACACACTATTTCTCGAGGCAGGCGGGCTGCAAACGACGTGCAACGAATATTGTTACTATAAATGTATAGTTTAAGGCGAAGCGCTATACTGTGCTGGGGAAAATATTTTTACTTTCATCTCGGAGAAAGAAGGTAAATGGAAATAAAGGATTGTAAATGTTTATATTCTCATAGACAGTGAGATTAGAATGTGAAAGTGTTAGGTAGAAAGAGTTTGTATTGTTCTTGTGATATTTTTTACATTTGTGTATGTCTACTTTTTAAGTTCGAACCATTGACACGCACTTTTGATTTTTCGGATTCAGGTGTGTATTGTAAAAGTAGTTTTTATTTATTATTTATTTATGTACACACAAAATACTTACTAGGACATTACATTAAGAAAAAAGAGCACAAAGGTACTGCTTATTTCATAAGAAATTAAATTATTAATTTATTCCTTTTTTACTTTGGTAAAGGAAAACATCGTGATTAAATCAGTATGCCTAAGGTCCATGTTCACCAAAAAACAACGCTCTGATTATTGAAAAACAGCTGTTTGAAACACATTTTTGTATGGGAAAATGTCACAGTGACAGCTGACTTTAGATAATCAGACTGTTATCTTCTCGGTGAACCTTAGAGATGTTTGTTGATGGTAAAGCAAGGTCAGAGGACCATGGGCGGGATAAAAACTCTGACAAGTATGGTTACTATACTAGAAAGAAAGATTGTTGAAGAGAAGAGAAAGACAGAAAGGTGGGTCTGACTATAGTTCGTAGATCTTTGACAGTTGTAACAAGTCAGAAACCCGACAGTATGGCAAGCAAGATGTCTTGCGTTACCCATTAATTGCGTTTTCATCGTCACATTTATGCAATTTAAATGTACTGGGATAAACCTACATAGATGAATGCGCAGAAAGAGAAAATACTTTTGTATTGAACAAAAAAAAAAACACTGAAACATTATTTTCCCGATAAAATAGTATTTATTGTGTCTATATCAATTATTTTTTCCAATGAATATCGTTCTCGTTCAATTGACGGAAATAATTTACCGGTGTCGAATTAAATCGCCACAATAATTTCAATTCGAAAATGTTTTATTAAAAGCTGTTTTGTTTAATTAACTTTGGGAAACAATTACGGTCTATGTAACGATATATTTGCCAACTGTTTACGGTCAAATCGAGCGACGGTTGTATGCACTTTGTAATATGACCGTCAGATCAGGGTAGTAATTATTTTGTGCCCTGCTAACTGTTTAATTTAGTAATAATGTTTAATGGATGGCAGTCAGGAAGTGTGGTCAGTTTTAAATATTACAGTCGTTTTGTTGTATTAAAAGGTGTTAAAAGTGACCCTAAGAAACTGGATGGCCATGACAGAAAACCGTCAAAACATAGTCCGTCTAAGCAGACGACAACCTCTCTAGGTTAAACTGTGAGATGCCATATCGAAAAGGAAAAAAAAACCGCCAAAACGGGAAAGTAAAGAGACCAAGAGGCGTACCATGGGTCTTAAAGCAGGATTGTTTTAATCTTATTCCAGAGTGTGAAAGAGATGGCGCTAGACGTCCTCTATAGCTCCGTCTTTTTTCTCCGTCACTGGAATGACATTCAAACAATTCGGCTTTATGACGTCATGGTGGCCTAACACAAGCGAGCGGCGTTAAACATGACGTAAATGTGTCGGTTTCAAAATTTAAAATACTCGTTTCAAATATAATATTTTAAAATTATTGGATACGAGAAGCAAATGATTTGTCGACGTGGCAAAGCTTGATTATAGGACATGTCTTTATGTAAGGCAGTGGGTGTGGTCTTTCAGCCGATTTGGCGCTCTGTTTGTAAAACAAACGTTTCTTAAAAGTATTTTACAAACAGAAAAATAATCTACAGCTCCATATAATAAAGCGTATTTTAAAATAATCTAACAAAAAAACGTCACTGATTTTCTTTTCCACTCGTCGATTAAATCCGCTCCCCCTTAACAAGACACATTATTTAAAGGGCAAAGAATGGCTCGCGTTAGTCTCGCTCGATTATCATCACGCTAGCGACGGATGAAGGGTGCCAGATGTTCTACACATTAACACTGATATTGGCTCCTACTTAAGCAGTGGTGTTAAGAGATTTGTAACTAAATGACAGTATTTTGTGAACGTTATTAGAGGAACAAATTAGGGGATGGTGATGAATGTGAGAACAAGACGGGAATATTAATTTGTTTATTAAGAAGGTTTGTGTTAAAGGCGAGAGAGAGTCTTGGTCTAGTGGTTATATGCGGGACTGCTGATCATGAAGTCCTGGGTTCGATTACCAGGGCGGGCAGTGTTATTGGGTTTTAGATAGCAATAAGATATTCCTAGATATTCTGCAATCCAATCAACATAAATACACACTACCTTATGAAATTATGTTTGATTTACAAATTATTTTGGTATAACGATCGAACTTCGCATGCTCCGCAGGCCTCTTAACTAAAATACATAATTGAAACGAGCAAAGCAACAATACCTATAAAAAAGTTGGCACACATTTGTACCCAGGATTGCCATGCCTGTTCCACACTAGCTGATGGCACGCCAAACTATTCTATTACAACGTTATAAGCTGGTATTGCTCCAAGCTTCCCATTACGTTTGAAATTGAAAAATACATATTTACTGCTCACTCAGATGCTGTTGTGGAGCCTCATCGCATATCGCATCAGCATGCATCTGTTATAATATTTGTTAGACGTAATAACTGTGATTTGTGTGTTGAGTTTGATATTGGGGATATAAATAATTATTATCTGTTTTGTATTTCAAGTAGAATTATTATATACATGTAGGATTCAAATAAGATATGTAAATAGGCTATATAACAAAACATGTCTTAACGTTTAAAAGCCATGTTTATGTACGAATACTTGAATGAGTGATCGAACAAGTGAAAGGTAAAAGAAAAACGGAAAATGGCGAGTGGAACGAAATGCTAAAGTTTTTCATTAATAAACCATTGAAAAGACGTTTGATTTGTTTTCTTGGGCCCCAATTCTGCTATTACAAAAGTGTCACAATGGTCTATCATTGACTTCATAATTGTTGATAGATCACTTTGTAATTTTGCCAAAAGTTCGTAATCTGCTAAATTCATATTAATGGTCGATCATTGGTCGGTCAATGGTCTTACAATTGTGTTTGAATGACATTATTGTATTGCGATTGTTATAAAACCTGTTAATAGAAATGATTTTCGAAGCAATACTATAAAATTTAAACATTTATTGATGCCAGATTTCAGTTATATATATTTGTAAAGAATGTGATCCTCTAAGTTACATAGATTGTCAGTGGAGCAAACTCTATGGTAAAATGCAATAACTCATACCTGTCAAAGAAGACAGGAATAAAAATTATATCGAAAACCACGTGAATATTGGATTCAGTAAATATTTACATTTAAATTGGCAATTCCTAATAAAGAAGTTCCTGGGGTGTGGAGTTAGGAGTACTTGTAAACATGTAGATTTTGATAGAAATGAATAAATAATATGCCCTTAAAGTATTGTTAACCGGTAACTAAATACACTGTCTATTATTGTTGTCTTAAATATGATAAAATCCTCGACATAAAACACGACAATATAGACAGTAGCAAACTTTTTTTTTCGTGTTGAAGGCACGATAGAAAAAAATCTTTGGCTCAGTATGTGGCCACGGTAAAGCGTTTTGATGCCCTCTAAAGTACAGGTGTTAGGTCACTTCGGACACTCCGGCAAGTGGGACATGCTTTGGTCGGGACCACCGCGTTCAAACTATGTACAGTCAGCAAAACGGTTACGTTTACAGGCTAGCAATCTTCTTACTACTATTATAAATGGAAAACGGTTATATTCAATCTGTTTGCAATTTGATTCAAATAGTTTCTGCGTGAAAATATAACAAAAATCGATCTTTATAGACTTTAACATCTTGGCTCAGCATCTTCTTCTTGCATCAGGCTAGCAATCTTCTTACGACTATTATAAATTCGTAAGAAGATTGCTAGCCTGCATACGTAACTGTTTTGCTGACTGTACATAATAGCAATCAGAGAAACATTAGATTAATCCTGCCGTGGAGGTGGCAAAGTATTAGCCCAACGTACTATAAATAAATATCAAGCCAGCGATACAAAAAAGAAAAAAGTCCTGCTTTACTTACTGCTTAGATTTATCACTACATATTATAAAACAAAGTCCTCCGGGGCGTATGTTCGTCTGTTCGCAATATTCTCAATTTTTTTTGCTGTTTTCACCAATAGATATAGAGTGGTTCTCGAGTTCTACCTAGTTAAAATAAACTTGTGTTGAAATGAATAATTATTTTACATACTTGTCTGTTATGTACGAGTACAGACTGTACACTTGTGGGGAGAATAGGCGTGATGTTTACCATGTTATAAAATAATATTGAATTTCAGTACTGTATGTCATCATCTTCATTATTTCAGCCAAAAGACGTCCACTGTTGGACATAGGCCTTCCCCAAGTGTCACCATATTGACCGGTCCCGTGCGATTTGCATCCAGCGGATTCCCGTAGCCCTCACCAGATCATCCTTCCAACGCATCGTCTTCCGGTTCGCGGTCGCCACTCCAAAACTTTTCAGCCCCATCGGCCATTCGTTCTGCGAGCAATGTGCCCATTGCCTCTTATGTTTGGCAATTATTCGCGCTACGTCGGTAACCTTGGTTCTCCTGCGGATGTTTTCCTGTACTGTATAAAGAGTGTTAAACACCTCTTTACAAAGCCGAAAGGAACCTGTTCTCCTCATCACTGCGGTAATTTTTTTGCTCTACTCCATACCTGGAATCCTTCTAGTTACGGAGATATGAGGGGTCAAAGTTACAACTTTTTGACCTGTTTTTTTTAATACAAGTTTTTTTTTGTAAGATTATAACTTTTAACACCTCCACGACCCCCGTACTATTCAATCCATCCATAAGCACAATGTTTTAAGTGCGTTACATTGAGCTCTACCACAAAACATGATTTATAACCTCAAAGAAAAAGTTGTTTCCCAGAAATTATTTTTGCGTAATGTTACTTAGTTTGATGTACAGAATGCTTTGTTAACGGCTGTGTGATGAGGTGGTTTACACCCTGTATACTTAATGTATAAAAAGTAATCCACCTATAGCCAGTAGGCAAGTTAAGAGTACGTAATAATAACAAATCAAGTTGCGGCACAAATTAGCCTCGGTACGGCTAGCCTCATTAGACAGTACTTGGTTATACACCCAAATTACTTACCGAAGTGTGCTTCAACTTAGTAGGGCGCTTAAAATGGCGCTGGCTAATGGATTCCAACCTATATAATAATTTTTACTCTCCTTTGCCTCTTTAGGTTTTTAAATAAGTTGAAAAAAAAATGAAAAAGTCTCTTAAGGGGCCGGCGGAGCGTGCGTTTTTCATACAAACCTAATACCAAAATAAAATGAAAATCAAACATATTCTTAAGGTTGTGTGTTTATATTTTGGTTGTATTATAAAATATCGATGTTCCCAAATAAATATTTTGAAAGGATAATGATATAAACACGAGATATGAGGAATTTAAAATTTCTATAGAAAAAATATTTTTCTCATAACTCTTGTTTAAATCAGTGTACATTCAAAATATGTGTTTGGGAACCTATATATTCTGTAATCCAATCGAAACAAATACTCACTACCATAAGAATATGTTTGATTTACAAACTATTTTGGTATTACGTTTGTATGAACTTCGCAAGCTCTGCAGGCCTCTTAACAAAAAAAATACAGAAGTCGATATTTAAAAAAAAAAACAGTTTTTATAAGTTATTTCTCCGTATTTATCTCATATTGTAAAACGTGATTTTAGGTTTATTTCAAAGCAGAAGAAAAAAGTGAAACTGTCTGATCAGACAAGATTCTTCTCACTTTACTATAAACTTATTACAGGTTTTCTGTTTCATCACATTTTAAATCTGAAACCCTTATACAAACATTTACTATTATTTATTTAAATGTACTAAGTCAGTAAATATAAATGAAACGAGATCAAACGAGTGGGCGTCAATGTCCCCAAGTTGTATAGTCAGACTGAAAAAGATTAGAAAGATAACGCAAAAGAAATCATACAAAAGATTTACAAAAATAACTTCTAGATCTAAAGGGATTAATAATTGGAGACGAGACGAGATGGTATTAAATATTTTTATGAAATATTAACAATTTAATCAGAGTGGCTTTACGGTTGGGGGCATTGTACTGGTCAGTGAGAGGTCAGAAGTTTGCAGCAAGCCAGTTAGTTGTACTATTGACTTATTACATTATAAGCCATTTTTAGATTAAAAGAAAGATTTTTAGATAAATTAATTATTATTGTCAAAATCGTTATTACTTAGCAGGTTGCTGCTTATTTTATTATGAAATCTCTCCCAGTAGACTTGCAATAAGAGTGATGGACAAGGAACGTGGACACAGGTATTTTTTTATTTATTTGGATAATGGCGTTGACAGCCCCGTTAGTTAGTCTAGTAGGGTAAAGTGTTATTGTGTTTTTTCATCAGGAATTTCTTAGTAAATACCACGGTCTATTATATTGGTGCTGGTTGATGGAAATAGGACGCCTCCTATTACATGGGACGTAGACATAACAAGTGACATGTAATGGTAAAGAGAAATATTTTCATTATATTTTCAGTCAGCTCTAAACATTGTAAATGTACTTAGTGCCTGACCAAGCATACGACTTCTAATAGTTTTGAACAAAGTGTTAGCAGCTATTAATCACATGTAAAGCTCAAATTCAGTTCGTAAATCTTGTTAAACTACCTAAAATGGCCGGCCGAGTGGGTCAGCAATTATTTGTTTAGAAAATAAAGGTTAAAATCCAACCTATTGCTACGTATAGTTTTACTGAATATGAATGTATTATTAATTTGAAAACACCAAACTAAGTCCATGCTGGCTAAGAAAGTGAATTCATGGCAAAATATGTATTTTATTATCGTATTGTGTACGGTAATCTAAATACAAAATCATAAGGAAAAAAAGCTACAAAGTATATTCTGGTGGTAAAATCTTCGTAGACCCCACAACCCATTCAGTTAGCAATAATTCCTTGATCTACAATATCTGAGCAGATAGACATAAATTCAAGAGCAGCTTTTCCACGCAAACTGCCAAAGTGGGGACCGTATTTCCCGGTGTCGCCTTTCTGCTAGTTGCATGCATTTTGCTTGGCAATGCACTTTAGGAACTGAATTCGTCAGACGCGGAGTTTAGTGAGGTGCTTACCGTGCTATTTGGATGGAAGTTGTTACGTTTCGCGTGTAAAATAAGGTGAGGAAATGTACTTTTTATATTAATAAAATAAATATTTTTATTTAAATATTTCTGGACATTACACACAGCGCCATCTAGTGCCACACTAAGCAACGAAGCTTGTGTCGTGGAGACCTGATATTTGATACATTACATACGAGTAAATACATACTCTATACACTTTTTCTTGTGTGTAAATACATACATACTTATCCTACTTATTATAAGATTCAATTTTGTGAAACAAGACACAATAACGTAACATCACGCCTTTAATTCTTGAGGTATGGCTTAAAATACACCCACATTTTGCGAGTTATGTTTTAAGTCCCATTTAATTGGAAGCAATTCTTTGGCCTGTGAGAAATGTCTGATAACAACAAAAATAACAATACTAATTCTGTGGCTTGCAGACATTTCTCAAAATATGCAGGATGGGATCTGTGATACTTTCTTAAACTTAACTTTCCCAAAGTTAAAAATAAAATTGACCACATTTTTATTAAAAAAAAGTCGTTGTTAAAAGGCTCTGTATTAAAATTGACAACATTTTAACGAAACAGACCTTACTTACTTAGTGGGCGTACCTACCTAGCTGAAACTTCTTTACAATAGAACGTAATCGAAGCTAAAATTACATTAACGCGAAATGGAATTTAGATTCCCAGTAGGAATATTATTTTTAAGACGTGTATTTTGGGTATAGCTTTTCGAGTTTTGTTTAAGATAGCCTTATTTCTTATAAGGAAGAAATAAAAATGTAGTCATGTCCTTGTGTTTATTTAAAAGCCGATACGACTACCAAAAAAAATATATGAAGTAAAACATCAGAGCAATCTTCAAATGAAAACAAAATAAAATGTTAAATGTATCATCTATAATTATAAAGATTAATTCTAAAACAGCACCATTTTATGTGCCCAAAATTGCTTGGAACGGGTAACGTATGTACATTCTATAATACTAGAACTAATACAAGTATAGCCTGGTCGTAATTATAAGTCTTAAAATAAATTTAAATACAAGTATCTGTACCTCAACCCGAGATTACTCGAGGGACTAGATAGAGCGTCAGTCTATCGATAACCAGCGATAAATGAATCCTCATTTATCGCTGGTTAACATTGGTGGTGGTTAGCATTTCTATCCAGAAATGCTAAAAATATTAAAATTAACGCATCGTATTTGAAACACAATACTGTTCTTCAAAATAAATATAGCTGACGTGGTTTAAAAGGCTGTTCAACTCGAACAGGCCTGAGGCAAGACATACCAGACAGAAACTGTGGGTCAAAATAGCAAGGCACCAGCTCTGAGTCAGTATGGCAGGGTCGCGGCAGGCCACGAAGGATGGTGAACATGGATCTGGATGTGTCAGAGCTGGAACGAGGACCCGCGAGAAAAAGTGGGAAAAACAGGCGCGAAAAAAGAAAAAATATTTTGAAAATATTTTGAATGTCGTTGTTGTAATACGGAACGCTATAATACAAAGTTTAAGTTTTTGCAGATCACCTGAACCTATGACAAGAGAAGCAAAAAAAAGTTTTGTAAAACATCCCTCAACTCTTACGAAAGCCAGGGCCTCGATTCTGCTATTACAATAGTGTCAGAGTATTCGATCATTGATTTCATAATGATCAAGTTCTGTCAAATTATGACAAGTTTGTTTGTTTGTATGTTTGTTTGTACTGTCATAATGGCGCCATTATGACTTCTCAATGAACAACCACTGACACTCCATTGAAAGAAATGTCATAGAATATTAATCTCGTACATGAAATCTAGCATGAATAAATGTTCGCATTTAGTAGTAGATTTCGAAAACCATTTGTAATAAGGGTTTTATAATAATGTCAATACGACAATGCCATTAATACACAATTTTATTACGAGACAATTGACCGACCATTGTGAATTTAGCAGATTACGAACTTTAAGCAAAATGACAATAGGATGAGAATGGAATCGTGTTGGAGTGACAAATTTATTAAAATAGCAGAATTAGGCCCCTGGTAAATTGTCGTGCTCAAAAGTTGATTAAACCGAAACTCGTACATCGACGAAACAATTAACGACTACCTATACGGAATGCTGTAATACAAAGTTTAGGTTTTTGCAGGTCACCTGAACCTATGACCAGAGAAGCAAAAAAAAGTTTTGTAAAACATCCCTCCACTCTTATAAAAGCCAGGTAACTTGTCGTGCTCAAAAGTTCATTATACCGAAACTCGTACATCGACGAAACAATTGACTACTACCTATATGGAATGCTATGCCTAATACAAATTTTATTTTTTGGCAGGTCACCTGAACCTATGACAAGAGAAGCAAAAAGAAGTTTTCTAAAACATCCCTCAACTCTTATGAAAGCCAGGTAACTTGTCGTGCTCAAAAGTTCATTATACCGAAACTCGTACATCGACGAAACAATTGACGACTACATATATGGCATGCTATAATACAAATTTAATTTTTTGGCAGGTCACCTGAACCTATGACAAGAGAAGCAAAAAAAAGTTTTGTAAAACATCTCTCAACTCTTATGAAAGCTAGGTGAGTTGTCGTGCTCAAAAGTTCGTTATACCGAAACTCGTACATCGATGAAACAATTAATGACTACCGACAGCATTCGAAAGTCAAAAACAAGACGTTCGAAAACTCATATAACAGTTGTATCTCCTTTTAATTAGATTAATTACTCAGAATTTTGTTCTTAGGAAAGTTCTTGGCAGGAGCTAATTCGTGTATCTTATCTTTCTATGTCAAGGTGTCTAAGTGAGATACACGTGTAATTGAAAGTACTCGTATCGTTCGTTTTTCTTATAGGAATAGTCTATTATATACTAAACAGTTAATTATATTTTCGGGTCAAAATACGTTCAAAAATTGGTACATCTTCTTTAAAACGAAATTATTTGCTGTACAGACTGTTAATTTTGTTAGTTAAAATATTAAGCTATTAATTACTGTCTTTTAGGGTTCCGTAGCCAAATGGCAAAAACGGAATCCTTATAGATTCGACATGTCTGTCTGTCTGTCCATTCGTATGTCACGGCCACTTTTTTCCGAAACTATAAGAACTTTGCTGTTGAAACGTGGTAAGTATATGTATTTTGTGAACCGCATTATGATTTTTACACAAAAATAAAAAAAAAAACAAAAAATTTTGGGGTCCCCGTACTTTTAACTGAAACTCAAAAATGTTTTTTTCATCAAACCCATACGTGTGGGGTATTTATGGATAGGTCTTCAAACATAATTTATTTTTTTATTAAGGTTTCTAACATATTTTTTTTTCTAAACTGAATAGTTTGCGCGAGAGACACTTCCAAAGTGGAAAAATGTGTCCCCCCCCCCTGTAACAAAATATATGATGTACATTACCATATAAACTTCCACCGAAAATTGGTTTGAACGAGATGTAGAACCCTTCATGGGCGAGTCCGACTCGCACTTGGCCGTTTTTTTATAAAACGCTTATCAACGTTCAATTAGTATCTAGATAGAGCCCTTGAGAATTGTAAAATTGGCTAAAACTTTGAAGTTAACTAACCAGTAACTTACTTCAAATTTTTAAAGTCTTCATTAGCCAATTTTTAATGAAAACTTTAAAAGTTTTGCCTCCAGTTATTTTCATTTATAAGCCTAAGGCTTGTTTTGCGAGACAAAATAAGCTAACAAGTTGTAAATAATAAGAATTTCTATTTAATTAATTGTATTTGACCTTGTTATTGACACTCAGCTAGTGTGTATTATTTGCTCGATCTCTATAAGAGTATGCTCATGCCTTACATAAGAAGAAAAATGCTAATTCCGACATTACAAAAAATACTGCGAAAAAAAAAGTAGTAGTAACTGGACTCGAACTTGAACGATACGTTACTAGCAACGAGAATAAAGAAGCCACTTGTACGACAGTCACAGAACGCAAAAATAGCAAGTATGTAATGGTATCAACATCTTGTTCTCCCCTTCGGCCACATTCACTTTACTCGCAATCTTGCTTTTTGACTAATCTCTTCTTCATAATACGAACAATAGTCCAAGCACTGCTCCAATGTGTTGAGCCTCACTACAGAATATAATTATATTCTATTCCATTCTATTCCATTCTATTCCATTCTATTCCATTCTATTCCATTCTATTCCATTCTATTCCATTCTATTCCATTCTATTCCATTCTATTCCATTCTATTCCATTCTATTCCATTCTATTCTATTCTATTCCATTCTATTCCATTCTATTCCATTCTATTCCATTCTATTCCATTCTATTCCATTCTATTCCATTCTATTCCATTCTATTCCATTCTATTCCATTCTATTCCATTCTATTCCATTCTATTCCATTCTATTCCATTCTATTCCATTCTATTCCATTCTATTCCATTCTATTCCACTCTATTCCATTCTATTCCATTCTATTCCAATTATATTCTTTCTTCTTAGCTTCGCAGACGGCATTGTCGTATTCTCTTCCACGGGGGCAGAAATGGAGCTCATGTTAAACCAACTCTGTAATGCAAGCTTTGAGGTTGAACTGGCGATGAACATGTCAAAGAACAAACTGATGTCAAACACCACTAAGTATAGGATCAGAGTGATTGGTGGAGAATTGCAAAATGTCCATGAATACTCGTATATCCACTTGAAAAACTTCAGAAGACGGGTATTTATCGCGAATTTACCTTTAATTTAATCCGCTTGGGCCAGTTAGTCTCTTTATAGTCCTGATAAGACAAGGAAGTCACAAGACGAACCATGAATCCCTGGAATAATACATGTAAACAAAATTAGGGAAACCTTCCTTTGTCCCTAAAGCGAAAAATCATGGACATGTGCATTCTTCCCATTTTGACCTATGGATCCCAGACTTGGTCTTTGACAAACATTCAAAAGTTCAAACTCAAGATCTGCCAACATGCAAACTAACCGACCAAGTACGATACACCACACTGCGCTCGAAACCAAAAATTACTGACGTTCACCAAATAGCCGCTAAGCTAAAGTGGGACATGACTGGCCACGTCTGCCGCATACCCAATGATCTGTGGGCCAAAATAACCTTTCTGGAGCCCTGATACAGCCAGAGGGCGTCGCGGCAGACCTCGCAGAAGATGGCAGGACGAGATGGACAAAATCAATTACCAGTGGCCAACATTAGCTCTAGATCTAAACAACTGGAAATCATGAGGAGAGATGCCCAGCTGTGGGATGATGCAGGCTAGCAGTAACAGTATCCTTCTTCAGGACTAAAATGAAGCAACATACGCGGAAAGAAAAGGAAGAAGAATGCGTAGACCACCATAACCCGAGAACATCAACAAAAAATCCCGAGTATCGAACACAAAAAAAAAAACTTAACTTTGAACAAAATTCATTACTCCATATCGTGTACCATATTTAAAACGAAACCCAAGCGATACTTTACGACGTGACAAGAGCAAAAAAGCAAAGCAACTTGTACGACGTACACTTAACTAAGGAGTTCGCACGCTAACCGACAATTAGTCTGACTTGTTACTGGTATTAGCTACAAACTTATTGTTTAACTAGTCTCGTCCTTTGGTGTTACCTGCGTTTATCTGCACGAGGTTTTGATGTTCAAGGAATTTTAATTTTAGTTGTTTTCGTTGTTTTAAGTCTGTATTTTTTTTCAGCCAGTGCTGAAAAAAATATTGACTTAAAACAAAAAAACGGTATAAATTATTAAAAATAAAGTAGAAATAAATATAAAATATAAATTGAAAAAAAAGCAAAGTATAAATTATCTGAACACCAAAACATGTCAGCTAAAATTAAAGTTCCTCGAACATCAAAACCTCGTGCAGATAAACGCAAGCAATACCAAACTATTTCGTTGATTTAGTGGTCGCAGTCTTATCAAATGGTGTCGTATTATCCAGTATGAACTGGATTGTGGAGGTCAGATAGGTAGTCGCTTCATGTAAAATACTGGTATTCAGCTGCATTAGGCACATGGTGTCCAGGTTTCGGTTTCCTGGTCGGAGAAAGTATCATTGGGTTTTGTCCGTCAGTAATTTCTTAGTAGCAGCTGAATTTGTGCCCATCATCATCATCATCATCATCATCCACAGCCTGACTTTCACCACTGCTGGATATGGGTCTCTCTTTTTTGTGCCAAGTACTACGATTTGTGCCCGGTTGATGATAATTGGCTCAACCCCTATTATCTGGGACTTAAACATAACTGGCAAAATGTTGGTTTTTTAATGGGTATATCTGACTAACCGATGACCGTGATGTTATTTAAAACATATTATTTAACCTTTTCCAGAACTTAAAGGCCCCTCTAAAGGTTTAACGCATCGCGTAAGTAAATTAAACCAATATCAAGCGAAGAGATAACATAGTTATACATAAATTCATTATCTTGTTAACGTCATTATCTAAAATGGGACGAGATTGAAAAATATTTAAAACTAGATGGAAAATATTATTTTCAGCTGAGACGGAAAGGTCGACAAACATTGTAATATTATTAAAATTATTATGTTCAGCATGTTTGTGGGCTTATGTGAAAGACCAGTAAAGTTTAATGTAAAATTTTCGACCCGTCTGTCTGCGAAAACAGAATTCGTAAGAGTGCTACGTGGCTACGGATCGTAGCGCGCTCGTAGCAAAGTGCTACAGAAAGCGTAGTAGGCGCGTAGGTCGTATGCTACAGCTTTATATCAATACATTTTGAATTATGGTTTAAACCTTGTTCGTAATGATGTTATCAGTTTAACACACTACCACCCACATTTATCTTAGTGTATCAAACACCCACGTCCAATAAGTAAAACGTTACTCGCACATTATTTCAGATCCACGAGGGAATATAAATGAAAAAATTCTTTTAAGAGTATAAATATTATCCTGAGTCCCCAGTTTTGTTCCGGAATGATGGAATAAAGATATTCTGTCATCCCATAGGAACTACTGGCAGCGGTGGATCTCTAAGAATCGAAATATGAAATTCAAGTCAACATCTTTGAGATATTTCTGATAAAATATTTTTCCATTTTCCATATGTTTATCTTTGCTGATTGTCAGACGTGAAATGTCTAGGTTTTATTTTCGGTACTCGGAAATCTTTTTGGTGAATAATGTTAGTTGAAGTTTGAGACCTTTTATAACAAAGTTTCTAGAAAACTGTATATCTTATTAAGTACGAATGTGTTTGTTAATTTTAATGGTTCGGCAGCTTAGAACATCGGACATATTACAACACTTAATTCGTTTAATTGGCTACATTATTGCCTTTAGACTATACTATCGGCAAACTATATGCACACTAACGAGTCTACGGGCACTTTTTGCTAAAAACGCCTACCGACTGGCAAATTGCTAGAACACAGTCTGCCAACTGTTGGCTTCCTTTGCACATTCGTCACCAATCCGACCGTTTAGTATACCGAGTGTGCGTGCTAGCAGCCAAACCCGACTAAACTGTTGTCCGGTAGAAAGTCTGAAGTCTGCAGTCCGCAGTCTGCAGTCTGCAGTCTGCAGTCTGCAGTCTGCAGTCTGCATTCTGCAGTCTGGATTCTTCGGCCTGAAATCCTGTCGCGCTGACGTCGGTCGCGTGTTTCGGTCGCGTATACATTGTGTATATAGCACTATACTGCAACGCTGACGTCATCGAAGGGTATTTGCTCCTGTTTTTCTCACCGAGCGACGCCGCGACGCGGCGACGTATACGACCGACCGACAGCTTGACAGGAGTTCAGGCCTAAAAATCCTCACAAACTTGTATACGTACGTAGTTAACGTATATCTTGCGAGTGGCCATTTAATTTCAAACACCCTAGGTAGTTACTCTTATTATCAAAAAGTAAACTAAATTTATTTCAGTCATTATAAATTAATACGACAGCTATACAGTTTTTCATGATGAACCAGCTTTAAACGAATTAACGCCAATAATAATTCTGCTCAGTACAAACAGAAAGACGAGTAGACGAGGGAGTTTGTAAGCGAGCGTAATTCACCGAAGATTTATGAATCATTTAAAAAAACAAATGAACGCAACATAAGTTTGAAAAAGTGAAATAAATAAATGAAATAATGTTTTTTGGTTTCGATTACACGACAGAATGTCATGCAAGCACTCTTATTTATTATCATGATAAAGTGCGAATTTATACTGAAACATTTCTTTTAGCAAAGTCGACTCAAAGTCAGTGAGAAAATCTTTGGTAAAAGTTATAGATGTTAAATACCTCAAAATATTACTTGTTTAACCTATAAATGCTTGAGTAGCAAAGGTCAAGTCAATGTGAAGGATATCATCGGCACGTATTTAGAAATGTATTTTATAGGTAAGTATATTCTGTATTATTGGTTAAAAGCTTTAGTTTCAGTTTAAAATAGCCGATAACCTAAATAAAATTGTGTGAGCCCTCGCTAGTGCTCATATATTTTCATCTGGAAAAACAAAAAAATCTAACAAAAAAGTTATTTTTAGGGTAAAATACAGAGACCATTTGTATTAACTCAGATGGACAAAAAGCTTGTCCACCTACCAGTCCATTAAATTTTATTTGTAATAAATAAGAATAAACTCTCGATATAACTTAATTGTCGCTCCCAGCCGTATAGAAAATAAAAATATATCAATAAGTAATGTATTTTCATTTCTAAAGCATTGTCACAGAACATTACAGAAGGTATGATCCACACAACGAGCAATAATGCACGCACACACAGACACGATTCACGTACAATGAGTGCAAGCGCACTTGCGATTGTCATTTTTTAAGGGTATACCTTACGCCGACGACCTTGAGCGAGTGGGAGGAGCATAGCAATAGCGTCTACCCGTGCGTGAGAGTGATCAGCGAAACACTGCCGCCCGTCGCCCCCGAGAGCCCGCGCACCAAGATTATTTGAAAAAACAACCCAACTTGATGAATACTTTTATATTTCAGATGATGGTGGCCTTTGCTTGTCACATTTTTGCCTTTTTATGGGGTGTGTAATATATGCAATAATAACAGATATTTTCACTCGAAATAACGTTCACATCATATAATTTACATGCTATAAAAACAAATTAACGAATTTCATGTGATCTAATGTTACATGTCATATAAACTTCTTTTACTTTAATTACATTCAGAGTAACGTTCATTTCAAATAATTTTCAATTTGTATAATACTGTTTTAATTAAACGTTTAGTTGACCTAACTTTCATTTGATCTAATAGTCATATTTACTCATTATCAGCCAAAATTCGGTAATGAATAAGTAATGCGCACTAATGGTCACTGTTCCAACCTAACCCAGTTGATTCACCAACAATAGAGGGGATTTAGCACTAGAGGGGGACGGGGGGGAACAAAAATAGCAGGCGTTCATGGCCCAATCAGTTTTTGGAAAAATGTAGAACCCAAAGTAGTTCGTTTCAAATTATATTAAATGATAGACAGATTTTAAAATAGATACATAGATAGATTATAAAGAATATACTAACTAAATATTATACTAACTGAATATTAGTTCAAATGTGCATTAAAGAAAATGTTAATTAAATCATATAAAATTAGGAAAACTGAAATTATATCAAATATTATTATATTATTATTTCTAATTGATTGAGTTTTTTTTATTTTTTATTGTGATGTTAGTTGGCTTTATTTGATGTTTATTATTATTTGGCAATGGGTGTTATTTACCTGAGAATAAATGAATTTGTATCTATTTATAATTCATTACATAATTTCATCGTTATACTAAAAAAAGTATGTGAAATTAAATTAGATCATGTGATCGTTAGAACTTTTGTTATTATAACAAATGGTACGCACCTCTTTTTATGGTATTTCATTGTTCTAAGTCTAATATAACTAAAATCAAATGTATATTAGACCATCATTTAGACGTGTCTTTGCGATTTAATTGGATGCAGTAAAGTGAAAGTAATCGTTTGTGTGGGTGCGCTTGTTGTAGCTTAGAGAATCATCCTTCTGTTTATTTTCTGCTAGAAATTATGTCTGCTATGTGTGACATTGAGAGAGCATTGACTTCTGGTGGTCATGATATGGATAGCTGCCATAATATTGTTACTTAAATTTAATTCGTTTAATTTTATAAAGCTAGGTCAGATTATAGATTAAGATAGCCTTGGTACATGCTGCAAAAAGCGTTGACAATTCTTTTATATCGTAATTTTACGGGTATTACTATTGAAAAAACATTTTTAAATACCAACATCGGAAGCCTGGACGTATGCGGGTTGATTTTTTGTTAAGTGGGCGTGGATGGTCAAACCAGAAACTTTTAGGAGCCCTTACTATCGCCAGCCCGGGCATTTTCCCTGTTGCCAATGGGCTACTTTCATATATTTCTTTTAATTTTACTGAATTATGTATTTTATTTTATTTTTTACTTTATTTAAAAAAAATGTTTTAAAATACTTAAATAAATAAATAAAATATACAAAAAAAAACGATTGGATACGGTGGTACACTGTTCGTAATAAAACAATTTTCTTTCATGATAGCCGGATAATTTAATTCATCATCATCATCATCATCATCATCATCATCAACAGCCTATAATGTTCCCACTGCTGGGACGCGGTCTCCTCTCAATGAGAGGGAATGGGCTATAATCTACCACGCGGGCCCAGTGCGGATTGGTAGATGTCACATGTCTTCGAATTTTTGGTTCTAGGACATGCCGGTTTCCTCACGATGATTTTCCTTCACCGTTTTGTTTCCTTTTAATTCGTAGAAAAACCCTTTAGAACCTGAACAATTTACAATGAATTTTACAACTGTAAAACTAGTTACAAATGCAAGGCGTACTCGTGCACATGCAAGCGAATGCTTTCCATCAATTACTACAATAACTAGAAAAAACCCTAGTAATGCTAGAAAATGTTTTTAAATATATGTGTATCGCTAATGTAGGCAATTATATTGTGAATGGGAACACGTGAAGTTTATGCTTTTATCGCGTTCGCTATAATTATGTAATTAGAATTAGAATTTATGAGCTTCAGTCAATTTCTTGGGTTAATTTATTGGTTATTACAAGTGGTTTAGGTACTATAGTACTACTTATTTTTTAAATTCCTTCGAGTTTTTTTTTTTCAATAAAACTAAACGATAACTGGTCGTACTTCTGTCTACACTACACGAAAATTGGACAAATAACACTTTCTACCATTTTCAAAAGTAATTGTAATGATTTTGGAAAGTAAACGCAGACTTAATTTACATCAGGTTCAAGGATAATTTAGCAGGGGTAATAAGCAGCGTCTGGCTTTACAATTGAATCAGCAAACTTACCAACTATACCCTCTGCCTTCATTCAAACACATTATGTCAATACACCACCACCACCACCACCATTGCGCACCACTGTCTTCATATCACCACCACCACATCAGGGGCCTAATTCTGCTATTCTAATAAATTCGTCACTGCAACACGATTCCATTCTCATCCCATTGTCATTTTGCTTAAAGTTCGTAATCTGCTAAATTCACAATGGTCGGTCAATGGTTTCGTAATAAAATTGTGTTTTAATGGCATTTTCGTATTGCCATTATTATAAAACCATTCGTACAAATGGTTTTCGAAATCTACTACTAAATGCGAACATTTATTCATGCCAGATTTCATGAACGAGATTAATATTCTATGACATTTCTTTCAATGGAGTCTCACTGGTCGTTCATTGAGAAGTCATAATGACGCCATTATATTAGTAGATTACCAAACTTGTCAAAACTTGACAGAACTTGATCATTATGACTTCAATGATCGCCTATTCTGACACTATCTTAATAGCAGAATCGAGGCTCAAGCTTATTGGTTACAATGTTTCGGACAATGATGATGGATTGATCACAGTACAATGTGGTATTGCCAATTTCAAGGACTGGGTCAAAGACATTCTTGTAGCAGCACTTCCGATTCCACAAGGCTGTATTTAAGAAAAAGTTGCATTGTAAAACATGACATTAATAGAGGTTCTATTTATTACATTTAAAATTTTGAGAAAAGTCATAAATCAGTCAAAAACATGATTACTACGATGTAAAACATCGTATTAATTATGTTTTGCCATGCTTCTCACACACCCACATCTATAACTAAAGACAAAATATTTGTAATGGGTGTCTTTAATCGAAGAAGAATAAAACATGCTGCGCCATTGCAATTCCCTGTACTGTTTTCGAGGTGCTTTGTATGTTTTCGTTTTAGCAAAGTGCAGGTGAAAATGCCAAGACAGGTTTAGTGGAAAAAGAGGTTTAATATCAAAATTTTAAAAACAAAATTAAAAAAATTCTATCTATTTATAATTAAGCTTCTTTTTTATTAAAAGAAACAGCAACATCTGGTGGGGATTGTTGTTTATTTTTCCAAAAATCCCCACTAGCCTGATATTATTTAACTAGTGGGGATATCGGGAAAAAAAATAACAATCCCCACTGGTAGAGATTTGTCGGTAGGGATTTCTGGAATAATCCAAATTAAATGAATGCGAGTCGCAAGGGACCGGTCAATGTGGCGACACTTGGGGGAGGCCTATGTCCAGCAGTAGACATCTTTCGGCTGAAATGATGATGAAATGAATTAATCGGGATATGGGCAAGTGAATGATGATGGGTGTTTCAATCAAAGTTGACCTAGAAATAGGCTAAACATAAACCTATTTACACAGGCTTAGACCTCACCATGTGGGACCTAAACAAGCCAAGATATGCAACGTATCAAGATTCTAATCAATACACACACAACTGAATAATTAATATTGAAACCCCAACGTATTTACTTTACCTATGCGAAGTAAACATATTACATATTCACTTAAAGGGGTCATTGTTTATTCGCTCACAAATAAGTATGTTTATGGAGCGGGGTCAAATCAGTGTGGCGTTCTGTTGGTAGCTATGACTAGTATAAGTGAAAATAATGTGATGATGATAGGGATGAATTATGACGAAAACAAATATCATTCTGTTTAGTTCGTCAGATATCCAGGGTGTAAACCACCTCATCACAAAGCCGTTAACCAAGCATTCTGTACATCAAACTAAGTAATTTTACGCAAAAACTATTGCTGGGAAACAACTTTTTTTTTGAGGTTATAAATCATGTTTTGTGGTAGAACTCAATGTAACGCTCTTAAAACATTGTGCTGATGGGTGGATTGAATAGTACGGGGGTCGTGGAGGTGTTAAAAGTCAAAATCATACAAAAAGAACTTGTATTTAAAAAAAAACTTGCCAAAAAGTTGAAACTTGACCCCCCCATTTCTCCGTAACTAGAAGGTTCCCAGGTATGATGTAGAACAAAAAAAAATATCGCAATGATGGGGAGAACAAGTGCCTTTCGGCTTCGTGAAGAGGTGTTTTACACCCTTATCATCGAAAAATATTGGACACGTGGTTTTTGTTTTATCAAATTAATAAATATTCACGAAAAAACAACGCATCAAAGATTTTCAGTGGCGGCTTGTGACGTCACTTTCCGGTAAATAATGTAATCAAATGTATGAACAAAAATTAAGACGATACAGTGCATCGAAAACTCGTATAACGTCAGTTTTTGATGCACTGTATCGTCTTAATTTTTGTTCACGTAATAAAAGAAAAACCTTCCACTCTTCTCTCCGTGCGGTTTTCTCTGGTCAATCTCTCATAAACGCGTCTAGGTCGCCTGGGGCAGTGACGACGCCTGTCTTCTGGCACCTACTGTGTGACGATTCTGGCCCATCGGTCCGGATACATTCTACAGATATTGCCCGCCCAATCCCACTTCACCACAGCAGTCTTGTTCCCTTCATCAGCGATGAGAGAAGAGTGGAAGGCTATGGAGGAGGTTCTTGCCCAGCCGTGGGACAATATAGGCTAAGAAAAAAAAATGTTTTTGGAAATCTATCTGGCAGACTAATTAATTAAAATAACGTGTTTTAACCAAATCGTTGGTTTACCATTATTGTTTTTTTATAATTTCTAAATAACACAACAACTCGCCTCTGATCCCTGAAGGGCTAACGAGAGGTGTACGTAGCTGACTTGAACTCATGAAATAGAGAGCGAACCTGCAGTGCAAGTACAGTTATTCTTGATAAAAACTCATTTTATCGAGAATACCTAACTGTCAAATTTATCTAATCAAGTCCAATCGAGTCCTACGGTACTTCCACTGCTGTTGTCATTAACTGGGCACAAATCTAGGCACTGGGCTGCTAATTCGAAATTCCCTTTGGAAAAACCAAATAACACTCCAAAGACAACACCTCATAGTCAGTAGTTGCATTTGTGAATCAAAATAACACTTAACTTGACCTGAAAAATTGCTAACATCAAAATTCTGAAACGCTTTTTTTACAGTTATCCGCGAGGCAAGACGACGACAACTATTATACAAATACAAATAAATACAAATCTTTATTTTATAACCAAAAAGTTTTACATTAATTGATGATTGGAGCCTCCTTTTAAGCATGTAATGCCTGTGTTAGGAGACTCCGCTCTTCCACAGCAAAATACAATTTATTTAGTTCCTTAGATATAAACTGTGTTTGTGTGTGTAGGTGTGTGTGTGCGTGGGTGTGTGTGTGTACGTGTGTGGGTGTGTGTGAGTGTTTCATTTTTTGTGTTGTAATAGTGCCTCAGTGTCTGCGAAATTTAGTGCCTTTATCCAGATTGTTAGAATTTTTTTGCACTCGTGTAATTGTTTATTGTGTACATATATATATTTATTTATTCTATTATAAAGTTGACATGATAGCTTATTGTACTGAATGGCAGCAAATTTTGTTTTAGTTTGAGGAACCTGTGCTATGAGATCTTTCCGTCTTTTCGATATTGCAGTTTTGTCATATGATAGATGCATGCTACTGTTATGCAGCTGCTGTTATGCAGTTATAATCTTAATAGCTCACCAGAAAACACCCAAATTATAGGAGTAGCTAAACCATTGCTATTGCGGGTGAAAATGTCTACGCCCTGGTTTTCATTTAAAGCGTTTGGCTACAATAAAGGGGGCAATACACCGAAGCAATCATTAAACCCAAAATCCCACACGTCCAACACTTCTCAGTAAGCAAACGTCAGTGTCTAGTTAAATTATTAACAGGGTTGTTAGCGTGGTGGCTTTCGATTTACGTCGGCTATTATATCCCGACGACATGTCCGTTTTCTACGAACCTATCATTGTTTTACGTTCAGCTTTGTTGGAGCCGTCGCATTGAACTAGACTATATTGCTTTATTTCGACTAGCTATTCTGAATGGGTTATTTAGTGCCGATAGTGTTTTGTTTAATAAATGGCAATGGGCCGGCTATAATAGGGGCCGCCTCCAGGAGCGAGAGAATGACGGCGATATTATCGTCCTGGCCACGTTTTTCTATTCACTCTCTTTTGGGCCGTCTCCATGAGTGAGAGAATGACGGCGATATTATCGCCCTGATGGCCACGTTTTTCTATATACTATCTTATGGGCCGTCTCCATGAGTGAGAGAATGACGGCGATATTATCGTCCTGGCCACGTTTTTCTATACACTCTCTTTTGGGCCGTCTCCATGAGTGAGAGAATGACGGCGATATTATCGTCCTGGCCACGTTTTTCTATTCACTCTCTTTTGGGCCGTGTCCACAGCGAGAGAATCGCGGCGATATTTTTGTATAACGTCAAATCGCCGCAATTCTTTCGTTCGTTGAGGCGGCCCCTTAGATTTAGAACCTATGTCCGTTGGGGAAAACTTATGTTCTTGAGGGGAGACTAAAAATCGGCAAACGTAAGGTGGGACACCCTCAGGCTCTGTGGAGTAATGATATTCGCAGTGTGGCTGGTAGCAACTGGATGAGAGTTGTTGAAAATCAAGTTGAGTAGCGTGCGACTGAGGAGGCCTATGTCCAGCTGTGGACCACTGTAGGCTGATGATGATGATGTAAAGCCAAGTCAGAGGCCTAAAATGGAGGATGGGTGACCTAAAAACTCTGAGACAAGGTTAAGCACTAACTACACGATAAAGAAGAATAATGATTAAATTAGTAACAGGTTGCAATACTGATGAGCAATATATTTGAAACTTGGTCAGTTTCGTCGTCTGGGCACTTTTTGTAAATTGAAAATGTAAATGATCACCACTGAAAATGCTACATTTCGTTGAAAATTCTGATATAAGAATATATCAAAAAAATACACAGATTATGCACCTTGCTCTCCATACCGCATGCAAAACTGTGATATATTATACAATTACAAGACATGAAGCTTTTATTTGTAAAATTGTAATATAAGACACACTTTTGTTTCTGCATTAAAGCGATTCAAAGAAAAGACCAAAAAAGACTAACTAAGCAAGCAATGAGCTTCAACTTTCATAAACACACTCACGTATTCAGCGGCAAAGGACACTGGTGTAATCTAAGCCTACGTAAAGCCGCGCGGATTCTAAACTAATTGGTTAATTCATTTAAACTGTACCCTACCGACTTCTGAATTAATAATCCTTACAAATTTCGTTAATATTAGATGTGGATAAATTGGTACTGTGTTTTTGTAGTTACTTTTGTTTTTTCAAAGTAATCATGTAGATGTTCAGTCAAATTGGTGCTCAAGAGACATTGCAAATATTTCAGTATGGTGTTTCTATTAAGTGTGAGCTCCTGGCTAAATAATTACAGCCGCCCGGGTCGATCTTAAGGTTAAACCGTGCTTATCTAGGTTGGCTTGTGGATGGGTGACTACCAAGCACGTTAAACCGTTGGTCCCGGCTGTCATTTGAAGATCTTTAACAGGAGTATAAAACTGTATAAAACCCAAGACCCTAGACCTCACATCCAAGAGTAGCAATTCCGACTACTGGACCAACGAGGTAAAGTAACACCCCACAAAGGGACCAAGTTCTCTTAAACAGAAAAGGTAGACTAGGACTATGTTTAATAAGGCTCCGGCCTATCTCGTAACTATCCCATTTTGACAACTAAATTAAATAGAAATGGCGTGACGTTTGAACTGACGTAGAAAATTGTACCCAGAAGTATTCTTTTTTAACGACAAGCAGTCGTTGAACTTAACTATCAATTATTTTCTTGGGTTGTTATTAGATACTGTACTTTATTGATTTGAAGAAAAAAATAGTTGTCTGTAAAGTCGGTTTACAGACGATAGTTTAACATGACAACGTCATAACAAAACGTTGATAAAATGATTGCATACATACGCTCCAATCGTAACGTTACAATAAGCGTATCGTGCATGCAGCATGCGGCGTTCATCGATTTATTAGACGTTGTCACATCAAAAAGAAAAAAAAAACATTTATATTCCCTATTCTAACAAAATAAAGACATTTGATTACTTGAATCTATAAAACGCGCTTTCGTATCAAAGTCCCTTGAAAACCAATACATCTCAACACAACGATACTTCAATAACAAATACCAATAGAAGTCCAATAGCAAAGAGCGCGCTTTTAGCCGAGCACACACTAGAGCTAAGCCCAACGCAATGCGATGCGGATTCTAAACTAATTGGATCATTCATTTAAACAATATCTAGTTCACATACAATTAATAAGTACAGAAGGACAACTTCATACATTTTTTCCAACGAAATTGGGCCCAACTTTCAGTCTTATCATTATCATCAGCCTATTAATGTTCCTTGTGCTGGGACACAGGCCTCCTCTCTATGAGAGAAAGAGAGAATATAGCCCATTCTTCCACGCCCAGTGCGGATTGGTAGACGTCACATTTTTTTTTGGGACTGAGATAGGTATGCTGGTTTCTTCACGATGTTTTCCTTCACCGTTTTGAGTGCAATGGTGATAAAATAATTTACACAAAGTAATGCGGCTGACACAAGACAAACACAACAAGAACACAGGCTGAAGACAGGCTTACTGTTGGTAAGTCGGGGCCGCCACCACTAGGTCACCGCAGCTCTGAGTATCAGTAATAACTGAAAATCTGTATTTTAAACACATGTTTCGGCTGTTTATCTGTATTTATCTCTACTGCTGTCCGATGCTGGGTATACGAGATCTTTTGGGAAAACTAGAAGTCCGACTTTCGGACTCCAGATAATCGTTGATTGGTCTAATAGAACTTTCTGATCAGAATTAGAAACAGGATCGATTAACCATTTTTTTTTCGTAAATTTGAATGAAATGTTTGGGAAAAGTTTTTTGCAATTACTGACTTTTTTAACGCTCCGACCGATGGGTTGATTCCGTAGAAGTTTTTGATCAGGATTTCCACCCTGTTTTCCAACGTCACCCATTTATGGACCTAGATCGGAGTTGTTTAACCTTGAACATCGACTTTTGTGCTTTTGAGCCACGTACCACCAAAAGTAAGCTCCATACAACGTATGAAGTCAGGTGCACGCCCTTATAGCTACGTACGCAAGGCGATCTTAGCAAAGCGCTTGCACTCGCTGTACGTGAATCGTGTCTATATGCGCGTGCGTTTACGCTTGTCGTAGGAACCTTCTGTATCTATCTACTATGTGGCTTGCTATGTTAGCTTCTGAATCATAAATGGCACAACACTACCAATTGCATTTACTCACAAAAACTTGTCTAAACTCGAAAGTTGGAATGCTAGAACTAACTTCACTAATTGTATTTCTAATGGAATTAACTTTTATTAAATAGTGTTTTCTAAAGTTTCGTTAATTATCTTTTGTTAGATTGAAAGGCTGCTGTGTTAAAGTTTGATTACGAAGTTTTTGGTATTTTTCTATTATTTAGATGATTGTGCGGTTGTTTCTTAGTAGTTGCAAAGTTATTTAAGCTAGAAGACTCTTAATAATATGTATCTACATCACCCACATTCGTTAGGTGTTTAAACACATAAAAATGTAGGTATTATTAAAAATATTAATTAAGTAAAGGGCCACACATTAAATGAAACTCACAATAAGTTATGGATTTTTGTACAATTTTTCTAATAAAAACTTAAGTTTAAATGAAATGCTAGTGATTTAGACCATAAATTCACACAGACGCTATAAATCAAATATCATAATAATTATAATCAAAACGTTTTAAACAGTCACAAATCAAATGAGATTAGATGCCAATGAATTTAAGTATGGGCCGCCATTACAGTTCCACAGGGAATGGCAACGCGTAAGGATTCTCGCCCACCGGGGCGTTTTGTGGCACTGCAGTAGCGATAACGGTGCAAACGGAAATCAGCCACGATACAGACGTTATGCTATCGCTAGCTGTACGTACGAGGACTAATCACGCTACACAAAACCAGTTTGTGCAAATCCCTCATTGAACGGAAAATCTATAGAAAGCGAGGCCATGTCATACTGAAAATGTATAGCTTTATGTGTCGTCGTGTGATTTATTGCAATGCTGTGGCGCTTCAGTCACGAGTCAGTTCTGTCGAGATGCAAACTTGTGTCCTTCCGTCCTTGGTTTCTTCGATGTAGTATGAGACAATCGCGCGTTTATAGTATAATATATATAGTATAGTATATATAGTAGCGATCATGACGCGCTTTACGTAAACGCGCGACGGCATCGCTTGTCGCCGAAACAGTCGCCGTGGACGAAGGCCCTAACGTCGGTCGAGCCAAATGTGCACAATGACTCCGATATTAAACCGTTGTGATTCTGCCCGGGATTTGGGCATGCATTTTATAGGCACACTATTTTATAGGCACTTATATCTATTTATGTGGCTGGATTGAAATATGAAAACAGCCGGGGATCTCTTTGTTGTTATGTATATGTGTGCGTGAAAGAGGGTGTCTCTGTGTACGGCTTTTGAATTCAATGCTGTATAGAAATTTACCTATGTATCTTACCTTTATATATAAATAGAATTAGTGGAATAATACCGATGTAAACTGATTAGCTTACCTGATTTAAGTATGACCACATTTTCTGATGTCGGTTATAAAAGGTGATTTTCCATTTATTTCAGAAAAGGTCAGTTTTGTTATATCACGAAAATTCAATGCAGGACTTCCTTTGGACATTATAGAAATACTTTCTGTAGTGAACCATAAGTTGCCAAAACTTTGATAAATTACTGAGTGTCGTTTTCTACCGAGTAGGTATTTAAAAACTACTCATACTTTTATAATAAGTATAAAAGTACTCTCACTAAAACTTAAAAGCTTTTACCACCCCATAGACTGAATTAATGATACATTCATTACCATAAGCCCCACATCACGGCGACATAAAATACCCCGTGGCGAAACACCATGGTAATAAATCATGGTACATTTTTTATCGTGGAGCTAAAATTTTTAAACACTCATGAATAAAACATTTAATTTTCAATGGTGTTACATCTCTAGAAGAAAGTTTAAACGATTTACGAAATTGAATGACTTTCTAATTTCTTATTGAAGATAATTAGATTTTTGGTTCAAAGGTTTTAGTCTGCTAGAATGGGGTCAATGAAACAATGTGGTGGGGTGATGTTTTGTGAGTTTTTTTAAAATAGGTGTTTTGTTTCAGAGGAACATCACCTTTTTACCCGACTACGACAAAACCAAAAGAAAGGGTTATGATTTTAGCAATCTACGTATGTATGTTTGTATTTACGTATGTGACACCGTAGCCCCTTAACTAAGCTATTCATCCGATTTTAATTAGTAAGGTGTCAATCGATTCGTTATTATAGTCCGGGCGACATAGGCTATACAGGGTATAAAACACGTCTTCACGAAGCCGAAAGGCACTTGTTCTCCCATTCATTTCGATAATTTTTTTTAACCTTCTAGTTACGGAGATATAAGTAGGGGTCAAAGTTACAACTTTTTGACAAGTTTTTTTTATAAAAAAGTTTTTTTATAAGATTTTAACTTTTAATACCTCCACGACCCCCGTACTATTCAATCCATCCATCAGCACAATGTTTGAAGTGGGTTACATTGAGTTCTACCATAAAACATGATTATAACCTCAAAAAAAAATATTTTTTGCTTAAAGTTACTAATTTGATATACAGAATGCTTGGTTAACGGCTTTGTGATGAGGTGGTTTACACCCTGGATACATTTTATAAAAAAAATATATGACGTAATTTAAACGTAAGATTCTGATCTCGAAAAAAAAATAAACTGAGATTAACATTACGTGTTTGGTATTAAAAGAAAGGTCTTGGCAAGCACATTACAAATATGTATATTTATTTTATTGTTAAGGTCAAAATATACGCGTCGTACAGTTCGCGTAAATAAATCCGCAGCAACACCAATACCAAAATTACGTTCGAATTTTAGATTCAATCACTACATACTATAAAACAAAGTCCTCCACCCCGTCGCGGTAATGTCAAAAACCACCGATCTTCATCTTATTTTCTTTCACCAATGGATAGAGTGGTACTAGAGGAAGGTTAAGGAGAGTGGCGTATGGCGTATGGCGGTGGCGCGAATGCGCGGGAGGGCGAGGAAGTGGCGCCATTTCCTCGCCCCCGCGCACCCGCAGCTGCGCCAGCGCCGCGCCATCGCCATACGCCACTTGTATATGACCCACGCCTTAAGCCGCGGGAAGACGATGCGTTTGAGCACCTCCTACTAGGTGGAGTGATGACCTGGTGAAGGTTGCATTCGTTGAATGCGAGTCGCACGAGACCGGTCAATGTGGCGACTGTTTGGGGAGGCCTATGTCCAGCAGTGGACGTCTTTCGGCTGAAATGATGATGATGATGAACCTAAGAGTATAGTTGACGTTTTCATAAAAGACTGTTGTCATTTAGATATGATTTTCAAACGATGATATTTAAAACATACCAATCTAAATAAAGGATATTTTGGGACATGAGAAATAAAAGTCAAGTCCAGCTTCTATAGAAATCTGGCCATTGTTCTTTGTGCCTTTGAGTGCGACTACGGCTCTACTTGACTATGTTTGTGCCTTGCCTATCATTTCTGGATTTCTTTTTGATTATTTTCATGTTTCATCATTTTAAGCCACCTTTATAATATAGGTATACTTAGAGTACATTGTTCTATTTGTCAAGCCCTTTCATTTGATACCCAATTACCTGTATTGACGGAGTTAAATAATTAAAAAAAGTAATTCACCATTTTGTGGTGGCGGCCATCTTGGACCGATTTTGGTCAAACATACGAGTAGCTAAGAACACTCCCGACTAATTCACCTTTCAAACAAAAATGAAAAACAAAATCAAAATCAGTATATGCATTTGTGAGCTACGATGCCACAGACAGACACACACACAGACACGTCAAACTTATAACACCCCGTCGTTTTTACGTCGGGAGTTAAAAATAAAACAAAGTAGAAAAGTTTAACAAAACACCAAAATGTCGTCAATATTTCGAAATAAAATTATTAAATTTTATTGTACAAAATAAAATAAAAAGCATACTGACCTAACAAATTCCAGCGCTTTAGTAACTTTCATTAGAAACGCATTTTTTCTCATTTTTCAGAAGTCGTAGTGCAAAAGTTTGTTTGTTAAAACGAGTTTAGTCACCCTGAAAGTTTTCTAGGTAGAAAAATTTCATGGATATACGAACAAAAATGGAATCTAAGTTTTCAAACTTTCTAGAAACTTCCTAATAGCAGCAATTGATGTGTTCTGTGAAAGAATAACATGACATTGACACATAACGTTATGTTTGTTAGTCCCGTTTTTTTTCTCAGATGGGAAATCATCAAACTTATCGCACTCTGGGCGGAACGGGAGGGTGTGTCAGACTTTTACTCACAAAAACTTATCCATGTTCCTTCCTCGCCCTTTATGTTCCGGGGCCACGGTATCTCTTTCGAACAGTCCCGCAGCCCCGGCAGGTTTTGGCCTTTGCGGGCCCCTTCATTTTGCCGACATCTCTTTGAGGCGCGCGTGGAACACGAACGCGCCGTCGACACGGCCTGTCGTCATAAAACAGACGGACGGCGACCTATAGCCCACCTCTTGCGTTCCGCCACCTCCTTCGCTAGCATGACTGCTTTGCAGAAGGAGGTGATGGCTTTCCGTTCCGTATCGCTCCAGGCCATGGATCCATCGCCACTACGAGGACACGGCGTTGCTCTGCCCACATGTTCCAGGCCTCAGGGCGTTTTTTCCCGCCCGAATCGATGCAGGAACCTCCTGAAACATCCATGAGCTTTACGGCTACCACCTTTTGGGGCGCGTTCAGGTAATAGACCGCTCACCGCCTCAATGAACGCGCCCACACTGGGGCGCCAAAAAGGGCCGTAGACCGCACGACCCTCGCGTAGACAGGATCCGCCTGAAGGCAGCCCCGGTCCGTTCCAGTTTGGCGTCCAAACGTTGGAAATGCTCCACGAAGTTCCACCGGCTGTCGAGGACGAGTCCTAGGTACTTCAACGTCGACTCGACGCCGATGGATTCCCCTCCTACCACCAGTGAAGATCCCGACGGGGGCGCATTCCGAGGCCCATGAAAGCACATGGCCTCGGACTTGCAATGCCACCTCAAGACCCAGTTGCCGGATCCTCTCAACGTTTTTAATCCCCGTACGGTCAGGCAAGTGTTTTCCTAATAGTACATCCACTTCACCAGTTATGTTTAAATTGGACTACGGAACAGCGGGCGAGTCTAATAATAAGCCATCAAACGGGCACAAATCCATACTCTGTTACTGAGACATTTGTTTTTAAAAATTTCACAATTTCACTTTGTTGATCCCAGGACCTCAAGCTCAGTAATCACGCTTGCAACAAATTGTATTTTCACAAGATCTTAAAGTGTGTGCAAAATTTCAACTCAATTGGATACCAACAAGTGTTCAAAAAATGATTTCCAAATTTTGAAGACGACTACAAATCTACATACATGCGAACAGTGCAAGTGCAAAAGCTTGCAAAAATGCACACAGTATTCATCAAAATCTGACGTTGTTTATACTGTAAGCGGGACTATACAAACCCACACGCAAAACACATCTCCCTCATTTGAGCTTCCCCGCAGTTGGGTAAGACATGCAGGAGTCAAGATAATGTAAGGGGATCCGTGTGCGGTATTTCTAGCCGAGAACCGGTACAACTTCAGTTTGTAAACTTAGTTGAAGTGTAAGCCAAGAATAAGATCGCTCTATAACTTTGCTATAAGATATTATAATAACTAGACATGGATAGTTTGTATCGCTAGCTTGTGTATTATTATGTAAATGTCATGTATTGTGTAGTTTGTAAGTTTCAAAGGTTTGCTTATATACAAAGGAGACTGACATCCGATTTGTAATGTCTAACTGGCAATAGAAGATTAATTAAGGAAAACAATATTCAACAATATACAGAAAAGTACTACCTATGATTTTGTTAGTGTCAACATTAAATCCAGTTCGTAATCCCATTTCAGCGAGATTCAAAGTTGAAAACATGTCAAAAAAACAAGTTAAATTCAAGTTTTTTATTGACAGTTCAAGAACGAGACTAGATAAAATTAAGTGACTATAATCATAAGTGTGTCAGTCACAATATCCAAGTTTCTATTAGATATCTCCTAAAACTACACCCAATTTTGAACACTTATACGCACACGCGCTACATTGTGTTACATCTAAGCCAGTGACAGGCCTTAAGCCTAACCTTCCAGCTGGGTAACCTACATTGTATAAGAGCTTATTGGATGAACACTTCAACGATATCAGGGCTTGGACATATGAGTAAGCTTCGGTCGAAAACTACGGTTTCAACCGAAATACGTACATATATAAAAACTACGGAATCAGTAAGCCTGCGCATATACATACATACATACATAAAAAGGTGAAAGTGACTGGTTCTTCCAAAATATAAAAAAAAAAATGATTTTTTTTTTAAATCTGCTGACGCAAATACTTTCGTGAAACATTAATGTGTTTAGTGCTAAGTAATTTGAGTTTAAGTTAATGGAAATAATTTTTACGGTATATAATTTTAGTATTCAAAAAAAAACTTCTGTTCTATTATATAATAGCATATTGTTAGAGCTCCTGCAGCCTTATATAGGATTATCCTAGTACAGGCATCATACATTACTATACCTTCATTATTAGTTTTTATTATTGTTTTCTTTATTCATTAGTATACATATTTCTTACATTTTTAAATATTTATTTATAAAACTAAATTTAAAAAAAACATTTAAAAATATAAAAAAAAACAGTAGCCCACTAGCGCTGGGGACAGGGTCCGAGCTGCCGGTGGTCAGGGCTCTTGAGAGAGGAACCTCCTAACATTATTAGTATTATTAGTTTTTAGAATCCTATTGTATTTTACCTTCTAAGATTCTGAATAAAGACTTATTATTATATTTTAGGAACGTTCTATTTGTACCTAATTATTGTCTGAATATTAAATTGTGATCAGAATTCAATCGTAAACATTAAGTTCTATTATGCGACGCAAGTTTACATTCTGTCAGAGATAATGATGATGACGAAATTAAAAGGGATTACATTGACATTGTGTCTAAGGAGATGACGAGTAATTGAGAAGTATGAAATCAGAAGATATACTGTACGGACCTCAAATAAACTGGGAATCTGGCAGGAGAATGACAATGTATTGACATAAGCCACCAAAACTCTGTTTAAAGTGACTGTAGAAACGAGAACAAAACGCTTTCAAAGTAATTGCCACTACGGACAACTCTTCTGGGGCTTAATTCTGCTATTTTAATAAATTCGTCACTCCAACACGATTCCATTCTCATCCTTTTGTCATTTTGCTTAAAACTCGTAATCTGCTAAAATCACAATGGTCGATCATTGGTCGGTCAATGAAATTGTGTAATAAATTTATTTATTTATTTATTCATGCCAGATTTCATGTACGAGATTATCATTCTATGACATTTCTTTCAATGGAGTGATAAATGATAAATGACCCCATCTAGTTTAAAAAAAAAAAATTGACGTGTAAAAGTGTTTGTGAAAACCTACTTACAAAATAAAGATCATTTATCATTATCATTTATCATTTATTATCATCATTCTATGACATTTCTTTCAATGGAGTGTCAGTGGTTGTTCATAAAGAAGTCATAATGACGCCATTATAATAGAAGATTATCAAACTTGTCAAAACTTGACAGAATTTGATCATTATGAAATCAATGATCGCCTATTCTGACACTATTGTAATAGCAGAATTGAGGCCTGTAAAACTGGTGGGCAACAAATGACAGTGGTAAAATTATAACAAACAAAAGATATGTATAATATCACAAATTAAAAATTATGACAGTTGATTAGCCATGGACTTGATTAACTTAACTACGTAACGTAAACTGACTTCAAATAACTTGATTGCTAAGATTCACTGTAGTTATTCCAGCTTGAACCGATCTGCGCAAACTTAGTTTGTAACTGAGCCATATTGCTTTGGGACGAGTTACTTAACGGAAACAGTAACCGGAAGGCGTTTGCTCGGAATGCTTTTGGAGCGGACCTTTATATCGTATTTTTAACCAACTTCTAAAAAAGGAGGAGGTTCTCAAATCGTATGTTTCAGTTTTTTTTAATGTTTGTTCGCGCATAACTTCGTCGCTTGCAAACTGACCTGATTTTTTTTTGTTGGAAAGGGTATACTTTTCAAATGGTCCCATAACCACCAAGTTGAGATCTGATGATGGAATTTTGACGAAATAGAGGGAACTCTTCAAATTTTATAGGATAACGTACAGCGATTTTGGTATTTTCTGCAACGTTTGATAAAAACCATTCTACCATCAGATCTGATGATGAAGCCAAGAGTCACGGAACTCCATAATGAGACAATGTATCCTAGTCGTGTTTGGACTTATTGTAATTGTAACGGTTTGCACTTTTCATGTGTACCGAGCACATGTGAACCACCAAAAAGTGAAAAATAAAAAATTCTTTGCAAAAAATAAAACCGACTTAAAAAAAACTAAAAAAGTTAAAAATAATTTTAGCTTCTGAAGTCGGTGACAAGTAAAATTAATTAATCAAACAAAGGTCACCGACTTCAGAAGCTAAAGTTATTTTTAACTTTTTTTGTTTTTTTTTTAAGTCGGTTTTATTTTTAGCAAAAAAGTTTTTTCTGAAGCACAGACAGATAAAGAAAAGGCTCCTTCTAAATAGTTTATTTTTTGGGTTTCATAAGAATTTGGTATGGCTTATCCATACATAATCTTTAAATCCGGCTTTTAAAGCGGGAATAGCTCTATTTTTTCATGGCCCATACTGTGTCCCACTTCTGGACAAATGCCTCCTCTATCTCCTACCAAACATATCTGTAATGTGCAATTTCTGGTTATGTTTACCCCGTAAACCTGATCAGATCACAACACATCTATGAAATGGAATAGCTCATACCATGATAAAATGGAAGCCATTTTACAAGGTGCATCTACGAATAGTTGCTGGCATAACCATCATCACTGCTAGAAATAGGCTTCTCCAATCACCAACATTGCATCAGCACTTCCCATCAGGTGGGATGGTGATAAATCATCATGCCTCTCCCAACTATGTTGGGGTTGTCTTCAAGACTGGATGCTGTTAAACGAGTAGTATTTTACATGAATCATATACCTATTTGACCTCTACAAGACAGTAACTGCACACTTACTAGACACTGTAAAACTAGCTGTCAGATTACCTGTAACGGCTGCCAAAGATCTGCAAATGACAGTCCACACCAGGTTGGAGTGATCCGAGGCCCGGGGGAAGCTCGGTATGTAATGCATGGTGACCCACCTACTAACAGATCTTAGCAAAATTTGCTTAACCTTGGAAATCGACCCTTGCGGCTGTTATTATTTAGCTACGAGATCCTAAAAACTAGGATCTATAATTTAAAAAGAGAGATAGCTATTTAACTCAAAACAAATTATTGGTAACTTTAAGTAGCAAGTATCTGTAACGGGGGAGCATATCGCTTGTAAAGGCTTTCGCATCGCCAATGATACGGAAAGTGCGATGAAACGAACAGTATGAATTAGAAAGGGTTCTGTCTACTGGGTTTATTTTGGATATTTTTCCTTTGACACCAAATTTAACTGTTTCTTTTAACAAAAGCCCTTAACAGTAGAAAGTGCGAGCGTTTTTTTTAACGCGCGAACGTGGGCTATGTTTCCACGGATATTTTTTACTGGGTTTACGGGTCGTGGAGGTCAGATAGTCACTCCATGTAGAATACTGGTATTCAGCTACATCCAGTTAGATTGGAAGCAGACCCCAACATACACAGTTGGGATAAGTCTTGGCTATGCTTCGGTGAAGGAAATCATCTTGCTTGAGGGACATTCCTTGACGGCATATAAATCCAAGTCAGAGACTAATGGGCGTCATAATTATAAACTCTGACACGAGGTTCATTTACTTCACGATTAAAAAGAAAATGGGCTATAAAAACTAGTTTTGTCGAAAATCCAGTAAAGTTACGCGATCTCAGCTAAATCTAATAAAACACTGCACTTTCCTTATTATAAAACATTGTGCGGATAAAATCTATGTGTTCCACAAGAACGCTCCTTGCAATTTTATCGCTACCCATTCTATGTAACTCATCCTTTCTTAGACTCAGACTTTCTACAGAAATTCATTAATCAGCCTTCTTTAGAAGTGTCTATTTGAATAATTTGTATGATATTCATTAATATTACCCTACTCACGTTCCGAATATGTACGTCAAATGTTAATTAAGGTGCGTGTATAATATTCAGGTAGATTGTTTGGCCTGTTACAGTACTATTTACTCATGAAGGCACTATTTGGGTAAAGCTCCTTAATATTTGATTATGTATTGGGTCTTGATTTATTTATGGTTGTCTTGTCATGTTTGCGGTTTACAATGGAGGTAGCTTCTAGATTTTAGGAAATGGATTAGTTACTATATACGTATATATCTTCAAAGTTAAGAGGAAAGCGTCAGGGCAACCTGCGATTTTATTAACGTTCTATTAGCAACTAAAACCTTCCTCTTGAATCACACTATCTATTAAAAAACCCGCATCAAAATCCGTTGCGTGGTTTTAAAGATGCATACATAAGGACAGACAGACAGGGTGGTGTACTTTGTTTTATAATATGTAGTGATTTGTAGGTCAGCACCATGTTGTATGTTTAGTAAAATAGCGACTGAAATAAATTCTAATATGGCTATAAAGAGTTAAAATCATTAAAATCATAATAATACCATTCTCTTTTATTCCATTGAGTGGCTATTTCATATTACTACATACTGACTATGACCTGCAAATTGTTAAATACGAAAATTTCAATTTAGGCTGCCCTGGTATTACTACCTTAAGGGGCGGGCAAAAATCTTAGTAGTTTCCGGGTTTTTGGAAGTTGGCGGTATTGAAACCACAGGGCCTCAGAAAGCACGTTAAGGCAATGACCCTGCGCCTGATCTATCTCCGGTCGAGTTAGATTACCGTCCAATCACACTATGACCATATAGGAAATAGTAAATAAATAATCATAAATAAATATCGCTGGACATTAACACACAGCGCCACCTAGCGCCACACTAAGCAAAGCTTGTGTCGTGGACACTAGATAGTTGATATACTACATATATACTTTTTTTTAAATTGTTTGTAAATACATACTTATTATACATATAAACATCCATAACTCGGAAACAAATGTCCATGCTCATCACACAAACATTTGCTCCTACCGGGATTCGAACCCAGGACCCTAAGAACGTAAGGCAGCGTCACTACCACTCCGCCAATCGGGTCGCCATCGTCAGAGAGAGTGCAACTGTCGCAAAAACTTGTGCATCATAATATCTGGCCGATGAATCGCTGAGATTAACCACCGAGACCGAAGACGGTCAGGAAGACTATTGATGTAACCGTCAACGTAAAGTTGAGCACGCTCAGGTTAAGTAGAGAGATGATCTTCTATAAAAAGCTTGGTATAGCAGTTGGATGAGAGAAGCAAAGAATCGTGTTGACGTACGATTGGAGAGATCTATGTCTAGCAGTACACTGATTTATGCTGATAATGATAATGATTGTTGACAATTGATTAATGTAGCCCATAAAAAAGTGCCAAACTGCAGCAGTGAGCAGGGCCCATTGCTCGCAGAACGGATGGCCGATGTGGCCGAAAAGATCTGGTGTGGTTACAGCGAACGGGAGGATGTTGCGTTTGAGGACCTCCCACTAGATGGACCGATAACCTGTTTAGGGCCTGCGCAGACGACGGACTTATTGTGCGTGACGGACAAAAAGTCTGCGACAATTTTTGCGTCTTTAATTGTGTTTCACTACTTTTTTTACCTTTTTTGTCGACTAAAGGCGATCAGTAGAAGCCTTTCCATCAGTAGATCCTTATAGTGGACAAAAACGTAGTGAAACACAATTAAACACGCAATATTTGTCGCACACTTTTTGTCCGTCACGCACAATAAGTCCGTCGTCTGCGCAGGCCCTTAAGGTCGCAGGAATCCGAAGTATGCGAGTCGTATAGGACCGGCCAATGTGGCGACACTTGGGAGAGGCCTACTTTCAGCCGAGGACGAATTTTGGCTGAAATGATGATGATGATGTTGATTGTCATTAAAAAATAATGGGATACGTTGTTCACAGAAAGTGCTACAATAACTTCTTTTATAAAAGTTGAAGACATATCCGAGCCATGTCTCAAACGTCTACGCTGGGGACTTGGGGATTTCTTCCAAGATGTTTTACAGAACCGTGTAACTCTTTGTGTTGCATTAATGATTTCTGGAAAGTAATAGCTGTTTTGCTTTGCAGCAATTTATAGGTCACCACGAGTACATTTTTCCATAACTATTTCTGTGATGTTATAAGGCAGTGTAAAAACGAATTGTGTTGGTCCGTCAGTTGGATTATCAAAAAATATTTGACTCATATTTTTACTTTTGTAACGTAAATCAAAATTGACGAAGACACGATGCTTCTAAAATTCTCAATACGTCACGCCGTGGTATAATTTTCTGTGCGTTCTGACGTCACGAGCCGGACTTCCGCTTTCGATGAAATCAAAATCAAAATCAAAGCATTTATTTCAAGTAGGCCAATAACAGGCACTTTTGAATTGTCGAAAAAAAGATGAACATTTAAAGTAGCTACAGTCCCAGTCACAAGACATAAAAACTGTGAAAGTACTGTAGTTGCCCATTCCCTAGCGTAGATCTCTATGGAGAAGAACGGGCAAGAAACTCCATGGACACTCTGATGATGCGTTTTATATTTGTTTATATTCATTGAATTACACAAAAAATACGTATCCATTATTGACCATTACTCTAACTCATGGACTAAATAGATAATTTGCAATTTTTAATGCCTATCCGAACATTAATAAAACTTAAAAAAAAACATGTTGAATTATTCATGTTACGGCACGTGGCGTTTCTTAGGTACTAAGCAACAATACTCTTGTTTCACAATAACACCGTTTACGACTTTAATTACAGGAAAGAAGTTGACCCAAAGATTTCACAACACAATAGGGGTGCGAAGTACTTGCTTACCTTAAAATTCGTTTGTACTGCGGTCTACTTTAGAAATTTTTAATTTGAATGTTTTCCCGTTTCATACTTTCGTAAGTAGTTCTAAAGGTTTCTTTCCCCTCGTGTTTCGACACGGAGGAAGAAACCATTCCGTTGCGAACAGCGGTACCCTAAAAATAACGTCTCCTTCGATACTAATACAATTTTCTGCTCGACTGCTCACAGTTAACGAGAAGTTCTTAATTTGACGTGCTCGATATTTTTTTATTGTTAGCTGTTTACCGGTAGTTCAACAAGTTCTTGATTTTATCGAGTGTTTTTTTTTTGTAAAATCGATTGTATTGTGCTACTTTTGTTATATGCTGCGATCTTGAATCGATAAAGCAATTGAGGAAATTAAGCTTTATTTACAGAATAAAAGGTTTAATCTTGATCGTCTCTACACTAGACAGGAAACGACGTATTTATAACAAAAAAAAAAACATTTAATGGTGGTGTCTATTTGACCCAAATGGTTGACTGGTTGAGAATGCCTTGTGGCATTAAGTCCGCCTATGTACCACTATTGTACATATATATTGGTATTGTATTTGGTAACATGTAGTTTAGGTTCATAGTATTTTCTTAGCTGTCGCATTAGGGTGATCCCTGTAAAGATGGATTAAGCTGTTTTAAATTAATAAATAAATAAATGAAGTTAAAAGAAACTGTACTTCATAAGAGTCATATTTCGACGTACATTTGTAATGTCGGATACAAAAATTCATGGATATTCTCATTGCACGAATTTTTATACTCTACTAATGATAAAAGTATTTTTAAAGTTCTTCTTTTTTCTCGATACGTGAAATGCAAATATGTGCTACACTTTAACTTTGGTTCGTTTTGACCTGTGTTTGAGCGTCGTGTTGACTTTCAGAGTAAATAGTGTGTTCTTTATTTGATCAATGGATAGGCAATTTTTATTTTTTATTCGTCATATTTTTTGTACGGCATCGACAGTCTGTTCCACGTAAGCGTATTGAGTGTTTAAATAATGAATACAGCTTATAATGCCTCATTGATATAGTTCTAGCAATCGCAACTGTTGACTATGAGGTCCTGGGGAAAGTTTTATATAAGAACTAGCTGACCCACGCAACTTCGTCTGGGTCACATAAGAGAGAAAAAACTCACAAGGGAATAAAATTTCCCCCAATCTTGTAACATTTTTAATTGCTGCTCCGCGCCTATTGGTCATATCGTGATGTTATATAGCCTATAGCCTTCCTCGATAAATGGACTATTAAACGCAAAAATAATTTTTCAATTCGAGCCGGTAGTTTCTGAGATTAGCGCGTTCAACCAAACAAACAAACAAACAAACTCTTCTGCTTTATAATATTAATATAAGCAAATAAGTAATAAGTATAGATTTCTCAGTAAATTCGTAGCCGGTGTCTCCATTGTGCCCAGTTGTTGGCATTAGGCTCGATGAGCCTGAAAATACATACGAGTAGAACTTTAACATAGCTGGCGAAATATCGGTGTTCTGTGGTTGTGCCATTAGTTACCTCTGCCTATGTTTTTCTTCACCGTTTTTTAGTGCATCGGTGGCCCACTGGTGGCGGCCCCGACTTACGAACAGTAAGTCGTGGGTTCGAACCCAGGCAGGCGCATTACTTTGTGTAATTCATTTCATCACCACTGTTCTCACAAATGGTGAAGAAAAACATCGTGAGAAAACGAAAATGTCCTAGGACTAAAATTTCGAAGACATGTGACATCTACGAATCCGCACTGGGCCCGCACGGTGGATTATAGCCTATACGCAAAATACGCGCTTTGACGTGGAGTTGCGGACATCAGCCCGTTGTACAATACAATACCTCTGCCTAGCCCTTCGGGGATTTTGGGCGTGTTACTACGTTCAGTAGGTCGCCAGTAAAGCTATCCAGACGCAACTTCCATAAGGGAAGGCATTCATGTTACCTATACATTAATGTTACCTATACATTTATGTTACCTATAAATTCATGTTACCTATACATTTATTTTCAACGAGCGGACGTCACGCGGTTTCACCCACATTGTTTCCGTTCCCGTGGGAGTACGGGGATGTAGCCTATGTTACTTGCTGATAATTAAATAAGCTATCCATTGCTGAAAGAATTTTTCAAAATCGGTTGAGTAGTTTTTAAGTTTATTCGTTGCATACATAAATAAAATCCTCAAAATCTTTCCTCTTTATGATATTAGTATTAGGTATAGATAGATGGAAAATGGCGATAAAATGTACCTCCGTATACTTGCCTCAATGACGTAATTTCATTCTTTTCCTTAACAAAACATGCTTACAGGAAATATAAAAACCATCCAACTACTTAAATCGTACCAAAAGCTACATGGTATCAATAAACATGCAATTTCTGTGTCAGAGAGTGACATCCGACATTGCGTGCGTTTACCTTCCTGATTGGATATCAGAATCAATATTGTGCGTTTGTGGGCCTTATTTACGTAAATATAAAGTCGGGAGTCCATTAATTCTTTTGTGTCATTGTTTGAGCTTTGTTTACAGATTACTCGGTCAAGTCATTAAATTGTGCCTACTGTTGAACAACCGTTCTAATATTATAAACATTTCATCAGCTGCTTCGTCCTCAATTGATCAAAAATTGTCTGCCAATTAGCATGATATCAATATAATTATTATCTCTTTCTAATGGTGAAGAATAATTTAAAATTGGTTGAGAAGTGCTTGACTTAAATTGTAGCAAACAGACGAAAAATCAAATCTATAAAACATTAGTTTAGATGTAAAAATAACGCTGTCTGACCTGCCTAATGAACAACACTTCGGTTGCCCAAGCAAGGTATGAAAAGAGGAAAAAAGTTCGGCCACGTTTTGACGACTGAAAGAATTAAATTCGCTGTACAGGTGAACCATAACCTAGATTAAAACGAAAGGGTATCCTGTGCCCTTCATCAACTCTTAACTATGTATGTCATAATAGTCGTTGGAGAACTTCAATTACCAATGATACCTGGCAAATGATTAGGTATAGGAAAGACCAGCCCAAGGACTGTCAAGTCAAGTGGGAAGAAATAATTACTCTGAGCTTAGCCGTCTGATTCAGTTAAAATGTCGTCGCGACAAAAACAATTTCGTGGAACGAATCTGCCAAGAAATTGAAACACACGCGCTCATAATCCAGAGAGCTGACTTTTAAAAAAAAGTGGGACTTCTCACCAACCAGTTCAAACCCAAAACATGGGTGATTGAAGACGCAGATGGCACCCCACACCAAGATCTGAACGCAATCTCAGAAAGATGGCGGAAATACTGCGAAAAGTTATACAGAAATCCTGATGCGGCAGGTGATGTAACAATTAATGAGTTGGATAAGATTTCGAGGGAACCTTCTACAGGGTGAAATTGAATAGATGCGACAAATTTAAATATACAATAATACGTGTTGTCAAGAAAATGTATAAAATATCAAATGTAAAATTAAAAAATAATTGACCAGTGTTACGAAAACCGTTAAAATAATAAAAGTATCAAAAAATCTCGTCCGACTCATTGCAGTGCTCAATATAGCGGTCATTTACCTAATTTTGCCTTATTTTTTCTTATTTATTTTGCATATTACTGGAATACCGATAATTCGTACTTAAATAAAGATAATAACATCAATGGACCTTTTGAAAACGATAATCGCGTAATTTTTTTTAACGATTTAGATTGTAGAAAAAACAGTTTATAATTACTATGTTACTGTAACTGAAGCTCCAATTTCATTTTGTCGCAGTAATTAAAATTCACCCTGTATTATGCACTCGGAAATTTGGAGCTGCCATAGCCTCACTTAAGACCAAAAATGCACCGGGGCCGGACCAAATCACAGCGTATATTATAGATATTAAAAGCTGCCGGTCCGGCGGGCATCGATGCCTTCCATAAAATTTGTAACGTGGTATGGCGTACTGGTGAGTGGCCAAGCAACTGGACAAAATCAGTCACCCTGCCATTACACAAAAAAGGCTCCACTTCGAAATGTGATAACTATCGAACTCTGGCTCTAATATCTCATGCCAGCAAGGTATTGTTACATATTTATTATAAACAACAGAATTCGTCACTTTCTGGATCGGCAGATCCCTCAAGAACAGGTTAGATTAGTAAAAGGCAAGGGAACGCGTGAGCAGATCCTAAATGTCCGCCACCTGATAGAGAAGGCGTACGAGTTTAACACACTTTCGTCATGTGTTATATAGACTACAGTAAAGCCTTCGACTGCGTAGTCTGGCAAAGCCTGTGGAAGGTACTTTTGGAGCTTGGAGTACCGCATCATCTGGTATCCCTAATTCAAGCCCTGTACTCTCAAAATAAGGGCATAGTGAAGGTAGACCAAACCAACTCTAACCCCTTAATTTTTTGTTGGTGGATGGGAAATCATCAAATGACTTCTCCCACTCTGGGCGGAGCGGGATGGAGAGTCAGACTCCTACTGACTAAAACCCATCCATGTTCCTTTCTCGCCCTTTATGTTCCGGGGCCGCGTTATCTCTTTCGAATAGGCCCGCAACCAACCCCTTTAGGTTCGGAAAAGGCGTAAGGCAAGGATGCGTTTTATCTCCCATCCTCTTCAACGCATATGGAGAATATATTATCCGACGGACTTGTGAAAACTGGGAAGGTGGTGTGACGATAGGCGGAACCAAGCTAACAAATCTCCGTTACGCTGATGACACTACTCTCCTAGCAGCCTCAGATTCAGAAATGGTAGAACTCCTTGCAAAAATGGAACGCATCAGCATGGAACTGGGCCTACAAATCAACCACGCAAAAACCAAACTAATGGTGGTGGACCGAGCACAAAAGTTGGAGCTTACTGGCGCTCTTAATCTCGAAACGGTCGATGACTTCATTTACCTGGGCTCTAACATATCCAACACGGAGTCATGCGAAAAAGAAATCCGTAGACGCATAGGTATGGCCAAGAATGCTATGTCTCTTCATGTGATGTGCTTAAAAAAATATGGTGAGATCGCAATATTTCGCGAAATACCAAAGTGAAATTGGTGAACACGCTTGTTTTTTTGATTTTTTGATACGGAGCAGAAACTTGGACGTTGAGAGACCGACTGGGCTCGTAAAGACGCCTTCGAGATGTGGTCCTGGAGGAAGATGCTTCAAATACCCTGGACGGCATTCCGCACCAACGAGTCCATCCTACGCGATCTCAAAATAAAGACCAGACTCTACGACCTGCCTCCGCAGAGTTTTGGAATTTTTCGGCCATATAGCGAGAAAAGATGGTGATAACCTCGAACAACTGATGGTTACCGGCAAGGTGAATGGTAAACGGCCAAGAGGCCGCAGCCTTATGCGATGGTCCGACCAGATAAGCTCTTGTCAACGAAGTTTCATGATGATCTTCACTTGGCCAAAGATAGACGGAGATGGCGAAACATCGTCAAGAAAAAAAATATTTCAAGGATGGATCACGACCCTCAGTAATGAGAAGCACGACTTGAGGAGGATTAACTCTTAGAAAGTTCCACAATTACGTGGAACGTTTATATTAAATTAACGTGGAATTGTCATGCGGGCCATGCTTGTGTTATAATGTGTACCAGTTAAAAAAAATCATCATTCTCTTGCCCTTATCCCAATTCATTTAAGGTCAGGGCAGCATGTCTTCTTTTTGCAGACTTCTCTATTACTCGTCATCTGATACCTCCTTTCTTGCCATAATAATCATCCTTTACACAGTCCTTCCATCGTTTCCGTGGTCTTACTCTACTCTTATACCCATCCACACCATTATCATCATCATCATCATCATCAGTCTATTAATGTTCCCACTGCTGGGACACAGGCCTCCTCTCTATGAGAGGGAGTGGGTTATATAATCCTCCACGCAGGCCTAGTGCGGGTTCGTAGATGTCACATGTCTTCGAATTTTTTGGTTCTAGGACATGCCGGTGTCCTCATCCATACCATCCTCACCCATCCACATACGTACTAAAAACTTTACCCACGACAGTTTTCTCATCCGTCCTTTGATTACCTACATGTACTTAATTATTCACCTTATAATGATAAATGGTGATACCTACAGCATGTTGCTTAAAACCTATAAGTTGTGCCCGACCAGCTAAATATTGGGTTCGAAAAACCAAATTGGATTAAAAAATACTTAAATACCTACCTACTCGTATTTGCTCAGAAACAGGTATGTCCTAGATAGAACCAAAACATTTGAAGACATCTACCAATGGACTTCATAGAGCAGAGGCCTGTTTCCCAGCAGTGGGAACATTAATAGGCTGATGATAATGATTTACTCAGTCAAATTTTACATAATTATTAAGAGAAATTTTGCATATTTACGTGTACCATTTCTCTACAGACTGTGAAAATACTAGGAAGCGATGAAGTCGATTTTGGCGACTGTCTTTTGTTACCACGGCACCCACTCAAGTCCACTTTCCATAAATGAATTTTGAAGAGACTTGATCAGTATTTTACCGTCGTTCAATGACCCAATTAGTAGACAGATCTGTTGTCAAAACTTTGAGAATATTATGAAATGAATAACAACTATATATTTTGGTTTAACGGTGAGTAAAACTAAGAGCAAATTTAAGCCGCAACACATAATATTTTAAAGCTAAAATAGCTCTGTGACACCGACTGTTGTGTGCAATAGTTTAAATAAAATAATAGGTACCTATCAATATTCACAAACAGGGAACGAAACCTTTACTCAGCAACTAGGAAAAGAAATACAAAACTCTTTTATCTACCCAAATATCATAAACCCTCTCTAATGCGTTCAAAAACCATAGGCAATGACCAGCATTACCAACCTGCAGAAATAAACGGTACTGTAATGAACTCATAACGCAACTGCAAACAGTTGCGTTATGAGTTTTAAATTTGGAACAGGTGTCAAATTCAAGTGAGTATGCTATTCTAGTACCACCTACATTAAATCAGATATCGATAAAAAAAAAAAAAAAAAAAAAAAAACCCAATTCAGTATGATTTTAATTATAAATCGCACGTCATTTTGACCTCGAGTGACACAAGAATAGTGACTTTGTTCGTTTGCCTATGATTTAAAAAAAAATGACAGATATCCGAAACGCCGCCATTTCGAGCTGTCATTTGTTCGTTAGCTTTTTATTTCCAGTAATCCAGTTACGAGTAGACAAATTTTCTGATAAGTTCTTTATTTCTGTCGAAAATGAGTGATAGTGACTCAGAAATTGACATGAATACTCCGCCAGATATCGTAAATGCAGCGACGAATGCAACTAATAACCTGTTGGCATAAAAATCAAGGGCCAAGTAACAATGCAGGTCATTTCCCTATGGTTCCTGAACCCATCATAGAGCCCTTATGATATTTGGGTAGATAAAGTAGTGTATGCAACTATACATAATTAGGCATTACAACACTCGTGTGATGCTATTAAGAAACTCGCCTTCGGCTCGTTTCTTAAACCCACACTCGTGTTGTAATGCCCTTCATTATGCACAGTTGCATAAACTACTATTTATTTATTGAAAACGCCTTGTATTCGATCATAAAAAAACATTGTGGAACACTTGTTAAAGTTTCTGAAATATCACATATTTTACAATTTATGATTGTATGTAGCATGTTTTTGATGAAACAGAACGCACTTTCAAAACCCATAGTCCCGGATAACGGTAGTGACGTCATACTGTATGTGTCAAGAAAACGCTTTTATTTGAATCAAGTTAAAGTTTCACTAAGAGCCTTAACACTAGCGACTTGCGAGCGGGTGGAAAACGGGACGAGTGCGCAGCGAGTTCTATTGTTATCGCAATATTTTTTTGCAAAGACAATATTGATAAAATAACTTTAATATGGCCAAAAATTTAGATGTAAACAAGGCAGATTGAGGTAAATGGCGTCACATCATAGCTGCGACAGTCACGGACGTTTGAACTGTCGTAGAAAATTGCAGGAGTTTTATTATTTTTGAGTTTAACTTTTAATACTTTTTTAACGCATTGATTTAAGTGAAGAAAAAAATTACACGCATATTCCCTTTTATAAGATAAACAGCATATCAATGTTACAAAAAAGCAGTGTAAGTTGGTTGAAACTCTGAACTATGCCTAATCTGCTGAAATACGAAGTGTTAACAAATGTATGGATGGCAAGCAATACGTATAAACAACAACAATACGAGTAAACGTATGGATAAAAACTTTTTTACAAAAAATAAAACCGACTTCAGAGAAAACAAAAAAGTGAAAAATAACTTCAGAAAAAACGCTTCAGAAGTCGGTGACCTTTTTTTGATTGATTTAGTTTTTTTGTCACCGACTTCTGAAGCGTTTTTTCTGAAGTTATTTTTCACTTTTTTGTTTTCTCTGAAGTCGGTTTTATTTTTTGTAAAAAAGTTTTTATTTTTCACTTTTTAGTGGTTCACATGTGCTTACCCCTTCACAGCGTACCGACGTGATTTTGGTTTATGAACTGGTGTAAACAGTAGACAGATATGAGATTTCGGCAATCCCAGTACATTTGCTATCATTTATTGAGGAGTTCCGTTGCATATCCGAAGTTCTTCATCAGATCTTCATCAAATTGAATTGGGATCACTTCGAGAAAGTACAATTCCTAAAACTACCCAAACCACTTCTAGTGTGCCTATAAAATGTGAAGAATTCTCTCTATATGTCCAGAATCCCATCATCAGCTACTGATTTGATGATTATAAGACCACACAGGAAGCACCAGCTTTCAAATAAAATAAGAACGATCAAAATCGGTTCACCCAGTAGAAAGTACTGAGGTAACAAATATTTTCGAAATCGGGTGTATTTTACAAATGTGCGTACCCCCTCAGAGCATACAGGCGTGATGTTACGTCATAATATAGTATAAACAATGAACCTACAAGCGATGGCAGCAATCACTGCAGATTTGCTGTGTATTTTTGAAGAGTTCCGTTGTATATCTCCGAAGATCAGCATCAGGTCTTCAGCAAACTAAAATGGGACCAAACGGGAAGCACCAGCTTTCAAACAAAAAAAGAACCATCAAAATCGGTTCACCCAGTCGAGAGTACTGAGGTAACAAACACAAAAAAAAAAAAAAAAAAAAAAAAAAAAAAAAAAAAAATACAGACGAATTGATAACCTCCTCTTTTTGGAAGTCGGTTGAAAAGGGGTGCGGGCGTTTTGGTCCTTATGACCTATAGACTTGAATCGTACATCGATGGATAGGTCTCTTCAAGAGGAAAAAAAAGTTAGTATTGGGTTACATTTGGATTTGTTGTCCGATTCGAAATATTGGTTTATAAAATATATGTTTTCAGTACATTGGACAGTTCGCCAAAAATCAATAAAATACGTATTATGTAGTGCTTACTAAGCTGGAATGTTTAGTTTAGTTTTTTAGGAGCTTAGGGCTAAATAATAACAGCTACTCGGGTCGGTCTTTAGGTTAAGCCGTGCTTGCCTAGGTTGGTCTGAGGATGGATGACCACCTTTACACACTGAGTTTCCTCCGTGCCTTGGAAAGCACGTTAGACTGTTGGTCCCGGCTATCATTTGTAGATCTTTGACAGGCGTTACAGGTAGTCAGTGGCTCAAAAAGCAACCAGCAACACCAAGGGTACAACCAGTATTACCAAGGGTTCGTATTATCCAAAACTAACGTATACGTGTTCTACGCGCGCCTAAAAAAGAAAGGGGTTCCCTTTCTTGGGCAAGGGCCGATGCCTGCCGGGGCTGCGATAGAGATACCACAGCCTTGGAACACAAAGGGCTAAGAAGAAGAAACATGAATGAGTGTTAGCCAGTAAAAGTCTGACACTCCCTTCCGCTCGAGAACATATTTTTTTTCGAATTCGCATCAGTACTTTGAAAAATGTATCAAAAATACTTAGAGATTTCATCACATAATGATTCAACATTCAAGGTACGCGTACTTCAATCGGACAACATATCAGATCCAGGGGAAAGGGTCGGGGGGGGGGTCATACCTATTCGTGCTCTATTTGAATATACCTTTCTAACGATATACTATTTATATCTAATGAGTCCAAGACCAAAGTCCATACATTTATGCCCATATCCCTTTCCAGTTCAGATTCTATTTAAAAAAAACTTCCTCGTTGATCGCTCTATGTAAAATACTGGTATTCAGCTGCATCCGGTTAGACTGGAAGCCGACCCAAGCGAAGTCGGGAAAAGACTAGGCAGATGAATGACAGCAACGAATTTCTAATGCACAGTTTTAGACTTTCATGGTTTTTCACTACACTTAAAGAAAGAGTTTCTAGTTACTACAGCGATAGTGCACCAAATACCTGCCTGCCCCCAATAACAAATCACTATTAATATGTGGTGTGCGTTTCCTTAGGTTCGGTCTGCCGAATCTCTGAGGGAGGACATTTTTGTCATCGTACGTGCGTAAAGATGGTCCCGACAACGCAGCATCTCTGATTTTGTTCTGCATTTACACCGGAATTTTGATCGAATTGCTTTAGGGCTTTATGGAAAGGAATTTATTGTTCTTTTCAGTTTTTTTTGTCTTGGTTCGTTTCGGTTTAAAATTATTCTGTTTATTGCAGCTATTCACTTCTTCTTTACTGCGACCAGTTTTGAGCTTTGGTCACAGTTCTAACATAACCTTACCTATGTGGTCGGAGTGAACGGAATCCCTTTGACATTGTTTATCGACAACGGTTTGTCGGAGACAAAAGTACCAACACACTTTAAGCCTTATATTAAGGTGTTTTATACGATAGAATTGTCAAAATAAAAGATTTTTCACGAAAGTAAAAATAACATAAAACAAGAAAAACTAAACTTATGTTGTGTGTAGCTTGTGTTTATAAAACACAATCATTTTTAGTAAGATTCATCAATAGCCTAAATATGTCGTTCAGTAATTTATACTATGTCAATAAACCTTATTTGATCGGAGAAAGAAACGAACTCTTTTTTGTTAACGTTTAGGAATTATACCGAAGCGCCACAGTGTATTTAGTACGACTGTACGTTCTTGATTAATTGGAGCGAAGCTTACGTAACAAAATCTGCCTAAACATTTTCTGTTTTAATTAGATATAAAAAAAACGTTACATAAAATGCCTATTACAACACATTTTCCAAAGTCTGCCCTAACAAGCGTACTAAGCGTCAAAACTTTGAGCATATTAAACTTAAGTATATAATAATAAAAACAGAGCGTCTAGAACACGGCTACTGTACTGTAACTTGAAACATTTTCTATAAACTTTATAAGTAATTCTGCTAAGAAACGCGAGCAACGGCTGAGAAAATAAGCAAGCAATCTATGCTGGTAATATAAATTTCCAGGGGGTTGAGCAGTAGAGATAAGTTTTGAAATGGTGCAAGAAAACGTTACTACTTATGACTTCAACTAGTTTTTGACGGAGTTACGGAAGACGGGAGATTTTTTATGGTTTAAGGGGAAAGAGGGAATCGGAACGTACGACTGAAGAATATAAGTGGGCGGTTACTAAATAAACGACGCGTTAAAAACCGCTCGTTCGTAAGTAGGGTAAAGTTTCATGACTATAGAAATCGATGTTTTTGGATACACGGTTTACAGTTCATAACTTCAAAGTGCAATATTGTGTACATTTCAATTTACAACAAAAAGTTTTTAATGGTTGAGTTGTATCATTGTCTCTCTGTTTTTGGGTCTAATAATTGTTTTAAATCTATTTTAGTTTTAAAATTAAATTGAAACATTTTATTCATCAAGAATCTGAAATACATAGTAAGTTTGTAAATTGAGTAGCGACTCGCCTTGTATTGTATAGTTTAGATGACTTCAAGTACACTCGAAAAGCAAATTTAAATTAATAACGTGTTAGGATTAAATTCTATAATCACTAGTTATAGAAACAATCTAAAACATTTTAATCATGAAACATTAAAAATATTAAGTTTCTCATTTTATCGAATGATTTACCTTCAACAACCAATATTTTGTTTGTTTTTAATGCTTTTATACACTTTCACATAATCTAAGCCCAAATCCGAACTAAGCCTCGCATGTCTAACCGAAATAAACATAGAACATTACGGCACGGTGTAAAGGATGATATTTAAGGAGCGTTACACACTTGACACGCGTTGTCACGCACGGAACGCCCAATCTGAAATAGTTACACTATACGACAGGGATGGTGAACCATTTCACGTACACTTTCGCGAAATAAACTTGCCAATGACTTGCGCAAAAGTATGAAGTAGCTGCGAGCTACTTCCATAACGCTGTCATTGTGTTCTTTACCAATTAAAAGTTGTATTGATTACATTTACTTAATTTACAAACTGTAAACAAATAACTACCGCAAGCCGTGTAATGGAACTTCGTTCCCATAATAATAAAGTTTTTATTATTAACTTATTTATTAAATTAATGTTTACAAAAGCTTTTATGTTGGACGGTTGCCTTTCAGTCTAATAACAGGCTATGCAGCTGAATAATATTGTAAATGTATATTCGACTGTCTATCTGGTTTTTACAATCTAGTTAGTGGTTATCATAGTAGTCACAAATATACCATACACTCATCACCACACACATTCACAGACACCGTACAGTTACCCATACGCACACAGGCACACACTAGATATTTTAATGCCAAATAATTCGCACCACTCTCGGCTAGTCATAAGTTTTTCTGTGTAGTTCGTAATTGGCGTAATGTTCGTTTTATTTTTTCAAATGAATGTGCTGTAAGCTGTGAAGCTACCTTTATAAAATAAATAAATAAATAAAATAAATCATAATATTGCCAAAACTGGATCTTAATACATATAAAAACAGTTACATCAGAAAAAAACTAAAGGCAATAAAAAGAAATCATACTTCTTTAAATTAATTTTATTGTCTTCTCCAGTTTTTTCTGTCACGTGTCAAAAGTTTACCACCCCTGATATAAAACGTGAGAATTCTTTAGCTATTCCATTATTGTTTGCTTAAATTTTCTATGTTTTCTTTCTCAAAACGAAAGATTCCTTACAACAATTTTTGTCTCCATTTCGGAGGATGTTTTTGTTATGTCGCCATGTCGCTATGTCGATGCCGGTTCAATGACTTTACGAAGTGATTTTTGTAAAGAAGTTCCTTTCAATTTGTTATTTTTAAAAAACTCAATTTAACTTCGAAGTTTGTAATGATAATAGAACGAAGTTCAAGTTTGTTCTTTTGTTGATATGAGGCGCTTTGATGTCGTCAAAGGACATTTTGGATTTTTCTTTTAGTATTAATTAAATGGACATGTTAAAATAAACCTGGGGTATATATGTCACCGTAAAATTATCAAAGACGTTATATTGTAATATCTCTAGCGATATTGTAAAATCTCGAAATATTGTCAAACGAACATACTGCTTACAACAAAACGCATTATTTTTCGTGAAATGCATGCGATGGTAGTCAACTCACGCGGTGTGGAGGGAAGGAAGGGTCCCCCTTGCCCAGTGGTACAACTCTCATGAAAAGATAATGTACCATTCCTGAGAAATACCAATTAATATAACCTAACCTTAAAACACTTTATATTCCCCTAAAAAACGTAGTCGACGGAGCCCCGCTTCGCGGGGCCCCTATTTCCGAGTGCAGGGTTTAAAGGAACCCAACTAACCTAACGGGGACCGCCCCAAGTCCCGATTATGGGGACAGAGATACTTCCGTATGTTCAGTTGACAATAATTCGAGACTTTACAATATCGCTGGAGAGAAACAAGTTATATTGTAATATAACGTATTTGACAATTTTACGGTGACATATAATATATTACATGCATAAATAGAATTCTTTATTAGGTTTAAGTTTCGAAACGTTAAACAAATATTCAAAGCAGTTACATTGAATGAGATAGAAGTAATAATAGTACATTTTGGTACTACAAGTGGAGAAACTTGTTATTGTAATCGAGACGGAATTAACACACGAGACCCAGAGAACGGCGTAGCACCACTTAAAGAAACGCGGGGCACAAGAGACATATATCTATATATTTATTACTTAGTTTGTTTTCACTTCTGTTGGCAGTCCCCAAAGACAAGACCCACATATATTTTTTTGGAATACATAGTTATAATTGATGTTCCGTACGTAATATGAGCGAATATTTATCAGCTTCTACTAAAAATGTTTGAGCTAGAAATACCTACATTCAAAACAAACAGCCGCCTAGCCAGCCGGGGCGATTCCATAAATATTTCGTATCAATTTAGGTACGGAACCCGAAACGAACCCTTCATATTGAATTCGTCACGCACTAGACATATTTGTCATACCGAAAATTTTGGGGGCAAGTGAACCCTTTTGACCGGTTCCCGTCATTTCGTGGCACTTTGCCGTATAAATAATTAATTATGTACGTGTGTATTGCTCTTGACTCTGGCTGGATCAATATATATGCATAGTGACGCTCATGGTTTCGTATTGGTCGATGTATTTTGGTATGAAGTGATGCGGTATAGTTTGAGGTGAGTTTTTACCCAGACGAAGGAGTAATTTCATTATTGTTACAAATCTGCTGTGATCCTGTAGACTTTAGTCTAGACCAACTAATATTCTATGAGCAGTAGCAATGATGAAAAGTAAAAATATACTGCATCATCTGATTAAACATAATGATACATTGAAATAGAAAACTCAGCAAGATTTTTCACTGGATGTTTTTAATTCATGAATTTTGTTTATTACTGTCTGATTTTAGAGCAGCGGTGGCCCAGTGGTGGCGGCCCAACTTAGGACCAGCAAGTCGTAGGTTCGAACCCAGGCAGGCGCATTACTTTGTGTAATTTATTTAATCACCGCTGCTCTCAAAACGGTGAAGGAAAACATCGTGAGGAAACCGGCATGTCCTAGAACCCAAAATTCGAAGGCATGTGACATCTACCAATCCGCACTGGGCCCGCGTGGTAGATATAGCCTATTCCCTCTCATTGAGAGGAGGCCGTATCCCAGCAGTGGGAACATTATAGGCTGATGATGATGATGACTGTCTGATTTTAACTTAATTATTCATATTACATGAATTGGAATAAAGGAAAAATTGCGTTTCACTACATAATATAAATAAAGGGTATAAAACACGTCTTCACGAAGCCGAAAGACACTTGTTCTCCCCATCATTGCGATATTTTTTTTGTTCCACATCATACCTGGGAACCTTCTGGTTACGGAGATATGGGGGGTCAAAGTTACAACTTATTGACATGTTTTTTTTAAATACAAGTTTTTTTTATATGATTTTGACTTTTAACACCTCCCCGTACTATTTAATCCATCCATCAGCACAATGTTTTAAGTGCGTTACATTGAGTTAAAAAAAAATTGTTTCCCAGCAATATTTTTTGTGTAAAGTTACTTAGTTTGATGGACAGAATGCTTGGTTAACGGCTTCGTGATGAGGTGGTTTACATCCTGTATATGTATTTACTAAAAACATGCAATAGTATCTCTGTAAATATATCGGACACTCTGTTTGTCTGTTAGCTTTGCAATCCTTAATCTCTAAACAAATATTTACGCTTTACAGATAAATATCTAGGTAGCCTAGGACCTGGAGAAAAATACAGACTACTTTTAACCAAGATCGCAGATGAAGTCGCGGGCAGCTGGAGAGTTATATTTCTGCTGTAGCATAACTTCTTTATGTTAGTCTTTTTTCTCGTGTATGTGGTTTAATCGTCTCGCCGTCACATGACGGTACAGCTCCGTTGGGTGTCGTAAATTTTAACTCATGATACTAAAGTAAAGTCTGGCAAATTATTAGTATAACAAAGGTTTGTTTCCATAGAGATTTACTCACACGTATTTACCTAAAACGTTGTATCGAATCAAATAATACGGTGTATAATCACAATAAGTAGTGGTTTGTATTTCAATAACAATGCCAATTTATTACCAAATGCAGATTTCTAATTCTTCTTAAAATGAAAAAGTTCGAAATACTTATAAATATGGGAAATAACCATTTTTTTTAAATTAAGACAACAAATTCTCGAGCATCATCTAGTTACGACGTCATAGAAAGAACGCACGCGCTTCACATTTAAAAACAAAATATTGATGTGGAGAATAAGGGCTAACTAATAACATCCGCTCGGGTCGATCTTCAGGAAAAGCCGAACTTAGTCCATGGGTGTGTGATCAACCATCACAATCTTACAAATACCCAGTTTTCTCCGTGCCTTGGAAAGTACAGATAAGCTGTTGGTCGTGTCTTGGGCTGTCATTTGAAGATTTTTTGAGCTGCAAACACCACCCCGTTTTATAATTCAATAGTACTGGGTATTACAATACGAGTCGCTCCATGTGACGTACTGGTATCAAAACTTATATTGTCACTTACGGGATATCTTCCGTGATTATTTTTAATGTTGAGCTCCCGATATATAGTTCCAATAGTGCGCGTAGCAAAAGACAAAGAAAGAGGGTAGACAGATTTGTCTACTCGTAACAATTTAATTTCCATCCACCCGCATATTCCAGTCAACCCGCGATCATGGCGCTTGCAACAGCGTCGAAATATCGGGAGCTCAACATTAAAAATAATCACGGAAGATATCCCGTAAGTGATAATATAAGTTTAGTTTTAAACCGTGAAAGCCTAAAACAGTACTGGTATCATTTGCATCCGGTTTGATTGAAAGCCAATCATCATGTTTGAGAATAGGTTCGGAGATGATGTCTATCTGACGAACGCCCAAATTACGTAAACATGACATTAAAAAAAATCTCGGACAACGCCTCGATCAAAACTGTCTATCCGGCGATTTTGTTTAATTATTTCTACCGGGAGATTTATTAAATGTGCCGTTAAGTGTCAACGTCAATATGGTCGTCGACGGAGTGGAAAATAACTTGCAATTTATTCCCGGCCGAACTAGCGGCCCTATTCTGTTGAGCGAGTACCCGTCAAAGGCGCTGATGTGGTAAAAATGTATGGATCTGAATGTCGACGCGATGCGAACAACAGTTTATCTTTATGAATGATTGCTTGTTGTGTACTGGGTTTGTAGTTTGTGCTTTATTTAGGTAGCGGCAATGTGAGTTTTAATGGATTTTTGGCCTACTGTACTTATAAAATCGTTTGTCTTAAATGACTATTATTACAGAGCTAATCTACCCTTGGTGTGAAAGAAAAAAAAGAGATATAAAAGCCTTAGGACATTGAAAATATTTACAACTAAAATTTAAATTTCAATCTTACTAAGTATTATCAAGTATTGGATTACGATGTTGGTTTTTTCGTCTTGTCCCGTCTAGCGCTCGTAAATATTTCAATGTCTTTGGTATTGATAAGTCTACGTTGTTCGAACAGTGGAGTGTACTCAAGATTGACCTAAGGTCAATCTAAATCTAATAAATTGTTGTTTAAAACCCTGAAATGACTCTCATGCTACAGTATTGTTTCTTAAACACTGGTTTAAGGAAGTTCGATCCTTCTAGTGTTGTTCATCAAAGGTTAATTAAGAAAATTTGACTTTTCTAAATATCTTCAATCACGAGAGCAAGCAGACTAGACGATCAATGCGAGCCAAAACAGAACCTAGGTACAACGACTACACACGTCGTCATCCTTACCATCACAGTATTAAAAATGGTAACCCAAAATACTTAGAAAACACGTTAAATCTTCAAGAACGAGCCAAATACTTAATCACCACCGTTGTCACCGCAAACTTACCTATTTTCATTAACAACATCGTTGATATTTCTCCAGAATACTGCCACCTTTGTTTGATTGCTTTAGTTTTTTTTGTCACCGACTTCAGAAGCTCAAGTTATTTTTCACTTTTTTGTTTTTTTTGAAGTCGGTTTTATTTTTTGCAAAAAAGTTTTTATTTTCAACTTTTTAGTGGTTCACATGTGCTTGATACATGGAAAGTGCATACCGTTACAATTACAACAAGCCCAAACACGACTATGGTACATTGTCTCATTATGGAGTTCCGTGACTCTTGGCTTCATCATCAGATCTGATGGTAGAATGGTTCTTATCAAACGCAAATGCTGCACTTGTTGTAGAAAATACCAAAATTGCAACACGTTTGATCCGAATTGAGAACCTCCTCCTTTTTTAGAAGTCGGTTAAAAATACGTAGAAAACCAAACACGTTAAATCTTCAAGAACGAGCCAAATACTTACTCACCACCATTGTCACCGCAAACTTACCTATTTTCATTAACATCATCGTCGATATTTCTCCAGAATACTGCCACAGGTTGGTCGGAGGCAACAACCCATATTGTGAAGTGTCAGGACTAACTTTTGTATTGGTGTCAACTTTTTTTATTTCTGAAAACTTCACTTAGCTTCCACGGCTACGGACTTTTGTGCTTATAATTTTAACATGCATTATTTTTCTATAGGCTGGAAATAATGTTATGAAAAGACTGCGTCATTTTTGACAGGGTTTGTGCACTTAAGGATTTCGTATAAGTCAAGTTGGTTATTTTGAAGATAAGGTCAAGATTTGTATAGTAATTTGTTATACAGTACGCTTTTCTATCTAAAGCCGTGTTAGATATTAAAACATATGAATTATGGAATGAACGAGCACAGATCATTAAAAAAGTTTGACCAATACAGTGGTTGTTGGTTACCGAGTTTCGTTCAACGAACACTTTGATCTAGAAGGTCTTAATTACAGGTGGCTCATTTCAACTATTGTTAATTAGAAACTTTCACGAGAAAAGAAATATATATCTCAAGAGAAACAAGTTTTTAATATAGAATGACTTGGAATGTTCATTACGTGAGCAAAATTAACTTACAAAAAAACCTAATAGGAAAAAAGCGAGTCTGTGCAGAACAATTTAATTCAAGCATATTTTCATTTTTTAGTTTCTCATTTTTAAAATGAGTACTGCTTTCAAGTATTCTCATTTTATTACGACACACACGTTGCAAACATTTAAAATTTCACACTAAAACTTGATACATCCCCAAGTGGCTATAAACCAGAGTTTCGTATTCAAAGCTGGAGCAAACGAGAAAAGAATAAAATTGCAAGAAGGAAGTCCATAATTTTAATACTTTTAACGTCATAAAAAACATCAATGGAACTAAAATCCTTCCCCATAGTAGAGTGGATCAAACTTTGTGTAATTTGAAACTATAGTTTAAGCCGAGCTTAAACGGTTGATTAACGACGTGATTTAGTAGAAAGTTGGCAAGTTTTACCGACTAACTATCACTACTCAAATCGGCGAGGACTTTTTAAAACTGGGTTTCAGACCGGTTTTCAATTTTCTTTCTTCAAGTTTTGAGTTGAGAGTTTTTAATTGGGACGCGTGATTAAAATGCTTTATTAATTTTTAATAAGGACTCTGTCCTGATTTTGTAATAAACGTGGAGTTGAAGTGTTGTTGGGGCGTCAGCTGTTTGTAATCCCGCGGAACTAAGAGTAGCGAAGGAATATTATTTAGCTACAGGCTTGCAAGAAAACGAACTAGGTTTCAAACATTAATCCTTCGCCCGGCTAGTTTTAGTTTTTTTTTACTTTGGATCAGGGTTTGAGCAGTTATTATTATACACATTGTCAACTAATTTGTTGGTTTTCTTCATCGACTATTTAATTGAAGTCAATATAAAGTTGGCGGATCTCAAATGCGTATGCGGCGTTTCCTCAAAGACAATGGCCCACCATCCGTCTAGCACCGCATGTCATTAGGCGTTGCTCAGTAGCGGCCACAGGGTCCGGTTGATGGCAAAAGGATTACAGGCTTTTATGTTATATTATTAGCAAAATCACTTACGAAAAAAAATCTTTATTAAGGTATCTTTAGAAAACTCCAAACATTTCACCGAAACATACTTAGCCGAAAATTAATTCCGAAAAATCGTTCAGTATGCTGACTGACAGTACCTAAGCCAGTTAGCTATTATTATAGTGATTAATTAAATTCTTCATTGTTAACACGTCGACTTGCCACAACAAAGCGGTATCGTTTGAACCGATTTGTTAGCTGTCAGTAAGATCGTTCTTTTTTCTATGTATAGTAAATGTACTAACAGTGAGGTGATTGGATAGAACGTTTTTGTGATTATGGTGTTCCTTTTTACAGACTATTGCGCCTGTAATCCACGAAGGGCTAGACAGTGGTGTTCATAATTAAAAAAAAAAAAAAAACATTTTATTTCAGGCATTGCACATAATCACATACAGTTCACCCATAGCAGCTACGTAATGTTATTATATATAAGTGATCCAAAAACCCACACTTTGCCGGTTATGTTTAAGTCCCATGTAATAATAGGGGGCGATCCTATTGACAACAAACAGGCGCAATCTCAGTTTCCGTGAATAAAAATGAAAATAGTTACAAATGGGGTTTTTTTTTCACTTGTTTTGCTCGTCTTTTGTCTAGTTGTTGAAATGGGAAACTTACCAAACGGGACGTATCCGTTTCTGCTGGTACTGAGAATTTTTCAATGGAAAAACCAAAAATACTTTGACCGACTTGGGAATCGAACACAGGACCTTATGCTTAGCAATCCCGCCATTCGAGGTGTAAAATTGTCGTATTATCAGTTGAAAAACGATACTCCATTAAAATTCTCAAATACGAATAATGCAAGGACAAATCACTCAATTCAATCCTATTCACAAACTCCATAGGTACAAAACATAATCAAATAATAAGTGATGTCATTCATTACGACACTGTATTTGTCCAATTGAATGGCAAGGGTTTCATTTCCCCTTGCAAAAAGGAAAAAGCATTGATCCAATTTTAATGATCATTATGTTTCGTGGCAAGTGGTATCGTATTACCCAGTATTAACTGGGTTGTGGAGGTCAGATAGGCGGTCGCTCCATGTAAAATACTGGTATTCAGCTGCATCCGGATAGACTCGAAGCTGACCCCAACATAGTTGGGAAAAGGCTAGGCAGATGATGATAATGATGTTTGGTGGCAATTTCAGATTTATTATAACAAATAATAATAATAAATCTTCATTGACAAATTATTTCTCAAACATCAGTGTAGCCCTGGCTCTTGTACATACTAGGAGTTCCTGTACCACAAGAGCCATATTGGACCGCCATGTTTGTCTTTACTGTCGTTCAGAGGTGCATTGCAGGGAACTAGGAAGTATAATGTATTGGAATATCAATGTATTGTGTGATAATCACAAGTTAGTTTAGTTTGTAAAGTTCATTATCAGCCTAGCCTTTTCCCAACTATGTTGGGGTCGGCTTCCAGTCTAACCGGATGCAGCTGAATACCTGTATTTTACATTGGGCAACTGCCCATCTGACCTCCACACCCCAGTTAGTACTGGGTACAACGATACTCCTTGGTAAGACTGAAAAAAATGAAAAGAAAAAGTATACATATTAGGGTTTTTAAATGAATGTACTATTTACGCACATTTTAGTTTTATATTATTTGCAAATCTTGTCACAGAAGTAAGTATTGCTGTAACGAAACCCAATACAACGCCGCGACAAACCTCATTTTTAATCGACTTCGAAAAAGGAGGATGTTCTCAATTTTGCTGTTTTTTAAATTAACTTTGACATTGTTATTTAAACATGTAATCTGTTATGACAATATTTCCTTTAAGGTTAAAAAAAAGAAAAAAAACTTCTTCTCTTCATTTAGAAAAATAAGGTTTTTCAGGAAGATATCTCCAAAACCGTAGTGTAGTCTTTTGTACAAAGTCAGGAGCGATTTCTAATTAAAATTAAGTCACTTTGTAAGTTGACTTTATAGTTCACTTACTCAAACTCCTCTTCTAAAGAAATTAGTAATTAGAAAGCCTACAACTTAGTTTTCGGAAACTATGTAGATTCACTATGGCAGTCTAAGTAAACAAGCAAGAAGGTAAGTGATATAACTTTTACAAGCCTTATTACTCGTATTAATCTAACTTGTTATGGGATCGTTTTATCAAACATAACACCCTCATTTTACTGTTAAAAAAGTCGGCTAAAAATGTGGCCTGTTTTGTTGACTCCAAGGAGACGTTAACTAAATCCAAAAAGCAATAAAATTTATTAGTCGAGTAGTTTTAGTTTTGTTTTTAATTCCATTACGTTTACTAAGCAATAAACATTTCACAACATTGTAAGTAAACTGTTTTGCCTAGTATTTTACCGTATGTTTTATGTATGTATGTTTGTGAGTTTCTTTATTTCACCATAACTTCTAAACGCCTAAACCGATTTCGATGTGTATCGTTAGATTCCTTGGGTTATCACGGTAAATTAAAATTAAAATATTTATTGTGTCATTTTAATTTATATTTCTAATTTCATTACCAATGTGTAATGATTTTAATTCAAATCCAATTTAATTTAATTTTCTATATTTATTACTTAAGGGGCCGGCGGAGCATGCGTTGTTCATACAAACGTAATACCAAAATAATATGAAAATCAAACATATTCTTAAGTTAGTGTGTATATATTTAAAATGTATTATAGAATATCTATGTTCCCAAATAAATATTTTGAAAGAACAATGATATAAAAACGAGTTATGAGGAATTTAAAATTTCTATAGAAAAAAAAATTCTCATAACTCTTGTTTAAATCAGTAGTGTACCTTTAAAATACGTGTTTAGGAACCTATATATTCTATAATCCAATCAAAATAAATACACACTACCTTATAAATATGTTTGAATTACAAATTATTTTGGTATTACGTTAGTATGAAAAACGCATGCTCCGCAGGCCTCTTAATGTGTGTTGATGTTAATTTTATTTTTTAAGTGCTACTATAATTTTGTTTTGTTTGCTTGGTTATACATTTTATTATCTACTTTTTTCGTCGATTCTTTTTGTGTTTAGTGTATATTCTTTGTTGGAGATCCTAAACCAATAAATAAATAAATTAATTAAAAATAGCAAAGTCTTACAGCACAAGTAAAGAGAAATTTGCGAAAAATATAAAAAGTTGAAAATTAATAAACACGACTCCAAATACAACAAATAAAATTAAATTAAAAATTAAAAAAACCCCGACACAATGTACTTAAAGTTAAGTTTAATTTTTTTTTTTTTCAGAACGAGTACTTACTTCAACTGAAACTGCCAAATAAAATCTAAATGACGTTATTTATGACCGTCTGACTTACTTTGTTCTCGGTGACGTCACGACCGATCCTACGCAATCGACCGGGAGTGCGACAAGAATTTAGGCCGTAATTGCCTCAGGTGAAGAAATAGCAATTGAAGATTGACACACGGCGACACATAATTATGTCGCCGTGTGTCAATCTTCAATTGCTATTTTTACAAAGCTATGGCTTTGTATAGTTTTTCCGGGTACTGTAGTGATCCGTATTTTAAACTGGTTTTCTATAGCTGACAGATTTATTTCTTTAAAATGATTTAAATGGAGGCATGTATTGAATTAGTTCCTCGTTGGTCAAGAGATCGCAATCGCGATCAGCTGAGCACGAGGTCCTGGGTTCGATTCCCAGATTGGGCAAATTTTTGTTGGGTTTTTACATCAGGAATTCCAAAATATTACACTGCAAAGGCGGAGCACGTGGCTAAATAATAACAGCCACTTGTGCTGATCTTTACGTTAAGCCGTGCTTGCCTAGGTTGGTCTGTGGATGGGTGACCATCCTTACGTACCAAGTTTTCTCCATGCCTCGTAAAGTGCGTTAATTTGTTGGTTTCGGCTGTCATTTGTCCATCTTTGGCAGTTGGTACAGACAGTCAGTAGCCCAAAAAGTCTAACAACCAATCTTACCAAGTGGTATCGTATTACCACCGATAACCGATGTTCCACAGGGGCGGTCACAGAACCGATCCCTGTGGGACACCGCACGACATCTCTCGCCGGTTCCATTCTCCGCAGCAACTGGCGTAGATGACGGCCGTGTCCGTCAGGTAGTCTCCGAACACACGACGGAGGTAGGTCGGCACCCGGTGATACCGGGCAGGGAGTTGAAGGCGTTGGTGATGTCGAGAGACACCTCCAAGACGACTCCACCCCGGGATATTGCATCCTCCGTCATGAGGGCTCTCACGCGCATGATGGCGTCCACCGTAGAGCGCCCCTTGCGGAAACCAAACCGGTTCTCCGCAAGATTCGGCCCCATCCCATCAAGGTGATCGGTGAGGCGGTTTGCAATCACTCTCTCAAAGAGCTTGCCCACCTGGTCGAGCAGCACAATGGGCCGAAATGCGGACGGAGAGTCCACAGGGCGCCCCGGCTTCTGGATGAGGACTTGTTTCCTCGTCTTCCGTTTGAATGTCTTTTTCAACCGACTTCCAAAAAGAGGAGGTTATCAATTCGTCTGTTATTTTTTTTTATTTGTGTTTGTCAGAATTTTCGACCTTTCGACTGGGTGAACCGATTTTGATAGTTTTTTTATTTGAAAACTGGTGCTTCCCGTGTGGCCCCATTTTAATTTGCTGGAGATCTGATGCTGATCTTCGGAGATATACAATGGAACGCTTCAAAAATGTACGGCAAATCTGCAGTGATTGCTGTTAGGTAGCTTGTAGGTTAATTGTTTATACAACCTCACGCAGTCCTGTACGCAGATGTGTATAATACTCCCAGATTTCGACAGTTAGGTGTATTAAGTTCCATTTATTGGGGATAAGCCTATTACCGTGACATGTATTGTTTTTTTTTTTCTTATTTTATTGGCAAGGATGTAGGTACTTCAAGGGTAGTTTGATGAGAGTTTGGTTAGGTTCTAAGTATGGGATCTATGACAAAGGAATAGAACACTTCAATTCTTAGGAGCAAATTAACGATACTCGGCGAAATCTTTTAAAGGCTATCCAAACATTTGAGTCACCTACCATAACGTCGTTAATTACCGACTTCAAAATGGAGGTCTCAATTCAATGTTCCCCGATTACTCGAAGATAGCTGGACCGATTTTATTTTTTAATTGTTTGAAAGGGTATACTTCCCAGAAGGTCCTAAATCATCAAGTCAGGATCCTGATAATGGGATCCTGGAGAAATAAAGGGAACTTTTAAAATTTTATAGGCACACCAGAAGCGATTTGGGTAGTTTTAGAAAAAGTACTACTATAATAATAATAATAAATATCGCTGGACGGAACTCGGAGTGATTCCATTTCAATTTGGTAAAAATCTGATGAAGAACTTCGGAGATAGGCAACGGAACTCCTCAATAAATTATAGCTAATGTACTGTTGTCTATTGTTTACACAAGTTCATAACAAAAAATCACTCCGGTACGCTGTGAAAAGGTATGCACATGTGAACCACTAAAAAGTGAAAAATAAAAGCTTTTATCATGACTGAAAGTTAGAAAACTGCAACACAAAATTAATTCTTGTTTAGTGTATGGTAGTTTAATAAAAAAAAGAAACCAGATGATGATTTACACATAATTGCTTTTTATCATGAGTTTTCGTATGGATAAATTGTAGAAGAGAATTTCATAGAACCATAGCAGATTACGCTTACGCTTTTCCTCTTATCACTAATGAGATACAATCAAAGTTAACTATCATCGAACCAACCTTGTCGTAAAAGTTTTTATAATGAAGCTACGAACAAAGCTTCGTCGACTCGCCTAGTTCCTAGAATTTAGATGAATCAACGTATAATAAAAGAAGCCGTTCGTGCACCAACGAGACATAAAACCTTCTAAGTTAATTTAAACAAAATAAATCAGTATAGAAGTTCAGCTCCATTCAACAAGTGCAAAACGAACGCACATAATACAAGCGCAAGTGCAAGCGCACTCGCGATTGCCATTTGTTTGTGATCGGCTCAGGGACGAGTGTATGTCTGCATGTGCCTATTATCCTTTGCAGTAAGAAGTGTGCCTTCTGCTCTGTTCTGTTTTGTGGTGATTACCTAGATAGACTGAGTCCCAGGTGGGAATTCTAGGCTCAACGCTCTACGATAATAAAGCCAAGAAAAAATGAAGAGCCTGGAATAAATTTGTATTTCCATCAAGCTTGAAGATAATGAGATTTATATTTAAAAGGTTTTATTTTTAACCCCCAACGCAAAAAAAGACGGGGTGTTATAAGTTTGATGTGTCTGTGTGTGTGTGTGTGTGTGTCTGCCTGTGGCATCGTAGCGCCCAAACGGATGATCCGATTTTGATTTTGTTAGAAAGGTGAATTAATCGGGGTTTTTCATCACCTGTTTTATGAAAATCGGCATACATTATAACGCATTTGTTTTCGTGAAATGCATGTGATGGTAGTCAACTCACACGGTGTGGAGGGAAAGAGGGGTCCCCTTTGCCCAATGGCACCACTCGCTCTCATAAAAATAATAATGTACCATTTCAGAGAAATACCGGTTAATATAACCTAACCTTAAAACACTTTATATTCCCTTTAAAAACGTAGGCGACGGAAATTTTAATTCTTCTGCATTTATATTACTTTTCTTTCAATTTATTTTATTTTACCGTCGAAATTTTTTGGATTTTTCATCATGGGTGTCGTTTCCGTGGTTTCTGGTGTCATTGATAATGAAAATGAGGTCAAAATTAACATGTGAAAAAAAGTTAACAGAAGCAAAAAAAACAATTCACTTTTTTTTTCTTCGGCTTCCCCTGACACTATTTTCACCCTTCGCCACTGTTAGGTAGAGGTATATCTAATCCTACACTCACATTTCGCAACATTTAGCTTATTTCTATCAACCGGGCACAAATAATATAATAACACTTTGCCCGTCCCGGAAATCGAACCCAGGACCTCGTGCTCAGTAGCGCTTGCGACAACTTGACCAACAATGCAGTCTCACCATGACCCATCAATATTTTCACGCGAACGTAGTCGGGGGCATATTATACATATATGCCCGCGACTACGTTCCATGACTTGGAAACAATTTAATGTACATAGTCATCACACAAACATTTGTTCCTACCGGGATTCGAACTCGGGACCCTAAGAACGTAGGGCAGCCTCACCATCGCTGCGCCATTCGGGTCGTTGAAACCTCAGATTAATGTCCAAATGCGTAGGACGATTGTATCCGTTTGTTTACTGAAAGTAACTTCTCGATTGACCCAAAACAGACCACTAATCAAAGACCTCAAAATAGCCAATTCCCAATATAAATACACCCTACATATCTCACAAATAGAATTCATGTTCGTTATAAGCTATGTGATAAATTCTCGCACCACTTGAACTCGCGTAATGAGCTACTTATGTTCTCCACTTTCATAATTAATTGCCTCCTGATAAATTATTCAGAACGGAAAGCCGAAGCTATTACTGGAGGGAGTATTCTGTGACGATCTTTGGATAATGCTAGTTTATTGGTTACTAGGTTCTGCGAGCGGCTTCACCTGTGTGAACTTTGATAATTGTCCTATGGATTACTACCGTAATAAACAGTATTCTATGTTTTAATTTAGGTTATAAAATGTCTATGTGCAAAATTTCATCCAAATCCGTTCAGTAGTTTATGCGTGAAAGAGTAACACATCCATACATGCGTGTGTTAGGAGAAAAGGGGTAATTATTATGAAAATAAGATTCAAGCAATTTATAACAAGTATTTATTTACATATAAACCATTTCAGTAATTAAGATTCATTTATGACAAGTATTTATAAAGATTAATTAACGGCAAGTATTTACTTTAAACAAGATTAGGGTTTTATTAACATCAATACTAAACCTTTATTAACCCAGAAGGAAAATTATGGTGTATCAATTCAACAATTAAATTACACGTAAATAATGATATCAGAAGTATAACTGATATCATTATTCAATTATTTCACACATAATTTTAGGAGAAATACAACATAGCAATAGTATATTTATAGTTATACATATACAACAATAAGCAACAGGAAAGAAATACTTAACTGGAGATCTGCTCGGTCCGAAGGCTCGACAAAGAAATGATGCCCAAGCGGTTGGGTTCTAGCTTTTAAAGGCAGTAGTAAACAAGTGACGTCATCGAGCCGTCGGTACAAAGAACACGTGTTCAAAATCGATCATTTTGACTATTCTTTACTTAATTTATTTAACTAAAGCAATATAACTGTATCAAAAAATAATTGTAGATATCGTTATAAATAAATAGTGTAAAAGTAGTTTTAACAATGATTTTATGATTTGAATCACAACCGAAACAACTTCCGGAATCAAGCAAATTGAATTTTACTTAAATAATTAATGTGGGTAAACAAAAATATAGTGCTAAAAATTTAAATATATAACACGGCCATTCTGATATGTACTTCGTTCTCGAAGTACATTTTTGAAGTGTAATTAATTTCATACGATAATCATATAACAAAAAAAAACAAGTGAATTAAAGATTAGAACAATGTGGTAATTCTGCTATGTACTAAGCACATTTCTAGCAATCAATTACTTTGATTTATTATTGGCACAGCCACAGGTATAGGCACAGCCACAGCCACAGACACAGCCATAAGCACAGCCACAGCCACAGGCACAGGCACAGCCATAAGCACAGCCACAGCCACAGGCACAGGCACAGCCATAAGGACAGCCACAGGCAAAGCCACAGGCACAGCCACAGGCATAGCCACAGGCACAGCCACAGGCACAGCCACAGGCACAGCCACAGGCACAGCCACAGACAGTCATTATTCATAATTAAAAGTATTAAGGGACCTAAATAGCATCTTCAACAGTAGCATTTTCATAGACCATTTCGCCTGGCCAAAATCGGAGCTTATCCTTAGAAATTATGAGATTCCTTTGACCTCTGCCACGCAAACTATAACGATCATTGTTTAAAATTTCATGAATTTCGTACGGCCCCCTAAATTTTGGTTTTAGCTTTTCGTGCCGTCTATGATCCTGATAAACATAAACAATATCCCCAACATGATAAGTTTTTTTTTGTCGGCGTACTGTATCAAAACGTTCTTTAAATTTTTGTGCCACTACCCTAAGACGATTGTGAGCAAGCTCTCGATCTGCTAGAACGTCATAATCTTGTTGAGCAGCGTGAACACCATAAATTTCGTTTAAACGAGCCTGAACACAAGGTATATTTGCATTACTACCAACTAATAGTCGTATAGGGGAAAAACCCGTAGATTTTTGAATGGTCGTATTTATGGACTGCTGTACTTTCCATACTTCGTTCGGCCAATCTGACACATTACCACACCTAGTAGTCAGCATATTGATTACAGTTGAGACGTATCTTTCGGCTTGACCGTTACCTCGTGGTGTCCCGGTGGCTATCATGTGGTGCTCTATTTCTAAGTCTCGAAATAATGAACGGACTAAATTGGAGCTAAAGTTAGTACCGCGGTCAGTTACTACTAACGACGGGGTACCAAACAGGGTAATTGTGTCTCGAATCACAGGTACTAACTCATCGGCCCCCAAAGTTTTAAGCTTTTTTAGGATGCAAAATTTAGTAAAGCCGTCAATAATAAGCAAAATATACTTATAACCATCTGTTGATTGAGGGAAAGGCCCTGTACAATCCAAGTGAATAGTATGGAAAGGCACCGCTGACTTATATATTGGATGTAATAGTCCTTCTTTTGGGCCTGTATGCCCTTTACGCTCTACGCAAATTAAGCAATGGTATAAATATTTTTTAACAAATGCTGCCATAGATGGAAACCAGAAATTTTCTCTAATTTTATCTAATGTTTTATAAAAACCAACATGACAATTTTCGTCGTGAAACAGTCTCAACAAAGGAATTCTATTGTTTCTGGGAACAAACAACTTCGGTGAAGCGTTCGGATCAGCCTTGTAATATAATAAATTATTTAATACAACGTACTGGTTTTCATCCAAATCTTCTACCTCAGCCCGTTGAATTAACGAAAGAGTTTCCGGGTCATTCTGCTGAGCTATTTCAAGCCAAGATCGAGAGTCATTTGAAATTAGGTTTACTGAATGGAACGAACAAGCGGGGGTAGTAGGGATGGTTACCTCAACAGGGTTACGACTAAGAAAGTCAACGTGGCTGATGTATTTGCCCTTTCTATAGACTATCTCAAAATCAAAGTCCTGCAGATACGTCCACCAACGTGCTACCCTCGGAGATAAATCTTTCTTATTTGCCGTAGATTTAATAGCATTACAATCGGTTATTATTTTGAATTTTATACCTAATAGATAAACTCTAAATTGTTTTAAAGAATTGTATATAGCCAACGTTTCCAAATCATATGAACTATATCTAGATTCAATTGAAGAAGTACGTTTACTAAAATATGCTACGACTTTATTGACATTATTATTATCTTTTTGCAATAGAATGGCACCGTAACCTAAAGAACTAGCATCCGTATGCAATTCAGTTGGCAAATCGGGATTATAAATGCTTAGTAATGGTTTGGAAGTTAGACATTGTATTACATAATTTCGAGCAGCCTCTTGTTTATACCCCCATTCCCATTTTTGATTGTTACTGGTTAATTGGGTGATACAAGCTGTACGGAAAGCGAATTCAGGAATGAATTTTCGGAAATAGCTAGCGAGGCCCATAAACTGGCGCACTTGTTTTACAGTTCCTAGGTGTAGGAGAATTTACTAGGGCTAAAACCTTATCATTACTTGGTCTAACTCCCTCCTTCGATATATGCCGACCTAAATATTGAATTTCATTAACAAAAAATTTGCATTTACTTAAGTTTATGGTAAATCCGGCTATAGAAAGTGTTTCTATTGTGAGTTCTAAATAAGAAAGACCCTCCTCAATACTGGTAAATGGAATCAACAAATCATCAATATATGTTAGCAAAAATTTCAAATGTTGAACCGCTTTGGTTATTGCCCGTTGAAAAACAGCTGGACCGTTACAAATACCGAATGGCATTTTTAAAAATTCGTAATGTCCATCGGGTGTTATGAAAGCTGTATATTTTACTGAATCTAGGGCTACAGGAATTTGATAAAAGCCATTCTTCATGTCCATAGATATAAAAAAATTTGCATTACCCAAACGGTCGATTTGATCTTCAATTAATGGTAGTGGGTACCTGTCTTTTTCTATTAACTTATTTAACGAACGGTAATCAATACATAATCGATCATCGCCCCCTTTTTTCTTAACTAGTAAAATTGGGCTAGCAAATGGCGAGTGACTTTCGCGAATGATCTTTTTGTCAAGTAAATCTTTAACTATTATGCTTACTTTCTGTCTTTCAATGGGGGCTAACCTATACGGTCTATAATTTACTACTTCACCATTTTTAAGTCTCAAATGTAATTGCCCAGTTTGAACATTACCAATATGAGTAGGTGTAGGCAAAACGTTAGGGTGTTTTCTAAATATTTTAATAATACTTTCTTGTAAATTAGTGTCCAAATTCTGTATACAAGATTGAAGCTCATCAAAAGCATGGTATGGATTATCATTCGCTAAGTATATAGTAGCAGCTGAAGCCAGTTCCTTCCATGCTAGCCTACAACCTTCGGAATCTACTGTAATTTGAATGTCTGGGTGACTAACTACATTCCTACCAATAAGAAGTTCATATGGAAAATCTTGGTCACGGGCCACATGTAAATCTAGCTCTATACAGACGTCTTCGAATTTAACCGGCACTGTGATAATTGCAGAAATATGTATTTTCCCGTTACCTATTCCATTTATGTATTTTGAGCATGGCAAATAAACACAATTTAGTCGTTTGGCAATAGATTCCCGTATAATGCTACAACTTGCTCCTGTATCGACAATGGAGTCTATTGACATGTTGCGTATGCTGACACTAGTAGGCTTAAAATTTGAAATATTACTTAAAATATTGACTCGATTATCTAGTCATTGATTTTTTTCAGAGTTTAATTGCTTTTTGTCCGAATTAACGCGATTAAAAAAACAAGTGGTTTCATCATGTCCTATCTTCTTACAAACTGTACATTTTTTAACATTCTGAGGTGAAGAAGTTGGTTCGCTAGTTTTAGTGCACTGTGAACGGAAATGTCCCTTCTCACCACATGTAAAACATTTTTTATCCTGAACTTTCTCTTCGAATTTTGGTATTGGCTTGGAACGCTTACTATGTCCAGACGAATCATCAGGCGATTGATCTAATGGTCGCTTTTTAGTCTTTACATAAGCAGAAAACAAAGCTATTAATTCTGATGTTGTCCTAACACTACTGTTGAAAGATGCCATTTTCACATTATTGTCTCGAATACCTCCACATACCAGTTCTATTAACTGAGACTCAGAAAATAAAATTTTAGTGTTCTTTAATAACCTAAGCTTCTCTCTTGCATACTCGCAATAAGAATCAGCATAGTCTGAACAATATGTTACAGCTTTATATAATCGTGCCGAGAGATTTTTCTTTTCCGGGTACAGTGAAATTAATTCAGTACTGAAAATTTCCCATGACCGACCTTCCTGAGGTTGCCAGGACTCGTACCATACTAAAGCAGAGCCCTTGAGGGCCTTACCTGCTTTTGCGACTTTAGTTAAACCGCTCCAACCAAACTCTTCTCCAAGCTTGTCAATGTCTGCACACCACGCCGCTGCGCCGCTGTCGGTAGTGGCTGGATCAAACATCGGGAGAGCGACGTCATCCTGCCGATTCTTGTTGGATAACGCTTCTTTGATCGCAGTTAACAGCCCTTGAAGAATCTCTTTATCCATTTCGGTTGCGACAAAAAGAACCTGGAAATATAGTAAGATTAGTGTGGTTCCTGTAATCCCACTTCTGATGTTAGGAGAAAAGGGGTAATTATTATGAAAATAAGATTCAAGCAATTTATAACAAGTATTTATTTACATATAAACCATTTCAGTAATTAAGATTCATTTATGACAAGTATTTATAAAGATTAATTAACGGCAAGTATTTACTTTAAACAAGATTAGGGTTTTATTAACATCAATACTAAACCTTTATTAACCCAGAAGGAAAATTATGGTGTATCAATTCAACAATTAAATTACACGTAAATAATGATATCAGAAGTATAACTGATATCATTATTCAATTATTTCACACATAATTTTAGGAGAAATACAACATAGCAATAGTATATTTATAGTTATACATATACAACAATAAGCAACAGGAAAGAAATACTTAACTGGAGATCTGCTCGGTCCGAAGGCTCGACAAAGAAATGATGCCCAAGCGGTTGGGTTCTAGCTTTTAAAGGCAGTAGTAAACAAGTGACGTCATCGAGCCGTCGGTACAAAGAACACGTGTTCAAAATCGATCATTTTGACTATTCTTTACTTAATTTATTTAACTAAAGCAATATAACTGTATCAAAAAATAATTGTAGATATCGTTATAAATAAATAGTGTAAAAGTAGTTTTAACAATGATTTTATGATTTGAATCACAACCGAAACAACTTCCGGAATCAAGCAAATTGAATTTTACTTAAATAATTAATGTGGGTAAACAAAAATATAGTGCTAAAAATTTAAATATATAACACGTGCATGGCATATAAACATCCATAATCACAAAATTTTTCATTTATAATATTAGTAGGATGGATTCGTTAGTTTCACTTTTAACCTCGAACGCAAAAACAGGTCTGTTATAAGTTTGACCGCTACGTGTGTGTGCCTGTCTGTGTCATTGTTGTTTTTAAACGGGTGAATCGAATTGGGTCCGATTTTTAACTTAGCATGTTGGACTGCATTTATATTGGAATTATGTAATGGGTGATCGCTCATACACAAACCAACCTAGCTGGCTGTTATTGTCTACGAGGTCCACGCAACTATTCTGCGTATAAAATAGAAAAATAAAATGCGAGGCAGTCTTTGGGTTTTACCGATAGAGAAGCAAAAACTCGTAGACGATCCAGTACGGCTTAGCCGTAGTGGATCGGTTACGAAAAGCGAAGGGCACAAGAAAGCGATGAGTGCTACGAAATGAGGTTTATAAGTATTCATTTCATTCCAACGTTTCGTACTCGTTTCAACATCGAGCCACTTTTACAGAATAGGAACGCAAAACATCTGAAAGTACGTGAATGTTATGGGTAATCTAATTTGTTTCATAATTACCGCGTAATTCATTGCTCTGCGGGGAATTCATAATAATAATTATGACCGTTGTTATTGAGATGTTTCTGAAGATGTTGCACGAGGAAAATTAATTATAAAATATTATGTAAGTGTTGACTTATTAACTAATTACTATCTTTTGCCATGTAAGCATTTAATTGAATGCACATTTATTTTATACACAGGGTGACTGGGTCTGGACCCGCTATAGCAAATTCGCATATAGAGGAGGTCATTTACTAAATACTGAACCTTTCTTTAACAGCAGCAGCTTTCGGGAGCAGCGGTGGCCTAGTGGTGGCGGCCCCGACTTACGAACAGAAAGTCGTGGGTTCAAACACAGACAGGCGCATTACTTTGTTTAATTTATTTCATCACCACTGCTCTCAAAACGGTGAAGGAAAACATCGTGAGGAAACCGGCATGTCCTAGAATCAAAAATTCGAAGATATGTGACATCTACCAATCCGCACTGGGCCCGCGTGGTAGATTATGGCCCATTCCCTCTAATTGAGAGGAGGCCGTGTCCCAGCAGTGGGAAAATTATAGGCTGATGATGATGATGATGATGATGATGAACCTTTCTTTCCCTAACCAAAGTTTTATATGGTTTAGGACAAAATTATGTCAAATTTTATACCTGATTTTGAGATTTTTTTAAAAGACCTTCAAACATTCATAACTTTTTTTTGTTTTATTAAGCTATTGCATAGCTTCTATCGCGGGCCTTGAGCGTGGAGACCGAATCTAGAAATTCCGTAACGAAAATAACCTAACACCCCATGTCACCCCATGTCAGATAATGACAGTGACAAGCTAGTTTTCTTTTTAATATATTGCCGTAACTAGGAGTTGTAGGTTGAATATGTCACCGTAAAATTGCCAAATACGTTATATTGTAATATTTCTAGCGATATTGTAAAGTCTCGAATTATTGTCAAATGAACATACTGCTTACAACAAAACGCATTATTTTTCGTGAAATGCATGCGATGGTGGTCAACTTACGCGGTGTGGAAGGAAGGAGGGGTCCCCCTTGCCCAGTGGCACAACTTTCATGAAAAGATAATGCACCATTCCTGAGAAATACCGATTAATAACATAACCTTAAAACACTTTATATTCCCCATAAAAAGCGTAGTCGACGGAGCCTATTTCCGAGTGCAGGGTTTAAAGGAACCTAACTAACCTAACGGGGGGGTGCCCCAAGTCCCGATTATGGGGGCAGAGATACTTCCGTATGTTCAGTTGACAATAATTCGAGACATTACAATATCGCGAGAAAAATCACGTTATATTGTAATATAACGTGTTTGACAATTTTACGGTGACATACAGGGTGTATTTCACCTCATCACAAAGCCGTTAACCAAGCATTTTGTACATCAAACTAAGTAACTTTCCGCAAAAATATTGCTGGGAAACAACTTTTTTTTTTGAGGTTATAAAACATGTTTTGTGGTATAACTCAATGTAACGTACTCAAAACATTGTGCGGATGGATGGATTGAATAGTACGGATGTCGTAGAGATATTCAAAGTAAAAATCATGCGATAAAAAGTGGTATTTAAAAAAAAACTTGTAAAAATCTTGCAACTTTGACCCCCTATATCTCCGTAACTAGGAGGTTCCCAGGTATAGTGTAGAACAAAAAAATGATCAGAATGACGAGGAGAACAAGTGCCTTTCGTATTCGTTAAGAGGTGTTTTACACCCTTTATACATTTGATGTAAGACCTTCTTTGTAACCATTTTTTATCAACTTATAATTTCATCGTGATGGGAAGCCGAACCTGAACATTCAGTGTGCGTTTGGTCCTCGAGCCGGAAACAAGCGGAAAATTAAAATAAATAAATAATTATAACTGCATAAGTTGATACAAAATGCTATGCAATAGCTTTACTGCAGCAGTCCCCGCGTGCCACACGTCTTTTTTTGTTTGTTTTTTTTTTTATTATTCATTGGTAGTCATAAACATTGGTGATAAAAGTACCTTGGAACTACCCTCAAACTAGGGTGAAAAAATAAGATAGTCAATAATGCAAAAACAAAACCATTACTATCAAATACAACCAGAATTATAAAAAAAACTGCGGTGTTCCAATCATTATTAATGTTCAATAATTATTTAATACTGTACACTTGTAGCATGTGCCCAATAAATCGATAAACATTTCATTATTTTTTCTTTCTTTCGTTATCCGATATGACATAAAGCAATCGCAAGAGCAAAATTATTGAGCAAAGAATGATACCTAAAAAATGTTTTAAAATCAAATGAACACTGTTCCATCTAAATTCAAACTCAAAAAAAAAAACACTCTCAAGAACAGATCAATACATTTTTCACAAATATTCTCTCTATAGTCACACCCCACTCTATAGCATATATACCTCCTCACAATTTATAAGCTAGAGCCTTTTTAGTACAGACCCGACTTAGAATAGAAAACATCTTTAGCTCACCTCTTATATTTTTAGGTCGCTATGGTAATCTGTAATCTGACGTGTTCGGAAAGAAAGGACTAAGCCCGTCTTATTTTCTCATATTTCTAGGTCAATGCGAAAGTCTTATGGACTTGCTTTAGATCCGCCTGTGTTGGAAAATTCGTTGTGAAAATAGCTGAAAATAGCTAGTGTATTGTTATGATTTATTTGGCAAAAAAATGGAATGGAAAATTAAATTAAATGTTGTAGGTGTATTTATACCCTCGACGTTACGAATCTATCATACCATAAGCATAATCAGCCTATAATGTTCTACTGTTGGGACATAGCCCTCCTCTCTATGAGAGTAAGGCCCAGTTTAAAATAAAGAGGATAGGAGATGTGCGGAAACCCACCAATCACATGTGGTTGAAATCTACATCAGGTCTCTCGTCTATCCTGTGATTGGTTGAACCTTGCACTTCTCCTCCTTGCTCCTCTTGTCTCCGTTCTGGTGGAAACCAGACTTTAATGGACTATAATCCACCACGCGGACCCAGTGCGGGTTGGGATGTGACTTCTTTGAATTTTGGGTTTTAGGACGTGAAACTCACACAACGTGAACATCTTCAAAAGACTTTTGAAGATGTCTGTACATACAAGAAAATGATCTTATGAGGGTTCCTTTTTATATCTTTTGACGAAATGAAAAAAATACTAAACTAGGTCCTTACTACAAAGATTTTTTTAAAACTCTTCAAGATATAAAGGGTCTATAAAATATCTTAATATCGTCAAGAAATTTGGCCAACTTTGGTTGAAGCACTATTAAAATGCTTACTCTTGTTACTTGGGTACTTTTCAACCTGGAATAAATTTAAAATAATCCATCAATCTCTATCTTTTCCAATTTCAAAATCCACACTAACTCTCATAACTCCTGTTTCTAAACCATAATACATACATACAAGATCAACGAAGATCTATTTGTATGGCTAACAGTAAACTTGTGTGGCGTTTAATCGATAAATCACTTTGGCCATTAACTGGCTTCTAGTCGGAGGGTCCTACATGAAAAAGATAGTTACAGAAGACCCACTCTTACAACGACGCGTACGTGCGTCCATCTTTAAACAAATGTCAGTCGCGAGAACGTCGCTGTTCATGAAGCGTGCTTATGGGCGTATTCACGTAGAGCGCTGGCCAGCGCCAACCTGCCAGCGCTTATCGGCATCCCGGCACTGGTCGCACGCAGTCTCTACACTTTGTGCCGACCCAGCACCATTAAGTGCCGACAATTTTATTCATGACGGCGCAAGCAGGTCGGAACTTGTCAGCAACGTTCGTAGCTTATCGGCGCCGGTAGCCAGGGTTCTCGGTGTATACGCACAACATGTGCGTGAGGATATTAAACAAATGACAGTCGTGGGTGCCCTTGCACTCGCTGTAAGTGCAGCGTGTCTATGTGATCGTACGTTTTTGCTGATTGGAGTGAGTTGACCTTCTTTGACTTTATGTGGTTAAGCTAAAGACGGCTTCAGGGCTTGTAGACGACGGCTCGTAATTGGCAACGCTTGCACTTCTTGCAATGCAAAGTTAGCGTTATCGTTGCAATATTTTTCCTTTGGTAAGAGGAGGATTTAATTCTGAAACTGGGTTTAAAGTCACGTTTGGGACGTTTTAGTTTACTGAGCTAGAAAAGACTGGGTCAGTAGTGATACGTGTAGAAATGGAGGATCTGTTAATGGTGAAACTCTTTCTACTCAAGGAGAATTATTACAAGTCTCATCCCTTCTCTGTCTGATCCTTTAGTTAAAAAAAGCACGTACTAGTTCGTCTATTAGCGGCCATAAACTCACCAATCTTTTTCATGTTTTAAACATAATATCATTTTATGTCAGTTTCACGTATACTCGATTGATATAGATGTACTCGTAAGTAGTAACTTAGGGGCTTAACGGGCGCTTAAAACTTTGCACTGGATGTGAGTATAAGGACCTCTGCAATCTGCAGTGGTTCTAAACTGAAACTAAGTAGCTTGTACGAGAGTTCCTATGTATATATTTTAACACCTGCAATCTTAAAACTGTCATTACATCGCCAGCCAATTGAGAAAAAGTGTAACGCAAAAAAATCAAATTGCAAATTTGATTTTTTTGCGTTACACTTTATTTCCTTAGTGCTATTCAGCTTGAGCCTTCAATCATAATTTCGTATAGCGCCATCTACCCGTAATATACCCAGTACACGTCAAATCGTTGCCTATGTAATTTGCACGGTCCTTAATAGTTTTCTGCGGTGTAATCGATGGTGTTATGGGGTAATGACGCCATGCGATATGCTTATCGTAATAAACACTAGCCCGAAGTAATTTTTTGTTATACTGAGTTCAGAAAAGGAAAAGAAAATGCAGTATTATTGCATGTTACGCGATTGTGTTTTGTTTTAGATTGATTTTTAAATTAGGTAGTATGGAACGTTGCATTAAGTTCTTGTAATTTAGGACGAAACTAAGTTTTCTTTGGAATGTGGGACAAAACTTCAGGACGAACAACGAAGATTTTTTTTTTTTTCGTTTGTTGTTGTTTGGTTGTATGCGTAACTGCTGAAACAAGGGTCTCGGGTTCGAACATAAGGTCAAAAGCACATCCCACATAAGCTATTTGGCACCAATATTTGTCGAGCCTATCGGCGTAGTTGGTAAGTGCTTCGTGCTGGCCCAGTTTAGATTTAAACCTTGGAACAAATGTTTATATTTTGTCCTACAGACATATGCTACGAGGTTAGGTGAGATTTTGTAGTAACATCAGGAGATTTCAGTTTTAAAAGTTCAGTTTCAAAGTCTTTGACAAGTTAAAAGACTTGATTAATAACTAACTCTTTGAAAGTCTTTGGATGTAGTATCCCTTCATTCAAGTTATAATTTTCAGATTTAATATAATACGCCATCACGCACCATAATCTACCATAATCCCCGTGTATATTAAATATACACATCCACATCTAGCCAGTTATGTTTAAGCCCCATATAGTTAGAGCCACTTACCATCAACCGGGCACAAATACCTTGGTTGCTATTGAGAAATAATTGATGTAAGAACCCAAAATAAATAAGCCCGAACCGAGAATCGAGCCCCGGATGCTCAGCAGTCGCGGTTGCGAATACTGACCGATGTGGCAGATTTAATCATGCTTAAGTCCAAAAGATGACGGTCTGATTATATAAAACAGCTGTTCAAAACACATATTTGTAGAGGAATATGTCCCTTAAACAGCTGTTTTTAGACAATGAGAGCGTTATCTTTTCCGTAAATAGCTTCTAGGCAAAATAATTCCAATGTTTTCTACTCATCAAAATATTTCTATTCACCCATCAAAATATTTAAATTCTTATCAATTCAAAACACGGTATACATAATATCGATGTACATAGTTCCAGTTGAATAATTGAACGGCCGCTGCATTGATGTGGGCTGACTGACGGCCCAGAAAATGGTTTTTCGAGTCTACTGTATTATGGAGAAGCTCCGAAATTAAATCCCACTATGGAGCGATTTTTTGCACGAAAAAACGAGGATTTTTAACGGTCTCTTTTAAAGGAAACTGTGGTGTGTGAAAATTGCTGCGCTCATAAATTCAATCTGCAAAAGCTACCACGAATTAATTTCATTCTTTTATAGTAAATATTGAAATTAGTGATTTATGAAGAGTTATTTTAGGAAAAATGTATTTCATCCTATTCTTTTTTGGACACTAACAAAAATACTTATTACATAAATTGACTATTGAAACATTTGGCTAATACTCGTACCTGGGTTATCTTACGGTTTCAGTATACTAATATCGCTACTATATAGGGTGACTGGCAATTAGCGTATGATACTTAAACACGGGATTGTGTCCATGATAACAAACAACTTCTTCTATGAGACCAAACCTGAAATCGCAAAATCGAAAAATTTTACCAGTTAGGCGAAATAAATGTACTGAACGGCTGATTTCTTTTAGCGATATGAGGTTTGGTCTTATACTCGTATTAAAAGTTATTTGTTATCATGTGCATAAACGCGTGTTTCAGTTTCGTACACTAATTACCAGTCACCCTATACAGGGTGAAAACCGCCTCATCACAAAGCCGTTAACCAAGCATTCTGTACATTAAATTATGTAACTTTACGCAAAAAATATTGCTGGGAAACAACTTTTTTTTTTGAGGTTATATATCATGTTTTTATTGGTTTATATATTGAAATATTTAAAACATACATGTGGTGCCATCTATTTTCGTTATGTGCATTATACCGTCTGTGTAAAAATTAAAAAATAAAACTGTCAGTCTGTTGAAGCTACTACGTGTTTTAATAGGTTATGGGCCCGACTGGGCCTGGTAAATATGAGACTTCATATTTCGCGATAAAAAGTTGGTTTTTCGATCTGCAAATTAGGAAATACTGTATTCTCTGAAGTTACTCGTTTGTGAACTGTATTCTGTGACCAAAATTGTTCAGATTAAGAACTGTATAGTGAGAAAATCGTTATTCAAAAATCACGTTCTTGGCCGCCAGTTACATTGTAAATGTACCGAAGCTCAAGGGTCGAGAAAACTACGATGAGTGGGCGTTTGCCGCTGAGAATTTTCTCATCCTAGAAGGAGTGGACATCAACAAGAAGCCAGCTGCCGTTCCTCCAGAAATTGATGTGCAAAAGGCAAAGGCGAAGCTGATTATGACAATTGACTCATCGCTTTATGTTCATATCAAGGACGAGAAAACTGTTTATGATGTGTGGGCACGTCTAAAATCACTCTTCGATGACTCGGGATTTCAAAGGAAGATCAGTTTGCTACGAAAACTTATTTCTATCAGATTAGAGGATTGCGATTCTATGACTTCCTATGTGAACCAGATTGTGGATACGGGACATAAATTACGAGGAACAGGTTTTCAAATTACTGATGAATGGATTGGATGCTTGTTATTAGCGGGATTAACGGAAAAATTCTCCCCGATGATAATGGCCATAGAGCATTCAGGAATGACCGTGAGTACAGACGTCATCAAATTTAAATTATTAGATATGAGTGCAGAGGTTGGCAGCTCTGAAAACGAAAGTGCGTTCTTGTCGAAAAGTTGGCAGCGTAAAAAACAGGTTCCTACCTCTATGGTTGGCAGCAACAACGCAGAAATGACAAAGTCGAAAACGTCATCTGTCAAACCTGTCAACAAGACGATTCGATGCTATAAATGTAAACAAGAAGGACATTATAAAAACCAGTGCAAGAACAAAAACAAAGATAAAGAAAGCACAGTGTTTAGTGGTTTTTTCTCAAACTCAACATACAACAAAACGGATTGGTATGTTGATTCAGGTGCCAGCACCCATATGATTTGCGACAAAGAACGTTTGTCAGATATTTCCTATAACCCGTACGTGAAACAAATTGTAGTAGCCAATAAAACAACAGTACCAGTGTTATGCTCAGGAAAGACGAAGTTGACTACGATAGTAGATGGTTCAGAGCACGATATTAGCGTGCACAGTGTCATGTGCATTCCTAACCTTACCACTAATCTTCTCTCAGTTAGTGAGTTGATTCGAAACGGAAATAGAGTGACTTTTGAAGAAAATATCTGCAAAATATTTAACAAGAACAATAAGCTTGTTGCAAAAGCACATCTAGTGAATGGAGTGTACAAGTTGGACATCAAAAAGGAGTGTTTATTGGCAGGTTCAGCAATGCAAGAAAACGGTATGTTATGGCATAGAAGGTTGGGCCATATAAACAGTAAACATCTGAACAGCATGAAGAATGGCGCTGTAGAGGGGATTTCCTACTCCGATAAAGCCGAAATTGGCAAATCCCAGTGTATCACATGTTGTGAAGGGAAGTTAGCAAGATTGCCTTTCTCACACAGAGGTTCCAGGTCGGACAGTGTATTGGAGGTCGTACATGCGGACGTTTGTGGTCCCATGGAGACAGTATCCATAGGAATGGCAAGGTATTTTCTCCTATTTATAGACGACTACAGCAGAATGTCATTTGTTTATTTTCTGAAGTCTAAGAGCGAAGTGATGATGAACTTTAAAGAGTTTAAAGTTATGGCAGAAAAGATAAACAGGAAAGTTCATTAAGGTACTGAGAACAGACAATGGTGGAGAATTTTGTTCTTCAGAATATGAAAGTTTTTTGAAGAAAGCAGGGATAATGCATCAAAAAACAAACCCCTACACGCCAGAGCAGAATGGCATGTGTGAAAGATTGAACAGAACTGTGGTTGAAAGAATTCGATGTCTTCTGTTCGATGCTAAAATGGAAAAGAAATTTTGGGAGCACTGCAATGGCCCACATTCCTAAAATAAAGAGAGCAAAGTGGGACAAGAAGGCGGAAAAGTATATTCTTCTTGGATATACAGAGAATACCAAGGGATATAGATTATACAATCCTGTAACAAAGAGCATTATCACAAGCAGAGATGTTGTAATCATGGAGTCTAGTCAAGACTCAGACATGGTTCAAGCTGTGGTAGAGGAGAAGAAAGAAAATACAACTAGGGGAGGAAAAGAAATACAAGACCAGACCATGAGTGACTATACAGATCAAACATACATGCCAAGTGACCAGGATTCTTCGTGTTCAACAAGTTCTGAGGAGTTCTGTGATGCTGTGCCAGAAAAGATCAATTTAGAACCAGTTGAAAACTTGGGCACAGGAAAGCGTGTGAGAAAACAACCAGAACGGTTTGGCTACAGTAATGTATGTACAACCACCGATAATGGTATTAGTGAAGATAATCTAACCTATGAAGATGTTATGAAAAGCAATGAACAGGAACTGTGGTGCCAGGCAATGGAGGATGAGCTGCAGTCGTTTCATGACAACAAAGCATGGGAACTAGTAGACAGGCCCAGTGATGCTCGTGTTGTTCAGTGCAAGTGGGTGTATAAGAAAAAGTTAAATAGTGATAACACAGTGAGGTACAGGGCCAGATTGGTCGCCAAAGGTTTTACCCAAAAAGAGGGAATTGAATCTACACTAATATTATAAAGAGGAAAACTTTGTTTGTTTGTTTGTTAGGTTGTAATGAATAGGCTTAAAAACTACTGGACCGTTTTTAAAAATTCTTCCACCATTCGAAAGCTACATTATCCACGAGTAACATAGGATATATTTTATCCCCGTACTCCCACGGGAACGGGAATTACGCGTGTGTGAAATCGCGTGACGTCCGCTAGTTGGAAATAAAGAGATGCACAGTGTACCAGTAATTATACGTATATTGATATAGAACTACATTCAACGACTTTTTTTATACGATTGACATCAGCTTAAATAAAAGCTGCCAGAACATGTGTCAGATTATGAGTGGCCAGCGAGGGCCACAAGGAGTATCTACCTTCAACATGCCCCCTTAATCTGCCACATGTCCACACACCGTCTTCAAATACCAAGACATCATAAAATGACACAAAAACAAGAGATTAAAACCATTACTAATAAATCTAAAAAATTAAACAAAGTACATAATATCAAACTTAAGTCACACTTTCGTTACCCGCCCTCTTAATGGGTAATCTCGTTAAGGCGTTTTTGAATTTGGGGCCTGGCAGAGACTTAGTTAACATATCTGCCAGCATGTCTTGTGAAGACACATACGTCACCTTTACTGACTCATTCAATATTGCTTCGCGAATAAAGTGAAACCTAATATCGATATGCTTCGTTCTATTATGGTTCATCTTGTTTCTCGCTATGTGATGTGCAGACTGATTATCGTTATAAATAACAACAGGTTTAGCACAAGTATTATTTGTTATACTATTTAACAAAAAAATAAATAAATCGCTTCCTTTGAAGCTTGGCTGAGACCTATGTACTCCGCCTCAGTTGACGACAGAGCTACACACCGTTGTTTACGACTCTCCCACGTTATTAAATTTTCGCCTAATATAAACATTAGACCCGTAAAAGATTTTCTGTCATATGACCCACCCCAATCCGCGTCCACGTAGCCAAGAAGTTCTAATTTACCTGACTTTCGGAAGGTTAGGGCAAAATCTGATGTCCCTTTTAGATATCTTAACACCCGTTTTGCACACTTATAATGTATTTCATCATAACAATTATTAAATTGTGATAAAACACTAACAGCGTGCGCGATATCTGGCCTACTATTTTGAGCTAAATAGTTCAGACATCCTATCAGATTTTGATAGGGTAACCTATTATCAGAGTCTGAAGCTTTTTCTAGTCTGATACCCGTTTCCATGGGGGTGTTGACTGGTTTACAGTCCGTCATTTCAAAATCCTTTAAAACATTAATAACATATTGTTCCTGATCGAGATAAATGTTGTTTTCGTCTCTCCTAAGTCGCATACAGTGCCGACCAAAAGTCGATAGGCAATCTCACAAAGCAATAGCTTGACGTTTAGTTTGACTTACGACCTTCTACTTTCAACAAAATAGATATTGTCGTCAGCAACTAGTTGTAGTTCATAATTTCAATGCCAATATCTAAGACATGATGGCCTAGCGGTTGGGCCCGTCCAGAATAAAGAGTGAATCAGTAAGCCGTGAGTTCAAATCCCGCATAGTTACTTTTAGACTTTTTGTAAGTTTTTACTCTACAGAAATATTATATTCTTTAACTTGTTTGCTTTGTTCACACATTTCGTAAAGTTAGGGAGGTAGATAGAAAAATAAGTCAAGAATTTTGTTAGATTTCTGTGAGGTAGACATGAATTTTATGAATATTTTAACTTGATCGGAATGAACTTTGTCGTTTGGTTGTAGTCATACAAAATACACAATATAATGTGGTAGTTGATGGTCAGTGACGTGTGGTTTAATAGATAGCGATATTGTTGTTGGTGTGATTCTTAAAATGCGGGCAAATATTAATATTAAGGCGAGGGCGACTATTATCGCGAATTATCCGCGCTTCATAAAAGTGGCCTTAATAGAACTGAATGTGAGTATTATAATTATTTATGAATTGTAACTTAAACATTGAAAATTAAAAACGAATGAGTATTATAAATTGTTCATTTATTTGGTGACCTGTGGTTTACTTAATTCGTTGTTTTTTTTTTCAAACTATCATGCAAGATAAATAATTAGTGTTTATTATTGGATTTATAAATGCAGAGTCAGTAAATTTTTTTTTGTTTAGAGAAATGCAGTAAGTCTCTGGATCAAAAGGTATGAGGAAGAAGGGAGCCTTGCAAGTAGACAGCGAAGTGGAAGGTCGTCGCTTATTAGCGAAGCGCAGCGACAACATATCGTGGGCGAGTATGAAACCAATGGTTTCACACCTACGACACACTCGGAGTCACCGCAAACTGTTCGCCGTGCCGTCCACGCTGAAGGCTTGCATCACAGAAGATCAGCTAAAATGCCCTTCTTGACAGAAAGACATAAAGAAGAACGATTACGTTTCGCACGGGAATATTTAGACTTTGACTGGATTACTTCCATTTTGTTCCGGTTCGCGGTCGCCACTCCAGAACATTTCGACCCCATCGGCCATCCGTTCTGCGAGCAATGTGCCTTGCCCACTGCCACTTAAGCTTAGCAATTCTTCGGGCTACGTCGGTGACCTTGGTTCTCTTGTGGATGTCTTCATTTCTGATGCGATCACGCAAGTAAACTTCGAGCATAGCCCTCTCCATTGCCCTTTGGGTGACTTTAAGCCGCATACGTCTACTTGACTGCATTGAAAATAATGGGGGTTATACAAAATATTAATCCCTAATGTTCTAGTTTTAATTAGACGTGTTACAAAATGTTTAGCGATATTAATAATTCCTAAATTGAGGTTTAGTTTCAATCTTCTTTTCTTCAGGAAAATGAACACTTAAACTATAACCTCAATATGAGTTACATTTATTGTGACGTCACATAAAAAACATATTCACGAAGTATAAATTTTGTATTAGTTTTCAGTAAGCAAGCTCTGTTGAATACCGATAGATAGAAGTGGGTATCAACAATTATATTTGTGTGATTAGAATATCCTTGTTATGTTAATAAAAAATGACTTCAAAGTGAGTATACAGATACACAAAAAAATCTTATGAACGGTTACAAGAGAACTTCTTATATCTAGATAGGAATGTGACGTTACAAATCTTATTAAAGTTGTTAATTATATGAATAAATGAAACGAATAAAACAATTTTTGTTATCTGTCAGCACGACTTTTTTTTCCACCTTCCAACACCGAAAAAATATTACACAATCACATAAATAGTTATGATGGGTTATTAACTTATATTTAAATCTTTATAAAAATAAATAATGAACATGAACCCATTTCAAAATAAATACCTAAGTAAATAGTTTTTGCATAAAATACAAATATTAATAAAAGTGGTTACAAAAAAAAAACCCATATTATGTAAACAGGATTTGAACTCAAGACACGTTGATCGTGAACCCACTGCTTAACCTAAACAGCTATCAACACCTGGTAGATATGGTCGAATTTTAGCTATCCAATGCAAATACGATCATGCGTTTGCTGCGTGTATAACAAAAGAGACGGTAATATATATCTTTTTGTTTCGTGGAGAGCGACGCGACAGCTTGCGACAGTAGGCGACTCTGTAGCTGTGGTGTGCGTAGGTACTGTATTGAGACAGCTTACACATACAGCTGCACGGACGCGCGCCCGTGCGTTCACAGCAATATGATCCTTCGCGTGCCTGTGAACTTATGAACGCTTACTGTACCTAAGACATGTCTAGCATGACCTAGATCCTTGACTTTGAATTTTTTTAATAACTCGGTTTTCAATTTTTCTTTTTCCTTTTTGTGTATATCACTACAAAAAATAAAAATATCGTCTACGTAAATAACTATAACTATTCTATCCCTATCCCTATCTCCTAGTAACTTTTGGTATAAACACGGCTCTATTTTCGATTGCGTGAAACCTAGACTAAGCATCTCCCGGTCAAGTTCATTGAACCAAGCATTCGATGCTTGCTTGAGACCATATAACGACCTTTTTAACTTGCATACCTTAGTCTCTTGACACTTTGGTGATAGCACCTACAGGTTGCAACATATAAATGTCTTCCTTTAATTTACCATAAAGGAAAGCAGTCGTCACGTCCCACTGATCTATGTCCCAATCATATTCTACAGCTAATGAGAATAAAAGTTGCAAAGTCGAGCTCCTCACTACGGGAGAATATGTTTCGTTATAGTCTACCCCACGTACCTGTGTAAATCCTTTCGCTACCAGCCTAGCTTTGTACTTTGAGATCTTACCATCACTATCTCGCTTAATCTTAAAGACCCATTTACATTGAATCGGCTTCTTATCACGTGGTAAGTCAACAAGTGTCCACGTCTGATTCTCCTTCAACGATTGTAATTCATCGTCCATGGCCTTCTGCCACAGTGCACGATCAGGTCTAGCAAGGGCCTCCTTTACAGTCGTCGGATCACCGTCAATTTCTGCGAGAACGTTGATGCACGTGTTCGTATAGTCAACCAGTTTCCGCGAGCGCAAGTTATATCTCGGTTCTATACTCGTCTCTGTACTCACTTCTTCATTCGTAGCGGATTCGGTACTTCCTGTAACTGCATCCTGAATATCTTTCTCAACATTTGTATGGACATCAGGAGGTGCATCCAAAATCGCAGGTTCAATTCGTTCCTCCTCAATGGACAAAGGAACAACTGCGTTCTTCATTACATTTGTACCAGGAAACACATTTTCCAAGAACTTCACATCCCTCGCAACTGTTATCTTACCAGTCTGTGGGTGCATGAGTCGGTAACCTTTCGTAAGATCGGTATAGCCAATAAAAATCAAGGCTTCGGTTTTCATGTCTAACTTTTTCCTTTTCTGCTTCGGTTTTAATGCAAACGCCAAACATCCAAAGATTTTTAAATGACTCAAGTTTACTTTCTTGCCGGACCAAAGTTCTTCAGGTACTTTATTCAAAACAGCCTTTGTGGGGCTTCGATTCTTTAAATAAACTACAGTACGTACTGCCTCAGCCCAAAATTTCTTGCTTAAATTCGCCTCACAAAGCAACGATCTTGCTTTTTCTATAATTGATCTGTTCGCCCTCTCAGCTACGCCATTTTGCTCAGGCGTATAAGGAACTGTCGTTTGGTGCTTTATACCAGCTGACTTGAAGAACCTGTCGAAAACATGGTTGCAAAATTCAGTACCATTATCAGATCTAAGGCATTTTATCGATTTACCAGTCTCTTTCTCTACTTCCGCCTGAAAACTAAGATAGGTCTAATAAATCACAACTCGTTGGTTTTGAGGTACAAAATGTTTACTTCGCTTTAAATTACAATTTATATCTTATGTCACTCAACAGGCGCTCGACAGACGCTGAACCCGCCAAAAAGATGGCTCGTGCGACAGTGGCGCCACCACTAGAATAAAAATATCGATCTATTTTACAAAGTAATAATGTTATAAGTTACAAATAAAGAAAGACTAATTATTCAATGTCTTCATTTATGCGCATGCTTTAAATAGTAATCTCCATATTTTTCAATAGCTTACAATCGGCCATTCTGACCCTGCACGCGTCCCCGCGTGTAGTGGTGACAGTAATCATAAATAACAAAGAAAAACAAAAAATGTAACTTAAACTTACAATTCAAAATCAATCAATCAAAATTATCATTATACCTAGACGTAGGAATCTCAAACACTAATCACAGCATTTTCTTTAAACATAGCACTTATCTCTACTTAACGACGTGACAAACATTAACTTAATCTTAATCTCGTCAGAAAACTGGTAACTTCACTCGAGAATAGCTTCACCACAAGGGGCTGGTATCGCCACAAGGGGCTGGTAGCGCCACAAGGGGCTGGTATCGCCACAAGGGGCTGGTATCGCCACAAGGGGCTGATATCGCCACAAGGGGCTGTTATCGCCACAAGGGGCTGGTATCGCCACAAGGGGATGGTATCGCCACAAGGGGCTGGTATCGCCACAAGGGGCTGGTATCGCCACAAGGGGCTGGTAGCGCCACAAGGGGCTGGTATCGCCACAAGGGGCTGGTATCGCCACAAGGGGCTGGTATCGCCACAAGGGGCTGGTATCGCCACAAGGGGCTGGTATCGTCACAAGGGGCTGTTATCGCCACAAGGGGCTGGTTTCGCCACCAGAGGCTAGTTTCGCCACCAGAGGCTGGTTTCGCCACCAGAGGCTGGTTTCGCCACCAGAGGCTGATTTCGCCACCAGAGGCTGGTTTCGCCACCAGAGGCTGATTTCGCCACCAGAGGCTGGTTTCGCCACCAGAGGCTGGTTTCTCATTATATCTATTTACTTATCTGTTATCAACATTCTTTGAGTATTTAGTTACATGACATGAACACGCTAAATTTACATTCCACTCTCTTATCATAATACTAGACAACTATAAGTTTGTAAATACATTTCTAATGTTTTATTCATCACTTCATTGGTTTAGTACATTTCGTTCTAATATGGCCTGCCTCGCCACAATTAAAACAAATAATGCTTGGTTTCGGAGAATCCGTGCTGCTGTTTGGTGGTTCTTGTTGAAATCCCAAATATCTATTGCTTATTTTACCCCTATTTGAAACATCATTATCACTCTGAGCCAAAGTTTTTAAATATGAAAACAATTGCTCGGGTTCTCCAAAACGGCATGCATTTGCACTCATCCTTATGAACTTATCATCAATAGCATGCACTAAGCATCCTACGGCCTTCCGTCCGAATATTTCGCATCTGTTGATCAATATCATCTTTTCGTAATAGTACACGTCTAATGGCTGACCTATTCTGCAACGATACTGCAACATTTTTTGTAGCATATCACCATAATTTTCCGTTGACGGAAAAGCCGTTTTCAATTTTTCAGTCCACTGTTCCCATGTAAACAATAATGAGGGGAGACCCTGATACCATCGTTTAGCCAGACCCGTGAGCTTGGCCAAAGCATAATGGCTTACTTGTGTATCGTTCCATGAATATATTTGCGCACATTCATTTACTTTATGTATCCAGGATTCAATATTTTGGGACCCATCACTGGGATCAAATTCCGGTATCACGTTAATGTGGGTTGAAAATGCATTATTATAATATGTTGGAACTTGTATCGCATTGCTAGCTGCAACCAAAGAATCTGGCTTCGATTTAACATTACTTGCGCTTATAGTGAGTTGAGATCGCTCGTGTAATGAGGGAGTTCGCGACGCGGTTCTAATCGTATTTCTTTTTGGTGAATAATCTGATTTCCTATTAGAATGAGGACGGCGTTTTTTATTTTTCTTAATTCGTGATTTGGAAGTTTTATAATGTTTGTGAGACGTTTCGTCGCTGGTCGTCAACGAAGAAGACCTAGTGACGCTACTCGAATGCCGGCGATGACGATGTTTTGATACATGTCTTTTACGAGACCTACTTCGTCTATTGGACCCCATGGCTAGCAAGTTCGAACGATTCCAAAATTTAACAGACAAAGTAGGTACCTAAACTAAAAAAAATCTCAAAGGTATATTGAAATAAACTTTCCTAGAATATCTTACCTATCTAGTATTTACAACCAGTTAGGTAAATCACACAAGCAACAGCTTATAAACGAGCTATGGGTATACCTAATACAGAAATATTTTTCTTAAAACAAAACTAATAACTTTGGTATAAGATTACACAAATGTTGCAAAAGAAAAACACTACTACTTACTTGGTTACACAACTATTAAAAGTTATAAAATTAAAATCTACACAAATACAAGGGAATTATAGCCATATTGTTCCTATGTATTTTGTAACACAAAACAATAATTCATCATACTTGACTAAAATCTAAATTCTAACAAAAGTTTGGCAAACGATCGCTTGTAGATAAACAAATAAAGTTCCACACGCACTCGTAGTACAGGATAATTCGTAAAGTAGATATTAATTGCAGCTAAACAGTAGGTTATTTACGTATAATAACGTTTTTGTATAACCGAATATTACTTTGATGATGATTGTTTAACAAAACGTTATATTTTATGACGGAAAACTTCCAATCAAAACTCGAAATTATAACCACATGAACTTCCGATTGCGTTAAACAAAATTGTTCACATATAAACCCCTTGACTTTGAACGTATGATGTCACAATCAGTTCAACAGTTTTCTGGTCTTCTAGGTAAATAAATACCACAAGCAAATAACACCGCGCACACTACGTGCATATTACACACGCACCTCGAGGTTTTTGAATGAAATATTGTTGTTTGTAACAATGTCTTATAACACTTACAGTTTAAGTCCAGCACGTGAATTAACATCCCACTTCTGATTGAAAACTAAGATAGGTCTAATAAATCACAACTCGTTGGTTTTGAGGTACAAAATGTTTACTTCGCTTTAAATTACAATTTATATCTTATGTCACTCAACAGGCGCTCGACAGACGCTGAACCCGCCAAAAAGATGGCTCGTGCGACAGTGGCGCCACCACTAGAATAAAAGTATCGATCTATTTTACAAAGTAATAATGTTATAAGTTACAAATAAAGAAAGACTAATTATTCAATGTCTTCATTTATGCGCATGCTTTAAATAGTAATCTCCATATTTTTCAATAGCTTACACGCCTTATACTCTCGGAATTTGTCAAAAGTCTGACTCCTATTTCTTAAGAAATAAACATACGTCTTGCGCGTATAATCATCGATAAATAGCAACATGTATATGGAACCAGCAAATGATGGCTCTTCCATCGGACCGCAGATATCCGAATGTACTAACTCTAGAATCTGTTCTGCTCGTGTGCCTTTGTTTCTGAATGGGCTTTTGCACGTCTTACCTTTAATGCATGAAATACATGGCTCAATGTGTTGTTTACTGTCGAAATCCATACCAGTCACCATATCTTTTAATTTCAGCATGTAATTTTTACCTAAATGCGCTAACCTTTTGTGCCATAGGTTTGACAGAGGTTTATCTGACAATGTCGCGTTGACGTATTGTTCTTTTTCATTTAATTTGAAAATTCCATCAACCTCATTGCAAGTCGCAACTATTTGGTCGGTTTTATTTTTGATAGTGCAACCTCTTTTATCAAAATTAACCGCGAAATCTTTCTTTACAAGATCGCTCACTGATATCAAGTTCATGGATAGTCGAGGAACATGTAGAACCTTTTTCAGTGTGAAATCTGAACTTCCGCTCACTTTAACATCTCCTCTACCTTCAACTGGTATTTCTTCTCCATTGGCCACTTTAATCTTCAAGTCACTCTTTACTTTTTCCAAGTTACATAACTTTTCGACATTCCAGGTCATATGGTTTGAGCAGCCACTATCCACATACCAGCCACTTCTCTTTGTGGCACTTGTATCTGCCGTACTCAGGCACACACCGGCATGAAACTGCTTGCACTCAGCTGCCTTGTGCCCTGGTTTATGGCATTTAAAACATTTGCGGACTGGTTTCCGAGCATTGTTTTTAGATGCCTTTTTCTGTTCAGAAAGAAATGCTTGCTCACCAGCTCCAGCTTTATCTTCAGCTTGTCTGTTAGCTTCTTGCAGCAGTTTAGTTTTGATCTGCTCTAAGCTAATTTCCTTTCCACTATTATCTATTGCCATTATCATCGGGTTGTAGTCTGATGTTAATCCAGCAAGTAAAATGGAAATGATCCAGTCGTCTGATACTTTCGCGTCTATTGCAGCTAATTGTTGTGCTATGGATATTACTTTTGACACGTAATTCTCCATACATGAAAAGTTTTCCAACTTACATGACCATAACTGACGCTGTAGTGCTATTCGTCTGCCCCAGCCTTTATCCTCATATGCGACACACAGATTGCGCCATGCCTCACGCGCGGTCTTCACGTTGTACACGTGGGCAAAACATGAAGGCTCTAACAGCAGACATATGGTAGTTCGTGCTTTTCGATCAGCTTCCTTGAGAGCAGGACTAATCTCCTCGGCTTCCACAGCCTCCCACCAGTTTTTACATTCCAAATAGTTTTTAACATGAAACTTCCAAACCTGGAATCCTGCAGCTCCGTCAAGCTTTTTAATTCCAAAAATGGAACCTGACGAACCGTTTACGTCATCCGTCAACATCATCGAAAAAATCACAATTATTTGACTGGCATCAACTGGGCATTAACTGGGCAATACCTGGGTATTTACTGGGCATTATCTGGGCCCATAACCAATTGGAAATAAAGAGATGCACAGTGTACCAGTAATTATACGTATATTGATATAGAACTACATTCAACGACTTTTTTTATACGATTGACATCAGCTTAAATAAAAGCTGCCAGAACATGTGTCAGATTATGAGTGGCCAGCGAGGCTTTTACAAGGGACTTGAACATAACTGGCGAAATGTGGGTGTAACTCTCCGGGGATTACAGGCATTATTATCAACATCTGCCTAGCCTTTTCCGAACTATGTTGGGGTCGGCTTCCAGTCTAATCGGATGCAGCTGAATACCAGTATTTTACATGGAGCGACTGCCTATCTGACCTCCACAACCCAGTTAAACTGGGTAATACGATACCACTTGGTAACACTGGTTGTCAAACTTTTTGGGTAAAGTAAAAGAAGAAAGATTTTTTTTTCGGCTTGTTCCACAAGTGCATACAACATGACTAATAAAAGTACCTTTAACGACTGCCAAAGATGGACAAATGACAGCCGGGATGGAAACTCGGTATTTAATGATGGTCACCCATCAAGAGACCAACCTAGGCAAGCACGGCTTAACCTAAAGATCGGCCCGAGCGGCAGTTATTATTTAGCCACGAGCTCCTCAAAACATGCTATCATGTAAATACTTTTTATTATGTACGGTGAGGTGAACCTTTAGAGAACATCGCTCCATTAGCTTCCGTGTTAGGAGAGATAAAATACTTTTTAATTTTATAACATTTTAGAAAATTGTACTGCTTCTTTGGAGCCTATTTCATCAAACATTTAATAAAAAATATTGGCTCTCATATCACGGGGAAAATTGCACGAAGTAAGGAAATATTACAAAATGATTTGTTAATTTTATGTACCGGGAGTTCAAAGAAAATTTTATACGTACACGTCTTCTAATATTACACAAATATAATTAATAATATTGGTTGCTCATAAAATCATTTCAAAGTCATGAAAAGCGATTTTAAAAGTTTAGAAGCGAAGACAACACAGTGTCTTGGCATTAAAATAATCTATACAAACAAAATTATAAAGCAGAAGAGATTGTTTGTTTGTTTGGTTGAACGCGCTAATTTCAGGAACTACTGGTTCAAATTGAAAAAATATTTTTGTGTTGGGTAGTCCATTTATCGAGGAGCAGGAATGAAAAATGTAGCAAAAACGGGATTTTTTTCTCTCATATGTGACGCAGACAAAGTTGCGCGGGTCAGCTAGTCTTTAATAGTTATTTTATTTAAAAGCCAGTAACTTAATAATAACAGCCACCCGAGTCGATGTTTTTGGTTAAAACGCACTTCCCTAGATTGGCCCATGGATCGGTGACGACCCGTTACATACCAAGTTTCCTCTGTGCCTCACGTTAAACAGTTGTTCCTGTCTGACGTTTTTAGGTCGATGTTCACCAAAAAGATGACGGTCTAATTATCTAAAAACAGCTGTTTAAAACAAATTTTTGCATAGGAACATGTCACATTGACAGCTGTTATTAGATAATCCGACCGTTATCTTTTTAGTGAACATGGACCTTAGATGTTTGGCATTAGTAACAAGTGCTTGGTAGTCAGTGACCCGAAAATCTGACTGCCAGACTTACCAAGGGGTATGGTATTACCTAGTACTAACTGAGTTGCGGAGGTCAGATAGCCAGTCGCTCCAGGTAAAATACTGGAATTCAGCTGAATCCTGTTAGAGTTGAAGTCGACCCCAGTATGACTGGGATAAGGCTAACCAGATGATGAACTGCATCACTTTGGATCGGGGTCAATAATTTAAAAATAGGTGATGTGATGCCAATCTGGTGCATTTACGAGTAACTTTAAACTTAATTGCATTATGAAAACCTGATCGTTCAATAAGTTATTATCCGTAAGCCACAAGGTAGACTGTATTTTATTAATACAACATCGTATAGGTACATTCAAAGCAAATAAAGGTGTGATTCTTATTCTAATTAGCACCAAAAATCAACCTAATTTAATATACTACAAGTCTTAAAACACCATAAATCATCCGAATCAAAGCACGGAGTCCATTTGAACCCTCTAGTGTCGTGAGTTGGTAACAATTTGTGCTATTGCTAGGGTCTCTTGGACCCCACTTGTAAACTTACGCGATTTGTCCGGACATTAACCGAATTTAATACTCCTTCATGTAGACCCTACGTGTGACTTGCTGTTTTGTAACTGTGTCCATGAAAATGGCCGGCTGCGGATGATTTATGGTTTTTGTTTTATTTTTGGTGAAGCTTGAAAAATAATAGGTAAAACTTTAGTCAATGATTTTGCGTTATATTTTATTCTAGAGTCTTAATATGCATAATCGGCCCATAACTTTTAAATACTCCTGCGAGACACATTTCTCCTCTTTGTGACTAACTCTCTCTGAGTTGGCCGTAATCCACCACAGGGGTGCAGAACAGATTGGTATATAATGCCACATAATTAATCAGATCTACTTTTTGATTTCAGAAAATGACAGGACACCAGTTTTCTCACAACGTTTTCCTTCAACAAATTTATCATGTAGCGGATGAAGAAAACCCGTTCTCTCGTTGCATGTCTAGTATTTGAATGAACATTTTTTTTTTCAAGCTATACTCGGAGTATTTTTGAATTTTCCGCTTGTTATATTTTAGGTAACTGGTTCTGAAGACCCACATTATTGCACATTCATGTCAGAACTAAATAGCTGGTCTACCATGACGTCATAAAGCAATATTGCTTTAATCTAATTCCCGAGTGGGAAAGAGATGGCACTAGACGTCTTCTATAGTTCTGTCTCTTTCCCACACTGGAGTGACATAAAACAATACTCCTTCCCTGAACAAGAAAATATGGTGTCCCTACCCAATATATGTGTAACTAGTTAACATGTGCAGAAGGCTAATCTCATGTTCTTCAAGTCCTGACCTTTTGATTTAATAACTTTACGACTGACCAAACTTTGAATTACATTAATTAAATGTTTCCTTTATTAGTTTGAGGTGCCTTGCGGGTGAATTGGGGCCCTAACTTCCAAGTATCCGATTTCTGGGTTGCTCGAGGGTTCAGGCGTACTCGGAGTTTGTTCTGAACTTCTAAAACAAAAATGTTGTTCGTGTTTGATGTTTGGTTTTGTGTATTGAACAGTATTTTTTGTTAGTTTTGTAAGTTTAATGGGGCGTGAGTTCTGAACGTGACATGCTACTTAGGAACGTAACTTTCATTTAAGTTGACCCATCTTGAGACTCAGAATTTTGTAACAAAATCATTAAACGTCTGGTACATTTAAACACTGTATTTGATATTTAAAATTCCCACAGAGTCATACATAGCGAATATTTACGTAGCTCATCTCAAATCGATTCAACATAAACGAAGACTTGTGACATCTCCCTAAACTGGGCCCACGTGGAGAGACTTGTCTCCCAAGCATAAAAACGTCAAAAGGCGACACAAAGGCCAAATGTTTCCTTTATTTGGTTACGGCACAGCTTGTCATTTTCTTCTATACTTCTCTATCACTCGTCATCTTATCAGACAAGGTGTAAAGGAACTACTTTCCTGCTATAATTATCATCCTTTACTTAATCAATTAATCGTTTCTTTGACATTTCTTTACTCGTATTCCCATTCACATTTTAAACAAATAAATAATTATCGCTGGACATTAACACACAGCGCCACCTAGTGCCACACTAAGCAAAGCTTGTGTCGTGGACACTAGATAGTTGATATACTACATATATACTTTTTTGTTTGGAAATACATACTTATTATACATATAAACATCCATGACTCGGAAACAAACGTCCGTGCTCATCACACAAACATTTGCTCCTACCGGGATCAGAACTCAGGACCCTAAGAACGTAAGGCAGCGTCACTACCACTACGCCAATCGGGTCGTCAAACATAATCATCATTTCAGAAAATCAGAATTTTTCCTCACGTTTCCGCATCAGTTCAGAAAATCAGAATTATTCCTCATTTCTCCGCATCACTTCAAATACCACGAAAACCGATTACCAACTTTACAGTCACTCGGGCCACTTCCAGACTCATTACTAGACTAGGCTTCACTTAATGAACCCAATCAATTACTAACAAATCGTAATGCTGTAACACACGTGCTAACAGAACAATATGACAACAGCTGCTATCTGTAGTGTACCAGTCAGGAGCGACACTCAGACACAATGCCAGGAGCGATGAGGGATGAAGACATTAATACCAACTATGATACGACGTCATGTATTGTAACTTAAGCCAGGCCTCGTCATGACTTTGGGCGATGCGACACGGTCATGTTTTACCTGTTTCCCAGGAGTCAGTATCAAAACGTCACAAGTCATGTCAAAGTGACTCGTAATATGCTCTGTGATACTCAGACACAATATCCGTGCCACAGAAGCGATGATGAATGAAGACATTAATACCAATTAAGATTAATGTCATGAAGTGTTGCTACAACCGGTCGTTCATGACTTCAGGCGATGTTACACGCGCTTGTTCGTTTGTTTCGTTTGTTTGTTCGTGCTTGTACGTGGTCCATATCACCACGATACAAAGTCATGTTGAGGTGACTGGTGACTCTCATACCTAATAACTGTGCCACAGTAGCGAAGAAAGATGAAGATATTAATGTCATAAAGTGTTGCTACAGCCGGGCATATTTCATGACTTTGGCCGATGTGACATGCAATTGTTTTACTTGTTTCCGTCGAGTTACTATCATCACGTCACAAGTCATGTGGAAGTGACTCGTGGTATGATCTGTGACACTCTGACACAATGTCCATGCATCTATGAGAGATTAAGACATTAATACCAACTAAGACATAACGTCATGAATATTGCTAATGTTTCGTTTGCATCAGCAGCCTCACGTCACAAGTCATGTTGAGGTGACTCGTGGTATGCTCTGTGACACTCAGTATCATAGGGTCGATGACTAAGATATGTCGTCATGAAGTATTGCTGAGGCCAGGCATCGTTCATGACTTCAGACGTTGTGCCTTTGTTTCTTTCACGTCACCATCGTCTAGTCACATGTCATGTTGAGGTAACTGGTGGTACGCTCTGTGACACTCAGTCACAATGTCCAACAAGAGCGATGAAGAAAGCAGAGATTCATACCAACTATGCGTCGCGTTGCTCGAGGAATGCTGTAAGACATTTCTTTCGTATGCTTTTCCCGCAGTTGCTGTCGCTACTCGTTTAGGTCGTGTCCACGCCTGAAACGAAGCACTGTTGCTACATGTAGACACATGTAGCAAAGTTGTGCTGCTAATGTTTAGACAGATCGCAATAATGCACAATTAGAGACCATTTCGCAAGCCTAGCAAGTACAAATGGTATCGGGTGACCAATTATTTCTGTTGATTTATTTTTTGTGGCATTTCCTTGACGGATTTGAAATCAGAATAATCATTATGATTTTCAGCGAAGGGATTACAAAAAGTTCGTATTCCAATGTAAGAATTCTTTGAATTAATTAATGCTAAAATCGAAACAAAAATATCAAGTTTTTTATTTCGATGTCAGATTTTTATGCAAAGTCGCCAAAAAAGCAACTGAATTAATCACGGAATGAAAACATGATGTTTTTGTTACAAATTGTATTAGGGGTCCATAAACAATTATCTTCTGGTTCATCGCATATAAGGTCCTAAGCAAACAAAAACTACGGAACATTACATTGAATATTATCATACATTACCGTTATATGTCGCCTGATTCAATCACCTTTGTATAATATGATAGCACAGTCGATGTAAAAAACAACTTTTGTCTAAAGAAAATATAGGATTCAATGTAGGGTAACGTAGAATAACATTCAAAATATCATTTAGGATGAAAAAAGAGATAAAAAATTCCTACGTGTTAGTAAGATTGTATCAAAGGAAAATAATAAACAGCTTTTTCATGAATTTTATTTCAAAATAACATATTTTATGACATTTTATCTAATCCTTTGAGCCTCGTATTAACAGACTAGGTACAAATAGGTGTCAACAACAGGTCACACGGATCAGCCATTTTTTTTCTCAAGTTTACATAATATCGCGCCTGTTATCCCGGTAGGGTTAGGCACAGGAGTACCCATACACCCACGTTTCAGCATTATGTTTAGGTCCCTTGCACTAGCAGGCGAGCCTATTGCTCTCGACCGGGCTCAAATCCAGGCTTCATGGCTGCTAGCCGCGGGAGACGCAACGAGCATCGGGGGCCAGCGCGTAGCCCCCGGCCACCGTAGGTGAGAGCTTGTGGACGGTGAGCTATGGGCTAGCTCGCCATCACGCGCGACTCAAAGAGATGTTAGCATAAAGGAAGGGACCTGCAAGGGCCGCCTATTCGAAAGAGATACCGTGGCCCCGTAACATAAAAGGAGAGGAAGGAACATAGATGGGTTTTTGTCAGTAAAAGTCTGACACTCCCTCCCGCTCAGCCCAGAGTGGGAGGAGTCATTTGAAGAATTCCCATACGAAAAAAATGCTTCATGGCTGGTACTGAGAAATGGAGTAAAAATAACCCAATACCACTTTACCCGACCTGGAAACCAAACCCAGGATCTCATGCTCTGCACTCGCTCTTTCCCACGACCCTTTGACACCTAGACAGTCATTTCAGGTCAGATAGACAGTCGCTTCATGTAAAATACTGGTATTCAGCTGCATCCGGTTAGACTAGAAGCCGACCCCGATATGGTTGGGAAACGGCTAGGCAGATGTAGAAGAGGATAGCTTTAAACTACTGACGCGGCCTTCTGTATTCACAATCGATTTCAATCTTAAACAAAAGAGTAACCACACCCTCCCCTCCCCTCCTCTCTCCCCATTCATATTTCAACAGAACCATAATTTAAAATATATTTCTGCGAAACTGTATTTTCATTATTTAAATGAAGTTTCACACGTAATGGCATTAATTTAATTAAACGTACCTGGGGACATCGGATGTTCCGTGCTTTGTATTAAAACAAGCTTAAAATATTGCAATGAGAATTACCTATATTGAATATTTCGTTGATTTTCGTCAGTTCTCTCTTTATCCAATTAAATATGAAAAGGTAGATAACCAACGGTATAAAATCCAATAACTGATTTCACAAATAATAATGAGGAGTTAACTGAAGTGCACTTGAGTTTGAGGAAAAAAACAGGTTAAATCATAAATATTATATTCTTTACTAATATTATAAAGCAGAAGAGTTTGTTTGTTTGTTTGGTTGAACGCGCTAATCTCAGGAACTACAGGCTCGAATTGAAAAATCATTTTTGAGTTGAATAGTCCATTTTTTGAGGAAGGCTATAGGCTATATAACATCACGCTTTGACCAATAGAAGCGGAGCAGCAATAAGAAATGTTGCAAAAACGGGGGAAATGTTATTCCCTTTGTGAGCTCTTTCTCTCCTAAGTGACGCAGACGAAGTTGCGTGGGTCAGCTAGTCATCTATAAAGAATACAAACAGGAAAAATCGAAATAAAAATGTTAAGATATGAAAGAGAGTGAGTAAATTTAGTTGTTTGGAGAGGAATGTTCAAGAAAAAAATAATGAATAAAATAACATCATGCATAGGGCTAGGCATTGGTGTACCTACTAATACACCCACATTTCAACATTTATATTTAAGTTATAATAAAGGTTGACTTTTGCCATCAATCGGACAAAAAACCAAACTCCGTGGCCGCTAGTGAGAAATTCCGGATGGAAATACCCAATAACACTTTGCACGACCCCGAAATCGAAACCACTAGGCCAATAATTATGAAATCGAACAACATTATGAAAGAAAAAGAAGTGAACGACGGCGTCAGATGACAGGCAATGATGGAATAACCCAACGTATTGCTACGACTCCAAGTAAAATCTGCTAAGAGCTCTAACGCAAAGGAGAGGAATAGACTCCCACAAAGATACAAGAAACTAAACAGATATAACGCCATAAAAAAACGTAGCAACTATTTCTATTTTTTTAAATTTATTCATGTACACACAAAATACTTAACTGGACAATATATTAACATAGAAGAGCACAAAGGTACTGCTTATTTCAAAAGAAATTTCTTCCAGCAGACCTGTGAGAGGAAAGTCTGATCAGAAATGTAGACACAGTGTGTAGAAAAATCAAACAAGAAAATTTAAATTAAAACTTAAAACAAAACTATGACTATTTAATATAAACATATAACATACAAATATATACACATATTATTAACAACAAAATAAACTACTATTGTAAATATTTCAAAACCGCAAACATATGTTTCAAAATGAGGCCTCAAAAATAAGAAGCTCCAGAAAAAAAAACAAAACAAGTCACCGGTACACAATAATCACAATATTTCATAATAGCGTGATACGGTGGGGTGCGCGTGCACTTGTCGCTGTAATCGGTTCGAACCGCCCCTTACTGGTAATATCACACTTCGCCCGCGAACCCTGCCCGATAATTTTGCAGCAAACGCCCTAGAAATATTGTTCTCATTATTTTGTTCTCATTATTTTCACTGCAGAAGTCACTGCAGGTGAGCCGGATTTAGAAATGGTTATTGTGACTGAAATAAAAGGTCGAAACACGTGGTTAAAATATTATGATAGAATATCGATTTTAACATAATATTTTAGCTGCACTTTATAGTTAGTAGAAGATTTTGATTGCACTTGATAGTTCTTGCAATATGAATCATATACGGACAAAACCCAAGTCAGATCATCATTTTGCCTATTCTTTGTCCGTAATATATCAGCTGATTTCACATAAAAATTAAACCACGAATCGAAGTAATTAAAAGCAATTCAAGCTTAGCAGCAAAATTACGTCTGAAAATCAAAATGAAACTCATTTAATCAACAGTTAAAAATGTTTATATTAAAAAAATACAACAAAAATGTTAAACATCCCCCGAGATTACAACAACGCTCAAAATCCATCCACAACAACAAAAGACTAACACTAAACAGAACTGCACGATCGACAACATAAACAAGCATTATGTTAACGATGCACCGAAGAGTTCCACAACCAATAAACTATACTCATTTAACTTTTCCCATAACACCACTATCTCCTAGCGCATTAATGCATGCAATATCACCGTGAGCAGTGTTTGTTCCCTTGTCTATAAGATTGATGTATTGCCGACGGTAGACTCTCCCATAATTGGAGTGACTGACGGTCACTGCCACACAATTTCATAAATCAATGGCAAGTATGGCAGCCGTCGTGTCTTCGTTGAAAGCCGTTTGTGCGATAGTACTGGCTTTGAATATGTATGTAGGCGTTTCATGTCTTTGTTGGGCTTTGCTTTATGTCAATGTGTACAGGTTTGCTTTGCAGGATATGTTTAAGAATAAAATTAAATATGTATTATTTCCTTTATTCATGTCTTAACATATTCATTACATTTTTAAATATTTATTTATAAAACTAAATTTAAACAATAAAACATTTAAAAATATAAAAAATAAACAGTAGCCCACCAGCGCTGGAGACAGGGTCCGAGCTGCCGGTGGTCAGGGCTCTTGAGAGAGGAACCTCCTAACAATACGTGCCGTGTCGAGAAGTAATGCTTTCTGAATCAAGCCCTTGATCCAGCTGCCAAGCGAGAGCCTCCTAAGATGTTGGTCGAGGCTCTTGGCTATTAAGCCATTTGCCGACACGACTATCGGCACAATGATTGCTGTACTCACATCCCACATGTCAACAACCTCGTGAGCCAGATCTAGATATTTGTTTTTTTTTATCTTGCTCTGCTTTTACGAGGATGTATTATTATTATTAAACATATCCTGCACACCACACCTGTGGCCTAGTTGGCATAAATAGACAAACATTATATTTAATAATATTATTTGTTTATTTATGACAACTAAGCCCAATTGTTAGTAACATTATTCCTAAAAACTATTGTTAGTAAACAAAAACATAAAAAAATGTTGGTCTGCAGTCCAAATTTTACTGAATGACCGTCATGATTACAGGTATTCAGATAAGATGTTCAATACTTTAATTTAGAACCTTTAACTTCATTATCAATTCCAGTAATACCCAGTGCTTATTTCTAGTAAAGTTATCTCTAAATCGATTCACTGAATAGAATCTAATTTAAGAGTCGTCCTTTATGAAAATGGTTACGACCATCTTAATATTAGACTGCTCCGGTGTTCAGTAATTCAATCTAACTTGTTTAACAACCGAGGGACCCAGAAACAAGAGTCGGGCCTCAAAAAACTTCAAGAACTTCCCACCTGACCGCTAAATGTTAGCTGACGTAAACACCACTTAAACTCGACACCTAGTTCGAAACTTCACTAACCTTTTGCACGAAAGTAGTTAATTTTATCGGAACAAGACTAACAATTAGTCAGTGATTTCGCGCTTCGATTTAAGGTGTTTTATTGCGCTCACACCCGAAAGTTCCTAACATTCCACAACAATGTTACATTTAATGCGAACCTTAGCATACAAAAAGATACAAAACCTTATTTTTAGACAGCTAAAGTCCAAAATCAATCCCCTAAAAATCTGCTGAGGAACACGTTAGCTTGGTCGAATAAATATCTTTTTCCGGGAGATTCTTTATCGTGTCCGGAATGGTTCCGGTACTGATGTAAAAATAATTGTTCAGAACCCTCTTTTTATGGGTTCCGTCAGTCGGATAAACGTGAAGCTGGATTTCTGGGAGTGGATTTAGATATTTTATCGTTTACATAGCGATACGATATTACGTAAGCTTATGTAAATGACGACAAGAAAATCTCAGTAGTTATATGTTTCGTTGGTCTTAAAATTCTGAGCTCATTTTCCTAAATTGAGGTAAGCTTTTCTGCGTAATTCTTTTAGCAAATATAATTCGGTGTCTGCTTTTAAGAATTTTTCAACCTTAATATGTCAGAGAAATGTTTTTACCTTGTAAAGTTAAAATGTTTCATTTCGTTGGATGGAATGGAAGTAAATAAACATTACGATTGAAAAAATAGATATGACAGATAAACTTGACTGTTCAAAGAAGTGAAAGAAATTCTTGCTTGAGTGATGAAAAGAAAATATTCTTTCAGCAAAGTTAATTTTCTAAAGGTCCCAACTGTCCCAACTGTAAGAAATTGTTTCAAGAGAGGAATAATTATGATATCTGACTCCAAGATTTACTTGCCTAGTTGAACTAAGTCGATTTCACAGCGGCCATTACACGAACTACGAACGGATTATCGAAAGTGCGAATCCAACTTCGAAACTTTCTCCTTCGGGAAGTGACTTTGGTACTCCGGCACAATGGCATACATTTAACTCTTTGTCAGAGATTTATTTGAATATTTAATGCAACATGTTCCTATTATTCTGGGAACGATTTTAAGACTGTTGTATGTATAAAAGGGTAGGAGAAAGAACATTTAAATCTAAAAGAATCGATTTATGTAAGTAATAAATAATACTATTTAATTATGTACGAACAAAAGATCGTGTACCTACACGATGTCTTCCTCGCTTGAAAATACCCTTTTATGATGATCAATAAAACATTATTTGTGACCTTTTCGATTTTAGAGCCTTTATGATTGAAACAAAGGAAGTAGGTAAGGTACTGTTAAAAACCGTAGGAGTGATAGAAGAAAAGAAGAAGAAAAGAAAAGAAGAGGAAGAAAAGAAAAGAAGAAGAAGACATGACATTGACATTTTGAGTTTAAGTTTTAACTAGTGGTGTCACCGTCGTGCTGTCCAAGTCATGTCTCAAGTTCGAACCCAAAACACGGACCTGCGTTTTTTCATGTTCATATGCGTATTGCATATGCATACTAACTTATAACTTGCTTAGGTGAAAGAAAACATCGTGAGGAAACAAAGCAGTTCCGAGAGATATTTCTCGACGGCATGTAAAGCCAAATCAGAGGCCCATGATAATAGCTGGTATAAAACTCTGGCACCAGGTTAGGCATTAGCCACACGAAAGTAGAAGTTAAAAACTAGAACACAATTTTCATAGGCACTTAAAATTTATAAAGGGTGTAAAACACCTCTTCACAAAGCCGAAAGGCACTTGTTCTCCCCATCACTGCGATATTTTTTTTGTTATACACTATACTGGTGGTAAGGTTCCCAGAACCTTCTAGTCACGGAGATGTGGGGGGTCAAAGTTACAACTTATTGACAAGTTTTTTTTTTAAATACAAGTTTTTACTTTAAGATTTTCTTTTACCACCTCTACGATCCCTGTACTATTCAATGCATCCATCAGCACAATGTTTTAAATGCGTTGCATTGAGTTTTACCACAAAACATAAAATTCATCCCAAAAAAAAAGTCGTTTGCCAGCAATGATTTTTACGTAAAGTTACTTAGTTTGACGTACAGAATGCTTAGTTTACGGTTTCGTGATAAGGTGGCTTACACCCTGTATAGTACTCACCAAAAATGGAAAAATTCCATCATCAGGGGAAGTCCGAAATCTCCAAAAATAGAACTGGCTCGCAAAACAAAGTCGAAAAACAATAAACAGAATAAAATCCTTCCCAGAGTCTCCACTATAGCTAAAAGCATTTAGCTTACTTTCAAACTTGGTAAGTAAATAATAAAATTTCCTACCGTTAATTTTCCGTCTCTTCGCTGAGTCGTTGGGCCATCTAAAAACTTTCTCATGTCGGTCTCCTGAAAGTTTTACTATGGGCCATTCAATCAATGGTCTGACTGCTGTTTTTAACCGACTTCTAAAAAAGGAGGAGGTTCTCAATTCGGATGTTTCTATTTTTTTTTTTTTTTTTTTATGTTTGTTCGGGCATAACTCCGTCGCTTGCCAACCGATTTGGAAAATTCTTTTTTTGTTGGAAAGGGTATTCTTTCCAAATGGTCCCGTAGCCACCAAATCAGGATCTGATGATGGAATCTTGGCGAAATCGAGGGAACTCTTCAAATTTTATATGAAAACGTGTTGCGATTTTGGTATTTTCTACAACAAGTGAAGCATTTGCGTTTGATAAGAACCATTCTACCATCAGATCTGATAATGAAGCCAAGAGTCACGGTACTCCATAATGAGACAATGTACCATAGTCGTGTTTGGGCTTTGTAATTGTAACGGTATTACGGTATGCACTTTCCATGTATCAAGCACATGTGAACCACTAAAAAGTAGAAAATAAAAACTTTTTTGCAAAAAAAAAAACCGACTTAAAAAAAAACAAAAAAGTGAAAAATAACTTTAGCTTCTGAAGTCGGTGACAAAAAAACTAAAGCAATCAAACAAAGGTCACCGACTTCAGAAGCTAAAGTTATTTTTCACTTTTTTGTTTTTTTTGAAGTCGGTTTTATTAGTCAAAGCTTCAGAGCAGTTTTTATTTTAGTTTTGATAGAAAAATGATGTGAGTGGGCTTTCTTTTATTAGTTCTTCAGATAATGTAAATCCTGCTTTGATTAGGTTGTTCTTACTTCGGCAATACATAACTGTGTTCCCCAAGTAAGAACAACCAATGATGTTTCATTACACATTCTTGATAACGCCGTGATAATACTGTGATTGTTGTTTGGTAAAATTTTAATAACAAAAGTTTTGTATTGTGTCATCTATACTAATATTATAAAGCAGAAGAGCTTCTTTGTTTGGTTGAACGCGCTAATCTCAGGAACTACCGGCTCGAATTGAAAAAAATCGTTTTGTGTTGGATAGTCCATTTATCGAGAAAGGCTTTAGGCTATATAACATCATGCTACAATTATTAGGAGCGGAGCACGAATGAAAAATGTTGCTAAAACGGGGTTTTTTTTTTTCCTTTTGTTTTTCTCTCTTATGTCACGCAGACGAAGTTGCGTGGGTCGGCTAGTTACTTATAAAATAAGATTTTGAAAATTAAATCCAATCATTTAAACCACGGCCAAGATCTTTCAATGATTGCCGTAAAATAACTAACACTAACAGCTGCTGTCGCTGGTCAAGTCTACTGCTAATACACACTGATCTATGTAAAAATCTCCGTTCTTATAAAACAGAAGTTCACATTGTATCTATATTTTCACAAACTATAGCGTGAGAAGCTGCCACTAAACACAAGGATTCTACAAGCTACTAAAGAAAAAAAAAGACGTTCGAAAGACGAACTTCAAGAACTATCAAAATGAGATCTAGGGTTGGTTTTATCATAAGTTTTCTTACAACATTAACATGCAAAGATAGCTAAAAATACTTATGAAAAAGAAAAAACCCATCTACAATCAAATTCGAACCTTGCGTGATAATTTTAGGGTTGTATTTTACTTAGCATCATTGAAGGTCACGGTTATAAGGTCAAGGCCGTTTGCCTTGTGCAGTTAAAGTAGAACGACTTACAATGACTTAATTGTACCGTGTCAGACATTAACTACTTCTGTCAGAAAATTTAAACGGGGTGGCTTTGTAGTTACATTTAGATATCCTGCTTAACTGTAGTGCATGTGGAGCTGACACAATTGTATTTTAGCAGCTGTTCATTTGTTTTGAATCACGTTAGTTGTTTTGTAATCACTTGCAATTTGGGACGAAGCAGGAATTCAAAAGTGATGTGGGACAAATTACGTTTTTTTTTTAATGTGGGACAAATCTTTAGAACGAACAAAGAATAAATCAATTGCAATGCACTACAGCTTCAAAAAAATAGGCTTCGTTTACAATATTAGATATTGTTTCGATCATTCATGGACGAAATGATGGTTCCGTTGGACTGTCTGTCAAACCCATTTTTTTCGGATTCAAGCGTGTATTGTATAGTTACCACTTGTTTCGCGAAGGAAATTTTTTTCGACGGCATGTAAAGTCAAGTGGCTAAATAATATCAGCCGCTCGGGTCGATCTTTAGGTTAAGCCGTGCTTGCCTAGGTTGGTCTGAGGATGGATGACCACCCTTATATACCGAGTTTCCTCCGTGCCTCGGAAAGCACGTGAAGCCGTTGGTCCCGGCTGTCATTTGTCCATCTTTGACAGTCGTAACAGGAAGTCAGTGGCCCCAAAAGTCTGAAACCAGTCTTAATTAACAACTGGTATCGTGTGTCCCGGTATTAATTGGGATGTGGAGGTTAAATAGGTAGTCGCTCCATGTAAAATACTGGTATTCAGCTGCATCCAGTTAGACTGGAAGCCGACCCCAACATAGTTGGGAAAAGGCTAGGCAGATGATGAGGCAGATGATGATGTAAAGTCAAGTCAGAGACCCATGGGCGGGATAAAAAGCCTAAGACCAGGTTACGCACTAACCACACGATAAAGAAAGATGGTGAAAATCGTATTTTTCATACCCCCATCTCGGAAAGAGTATTTTTGCTCTTTGATAATTATTATCTGAGTGCAAAAGCCGTTACTATCGTCTAGAGGTTAAAGTAAATTTGAATTTAGAACATAGTGTGCACTAAGTATGTGTATTCAAAACATAATTAAACCCATTTACTTCTACCTCCATGGTGCCGAATTTATCATACATTTTTTTTAATTTGTTAATAATTCAGACTCGAAACCTTCTTGGTGTACTTTTTTTTCATTTGTTTTGCGCGCGCAATTTTCTTTTCACGTCATATTGTTAGGTTAAAAACAAGGAATTTGAAAACAAGTGAAGAACCTAAAATTACCACTCATTATCTAGCGACGAAGAAGTTTATTTGACGCTAACAGAATATACTGAATTTGTTAATGATGCGCAATATTTTGTTTGCGTTTATTCATTTCCTCGCTGAGGTGGAATGAAAAGTTACGTTTTGCACTCTTGTATAACAAATAACTATTATCGTGCTATAAGGGATAGTGAGCTCAATATTCTCAGTATAAATGCAATTTTTTAGCATAACCTAAATACGGTGGCACATCTCACAATTTAAATCTTTGTATGATGCCGTCTTGACACGTCGATTAACTCGTGGCCAAATAATAAAAATAGTTTGGGTCAATATTTCAGGTTTGATCTGTGGTTGCCTCGGAAAGCAGGCGTTAAGCTGTTGGTCCCGGCTGTCATTTGTCACAACAACCGGTCTTACCAAAGTATTACCCAGTATAAACTGGGTTGTGGGGATAAAATAGGCAGTCGCTCCATGTAAAATACTGGTATTCAGCTGCATCCTGTTAGACTGGAAGCCAATCCCAAAGTAGTTAGTGTTGTAACATCACTATGTAGTATGTAATTAGTCTACACATCACAATCATTATCTATGCGTTGTCTACGATTGTCTTCACTTGCCTAATGGCTGTCTTACTGTGAACCCCGTCGGTGATGTCGTCTACTATGTAACTGTATAATAAACCAAGTCTTCCCAACGGTGTCTTTAATTCATCAAACCAACAAACGCAATATGGTGTCAGAAGTGGGATTCGAACCCACGCCCTCATAGAGGGTGGGTCATTTAAAATCAATTTTTGCACGTCATGGAATACCATTGTCATTGGTGTCCGATGGTTGTCCTCCCTTCCAGTCAATAGAGTTTAAAAACTTTTTACAAGAATGGGACATAGAACATGTAGTTACTAGCCCATATCATTCACAGTCGAATGGACAGGCTGAATCTTCTTCAAGATAATACAGAACATGCTAAGGAAATGTAAAGAAAACAAAACAGATCAATTTATAGCTTTATTACAATACAGAAATACGTCAAAAAACAATTTAGCGTCACCAGCACAATTGTTAATGTTCAGAAACTTAAAAGATAACATTCCAGTGTCATATAAAAAATTGAAATCAAAGGTTGTAACATTTCAGGATTACAAAGACTCAGTCAGGAAAAATAATAGTAACAAATCTAGGTATTATGATAGAAATACAAAGTCTTTGTCAATGTTACATTATAATGACCATGTCTATTTTTAAAGAAATCCCAAAAGTAACTGGGAGCAAGCTATTGTCAAACAAAGAATGATAAATAATAGGTCATATGTTGTTGAGGATGTCCATGGTGTAAGGTATAGGAGAAACAGAATACACTTAAGACATGAGTATTCAAATAACTTTACAAACCCTCCTATGCAATCCAACTCGTCACAGGGGAGAGAGGAAGGTGACAGACAGGAGTCTAGACTTCAAGAATCCTCTTCTCAAAAATCCTCAGAAGTAACAACAAGGTGAGGTCGTATTGTTAATTGAAGAAATAGATTAACTTAGAATTATAAATAAAGTAACATCTAATGTAAGTCTTAGTATTAATAAGAATGTTGTCTAGTTTTAACATAGCTATAAGCATCACAATGCATGTTGTTATTTATAAGTTAAGTTGTTTAGCATAGTACTTCTTTATAATTGTTTGTCAGGGGTTAAAGTTAAACTCAACAAGGGGGATGTTGTAACATCACTATTTAGTATGTAATTAGTCACATATCACTATCTATGTCTGGTCTATGATTGTCTTCACTTGCCTAATGGCTGTCTTACTGTGAACCCCGTCTGTAATGTTGTCGCCAAGTGTGCCCGTATGTGTTTAGATTCTACTATCAAAAGGAATCATGTGGTAAAAAAGTATTATGTGGATCTCTTCTGAGGTTGTAACCTTAGGCAGACTTAACGAAATGGTAAAAATATTATACATGTAACTTGTACCTGGGTTTACTTTATCTGCTTCGCTCGTTAATTCTTTATGGAGACAAAGCACTGAACACAGAGCAACCAGACTCGAACCGTAGGGTCACTTTCACCATCTGTAGATAGATATTATCGATGACACTGATAATTCGATATTTTGGGCATCGTAGATTGTAATGGGTATTTACTGAAACCAAATGTCAAATATTAGAACTCGTTATTACATAACTCGACAACTGGAAACCGGTATGGTTTCCACCCCTGGAAGCTCACTTCCAAGGGCACTCTTAGAGGCTTTAAGGTCAAGCATACCTTTAGAGGACGGCGTGGTATTCTCACCGCCTCAATCACCAACAAAGGGCTTAGGGTCTATCATACCTTCAGAGGACAGCGTGGTATTCTCACTGCCTCAATCATCATCAACGAAACGCTTTAAGGTCAAGCATACCTTCAGAGACAGCGTGGTATTCTCACTGCCTCTATCTTACTAGTACTAATTGAGATCTCAAGAAGCTTCAGTAATAATATGCAACATACAGACTTTACCAACTTCATTGGTTTACATGTAATGATTACTCAACATTCCACTTCGATCAATAACAGTAATAGTACCGTCACTGATCGAAGGTACGCCAGTATTCTCAAGAACAATGGTTTCAGCGAATAACCTAATTGTGTACGAAATTGGAATTACTAATTAATCTTAAAACATTAGATACTCAGCTTTCAATCCAGAGATGCAAGCTCCAGCCACCGATACAAACTCACTTTGATAAACACTAAATAAACTTCTGGCTAAAGATTAGCTAAATTCAAACAGGACAAATACTGGTTCTTACCGCGTCGCATCGACTTGACATCTCCGCACGTACTTCCTGTGAGGTACCCTCGATGTTGCCATTGTATAAAATAATTGTTGTAATGTTGCTATATCTGATTATTGTTGTATTTACATTCGCGGATTATATTTCCTAAAGATCCGCGACACTCCCAGCCGGGGAATTAAAATAATGTCATTAGATTTTGCGTCCACTCTCTGATCTTCTGTAGAGCTCTCGTGGCCGCACCTCTTCTTTCCTTTGATACTTCTTGGTCCTTTTCCTTAGACTCATTATTCTTATCCTCATCAATCTTATCGTCATCTACCTTATCATCTACCTTATCGTCATCTATCCTCCCGTTAGCCTCTAGTGATTCTTCACTATGTACTGATATCTCTTTGACGCAGTTGGTTTCCTCTCTTTGATCATTTATAGTTTTACTGGTTTTTCCTACATCTATCGGTTCCGTAGCTACGTCTACAGGTTGAATGTCCTGTATGTCTAAACCTTTACTTCCGATTATAGATTCGTTAATACTCGAATAGATTCACTTTCGCAGTCTTCTATTTCAAGAGGATATAGATGTGCTATGGATCTTGTGAATTCTTTGTCACCTATCTTTACATTAGCTACTCTACATAGTCCATCCATTCCTTTTTGAAGAGAGACTATCGTTCCTACTTTCCAGGTTTCCCTATTTTTAGAATCACCTCGCAATTGGACGATCTGGCCCACTGCTGGTGTAATTTTCGCGGTTACTCTTGGTTCTTTGTGTGAATGCCAATATCTCTCCCGAAGACTTTGTAAATACCTGTTTAGGAACATTTCTTGGAATTCCTGTAAAATGACTAATCCTTTCTTCCAACCTTTGATAAGATCGGTTTTGGTTACGGTACCTTCGTTGATAAAGTTTTCAGGCGAGCTTTCTACCGTTATACATCTTCCCATTGTAAGAAAATCTGCTGGTTTAAGAACGTGTTCTAGTTCTGAGTCTACGCTAGTGAGAGGTCTCATATTTACGGATGCTTCAATCTCCTTTGTAACTGTAGTTAACTGACTGTGTGTCAGCATGTGTTTTCTCAATGTTCTTTTCATACAATTTTTAACTATACCGATTAGTCTCTCATAGAAACCCCCGAACCACGGCGCAAGTTGGGGTATGAATTTCCACTGTATTTCTTTATTGATACAGTATTGTTCTGACAGTATTTCAGACATAAGTTTGAAATGTGTGGCGTTGTCTGATGTTATGAGTGTTGGAATGCCTCTGGTAGCTATCATTCTTCTCAATGATAGTAGGCCTTCTTCTGCTGTTAGATCTTGAACGACTTCTAGATGTATAGCTCTTACTGCTAGACAGGTGTAAAGGCAAATCCAACGTTTGGTTTCTCCGTTTTCTCCTTTCACCAAAAGCGGTCCCATGTAGTCCACTCCTACGAAAGTAAACGGTGAACTATAGTTCACTCTTTCTAGCGGTAGTGCTGGTGTAGGTGGAAGCTTAAAAGGTCCCCCTCCATGTTTCATGCAATTCGGACATTTTCTCAGAAGTTTCTGAACTTGACCTTTTCCTTGAGGTATCCAGTAGGATTGACGTATGATGCTCAAAGTATGATTAACACCCACATGATAATTTTCGTTGTGTGTTTTCATTATTATGTTATTAGTAAATTCGGATTCTTTTGGTATGAGAATAGGATAGCGTTTTTCAAAGGACCAATCTGCATTCATCAGGCGACCTTTACAACGTAAGATGCCATCTACGTCTTTAAATAATCTCAAATTCCGACTTAAATTAGTCTCTTCATCATTGTATTCTTGTGGGAAATATTCGGCTTGTAACTGTTTAATCGTTTCAAGCTTGTTTGACAATCCACTCGTTTGAGCTTGCCAATTTCTTTCTCGTTCTTTCGGCTTGTCAATATTCTTCTCCGGTGTATCTTGACACTTTTCATTAACATCTCTTTCGACTCGAGGTTCCCTCGGGAGACCCTCCCGGGACAACAGGTTCATGGACTTTACCTCGCTTGAAGGCCAAGTTTCGGATCCTTGTGTCAGAAACTGAGGCCCTACTAGCCATTTATTCCTGTCTTCTTTTGTGCTCACCGATCTTGTAGCAACGTCTGCAGGGTTAAGTTCGGATGGAACATATCTGATTGTCATTCCTTTATTTCTCTTGATTTCTTCAATTCTCCGTGCGACGAATGGTGGCAGTAATTTGTTTGAATTAACCCAGTCGACAACTATTTGACTGTCCGTCCACAGTATTTGTCGTCTTACTTCTAGTTTTAGAGAGTCGACTACATATGTCATTAAACGGCTTCCAATTAGTACTCCCAGTAATTCCAGTCTAGGTATCTTCAGGTGTTCCTGGTCTTTAATTGGAACTAGACGAGACTTGCCGATTACAAATGATATTTCGCCTTTGAATACTATATAAATTACTGCAGCGTAAGCTTGCGTAGATGAGTCTGTAAAGCAATGAAGGTCACAGTTCTCTATATGTGATCTGGTGTAACGTCTTGGTAATACGATTTCAGAGATCTCGTTGAGGTCGTTGTTGATTTCTTTCCATTTTGATGTGAAACTTTCAGGGATGGGTGTATCCCATTTTATCTTTTCTTTCCATAATTCTTGTAGCAACAGTTTTCCAGGTAACAATGAAGGTGTGGCGAAGCCACAAGGGTCATAGACCGAAGCTATTATTCTTAGAATGTCTCTCTTAGTATTTGCATTAGGTTTATTATTATTAAATCGGAGTCGTAAAGTATCTTCTTTTAAATGCCATTCTAAACCTAATAATTTTATGGTTTGATTTTGGTACGTGTTAGAAATCTCATGCATGAATTCTTCAGAGTTGGAGCTCCATTCTCTTAGATTCATAGATATACCGTGAAACGTCTCTTTACTGCGTTTACAAAGAATCAAGGCTTCTTGCACTGTCTGTGCACCAGTCACTAGGTTGTCTACGTATATATCATTAGCTGCTTTCCTAATGATGAAATCTTTTGATTTCATGAGATGGTGTTTAATGGTGGCGTTAAGCAAAAATGGGCTTGATATTACTCCAAATGGAACGCGAGTGAATCTCATATATAACAAGTTATCCTCTGTGACTGGTTTAGAAATATCCTTAAGCCATAGGAATCGTGTAACGTCCCTGTCTTCTTTGTGTAATCCAATTTGTAGGAATGCCTTTTCTACATCGGCTGATAAACCTATTTGATGCGATCTGAATCTGATTATTAGTTTAGTTAGGTCTTCGAGCATCATCGGCCCACAATATAAACACTCGTTTAAACTTTTATACCCATTAACTTTAGACGAAGCATCGTATACAATTCTAGTTGGCTTTCCTGGCTGTTGAACACCGTGATGTGGTAAGTAGTGTACAGGTCTATCCTCATCTGCAGTTTCACTAAATTCGGGAACTATTTCAATTATTCCTTTCTGTCGCTGATCCTGCAGCGTCTCATCATATGACTGTATTGATTCGGGATTCATACGTTTGATTAAGCTCTTGAGGCGGCCGAATGTCATTCCGAAATTAGTGGTCAGGTTAGGTGGAAATTCTTTCCAAGGCCAGTGTACGTAATACCTTCCTTCGATAAATTCAGTAGTCTCATTGAAGCTTCGGATTGCTTCTTCTTCCTTTGTTATCTTCGGTGAATCGGTTATCCCAATGGACTCAAGATCCCACAGAGAAGATAAAGGGTGTAAAACACCTCTTCACGAAGCCGAAAGGCACTTGTTCTCCCCATCATTGCGATCAATTTTTTGGTCTACACCATACCTGGGAACCTTCTAGTTACGGAGATATGAGGGGTCAAAGTTACAACTTTTTGACAAGTTTTTTTTTAAATACAAGTTTTTTTTTGAATATTTTTACTTTTAACACCTCCACGATCCCCGTACTATTCAATCCATCCAACAGCACAATGTTTTAAGTGCGTTACATTGAGTTCTACCACAAAACATGATTTATAACCTCAAAAAAAAAAATTGTTTCCCAGCAATAATTTTTGCGTAAAGTTACTTAGTTTGATGTACAGAATGCTTGGTTAACGGGTTTGTGATGAGGTGAAATACACCCTGTATGTTTACTTGATCCATTGGCAGATCCGGTTTAGTTAACTTTACATCTATTTCTGTTTGAAAATAGGTAGTTACCGTCAAAGCCTCTTTAGTTTCCGGGTTCATTATTCCGGATAATACCCAACCGAACTTGGAATCAACTAGATACAGGTTTTCTCTTATTTGAATCTTCTTGGTTTTCATAAAACTGTAGTAGTAGTCGTTACCTATAAGAATATCAATTTGGTCAGATGAGCTATTGTCAGCGAGTAACTCCTTTTGTTTCCAGTTACCAAGTTCACGTGATGCGACTGGTATTCCTGTACATATCATCGGTATAACGTTAGCATAAATTGATTGTTTAGACATATCTCGTGTTTGTAAATCGAGTCTGACTACTGTACTTTTGAGTTCTCTGGGAGTTTCTGCTCCAAAAGTAAAAACGGATAGATTTTCTTCTTCCTCAATTGGGAGATCTAATTTACGTGCGATTTTCTGAGTGACGTAGGATCTTTGTGACCCAGAATCAAACAAGATTCGACATTTGACCTGGTGGAAAGTATCTCCGTCTTTTGAGGCTATAGTAACTGCCGTTTGTAGCGCCGTGTCTCCTTTGTTGTTCGTAGCTGACAGCGTAGATGTTTTTTCTTGAGAGGGAAATTGATTGGGACACAATGCTCTATTGTGTTTCCCACGTTCCTTACAATGAAAGCATTGTCTCTGTGATCTGCAATTTTGGATGCTATGGCCAGAACGAAAGCATTGATAGCAACGGTTTCTGATCATCGCTTTTCTATCTGCAGAAGTTTTATATTTTTCACATTGGTCATTGAAGTGGCTGCCATTACAGAATATACAGCTTAACTTCATCCTCTTTCTTCGGGGTTCTCCTGATGACTTGACCTTCGACGACCTCGTTTCTTTATCATTGTTCGTGTCTTCCTTTGATTCAGTGGGATGTTTCCTGTTTTCTTGTGTCACATATAGCGTTTCCACAGTGTAATTTTCAGCCACCTTAGGGTTTCGTTCTTGTGTTATCCGACTTGCATCTTCACGAGCAGTAATGATGATTTCTAAAAGTTTCCTTAACTCTTGAATAGAGTTCTCAGTCGATTTTATCTTGAGTTCATAAATCAGATCTTCAGGAAATTTCTCGAAAATTAGATGCCTCAAATGATTATGGTTTATGTCTTCTCCAAGTGACTCCAAGACTCTTAAATGCCGTTCCACATTGTTTAGTACTTTCCGGCACTCGTTCGTTGTCTTGTCGGCAGTCTTTACTCTAGACAACGCAGAGTAGTGAGCGTCGACTAAATGGCAGGTCTTCCCATATCTTTCCTTCAATGTTCTCAACGCAATCTGGTAGTTGGCGTTAGTAGTATCGAAACCGTCAATAACCTGCTTGGCTTCCCCTCTTACAGATGCTTTTAGGTACAGTAATTTATCAACCTCAGTGATGTTCCTTGCATCGATGTTAGAACTGAACTGGTCCCAAAATTGATGCCAGTTCAATACGTCCCCGTCGAACTCAGGTAAGTTCAGTTTTGGCAGGCGGCTAGAAGTGCTGCTGGCTTGGGTGGTCACCTGGTTGAGTGTATTGTTTCGCGTAGTAAACATTTTAATTTTCACATCCAGTTCGGCGAGGTTCTGTTCAGCTTCAAGTTGAATTTCGCTCATTTTTCCTATTTCATCAGCGGACGGATTATTGATCATACGAAAGTAGTTAGTGAGGTCTTCGTTGAATCTCCTTAACGATGATTCAAGTTTAACCTTTACAATTTCTGCGTCATATCTTGACTCATCGTCGTGTATAGAGAGGCGGGAGGATAAGCTAGACTGATGTAGGATTTGATTTGTTAATAATTGCAAACGGTGCAATAATAATTCTTCCATGTTTGAACAGATCCTGTAACCGAAAATTGTATCACACCCGTACTGTTTACTATAATACTTAACATTAGTAATTATTGTTTTATTAAGACAAACAATAATAAAAGAAATCCTCCTTTCTCATAAACTTACTCCAGAAGTGTATGGGTTTATGTAATAAATAAATCCAAGCATTGTGGTTTTGTATCATTACCACATTTAGAATAGTCTTAATTCAGATTTTGTGAGATCATATTAGTCTATGTGTACCTACTTGTCACCATCATTAGGTAATTAAAAGTTCATTAAATCTGGCTTTAGCAAGTATTTATTTATGGGAACTTAATCTCCCTTGATAATCGTTTTCAAATTGTAAGTGTAAACACATGTTTATTATTAACTCTAGTAGATCTAGTGTTAATATTCTTACAGTGCTCAAAGTGTTAGTTGATTTGATATAATTATGTAAAATCTTATTTTATGTACTACATGAATGACGTTAGTACTTTAATGAATTTGAGTAATAAAGTCCCTTTTAAAGTTAGCCGTTTAAAACAGTGAATTTATCATAATTAATACATAGGTGTGCAAAGGAGACCATTTCCATTTAAGTTTACAAGAACTTGGATATCCGAGGTATGTTAGCAAATGTAATGCGCTACTACAATGCTTTGCGTATATTAAACCTTTTAGATTCCATTTCATTTGAATCTTGAAAGGTTCTACATTTTAATATCAAATTTGTCTAACTGATTCAATATATATTTTTTTCCAGAAATCTTCAACATCCTATTAAATATAAAGGATTGACCACAGATAAGTTCATTCTCACAGTGGGCAAACATATTCAATTAATAATTAATCTACACTAAAATGAATATTCATGATAATTATTCTTATAGTTGAACAATTAATGCATCTTTGTGACAGATTTATCACACATTACAGTTACTACTCTATCAATAATTCTACAATATTAAAATGAATACTTCAATATTAATCAACAAATAATTAAGTTCTTAGGTTTGGTACTCAATAAACACTAGTACTCGCTACCACCTTTGTTTCAGGGTAAGAAACATTCACAAGATATAGTTACTCTAAATTATAACTAAATAGGTACCTATTATGTTTTGAAAAAATCTCACTTTTAATACTGATTTTGTTCCCTATGTGTAATGTGCGTTGTAATATTATTTATGCATGCTAGTCATATTATTCAACAATCTTAATTGCATAACCCGGTGCCCACTGAACCCTCTAATAGGTAAATCATTAGAATTCTCCCAACGTGGGTCACCTACCAAAGGGTGCCTAAGTAAGTAGGTAGTCTTATTTAGAAGGAGCTGATCTCTTAGCAATCTGTATGCCCATTCGTGGTATACCAACCCGTAAGGTATCTCCTCTACTAATCTTATTAAAAGTCTTATTTACCTCGTAGTTGTGTAGGTATCCGTAGTTTCGTCTACACAGCGAATCTTACTCGGATTGTCTCTTCCGATACTTAGATATTAGGCCGCAAATACTAGCTCACGTTGGTCGACGCGTTTTCTGTAAATCCAGGATTATCACATCAATCCTTATGGTTTTAGCAAAAATAACATGGTAACTCTCATGGACCTTTCGGTATTTACTAGGATACGATCAAAGATGATGAAATAAAGGGATATAGTTACGATAAAAGTTTACATATTCATGTTAAATTCACAATCGTATAACGAAATCAACAGAAAGTTCAATCGTTCAAAGTATAATATTCATGTTGATAACTCACCAATACTTAGATTCTAACTTTCGTGTTTTAAAGTAGATGACAGTACTTCAACAGTTCAACAAACAAGGTATTCAAAATTTCAAACTTTGTCGTCGTTATTTCGTAATTTCGTCCAGTCCGTGATCCGTGAATTAAAAGTAAATTTTAGCTGTCAAATAGTGTGGTGGCAGCTAACCGTGTAATCATAACGATAGTCGATACTCCTTCATAATCGATTTCTCGTTTGTCGATTAAATTAAAATTTTAGTATTATCTTCTCGTTTTATGTCATTGCTTGTGATAGTCTCTTCAGCACTTTGCCCAAACCTTGTAGTTTGCGTCTTTCAATAATAAATATTCCCTGACTTAAAACTAAACAGTATCTCGATCCTGATTTCATGTCAGATACATTAGACATCAAGTTCACGAAAATAGAGCGTTAAAGACAAAACATAAATGAATTAGAGCTACAATCGATTTCCGTGTGTGTATTATGAGTAATGTAAACTCTATACTTTATTACTCGTTATGTATCTGTGCTCAATACGCTGTCGTACATCCCTATGCAGTAATACGTCAGTTGAAGTACTCTTATTATTTTAACTTAATATTCATAGCTTAAAGGTAACTTCGTTCGAATAACAAATAGATCAATGATCAATTATTTAATTCTTATTTCGATAATTTAAATCAGTTAGTTCCTCAAACTAAATCCAATTCAATAATTGGTTCGTCAATCATTTGACAATCATACTTTGCTTCCGGAATTAACAACTTCCGACCGGTTCAAAACACTCTTTCTTCGTCTATAACATCGATTTAATGCCATGTTACGATACAATCTGTATGAATAAAATAATAATATAATTTTTAATTACGCAACTCACGTAATCAATTTTCTTTTGAACAATAGTTCATAATACCCAATGATTTACACGCTGAGGCAACTAGCGTCATCTAGCGACTCATCCGGAAAACTTCCGTTACAAACAAGTGCTAGTGGTAAACTTTACATTTATTACTTATTAAAATAATTATAACAAATTAAATATATAATTCGTCGTGGTGTCGGTGGCCCCCGCTCAAACCTGTGTGCCCTATTTACATCAGTGCGTCCCGCAACTAAATCTTTATTCACAACTTTTAATGTGGTTAAATAGCTTTAAATATTTAAATAATTATTGCTCTTCTCCACTGTTGGTGTTAAGGGATATGCCAATTCACCTCTCTCTTACTCATGTTGCTGCTGCCATGCCTGCATTAGGCTCTCTTGGCACTCATAATATTCTTGCAACCGATCATATCCCAGCATCTCCACCATGTCGCCAAGTGTGCCCGTATGTGTTTAGATTCTACTATCAAAAGGAATCATGTGGTAAAAAAGTATTATGTGGATCTCTTCTGAGGTTGTAACCTTAGGCAGACTTAACGAAATGGTAAAAATATTATACATGTAACTTGTACCTGGGTTTACTTTATCTGCTTCGCTCGTTAATTCTTTATGGAGACAAAGCACTGAACACAGAGCAACCAGACTCGAACCGTAGGGTCACTTTCACCATCTGTAGATAGATATTATCGATGAAACTGATAATTCGATATTTTGGGCATCGTAGATTGTAATGGGTATTTACTGAAACCAAATGTCAAATATTAGAACTCGTTATTACATAACTCGACAACTGGAAACCGGTATGGTTTCCACCCCTGGAAGCTCACTTCCAAGGGCACTCTTAGAGGCTTTAAGGTCAAGCATACCTTTAGAGGACGGCGTGGTATTCTCACCGCCTCAATCACCAACAAAGGGCTTAGGGTCTATCATACCTTCAGAGGACAGCGTGGTATTCTCACTGCCTCAATCATCATCAACGAAACGCTTTAAGGTCAAGCATACCTTCAGAGACAGCGTGGTATTCTCACTGCCTCTATCTTACTAGTACTAATTGAGATCTCAAGAAGCTTCAGTAATAATATGCAACATACAGACTTTACCAACTTCATTGGTTTACATGTAATGATTACTCAACATTCCACTTCGATCAATAACAGTAATAGTACCGTCACTAATCGAAGGTACGCCAGTATTCTCAAGAACAATGGTTTCAGCGAATAACCTAATTGTGTACGAAATTGGAATTACTAATTAATCTTAAAACATTAGATACTCAGCTTTCAATCCAGAGATGCAAGCTCCAGCCACCGATACAAACTCACTTTGATAAACACTAAATAAACTTCTGGCTAAAGATTAGCTAAATTCAAACAGGACAAATACTGGTTCTTACCGCGTCGCATCGACTTGACATCTCCGCACGTACTTCCTGTGAGGTACCCTCGATGTTGCCATTGTATAAAATAATTGTTGTAATGTTGCTATATCTGATTATTGTTGTATTTACATTCGCGGATTATATTTCCTAAAGATCCGCGACAAATGTCGTCTACTATGTAACTGTATAATAAACCAAGTCTTCCCAACGCTGTCTTTAATTCATCAAACCAACAAACACAATAGTTAGGAAAAGGCTGGGCAAATGATGTTTGGTGCGTTTTCGTGTCTTTTTTAGCACAAATACTTGGTGACGTAATTCAGTCAAAATTAAACGTTACACATATCAAAGCATTCAACAAAACAATGTGTAAATCAATCAAGCTTTATTTCACACAGCAGTACCTATAAAAAAAAAATTGAGAAGTCCCGCTATAGCAATAAAGCGTCACTGAATACCAGTGAAACATGAATAACACGAACACATAACACAGCATCAACACGTAAAACAAATAAGTACCGTAAAATCCAGTCTTTCGAAACACCGACCGTTCCCCACATATTTTAAAGCCACACAATTTATATCAATTAATCAGTCCACAAGCACAATCTGTTATCAGTCCGGCAGAAAGAAATCTGCTGGCGACACATTTTTTTATTGCCGTTTAGGGGTGGGCCAAAATCGGGCATTTTAAAACTGTCATTAATCATAACCACAAAGCATCTATTGTCCTAGAGGATCGCAATACATTTATCATAAGTTATTCAGTTAAAACAGACCACAATGGTCGTTACGATTTATGAAATCTCACATATATCCTTCATATGGTTTTTATGATGGCCGTTTGGACATAACTGGTTTCAAAGAGCATTATGAATATTTTGAGGGAATTTTGGGACACTTTTTTGGTTAACGAGGATGCGAGTTTTGTATTAAGTGAAATTCCAGTGCTGAAAAAATATTTTAACTAGTAGGAAAACATAATACGTTTTGCTGTAGGTATTTAAAATAAATTTTGCGTCACATCTATTTTTTGGGATTCCGCACACGAACGGTGTATTACCGTTCGTGTCGTTCGTCTGGTGCCAGAAAGACAGACGGGTAGTCCACTACCCGTCTGTCTTAGAAACAGGATCCCGCTTTAACCCTTTGTATGGAACACTTTAAATTAAAAGGGGTTACCCTAAAACGATGGTACGGAACCGATCATGCGAGTCTGACTCACACTTGGCTTGGTTTTTATTTTTGTGGGTGTTTGACGTGTCTGGGTGTGTGTGTATGTGTGTCTGTGGCATCGTAGTTCCCAAACGGATGAACAAAGGAGACCATTTTTTTTGTTCGGAGAACAGGCCACCCACATTTATGAAGCATATATTAATGAAACATACTCGTATATTGATTTCTTCCCTGTAGTCTCTAGATTACAGTGGTAATATTCACTAAGCCTTGTCTAACCGGAATGCTGAGAAATTCGATAATGAAAACGTGAATCTTACAATAACCTCAAACGAGCGATATTGCCCGACTAGGTACATTTTCCGGTATTTTTAGTTAACGTAGTTCACTGTTTAATAATACAAATAGTATATAACAAAGTCACTCGTCCTTGACTGTACTACTTTAAAGTTTTTGATACGATTTTCACGATTTGAAAGACTGAATACGAGAAATGATTTATAATTAGTGAAACGTTTCTCGTGAATCAATATTTTTCATCATCATCATCATCATCCTATAGCAGTCGCAGACTTACTTTTTAATTTTAATGTATCCTACCTAGAGTAAAAAATGGTTTTTGTGCTTGGCTATTATTATGGTAGAACGTGTCCTCCTCTGAAACATTTTTTATATAACATCCTGTAAATAATAAAACTAGCACAAAACAAATAAAACAGGTTAAAAAGGAAGTAGTTCCTGAATTGTGTTAGTACCCGTGTTACCGCTTGTCTCCCACTCTATAACTCCTCTTTAACACACACTTAGATCGCGCGCTTGCGACAACGTAAGTGTGACAATCAAAAGTCACACTTACGCAAAAACTATGCTTGACGTGCACTCACACTCGCAAACAGTAAGAGCGCGACTATTGGTCGAGGGACATATGAGCGTTCAGTTATATGCATGAGCAGCGCGCCTGCCGCTCACAAGGCCATTCTAACCTTTTTTATCTGTTTTGTGATTACTAGGTATAAAAGTGGTGAATAATGTCGGTTACCATGAAACACGTACAAAAACATTTTGAGAAGGCAGTACCAAAAATGTAGGTAACTGAAAAACCTAAATCGAATAGAGAACGTAAACAACTTTTAGAAGGTTGTTAAAGAAAGAAATTGAAGAAGTCCATAAGCCCCCTTATTGCCTATTTTCCAAATAGGTACTCAAGCACATAACGACGTACAAAATTATTGTTTATTCTTCTAGAAGATATTGGGTAAGTTGGTACTACACATAGATAAAAGAAAATTACTACATAATGGAATATTTCTATTCTTTTATCATAAATATCAAGGATAGCAGAAACGTACCTATGTACATCGAAGTGGAAGAAATGAAATTTTCCAAAGGACTGGGAATAAACGATAATGTTCCACATTTCCACCTTAGAAAATAAGGTCAGTGACCTGTTACAATGTTCAGTACAGAATTACAGGAGATCGAAAAGAGAAAAATAAATTGGGAAGACGGGGCTTAAATGTTTTTATAATTACGTGGATAATACTGGATGTCAACAGATTCATCACGAAGCCATCAACCAAGCATTCAGTACATGAAACTAAGTAACTTTATGCAAACAATATTGCTGGGAATCGATGTTAAGTGGTAAAAACCAATGTAACGCACTCAAAACATCGTGTTGGTCGATTAAATAGAACGGGGGTCGTATAAGGGTAAAAAGTAAAAATCTTACATTAAAAACTTCTATTAGAAAAAAAAAACTGCAAAAAGTTGGAATTTAATCTCCAATATCTCCGTAACTAGAAGGTTCCCAGGTATGGCGTAGAACAAAACAATATCGCAATGACGAGGAGAACAAGTGCCTTTCAGCTTCGTTGAGAGGTTTAATAACCCTGTATAAGTGAACTATAAAAGTAAAACTTAGTAAGTACTGAAATGTTTCGCAAATTTTGATTTTGATTTTGGTTGCTCTGTGACCAACTAGACTTTTAGACTCACATGAGTGTAGAGAAAGATCTCACGTGAGAAGAATTACTGTAGGGCCAAGATAAAAGATCACATTTGACACTTCATCAAAATACAACGACGTAACCTTGTAATATGGCTGGAATAAAATATTATTGATTTCTCTGAAGTTAAAACTGCACAATTGCTTAAGGGGGAAGCGTCTAACCTAACACTGGCCTGCAAATTGCAAAAAAAGTAAGAAAATTTAGATTGCGCTGGCTACTCTGACGCTTTCACTTTAACATTTTCTAATTGAGATTACACCTTTATTGTAATATTGACACAATAAGGTAACCTATACGTAGAACTGACAGATGTCAAATGTGGTCTGTTAAATTGACCCCACTTTAGAATGGAACATAACATAACATAACGTCACGTCAGTAATCCTCGAAGGCCCACATTTTGCCAGTTATGTATGAATATGTTTGACTATAAAAGTAAAGGATTGCCAAAAAAACGATGGATGGACTGTGTAAAAGATGGCATAGGTAAAATGCTTGAGACTACTGAGGTAACGCCTCATAGAGAAGTATGACCGATTCCAAATAAATTGAGAAAAGAGCAAATAGAAATTATGTTTACTACTTTACGTTGTTTAATGAATAGTAGAGAACGCAACAAAGCTAAAGCTGGCATTGTTACAACATAAACACCAAAATAACTTCCCTACTCAATCATACAAAAATGAAAACTAACACACACTAAAAACGAAATGTAAGCAATAACATGACTTGAAAAAAGGGGGTCGGGCGGTAACGAAATGAAGCCTAAGTGGGGCACAAATAAATCAGTTGGCGTGCGCGAAATCACGTCCGATCTAACGCAGCTTGTTAACGCGAGTAAACTTGTTCTCCCGGCACAGTGCGACTGAATAAAAGTGTGGTGCTGGCGTATTTACAATTATCATCTGCCTGCCTTTTCCCAACTATGTTGGTGTCGGCTTCCAGTCTAACCGGATGCAGCTGAATACCAGTATCTTACATGGAGCGACTACCTATCTGACCTCCACAACCCAATGAATACTGGGTAAAACGATACCACTTAGTTGCCAGACTTTTTGGGCCACAGACTACCTGTAACGACTGCCAAAGATGGACAAATGACAGCCGGGACCAACAGCTTAACGTGATTCCCGAGGTATGGAGGGATCTTGGTAGGTAAAGGTGGGCACCCATCCACAGACCAACCTAGGCAAGCACGGCTTAACCTAAATAAAATAAAATAAAACCTAGCCTAGGCCATAAAGATAGGCAGACTAAGATAATTCCTCCTGCCACGGTCCCTACTTATTTTTGCTTTATCCGTGTTCCTATATCTCATCATACACGTGCGCCTGTTGAGATTATTACACAGACAGACGATCTTTCTGAAGAACAGCAGATATTATCTTCTTTCCTAATTAGAATAGAGGAAGACCAAAGAGACGATGGGCGGACTGTGTGCAGGATGATAGATTTGGCTAAAAAACTGGTGTCTGATGAGATGTTGAGTAATAGAAAACAATTGAGACTGGTCAACTCTCAGCTGCCACGGTTAATTTTAATTTATTTATTTTTTTAAGTTGATTTATTCTTTTCTCTGGACGCGCTTAATGTGCAAGTCTTTCTACATCGTTCTCTCATATATGTATAACCACAACATGAATGATGTAACCAAGATTTTGTAACAATATTTTGATTGCAAAGAGTGTCCATGGAGTTTCTTGCCCGTTCTTCTCCATAGAGATCTACGCTAGGGAATGGGCAACTACAGTACTTTCTCAAGTTATTATGCCTTGTGACTGTGACTGTAGCTTTGATTTAGTTTTGTATCTTTGACATTCAAAAGTGCCGTAATGGTCTAATTTAAATAAATGATTTGAGTTTTTGAGTTTTTTTGAGTTCTATGGTAGAAGAAAATATGCCATGCTGACCCTAACTAAATAAATTAAGATTGGGGCAAGGGAATGATCATGGTGCTATCTTATTATTGTACCGTTGAGAATACGAAGAGTTATCCGTTACAAGAGGTACCTACTTCAAACTGGGTTATCTTTTATTTTGTTAGTTTATATTTTTTTCTGATTTTAATAATATAAAACTCATTAAACCATAAACCCTAAACTACTTTAGCAAGAACATGAACAATTTGTACTAGGTTACTAGTGGAGAATAAAAGTGCGGCGTCGGTGTAAAAGTTAGCCAGTTCGGATTTCACGAGTCGCAGTAACATGCAAATACCGCGACGGAATTAATACTGTCATACATTGACCGGTTGCTGTGTTTTTTATGTCTGTTGTATTATATAATTCCTCTCTAATTGTGTTTATAAAGCGTAAGTTTCTTTTCTTTCTTCGTCTCAGTACTGCTACTATTGAGCATGATCGAGGTCTAGGGTGAGATTGAAAATGTGATATTATGCTTTCCATTGTGATTTTTCTGTAGCAGCTGAGAGCCAGAACTCACACCTGGATGATGAGAAGAGGCTCGTCTTTTTTGTATTCAACTTCAAATGACTGGCTAAATGTGATATGTACTGTATGAACTTATATTGTCACTTACGGGATATCTTCTGTGATTATTTGTTATTTTGAGCTCCCGATATTTCGACGCTATTGCAAGCGCACAGGCCTCGATTCTGCTATTACGATAGTGTCAGAATAGGCGATCATTGAAGTCATAATGATCAAGTTCTGTCAAGTTTGGACAAGTTTGGTAATCTACTAATATAATGGCGTCATTATGACTTCTCAATGAACAACCACTATGACCCCTTTGAAAGAAATGTCATAGAATATTAATCTGGTACATGGAATCTGGCATGAATAAAGGTTCGCATTTAGTAGTAAATTTCGAAAATCATTTGTAGGAATGGTTTTATAATAATGGCAATACGATAATGCCATTAAAACACAATTTTATTACGAGACCATCGACCGACCGTTGTGAATTTAGCAGATTACGAACTTTAAGCAAAATGACAATGGGATGAGAATGGAATCGTGTTGCGAGTGACAAATTTATTAAAATAGCAGAATTAGGCCCATCGCGGGTTGACAGCGTCGAAATATCGGGAGCTCAAAATAACAAATAATCAAGGAAGATATCCCGTATGTGACAATATAAGTTTAGTTTTAAACCGTAAAAGCTTAAAACAGTGTCTTCCGTGATTATTTATTATTTTGAGCTCCTGATATTTTGACGTTGTTGCAAGCGCCATGATTGCGGATTGAAACGAAGATATCCCGTAAGTGACAATATAAGTTTAGTTTTAAACCGAAAGCTTAAAAGAGTGTTTGAACTGTATGAGTATTAGAAATCCTTCGTCTTACCCTTGCGTGTTCTATTATTTTAAAATAAGAGTCCCTGTTTTTTTTTTTTCGCATGGGAAATCATCAAATGACTTCTCCCACTCTGGGCGGAGCGGGAGGGAGTGTCAGACTCTTACTGACTAAAACCCATCCATGTTCCTTCCTCGCCCTTTATGTTCCGGGGCCGCGGTATCTCTTTCGAACAGGCCCGCAACCCCAGCAGGGAGTCCCTGATTTCGTGCATAGATGCAAAAATGTAATCATTGGGGATCAATGTCCAACATAATTATTTTAGTCAAAGAGATCGATTGATTAGTATAGATTCAAAGGCTACAGTATTAATCTTCATTCTCTGATGAGTACAATAGAACAAGTCTATTCATGTGCATGGAATTAGCCAATGCCGTTGAATAGCTTTTGACAAATTAATGCTAGCCTTATGATATTGTGTCGTCATTCATAGAACTATGGGTTGGTTACGTTGGCTTCAAGTTTTGGTTAGGTTGAAATTGGTCTGAATTTAATTCTTCAACGCTGCAACGAAGTCACAAATACAATGTTCAACATTGTATTTGTGACTTCGTTGCAGCTTTGTAGTTTGTGCAACAGCCAACGAATGAAGGTGATGTCTATGGTTAATTATACGATTCGTTTAGAAAAATAAAGATTCTTGCAGGATAAACCTTCATATAATACCTAGATATAATGGTTTTTATTTGAGTAGATTTCAGCTTTCAGCAGCTGCATGCGTTTAGACTGAAAGCTGACCCCAACATGGTTATGAAAGGTTGTTGTTGTTTGTTTGTTTATTTTTTATTTATATTTTTTACCAGGCAAGATAAAAAAAAAACAAACAGAAGATTCTTATTTCATTTTTATAGAAGAACAAGTATAGGTACTTTTAGTAAACAGAAGCTATAATTTGAAAAAAAAAACAAAAGAAGGAAGTTTTTCTTCCAAAATACTGATTGAAATGAGAGACCAGCTCTCTTACACCTTCGGACCTCGGATCATCCAGCTCCACGCTTATGCGCGACGTTGCCCACACCCTGCTAATGCAATGTTACAACTCAATGGCGTATTTCCTCAGAAATTGTAGCTGGCTTTTTCGCGTAATAACCAGATACGATAAATAAACTTCGAAATTATCATCTGTGACATCGAAATTTCTACTGCTACTGTCTTCTGATAGGTTTCCAGAAATAACGAGTATATTTTTACTGAGATTTAATTTAAAAGAGGAATTAAATAGATTGGATTAACTTATGCAATATTATTGTATGGATTCAACATTGACAACTTTTCAGTCATTCTTCAGCCACTATGATGAGACTATTTACGATTATTAATAATGTGTAATCTTGATTTCGAGCATTCATTTTGAGTTCGTGTTTTATTGTATAATCTGGTGAATGTATAAAACTGCAAAATATTCATTACGAAGCTGAAAAGCACTTGTTCTCCCCTCCATTACGATCATTTTTTGTTCTACACCATACCTTCTAGTTACCGAGATATTGGGGGTCAAAGTTCCAACTTTTCGACAAGCTTTTTTTGAAATACAAGTTTTTATTGTGAGATTTTTACTTTAAACACCTCTACGACCCCCGTACTATTCAATCCGTTCGTGCGTTATACCTATTGAGTTCTACCACAAAACATTATTCACCCCCAAAAAAAAATGTGTTTTTCTCCAATACTTTTTGCGAAAATCATTTCCGCGAAGCGATAAAAAATAAGAAAAATTATACGCAAAATTAATTAAAATTGCTGCTTCATTGACCAAAAAATAGGCTAGCTCTCTGGCCAAAATAATATTTAGGTAACCATGTTAAAATTTAATTTTACCAATAATTGCAATAACGTTTTCAATAATAATTAATCTGACACTAACCACATTTATCACTGAATATAATTTTGATATTAATTAAATCTGCTTGACGTGTTAACGGTATTTTGTATGTATACCAGTGTGTGTTGCGTACAGTGTTACACGGACTAGAATATTTTGCAGAAGATTACGGATACTTTACAATATTATACACGTTCTTATTTGTTTTTATTACTATGCTGCTGGTGTTCTTTAAGACCCACTGTATCTCTCTGCCCTCTAGCAAATTTTTGTTCGTACCATATTCTCATTAATCTCATGTATTGTCTATTTTTTTCCATTGGGTATGAATGAATGTAGAGGAAGACCAAAGTAACGAAAGATGGACTATGTGAAAAATTATATGGTAAAAAATAAGTGTCTGAGATGACGAGTAATAGAGAAAAGTATGGAAGAAAAAAACAAGCTGCGCTGACTCCAAAAAAAAATAAAAGGGCAAAAGAATAGTGATGATGGTCCTTTAGGTATAGTATTTCACAGAACACATTTCACAAACCTTTGAAAAGTAGAAAGTCAGTTAATATTGTTCCTTTTTAGGGTTCCGTAGCCAAATAGCAAAACGGAACCCTTATGGATTCGTCATGTCTGTCTGTCTGTCCGTCCGTATGTCACCACTTTTTTTCCGAAACTATAAGAACTATGCTGTTGAAACTTCGTAAGGAGGTGTATTCTGTGAACCGCATTAAGATTTTTACACAAATATAGAAGGAAAAACAATATATTTTGGGGGTTCCCCATACTTAGAACTGAAACAATTTTTTTTTTATCATCAAACCCATACGTGTCGGGTATCTATGGATAGGTTTTAAAAAATGATATTAAGGTTTCTAATATATATTTTTTTCTAAACTGAATAGTTTGCGCGAGACGCACTTCCAGATCCGAAGTGATAAAACATGTCCCTCCCCCCCTGTAACTTCTAAAATAAGGGACTGATAAAACTAAAAAAAATATATATGATGTACATTACTATGTAAACTTCCACCGAAAATTGGTTTGAACGAGATCTAGTTAGTAGTTTTTTTTAATACGTCTTAGATCGTAAACCGCAATCTACACAATTTTGATACGGAACCCTACATGGGCGAGTCCGACTCGCACTTGGCCGCTTTTTAATTATTCTCATAATAAAATGTAAGTTCATGGAACCGAAATTATAGAATTTTTAATTAATGTACCATACTCAAGGGACTGTTGCCCGTCAAGTTAGAATTTATTATGACCAGTCTCTTCATATTACGGACACTCTATTAATTAACCGTCTCTGGGGGGAAGCACATACTTTCACGAATATCATGCGTTCGTGGGTAATAGAGAATAATTGTGCTTCGAAATAAAACAAGGAATTCATAATTATTGGGTAGGTACCCGATAAATCAAGTAACAAAGCTTAGGGGAAGACTGAAAAATAGATTGGTGAACTCAGTAAAAAAATGTATAGCTAGAACGGTGATGAATACTGTGATAACTGATAGACAAGTATGGCATACAAAAGAGATGCTACGTCTACTCCGAATAAATGGAGACAAGGATAGAAGTATAATGAAATACGTCTAAAACATATAGGATGACTGGACAGAATAATGTCAGCTGTTCAGTACATTACTCGAACATAAATGTATTTATTTATTTATGTACACACAAAATACTTAGTAGAACATTACATTAAGAAAGAAGAGCACAAAGGTACTGCTTATTTCATAAGAAATTTCTTCCAGCAGACCTGCGAGAGGACAGTTGAATTAGAAATGTAGACACAGTGTGTAAGTAAAGACAAAACAGGAAAATTTAAATTAAAACAAGAAAATTAAAATATAGCTATTTATAATAAACATACAAACAACTACATAATAGTAGATTGTATCATAAGGGAGCAAAATAATATTTTTACGGCGAGGGCGCTTTTTTGAATCCAGAGCGAAGTGAGGGATTCTAGAGTAGAATCCCGAGCGTAGCGAGGGATTCTTTAGTAGAATCCTGAACGTAGCGAGGGATTCAAAGTACGTCGCCCGAGCCAAAAATATATTTTGCGCCCGAGTGATACACTCTACTTTTCATCACCCACTATGAGAAAATAAAAGGCGCCTCATATTTTATTGTAATATTGATATTTAATGAAACAGAGTAACAACTAAATTGAAATTAAGTAGTATCTAATAATAAAACAACTAAAAACTTATATTTACATTTGAGACATTTTCACAATTTTGAAAATTAATTGTTACAGTTTTATTAGGAATAGAGATTGTTGTAGATTTAATTTTATTCTGCGTGTTTGAAATAATGTCAGAATGTGGCTCATTTTGAGGAAAATGTGACGGTGAATCTCTTTGTTTGGATGTAGATGGGCGCGGCGACAGTGGCATGGATGGATTAACTGAAGGTTGCAATTTAATGTTTTCCACGATGCGTTCACATGTTTTCGCCTTGTTCTCAATGGAATCTTCTATATATCCCTCTGCTACAGCACTCGACTTCCATCCTCCATGTCGCTTGAGAACAGTTAAGTCCGCTCCAGAATCTGCCAACAGGGTAGCAGAAGTGCGACGAAAACAATGTCCTGTATATAGCTTGATATCTGGTAACTTCAAATAAGTAGCGATTTCTTGTGGCATGTAAGAAATTTTATTTTTTCCCATAACTTGTTTGAAGCACTTGCCATTTTGATAACGGATGAAAAACCGATTGGTCTTTATATCAGCAGGACGCAGGTCCAGGTATTTCTGTACAATAGTTTTGTATTCTCCTCGGATTACGAAGGATCGGTCAATTTTTGTTTTTGTGTCTGTCAGCTTTACTAACAGTAAATTATCCGAGTGATTTTCGACATCATCAACAGTTATTTTTAAAAGTTCATTGCCACGACAAGCTCCATGTACTCCGAAAATTAAAGCCACCTGTAACAAAACCGAATGTGAATAAGACAAGTACCTATCTATCGAAGTACAGGTTACAATAAAATGCGCATTTTAAAACACTGGTTATACTTTACTAATCCACCATATATACATACATAGTTACTTACTTTTACGGCAAGAAAGATGTTGTCGGGTGCCTCATTAAGGAAAGTCTCCACGTTTTTGACTGAGAACACTTTGGATTTTTTAGGTTTAAATCCATCAGACATCCTCTTCAGATACGCTATTAATTTCGAATATGTGTCCAGTTTTACGTCGTTATTAGAACTGACTGTTGATTTTAGCATTGAGTAGGTACTCCAAAGTGTGGAAGGTTGTTTAGTTTTGGCTAAGTACTGGAAGTAGGCCAAAAACACAGATTCTGAAAAATTCTTGGCGCCTCTTGAATTTCTCCATTCAATAAAATTACCATAAGCTTTCATATATTTCTCCCGGGATTTTGCAGGTAGTAGATTATCCATCACATTTCTTGCGTCAGTTCTAATACTATCAGGAGTTAATTCTATACTTTCACTGTCACTTGAAGAACTCATTTTTCAAAACAAAATCATGAATTTCTATCAATCCGTGAAAATTGACGAAAACGCGGGCTATAGTTCGCGCGTTTTTAATTTTATTTCTTTTTTTTTTGTATTCAGCCGGCGCGCGGCGCTACTATGGGCCGTCGCACCAGCCAGTCTTTATTCAAACAATATTTGCGTTCGATTTCTTGGGCGCTGAACACAAGATGTTCCAAATTCAAAAAGTGCGCGGCAAAGATAATTGCGGCGCACTTATAAAGAGGATTAAAAACTCATTACTGCCCGCTAAAAGTTTCTTATAGAAAACACCACCTTTGGGTGCACTTAAAGGCGAACCAAGTCGTCTTTTTCGAATAGATGGGATGAAAACACATATTACTATTTAATTAGCTGATTATATTTTCGCGATTTCAGGGTCGGTCCCGTAGTAAAAGTTGTTTGTTATCATTAGCATAATCAGAAAGAAAGAAAAAATATTTATTCGTCGCAAAGTCATGACGTGCATACAATATTAATAAGGTAAACATGGAACGCATTAATACAAACACAAACATTTAATCTAGAACCGAAAATTAACACAAACAAAACAAACACGTGTCATTAATCACGTGTCCTATATATAATTATCGTCAGGTTTATTTTTTCCTTATTGGCAGAAAGAGTATGGTACACCCGTATTTCTCAAGTCATCTTCAAGTCCCAACCATGTAATAATCCACCCAGAGCTAGAAGCTGGGTACAGATCTGGGCTTCAAAAGTAAAGGTGAAGTGACATTCTATCAGAGACAACAATGAAAGAGAACTAATGGGACTGACTGACTGACTGAAAGATTTAATCAATATATTTCAAGCTCTTGAAAACATGAAATGTTTTGAGAGCGATTGAAAAAGAACTTGCTTAGGATCTCAAGAGCGTTATAGCTTTACCACACTGAACACGTTACATGACGCGCTGGATTTCCTTTCCGGGTCTGCGGGACTATTCGAAACAGATACCGCGACCCTGGAACACAAAGAGCTCAGAAGGAACACGGATCGGTTTGGGCAGTAAAAGTCCCTACCGGTCCGTCCAGAGCGGGAGGAGTCATTTGATGATTCCCCTTTATTATATATACAGGGTTATTTTTTGTTTACACTAAACCCGAAAAGGGGTCATTGTACTCATCATTTTGAACAACTTTTTCTATGGGACGAACCTTGAAATCGCGAAAAAAAAATCAGCTGTTCCCTACATTTTGACGAGTTATGCGAACATAAATGTAGGGAACAGCTGATTTTTTTTTTCGCGATTTCACGGTTCATCCCATAGAAAAAGTTGTTCAAAATGATGAGTACAATGACCCCTTTTCGGGTTTAGTATAAACAAAAAATAATGTTGTATATATTTAAGCCGAAAACAAACAACCTGTAATTTTCGAAAATATCAGTTAGGGCCAGTTTCACCGGTCCCGGATAAAGTGTCGGTTAGTTAATTATCTGATAGTTAATACTATCTACCACTTAAAGGCTGGTAAACTAATACTTTATCTACCAGATATCGCTATCCGACACCTGTGAAACCAAAAGTGTTAGTTTATCTGGCAGATAAGTTCCTAATAGGCTAACCGACACTTTATCCGCAACCGGTGAAACTGGCCCTTAGTGTTTTTTATGTGCACCAACATCTTGCCAGTTATATTCAAGGAATGGGAACCAGGCACCGCTAGCTGCTATTGAGATATTCCTATTTAAAAAAGGCAAGAATTCAAGATATTGATCAGCCTTTGAAAATAGTACGAAAATAGGAAAAAAGTATATTTATTTCATGATTGCGAATTTGATTATAGCTCATTTCATTTGAAGGTCTGGCCTATCGTTTCGCTTTGATTTCATGAATATAACCTTGTATTTTTCAGGGCCTTGTATAATTTCTTCATTGAATATATTTTACTATCTAGATTGAATAATTAGCCTACCTTGTGTTTTTACTGAATAAAGAAGTCTGGCTCAAAACAAGACGTCTTTAGATAAAAACTAAGTAACAAAAGCAGATTTCTGCTCATTTTTTTATTGCCGTTATGTTAAATACCTTTTGTCTTTAAAAGCGAATAAATACCGCTTCAATGTTATATAAAAGCTAATTATACTTTTACCTCTTTCATTATCCGAAAAACTAATTGGCATACTAGGCGTGTCCAAAAAGTTTCCTCCGTCTCTCGGAAAGCACGTTATGCTGTTGATCCCGGCAGTCGTAACCCCGTTATCGTTAGCCAGTGGCCCAAAAAGTCTGACAAGCAGTCTTACCAAGTGATATCGTATTACTCAGTATTAACTGGGTTGTGGAGGTCAGAGAGGCAGTCGCTCCATGTAAAATACTTATATTTCAGCTGCATCCGGTTAGACTGGAAGCTGATCCCAACATAGTTGGCTAGGCAGATGATGATGGTATACTCCAAACACATGTTGTAAGGGTTCAACGACGGGAAAAAGTAAGTAGTGCCATTGCGCTTTACTTGGCTCATCTTCGAAAAGTATGCCTATCTCAAAATCATTGCCCACGTTTTTTTCCATAAAACTCCACTTCTCAAAAAAGTTACACCACAATTACAATCACGCCAAGAAAACCAAAACCCCTGCTCAAATTCATAACTCACGTATCACCGAAAACTATCACTTACAAAGTAAACACTCTGAACCCATTTCTCATACGCACCCAAAACTTGTTAACACAAAAAATCAGGAGTCAATCGTGGAATGCAATAAATAAAACCCTCAAGCACCCTAACTGATGTAGGGGCTACAATCTCATACGGGAAGCCAGCAGTAAAAAAGTCAAACTTAGATGTTGTACACAATTTATATGCTCAACTTTGTACACTCGGACGTTATCGCGAAATTTAAAACATTCGTTCTGCGCGGTTTTATTTTAGTTTACCGAGTTTCTCTTGATACGCGGAGGTACAAATTAGAAAAAAATGTTTTGTTGTTTTTTGTAATTTTAATGGTTTTTTTGGTTGGTTTATGGGTTTTTCCTAATAGGGATGGATGACTGGAGATACTGGGTTAGGGATTTCAATTTCGATATCATTCATCACCCAAAAATGTCCCAGTGAATTCCGTCTTGGGTTGAAAAATTACCAGAGCAACAGATTTTATTTCACCATCATCACCAACATTTCTGCTGAAAGGCGGGAGCGGCTAGAGGTCTCCCCCAAGTATCGCCACATCATTGCCTGGTCCCTGTGACTCGCATCAAGTGGATGCAACCATCACCAGGTCACCGGTCCACCTAGTGAAAGGCCTTCCTTCCAGATTTTTCAAATTTCGTCTTTATGTCCACAACAATATGCATCCTTCATGGTATTGTAATTACAATTAAAAAAACACACCTTGAAAATCTTGCGATCAAAATAACAATTTTTAACCTTCTATTCCTTTGAAGAAAGTCTGACCTCTTCATAGCATGCATTGTTATAACCCACTTACAAGAAAAACCAACTTTGCCCTAAGAAAACAAACATAGTTAACCTAATTACATTTATAAGTAGCACATGGAAGTATGGAGCCACATGTTGGCATTGAGCTGAAACTATTCGGAACTTTCGTCGCATTAGTGCATGAAATATAACCGAAATAGAACGGCTAACTCACGCATTGCGGGCCTTGGGGATAGACTACTCTAGTTCGTCGAGGGTAGTTTGAATAGAGATGTAACTAGGCTGAAAAGCATTGTCTTGTGTCTCAGTGGCGTTTACGAAAGATTTAATAAATAGAAATCTAAATTGTTTACCATATAGTCATTCATATAGGCGTAGTAATTATATCAAAAGGTTTCTCGAATTTCGGACTATTTGTATGTATTTTAATATATAAGTATATTTTATATAAATAAATAAATATCTCTGGACATTAACACACACCACCTAGTGCCACACTAAGCAACGAGGCTTATGTTGTGGACACCAGATAGTTGATATACTACATAGATACTTTTTTGTTTGCAAATACATACTTATTATACATGTAAACATCGATGACTCGGAAACGAATATCCGTGTTTATCACACAAACATTTGCTCCTGCCAGGATTCGAACCCGGGACCGTAAGAACGCAAGGCAGCCTCAATACCATTGCGTTATTCAGGTCGTCATAAAAGTGAGTTAATCACGCAGCTTTTCAGCTCCATTGCATGTGTGTTACTAAAATTATTCCCTACCTGTGCTAGTTCACACCGTCAATGAAAGCCTACACGACCACAAGCTATTCAGCACATGACTCCCAACTAAGGTAGCAGCACCAATACTCAGCATAAAACCGGGCCTCATATTGCCTAGCTCAACAATTTAAGGTAGGACCACCAGTCGCGTCCATAACTCCCAATAATTAGTCCGTATTGCACATGCAGTGCGCGCCTGTACCTAATTAAACCGTCCCGTGATATATCATAATCACATGATTAAAGTTCATTTGCGTACACGCGCGTCTAAATTGTTTCCAACACGCTAATTACGTTGACTTACGCTGAATTATGTAGTAGGGTTCTGTATACAGGTTAAATTATTTTATTTAGAATTGTGGTTTTGTCTCGTTTGTTTGGTGTGAAATGAGGTTTGATTAAAGGATGTGTTTTTATAACACGACTCCCCACAAAAGGAGTGTTATGGTTTCAGGGTTTGTGTATGTTTATTAATTCCACCGTAATTTCTAAACGCCTTAGGTTATTATCACACTAGCGAATTTCGAGCGAATTGAAAGCGGCGCGAGTGCGCAGCGAGGTCGCCGCGAATTCTACCAGCTACCAGATACAACACAAAAAGATACTAAAAATATAACTTTTACGAATAAACTCAAACAATTGTTCATTAAAAAAGCATACTACACAATAAACGAATACTTATCTGACAATCAAATATGTTTTACACAAACAGACTCTTCTAAACACGTAGATAAATATTATATTAATATAATTATTACCTAAATAAAATGAATATGAATATGAATTCGCAACGTGTGCACGGCGAACATAAAATTAATGATTGTGCAAAACACGCATCGCACATCATGAACTCGCGGCCCAGCCCGCCCCACCGGGGCGGTGGGGCGGGCTGGGCCGCTACTTTTGGTTTTCTTCACGCACACACGTTGTCTTGCGAATTCGCTGCGAGCTCGCTGAGCACTCGCCCCGCTTTCAATTCGCTTACATCTCGCTAGTGTGATAAGGCTCTTAACCGATTTCGATGTATTTGGTACCGTTACAATTTTTGCTGAATTCCGGGTAACATTTGCTTGTGAATTCACAAGTGTCTGAGTACCATAATTAGATGGATAGTTACTGTAAAAAACGCGTTCATGAATGTTTCATAACAGTTGTAGAAATTGCAATTGTAAGAGTTGCTAATTTCTAATTGGTGTTGTTTCAGTAAATGTAGCATTATAATAAAAACATTGATTTAGTATTCGTAGTTTAAGTAAACAAAAGATTTTTTTATGACGAAATTAGATACAAAACTAAACAAAGTCTCCTGGTTACAAATACAAAACTTTAAACCGCCCCAAAAATCCTTTGCAAACTGAATATATATCCATACCCATATTCCCCCTGAATATGGGTATGGATATTTGACAATAAAGTTTGAAACTTCCTTAAACCAATATTTACATTGGTTTACCATGCGCGGATCCCTAAAAACACAGAGTTTTCCTCAATTTTCCTGCCTTATTTGCATACTGTCATACTGTATATGTATATATTTTTATAGGGACGTTATCGTGGACGCATTTTCACTTTTTTCCAGCATTTTATAATTGCTTTGATTAATTAGTCCGCTGTAGTTTTCGTTACGGAATTTCGGGCATGTTTTGGATAATGGAAAATGCATTTTATTCACGTATATGTAATTTTCTTTTGTTTATTTTTTTAAGGAACATGGCCTAGTCTAATGAAAAAGCCAGGCGATTAATTTGATTACATTTTTATGGAGCGACGGTAGATTCATAGGTAATTATAAGTTTTCAGGCAACTGTCAAGCTTCTATTCCATGTTTCAACAAGCTCCGGTTCTTAGAAAAATAAAATTAATTAACATAATATTATGCTTATAGAAAGTATAACAACGTTTACTTGGAATTTCATTCAGACAAATTTTAAGGAAAAAGGAAGAGGGTATGAAAGGAAACCGTTTAAGTATTTTATTTATAGAAAAACTTTTGAAAAAGTTTAATTTAATTTTCCAAAACCATAACACCCACAGTTCTACTCACAGTATATTTTGTGCTGGTATTATTTATGCCACTTTATTTAAATATTGAAAGAGAGATAAAGCTACTGGTGGTCAGCGCAACATGAAAATTCTGTAAAAGAAAGCAGTTGGCAAACACTTCTTTTATCATCATTCATAAAAACATGTTGTAAAAACTTGTTACATGCAAAACTTGTAGGAAACTTATAAATAACTGTGTTAAACAAATAAACAAGTCATGGCTAAAACAACTTCAACGCACAAAAATATCTGACATGTTTTATCAACATGTTTTTCAAAATTGTTTAAGCATGTGTCTCAACTTTTGTGTAAGTGTATTGAACCTAGTGAACCTGCACAGTGTGTGTGTGTTGTCCTGGACTATTTGCATCCACACCGCAGTTACTTATTGTGGAGCAAATACTAATTGTTATTATGTGTTGCCGTGATTGTTACATAATGTTACCATGTTGCACAATGTTGCGCCACAAAAATCAACTGCGGTATGGAAGCAGCATTAAAGCATACATGTTTCGTTAATAAAGTTATAAAATTATATTATAATATTGTAAGCTAATATTAGCCATGTTACAGTTATTAGCAGTTGCTTGCGGACAGTGAACACGTTTTCCGTGGCACGTTTCAACGCCGGAAACAATTCATTATATCGAAATATGTCACCGGTGTGTTAGGCTCACCGCACAAGGGCTTATTTTTATAGTTTTATTCATTAAATAAACGTTTCAATTAATTATTTGTTGCATCGTCTCAAAAAATATTTCAGTCATTGAAAAATTGTATGTCAAATGCGAGCTTTAAAAATCATAGTTGAGTTTTCTTCTAGTTAACCTTTTTCTTATTTTTTTGACTGAGTATAAAAATATTATACTTATTTCAGTGTTCTTCAGCTTCCTCCCAAGTGTCGCCACATTGACCGGTCCCAACTCACATTCACTTATACTTTTAGTTAGTTAGTGGTGTCCAGTAAGAGCCATTTTTGATAATTTCAACGTTTATCTCCTTTTTTTAATTTCACAAATTGAAACTACTCCATATCTACGATAACTTCTCCCAAATGTAAAAAACGCTTGCATTCAGTGAATATCGAGTAATTTAGGCCACCTATAGAAACAATAAAACCAGCACCACTATTGTTTCGAACTACCGCAATGCTGCAAACAATTGAAGCATTACAAAATTAAAATACAACACAATACCCAATACATTGTTTCCTAAAATCAAATACAGCGATTCGAATAGTGACTGCCAAACCACAACATAACATTGTGTTCGTTTGCTACAATCTCTTGGTTAATAGTTAATGTAATGTACTATCTGAGTAGGCCTCTAGTGTGGGACGCTACATGTGTCGATACTCTTGCGCCTTCCCATCTTCCTAGTTCATCGTGCTGTGCAGGGGCTGCCGCTGCGGCTGCGGAGAACCTCAAGCGGCGTAAATATAGTAACCTTATTGGTAACTATATTTTCGAGCCGTTTTGGGGTTGAAACTCTAGGACCGTGGGGTCCGAGTGCTCACAACCTTTTCAAGGAAATTTCAAAACGCTTAGTTGCTGGCTTTTACCTTGGTCAAAGGCTTAGCGTTGCCATTCAGCGTGGTAGCTCTGCCAGTCTCTTGGGGACATTACCAGTTGACAGCTTAGAGGAGGAGTTTTTAGACGCCATTTTTTAAGTTTTTAGTTTAAGTTAGTTAGGTAAGTTAATTTTAGCAAACTGTAAATAATGTACATTTATAATACATGTTAATGTACTACCTTACCGGAATAAAACGCATCCTGTTGAAGCGACACCATAATAGTAAATGTCCATCTCAAACACACTAGATTGCGAAAAGTAGGAATGGTGCATCCACAACGCAGTTCCTTTTTTGTTGTCTAACCTTCAGACAACACTTGGTAACATTTGATAAGAATGTTACCTCAACATATGACAGGGATGCACGAAATGAGGAATGTCCCTTGCTCTGCATTGGGACTAATAAAAAATCCATTCCGGACTTCTTTTGCAGTATCGATCATATTTTCTTTGGCAGTATCGTTGGTCTAGAGGTCGTAGGCGCGATGACCGAGCTCAATGAAGTCCTGAATTCAATTCCCAGGTCGGGCAAAGTGTTATTGAGTTTTTACATCTGGAAATTCTTAGTAACAGCCATGGAGTTATTACAATATACTCTGGGCAGTTACAGCAATATAAAAATAAACATGTGGGTTCAGTTTTTGGGGACTGCGGATAGAAGTAAAAACTAACCCCTGAATATTGAAACGTCACCTAAATATTAAATTTTGCATGGCCAAACGTTATTTTTGAGTATCTCTGTTAATATAAGCGCTACTTACATTTTAAGTGACGTTTCAGTAATTGGCCATAAGTAATCTAAATCTGCTACGGGTTGTGGTTGTGTTGTAACTGGTGCTACGCCGTAGTGGATCGGCTACTGGTGCTACGCCGTAGTGGATCGGTTACTGGTGCTACGCCGTAGTGGAACGGCTACTGGTGCTACGCCGTAGTGAATCGGCTGCTGGTGCTACGCCGAAGTGGATCGGCTACGGGTGCTACAGTTGTTCGGTTCGCGCGCCTTTCAAGCGCGAAGATTTCAGTTCAAAAAGATTTTCGGTATTACTATGAATAAACAAAAATGTACCATAGTGACTATTCCCAAGTAATACTCCAGTTCTACGGTACATAGTGTAGTTATATAACTTGATCGCAATGTGCGGTGCGGCTTACGACCGAGGCCACGACTCCTTACTATTCTAGGTCATATTAATACGGCCCGCTTGCATTACATTTTCCTATCATTGTTATTATAATTAGTTCTAATTAAGCCGTTTTGGTTCATATGAGCCAATTTATATGTAATTTTTTTAAGTAGGTCTTACCTTAGTTGTTAAAAATGTTTCAAAGCTTCGTATAAAATGTCAATTGTAAGCGAGCAGCAGAGAAGCAATGTTATTTGGTGGAAAATATCTGTCTAATTTTTTCCATCTCATCATCTACCCAGCTTTTTCAACTAAGTTAAGGTCGGCTTCCAGTCTTACCAGATGCATCTGAATACCAGTATTGTACATGGAGTGACTGACTATTATGACCTTCATAACTTAGTTAGTACTGGAAAATACAAAACGGATTAAAAGACCAAATGGTTTAATGCTCTTTTCGAAACTTGGAGGAATTTCAGTATGTAACTTAAGGTCACCCATCCGCAGACCAACCTAGGCAAGCAGATCAGATTGATCCGAGCGGCTGTTATTTTTTAGCGCCTCCTTAGTTTTTGTTTCCAACTGAATATAACAAATGTATGTAAAAGACGTGTGTTTTTGTATGTTATGCAGTAGTGGTACTTTCTCAGATGAACTGTTTCCCGAAAAGATCGTCTACCACTCCGGTGTCCTAAAAAGTGTTGATTTTGTCTATTTAAAAGTGACCTTTGGATAAAACTATCAACAGAAATGTTTCTTATCATCAAGTTTCAAAGTTCAGCATACAATAGAATACGAATCTAAGCCTCGCGATGTTCCCTCCCACACGAACAAGAAAATGACGAAGAATTATTCTGGAAGGGGATTTCAGGAAAATGTATCTGATTCATTCATAAAATACTATTATTGATACTATAAAAATATCTATACGAATGAATAAAACTGAAATATCGCTTTGTCATTAAAAAAATAACAGCTTTTGAACCCTCGACGCAAAAACGACGGGGTGTTATAAGTTTGACGGAACTATCTGTGTGTGTGTGTTTGTGTGTCTGTGGCATCTAGCTCTCAAACGGATGAATCGATTTTGATTGTTTTTTTTTTTGTTTGAAAAGTGAATTAGTCAAGTGTTCTTAGCTACGTTTGATAAAAATTAGTCCAAAATGGCCGCTGGCGCCGCCACAAAATGGCGGATCACATATTTATTCAACAACTCCCTCAATATGCGTTCAAATGAAAGGGCATGACTAGTAGAAAAATGTAAACTATATTGAAAGGGTATGAGGAATATTATATTATTATACTACACACACACACAGCATGCAGCATTTCGTTACATGACGTCTACTAAATAGCACTACCCATAAGCCGCGTTGAGGAACTTCGTTCCATAACCACCCAACCTTATCGGTGTTTTTTTGTAATTTATTAATTAAATGTAACTTGTTACTGCATTTTTAAGAACGTAAAAATACATAAAATCTTTTATATTTTACTTTCGTGTATATTTGTTTGTTTGTTCCGTCTAATGTCCCAAACGGCTGGACATATTTGAATGGTTATTTTTCCTGGCTGATGTAAAAGAAATAACTTGATCTACTTTTATTTTAGAGAATAGACTCAATTTTCATGAGAAAAAATATCAGCCTAAGAAATTTTTAATAAAAATCGATTCAATTTTTTTTTTATTTCACGCGTCTCGAGATTGCGGCGATAGCTAATTATTTCATAAATGCAAAAGTTACTCTAAGAATCCACTTTGTGTTTTACCCTTTTAAGGTGAAAGCGTCAGGGCGGCCCGCGGATTCAAATTTTCTTACGTATTTTTGAAATTTGCAGGGCAATGAACGAATTTTTCACGATCAAAGTCCTTCTTCGACTCTTATGAACTTGGAGGGATGTATTGATGATTTTGATGACTATAATTCTGTAACTTAATACGTCTTACTGTTGCGATCGATATGTTTATTAACATACAACTTAGCACTGCCCTGCAAATTGCAAAATACGGCTACAACTGGACTGTTTGGCACACAAATAAAAAGTGACCTAGATTACACCATGGGATACGTTCTATCCCTGTATTTAGTTCTCGTAGGATTATTTCCGACCTCCACATGGGCGAAATCACAGGCAATGGTAAGTGTTTTTTTCGTGTATCTATCAGTGCAATTGAAATTGTATACATTATTGTATCTTTTTTCCTGGTAGCACTACTATTTCTACACATGTCTCATGATATTTTATACAGCGTATATTAATAGAACTAAAGCGATGCTCGTGCGAGAATGCTCTATTATAAGACAAGATCGTTTTATTACTGAATTGTTGAGTAGGTTGTACTAAATACACGTTTCTAAGAAAAGTCTCTAGAACAGTTAAACCTTATTTTTTATAACATAGCATTGGGCCTGTAAACACCATCAATTTTAAAAACTATTACGTATGAACTTAGATACAAGTTAAAATGATAACATGTACTGTTCATCACTCGCAAATACTGACAATCCAATTCTGACATGTGCAACAATGGTTAAAACATGATTTAAAAACGCGTAAGATGTGAACTCATAACCAATTTATCCTTTGATTATATACATGCAATTTATCATTGCCAGAAATGAAAATTAGGTGCACATATAGATTTTGTCAAATCGAAACTTTTTTGCTGTCAAAAAGTTTTAGGTGGATTTCCTCAAAAAAAAAGTCTACCTATTGGTCTCTCACCTTAAGACGAGGATAATGTATACCTATACATATGTATGTGAGCGACAAGCAACTTTAAGCCACACTCTACAGGTCGCAATTATGCACCGATTGCTTTCAAACTTGGCCAAAAAATCGAATAGCTCAAAACTTAGGTTAAGTTCGTGGATGGGCGGAATTCGTCCATGGGGGCGGCGGAGGGGCGATTTTTCTAAAATCTGTTTTTTGGCCATATCTTTTTTCTATGGAAAATTTTGGAACCGTTTTACATTTTCATAATTTTGGGTAAAAATACAGAAAACTTTTAGAATATAACTTTTTTCATGCAACCCTTAAATAGGGGAGGGGGCTGAAATTTTCACAATTTTAAAGGGTAAACTTTCCATTACAGGAGAACGATTTCGAATTCCCATTTTTTTTGGTACATAGTACACATAAGTACAACTCTTTGTACAAATGTTCAATAGTTGGACGCCCACGGTTTACGAGATTTAACTATTTAAAGTTTCTATACTCATTGGACAAAAGGACGCCATTTGCTATGGTCGACGTCAAAGTTGACATTTCCCTTCCGTTGACAGTAAAAGTGTTATTAAATTTCTACATAATCACATGCTTTTGGTGTGTAATAAATGTGCACAATAATTGATTGCTGATCAATAAGCAAACACATTGACATTTTTACAAAAACATAACGATTTTTTTTTATTGTTGCGCGCCAAGCCCTCTGTCTGTCATCGGATGTCGCCTTCACAGACTGCAGTTGTTTGAAAATAAATTGTCCTAGAAGTCTAGCTAGCTATCATGAGGAGCGTAGGCCGTAGCGACGACGACATTTGTGATAGAAAGTGAGAGTGTAATGTAAAATGCGAGCGCAGCGAGCGTGCGTCATGGAGTCGTCGCTAGTTCTAATTCTTAATTTGCTTATATCTCGAAAACTTTACGTTTTATCGCAAAAATGATGAAAAATTTTCCACTTAATGCCCACCCTGAAATTTATAAATTTAAATATGGGGGAATCGTTCTTCAAAATCTACCTCCTCCTGCGGGTTGCTTGGATTTTTTTATTTTACAAAAAAATCTTAATATTTTTACTAGTTGTGTTGTATGTATAAGTGTACGGTGATTTTTAAACCAAGTGGACATTTTAAAGGTCGATTAGGTTTATCACCGTCATCTCTTCCATCGTTCGATCAATTTCGGCATTTACTGGAACCTTCAAACTTTAGCCAAAACTTTAGGCCATTTTGGCCGAAGCCAAAGGTGTTTTAATGGGCCGTATGTAGCCAAAGTCGATGTCTTTATTTTATCAAGAGTAATAAGAGGAGAAAATAACACGACGAAATAACTTGTTAAACGTAAACTTTCCTTTACTGGGAACCAAGAATTGCACTAAAATTTAACCTCTCTGAAACTTAATAAACCAGTAAATCCTAAAATTTCCAAGTTTTTCTCTTAAACGCTGTGTCGACGGCGCGTTTGTGTACCACGCGCGCAAAAAAAAAATAGGTAACTCTTAAACTAGGCTCACCGTTTACTTAATTTTCAAGCTAGACTGTAGACCAATTAACTCATAAGTTAGTGGTTTTACTTCCTTATGAATATGCATCTTGTCGGTCGTGAGAACAGGCTCTATATAGGGCAATGTGCCTCTGGGGACCCATAGTCTCGGGAAACACTGGCCAAGCCAGACCACATCCTAAGTATTCATTAACATCACCTCCAAGTAACTAGGGAACATCTTGGAATACAATATTTTTGATACAAGATTTCTATATTTTTCTATCAAAATTATGTTGTACTAGCTGACCCACGCAACTTAGTCTGCGTCACATAGAGAAAAACGAAAGGAAAAAAACGTCCCCGTTTTTGCAACATTTTTCATTCCTGCTCCGCTCTTAATTATTGTAGCGTGATGTCATATAGCCTAAAGCCTTCCTCGGTAAATGGACTATCCAACACAAAAATAATTTTTCAATTCGTGCCGGTAGTTCCTGAGATTAGCGCGTTCAATAAAACAAACAAACAAACTCTTCTGCTTTATAATATTGTATAGTATAGATTTCTTGGTTCGATTCCTAGTTAAGGCTAAGCATTATTGGGTTTTCTCATAATTTAACCGTTGATGGTCCCACTGCTGGGACACAGGCTTCCACTCTAAGAGATGGAGGGGGCTATTATCTCCGATGGGGGCCAGTGCGGGTTGGTCGATGTCGCATGTCGCGTCTTTGATTTTTTGGGCCCAGAAAGTACCTATCAGTTTCCGTAAGATAAACGGTGAATCATAGACACTGATTTAAACAAGAGTTATGAGAAAAATAAGTTTTCTATAGAAATTTTAAATTCACCATTCACCAAAATATATGGACATTTGGGAACATTGATATTCTGTAATACAATCGAAAAACATATAATTTGCTATAATCTTTGTATGAACGACGCATGCTTCGCCGGCCCCTTAACCCTTAATTCACCACCTGAGTCCCAGGGACTCACACTCCAAAACTCCATATTTTGTCCTGCGGTGTCAGTGGTGTCACCACCCCGCGTCGCCCGCTACACTGGAGGACGTACGCGTACGTCCACACCACGGTGGTGTGGACGTACGTGTACGTCTCTTATATGATGAGTTATTATGCCAAGTGAGTCCCTCGGACTCATGGTGGTATTTTATGTTATAATTTTTATTTAAAATTTATGTTTTAAAGGCCTTTATTTCTTGCTATTATTACTTGACTTTATTTGTAATTGATAATTTATTAATCTCGTAATGTTTTATATTGTTGTAGAATCATAAACAGGCACACAAACCAAAAAAAACTTTATCAGTGTATGTAAATGCAGAAAATGCTGATTCAGTTTTGGATTCTTGGATTCAACAAGAACTCGACTATGAAATTGGGAGTGACAACGAAGATGACAGTCAGTCAACTAAGTAGCAGTCATCAACAGAACCTTCTGTTGCTGCAAATCTTCTTACTGTTGCTGCAAATGTATGAAGCCTAGGTATTGGTCAAAACCCGTTGCCAATTTTTATTTTTATATAGAAGCATATGTTTTTATATTTTTATTTTGTAGTTTATTATGAAAATTTAAAAGATAATTACTACTGTTCTTCAGAAGCATTTGATAGTTTTAAGAGACTTAAAAAAAAACAAATTTCTTTTAGGCTGTTAAATTGAATTCCTATAATTTCTACGATGATCTCAAGTTTTGCTAAGTTTTTGTGTTTCTTATAGTACAAAATAAATGATAAAGAAGTTAATAAAAAAAGTACTTGTAATAACCGTTATTTTATTTATACAAAAAATTAAAAAATATAATATGTAAGTCCCTGGGACTCATAGTGAGAGTTTACGTTAGTTTCTTTCACCTGGTGAATTGAGGGTTTAACAAACCTGGCTAAAATAATGTACTCTTAGGTACACTACTTACAAAACTAAAAAAAAAAAAAAAGTTACACCTCTGGTCGGGCTGCGGGACTGTTCAAAAGAGATACCGTGGCCCCGGAATGTAAAGGGCGAGGAAGGAACATGGATGGTTTTTAGTCAGTAAAAGTCTGACACTCTCTTCCGCTCCACCCAGAGTGGGAGTGGTAATTTTATGGTTTCCCATTCGAAAAAAAAGGTACTGCTCTGCTTAGTCCTTCGAGACTAACAGGCGTGATGTTATGATGAGGAAAAGATAGAAATAGCAATTTTCTTCAAGGTGTATAATTTATAGCTATTTTTATGCTGCCATAAAAGTACCTACCTAAGCGGATAAGAAGGCTTTAATAAAATTAAGTGAAAATTTTATTTTTTTCCGGAGGTCGTCTTCTTTATTTAATTTTTTTGGTCAGATGGTATTTTTTGTGATTGATTTATTTATACTGTGGATGTTTGTTTGTCTGTGTTTCTCTATTACTCTCAGGGGTGGATCTTTTTTTTTTAATATGGTGGATATTTGGATCAATTTCCGGCCTCAAGAAAAATTAAAGATCACAGGATATTGTTTTGAACCTTCCTGTTTATGTAGGTAGCTACCGTAATCGAAAGTGATAACACTCTGACGAGGAGGACGAAAAGGTCATGAGACATAGGTTGGACATATGAGTTGATTCTGGTTTTCAGGAGTTACAGTGGTTTGGGTATAATGTGGCGGGCTTGTCCAGACAGAAAAAAACACATAAGTTAGAAAAATTTATATTGGAAAAGTTGTAGGAAACTTAACACTGTTCTCTTACTAGAGATGTGTTTAAAAGTCGGCCAGTTCCCTCAGGGTTGAATCTACGTTAAAACATTATTGATTAATACCTACTAGCGCATTGTAAAAGAGCTCATTAAAGTTTTTCGTTTATACAAAACACTTTAACTACTTCTTTTGCTTTTTTAAACTTTTTTAACGGTTATAGTTAAAATTATTTCTTAAAATGTACTTTACCAGTGTCAATCCGGTATTTAAGAACCAACTTAAAAACTAACGGACATTCATACAAATTTTCATCCCCTATTTTACTCACATAGGGGTTGCATTTCGAAAAATCCTTATTCCTTCCCTACATTAGGTATAAAAACCACTGTGCAAATTTCAGATTTCTATGTCCAAGGGTTAGGGACTGTGCGTTCATCGCCGGATCGGAAAGGTGAGACACTTTTATGTGCGCGCAGCCGGTGTTCATCGATGTATACCATTTTATGAACATCAAATTTTAATCATAATATATTTAACTAGCTGACCAGCGCGCAACTTCGTCTGCGTCACGTAAGAGAAAAAAAGGAAAGGAAAAATAAAACCCCGTTTTTGCAACATATTGTATTCCTGCTCCGCTCCTAATAATCGTAGCGTCATGTTATATAGCCTAAAACCTTTCTCGATAAATGGACTATCCACCGCAAAAAGAATTTTTGAATTCGAACCAGTAGCTCCTGAGATTAGCGCGTTCAACCAAACAAACAAACAAACAAACAAACGCTTCTGCTTTATAATATTAGTATAGTATATAGATGAAACACAACCATACCTCACCGCATCACAAGAGACTAAACAAACCGACAAATTCCCAGACAAAACAAAATATAACAATAAAACAAAACACAATCGTCTTAAAAACAAGTGAAGTTGCAGTCCCCAGCTAGTTTACAAAAAACGAACAGTTGCAAATCAAGGAAGTGAGTTTATCAAAATTGTTGACTTAAAAAAATATGATCCTCTTTGCCCGAAGCTCTGTAAGATTATCCTACTTTCAGTTATACCCGGCCGAGTTTCAGTAATAAGTTTCATTGAGTTTCTCTGTTTGTTTAATGTTATGAATCTGTTTGGAAAATGTGTAGGGAAGACGTAAATTTTCTCTTTTCCATGTCCAGACTTACCAAGTGGTCAGACCATTATTAACTGGGTTGTGGAGGTCAGATAGGCAGTCGTTCCATGTAAAATACTGGTATTCAGCTGTATCCGGTTAAGCTGGAAGCCGACCCCAACATAGTTTGGAAAAGTCTCATGAGTAAAGTAAATTGGATACACCTACATCAAACTGTGAACATGATAATTAATTCTAGGAAGAGTCTGACAATCAACTGGTTGATGGTAATAGGGTCAGCCCTATTACATGGGACCTAAATAAGACTGGGGAAATGTCGGTGTACTAATAGGTACGCCTTTGCCTAACTCTCATCGGTAATATCAACCTACGTTTATTACTACTAAATGTTACTTTTTTAATCAAAATTGACCTACTTCTTTTAGTTTGCCTTTAGACAGTCTACATAGAGATAACCTATCTACATAGAGGAAGTGATACCACATGGTTACGACTATACGGACAGGATAGATAACTGGGTTTGTGGTTTTATCTGTTCGCAACAGATACCGCAGTTGACACGAGTTTATTGACAACTAATACGTTGTGGTAATGCTATTAATTGTAAGGGATGTGCAGATAAATGTTTAAGATTATGGAAATTATTTTTAGAGGTTTGATCAGTTGACTAATAGTTGGAAATAGGTAAATATCCATTTTCAAATTACAATGCCAACATAAATCTACCATTAACGAATATTCTCAGATATAAGGCTTAATCAATTGTTCACCCCCATAAACCTCAACATTGCTATTTTTATCGTATTCGTTAGAGCCGTTTTCGAAAACGTGATTAAAAATATTGCTCGTTTTAATAGTAAAGAATCTTCGAATCCAGTTTCAAAAATTCTTTCAGTTATGGAAAGCCACATTATTCCCGATTGCCATATATGCTATAAAGTTTGTAAAAAGGCCTTTAACGAAGCCGAAAGGCACTTATTCTCCCGGTCATTGCGATCATTGTTTCGAGTGTAGCATTGAGTCCTACCGCATAAGTGATTTTTCACCGCAAAAAAAAACATTTCGCAGCAATAATTTTGCGTAAAGTTACGTAGTTTGATGCCCAGAATGCTTGGTTGACGGCTTAGAAATAGAAATAGAAATCATTTATTTGCCAATAATGTAGGTGTACAGATATGACGGTAATTTTCATGAAAGTTCCAAGTCGTACATTTTGCGGTAGCCCTACCGCAAAATTATTTAAAATAAAACATTCAGTAAAAAAAAATGAACATAAGAAAGTAAACGTTCCATTCACTAAGCAACATTACTAACATTATTAAAAATACTCACATTAAGATATTCGGAATTAGGCAAATTGCAAATAATATGAATTAAAAAAATTACAATAAATTAAAGTCTCAATAGCTCAATTAATTAAACTACAAAATGCTTGGTGGCTTCGTGGAGGGTCCGTTTACACCCTGTCTTTAACCCTATTCCCACTGGATATTTCCTAAAATAACGCGAGCAAAGCAGCAGGCTAAAGCTAGTCAACAATAATTTATCCACGATCTTACCACATTGCAAAATTCAATTATTATTATCGCTAACCACAACCCAATCATGAAGATAATTATCAGAAATCGCTTTATGGCCACATTGACCACTTTGTTTTATTATCACAACGCCTGTTATACAATTAAGTGATTATCTGACATTTACCGATAGCATTATTGTTATTAATCTGAACGTGACGGATTCAAATGGTTTTATCTTGTAGGTATTCCAATAAATCGACCACGAGAGTCATATTTTTTTTTGCTCGTTGAGCTTAGCTGCTATGATTCTATAATAATAAAATAATAATAATAAAGTTTATTTCGGAACAATAACACGACACAAGGTTAACAGGTAAAACGATGGAAGCTGCAAAAGTATTAACTGTAGCGCAGCCACCAACGCCCTCCTCCAGATTATAATGGAAAGATGTTCCACACAAAAAGTGCTTACAGTTAATTTAGGTTTACTTAATTAATAAGAAAAACAAAAAAGAAAATACATAAATAATACAATAAAAAAAGGAAAGTATATAAACAGTAGGACAATAGTTATGAATTGGTTTCAATAATTATGAATTGGTAACAATAATTTGACGTTGATTGACGATTTTGATGTCGAGAGTAGTGAGTCGGCGAATGGTTGTGTGGGTGAGTGTTAATGAGGTGTGCGAGGTGTGTGAGGTTTTGATGAGTTGTGTGAGAGAGTGATGTGTGTTTTACACTTCCACGAGTTTTTCTGTGTCATCGTAATTTTGTGATTTCAGCCAGGAGTCAAGTTTCATTTTGCATTTGATCTTGGTTAGTGGGTAGATGTTTAAGTTTTTGTTTAATTTATTGTAGACTTTTGAACTTATGTGTTTGTAATGACGACTTGCAGCTACGGTTCTACGGGACTCAGTGGCACAAACCCTATTCGAGCGGCGAGTAGAACAGCATTTAGGATCAAGGGTAAGTTGGCAGTGTTTGCGAAGAATAGTTTGGAGGATGAATAGCTCCTATTGATACCAATAGGCTCGTCCTATTACATGGGACTTAAACATAACTGGCAAAATGTGAGTATACTTGTTAGGTACAACTCTGTCTAATTCTTCGGAGATTACAAGGCGTAATGTTATGTTATATTCTTGAGGGACCATTTCTGGTCAAAACGCAAGCAAAACCACAGACCAAAGCTAGTCATTTATAAAGCTCACACGACCAAAAGTTGTTTATCTCATCACAAACTCATCACAACACGAAATGATTAAATCCACAGGCGGGACAGGTAATTATAAATAGCTCCGAGAAATTGAGTCCAAGCTAACAACCGGCCAAACTCGCCTTGAACAAAATCAAGTAAATTGGTCTGCTTCAAGCGAATGCAACGTTGCATCGATCAGGGGTACCTAAACGGTGCACCACATAGGAATACCAGCCTTACTTTTCAAAGGTAAAGTTTATTTTTCAGTGAACGTAAATTCTGTTGAAATTTTCGTTGTGCAAGTACTTTGAATCTTTAGATACTTTATGTTGGTACAAGGAATAATGTAGTGTATAAAGTAAGCGGTAACTCAGTGCTTGTACTTTAATGAATTTTACAACGATGGATTTACCAAGCGATGTCCCGTAGCGTTTGTCGTCTGAACTTTCTGATGAACAGTTTGTTCGAACGTGGTTTATAACGGTGAGAACCAATTTTAAGTTTGGAGAAGAATACGACGTGTTTATCTTGTTCTTAGTCTTCTGATGAGCGCAGGGTCTCATTGGTTACAACTAGGCTCTTTTAGTGAAGTTTTAATACTTCTCATTTGAAGTTTCAAATACAGTTTCAAGTTTTGTTTTTTGTCCTGGCTAAAACTACTAGCTTGAATAAAAAAAATAACTAGCCGGCCATGTTTAGGAGTCCGCCATATTAAATTTAGAACTACATATCTTATAGCCATTCAATGTCATCCAAACACATGAAACGAAATATTACAAGATTATATCGACGATGATGTAAAAATGTTATTCATGACAGTTACAAAGAAACAAAACAGATAAAGAAAATGTGTGCTCCCAAACAGATTTTCCACAAACGAAGCGAAAACATGGAAAATGTTGAATAAAAATAAAGAAAATCGGATGGTCCTAACTAGTTACGGCCTCTCCAAATTAGAACGAGTTTAGTACTCGTGCCAGCTTTGGGCATCGATAGGAAAGCCTGCAAGTAACATGTGCTTCGAAAGTTTACCACTAAATTGTGTAAAATTAGAAATGACTGAATATTTTTTTAGAAAATACTTAGTGAAAACTGAAACCTTCGCTTTATTTTGTGTTATATTATATACATCAATCAAACTGAAACAAAATTAGCTTAGACCCTGTTCCCGACACCGCCCTGTGAGCTACAATTTTTTTTTATATTTTTAAATGTTTTTATACATATTTAAAATTAATATTTAAATGTAAAAAAAAAGTAATTATTATAAATGTGAAAGTTGGTGACGATGGGTTGATTAATGGTGGTGGTGTTGTGGTTGGTTGATTAGATGGTAAGTTTCTTACCCTTTCACGAAAAACCCACAAAACAGATTAGAATGAAATGTAGCACACAGATAGTTTATAACCTGTATTATATAGGGTACTTTTTATCCCGGTAAGGTAAGGTAAGGAATCTTAGGGACAATAATATCAAACTCCACGCGGAGCTAGTAAAATGTATCATATTTTTCTTCAATCTGCATGTTTGGTTGTATTATTTTCGAAGCAGAGATTTTTTTGTAAAAGCTTTCAATTCTGTATGCGATCGGTCGTTTCGGTAGAAATCAATAAGCACATGAATAAATAAATAAATCGTGACGGTCACAAAGTTACATCACAAAGTCGACACATTTAAATCAATTCCACATTACCAAAAACAGCATCAGTGAGCTTAACAAACTGTAAAACCTCAGCTTTCAATGATTATGTTCGTTAAAGCTGCCATATACAAATTAAAATGCCAATGAACTGGAATCAATATAATGAAGTGTAATATTTGAGTCGATTTAATGAGTCGTAATATTTTGTTGTTCTTGTATGATTATTTTTAAAATCTATTTCCTTTTATTTAATTTTTTGTTATTACTCACTTTCGTTGTTATTATAGTTCATCTTTTATGTTATTCGCCTTGTTTCTTTTGTATATCTTTGTATAATGTATTTTGATTTGTTTAGATAGTTTACCTTATCAAATTTACTGTACCTACCTAGATTATAAGTGAATGATGTGGTCTCCTATAATTGGAAGCGCACACTTGTATTTCCCCTATTATCTCTATACTATAATGTAATTGTGTTGTTTCTGTTGGAGATCCAATAAATAAATAAATAAATGAATACCAATATGATGCCGGCGAAAATCTCAATGTCAATTTATGGTATTAAATATCATCATACATGTTCATGCAAATTTTCTGTATAATTTAATCACAATTTAAATACTCATGTCGATTATTAGGTTTTAAAGCGTTGATGGAGCGGTGGGAAATTAATCATTTTGTAATTAGCGTATGATTTTAAATGTTTGTTGTGGTTTAAGGTTTAATAGAATAGAATAATTTTTATTTGGATAATAACATGGTACATTTAAGGTCTTATAAAATAGGGTTGTGAACTCACATGTTTCGCTATCTAGAGGCATACAAATATTAGAACTTAACAATTTAGGATTTATAAATCAAAATTTTAACAATTTCAAATACTTATAGTTAAGAAAAAAATAAAAATAAACATTTATTTATTTATTTATTTAAAATTATGTAAATAACACCTTAACAGCTATAACGCCAATGCGATGTTACTACCAAGAACTCACTTACAATTAACAAAAAAATAAACAGACTTACATTTAAAAAATACCTACAATTAAAACAATCAGCTATTAACATTCTCGATGCACTTCAGTGCAACTCCTGTGAACTGCATCAGGCTGCAGTGAACATGTATCTATCAACTTAAAACACTTAAGAGTAACTTCAGTGGCCATATTAATCGGTTATTTTTATAGTTATTAATTTATTATTAAGCTTTTAAAGCTATATATAATTAAACTTTTTTGTTATGAATGTGGATAGTAGTGGTGATTTACGTGAGTAATCTCTAATTGAAAGTACACTAATAGATTTTATTAACGGACGGTGGCTTCGTTCTTACTTTTGTTTAAATAATTTCGTCATGCGTTTCCTCTATAATAACAATCATTAGTCTGCCTAATATTTTTTTTTTCAGGTTTATTTTATATTTTCTTACTTGACCTGTCTGTATACGTCCGTTTCCTTATTTCTTATAAATCGATATAATTCCATGGACAATAGTGTGGGTTATGCGTTTGTTAAATTTTTAGACCTAAGCTATTTGTTAATATTGTAACGTGTTACTGTTTTTTGTCCCAAATAAATAAAATATAATAAAATAAAAATAATATTTGTATTATCACTACATATTATAAAACAAAGTTTGCTGCCGCATCTGTCGTCAGACGGACGCGGCAGCAAACGTTTACAATAAACTCAAAATCGACTGCACCGATTTTCATGATGTTTTTGCCAAAAGACAGAGTAACCACTCTGTCTTTTGGCGAGAAAAGTTTTAGTATTTAATTTGTACGGGCATCATTATACAATAATAAAATATTTTATTTAAATTATTACCTTAACGGACAATTTTCAACCCACTGAAAGTTTTTTTCCATTCCGTCCTATTTGAATCGACTTCGTTTGGAAATACCAAAACAAAATGTCAATTATCTCACATTATTCCCAAAATCACAGTTCCAATTTCAGTTATAATACTCTGGAAACTCCATAGATATATACCTACGTACTTTGATTACACTAGTTTACGATATCATAGTTAAAATGTGGTTTGAAACTCATACAAACCGGCAAAGTTTTATGTTTGATCAGTTGCCAACAATTGTTTGGAGATTAGGGTCGCCTCTAGGATGCGGTACCAATATATTTCAATTTTAATTAAAAACAATACTTCGGATTAATAATTTTGTGGGCAAGTTTGAGTTTTATTGACAACTAAAATGAGAGTGGTGGGTTAGTTTAGTCTCAGGCAAAAATAAATTATTATCCAATTAAACAAAATGAGAGTCGTGTAGTTTTTATCTACCCCAATGGGATACAGGCGTGTATGTATTTATTATGTTGATCCCATTTTAATCAAATTAAATTTAACGGGCGTTTAGAAATACTTAAAATATAAATGGGCCGATTAAGTTTACTGTACAATTGAATTATTTTGTGTGGTATGTGTTAAGTACTCTTGTACAGTAGTAGAATAGTATTATTTAATTAAGTGTTTTTATTGGAATAATTTACTGTCCTTTTTTCCATTTGTGATTCTATTTAAATTACCTGCACCCGTTGGAGATTAAGACGTCTCAGCATTTATTAAACACAAACTTGTGAAATAGATCAGTAACTGTTAAAAATTGGGTAGTTATCAACATAAACCAATAATCGAGACACAATTTCTACAGGGTGTAAATCACCTCATAACAAAGCCGTTAACCAAGCATTCTGTACATCAAACCAAGTAACTTTACGCAAAAAAAAATGTTTGAGGTTATAAATCATGTTTTGTGGTAGAACTAAATGTAACGCACTTAAAATATTGTGCTGATGGATGGATTGAACAGTACGGGGGTCGTGGAGGTGTCAAAACTTACAAAAAAAACTTGTAATTAAAAAAAACTTGTCAAAAAGTTGTAACTTTGAGCCCCCATCTCCGTAACTAGAAGGTTCCCAGGTATGTTGTAGAACAAAAAAAATGATCGCAATGATGAGGAGAACAAGTGCCTTTCGGCTTCGTGAAAACGTGTTTAACACCCTTTATAAAATAACTCTTAGTTGTATACAACATTATTTTTGTTTACACTAAACCCGAAAAGGGGTAAAACCTTGAAATCGCGAAAAAAAAGTCGGCTGTTCCCTACATTTATGTTCGCATAACTCGTCAAAATGTAGGGAACAGCTGATTTTTTTTCGCGATTTCAAGGTTTGCCCCATAGAAAAAGTTGTTCAAAATGATGAGTACAATGACCCCTTTTCGGGTTTAGTGTAAACAAAAAACAATGTTGTATATATGTATAAACCTTATTAATTTTCAATTCGCTGTCAATTTCGAATATTGGTTGCATTGAAATCAATATAGTTGAGTCATCAAGTTCGCAAATAAATTATGTCAATATGTTTGCTATTGTCATACAAAATGGGAGAGTCATGTTTAGACAGCTCATTAAAAATATTTCAACTGTGAAACGAATGGCGCTAGCAAGCAACGTTCCAAGCTTCGTAATTGGTTGAAAATCTGGTAATGACGTTTTATATTTCAAAATAGCTTGATGTCATTGGTCAGATTGGTCAAGCTATAGGGTAGATGACAAAAAAAAGTCCGTCAGTTAAATTATCACAAATATTTTACCCGTATTTTTTCTTTTGTTACATAAATCAAAGTTGACGAAGATACGACGCTATTAAAATTACCAATACGTCACGCATAGGTATAATTTTTAGCTAGTTCTGACGTCACGAGCCCCCCACTCCCGAGTTTTGATGCGTTGTATCTTTGTCAATATGCATTGATTTACAAAAACAAAAAATACGTGTCCAATGTTTTTCAATACTCCAACTGATAGACTAAATAAATTTGCTATTTTTTTATACTGTCATGAATATTGTCGCGCCACATACAATAACGTCTTTCCTATTGATGGTTGGTACTATAAATCGTCACTACTTAGTTAGTCAAAGAAAAGAAACAAATGTATTCCATTATTTTTTGCTACAATTTTAAAAATATTAATATATATTTCTCTACCGCTTTCAACTCTTAACGAGGGCTGTTGACCAAGTGCAGTCGACGCATCGCCACTCATGTCAATATAGAAGCTGTGCTCGTTTAAATTTTTAAATTCTCATATTATTCCACTAACTGTATGTACCTAGTACTTTCATGATATCTTTTTAAATGTACCGAAAAGTTTTTTTTGTTAACCTGGACTGTCCCACTCTTGGACAAAGGCTCCACCTATTCCTTCCACTCGATGCTGTGCCTTTTCTCGCCAATTAACGAGAAATAATCCAAACCGTCTCGCCACCTTCTCCTCGGTCTGCCGCAACCCTGACTATCCATCTCAGGGCTCATGTTTTTCAATAAACAGGCCCAAAGCTTTGCCTGCATTTGACACACATGGCCTGCCCAGTCCCATTTTAGTTTTGCAGCCATTTGGAGTTCTGGGAAGTAATATGTTCGTTTTATAGTAAAACACGGAAGAATGTAAAGTTAATGTCAAGGTCAATGTCCTTCGTGTTTACTGGTTTCACGTTAAAATAATAGCAATGCACACAACAAAAACTTAACATTTTTCTTAGAAAAAATCAATGACATAACATTGCTTATTAATTTTTTATACAAAAAAAAAAAAGTTTTTAAAATCGTAAAATTTCTCAGAATAATCTTTTGCCAAGCCAAGGCAGAGGCCCATGGGCGGCATAAAACTCTGAAATTAGGTTAGGCAACTAACCAAACGATAAAGGAAGAAAGATTCAGATCTAGTTCACCAAAAAGATGACGGTCTGATTATCTAAAACCAGCTGTTTAAAATACATCTTTGTATGGGAACATGTCACAGTAACAGTTGTTTTTTGATAATCAGACCATAATATTTTCGGTGATAAGGTCCATGTTCACGAAAAAGATGACGGTCTGATTACCTAAAACCAGCTGATTAAACCACATTTCTGTAAGGGAACATAATCACAGTGACAGCTGTTTTTAAATAATCAGACCGTTATATTTCGGTGAACATGGATCTCAGAGGAGTCTCGATTTGTGCCTGGTTGATAACAACAGGCTCGCTCCCTTATTTCGTAGTACTTAAATATAACTGGCCAAATGTGGGTGTCCTATCAGGTATACACCACCTCATTACACTTCGTCAGGTCAGTTTTTTTTTTATATCGCTGGACATTAACACACAGCGCCACCTAGTGCCACACTAATCAAAGCTTGTGTCGTGGACACTAGATAGTTGATATACTACATATATACTTTTTGTTTGTAAATACATACTTATTATAAATATAAACATCCATGACTCGGAAACAAATGTCCGTGCTCATCACACAAACATTTGCTCCTACCGGGATTCGAACCCAGGACCTTAACAACGTAAGGCAGCGTTACTACCACTACGCCAATCGGTCGTCTATAAGTTGTCTATAACGTAGATCAGATATTTCAAACAATTTACTTACGACTCTAATTACTCAGTTACCATCCCCGGAACTAATTCGTCGCCTCCTTTGTACTCTTAAATATGAATTATAACTTAAAACAATTTCTCTGGCAACCCTGACAGATAGTTAATGCATAAGAAGTTTGCAAGCTGCGGAACTTAGCTGATATAATAAGTTTTGTGACAATTCATTGTTTTAGTTTTCACATTAAGTATACCAGTTACATACATTTTTGTAGTTGAATTTGTTGTTTGATGTTTTGTTTCTTATAATAATAATAATAATAATATCGCTGGACATTAACACACAGCGCCATCTAGTGCCACACTAAACAAGGCTTGTGTCGTGGTCACCAGATACTTGATATACTACATATATACTTTTTTTGTTTGTAAATACATACTTATTATACATATTTCATCCATGACTCGGAAACAAATATCCATGCTCATCACACAAACATTTGCTCTTACCGGGATTCGAACCCAGGACCCTAAGAACGTAAAACAGCCTCAGTACCACTACGCCATTCGGGTCGTCAAAAGATTCTTAAAGGTTCTTAAGATGATTTACGTTGATTTGTTAAGGTTTTAAATCTTCTTTAATATTATGTGGTTTGGTTTATTGACCTGGATATACCTACTTATCAAATTCTAAAGCATTGTTCACAGATCAGGCAAATCGATTTATGGCAATCGTATCCGTTGGTTCACACGTCGTACCGCAGTTACTTCTCGGGTCTCTTGAGCTTTGCTAAGGGGATATTCAATAACACTTCTACATATTTAGCACAAGTGTTGCAGCATAAAAATGTGAACTGTTTTCATCATCACTGTTTTATGCTATCACAGTTCACAACTAAAATTAAAATGTCAGTTATGGGATATCTTCTGTGATTATTATTTTTGTTGAAGTCCCGATATTTCGTCGCTATTGCAAGCGCATCGCGGGTCGACTGGACAATGCGGGTAGATGGAAAAAATTGTTAGGAGCAAACAAATCTGTGTACCCTCTTTCTTTGTCTTTTACTACGCGCACCACTGAAACTCGACACGAAGTCACGTCAAAATACACTCACAGTATCACCAGGTTCCTTATTATGTTTATGTTGGGTTTTTGTTTTCATAATTTCGTAAAGATTTAGTGCTCGCGATCTTATATTAATTAACCTTGCTTCAGTGTCATATCTACTGCCATATTCATGACGAGAATTATAAGACTGCGTCATTAAAATCACATTTGTTAACCATTATCATCTTCCTGACAACTGTGATCCCCTTCAACATATCTCAAACTTTCACCAAAGCCACATAATAGAGACAACTCAGCCTCACAGTAGCTACGTGTATAAATCAAGTCCTTTATTACCGTCCTTTATACCCCAACCAAACAATAAAGTGTCCCAAATAGTTAAGAAATCCTTCCGACCAACGTATCACAATACTTGAATAGTTTAATTGAGACAAGAGGACGGATGCTGCGAGAGTTATTATCCACTGATTTGTGTGTAAGTGTCTTCCAAACAATGGGGCCCTTTCAAAGCCCTTTCTTGAGTGACAAATGGAAGGTATATTTCCTTAATCCGTGGGGAGTTAGTGTTTGAATGTAGGGTTGGGTTATAGGTAGGTTGGGTTTGCCGAACTTAAATAAGAACCAAATTCGTTACGTGGGCAACAAATACATTTTATTTAATATAATTGCTGTTGTCAACATCCATTCCAATTCTGTCGAACATTAGCTCGCAAACAAATGGCTGATGGCGTCGATGGTTCTGGCGACAGCGATCGGTCAGGCACAACGTTGGTAGGCCTCAAAAAATGTTGATTTTTCTAAGGGCCTAGGAAATCCACCTTTTTGTATTCGTGTTCGTTTTATTCATTTACAGGTTAAGCCTTCACCCAACTATGAAATGTATCGTTTAGTCTATCTTGTTCTTTATCTGTATTGTGTACAATTTATTACACTAGTCTTCTCAATAATAGAGTTAATGATAAACGAGCCAACCACATTGAAGGTAATTTAGAAAATAATTTGCCAAATCGGCAAATTTAAAAGCTTTAATTAATGTACTACTGTTTTTGAAGTGAAAATGTCTTTAGGCGCGATGAGCACTTTTTGAGTGAATAAAAATCGTGGAATTCGCGTAACCTTCACCTTAGTAGATTGGCTACTAGTTTCCAAACACTGCCCACCATGTTGTTTTTTAATGTTATGAATAAACTGTAGATACCTCAATGACCCCCGTATCATTCAATGCATACATCAGCTATGTTTTGAGTACGTTATATTGATCCCTACCATAAAACATGATCTTCCACCCCAACAGCAGTCGTTTCCCAGCAATCAGTTTTGCGTAGAGTTACTCAAAATTAGAATATTTTATTTCACATAGGCCTAGATGGGCACTTACAAAATGTCGAAAAAGGTGTACGGTTCGCGTTGGTCGTTCCAGAAGAATCGGCAAGAAACTCCATGGTTACTCTTTTCAAATCATTTGGTATTACAATAATGTTACATTAGTACTAAAGTATGGGGGGACAGCGTAGGCCCGACAATAGGTCGTTGCTTGTTATATAAAAAATGTAAAACAAAACGAATATTTAACAAAAGTTAAACACCATCCGGAATCTAAAATCTACTTAGGTCCGTATTCACCGAGAAGGTAAACGTCTGATTATCTAAAAACAGCTGTCAATGTGACATGTTCCCATACAAAAATGTGTTTTAAACAGCTGATTTTAGATAATCGTCCGTTATGTTTTCGGTGAACATGGACCTTAGTTTGTTGTACAACATGCTCGGTTGACGGTTTCATGAAGGGTCGGTTTACATTTTGTATTTGAAAACTAAGCTATCATTTTATCTCCCAAGATAGATATTTCCAGAGCTACCGTAATCCCTACCAGATCCTAAAACAAAAACAGATCGCCCTGAACCCAGCATGTTCAGTCCAGCATTACACCGGCCCGTATGTTTATGAACCGGGTCCGTTTTGAATACGTTAGTCCTACATGAGCCCAAACGCCTCAGGGTGACCGCAGACACGTTAAGTTCCTGACGGAGACTTAAGAGATTGAGACGTTTTCTATTAACTTTGTGCTTTTGAGTGTGTTTTGTGTTTGTAATTAGTTTATTGATGGAGCATTGTGATTCGTTGGTTTTTGTCTAACTTTGCCTGTTAATCAGTGAGCGTCAAGTACTGGTACAACAAAGATTTTGTCACTGAACGGAAATTCGATTTAATAGTAGAAAAGTGTATTGTAACAATGGGGACTAGGATTGCCTCAATAGCATGCTTCTGGTCCCTGAGAGGTTAGGTAGAGGTGTAATGAATAAAAAATCCATATTTCTTTAGTTATGCTTTAAGTCTAACAGGAGAGGAGCCTATGCCATCAATTGGGCAAAATCCAGACTCGAGAAAATCGTGTAATCCTATAAAACTTTACTCGACCCGGGAATCGCACTTAGAACCTCATGCTCAGATGCCACACTTGCGACCAGTTAACAAACGAGGAGCTACAATGTTGTCTACTGACAATCATCATCTGCCTAGCCTTTTCCCAACTATATTGGGATCGGCTTCCAGTCTAACCGGATGCAGCTGAATACCAGTATTTTACATGGAGCGACTGCCTATCTGACCTCCACAACCCAGTTTGTACTGGGAAATATGATACCACTTGGTAAGACTGGTGTCAGACTTTTTGGGCCACTGACTAATTGTAACGACTGTCAAAGATGGACAAATGACTGCCGGGACCAGCAGCTTAACGTGTTTTCCGAGGTACGGAGGAAACTCGGTATGTAAGGGTGGTCACCCATCCACAGACCAACCTAGGCAACCATGGCTGAACCTAAAGAGTGGCTGATATTATTGAGCCGCGAGCTCCTCCATTAATTTATTGATTACTGACAATAAATAAATGAATTCTTCATTTAACTCTTGAAAATTGCGATATCTCTTTTAGTTCATTCAATCGACCTGAAAGACATTACACATTCAACTATAAATAATGCTCACATTTACAATAAAAAATGAAGATGACGTAAACAATTTTACACTGTGAAACCTGTGCAAAAATTCTCATTTTCAAGTAGCCAGTTCAACGCAATGCGCCTACAATCTGACCTAGAAAACTGTTTTCGCAGCAGATGATCTGGCCTACATTTAGTTGAACAACACGACTTATTTGTTAGCACAGCTCACAGCTGTCACGGAGATATTGTTCGTATGACAATAGGAGGAGATGTAAGCGGAGCTGTTGATGAATAAGTTATCTCTTAAGTGAGCCGTTTGCTTAATTGGAATATCAGTAATATCATTATGAAATTATAATATCGCTTCTCTTGTTTAGTAAGTCGAAAATACCAGAAATGTGATTGCATATGGATACAATGGCAGCAAAGAGAGGAGAGGGAAGAAGAGTTTATGTTGCTATCAACTGGGTACTAATCTATAAAGGGTGTAAAACACCTCTTTACGAAGCCGAAAGGCACTTGTTCTCCCTATCATTACGATATTTTTTTTGTTCTACACCATACCTGGGAACCTTCTATTTGCGGAAATATAGGGGGTCAAAGTTACAACTTTTTGACAACTTTTATTCTAAATACAAGCTTTTTAGCGGGATTTTAACTTTACTACGTACTATTCCATCCATCCAGCAGCACAATGTTTTAAGTGCGTTACATTGAGTTCTACCACAAATCATAATTAATAACCTCAAAAAAAAGTTGTTTCTCAGCAATATTTTTTGCGTAAAATTACTTAGTTTGATGTTCAGAATGCTTGGTTAACGGCTTTGTGATGAGGTGGTTTACACCCTGTATAGTCTCAAATTGCTACTGATGAATTATTGACAGAAAAACAAACGTAAGAGGCAGTCTATGGCGACTCACATAAGTGAAAACTATGTAATCTATTTCTGCTACGGTTTATGTCCCGCGTGTGCTACGCCGTAGCAGATCGGCGACGAGTGCTATCGTAGCGTTAGGTAAGGTAAGGTAAGGTAAGTTCCATGATTTTTGTTTACCCAAAAAGTGCTCAACGCGCCCAAAACAGATTTCAACAATAACGTCTTGCCTAGAACAACATGTCCCCATGCATAATTGACGTATATTACAAAATTAAAACAACTCATTTTTTTTTACTAATAATCACGCTTCTATTTCGTTTGACACCAATGAAGCAGTAGCCACTACATTTTCCTCTACCGTAATTAGCAACAGCCTTTCCGGGTCATAAAGTCCAGGGTATAAACTAAAAGATTCACGACACGATTAGGCAGTTTCGCCGCAAACAGCACAAGTTCTTGATGCATCGTCTTAAAAGTAAAAGAAAAGTTCCACGGACGAACTCAAAAGAACGAAGAAAACAACTTTACTTCCTATTTTAGTGAACAAATGGCGTTGTACTAACATTTTCAAGAGAAACACTGAAAATACAACGTTTCTCGTAAAACAATGTTGATGTTGCATTAAAATATCAAAAAGGTTATGACGTATGTAGTTCTTGCTGAATCCGGCTCAAAGAATACTTTAGAAACGGTGCAACGTTTGTCCGTCACAGAAAAATATGAGAACTGTTTGCTGATTCCCAATTCCAGGAAAAACGCAGAATAATTATGTTCCAGGAACTTTCAGACTTTACAAAAGTAGGGTTAAGAAATCCTTTAGTATTTTTACAAAGACGGCGAGAGCTTGAAATGTAGAAATCATATGATTTATCTAAATAGTTTCTTCTATTCGTCATATTTATATTTTCGTGTTTTTTTAGGTTTTTTAAGTACAATGTATTAGGGGCGAGCCTATTGCCATCATTCGGGTTTCAGCATAAGTCTGAAAATGTCACTTACGGGATATCTTCCGTGATTTTTATTTATTTTGAGCTCCCGATATTTCGATGTTGTTGCAAGCGCTATTATCGTGGGTTGACTGAAATCGCCATGATCGCGAGTTGATTGTCAGTCAATCAGTGGCGGCGCTTTCAGTAAACAGCGTCGAAATATCGGGAGCTCAAAATAAATAAAAATTACAAAGATATCCCGAAAATGAGGCATTTTAAGTTTAATTGTGAACCATGGTAGCTTAAAACAGTGTTTAAGTTTGAAAATGTATGTTTTTAAACAAAACATAGAACTCCATAAAATTATTATTTGAAACAGAATTGCCTGCGGATAATTACGGCAACTGGAAAGTCCCATCATAAATATCCCAGCACGTATTTACTAGAGTAAAAATATGTTCGGTGTGCACATACTAAATAATCACTCCTATTAGAAAACATGAACAAAAACCCGACCAACTTTATTTATGCAAGATAAAAGGAATAAAAGCGTTTACACATTGTGCTCACAAATGCATAGGTTTTAGGGTTCAACGCGCGCTCGGGCTGAACCTCGCAATCGAATACGAAATAAACGAGCAATGTAACGCGTGTAAATAGAATTGCACGTTGTATGAATGCTGTGTGGTTCTGTAGTACATTTTTTTTGTGTTTTTTTTTCAGGCTTGTATGGAAATGTTTTGCATATATACATTCGACATCACACTTTGGTCTAAATTGTGCTGTGGTACGGCTTGTTTTTGTTTAGCAATGTTGGACTCATGGATGTATTGGAACAAAATTACGACGCGTTCGGTGACGAATGTATTTTGCCTTGTACAATAATACTAAAAGAAAATTTTTAACTTATCAATTACTTTATACCACAACTGATTTTACCTCTATAAGCTTGAAATAATTTAAGTCTTAAGATATTTTGTTCCGCTGTCTACTTACAAATATGATATTAAACAATCCTTTTATAGAATAGTAGTCGTTTATTACATAACATAACATTACGCATATTATACCCAAAGGGTTAGACATAGGTGTACCTAAATAGTACAGCCACATATCGCCAGTTATGCAATCGATATCAATCGGACACAAAAAAAAAATAAAATCGACATTACACACAGCGCCATCTAGTGCCACACTAAGCAAAGCTTGTGTCGTGGTCACCAGACAGTTATACTACATAGGTATATACATTTTGTTCGTAAATACATACTTATTATACATATAAACATCCATGACTCGGAAACAAATGTCCATGCTCATCACACAAACATTTGCTCCTATTATTCGAACCCGGGACCCTAAGAACGTAAGGCAGCCTCATTACCAATGCGCTATTTGGGGGGAATTCAGACTCCATGGGTGCTACTGATGTCGAACCCAGAACTTCATCTTCAGCAGTCGCGTTTGAGACCACTACACTAACAAGAAGGTCACTGGCATGAATTAATAGGATTTCAAATATGGAAGAGGACAAAACAAACCTAATTAGACTGTCAGATAGAATTCCAAAACAATATTGGACACATTTTTTTCCTTTTTTCACGTAGGAAGACGTAACCGTTGAAAACTCGTGTGACGTCACATTTCATTACATTTTTTACTGGAAAGTGACGACAAAAGCTCCTACTCATGATCTTTGATGCGATTTATCTTTTCCAGTTTTGATCAATTTTAGAAAACAAAAAACACTTACCTAAACCTAACTAACCTAACTTGTATTTGCTGCAAGTACCTATTTAACTGAATTTAATTTAAATTGATTATAATATTTGTACGCCAAATGGCAAAACATAGAGCACATAATTATGAAATGTAACATCTCACAGACTCTGTAACTACCTATGTTGACAAATAAACATTCTGATTCTGATTCTGATTCTAATATTTTTCGATAATCGAATTGAAGGACTATGTCAGTCGTCATCCCTTCTGTGATGGAATTAAATTGGTTGTATGAAACTCCAATCTGCAAGCAACTTTTCTCTAAAAAAATTTAAACATCATTGGTCAAAATCAAAATCAAAATATTTTATTTCACATAGGCCTAGATGGGCACTTATAACACGTCGAAAAAGGTGCACGGTTCGCGCCGGTCGATTCCATGGAGAAGAACCGGCAAAAAACTCCATGGTTACTCTTTTCAAATCATTTGGTATTACAATATTATTATGCTTCATTACAGCATTAGTACTAAAGTATGGGCGGACAGCGTAGGCCCGACAATAGGTCGTTGTATGAGGTAAGGGGTAACCTGCTCCTTACTGGGGTTACTAGGCACAAAACGGATTACTTCAACAAGTTGCAATTAGGATTTTCGCTGATTAAAACTTGTGTGAATATCTAATGTAAAAGATCACATTTGACATCTGTCAGTTCAAAGTATAGGTTACCTTCTTTGCCATTATTACAATAAATATGTAAGTAATCGTAATTGAACAATGTCAAGTAATTGTGCAGTTCTAACTTCGTAAAAATAAGTAATATTTTATGCCAGCCTTCACAAGGTTACGTTGTTGTATTTTGATGAAGTGTCAAAATGTGATCTATTATATTGGCCCTACAGCAAAGCTCATATTGGTGGCACATGAAACTACTCTCAAATAATCATAATTTTCTAGACCTACGAACTTACGAAGTCAAAGGTAAATAACAGCATTATTCCTTGCAGCCACAACTTTGTTACATCTCTTGTGGCGAACGATAAGCAGCTTATAGGCTGTATATTTCTCGACCATGTAAGTATGAACTGGGGCACACATTTACGCGGGTTTTTATCGTATGTTGCATCACACTTGTAGGGAAAAATCGCTTCGGATTTTCCATCTTAGAGAAATTGTAAAATTAATCATTTACCTTAGAAGTTCTATGTTTAAAGAAAAGAAGCATTCCGTAATAGGATAGGACAAAAACTCAGAAAAATATACAAATTGACAGCAAGCTTGTTGTCCCCAAAGACTTAGATAGACACATTTTTTTGTGGGCTGCGGGACTGTTCGAAAGAGATACCGCGGCCCCGGAACGTAAAAGACGAGGAAGGAACATGGATGGGTTTTAGTCAGTAAAAGTCTGACACTCCCCCCAAAAACAAAAACAGTAAAGTCCCATGTAAAATGGGGCCAGCTTAATGCTTTCAACTGGTCAGATATCTAGACTCCATGGCTGCTACTGGGAAATTCCTGATGGATAACCTACATCTTGTTGTTTTTACAAGAGCCTCTCCACCGTCCTTAGATAAAAACACGTCATATTCTTATGATAACCCAGCGTTGACATGTCACTACATTACTATTTAACAAGTAAATAAGGATCACAACATCAACGGGACATGAAATTTTATTCACTTATTCTAGAAAAAAAACGCGTGAAGATAATTATTATTTATACACTTTTACAGCCATATATTGTCGTTACGGAACCCTTCTAATATACACGGTTTTACCAACCTTTCGGTCACCAGTTATTGCTGGCAATAAATTTATATTTACGATCCCTAATGCAGGCTTCTGGTCAATGTGCATTGCATCTATGTCTATATCTATGTTAAATAGAATCGATTTTTAAATAAATATCACGTCAGTACAGTACATTTTTAATGTTAGTAAATTTCAGAGATAAGCAATAGATTATGGGGCTAGGTAGTTGTACAAGTAGTGTTTGTGACATGTTTTCCTAAATAAATACTTTTTATCTACCCAAATATCATAAACCCTCTCTAATGCGTTAAAAAACCACAGGCAATGACCAGCATTACCAACCTGCAGAAATAAACGGAACACTAATGAACTCATAACCTACTGAAAACAGTAGGTTATGAGTTTAAATTTGGAACAGGTGTCAAATTCAAGTGAGTGTGCTATTCTAGTATCTACATTAAATCAGATATCGATACGAAACCCCAATTCAGTATGATTTTAATTATAAATCGCACGACATTTTGATCTCGAGTGACACAAGAATAGTGACTTTGTTCGTTTGCCTATGATTTAAAAAAAAATACAGATATCCGAAACGCCGCCATTTCGAGTTGTCATCTGTTCGTTAGCTTTTTATTTCCAGTTACGAGTAGACAAATTTTCTGATAAGTTCTTTATTTCTGTCGAAAATGAGTGAGAGTGACTCAAAAATTGACATGAACCCTCCGGCAGGTATCGTAAATGCAGTGACGAATGCAACTATTTGCTTCTGTATTTATGTTCAATTTATTTTTTATTGCATTACACTGGTAACAATGCTGGTCATTTCCCTATGGTTCCTGAACCCATCATAGAGCCCTTATGATATTTGAGTAGATAAAGTAGTGTATACGTAATTAGGCATTACAACACGAGTGTGATGCTATTAAGAAACTCGCCTTCGGCTCGTTTCTTAAACCCACACTCGTGTTGTAATGCCCTTCATAATGCACAGTCGCATAATTTACTATTTTACCATACTTTATCATAGTTTCAGAAACAAAGAAAAATAAAGGTACCTACTATTTTATCACTATGCCTTTTTATCAATTTATTAACCGACTTCTAAAAAAGGAGGAGGTTCTCAATTCGGATGTTTCTATTTTTTTATGTTTGTTCGGGCATAACTCCGTCGCTTGCCAACTGATTTGAAAAATTCTTTTTTTGTTGGAAAGGGTATTCTTTCCAAATAGCCACCAACTTGGGATCTGATGATGGAATTTTAGCGAAATCAAGGGAACTCTTCAAATTTTATATGCAAACGTGTTGCGATTTTGGTATTTTCTACAACAAGTGAAGCATTTGCGTTTGATAAGAACCATTTTACCATCAGATCTGATGATGAAGCCAAGAGTCACGGAACTCCATAATAATACAATGTACCATAGTCGTGTTTGGGCTTGTTGTAATTGTAACGGTATGCACTTTCCATACATATTCAAGCACATGTAAACCACTAAAAAGTGAAAAATAAAAACTTTTTTGCTAAAAATAAAACCGACTTAAAAAAAAAAAGTAAAAAATAACTTTAGCTTCTGAAGTCGGTGACAAAAAAACTAAAGCAATCAAACAAAGGTCACCGACTTCAGAAGCTAAAGTTATTTTTTACTTTTTTGGTTTTTTTTAAGTCGGTTTTATTTTTTTCAATATGGTTATCGATACCAATACAATGACGCAATTATAAATACTTGCACAAAGAGCGTCGTCATGCTTGCCAAATGCTTAAAGTTCTAAACATGTTTCATTCAAATAGAAGTACCTAATAAACATGTTTCGTCACGTCTTTCTCAAACAACCTTTGCCTTTATTCAAAATCAAAATCAATCAAAATCATGGAAAAGTACCGGCAAGTAACTCCATGGTTACTCTTTTCAAATCATTTGGTGTTACAATAATTATTATGTAACTGCATTAGTACATTAGTATGGGAGGACAGCTGCGTAGGTCCGACAATAGGTCGTTGTTTACTATACAAAAATGTAAAACAAGATAAATATTTAACAAAAGTTAAACAGCATCTGGGAATCTACAAAGCCTACAATGTTCACTCATTCACAAATAATAGGTAAAAAAAGCATATATAGGTACAATGGTAAATAAATTTAAAAAAATATGTATGTCGGAAAAGCAGCATCCTCCACGACATCATCAGTGTTCACGGAGTCTAGTGGTCGTCATTTGGATGAAATGCGAGCACAAAGCAAAGTATTCACTGCTTCACACAATTTAATGGCAATATTTCACAATAACTAGTTTGCTTAGCAATTATGTTCGAGCAGTAGGTTCGTGACACAAATCTAACTTCATCACCAGTAATCCACCTGGATCCTCGATCCACCACCGTTCTCCAAGCAATCCTTACTCTGTCACCGCATGTCAAGCCAATCAAGACAGTAAAGATGGGGCCTCGACCCTCACTCTGGATATTTATCCTCTGCTCTAATATGACATGATATAATGCAATGACTTTTAAATAAATTGGTTAGAATTTACACAATGTTATGTCTTTGGTTTGACGTTCTGTCATTACGTTTCCTGGACAACGAATGTATCAGGATTGTCATATATATAATTAAAATATACGAATAGGAAAATGCACGTTTGATCTTTTATTTAATATTGGCGACGAGATGGCCGAAGTTAAAAAGTTAAAACGCGTACGATCCTCATTACGAGGAATATTCACAAGGATTGAAAACTTTATTAATGAAGAATTACAGTTTTCCTCCGAAGAAATTGCAACACAACTACAAACACTGAAAGATAATTTTTCCAAATTTCAAGAGCTTCAAAACGAAATTGAAAAAGGTACTGAGGATAGTGAACTAAACAAAGAAATAGATTACAGGTTTGAAATTGAAGAATTATATACTAAATTACGTTCAAAATTCCTACAATTACAAAAAGAAAGCGAGATAACAATTGTGCCTCCAAGTAGTGCAACGGACACACAGTCAATTTACGAAACAGCAATGACCAACAAAGAAAAACCGTTTCGTATGAACTTTCAGCCGTTCCAAGAAAACGAATCTTTTATAAATTTTACCAAACGCTTAAAGGTTTATTTCATGCTGAACAATATCACAGATGGTAAGGTGAAAGTGTATGTACTACTTTGCACGATTTCGCCAAATCTACACGAAAGTATGTACAATATTTGCTCTCCAGAAGATCCCTTAAATATGACTTTTGAAGAGATTACTAGACTTTTAGATGATTACATTGATCCCAAGCCCAGCATTTGGACAATGCGACACAAATTTATATCTCGCATGCAACATAAAGAAGAAAATGTGGTCACATACGCCTCCGAGCTTAAAAAACTATCTGGAAAATGTGAGTTCAAATGTAATAACTGCGAAAAACAAACTTCTGATAGCTTTTTGTGCCTACAACTCATACGAGGGTTAAATGATGGTGAAATTCGGACGAAAATACTGCAGGAAAAAGATACAACCTCATTTTCACAATTGGTGCAGATTGCCAACGCTACAGAAATGGGAAAGAACGAAAACGCAACAATGTCCTCAGATATTCAAAAACCTACCACAATCAACAAAATATCAACACCTACAGCTGAAAGATCTGATAATAACCATAACCCACCTGTGCATTCTAAGGTAAATACAAGATTACCAATAAGCATTAGAGATCTTAAAGGAAAATGTTTTCGATGTGGAAAAGAGGACCACAGAGCAAACGAATGTGGAGCCATCAAATCCACTTGCCGAAAATGTCAGAAAATAGGCCACCTTGCACGAGTCTGTTTACAAAGATATACCAACTCTCATCAAGTAAATAATTCTACAAGTAACATTAGTCAAGACAGTATTGCCGATATCAACTTAGTTAAAAGTGAAATATCGGAGAGATATACGATTACTTTGAAAATAGAAGACAAAACTGTATGTATGGAATTTGACACCGGCGCTACGTTATCTTCAATGTCACTGAAGGATTTCAAAAACATGAATATACAAAAGAAACTTTTTAAAACAGAAATTAAGATGAGAACTTACACTGGAGAAATCATTAGACCGATTGGAGTAGCATATGTAAAGTGTTTGTACAACACTCAATTATTTTATGGAAAACTATACATTATTGATCAAAATGTTGACCCAATTTTTGGTAGAAGCTGGATGAAAGAACTACATGATATTGATATAGCAGATATAAGAACAGTACAAACTACAATTCATAGTAACAATCTAGAACAATTGTTAGAAGAATTTTCTTCAACTGTATTTGCATCAGACCTAGGAAAAAATCCAAATCACAAAGCTCATTTAAGTTTAAAGGAAAATACTCAGCCGATCTTTATTAAACCACGAAGAATTCCATACGCTTGGAAACCGAAAGTTGACGAAGAAATAGAAAGACTATGTACACAGGGCGTGCTTACAAAAGTTGACCATGCCGAGTGGGGAACACCTATCGTTCCAATAGTAAAACCAAATGGGAGTATTCGATTATGTGCTGACTACAAGATTACTCTCAATAAAGTAATAAAGGATGAACAATACCCCATACCCATAATTGAAGACATATTTTCTGAAATGAACGGAGGTAAGCTTTTCTGCACTTTAGACATTACCCAAGCATATTTGAATTTAGAAATGGATGAAGAAAGCGCTCACATGCAAACCCTGAGCACGCACAAAGGAACGTATAAAGTAAATAGACTAATGTTCGGCGTTAAAGTAGCACCAAGCCTGTGGCAGAAATTCATGGACAGATTACTACAGGATCTGACAGGAGTTAAATGCTTTTTCGATGACATTATTATACAGGGCTCCTGTGAAGATGAGCTACTACAACGATTACGACAGGTCCTCCAAAAACTCAAAGAGAGCAACCTTCGAGTGAATAAAGAAAAATGTCACTTCTTTAAACAATGCATTAACTACCTTGGCCACACGATCGACAAGAACGGACTACATAAGAATAAAGACAAAATAAAAGCCATCACCAGCACTTTACGCCCTACAAACATCAACGAATTGAGAACCTTTCTTGGGATGGCCAATTATTACAATAAATTTATAAACAATCTGGCCTCTATTACAAGTCCTCTAAACGAGCTACTTAAAAAAAGAGCTATATTTACCTGGTCCCCTAAGTGTGAAGAAAGTTTTAAAAAAATAAAGGAAGAAATTTTGAGCGAAAGGGTATTGATTCATTTTGATCCTAAAAAGCCGCTAATACTAGCCACAGACGCTTCGCCTTTAGGATTAGGAGCAGTGCTTTCGCATAGATTACCTGACGGTTGTGAACGACCTATTGCTTTTGCTTCTAGATCTTTATCAAGCAGTGAGAAGAAGTACAGTCAAATTGATAAAGAAGCTACAGCTATCTACTGGGGCCTGGGGCCGTAGCAGTAGTGAAAGAACTTATGTTCTTTCACTACTGCTACGGTCGAAAGTTCACACTAGTTACCGATCACAAGCCACTAACATCGATCTTTCACCCGCACCAGACGCTACCAGCGATGAGCACCATGAGACTTTTTCATTACGCTCATTTTCTATCCGGATTTAATTATGAAATAGACTACAGAAGTTCTGCAAGCAATTCTAATGCTGATTACTTATCCAGATTTCCAGTAGAAACAGTTAATGATAATAAAAAAGATCAACACTCACAATTCCAGCTTCAACAAATATACAAAATCGAAATAAACCCAGATATTATAGCCCGAGAAACAAAAGACGACAACGAATTACTTCCCTTACTACAAGCATTAAAAACAGGACGTACTTTGAGAGAACTCGGATATAATGACAATGAATTTACGCTACAGGATGATTGTATTTTGAAAGGTACAAGGGTCATTATTCCTTCTACATTACGTTCCCAAATTCTTAATGAATTGCATACTGGACATACTGGGATTTTAAAAATGAAATTATTAGCACGCAGCTACGTTTACTGGAAAAACATGGACAAAGACATTGAAAACAAAGTAAAATCATGTAGAGCATGCCGGTTAGAGCAAAACCAACCAGCAAAAGCTCCGTTACACCATTGGGAAGAGCCAGCTGGCCCTTGGCAACGAATCCATATTGACTTCGCTGGCCCAGTGTCTGGTTTTCAATTATTCATTATAATCGACGCCTTCACAAAGTGGGTTGAAATAATACCAGCCAAAATAACGACTAGCTCTTGGTGTATTCGAAAACTTAAAGAAATATTTTCCACTTTTGGCGCTCCCTATATTCTCGTTTCAGATAACGGCCGGCAATTCATATCACAAGAATTCAAAAATTTTCTTTCAGATTATAATATAACGCATAAGACCATTGCACCATACCACCCAGCCACAAACGGTCAAGCAGAACGCACAGTGCAGACTATAAAGAGAGCGTTACGATCTATGGAGGGGGAGAGCGGTGATCTAGTCGACAAACTGACTACCATTAAAACACGTTTGAGACGTACGCCAGGCCCCAGGAGGATCGGCCAGTGGTCCAGTACGGTTGTGCCCAGCGACGAGCAGCGACACCACCGGATCTGTGAGGAGACTTCGCCAAATACCAACGTAATTGGGGGTACTTGGTGAAAGTCTCCGCTCGCGCGGATTGCAACTCCACCCTCTTTCCCTGTGTTCGTGCGAGTGCTTAGCACTGGTACGAGCACAGGGGGAGCCTGCCACCCGGTGCCTGGCGCACCGAAGCGATCGCGAGCCCACGTCCCAGCAGTGAAGCCAACATGCAAAATAAGATGCCGAACCCCGAAGACTCGGTCTACGAGGTTGACCTCTGGGCGCTGGAGAGGACGGTGTCGATGCCTAATATTGGCATCGAGCTGCCTGACCCAGCGCCGTCCGGACCCCCCCCCCCTCGAGCGGAGGAGAGGAAGACGTCCGGCAAGACGACGCCGAAGAAGAAGCCCGCAGCCAAGGGGAAGAGGGAAGAAGAGGGAGCGAGACGGAGCGCGGCTGCTGCTGCGGACGACCCGTCGATGACGTCGGCGCCTGCGCGTGTTGCGCCGATGCCCCCGCCGAGTCGACCGCACACCGTCCCTGTGCGCCCGACCTCGTTCCGTCCGGTCCCGAAAGAGACCCCGGACCCACCTGCCGCCGCGAAATCGAGGCGCGCGTCGCAAACGCGCGCCGCCGCGCCCGCGCGCGCGGCTGTGCGCGACTCCGGGCGACGCGTCCAGTGCGCCACGATCCCGTGGCGCGCGCCCACGCCTCTGGCGCAGCCTGCACGCGCGCCCACTCCGCAGCCGCGCACACACGCGACTGCCACCAGCGCCCAGGCGCCAACAACCTTGACGACCCGACCTGCCGCGTCGACCGCCCCCTCGGAGGCCGTGTCCGCGGCGAGGTCCGACACCAGCAGCACCAAGCGGCCGACTGGAGTGCGCCCGGTAACCCGGACGCCCCAGCTGCCCGCCTCGCCGGCGCCCCCTCGTGCCTCGGCCTACGACTCCCCGGCCGGGTGGTCGGCATACTCGCCGAGAACCGGCTCGAGTATGTCGGTCACGTCCGCAGGGTCGGATGAGTCGAGGTCGAGTGCGTCAGGGAGGCGCACCCCCACCAAGACTCCACCGGAGGCGTCTCCGGGGCGCGGCCACGACCAATGGCCGGAGCCGCGACCTCAGAGACGCCGCCGCAGCACGGATGAGACAGAGGAGGAGGCAAAGCGGTACTGCCTCGACCCGCCGCAGCAGCGCGAGAGCGCGCCGCGGCGGGGGGAGCGGGCCGCTGCCGGATCGCCTACCTTTGCGGAGGTCATCCGCCGCACGCCTCCCCCCTCTCCACCACCGACGTCGACGAGTCCTGGGACCCAGCAAGGGGTGAGTATGACTAAAGCTGTCTCTCCCTCACAGCCGGCGGCCTCCCAGGACACAGATAACAAGGACGCCAACCAGCCGAAGCCGAAGCCGCAGAAGCGGCTGAAGTATCCTCCGCTTGTGGTGGAAAAGCTGCCAGGATGGGCCTCACATTTCAGGGCCCTCAAGGACAAGCTGGGCCACCCACCCAGCGCCCGACCATTCGGCGCTGGAATTCGCTTCACTCCCGAGAGTGAAGTCGAATATAGGGTGGTCCAGCGGTACTTGACCGGCCTGGAGAGAGAAGAGGGCATATCCTGGTTCGCCTACTCGCCGCAGGCGGAGCGAAGCTGCAAGGTGGCCATCAGGGGGCTGCCTGCCGATACCACCCCAACTGAAATCGAGGAGGAGCTCCGCGCGTTGGGATACCAGCCGGAGTACGTTCGCCACATTAAGGCGAGCCTGGGACGACCTGGCTGCGTGTTCCACGCCGTACTCGGCAGGACGCCGGACGTACGCAGGATCTTCGACACCTCCGTGTTCCTGAACATGAGGGGTGTCAAAATTGAAGCCTGGCGGGGCAAACGTGGGCCCGCCCAGTGCCACCGGTGCCAGAAATGGAGGCACTCGTCGCACCACTGCCACCGACCGCTCGCCTGCGTCCGCTGCGGTGAAGGGCACACAGCGCGGGACTGCCCCCGGCCGCGTGACGAACCAGCCACGTGTGCCAACTGTGGGGGCGATCATCCCGCCAACAATCTGAAGTGCCCGACGTACCAGGCGGAGATAAGGGCGAACAGGCGGGCGGGCACAGCCGCCGCCATTACCGCCTCACGACGGCCGACAACGGCCACCGAGAGGCCTAAAGACATTGCCTCCACCGAGGCCCAAGGCGAGTCGCTGATGGCGGCGGCCAACGGGCCCACCAACAGGGGAGAAGCTCCCCCCTCCTCGAAGCGGCGGAGGGGAAAGAAGAGGAAGCGAGGGGGCAGGGGTAAGGCACCCGAGCCCCCCACCGCTTCTGAGGGAGACCAAGCGGGCGACCAGCCTTCGTCCCGGGCGCGGGCTGTGGCACCGATCGTGGTCCCAACGAGGCCGGTCACAGAGCTGCCAGAGGGCCAGCCGGCCGGCGCCGACTTGGCGCGGCCGACGGCCCATAAATTACAAGAAATCCGCGCGCAAGTATCAGAATGCCGCGCCAAGAAAGACGCCACCTCTGCCGGCCCAACCGCCGGTCCTGCCTCTACGACGAAGGAGTTCACAGCTCGCGCCATTACCCTACTGATGGACCTGATAAAGGCCATCAGGCAGGGCCAGAGCATCGAGCTCGTTGTCCTGGACGGCCTGGCCTCGCTACTCATGATGTATCAAGGCTAGGCCGGTCGGGACAGGGACTTCCTGCGGCCCTGCAAGGCAAGGTCGCCCCCCCCTCCGCCGCCTCTCCACCGGACTGGACCCAGGTGAGCTGTTTTCCCGCTACACGCAGCTTACCTGCACAGATAGACTCCACACACACTACTCTCACCCAGCTACGTGACATGGGCCAAGTTAATATGGGCATGTTACGTAGCAAGAACAGACATGCATCTCTCTACACACACGTAGACTCACGCGCTGTCGCGGCCTTAGGGCCTGCGATACACGCACACATGGGCGGTGTTACACAATACAATACCGCCCACACACACACGTCGTTTCCTTAGTCCGTACCACTACCGGCTAGCTCTGGTTAGTGGGGCGGACGGGACTCACACATAAACTGTAGGTGCGCTATAAGTCGGCACCTCCGTCGCTGGTTGTCCCCCGCCGGGCCTCCTCCGGGTAACCGGAGGTCTCACCTGGCGGGGACGGACCGCCGAGGTGCTGTGAAGAAAACAGCGCTGTGTTACAGCGCTGTAGCGCGCCTACAGGCACATCATTACATCTACACACATGGGTGCATGATAACATGCACCCAGTAGGACCCTGGGGCAGCGCCCCACCAAACACGGGCTCCGCTTAAGCGGGCCCCGGTATAGCCTCCGCGGGCAGGGGGCATAGCCCTGGTACCGCCTGCTGCGTCCCCCCCTGACGGGGGGGACACAGCACTGATTATGCACTGCCAGGCCCCAGTACCCAGAGCCCTTATCAGTTGATGTTTGGCAGGGAAGTAAGGACCAGGCTGCACGCCATGCTGCTCAAAATAGAGAATCCCACTCATCACCGAACATTGTCGGATAATTCACGACAATTCAAACTGGGAGACAGGGTACAAGCTAGGAGTTACTCGTCACCGCATCGGAGGTGGACATTCGGTAGGATCCTGTCTCGCCTGGGACATTTACACTATGAGGTGCTTACAGATGACGGCATTGTCTGGCGCCGCCATCTTGACCAGCTGTTGGCAGCACCCCAAGTCCAGGTCCAGCAACTGGAATCACGGCCGAGGGCTGTTATGTCTTTGGTTTGACGTTCTGTCATTACGTTTCCTGGACAACGAATGTATCAGGATTGTCATATATATAATTAAAATATACGAATAGGAAAATGCACGTTTGATCTTTTATTTAATACACAATATTAAAATATGATAAATAAAATCGAATTAAATTAGAATTTAACAAGTTATTTTAAATTAACAATCAATCTCATCAATTGATCGTATGCAACCAACTATCAACTCTTCGTTGACTTCCTCTTCCTCCGACATATATATATTTTTGTTTAAACATGTGACACAAATATTGTCATCAGTGCTGTAACTATTCTGAGCAGTAAAACTGACACGTTAAATATAAACACTGTCTTAGGCTTTCACGGTTTAAAACTAAACTTATATTGTCACTTACGGGATATCTTCCGTGATTATTCGTTTTGTTGAGCTCCCGATATTTCGACGCTGTTACAAGCGCCATGATCGCGGGTTGACTGGAGTATCCGGGTGGATGGAAATTAAATTGTTACGAGCAGACAAATCTGTTTACCCTCTTATCATGGCGCTTGCAACAGCGTCGAAATATCGGGAGCTCAACATAACGAATAATCACGGAAGATATCCCGTAAGTGACAATATAAGTTTACGTTAAATATAGTTTTTGAACTTTAATATTCTTTTTTTCTATTGGGGGGTCGGCGCATCATTTTTCCTTCTTCCATACTTTTCTATTACTCGTCATCTCAGCATTCACATCCTTTCTAGCTATACCATCCTTAACACAGTCCATTCATCGTTTATTTGGTCGTACTCTACTGAACCCTACTTATAGCCATCAACAAGCAAGCTACATTGTATTCTCTTTTACGTTACTATTATCACTCTTCTGCCCATATCCAATTTACTACCGGTCGGCGCTCTATGTTTCCTTCTTTCATAGTTTTGTATTACTTATCATCTCAGCATGCACATCCTTTCTAGCTAATCATCCTACACAGTTTATCTATTGTTTCTTTGGTCTTTCTCTATTGAACTCTACTTATAGCCAAAGCTATCACGGTTCACAACTAAAAATGGCACTAACGGGATATCTTCCGCGATTGACCGCTGGTTACCTGATGACAATACAGTTATGCCACGATCATGGCGCTTGCAACATCGTCAAAATATCGGGAGCTCAAACTACAGAATAATAACAATCACAGAAGATATCTCGTAAGTGACATTTTAACAAAAACAATCACAGAAGATATACCGTAAGTGACATTTTAAGTTTATCTACATTCATATTCAACCTTTTTCTCACCACTTTCATGCAACCATATGTGGCATAATATGCATTATCCCTATACAAAGAGCGGCTCAGTTTATAAATACTTGCACAAAAAGTGTCAATGGCAAGCTTGCTAGTTGAGCTCACACAGTGTTTGTGTCGTGTGATATGTGGACTGTACCGTTTGCGCCCAGTTCTTGGGAGTAAAAATATAGACCCTACTATTTGTTTTTTTTTTTTGTAATAGATATTATGGTTGGTCTATGAACGTCATTTATAGATCTTTGACAGTCTTTACAGATAGTCGGGATAGTGTCCCAGCAGTGGGAACATTATAGGCTGATGATGATGATGATGATGATGACAGATAGTCGGTGTGGTGGGTGTGTATAATAAGACTCGTTTGGGTCGATCTTTAGGTTAAGCCGTGCTTGCCTATGTTGGTCTGTGGATGGATGACCACCCATTCCATACCGAGTCCTACTGTTTATATACTTTCCTTTTTTTTTATTGTATTATTTATGTATTTTCTTTATTTTTTTTCTTATTAATTAAGTAAACCTAAATTAACTGTAAGCACTTTTTGTGTGGAACATCTTTCCATTATAATCTGGAGGAGGGCGTTGGTGGCTGCGCTACAGTTAATACTTTTGCAGCTTCCATCGTTTTACCTGTTAACCTTGTGTCGTGTTATTGTTCCGAAATAAACTTTTTATTATTATATTTTATTATAGTTTCCTCCGTGAAAGCACGTTTAAAACTCCCGGCTGTAATTTTTAGATCATTGACATTTGGTTACAAGTACCTAGTCCACTGACTAGGTACTTGGACTTGGACTTTTTGGGCCACTGTCCAAAAAGTCTGACAACCAGTCTAACCATATGGTATCGTATTATACAGTCCTAACTGGGTTGTGGAGGTCGGATAGGCAGTCGCTCCATGTAAAATACTGGTATTCAGCTGCATCCTGTTAGACTGGAAGCCGACCCCAACATAGTTGAGAAAAGGCTACGAAGATTATTGTGAATAATACATTAAAAAACTAATAAAAATTACTTGATGTTTCATAGGGATTATTAAATAGAAATGAAACAAAGAAGAAGCGCAACGTAGAATAAAGTAATGAACCTATAGCTGGTTGTAGTATTCTGTAATAAAGAAAATAAACAAATAAACCTTTTCAAAGAAATTGTGGACATTTGCATCTATAAATAGGAACATCATTTTTCTTTAACGATAGTTATTATGTCTTTATTCAGTTCTATAAAAACATATCCAACTATAATAGATATAGAGATATTTGCTTGACAAATTATTTGAACCAATAGTAGTGGCAAAGAACCTCGTAGTTAAATCGCGACTCAATTCAGTGGTGAAGCGAATTGCTGTTCCTAAAAACGGCGAAACTCAAAGCCGTTTCAATTTTCAGTTGAAAAATTGCATTTTTATTTACATTGTTTTACTTTCTTCTAAACTTCAGAGTTAATGTGCTTCTTTTGAGTATCTTTTGTTCCATCAATCTCCTAATATAGTTTTATGCGTTGGTGCTACGTTGAAAAAAACTGACACAAGGTAATATCTGTATTACTTCTGCGACACAATCATTAATAAATAACCTTTTTCCAAATATTTTAGGGTCAGCTAACCGTCTAACCATATGCAGCGAAATACTAGAATTTTACATGGAACGACTGCCTATCTTAACCTGCCAGTTACTGGTTCTAAGTAGAACCACAGTAAGTTTCTTAATTTTGGCACAAAGAGTAAGTAGGTACCTACTCTTTCTGCCAAAATTAAAAAACCCACTGTGGTTTTGGTATTCAGCTACATTCGGTTAGACTGGAAGCCGAAACCAACGTAGTTTTGCGTAAAGGTTAGGCAGATGATGATGAAACCGCAAACCTCCGCGAAGATCATATTTTAGAAGCATGAAAATAGTTTCATTTGTTTCAAGAAAATGTTAATTGATTAATGAAAGTACGTAATGTCTGACAATTAGTCTTACCCAGTACTAACTTGGTTGTGGAGGATCGATATGCAGTCGATTTATGTTAAGTACTGGTATTCAGCTGCTTCTGGTAATACTGGAAGCCAACCCCAACATAGTTGGGAAAAAAGCTAAGAAGATGATTAGTGTGAAAAGTCCACGAAAACTTATAAGATAGATTGGTATCTATCTACCAACCATTACAGCACAAATAAAATTAAAAAAACTAAGAATGATGGAACATTCTCTTATGAAGTAGTTTTTGTTGTAATTACATTTCTCGCAAGAAAACATTTCACATTTGTGAAGTAAGAAATGAAAGAAAGAAACGGTAATAAAGATGCAATTAAAAGAACACTTGGAAAATACAACTTTGTTTAAAGATACTTGAAAATTCTTCAAAAATAATAGATAGAAATGAAAAATGGCGCGTTGTGTGTTTTACCTTTTGCGTTAAGCTAATTTGACTTATATTTTGAAAGTCTAAAAGATCAAATCAATTTTCCTAGAAAAAATTGAATAGATTTGATGAATATCTGAAGACGATGATTCATCGTGTTATTTTGACGGTATAAAAAGGTTTCATTTGTCACCAATTAGAACTTTATATACTGTACCTAAAATGCGTCATTAAAACTAAAGTCAGGGAACCTCATTACTGGTGCCGAAAATTTTAATCAGCCCTGGGGTGCTCCCAAATTCACACAAGTTTCAATCAGCGAACACCCTAATTATAACTTGTTGAAGAACTTCGTTTGGTGCCTAGTAACCTCAGTAAGAAGTGGGTTACCCATTACCATTTGTATATATATATGTGTAATATGTCTTATGTGTGTATTTACTTATTGTATGTATGTAAATGGTACACCAGAGGCTACCTGCAGTATTGTCTCTCCTTCCCCTTTAAATCCATCCAAAGGTTGTCTTTAAAAGATCGCTTTTAGCGATGAGACCGCCCATTGTGTCACCCCTTGTAAAATGTTTAAAAAATTTTATTCTATTCTACCAATTATGTTTTAAATATTTTAGAAAAGTTGCTTGCAGATTGGAGTTTTATTCAACTTATTTAAATCCATCATAATTTTAATCCTGCTTATTAATGTCTTGTTAATGTAGTGGTTCCAAGCGCGATAGCTGAGGTTCTACGTTCGATTGCCAGGTCAGGCAAAGTGTTATTGGGTTACTCTATCTGGAATTCTTGAATTTTAATCCTTAGCAGCAGCCACGGACTCTGCTGGCAATAGGTAAGCCCCCATTACAAGGGTCTTAAAATAACGAAATGGTTGGAATGGTTTTGTGAAATGTGAAATTATTGGGAGCTTTCATAAATTGTAGTATCTATGAAGACTCCCAAAAACACGCCTTCAAAGGAGTAATAAAGTTTTCCAAAAAGATAACTGGGTGTTTTAGTAAGTCGAAAAAAAACCGCCATAACGGTTTTTTTCGACTTCTTCAGTTTTATAACTATCATGACATTATTCAGCCATACTCATGAAGCTCATGAAGCTCATATCCATCGGACAACCGTAATATTAACGTTTTAGAAATAAATCCTCAACAAACTAACTGAAATTCAAGCGTTTATAAATGTAGATGATTGCAGATCTTCCTCTACGACCTACATTGGAAATTCTAACAAAGCTGCGGAGTCTGAATTATATTTTGCATTATTTATCTTAAGAAGAGTACAAAAATTCCTAGATTCGTCTACTACCTCATTTCTGGGAAGATTGGTCTCTAATAATGCAGGGGAAATTTATTATACAGCTGACCTGGTTATGATGTAAGAGAATAGCGAAGGCTTCTATCCGACCAAGAGAGTGGTTATTTATTTATTTAAATAATCCGATGTACGAACGAAATGATGAGGCTGCAACATGATTTAATTTATTTATTGATTTATAAAACTTTCGTAATTAATAATGTTAATCACGAAAGTGGAAATAATAGTATTATTTTCTAGCTCTTGCTATTTTGACGCTGTTGCATGCGCCATATCGCGGGTTGTCTGTAAATTGCGGGTTGATGGAATAATTGTTATAGGACCCTCTTTCTAGGTGTTTTGCTACGCGCTCAACTGGAACTCGACACTAAGTCACGGCAAAACACACTCATAGTTCACATCACCAGGTTTTGTAGGGACCTTAATACATTGCCACACAGTCAAAACTGTATTCCACGTACATTACGATTTAAGCCATCCTCTCAATAAAAAAGAAATAGGTATGTTTTTTTTGGTTAAATTGCTTCTCTTGTCAGTCCTAGTAAGTAATGTTTGTCCATTAAAAAATTACGTAAAAAAATCGGTGTGAAACCGGCAACTGGTGTGAAACGTAAAGTGAATGGGAACAATTTTTGAACAATAAATCTATCCTAAAAAAAGGTTGTTCAGCCGATAAAATTCATTACCCTATTTTAAAAATAGTGAGAATATTATTTTACAAAAATCTACAGGGTGATGGGCAATTAATTGGATGCATTTCTTGCGCTCGAAACAGTAACAACTATCTCTTTATGGTGTATTTTTCACATATATTCTATCAGACCGATAAAGTTTTGTGATTTAAAAATCAAATTCTCCAAAACAATCCCGTTCGGAAACCTAATTTATAGGAATCAAAATTGTTGTAAATTAGGTTTAGTGTACCTACTTAGGGCCTTTTTTCATTAATTTATTATATGTAAAACATCGAAACAGAGGCGTGGTCCAAATGGTAGGTAAACATTATTTCATACTATAAAATATTTATTATCGTTTTATTTTATAGACAGAAAACAGGGGAATGTGTTGGTTTCTGCGAAGTGCCGCTAGCCTTTTTCTATAAGAGCACGTATCTAAGAAGTTGGCGTTGCAAACGGCTGTCAAATATTTACCAATTTAAATTAATTTAGCAATATTACTGTATGGAAATAAGAAAAATGGCTAACTAGTGAACTAGAATATTAATAGTAAATTGCAATTAAAACACTGAATTTGATGTTGTAACCGTGTTAGATGTAGAAAACGCATTTGGAAAGTTTCCAAATAGTTTTTTTTTTCATCTAAAACAGATTATTCGGTGTTACGATATTAATTTTTGCATTTCATAATCAATGTTTTAATTCTCTAGTTAGACATATTTCTTATTTCTATACAGTATAAAATAAATAAAATAAAAAAAAAAATTAAAAAAATATCCTTTTATTCCATGCATTTGCAAAATAATTTTACAATATTGAATACAAATCACATGCTTGAATTATTATGATTTTTCTTTGAAATATTACAATAATAGATAAAAAGTTAAAAAAATAATCACTTCGGTAATGTGTCTAAATTCTAATATAACAAATTGGAATAATCAAATATATCATAAATTAAATGTAAATTATTATAAATTCTAGGATTTATATTTTTATTATTGATTTTAGAATTATAATTTTTTCTTTTTCTATACAGTAATATTGCGAAATTAATTATAGCAGGTAATATTCGATGTTTTGCGAGGTTGCCAATTTTCTGGAAGCGCCCTCTTAATAGACATGGGTAAAGTTTATAAACTCAGTATAATTACGTTATGTGGGAAACAAGTTTTATCAAGTTATTAATATTGAAACGTTACGTAAATAATTATGTTACGTTTACGCCACGTCTTCGATGCATTTTTCTTTTCCGTCGCGGTAATGATGTTATTTAAAGGAGTATCAGTTTCTGAGAAGGTAAATTCTTCAGGGACTTGATGTTTATTTCATCTTAGGACTGGTTGACTTAGATAACTGGGATTTTTAATTTTCGGATATCATCACGTGGTTTATAAGATAGCTTAATTCCGAATGGCTTCAGAAATAAAACTATATTACAATTTATTTATTTATTTTTATTATATTACAATTTTTTTCAATGTATCACTAGTATATACTTGTAGTGAAGCGAAGAAAATGTAGATGAATTTAAGAGTAGAAGAAGACCTACATTTACTTTTAGTTAGAGAGCTATTGATATCAATAATATTGGTGGCAGGTTTACAAGATTAGGGCACACCCTGGCCCGGGGTTGCGGGCCTGTTGAAAAGAGATACCGCGGCCCCGGAACATAAAGGGCGAGGAAGGAACATGGATGGGTTTTAGTCAGTAAGAGTCTGACACTCCCTCCCGCTCCGCCCAGAGTGGGAGAAGTCATTTGATGATTTCCCATCCTAAAAAAAAAAAAAAAAGGGGCACACCCTGGCACACACCTCCCTGTGACACCGACAGGGAGAGAACACATCCCCGGGTTTTCCCACCCAAAAAACGGTGAATGTACTGAAAGAAGAGCTCTGTGCCTAGGAAGAAGGTGACTGCTAAGAGAAAGAGAAGTAAAGAAGAAAAAGGAACGTTGCGCCGACCACAAATAAATTGGAATAAGAGCAGGCGACTGATTACAATCTAATTGTTCCACGATTCTATTTATCATTTGGCAAAGATGCACTACTTACATTATCAGGTTTTCTTTACTTTTCCTAAAAACAAGTAAACACAACTGAATGTGTCCCGAGCGGGACGTATACGTCCCGCGCGCAATTTTCCGTTGAGTCCCGACGGGATGTATTCGTCCCGCGAATTCAAACCTTATTTTTATAACGAACTAGCTTCTGCCAGCGGCTTCGCCCGCGTGAAGTTTCAAAATTGTCCCATGGGATCTTACTACCGGGATAAAAAGTATCCTATGTGATAATCCAGGTTGTAAACCATCCGTGTGCAAAATTTCATCCAAATCCGTTCAGTAGTTTTTGCGTGAAAGAGTAACAAACATACATCCATCCTCACAAACTTTCGCATTTATAATATTAGTAGGATATGGCTCTAAATCTTTTGCGAAAGGTTTCCTCCTGTGGCCAGATAATAGTCTATTCAAGCGCCACCAACCTTTAGTAACATTAAACTTATATTGTCACTTACGGGATATCTTCCGAGATTGTTTATTATTTTGAGCTCTCGGTATCTGTTGCAAGGGCCATGATCGCGGGTTGACTGGAGATTGCGGGTGGATGGAAAATACATTGTTAAGAGCAGACAAATCTGTCTACTCTCTTTCTTTGTCTTTTGCTACGCGCACTATTGGAACTCGACACTAAGTCACGACAAAACGCACTCACAGTATCACCAAGTTTTGTGGAGTTTTTAGCGTGTGTTTCATGTTAATAATCGCGAGAATTTGCACATTATCACGTCATACCTGCCACTGCCAACTAACTCGCGTGAACTTGTTAAAAGCGTGCTCAATCCAGCCTGGCTTTGCAGTGCCTTTTCACACACTCGGCTGCCAAATAGTCGGTGCCAGGTACCTGGCTTTCGCACGTTCACAAGTACACTTATAACAGGTTAGCAAAGGTCAAATCTAGGACCCGTAGCGTGTGCAAAGCATATTTACTGATAACATAGACCACTTATCAGTGAGCACTCGCTACAATCGAGGTCTTACTCGAGCCCAAAAACTATAAGTTTTATCGCTAAACTTCAAAGGTAACAATTGTAGAGTAAACAATTTGCTTTCAAAAAAAATATTTGCGACGCTCAAAATGTTTACTGTTTCGGAGATATGATTTTTTTTTCGGAAATTTAAACCCTCAGCCCAATGAAGGGGTTGCATCAAAAAAGTTTTAATTTTAAGTTCTCCGTATTCTTACTCAGAATGATAAAAATGAAAAACGGTTCAAAAATTTTCCATAGGAAAACAGTTACGGCCAAAAAACTAAACTGATTTTACAAAAACCTTGCTAGTATATTAGCTTGGTCGATCGTACGATCTCATGGCATAATTATTTACTACATTCAGGCCTAAAAGTGCGTAAAACGGACGCCCTCGCGGTTTCATACAAAAGTACATTACGCGCAGGCGACCCTTATTTTTTCTAATGAGAAATCATCAAATGACTTGCCTCTTGCCCTTTAAGTTCCGGGGCCGCGGTATCTCTTTCGAACAGCCCGGCAGCCCAGGCTTCGGCTAATGCGGGCACCTCCCTGTATGCCGACATCTCTTTGAGGCGCGCTTGGAACACGAGCGCGCCGCCGTCAATACGGCCTGACGTCATAAGACGGACGGACGGCTAGCTAGCCCATAGCCACCACGTACGGGTAAAATTAGTAGAATATAGCTTATATATATATGTCACCGTAAATTGTCAAACACTTTATATTACAATATAACGTGTTTCTCTCTAGCGATATTGTAAACTCTCGAAATATTGTCAACTGAACATACGGAAGTATCTCTGCCCCCATAATCGGGACTTGGGGCACCCCCCCGTTAGGTTAGCTTGGTTCCTTTAAACCTTGCACTCGGAAATAGGGGCCGGTCGACTACGCTTTTCAGGGGAATATAAAGTGTTTTAAGGTTAGGTTATATTAATCGGTATTTCTCAGGAATGCATTATCTTTACATGAGAGTGGTACCACTGGGCAATGGGGGGCCCTCCTTCCCTCCACACCGCGTGAGTTTACTACCATCGCATGCATTTCACGAAAAATAATTCGTTTTATTGTAAGCAGTATGTTCGTTTGACAATATTTCGAAAGTTTACAATATCGCTAGAGAGATTACAATATAACGTGTTTGACAATTTGATATAATTATAAAAAAGGTGTGGTCATATTTAACTATCTATAGCATTCAGAACATCAAGTTGAACAAATTCCTCTATTGGGAAAATAAAACTTTTGTTGCACCGTCCTTTTGGGTAGGTACGAAAATTTACACCTTTCTGATAAATGTTGTATTACTGTTTTCACAGAATTTGAAGTTTTCATGTTCATTATGAAAGCAATCGAGATTTAAAGAACATAAATAAGCCATGTGGCAGAGGATATTGGCAGTTAGTCGAAATCCTTTGACACCACGGCTTTTGCTCTTTGTGTTGTTTTTCGACTATAACGGTTTCTTGGAAAGTAAAAATGCGTGATGTTGGTTTTGAAAAGAGTAAAAAAATAATTATTTATTATTATCAGTTCATCATTCCATTTCATTTCCATTTGGAAAATCAGCTTCAAGGCTCGGTTTTTTATTAAAGTCCAAAATCTATACATATAATAAAATCGTTGAGACCAAAAAATCTGTACATTGAAGATTAAAAAAAAAAAAACCGATCAGGGTGACTTAAAATAAGTAACTGAACATATTAAAACCATTTTTAAAATTCGTGTTTGTTTGTTTGTTTGTTTGTTTGTTTGACCGCGCATCACGTAAAAACTGCTGAACGGATTTTGATGAAAACTTCAGTAATCTATTTAAATAAACCCAGAATAACATTTAGGCTATAGAAATTATGGAAAATTTTGGAAAAAGGGGGTGAAAAGGGGAGGTAAAGTTTGTATGAAAAAAAAATTATAGATTGCTCTAGATTCATGAAACTCAGAGTAAATACTTATTATTAAAAATAAAGAAATACCTGTTTCAACATTTTTTTTAAAAATCATCCAGAGACGTAAAAAAGAGGGTTTTGTGTTTAAAATTAATTAACTTCATACACCTATAGAATAAAATTCATTGAAGTGGAAACCTTTAAAAGTTGCTGTAAATACTTCAAATCTAATACAGGTAAATGTAATTTCTCAATTTTCTTGAAATTACATTTTTGAAGTGAATACGCCCAAAATAGCGGAACTCAAGAAAATCGGCATTCCTCGGTATACTCGTAAGTAGTTGGTAATACAGAGTGGAAACGGTAAACGGGGCAGTAAAAGGAGCTGCAGCTACACAAAAATGGTCTTAGGTAACAATCCATAAATTTTACGCTAAATTTTGATCCCCATTCACAGATTTAATTAAAAAATAAAGTACAGTTAGCAAGAAAATTGCCATTTCACTTAAAACAATATTTTTGATGCCAATCGATCTTCTTTCCGACACTAATCAAGAAGTTCTTCCAAACCAACCCAGGTTAGCGTACTCAAAAAGTCAGAAAGCGCAAAAGAATAACTTTCAGCGGGGCAGTGTAGCGGAAATAGTTAGCCAGAAAATTGCTTTTTTACACAAATCATGTTTTGATGCCAATAATTATTTTTTATTTTACATAAGACATAAAGCCGGAAAAGTTACAAATACATTACAAACGAGTACAAATCCTACTATCTACAAATCAAAAATGCTTTGTCCTGAAGGACTATCTGATGGAACAACGCACAGCCTAAACCGCGATTGTAGAAACCTGAAACTTGGAGGGTATATTTTCTGTATAACGTAGGCATAAGATAAGAAAGAATTTTGAAATTATACCCCTAAGGGGGTAAAAAGGGGGGGCAAAGATTGTATGGGAAAATGTGATTCCTTGGTCCAATCTACTTCAAACTTTGCAATCAACAATATTAACAGAATTGATGGACGCGTTTCATATTGCATTGAAATTCATCCCCTAACGGGGTTGAAAAGGGGTAGAAAGTTATTTTGGCGGTGATTTGTTTCGAATTTGATATCAATGCTCCTTCGAGATTTTGATATAAACTATAAGTTATTTTGATACATGTTTCAAAACCCAATCCGGTTTTATTCCAAAAAGGTTGAAATCACATAAAAATTTGGTGCACAATTGCAAATACTCTTTAAAATTGGAATGTCTCGAAAGTCACCGTAAAATATGAATACCGTATTTGAAGGTTTCTAAGCTTTGAAGAGGTTGTGCACTTTAAGACACGGCGTCATAGCGTAGGGACGTAGAGTTTGAAATTTTAAATGGTAAGCAGTTGTGAGAGGTCCGCAACGGTTTACAGCAGCTATATCGTGTTGCGGCTCATTTAATGCACCTTGATGAGAACTGCAGACCTAGCTGGAGTATGACTGTCATCGAGTGTCTTAGTATGAAGATGTAAAGCTGTCAATAGAGGCCTTTAAAGCTGTTTTTGTAAACATGGTAATTTATTCTTATTCAAATAAATACGTTGTTAATCACAAGTATTTGATTTTGAACAAAATTGCCCTTGGGTACGTAAATTGACTTCAATGCATATCTTGGGAGATACACCGTTTTAAATAACTCCGCAGCAAAATAATAATCATGTACCGGGAGCGCATTTTCATTATGCGGAAGGATGTGTGTGATGTGCTTTTTGAAAATTGTATTATAGGTGCTTACGACCCACTCTCTGTAACCCGCTCTTCCTCTTATGTGACGCAGACGAAGTTGCGCGGGTCAGCTAGTAAATAAATATATCTATAAGTAGCATATTTTTTCAAATTAATTGTGGTTTATATTATTAGAGATTTACTTACTATTACTTAGAATCCCTTTAGATCATTTTTTTGCTGTCACTTTGCATTTATTTCTTTTTATTTTTTTATAAAAATAAAATATGTTTCACTTTAGCAATTGGGTTATTATCATCAGAATAGCAAAGGCTTTTACTTATGATGATATTAATTCACGCTGGCGAAACGACTCCTAAGCTATTTCGTTATGAATCTGTCGATTGGTGTCTCCTTAACCATTAATTGTGTCTACTTCTGACAGTTAATGAAATTCCGTTTTTGCCGTTTTGTTTACTGTCAGCAAAGTAGACATAATAGTTAAACAATGTCGTCAGACCGATACGGTCAGGCTTGACAGATCAAGGTTAGGGTAGTCTATGTATAAAGTATTGAGTATTGAGTATAAAATCTATAGGAGAACCACGTTTTGACAGCTTTTAAAAAGTATGTAAGTGTATCGATCGATATTGATCTACTCTATTAAAAGTGTCTAATGGGCCCCTGCGAGTCTGTTTAGGCCCCTGGTACCTACGCCATCCGGAAGACCGGGCCCCGAGGTCCCGAAAAATGTCGAAGACTCATCATCATCATCATCATTTCAGCCGAAAGACGTCCACTGCTGGACCAAAGCCTCCAACAAGTGTCGCCACATTGACCGATCCCGTGCGACTCGCATCCAACGGATTCCCGCAACCTTTACCAGGTCATCGGTCCACCTAGTGGGAGGTCTTCAAACGTATTGTGGTTGGCGGTTTCGGTTCGCGGTCGCCACTCTATAACTTTTCGGCCCCATTGGCCATCCGTTCTGCGAGCAATGTGCCCCGCCCACTGCCACTTAAGTTTGGCAATTCAGCCATAAATAATACCATCCTATTTCTGTCTCATTGCCGAGCAAAAGGTCTCATCCCATTCAAAGTAAACATAAGCATTTATCAATTTAGTTTTAGGATTTTTAAAACTATCATTTGCCTACATAATGCTGACAAAGAGATTGTTATCAAGTTAAACGGATCATTTGCATTGTCAAATCTTCCATGAAAGGCTCGTGATGGCAAATCCGGATATAAAAACGGAAGAAAAATTTTAGTGTCAAAACTCGACGTCGTAAATGAGACCCCGGGCGGTATCTGATGGATTTTTTATGGTTCTATTTAGTACTTTCAGTATTAACTAGGTTTTTCATCTTGGTTTACTTTATAAAAGGTCAGTTGAAGTTTTGGGTGATCATAAGCATTACATTAGAAGCCTATGTCTGCATACTGCTGGGAGGCCTCCTTTTTGTAAAGGGGACTGGGCGGTTGTTCATCACTCTGGCCTGTGAGGGATTATTAATTATTTATTCAGTTTTAAACATACATTTTATTCATTTAAGATCATCGACTACATGATTTTGAATTAGATCCACTTAGGTGAGTACTTAAAAGGAAAAGAGGTAGACCACAAAAAAGATGGGATGACGACATAAGATTAGTGGCAGGCGTCATATGGAACAGAGTGGCTCAAGAAAGACATGAGTGGAAAAGGTAGGAGGAGGCATTTGCCGACTGGCAAACACATCTACATAAAATAAGTAAAATTCAAATAAAGGACTAGATTAATAAGGTTTACATTAAATTTAAGTTTTGTTTATATTGTTCTTTTATATTGTAATATGGATCTGAATAAAAGGCTATATTATAGGTAAGTACTTAGATAAAAATAAAGAAACAATTTACAATAGTTACAACGGGTATTTGGCGAATTAATATCAACGAGCGAAACACGGTGACCAATCTAACCGTCCGTTCATTAAAAACAGAAGTAGTGGAGGGGTTGTTCATAGAAGTACATATTAGGGCGACATCTTCAAATTGAACAAGTCCCTTTAAATAAAAAATAAAAATGTACATATTATAATGTCTTTTTAGTTGCTTTCACATTTTGGTAGATAACTTTACTATCACTATCACTACATATTATAAAACAAAGTCCTCCGCCGCGTCGGTCTGTCTGTCTATTCGCGATAAACTCAAAAACTACTACTTACACCGATTTTCATGCTGTTTTCACCAATGGATAGAATGGTTCTCGAGAAAGTTTTTAGTATACAATTTGTAAGCGGGTGAAGCCGCGGTTATCAGCTAGTTTAAGGAAACATTAATTGTTGCTTCATCATCATCATCATCAACCTATTTAAATTCCCACGGCTGGAACTCAGGCCCCCTCTCTATGAAAGAGAATAAGCTATAATCTACCACGCAAGCCCAGTGCGCATTGGTAGATGTCACATGTGTTTGAATTTTCGGTCCTAAGATATGCCGGTTTTCTCACGATGTTTTCCTTCACCGTTTTAAGAGCAGTGGTGACGAATAATTATTGCTTGTTACAAATATATTCATGTACTTTTCTGTAATGTTTACATTTAAGAAAAAAAAAAACCACCAAAAAATTAAATAAAAGTATTTTATACTTGTGAAATTGTTTAATAATATTTCACGGAAATTCCAGTCACCAATGATTTCGGTATAAAATTCAAAAGATCAGGCCCGCATTGAAATAATTAAAACCCCTTTTGATTCACATGAAACATACCAGTAACAGATAACTCAACCCTACGACAGGTGCATAACTGTCGAATGTAAAATATTTTTAATAGGTACTGTTACCCGAATTCGTGGAAACTCCGGAAAATATGAATTTCTGATCGGTTGATAAAAAAAGCAAAAAATTCCAATGAATTTTATGAAATAAAAAAATATGTTAATTTGGCGACACAAGTGTACAAATAGTATAGAAAACCAGCTTCTGCCCACGACTTCGTACGCGGAACGACCTAAAATTAGCGCGTTCAACCAACCAAACAAACAAACTCTGCAGTTTTATATTATTAGTACAGATTCAAGTAAGTAACAATTTATTTTTTCTTGAATAAGTCTACATTATTCGCCAAAATATTCTACTTTTGTTTTTCAAATTATAGGCTCTTCCTTCGACTGCCTTACGTTTCTATCCTTGGGCACTCGACGATTTCATACTCCACCTAGGTCGAAAGTTCTCATCAAGTGGCATGACATGAGCCGCGACACGTTAAAGCTGCTTCAAATTGTTGCGGACCTCTCGTATCTGCCTTCCTTCTCCAAAGTCAGACCTTTGATGTTAGTCATACTCCAAGCAGGTCAACACAACACGTAGATGCTGTAAACTCTTGAAAACCTTTTGCAAACGTTTTCGTCTCCAAGCCTCCATCATGAGACCTTCTATGATAGTAATACTCTAGCTTTTACTAAAGTTCTCATCATGGCGCGTTAAGTGAGCCCAATGACGATATAGCTGCTGTAAACTGTTAAGGATCTCTTGCAACTGCCTTCAGTCTCCATCGTTAGACCATCGATGACAGTCATACTCCAGATAGGTTTAAAAGTTCTCATCAAGGTGTACGAAGTGAACCTTAAACACTATAGAGCAGATTTGAAGTGTTGCGGACTTCTTGTGACTGCCTTTCGTGTCCATCGTTAGACCTTCGATAATACTCATACTCCAGCTAGGTCTCAAGTTTATATCAAGGTGCATGAAATGAGCCGACACACGATGTAACTGCTGTAAACTGTTTCGGACCTCTTGTGGCTGTCTTACTTCTCCATCGCTAGACCTTCGATCACAATCAAACTTCAACCAGGTCTAAAGTTGACAAAAAGGTTAGTGCCTAACCTGGTGTCAGAGTTTTAATGTCGCCCAAGGTCCTCTGTCTTGGCTTTACATGCCGTCGAGAAATAACTCCAGGCATGCTCCAGGTTTTCTCACCATGTCTTTCTTCACCGAAGCAAGCGATCTTCCTTCCTTATCGTGCCGCCGTTTATACCGCCCAAGGTCTAAGGTCTAGGTCAAGTCTTGGCTTTACATGCCGTCGATCAAATATCTCTCAGGCATGCTGGTTTCCTCACGATGTTGCAGCATGCGATGATTATACAATACGTACATGAATCTGAAAAATCGGAAGTGCCTGGCTTTGATTTGAACACGACTATTTTCAATATAAAATAGGACAAACTTTGCGATACACGCTTTTCAATAAAAAATAATCATGAAAATCGGACTTCTCTGGAAAAAGTTATGTGACATCATCATCCTCCATAGTCCGACTTCACCCACTGCTGGTTACAGGCCTCTCTTTGTTTGTGCCAAGCTCCGCACTCGTGTGCCGTCCTCCAGGATATCCCCGTAATGGCAACAATATCGTCTGCTTATCTCACCTCTGGACGACCAAAACTTCGGGCAAATTTTAGTATCATTCTTTCACGGAAAATCAAAACACCGTGATTCAGAAAATTGAGTCAAATGAACAATGCCATTAACTATAGAGCACGAAGTTAAACTGCTAGAACATACGCATGGAAAGCGGTCGAACAGATACTCTACCGGCTATGCAGATTTTTAAAGCAGGGTCATGTTGACTATTCTCTTCTTCTCTATTTTGTCATTTTTATTCATTAGTATAGTTTGATTCAATAGATGTCACTGCATGTATCCTTAGATCATGATGATAAGTTCTCCTAAAAAACTTTAAAGTCATAATACATCTTTTGATGGAGAGCACCGATTAGGCTTGAACTTGCGACTCATTGTTCGAAAGGCGGTAGCCGTCACCGATGGGCTATTTGTTCTAATGATAATTGGTTAAAAATAGTTATTCTATTACAATGCATGTTACGACGGTTGTCAGTTGTCAAACAGTTGACAAATATAGACGAAATGCATATTGCTCACTCCCGTAAGTAATTAGCGTGGATTACCACGCTAATTACTTACGGGAGTGAGCAATACAGCCTATGTCCTTCCCTAGGTTGAAATACATCTCCTTGCCAATTTTCATTACGATCCGATCAGCCGTTTTGTCGTGAAAAGGTAGCAGACAGACAGACAAACAGAGTTACTTTCTCATTTATATTATGGTATATGGATATATGGATAAAAGATAATTCGTGTGCTTTATGACACGCTAAGACACAACTTTTGTTTTGGGGTGAAAATATTGATTTTTTGTTAGGTCTCAATGTAATGCACTCAAAACATTGTGCAAATAAATAAATAAATAAATAATTTAACTAGGCCCATACATTTTGTACAATTTATGTACCCACCAAACTGCGAAACAGTTTGTCGGCGGGATTAAAGCGTTTCTACATAGAGATACATCGAATCGAATCGTCATGTATGAATACATTGAATAAGTCATGGAGTTAGGTATTTAAAGTAAATTAAAAAAAAACTCTGCCCTCATAATCGCGACTTGGGGCACCCCCACGTTAGGTTAGTTAGGTTCCTTTAAACCCTGCTGTCAGAAATAGGGCCCCACGTAGCGGATTCCGTCGACTACGCTTTTAGGGGAATATAAAGTGTTTTGTGGTAAGGTTATATTACTCGGTATTTCTCAGGAATAGTACATTTGTCTTTTCATGAAAGTGGTACCATTGGGCCCTCCTTCTCTCCCCCCCTCCACACCGAGCGAGTTAATTTCCATCGCATACATTTCAAAATATTGCGGTTTAACTTCGTTGGATTATAATCTACCTAAAAATAATGACTCATATTGTAAACAGTATGTTCGTTTGACAATCTTTCGAGAGTTTACAATCTCTCTAGTTATTTTACAATGTAACGGTTTTTACAATGTGACGCTGACATATACAAACTTACAAAAACCTCTTCCGTTCCGATTGGTATAATGAGAGCGTTCGATATGACTGGACTGGTTTATACACACTTAGCATCAGAACAATGAATTTATCGGTCTAGTTTTACTGCAGTTGAGTAAACACCACAGAGTATATAGAAACCGCAGTGGCGGCCACCATGGGGTTTATTTATTTATTTAACACTTCCAGCTAATAGTATAGCAAGTCAGTTAATGCCATCGGGATGGGGGTGTTTGACAGGACTTTAGGAGTGATTATTTTTATTTTACCATTAATTTAGACAATAGGTAAAAAGAAAAAGAAATTTTGCATTAAAACTGTGGAACATCCTGTTAATAATGTTAACATGTCAAGCAGTAGAACATTTCAACCCAGCGCATGAGTTGAGTAGATCATCGTTCGTAGTAGTTGAAACTTTCAACTACGTCAACAAGTATATATTTTTTTTCAAATCTCAAGAAGCGGGCATCCGTTGTATTGTAAGATGACTAAAAAATCACGGTGTATACAGACATGCATGTACGTATGTCGGTGAATATGACTAGCATCCCAAAAAAAATTAAAGACCCTTGACATTCTGACAATGCAATGCAATCTGACAATCAGGATTGAAAACCACCACCTCCGTCACGTAAGTTACCAATGAGCCACCAGTGTCAGCTTATCAGCGTGTCGATAACAAATCAAATTGAGTCAGCCAAACTTTGGCAACGAGTTCGCCACTTTATGTAGCTTCCATCAGGTCCAGTGATGTGCATCTAACAGCACACGGAGGACACGATACCACAGCATCACATAAAGGGTGTAAAACACCTCTTCACGAAGCCGAAAGGCACTTGTTCTTCCCATCATTGCGATCATTTTTTTGTTCTACGCCATATCTGGGAACCTAGTTACGGAGATATGGGGGGTCAAAGATAAAACTTTTTGACAAGTTTTTTTTTTAATACAAGTTTTTTTCGTAAGATTTTAACTTTTAACACCTCAGCGACCCCCGTACTATTCAGTCCACCCATGAGCATAATGTTTTAAGCGCGTTACATTGAGTTCTACCACAAAATATGATTTATAACCTCAAAAAAAAAAATTGTTTCCCTGCAATATATTTTGCGTAACGTTACTTAGTTTGATGTACAAAATGCTTGGTTAACGGCTTTGTGATGAGGTGGTTTACACCCTGTATACATCGGGCCTGTGGACGGTTAGCTATGCTCGCTCGCCGTCCGTCCGTCTTATGACGACAAGCCGTGTCGACGGCGCGCAAGGGCCAAAGCCTGCCGGGGTTGCGGGACCGTTCGAAAGAGATACCAAGGCCCGAGAACATAAAGGGCGAGGAAGGAACATAAATGGGTTTTAATCAGTAAAAGTCTGACACTCCCTCCCTCTCCGCCCAGAGTGGGAGAAGTCATTTGATGATTTCCCATCCAAAAAAAAAATCCACATGTACGATCCGGGGTAGAGTCATCTATGAAATTTGACTCACTTCCGATTCGGAAAGTCGTATGTCTATCTGGGTCGGTTTCGTAATGCCAGATGAAGACAGATATACGAGTTGTCGAATCGGAAACGAGTCGAACGTTTTGTGAATACGGGGTCTGAACAGACAAGTTCCTTGGTTTGGCGAACCTAATCCTGTGTCTGAAGTCTATTCAAAGACTTCCAGATCAGCCATGGTAACTCATGGAAAATTTTCTTAAAGTGACACAAATAGAATGATCATACGAGTAATCATCGTCAAACTTTATACTTGCAGTTTTGATCGAAGGAAAAAGGCTGAGCTGTTCCCACCCGCAAAGAACAGGGAGGAATATTCGGAGCTGATTACTTTCAGAAAATGGGAAGATACTAAAAGAAGAAGTCTTAACCGACGCGTGGACTTCGTACTCTGTGGGCAATATAGGCAGTCAATTATACAACTTACATTGTTGTGAGTCATATAATGTTGCATGTGTAACCGTTTTATTAGAGTTTCGTATGTGTTCAATTTTAAGAGCCAGAACTGATATTGGTGGAAGCTTATAAAGTTATTTTGTTGCTTGCTTGTTTAAATTTTGTGGTAAATTAGTTTTAATGATTATTTTTTCTAGTTATTTTAAGGTTAACGACGTAACCAAACTTATGTGGCAGTGGGCAGGGCACATTGTTCGCAGAACGGATGATAGATGGCGCCGAAAACTTTTGTCGTAGACAACTCGAACCAGAAGACGTTGCGTTTGTAGGCCTCCTACTAGGTGGACCGATGACCTGGTGAAGGCTGCGGGACTGGTCAATGTGGCCCACACTTAGGTTGGTGGTTTTTTTCTTCTCTTGATTGATAAAAACAATTTAGGGCACAGGGCACACAGAAAAGACGTTATACGAGAACAGGGCGCGGACAGAGCGCAGACGGGGTGCTGTTGCGACTTTTTAACGCACATAGAAAAAACGAGGCACGGGCGGGGCGCGGTCGTGACGCCGGGCGCCACGAGAGAAAACAAGCCTTACAACCTTTTCTGTGTGCTTTGCGACGCAACGCTTCCATACATTTTGTATGAAATAGACGCTGAAGAGACATATGTCTGCACCCCGTCTGCGTCTTACAACTTTTCTGTGTGTCTTGCGCCTCAGTCGTCTTAGCTGTCCACTTCTCACGGTGATAGGCAAATTTATCACAAACGCCTTTAAATAAAATTATTATCATGGCAGTGGTTTTGAATAAATGAAATTTGTCGTTTTTTTTTCAAAAACCGCTTATTATTTGACATGTTCTGAGAAGTAACTATGAACAGGAACAGCAGTAGGTCATTCAGTAAAGCATTAGTTACTATTTGTAAACCTAATGTGCACGCTGGTAAGCTTTATTCATGTTACTAATATGCAGTTTGCTTCATTGTCTTACTGATATTAATAATACACTCGCTTGCCTTGAATTATATACGCATAATTATGTAAGTATAGGCAATGTAAGCCAATCGGTCAATCGATTGGTAACGCCTGAATGGATTTGAATCTAATTTAGTTTGGAGGTAGACTATCTAGATAAGCATTTACAGATTATTTTACACTGAAAAGCTATGAACGATTCTCACAAATCATAGGATTCAGACAATCAAAATGATCGTGTTAAATAAAGGGTGTAAAACACCTCTTCACGAAACCGAAAGGTACTTGTTCTCCCCATCATTGCGATCATTTTTTTGTTGTACACCATACCTGGAAACCTAGTTACGGAGATATGGCGGGTCAAAGTTATAACTTTTTGACGAGTTTTTTTTTAATACAAGATTATTTTGTAGATTTTTTTTTTCTTTTAATACCTTTACGACCCCCGTACTATGCAATCCATCCATCAGCACAATGTTTTAAGAGCGTTACATTGAGTTCTACCACAAAACATGATTTATAACCTCAAAAAAAAAGTGGTTTCCCAGCAATAATTTTTGCGTTAAGTTACTTAGTTTGATGTACAGAATGCTTGGTTAACGGCTTTGTGATGAGGTGGTTTACACCCTGTATACTTCAAGAGATGACGTCATTCCAGGTTTCAAACTGATTCATCAAACTGAATCATCTGCCTAGCCTTTTCCTTACTATGTTGGGGTTGGCTTCCAGTCTAACCGAACGCAGCTGAATACCAATATTTTACAAGGAGCGACTGCCTATCTAACCACAACCCAGTTAGGATGTCTTTGTGTGTTATTCATTAACATGCTCTAGCAGCTGAGGTACCTCCATTTGGCATCAAAAAGTCTCCTTTAACAAAACTTAGAGTAGAGAATACAGTTTAGATAACTCCAGCCTCTATTCGTAGCTCTGAGCGCATGCAACTGGCGTGCCAAATTTCCATGTAGTTTGGAGGCTTCTCGAATTCGGAAATACAGATGTACGTAATGTTACTTTCACACTTCATACTCGTATTCTGTGACAAACAATATTAACAATTCCAAAATGTGCATTGCCTCAATAGCAATTCGCATATTTTTCTTTAGAAAATCCTACAAATTTTTATAATTAATTCTAAACTTTACAAAACGTGTTTTTCATTTGCCAATTGGCTAAGGATTTTATTGTTCAACTAGCTGACCCCACAATTGTTCAGCCATGTATAAATTATGCTGCGAATATAAGTAATAAATAAATAAGTAAATATCGCTGGACATTTCACACAGCGCCATCTAGTGCCACACTAAGCAGGGCTTGTGTCGTGATCACCAGACGGTTGATATACTACATATATACTTTTTTGTTTGTAAATACATACTTATTATACATATAAACATCCATGACTCGGAAATAAATGTCCATGCTCATCACACAAACATTTTGCTCCTACCGGGATTCGAACCCGGGACCCTAAGAACGTAAGGCAGTCACACTACCGCTGCGCTATTCGGGTCGTCAATATATTTTACGACTTGTTGTCATACCTAGCATACATTAAAAAATCGGTCCAATCATATCGGAAGAGTACGATTATAGATTTTTATATTACAAGTATGTAGATGGATTTTACCATCGTCATTATAATTTTTCGCCCTGTTCCCAATTTATTTAGGGTCGGCACATCATGCTATTTTCTTTCTTAGTTTTCTATAACTTCGTTTTCTCTTCGTTTTCTTCTTCTTTCCGAGTCATGGATGTTTATATGTATAATAAGTACCTATGTATTTACAAGCAAAAAAGTATATATGTAGTATATCAACTATCTAGTGTCCACGACACAAGCTTTGCTTAGTGTGGCACTAGGTGGCGCTGTGTGTAAATGTCCAGCGATATATATATATTTTTTTATAACTGCACATCTCAGCAGACAACTCTTTCTTTTCCTACTCTAATAATCCATTCATACTCATTATTTACTGTTCGATTTGTAATATCACAAAATTAAAGAAGACAGTACAATAATCATCACAATATATAAACATAGAGTGGAAAAACCCCTTCGAAGTCAAAAGTCTCATAAAAAGACCATATAAAAGTTCTCAAACAAAACAAGCTATGTAGTATCGCGTGACAGCTAACATAAAACCAAACGTACTCCGCAGGGTAGTTTGTAAAATAAAAATAAAGAGTTAGAGGGGAAATAACCACTCGTTATAAATATATCAAATGTAAATAAAGTTTTTTTTATTCAACTTTAAGACTGCTTTTATTAGCTGGTTGTTTTAGTGCGCTCTTAAAATTTACAAGCGTTCTGTGTTTTGATTCATGTTAGGCATTTTGATTGCTATCAAATATAATCAGTACTTACATTATTTTGAGGAAAATATAGGAGAGGAGCTCGTGGCTAAATAATAACAGCCGCTCGGGTCGATCTTTAGGTTAAGCCGTGCTTGCCTAGGTTGGTCTGGATGGGTGACCACCCATTATAAAGAGTGTAAAACATCTCTTCACGAAGTCGAAAGGCACTTGTTCTCCCCATCATTGCAATATTTTTTTTGTTCTACACCATACCTGGGAACCTTATAGTTATGAAGATATGGGGGGGTCAAAGAGACAACTTTTTTGAATACAAGTTTTTTTTTCAAGATTTTGACTTTTAAAACATTCTCGACCCCCGCACTACTCAATGCATCCTTCAGCACAATGTTTTAAGTGCGTTACATTGAGTTCTACCACAAAAGATAATTTATAACCTCAAAAAAAAAGTTGTTTCCCTGCAATATTTTTTGCGTAAAGTGGCGTAGTTTGATGTGAAGAATGCTTGGTTAACGGCTTTGTGATGAGGTGGTGTACATCCTGTATACAGAGTTTCCTCCGTACCTCGGAAAGTACGTTGGTCCTGTCATTTGTGGATCTTTGACAGTCGTATGGTAGTCAGTGGTAAAAAAAAAACTGACAACCAGTCTTACCAATAGAAATCGTATAACCCAACATGTACTAAATGGGTTGTAGAGGTTAGATAGGCAGTCGCTCCATCTAAATACTGGTATTCAGCTGCATTCGGATAGACTGAATGCCGACCCCAACATAGTTGGGAAAGGCTAGGCAGGTGATGAGCTACATCTAGTTGGACTGGAAGCCGATCCCACTATATTTGGGAAAAGGATAAGCAGATGATAATTTAGAGGAAGTTATAGTGTAACAAGCCGTGTGCAACTGGAAAAATGTAAAAATACTATAGTACGGCTTTGTCTTATCCTTCGAGGATAAAATAAGTAATGTTTGCTGTTAACAATGATGAACTTCCATATAAAGTTTTATACACATTTGAATCTTTTCAGCCAAAAAGTTTTCATAAATCCTCCTGCAGTTTGGTCTTAGGTTTAAAAAAGGTATACCTGGCTGTGGGTGGGCCTGGGTGGTCGTCTACCCTATTAACGAACTAGACACGGGCGCAGACGTGGGCATAATCTAGTTTAATACCAGTACAAATACTTAAAGGGCTTGTTAAATATGGTCTTGTTATCATATTTGTGATGTCTCAAAAAATATTATTGAAAAAACAGCCAAGTTATTAGCGTTTGTTTATACCATAATGTCACTCAATTTAAGGAAATATTGTACAGGCCATTCTTAAATACTTATTAGTATTCATTAATCGTTTTTGCGACCATCGCTTAGGTCCATGTTCACCAAAAAGATGACGGACGATTATCTAAAAACAGCTGTTTAAAACAAATTTTTATATGGGAATATGTCACATTGACAGCTTTTATTAGATAAATAGACTGTTATCTTCTCGGTGAACATGGAACTTAGTCATTCATCCGATAATCGTAGCGTCATTCAGTTATGAGTTTACCAATTATGATAAATCGTAGACATTTTTGGGATTTCGTTTTTTATACTTTTGACTACATAAATATGATCAGTAAGGGGTACGCAAACAGCCCCTTTTTTTTGTACATATTAAAAATTAGTGGTGTATAACTAACATAATCTAGGCAAGTGTAAAGCTGAAGAAATGACATAAAATAATATTTTATTGTGTCATAAAAACGAATATTGTCGGAGAGTTAGATGTTATTAAATCTTTACGAAATGTTTAAAATTAATTTTAACTTATTCCTTTTGTTTAATAATTATGATTGGACCCCTAACCCTTAAATTTACTGCTTTTATATTTATCCAATCTATTTCAGAACAACTTCCATTTCAAACAAAAGTTCGGACAAGCGTATTTCAAACACTATAATATCTGAAGTTTCGCGAAATAATAAACAATTGAAAAGTTTAATGCTAAGAAATATTAAGCTGAACGGTTTAATGAACTGACACCACAAAGGAAGTTATTCTTCACACGAATTTGCGTGAAGACACACTGCGTAGTAAGTGCTGAGATTTGTTAGAAGCCCCTTTACTACAAGATTTTATTTAACTTGCACTGTTCAATTATAATCTATCTCGCGAGATTGTAAACTATTGAATTATTGTAAACCGTAACATACTACTATCAGTTGTAGCTTATAACTTAATGCATTATTTTTCGTGAGATTATAATCTATCGAAGTGTAATCGTCAAATGAAATGGCAAGTCTTGTGTTTTTTTGTAATGCATATTTTGTAAATTAAATATCAAAGCACACACCAGCGTCAAACGGTTTTGACTGTTAGAAGATGCAGCATGACTCCAAACAAGCACAATTTATGAGATCTACCTATCTTTGAAGGCATCGACCGTTCGGGCCGATCCAGTCATTTAGCCGGACTAATTAATAGTACGACGTCAACTTTTATCAATTAATATTATATCGATCGACACATCATCGTTTGAAAAACCAATCAGAATTTACATTGAAAATGCTGCTTACTTCCAAGAATCTGCTACCTACTTATCAGTGTGATCTATCATTGCCATCGTATAGCTAGCTATATTATATTCAGTCATTCTCAATAGCTGGTCTGCACAGCCTTAGATAAACTAAAATATTATGACGTACGTCTGTTAATTTAACCACCGTTTACCGCATTTGTAACAAATATTTCCTGATTGATAGTGGCAGAGTGATTGGATTCAACAATAAATATTTGCATCACTAACTAGTGTAAGTGTGTAGTAGAGTAAAAACTGTGCGTCAACAATACGGGCATTATCAATTTGTGAAAAAAAAACAACGAAATGATGTGGTAAAATCTACATTTACAAAGGTATCACTCGCTTGGCAGTTTAGTACTCTAAAAATAGATTAAGCAGTGACGAAAATAGGGTTTCTAAGGCTGGTTGTCGTGAGAAAACCAGCATGCCTTATAGATATTTCTAGACGGCATGTAAAACCAAGTCAGAGACCCACGGGCGGCATTAAAACTCCCGATACTGGGTTGGGTTTTAAACAACACGATAAAGAAAAGAAGCAGTTGTGAAAATATTGTTTCTGCGACTACTTGAGGTATTCTTATGGATTTACGAGAGAAGAAAATTAACCCTTCTACTAAAAAAACTATGACGAAGAAACTGTCCTATTTAAACGTTATTTCAATTTGTCCAGCAAGCACCACAGCCTACAGCAAAGTGTGTCCCCATTTAAAATGTCGCATAAAAATGCAATTTAAAACTGTCACAGTGAGGCGGGAAGTTTAAAAACACTGACAGAAACATAAAGTATATTAAAATAGCTTTCTTATCGCTTGAACATGTGTATACGGAACTTTGTGTTAAGGAATCTCAAGGGTACCTGCTTAAATATGCATGAAATGTCCTTGATTTTTTTTAACCTGAGGTTTTTTTAGTTGGACGGGTAATTATGAGAAGGGGGGCGACTTTGAGAATGACTTTTTTCTTTTCTGAGTTACGCTTCACCCACTCACCCTTCGTTGCGCTACGAAGGTCCCCGGCTCGCTCCGCTCGCCTCCTCCCCCCTTCCCTTCCTTCCCTTCCTTCCTTCCTCTCCTCCCTTCGCTCCACTCAGGACCTACCTACCACCGGAAATCTATCTTGACCGTATCCCTACGCTACGGGGTCCCTGATCTAGTGGTCGCAAGCACGATGAGAATGAGGTCCCGTATTCTATTCCCGAGTCGAGCAAAGTGAACATAAACAGAATTGGCGAAATGTGGGTGTACTACACACCCACTACAGTACACCTCTGCCTAACCCTTCGGGAATTACAGGCGTGATGTTATGTTTATTCCCAGCGCAATATAAACACTATCAGATTATTATACTCGTTAAAACCGACTATTACGGTGGATACCCGGTTGACAGAAAGTGAGAGAGAGGATTTTTTTTTTTTTTTTTTGGGACAAGCCCGCCACACACGCCCAAACCACTGTAACTCCTGAAAGCCAGAATCAACAGTGGCGACCACCAGAAAAGCGCCGAGACAATGAAGCTCGACGAAGTCCCAGAGAATGAATTTAACTGTCTTGGATCCCGCAACGAAATTAATCAGAAAGTATAGCGGAGGAGTAGGAAAGAACTGTAATTTCCACTTCCCTCCATATCAGCAGGAGACAGAACGAAACAAGGCCAATAGGCACAAAGGGACGTTTACAACTGGGATAGGCCCAGTTGCCAAGCACCACGGATAAATATTAACGTTAATGGGTCCTAGTTGAGAGCTGTTATATTTGATTCCAATAATAGGTATGGCAAAAACGCTTGAACGCACGGAAATTTGCTCTAGTTTCCACAAGGTCCGTATAGTAAATAACTCCGGATGTAACCTGTACACTATCCAACATAATATTGCGTTCATTTTGCCAAAGACTACACTCCCACAAAATGTGATGAGCAGATTGTTCATATTCGCAGTCAGATGTTGAACATTGACAAAAAGGCGAGTCAACAAGCTTGAAGGAAAATAATTTACTCTTAAAGTTGCCATGGCCCGTGAGAAATTGGGCAACACAGTGATCAACCTCCAGCCATGTCCTGTCCAGCCGCTCACGAACGGATGGAAAGAACTGGTGGAGGTGCCTGCATGGAATTGTCCCACCTACATTGCCATTCAGATAAAAGTTCCTCCCAGACGTCGGTCTGTGGTTTGAATAATCTAGAAATCCTAGCACGATCACGTACGGTTAAAAAGTCTGCGTCCGTGGTCTCACGCGCGTTATAGTACATTGTAGCCCGCCGCTGCACCTCCAGATCGACTGGAAGTACACCCGCAAGCACCGGAAGAGCTTCGGTACTAACCGTCCTGTACGCTTTGCATAAGAATATCAACGCCAAACGCTGGCTTTGAAGCAATTTACGTCGCACCGCTCCTATGGTGGCCCTATCGGCCCAAACAGGTGCCCCGTAGCACATACAACCCAAGTAAGTAGCCACGTAGATGGTCTTTAAAGTTAAAAATGACAATCCCCACGTAGATTTGGATATCCTCGTTAAGGCATAAAAGTTCTTTTTAGCTTTTTCACCGACATTTTTTATGTGATCTACGAATGAAAAATTCCTCTCTAAGACCAGTCCAAGGTAGCATACGGACTGCTTTCTTTTCACGGGAACGTTATTAAATTTAATGCTCGGCCACGATTTAAGATCACCTTTTAAAATTAGTTGAAATGTTTTATGCGGTGCAAAGGTCAGACGGAGAGAGAGGATATCGGAATCCCGGAATAAGGTCAAATGGTGTTTGATTTGTTTCACGTAAATATTTAGCTTCAACTCGGTCAACTGGAAGCTGATCCGAAATAATGATCTTGTAAATATACTGACCAATATACAGGGTGTATTTCACCTCATCACAAAGCCGTTAATCAAGCATTCTCTACATGAAACTAAGTAACTTAACGCAAAAATTATTGCTCGGAAACAATTTTTTTTTGAGGTTATAAATCATGTTTTGTGGTATAACTCAATGTAACACACTCAAAACATTGTGCGGATGGACGGATTGAATAGTACGGGGGTCGTAGAGATATTTAAAGTAAAAATCATGCGATAATAGGTGGTATTTAAAAAAAAACTTGTCAAAATCTTGCAACTATGACCCCCAATATCTCCGTAACTAGAAAGTTCCCAGGTGTAATGTTTTTGTAACTTTTCCGGCTGTATGTCTTATGTAAAATAAAAAATAATGATTGGCATCAAAAAAATGTTTTGTGTAAAATGGCAATTTTCTTGCTAACTGTACTTTATTTTTTTAATAAAACTGTGAATAGGGATAAACATTTTGTGAAAAAATTACGAATTGTTACCTAAGACCATTTTTGTGTAGCTGCAGCTCCCCTTACTGCCCCTTTTACCGTTTCCACCCTGTATTACCAACTACTTATACCGAGGAAAGCCGATTTTCTTGAATTCCGCTATTTTGGGCGTATTCACTTCAAAAATCAAATTTCAAGAAAATTGAGAAATTACATTTACCTGTATTCGATTTGAAGTATTTATAGCAACTTTTAAAGGTTTCCACTTCAATGGATTTTATTGTATAGGTGTATGAAGTTAATTAATTTTAAACACAAAACCCTCTTTTTTACGTCTCTGGATCATTATTTTTTAAAATGCTGAAACAGGTATTTCTTTATTTTTAATAATAAGTATTTACGCTGAGTTTCATCAATCTAGAACAATCTATTTTTTTTTTTCATACAAACTTTACCCCCCCTTTTCACCCCCTTTTTCCAAAATTTTCCATAATTTCTATAGCCTAAGTGTTATTCTTAGTTTATTTAAATAGATTAATAAAGTTTTCATCAAAATCCGTCCAGCAGTTTTTACGTGATGCGCGGTCAAACAAACAAACAAACACGAATTTTAAAAATGGTTTTAATATGTTCAGTTACTTATTTTAAGTCACCCTGATCGGTTTTTTTTTAAATCTTCAATGTACAGATTTTTTGGGCTCAACGATTTTATTATATGTATAGATTATCGTGTTCATTATATTAATGTCATTTCATGTATTTTTACATTTTGCTACTTTTTAATTTGTATGCCTATTTTGTTTAACATTTATAACACATTATGTTTTGTTTAAATAAATAAAAATTTAATAAAATAAAAATTAGCGAAGTTCCTCGAAGGTTTGGATTTGTGGCTTTACCAGTTATTATTTAGGTTTTTGATAATATGGGCTGAGCCTATTGCTATCAAATCGACGTAATGAAGATTCTGACTGCTACTGAGAAATTCATGATTATGCTTGTTTTAATAATTTTGTTTTCCTGGAAATTTCATTGTAGACAAGACGAATGAGACACTCTAAGGGACCGTCTCCACGAGCGAAAGAATCGCGGCGATGATGTTATCGTTGTGCAACGTGTTTTTGTACACTCTTTTAGGGGCTAACTCCACGAGCTATTCTATCACGACGTAGAGAATGTATGGCAAGGACGATAACAACGTCGAGATTCTCTGGCTCGTGAAGACGACCTAACAGAGAGTGTTTAGAAAAACGTGGCAAGGACGATAATATCGCCGCGATTCTCTCGCTCGTGGAGGCGGCCCCTTACATGTTACATTAACCAGACATCCAATTTGTTTCTTAGAACTATTTTTCATATTGTAGCTGTTTATTGTTCCTGAATAAATAAAACTATCTTAATGTTTGCGGTACCTTATTGGACTAGAAAATCGTATCAGCTCTTTCAAATTTTGATTCTTGCTTACACAATTACTCCTACCTATCAATCACCTGCTTAAAGTAAACAAAAAAACACATTCAAATTCAGAATCTCAGACTCACAAACGATCTATAATTCATCCCCATTACAAAGTCACATCCATAATCACAGCTCTAATCAGTCGCATTTCAAGTACCGAATCATAGCACCCGGGCCGCGTCGCATTACACATACAAATCGGATGCACATACATTGCGACCAAACAAAAGTGGGACATGCAGATCTTTGCTCCAAACGGGATCAAAACCGCGTCTTTGTGGAAGCGGATACTTCTGTTCCATAGTCAGTGCACTAGTTGGGTAAGCTGGCGTTTGTTTGTTTCGATTGGTGTGGGTTTTTAATTTCGTCGCTCTGGGCGGAGTGGAAGGGAGTGTCTGATTTTTACTGACTAAAACCAATCCATGTTCCTTTTTAGCCATCTGTGTTCCGGGGCCACGGCATATCTTTCGAACAGTCCCGCAGCCTCGGAACTATTTACCCCTTTCGGTTTTTATTTTGGTGATCAGAAAACGCGCATAATGGCGTCTGCCTAAATCGATTCACTGCTAGGACACAAAAAAACTCCTGTCAAATTCTCTTTTACCAGAATGTGTATTCATAGATACACAAATGCGGAAGCCGAAACATTTGCCATTAATTACCTTTTATGCGTGTTGAAATATTAATCAATGATATTTTGGTTAAACTTTTATTTTCTAATATTTGTCTCACGCGATCATGTGTTTTTGCATGTTTTTACATATGTTCCACCGTAGCGCCAACATTATTCATTCGATTTTGATGAGTAAAGTGTCAATCGATTCGTTATAAAGACCCGGGTAACATAACCTACATTGTCACATAACACACACAATGCACACACGTAAGTATATCCTCTTTTGCAAATCTCGCTTTCAAAATTAGGTTTGCTGTAAGAAAACCCAACTCTGGGTTAAGCTCGCCTTTGTACATAAGCTATATTATTGCAAGTTATATGTATTTTTGTTGTTTTTTTTGTGTGCAATAAAGAATAAGAATAAGAATGAGTATTTAGTAATTGGGTTTTTAGTATACTACTATTCAATTATGTTTTAGAGCATGTGTACCTACTCAATAATAAGTAAGCTGTGATTACCTGTAAGTGCGTTACGAGACCATTTTATTCTGAAATACTTTTAATTTCATGTAAGTAATTGTAATGTTGCTCGTTGGTAATCCAAAATAAATAAATAAATAAATACTACACAAACTCTTGTTCTAAAATAATGGTTTGTCACTCCTAAACATCAGCTGTCTTGCCAATATAAGTCCTGTCAAAGTTTGTCAAATTCTGGAGATTGGCCAAAACAAACAGACAAAATAAAAAAGATACATGGTGTAAACAGAATCATCACGAAGCCGTCAACCAAGCAATCTGTACATCAAAACGAACGAAATAGTTAAACAACAGAAAACGACTTTAAAATGAAATGAAGCGAAATTTCATGTTTTGTGGTAAAGCTCAATGTAACGCACTCAAAATATTGTGGATGGATTGAAAAGTACGGGGGTCGTGGAGGTGTTTCAAGGAAAATCTGACGTTAAAAACTTGTATTAAACTATTATTTTTATTGGACTTAAAAAAGTTGGAACCTTTTTTTTTTTTTTGAAAACCAATATCTCCGTGACTAGAAGGTTGCCAAGTATGAAGTAGAACAAAAAAAATATCGTAATAACGTGGGAAATAAGTGCGTTTCAGCTTGCATGAAGAATTTTTTACAACCTTTATAGTTTCTTTATATCCTTTATAGCTTTTATTTTGAAATCACAAACAGACAATACAAATTTCTTATTCGTATACAATTCTATAGACATCAAGTAAAAACTCATTATTCTCTAGTAATTTGAACCATACAAATGCCACTTCAGGTCACTAGAGAAACTGAAGCCCATTAAGTTCGTCAAGAAGTCTTGTAAGCGATTACAGCATAAAATGTAGTACGCTATAAAATTACGAACAATATTCATTACTTCATAATTCAGCGCTGTTTTGCTGGAAGTTATTATATTCTTGATAGTAATAACGATTTGTTAAGCCATTATTGGACCACTTAAAGTCATTGTTGTGCTTTATCGCAATCTTTTGTGATTAATTTTATATTAGCTAGGCGTTTAGCGGAAAAATATGTTTTTTATTTTGTATTGGCAAAAACATAGTTACTTTATTTATGCGAAGATTTTTCCTCTGTGGAATAATTAAGCCTCGTGGAAGCAGACTTCGATCAACGTGGATTCCGATTGATAAGTTTTTATTACAATTTAATTTTCCTACAGCAATTTTATTTTTTGTTTATTTTTTGTATGAATTGGGCGTGGACTCTGCGTGGTGATTATTACAGGTTGCTTAGGAAAAGTATGAGGTTTTCGTTAGGCAGTTGGATCAAGTGCTTGATTCAGAATTTGAGAATCCTGGACACTGGAGGTTCCTTTCTCTGGTGCTGTGGTTCCGGGGCTGCGGGACTGTTCGAAAGAGATACCGCGGCCCCGGAATATAAAGAGCGAGGGAGAAACATAGTGTTACGAGCTGGGTATGTGATAAATTAATTACTACCGATTAAACAACACAATAACTTTATTAATCACAAAACAATTTAAACTTAATCACAAGTACACTACAATACACTACTGTTCACTATTCGATTAGATATCGCTCTTCAAGTTCACTTCGATTCGCTTCGTTGTGTAGCCAAAACAAGACTGCCGGTCTTGCGAGTTTGTACCTACCTAACTTTAAAACTAATAATAATAGAATGCTCTCGAACTTCTAACGTACACACACTGTAATCACTGGCTTTCTCGAATGTTCTAGTAGGTCCGATGTAACAATAGCTTAAGTCAGTAAAAGTCTGATACTCCCTCCCACTCCGCCCAGAGTGAGAGGAGTCATTTGATGATTTCCCACCAGAAAAAAAGGCCTAAAGCATTGGTTGTCGGTAGTTTGGACCCACTTTCTTGTACCGATGGGCTTCTTTTCACATTTTTAAAAGTTATTTTTATATTGGTACAGATTGTTTAAACTAAATTAATAAAATGAATATCAAGTACCATCCAATATTTTAAATGCGAAAGTTTGTGAGCATGCATGAATGTTTGTTACTCTTTCACGCAAATACTACTGAACGGATTTGGATGAACTTTCGCACACAGATAATGTGTTTTGACGACCCGAATGGCGCAGCGGTAGTGAGGCTGCCTTACGTTCTTAGGGTCCCGGGTTTGAATCCCGGTAGGAGCAAATGTGTGTGTGATGAGCATGTTCATTTGTTTCCGAGTCATGTATGTATGTATGTTAAGTATGTATTTACAAACAAAAAGTATATATGTAGTATATCAACTCTCTGGTGACCACGACACAAGCCTTGCTTAGTGTGGCACTAGATGGAGCTGTGTGTAATGTACAGCGATAATTATTAACCTGGATTAACACACAGGATACTATACTATATCCCTTTAGTAAGATCCCATGGGACAATTGTCAAACTTCACGCGGGCGAAGCCACTGGCAGAAGCTAGTCAACTATAATTATGTATGTTCATTCTAGTTTCATACAAAATTAGGAAATAATAACAAAATGGTCGGCAATTAACACTGAATGCGTGTAAGTCATTATCGTTGTAATTTTCTTCATTATTCAGGTTATCTACGTGCGTGATCACATTCATCATTTAAATAATAAAAAAAGAAACAAAAGACAACAGATGACACATTAATAATAAATAATTTGTCCACAATAAATATTATTTTCTTGACAAAAAGCACAAAGACGATGTGAAAACTGACTTTGATTTAAATTGAGTGTAATTAGTCTACAGAAAGATAAAATAAGATATGATAGACTGCCTGGTATGAATGTTGAAATGGCCGTAAGCCACACAGCACATACGAGTACCTACTATGTTTTACTCATTGTTTTGTGTCTTTTTTTAACCGACTTCTAAAAAAGGAGGAGGTTCTCAATTCGGATGTTTCTATTTTTTTTTTTTTTTTTTTTATGTTTGTTCGGGCATAACTCCGTCGCTTGCCAAACGATTTGGAAAATTCTTGTTTTGTTGGAAAGGGTATTCTTTCCAAATGGTCCCATAGCCACCAAGTTGGGATCTGATGATGGAATCTTGGCGAAATCAAGGGAACTCTTCAAATTTTATATGACAACGTGTTGCGCTTTTGGTATTTTCTACAACAAGTGAAGCATTTGCGTTCGATAAGAACCATTCTACCATCAGATCTGATGATGAAGCCAAGAGTCACGGAACTCCATAGTGAGACAATGTGTCTTAGTCGTGTTTGGGCTTGTTGTAATTGTAACGGTATGCACTTTCCATGTTTATCAAGCACATGTGAACCACTAAAAAGTGAAAAATAAAAACTTTTTTGCAAAAAATAAAACCGACTTCAAAAAAAAAACAAAAAAGTGAAAAATAACTTAAGCTTCTGAAGTCGGTGACAAAAAAACTAAAGCAATCAAACAAAGGTCACCGACTTCAGAAGCTTAAGTTATTTTTCACTTTTTTGTTTTTTTTTTGAAGTCGGTTTTATTTTTTTATATTAATGTGTGAGTGTGAAATGTATTTTGTATATGGGCATGATTACAGATAGTGCACTATGTTTTGCCATAAATTAACATAAACAAGCAATTACAATTAAGGCAGCAATGTCAATAGAATAGATTACATAACAATAATAATTCAATTTAAAATTCTTTTGTCAGTTAGGTAAACATCATAAATTCATAAGTGTTCAATTGGGAAGTCGAAATTGTCATACGTCTGTTTCATCATCATCATTATCATCATTTCAGCCGAAAGACGTCCACTGCTGGACATAGGCCTCCCCCAAGTGTCGCCACATTGACCGGTCCCGTTCGACTCGCATCCAACGGATTCCCGCAAACTTCACCAGGTCATCGGTCCACCTAGTGGGAGGTCTTCCAACGCATCGTCTTCCGGTTCGTCGTCCTCTGTTTATCAGTAGGTAGTAAATTCTGTGATGGAGTAGTAACATCTGTCTAAAAGGACTTTAATCAAAGACCTCTTAAAAGATCCCAGACACTCTTTATTTCTAATAGCTGCTGGTATACTAATAAATATTTTTGGGGCCATGCCTAATACACTGATGCCAAAAAATGCGATATTATGAGTGGTTACATGACTGGTATTCTGATAACAACAAGAGCGTAATTTTTCAAATAAATGCAAGTTACAGCGAACAAACGCACCCATTTCATTTGTCTACATAGATGGTCGAGTGAACAAACAAAGTTCCTTTAACAGTGGTTTGCAACTTACTATTAATTGATTTTAATTTGATAAAAGCCCGCAAGCATTTTTTTCTGAGCTTTAAAAGCAATGTCTCTGTCAGTGGAGTTGCCCCAGAAAGTGATTCCGTACCTAATGCTAGAAGCTACATAAGCATTGTAAGCTATTTGTACTGTAATGCGGTTAACCGTTTTTGATAGTCTGTACAGAGCATACGCAAATTGACTAAGCTTCTTAGATAAACCGTCGATTTGATGTTTCCAAGTTAGATGACTTTACATAGATTGTAAAGTTATCTAAATTGTATCTTAAAAATTACTTCAAAAATATTTTACTGAATCTTATTTACGCATTATTTGAAACGTGGATTTCTCAGAAATCTCATGGCGAATCGTGGTCCCAAGTCGAGAGTAATTGAAAGAAATTGGAGTTAGTTTAGCTCGGTTCTCCGAAGCCATGACTTTCCTATGTTTATTTCTCAAGAAATGTGAGCTGAGTGGGGCAAATAAGAATATATTGAGTTTTTTTTATTTTTTATTAAAAGTTTTATCAATATATTTTTCATTAGAGACCAAGTAAAAACGCAGAGCACAAATATGTGGCTAATGGTTTTCTCTAAAAAAATAATGAAATAGGTCTTACTACTTTTATTTTTCTTTTTTTCATGTAGATTGATTACTTAGTCGACCAGTAATTTGCTATATGGACAGCTCTGACATTCACCACGTTCAAAACCTGGTGGTTAAAGCCTAGCATAGACCGAAAATGGAATCTATTTCCAGATTTACATGACAGATAAATAAAGTAAAAAATAAAACGTTTAGCTAAAATTACCATGATTGTGATGTTGATTCATCAATCAACAAAAAATAATTTAATGGTAACTGTCAACGAAAATAGTAATAGCCTTCGAACTGAATAAACCGTATTTAGATTTACTGATTTTGGTTTAATGTACAGTTAATTCCACTACACTATTCCACATCTACTTCGACGCAATTTCAGTTAACAAATTCATCTTAAATTTATGCTTCACTGTGTTATGTAACTACGTCCCTGAGTTCATTTCGCTCCATTCGAAACTAATTTTAGAAATTGAATATATGAACTTCTACAATAAATAACCTAACTTAATAAATAGTTAGCAAAGCACACTAAGTTTTAAACAAACTCGATCGTAGCACTAGCTACGGCGTAGCTCGGTGCTACGAAGTGCTACGAGAAGCTACGCGAACGCTACGAACGGTAAACAATTTTGTAATTGCTATTACTTGCACTATCAAATTACATTAATGGGTATAAGATCAGCTCCTTAAACGTGTTTGAGAAACTGGCATTAAGTGGACTTCCCGTGCCATTCAGTTACCTACTTAGGATAACTATTAATGATTCAAGCTAAATACGACTGGAAATCCGGAAACTTTTCCGGATAAATTAGTGTTAGTGATCTTTATCTTGCTTAAATGTTGTTTATTAAAGTTGATTTTGTACTGATTTTATATTATAGTACTTTCGACATTCGACCTCTTTGGCCGATAATTTGATGAGATGTTCATCGCAAATCTTAGGTTGCGGTCAAAGAGCCGGGCCGGATTGCAGATTCGATTTCAGACATCGGATTTTGACAGATAACGTCCTGAAGCATATTCTGTCAAAGATAACACCATAGCCAGCCCGGAGCGCGGATGGATTAGTCTGACCACACCTTTACTAAGATATATATATATAGAACGTGTAACGTTAAACGCGAAAACCTCAGACAACCCAAATGATTTTTAATTCAATTTACTTAATTATGAGAGAGAAAAAAAACATTTAAAAAACCAAAGGTTTTATGTGCTTTTTTAGTTTTACTGGCCATTAGATTTATTGGCAATAACTATTATTTACCGCGGGTATGGGAAAATTTAAATTGGACGACAACCTTTTGTGTTTGTTTGTTTACCTATTTGGGTTTGCGCACGTGATGGTTTCACCTAATAATAAATAGACAGGGCAACATTTTCAGTAAAGGTTTTTTTTTTAATGTGGCCTATATTAAAAAGTGGTTCAATTGATTCTGCTCGTGATTCTGATCAAACTGTTTTCAGGTTTTGCGCATTTAAAGTTACACGTCAATAAAGATCAGAAATCTCTATAAGGATCAGATCGCTAGATCGACAAATTCTTCCGCAAAATTTCCAAAGAATCTAAAATAAAACTAATCATAAATTGCCTGTCCTAAACCAGTTTAATTTTTTAAATTTTCATCACAACAAAGCTAGCACATTGTATTGTCAAAGAAATTAAATTAACCCTTATAAAGCTGTGAAATTACACGGGGCAATTAGGTCGAAACGGCCGAGCAATTTGAGGTTAGAATTAAAATATCACGACAGTCCGTTGGGCGGTAAGGCCTGACCCATATCGCCAAATTTTTTCTAAGCGCAGTTGACGGGCTGAAGTTTTAATTATGCTGTATGTTTTGGAGGACAAAAGAAATGGCAAGGTGACGTCAGCAAAAAATATGTTAACACCACAATGTTTGCTGAAATGTAAGAACACAGAGATTACGGACTTTGTTGGGTTATTTCTTTTTTTAACACGTCGCAGTAGATGGGTTAAGTTTCAAAGAAAAAAATTGGGATTTATATTTTAAACTATGCAATTTTTTGTGGTTGATCCTACTTATTAACTGACAGATGAGATTATAATCTCAAGTAATACTCATAATACGGGATTAAGATTAACATGGTGAGAGTTTCAAGGAAAAATCTAAAAAAAAGGCTTACAAATAATATTTAATATAAGTTTACCTGTTAAACTAAACTATAAAATTGTGGTTTGAATAATAAATATACATACAGAGTACTAAATCTACTGATAAAGTAGTTCACAAAAAAGAAACCTTAACAAAAAACACTCGTTGCCATACCAACCACTCGCAATCGGATTACCAAAATCCAGTATGATTCACAAACGAAGATATTACCGCCCAACTTCTTAAAGTAATCCCTTTTACCCACAAAAAAACATCTTACGACGCAATTTTAAAACAGCCTCCTTTTCCCCGGTCCTTTAACCCAAAAATACTTGAGTCATTAGACCGATATATCGTGGAGATTGAGTTTCGTTCAGAGCTTCGGGGCAAGTAAAAACTTGTTCGGGGGCCGAGGTGCCCAAGGAATTAATTGGGTTTCGACCCTACCCTTGTATATGTGTGCTCGACAAAATTCGACCCTCGCCTGTCCGCTTAATTTCACCCCAATGTACTACTTTTTAAGTACAGATGTTTGGGAAGATTTTTAGAGAAAAACGTGAGATTTAGGTTTATTTTGCGGGGGCTGACCTTGTGGCAGTGAATAATGAGTTGTAGGATGAAGATTTGAACTCAGACAGGCTCGTACCCATCCTAGAACTGAATATAGCGCAGGCCACAGGATCGCTCGCTAGATGGCGGTGTAGCTTGCGCTTAATTTGAAGACTTGGACTTCCAGACGATTTGATCTGCATGGTAGGTTCTAGCCCATTTTTTCTCACAGAGAAGGCAGATGTCCTTGCAGTGAAAACAGTATAGGGCATTTGCTAAATGGAGGAAGATCGGTGTACAACAGAAGACATTTTTAGCTTGATTATGACGAAGTCTGAATCGTAATGCTCTTGAATGAGATTGATAGACTCAGCATGAAATAAAAAAGGTAGACCTTAGTCTATAGACTTTACAATCATATCATAGGCCGACTTGTTTTTTTTTCTGCAACTGTTAGATAAGCTGGTAATTCACTTTAAAACATTTTAAGCTTCGCAAAGTTTCTCATTTATTTTCGAAAAGGTTAACGTTAATTTGTTACTACTGCGCTATGGAAGCACTATCATTCATAGCGTTCTTCTGATTTACACTTTATATTTCTTGGTGATTTCATCCCTAACCAATTGACCTACATACAATAAACTCCAAACGAACTCAATTCCTGCAATCACTCCTTTCAAATTCTTTAACCCATGATCCCAAACCCAAGTTCCTCAAAGATTAATAATACAACAATCTTTACCGAATGCCTCAGCTAAACTGCAAACCACGCGTACGTACATATCAAATATTTTCACTCTGTTCCGCCCCCCTACCCCGCGTTCCCCTCGAAAACAATAAGCTTGTTATAAAGACATCACGTTCCGACAACGTGTATCTTACAGCGTAATGCTTTCAACCTTGTTTGTGCGTGGCCGCGATAAAATATTTGAAACCCCCTGTAATATTTACACGTGGTACAAAAACTGGTAAAATGTGAGTGGAGGATAGTACTTGCTTTAATAATTGAAGCAAATTTGAATAGACATAACCTCTGGCTTTTGGTAGTACATAAACATCACGCCTGTAATCCCGAAGGGTTGGGCAGAAGTGTACCTAATAAGGAACGAGCCTTTCGCCATCAACCGGGCAAAATTACCGACTCTGCTACTGCTACTGAGAAATTCCTGATAGAAAACCCTAATAACCGATATATCGTGGAGATTGAGTTTCGTTCAGAGCTTCGGGGCAAGTAAAAACTTGTTCGGGGGCCGAGGTGCCCTTTCGCCATCAACCGGGCAAAATTACCGACTCTGCTACTGCTACTGAGAAATTCCTGATAGAAAACCCTTATGGTGTGGTACGTGGTATATACCACACCAAGGTTATACGGGAATTTAACCCGTATAGTAAGGCAGTTAAGCGCTATATAGCGAGCAAGCGAAGCGGGAAGAATGAAGGCGATAGACGTCGAAATGAATTATGTTATTGCGAATTTATGAAAATTATTATAATGAGTAAGCACTATTAAATTATATTTACACAAGTAGTTACAAGTATATGATTTAGCGTAAGTACAATATTATGAGCGCGGCGCGACCGGTAAGCTAGCTAGTTGGAAGACCACTGTTGTCCGCAGCACGGCGCACGCGCAGGCAGAGTCTTGATCACGCCGTCGTCCCAACGCTCGAGGTCATAGCTGGCCGCCGCGGTACAATTATCACGCGCCCGTCGTGTGCTTGCGGCGCGTGTAAGCGGCAGTGCACGCGCACTCGGAGACAAACAAGACATCACCTGATTTAAGACCGCGGTACAAGATCATAGGCGGTAGCGGTTTATCTCCGATTGTAAGGTGGTGGTCCATGTGAATAGACCGCCACATATTCCCCCCGGCCAGACCGTAACTACGGTCGATAATAATCGGGGAATCTTACTCGCCGTCCGCTTCTAGTCCGCCTCTCTTCTGTCGTAGTGGTTGTTGGAGCGGCTGTTGGTGTTGGCGCGGCCGTTGGCTGCTTTTCCTCTTCGCGCGTTTTGTAGGCTGGTTTGAGTCGGTCGACCGATACGTTGTTTGGCTTGCCTTGTATCTCGATCGTGAAATATTTTGCATGCCTCTGTAGAACCTTGTAGGGTCCTGCATACGGTGGTTCCAGCGAGCGCCGTACGTAGTCTCTTCGGAGGAAGACGTGAGAGGAAGACTGAAGTTCTCGTGGCACGTAGAAAGGCGATGTAGTATGCCACGAAGTAGGTTTAGGAGTGAGGTTGGCCATGTGACGTCGTAGCCGGTTTGCGTACTCAGTGACGTCTGCTGTTGTGTACTCTGCCTTTGATGATAGGAACTGGCCAGGAAGCTGAAGTGGTTCCCCGTAGACAAGTTCGGCCGGCGTAGCTTGGATGTCTTCTTTCCACGAATTACGCATGCCGAGAAGTACCAGTGGGAGAGCTTCGGTCCACTGGGAGGTGGTGTGGCACATGATGGCAGCCTTCAGCTGCCGGTGCAGTCGTTCCACGATGCCGTTCGCTGCGGGGTGGTAAGCTGTGGTGCGGAAGTGGTCTGCCCCCAACAAGGCAGTGAGAGCCTTGAACAGGTGGCTCTCGAATTGGCGACCGCGGTCGGTGGTAACCCGGGTAGGACAGCCGAACCTGGCTATCCAGCCAGACACCAAGGCAGCAGCACAGGCCTCAGCGGTGATCTCCTTAAGCGGGTACGCCTCAGGCCATCGAGTAAATCGGTCGATGACGGTGAGGCAGTATCTGTAATCATAAGAAGGGGTTAGGGGCCCTATGATGTCGAGGTGAATGTGGGAGAAACGAGAGGATGGGGTTTGGTATGAGGAAAGTGGGGATTTTGTGTGACGTGTGATCTTACACGTCTGGCATTGGACACATTGCCTTGCCCACTCTCTACAGTCTCTGCGTATCCCTGGCCACACAAAATATTGTGAGACCAGTCGTGCTGTAGCGGTACGTCCAGGATGATGTATATTGTGCAATGATGTGAAGGCTTGCTTTCTTAGTTGTGGTGTCACGTATGGGCGGGGCGTCGGCGTTGAAGTGTCGCATACAATGTTTGCGTTTCCCGTCAGTGTGGCGACCTTTTCCAGCTTGAGTGAAGAGCCGTTTCGAATCAGGTCTTGCAGTTCTGGATCTGTTTCCTGAAGTTTTGCAAGTTCCTCAAAGTTTATTGCTGCTTTCACCTCTTCGACCCGTGACAATGCATCTGCGACGACGTTTTCTCTGCCAGGTATGTACCGTATATCAGTAGTGAATTGCCCTATGAAGTCTAGGTACCTGAACTGTCTTGGCGAATGGCTGTCTCTGTTGGTCTTGAAGGCGAATACCAGTGGTTTATGGTCGGTCAAGATGGCAAAGTTTCTCGCCTCAACCATGTGTCGAAAGTATTTTACTGCTTCGTACGCCGCTAACAATTCGCGGTCGTATGGGCTGTATTTCTTTTGAGCACCACTAAGTCTGTGGGAGTAAAATGCTAGAGGTTCCCAGTCGTCTCCTTTTCGCTGCTGAAGCACTGCGCCGATAGCGGTGTCAGACGCATCAGTGACTATAGTTAACTCTGCTGATGTATCTGGATGAGCGAGGAGGGTTGCGTTGCATAAGGAAGTCTTGGTGTCTTCGAAAGCCTTAAGTAGTTCCGGAGTCATGTCGACTGGATGTGATCCTTTTATTTTGGCGCCACCCAGGACTGCATTCAATGGGGCTTGGAGTTTTGCTGCGTTTGGAACAAATCTGCGATAAAAATTTATCATTCCCATGAATCGTCGTAGTTCCTTGACTGTTTTTGGAACTGGATACTCCTGGATAGCCTGTATCTTGGTCTCGAGAGGCTTCGTGCCTGCGGCTGACACACTGTATCCCAGGAAAGTTACCTCAGAGTGTCCTATATTACACTTTGATGTGTTTACTACTATTCCGTAGTTCTTCAAGCGGTCGAATAGTTGTCGTAAATGCTGTTTGTGCTGGTTTGGTGTTTGTGAAAATACGAGGATGTCGTCGATGTATCCGTAGCAGAAGTCCAAACCAAGCAAAACTTCGTCGATGAACCTTTGGAAGGTTTGGGCAGCGTTTCTCAGACCGAAGGTCATGTAAGGGAACTCGTATAGACCAAATGGTGTAGTGATGGCAGTCTTGGGAATGTCGTCTGGGTTGATGGCTATTTGGTTGTACGCTTTGACCAGGTCTATGGTGGAAAATACTGCACACCCAGATAGCTGGTAGGAGAAGTCATGTATATGGCGGATGGGGTACCTGTCTGGTATCGTTCTTGCGTTAAGTGCTCTGTAGTCGCCGCATGGTCTCCATCCGTCGTCCTTCTTCCTGACCAGGTGTAGTGGAGCAGACCAGGCACTCTCCGATCGTCTGGCCACGCCACTCGCCAGCATGTCTTCAAACTCTTTCTTTGCAGCTAACGTTCGAGCAGGATCAAGGCGTCGTGGTTTGCTTGCTACTGGTGGTCCTGGAGTTGTCCTTATATGGTGCAACGTGTTGTGCTTACTTATTGTGTGTGTTCCTGGTGGTCGCGTGATTTCTGGATACTCGCGGAGGATTCCGTGGTAGTCTGTGTCACCAACTACAGCCTTCACGGATGCAATGTCGTCCGCTGATTTGCAGTGTGCTCCTGAAACCGATAGTGTCGTTGTGCTGTCTATCAAGCGCTGGTTTCTGCAATCTATTAGTAAGTTATAGTAACTAAGGAAGTCGACCCCTATGATAGGTCGTGACACATCTGCTACTGTGAACTTCCAAGTGTAGTCTCTTCTGAGGCCTAAGTTAAGTCGTAGCTGTATTGGTCCGTACGTGTGTATCACCGTGTTATTGGCAGCGATTAAATCGAATTTTGATTGGATGACAGGCGTCTTTACTGCCGATCGAGGGAAAACGCACAGGTCTGAGCCAGTGTCCACCAGGAACTGCATTTTCGTAGTCCGGTCGGTTATGAATAAACGGCCTGTTGAAGTGGGACAGTCGTTAGCCGCTACTTGCGACCGCCCTTTGAGTTTTCCGACGAGAATGTGCAGGGTTGCTTACATTTGTTTGCTTTCTCCCCGAAAGTGTAGTGGTAGTAGCAATGTGGGTGATTGGGTGGTGGCTGCTGTGTTTTAGAGCGACTGCGATCATACCTTTTTTGGTTATGGCGGAATTGTGAGCGTGAGCGGGAACGTCCTCTCCAGTTCCTGTTCCTCTGTGATGTCAATAGTTCCACTTGCCTTGTGAGCTCGTTTATTTGCTTGAGCAAATCTGGTGAAGTGCTCGTTGTGGCTGAGGTGGCAGCGACTTGTGGAGTGGTCGGCACAATCTCGTACACCCTGTCTGCAATCTCGGCCAGTTGTTCTACCTGTAGGTCAGCTATCTGTGAAGCAATTACGGTTTGTATATTTTGTGGCAAGCGGTTAGTCCACAGACTCTTCACAAAATCCGAAGCTCCAGCAGGTCCAGCAAGGTTTTGCAGGTGACGAAGAAACTGTGATGGCCTGCGGTCACCTAGCTCCTCATGAAGTAATAGTTGCTGAATCCGCTTCTCCTGTGAGGCTGACAGGCGATTTATTAGCTCACTTTTTAATTTACCGTACTTGTCGGTTTCCGGTGGTTTTGTGATGATGTCCTTCACTTGGAGTGCATATTTCGTTTCCAGCTGTGTGGTCACGAAATAAAATTTTGTTGTGTCGCTGGTTATCCTTGACAGGATAAATTGGCCTTCTAATTGTGCGAACCATAATGCCGGCTCCTCTGGACAGAATGGTGGACAGCGTAATGGTAGTCCTACTTTCGACACCTCTCCAAGCACAGCAGGGGATGCTGCTTTAGCGTCAGCATCAGCATAAGCCTCCGTATCGGACATGCTTCAATGTAATATAAAATCGCTCACCGCTTATGATTTTGGACCACAGCCTACTTTTTCCTTCGCTCCGATGTAAACAACCCAGCCACCAGTCTTCTTGTTTCACTGTTACTGCTTGTTCCTTCCTTGCAGCACTCGAGTCTTGAATATGCGCGATAGTCGAGGGTCACCACTATGGTGTGGTACGTGGTATATACCACACCAAGGTTATACGGGAATTTAACCCGTATAGTAAGGCAGTTAAGCGCTATATAGCGAGCAAGCGAAGCGGGAAGAATGAAGGCGATAGACGTCGAAATGAATTATGTTATTGCGAATTTATGAAAATTATTATAATGAGTAAGCACTATTAAATTATATTTACACAAGTAGTTACAAGTATATGATTTAGCGTAAGTACAATATTATGAGCGCGGCGCGACCGGTAAGCTAGCTAGTTGGAAGACCACTGTTGTCCGCAGCACGGCGCACGCGCAGGCAGAGTCTTGATCACGCCGTCGTCCCAACGCTCGAGGTCATAGCTGGCCGCCGCGGTACAATTATCACGCGCCCGTCGTGTGCTTGCGGCGCGTGTAAGCGGCAGTGCACGCGCACTCGGAGACAAACAAGACATCACCTGATTTAAGACCGCGGTACAAGATCATAGGCGGTAGCGGTTTATCTCCGATTGTAAGGTGGTGGTCCATGTGAATAGACCGCCACACCCTAATAACAACTGGAACTGGAACTGAGAATCCAACCCAGGATCTCATACAGTCAATTCTTGATACAGCTAGACCAATAAGGCATTATATCTCAGCTATATGGGCGAGTCCGAGTCGCACTTGGCCACTTCTTTAAAATCCTACAAACTGCGCGCTTTAATCTTTAATCTACAGAATCTTAAAAATACCAAAAAATAACATAATACAAGAGCCATGGCGGAAGAAAAATCCTCAGAATAATTTTCACGGGAAAAATAGTAGGATATTTGCGGAAGGTCGACTCCCGGTCTTTAGGCCAACCTACTCAGAATTTTGGAGCTATTAAGGTACTTAGGTGAGCCGTAGTGTAATACAGTGTAAATAGAATTGGTGTACCAACTGGATTACAATGTTTGCTATTTCATATTCAAGGTTTTGAGGAAAACCTTCTTTCTTCATCTCGAACTAATTAGGGTGGAAATGAGAGCTTACTTTTTCAAGAAAATATGAAAAATAACCCAAATGCAATTTGGAAATAACAGCTAGGAAGAAATAAAGAGAGTAAAATATTCTGTCTTATTGTACCTAATTACATTGAAATCTCATTATTCCATAAACGTCATAAAAAACATATTATTCAAATTCAAGAGTTTGAAAGTGCCACTCTCTATTGTACGGAACTGAATAATTGAGATTGATTTTATAACCTTAAATTAGAACTCACCAATGAAACTATATGAGAAAATATATCCGTCCAGACTTGTGACGCAAGCGCCCGGCTATTGATAACTACAATAGCAATACGTTGAATTTTTGATTTGTGGCCGGCCGCAACCTAGATTCATTTATGACTATGTGAACACGGCTTATATTTATTTTGGCTTATTTATTGGTAGTAAAGCTAGACAAAACTAGTAATGTTTTATGTAGGTAAGGTTAGACAGGACATATAAATTGGATACGACTGGGGATCTCAGAGTCAGTGAAAATATTTTATGTCATATCTGGAAAAGCTACCAAAATTTCAAACTTTCGTACGCTCGACGACTATTTAAGCTATTCAAAACCAAATAAAGCTGATCTCTCTTTGTGCGAAAAGGTCATACAAAACGAGGTCAGTAAAACGGGATAATTATGTATGTGTCATCGTAAAATTGTCAAACACGTTATATTATAAATATAACGTGTTCCTCTGTGGCGATATTGTAAACTCTCCTCCAACTGAACATATGGAAGTATCTCTGCCTCCATTATCGGGACTTGGGGCAACCCCCCCAAGTTAGTTAGGTTCCTTTAAACCCTGCACTCGGGGCTTCATCGACTACGCTTTTTAGGGGAATATAAAGTGTTTTAAGGTTAGGTTATTTTAATCGATATTTCTCAGGAATGGTACAGTATCTTTTCATGAGAGTGGTACCACTGGGTAAGGAGGATCCTTCCTTTCCTCCACACCGCGTAAATTGACTACCATCGCATGCATTTCACGAAAAATAACGCGTTTTATTGTAAGCAATATGTTCGTTTGACAATAATTCGAGAGTTTACAATATCGCTAGAGAGATTACAATATAACGTGTTTGACAATTTTACGGTGACATATACATATACTGATGTGTCGCCACGGGTATATGCGATAGACGAGGCATATAAATCAACACCATTAACTAAGTTAAGTTTTAAGCATCACTGAGAATTCTTCTACCTAAGTAACTATCACAAATCTCTTTGGCGAACAGAATAAATAACAAAATCCGTAATAGAAAATTTCCCCACAGACGTTCATTAAATAAAAAGAAAAAAAATATACTCAAAAATCCCGTCTACATTAATTCATTCCAATCAGTATCCAAAAGGCTTCACCTCGCAAACTAAATTTTAACTGGAAAATAACGTTCCTACACGGTAACGGTTATGAAAACTGGCAGGAAATTGAAATGGGCGTACCAGTGAATATTGGCGGGCGGGTTTCACCGGCTTCCAATAATTCACAGGATGTTGTCTGAGAGACGGCAGACTGTTTTATAACAGCGCGATTGAGATGAGCGAGGATGAAAGGGAGAATGTATGAGGAATTGCTTGAAGGGACATTGTGAGCGCGGAATGTGTGAAGCAGAGCTGACTAGCTGAGAGAATTTTGGTTAGCATTCTGACGTGTAATTGGAATGGCTTGTGAGAGGTGTGAAGTCACACTCATATCTGTGCTTATTGTTGGATTATAACTCGATAATTACTTTTCGAAAGAGGTCGATCGTCGAATCCGACTCGGCTGGGCAACGTTCGGGAGGCTGCGCGGTATCTTCTCGTCCAACTTACCGCAGTGTCTCAAGACGAAAGTCTATGACCAGTGTGTGTTGCCAGTGATTACATACGGGACCGAAACGTGGTCGCTCACAATGGGCCTTATCAAAAGGCTTAAAGTCACCTTAGGGCAATGGAGAGGGCTATGCTTGGAGTTTCCTTGCGTGATCGAATCAGAAATGAAGACATCCGCAAGAAAACCAAGGTCACCGACGTAGCCCGAAGAATTGCTAAACTTAAGTGGCAGTGGGCAGGGCCCATTGCTCGCAGAACGGATGGCCGATGGGGCCGAAAAGTTCTGGAGTGACGACCGCGAACCGGAAGACGATGCGTTGGAAGACCTCCCACTAGGTGGACCGATGACCTGGTGAAGGTTGCGGGAATCCGGTGGATGCGAGTAGCAAGGGACCGGTCAATGTGGCGACACTTGGGGGAGGCCTATGTCCAGCAGTGGACGTCTTTCGGCTGAGATGATGATGATGATGAATTACTTTTCCGATGTTCGTGATTTTTTGTGAGTTGTTAGATGATGTAGTGGTTCTTACATGATTTTACCAAGGTTTGCTCTACAAATGGTATGTACATTTGGTCCACGGGACAAAAGTCTGACAACCAGTCTTACCGAGTGTATCGTATTACCCAGTATTAACTCGGTTGTGGAGGTCAGATCAGTCGCTCCATGTAAAATACTGTTATGCAGCTGCATACGATTAGACTGCAAGCCGATCACAACATAGTCGGGAAAAGGCTAGGCAGACGATAGAGACAAGTAAGAAATACTTTGTTAGAATGAGATAAAAACCACTTAATAGTTTATTAGTCACATTAACTTAATCCCATTTGTTTTTCTTAAATAGAAAATCATTTTCTGAGAAATACCTACCTACTCAAATATTTAGAGTTAACTATGTTTTCTTCTTTTCATTAAAAGTCTTTCAAAGTAAACATGTTCTCCAATTGTTTTGAAATGCTTTTAAGTAAGAAACCAAGTAATTATATACTTGATAAACATTTCTTTTATAATAATATCCAACCCTAATTTGTTTTATAAACAAGTTACATTCAATTAAATATTTGAAAAACCTCCGACATATAGGGTCATAATTTTATGGTATTTTTTTTTTAAACGATTTTTCTAATCGGCGTAGTGGGTGTCAAGCCCTTTCATTTGATAGACATAATGTGGAAGTTGTAAAAAAACTGTAATTCACCATCTTGTGGTGGCGGCCATCTTGGATTTGAAATTTATTACAGCGCTAAATATTCCACTAGCCAAGCCCTTTCATTTGATACCCATATTGAGGGATAAATATGTAATCCGACATTTTGTGGCGGCGGCGGCCACCTTGAACAGGTTTTTTATAAAACATAGCTAAGAACACTCCCGACTAATTCACCTTTGAAACAAAAAAAAAAAACAAAATAAAACCGGAATTCGATGCGTTGGAAGACCTCCCACTAGGTAGACCGATGACCTGATGATGGTTGCGGGAATCTGTTAGATGCGAGTCGCACGGGACCGGTCAATGTGGCGACACTTGGGGAGGCCTATGTCCAGCTGTGGACATCTTTTGGCTGAAATCATGATGAATGATGATGTGGTCTCTCAGACTTTAATCTATCTCTGAGCTCAATTTCATGCAGATCCGTTCAGCCGTTTGGCCGTGATTAAGCAAAAAACACACATACAAACTTTCTCATTCATAATAGTAGTAAAATGACGTCATATTTTATAAAATTACTTTTAAACAACCTAAATCACTGGGTCTAGAAGAATAAATTAATAATAAGGTACATAACGACAATGCACAGTACGTTGTACAAAAGGTCTAAACCAAATCCCAGACCAAAAAATCGACCGTACATTTTAACTAAAAATCAATCTTTTGTCTGAAGCACTAAGCCGTCGTTTGACGGTACAAAGCGCCATTATACAGCAAAGTATACACGTAACAATATTCCGAGGCAAACCCTAAGAGGCTATTTGTTATAATAGATTCTTTTGCGGGAAAATGCATGCTCTAAAATTTAGAGGAAAACGTATTTCGTCTATGGATTTCGTTCTTCATTCAAGGCGGTGTTTCTGTTTTGGAACTTAGTACGAGTAGCTTGGAGTGGTTATGTTTTTGTATTATTGTCGTGGCTCTTCTCTTCATCTTTAAATCTTTTCAATTCAGGTGTATGTGCAGTATATGGTTTGTAATATGGATTTTGACAACTGCAGTTTTCGGCAAAATAACCAAAATCTTATTGGTCTGTTATGACTTTCTTCTTCATTGTGTGGTTAGCCCCGAACCTGGGCCGGCCCTTTTTTTTGTGTTCTGCCCACTGGCCTCTGGATTGGTTTTACTTGCCGTCAAAAAATATTTTTCAGGCATGCTGGTTTTCTTCCGATGTTTTCCCTCATCAAAGGATAATAAATTGTTAAGGCTGATGCATGAATATTATAATTAGTGAAGTAGCAAGTTAAATGAAATCTTTGGGGTCTTTATAATGAAAAACTGAAACTTTTAGCTTAAAGTTTGGTCAACTAACTTGCTTCTTGAAATAAACTAGCACAGTGTGAATAAATTATGTACATAATTAATTATGAATCGGCTAAAAAAGTTGATTGAAGTCAAATTGAATCATTACGGGCCGATATTGAATAAAACTAGTGGAACCTGCACTTCGAGGTATTTTGCGCAGGAAAATTCTTACAGAAAGACAAAAATACAAGTATAATTGTAAAATTGATTAAACAAGTCTGCTATTAGCCTGAGAATATGAGAACTGATATAAATATTTACTCAATTCATTTTGATCTAGACGCACATCACGAAGGTTGGTTCGAGGTAGCGCAGGAGAAGAGTAGAAGGATTTTATTTAAAAAAAATATGCACACAATGTACAAAGGCGGACTTATGTCTTATGCATTTTCTACCAGTCTACTTAAAGATGATGCAGAGATAAAACAGTAGGTGCAATAGTATAGAACATTTAGAAGAATAAAATACGACAAAAAATACACATTTATGTACATACGAGTACATCTCATTATACAAAGTGATGAAAGTTTAAAGGAATCGTAGATGAAGAAAACAAACAATCATGTAAAATGTGAGGGAGGCCTATGCCCAGCAGTGGGACAAACAAGGTTATGGAAAATAAAAATACTCAATATTATAACAGGATGATAAGTCTAATTACAAAAAAAAAATGTGATCATATTGACGTTTTAAATGAAAATAGGCAGACAGCTACTCAACATTATAATGATAAAATGCATTTATTAAAAAGAAACATTTTTACCGTTCATTTCGACCTGTTAACTGTCACAGCGTAATTAGGCGTTGTTACTCAAAAATGGCCGTTTCAATAATTAACGAATTCTTTCCGGGAGTTCAATTAGCGATGGCTTGATCAAAAACAACGCAAAAGGAATATAAATTAAAACAATAAGGGACAGGATAATTATTATGATCCTGAAATTAAAAGCATTCACATCAAATTAATCAACTTTTCGTCTTTTGTTGGGATACAATTTTAAGAAAATTACATGAATGTCAAAATATTGCGTTGACCTGTGAAACATTTCAAGACTTAGCTATAAATTGCTAAGTATACTAGAAACATTTCAAATAAACATCGTTTGTCAAACGTTTAGGTTTGTAGTACCGTGTGGTAAAATTAAGTACATTTTACTAGCTGACCCACGCAACTTCGTCTGCGTAACTTTTGAGAGAAAAAGCTCACAAAAGGAAAAAATAATCCCCGTTTTTTTTATGTACCTATGCTCCTCTCCTATTCGTCGTAGCTTAATGTTATATAATCTAAAACCTATCTCGATGGACTATCCAACACAAAAATAATTATTGAATTCCACCCAGCAGTTTTTGAGATTAGTGGGTTCAGCCAAACAAACAAACCAGCTTTAAAATATTATATACATAATAATAGATTAGGACAAGCAGCCACACATTATTTAACCACTCCGTGCATAATATTTAAAAAGAAGAACTCTGTGCAAATCTGGACATTACGTGATTACTAAATTGGTTGGGTTAGTGTTCTTGCACGTAAGAATTTTTAAGTTGCCGATTTATACCAATCACTAACTTATTTCATGTACGTATTGAATGAAAAATAACTTATCAGTGAAATAGATAATAAAAATTGAAACCTAAGATGTATAATTATATTTAGTTGAGCAGCTGAATTCGCTCACGCGCACAAAGCCAAATCTTTCAATCTTTCTACGTCAATTTCGATGAACCAAATCAACTCTTGCTAGGAAGAATACCAGGAGTGGAGACGACGAAAGGAGCTATCAAATCGTTTTATAACTTTCGTGGTAAAAGATAGAAATGGTGTTACGTCATACAGCAACTCGAAACTGACGAATTTTACCAATCTACCTTGGACCTATAATACAATAGCGATAAAGTAGAAAGTCTACTCAAGAAATTTGACAGATCGCAGTAGCTATAATATTACTAATCGGGTAATGGCTTTCAGGATGTTTGTTTAAGAAAACTTTGATATTAACAAGACGGAGCTGAAAATGTTTCTTGTTTACCAATATAATGTTTTGAGCGTCTTCGCTATTAATGTTATTAAGTCTTTAGCTAGTTGTAAGATTGTGTAGAGGATATTGGTTTAGGCTGAATGAAACTAATTGATTTGAGCTAATAAAAGTCCTGGACTTTATCTTAATGCCGTCGGGGACTGAATTAGTTTTAACGTAATTATTGGATTTCATTTCGGGATAGCTTAGGCTTGAAATAAAATAATCTCTAGTCAAATAATATCAAAAAGCTTCTACGCGTCTCAGCCACTTTGACAATGGTAAACGAATAAAAAAAGTTACCCCTAGTGCTTACAGAATCCAAATTCAGAGTACATTTGCCAAATTCAATGATGTCTTGCCTTCCATCTAGAAATATATTATACCTGAATTATTTATATCACGCATATTGCGACTCCTCCACTACCGCTCTTGATTAACGAAGTTGAAACGAAAGCAAAAAAAAAATGAACGAAATACTCAAATATGAACATGAGACTGTGTTGCTTAATTTTTTGAATAAATAATAAGAACACTTTGAGTGGAAAGTGTAAAGCTTTGAAATATTCAAGAATACTGTGAACGGGCGCTGTGCGGACTTGGCGACAGAGCGACTATGAATACAGTTGAAGTTGAAAGGATACTTTGAAAATATTGCGGTAGTGAAACTTTTACAAAGTTCCTTGTGCTGACTATCTTTGCGGTTGTTTTACAATTTATTGAGCGTGAATAATCGTTTCAACACTGCATTAAAACAGCAAAAACTTTGCTTTCTAGTTTGGATTTGAATTACAAATATCACCCGGCAGTTCATTTGTTTCTAACCCCTTAGAGACTAAAACCCCGATAGATATATATGACGGTCATCAACACAAAAACTCAATCCATCAAAGTTACAGCAGAAAGCAATAAAATGTATCGCTCTCAGTGTACTAGTTCGAACACGGTTCTGTCGCAATGCGTGTCCGGTGTCCCGCGGGACGGTTTTACCGTTCGGTCCCTGGGTACAAGTAGTGGGTAGTGTAGTGACCCCGGGTTTGATACAGTCAATCTAACGTGTTTTTGGTGACTATAAAAATATTCGTGTTAAGTTTGTAAACAAGGGCGCATGGGGTACAAGTAGATAGACTGATAAAGGTTGATGAATCACGCGGCTGGCTAGTAAAACATAAAAATATTATTTGAGTCGGATATTTGAGTCAAATGACTCACGTCAGGAAAACTATACTTGTGGCGATGAGATTATGATGAATGAAAAGGAATTATGTAGTGAAAATTAAACAGCACGTACGTCATGATTTGATGGCTATCATTGGCTATCATTGGCTATCATGGATGGTAGACATTTAGTTATAGGGTTTAGACTCATGGCTAATTAGTTAGACCTGCAAGAGTAGATCGAACAATTTGTTTATTTATTTATTCAAACTTCATGTATGTAGGCAAAGACATAATGCCACAAGGCATTCTCTACCAGATATCTTGTATATCCTCCGGTCTGAGTGAACATACTCACATCTATTGCGAGATCCCTCTTTGCCTCACAAAGCACTTTTGGTTTGGTCCCGCCTGTTCGTTTTAGTCAGAATCCAGAAAGTCTGACAACTAGGTAGTAGCAGCGGTGCCGGTCTGAAAGGCAGTTGCTTCAATATAGTATAGCAGAAATGGAAAAGGCTAGGCCGGTGCGGTAAGCACAAATTGTACGTAAGTAAACGAGTCAGGTCGTCAAGCATTTTTAATAATACCAACAGCTATAATTTTATGCAAGACTTATTTTTATTTAGTGCCAGCCAAATCACCATGGTGTAAATGCACTTCAAACTCATAATAAAAGGGGGAAGTAGAGGGGTCTGTAACGATTATGTCTTCAGATACTTAAGCGTCATTTTCAAGCAGCATCATTTTCCCCCAGTTGGGAATAGCTGTTTTTATTTATAAATGATTCGTGGAAGAAATAATTGGAATTGGTATTCGAGTTCGAGTTCGTGTTCTCTAAAAAAATTAAAATCATCGGTGTTTCACTTAATACTATTCTAAAAGAAGGTTGGAGAGGGAGGCTGTAGATATTGTGGTTAGTAATCGACGAAGTTAAACGATTCAGTAGCTTATGAAACAAGGTTAATCACGTACAAACGCACCCGCTTGCAGTGGTCCTATACTTATATAGGTTACCAGCGGCTTCGCCCGCGTGAAGTTTCAAAATTGTCCCATGGGATCTTACTACCGGGATAAAAAGTATCCTATGTGTTAATCCAGGTTATAAGCCATCTGTGTGCAAAATTTCATCCAAATCCGTTCAGTAGTTTTTTCGTGAAAGAGTAACAAACATACATCCACGCGACGGAAGCTTAAAAAATCAAGTAATTTCTCCCGTTTTCCCAACATTTCCTTACACTGCTCTGCTCCTATTCATTGTAGTGTGATGAAAAGTATACTATAACCTGCCCAGGAGTTCGAAGAATAATTGATGTTATTTTTTTTAATTGGGGTTGAGTGAGAATATTATAAACGTAAGAGTAAACAAATATAATAATAACAAATCTCCGAACTGCTAAGCTATCAGGAGTTACACGTGTTATTGTGAGTCAACTATAAAAGATAGACATATGCTGTCTTGGGATATTTTTTATATAATTTTATGTGGAATATTTCCGTTATACATGATTTCTATGTAGCTTTAACCATTAAGGCTGCACACGCGACGGAAGCTAAAAAAACCAAGTAACTTCTCCCGTTTTCCCAACATTTCCTTTCACTGCTCTGCTCCTATTAATGGTAGCGTGATGAAAAGTATACTATTACCTGCTCAGGAGTATGTAGAATAATTGTACCAAGTTTCGTTAAAATCCGTCGAGTAGTTTTTTTTCTATAAATAACATACAGACAGACAGACAGACAGACAGAAAGACAGACAGACAGACAAAAATTTTACTGATTGCATTTTTGGCATCAGTATCGATCACTAATCACCCCCCGATAGTTATTTTGTAAATATATTTCATGTACAGAATTGACCTCTCTACAGATTTATTATAAGTATAGATAATTATAAAGGGTGTAAAACACCTCTTCACGAAGCCGAAAGGCATTTGTTCTCCCCATCATTGCGATCATTTTTTTGCTGTACACCGTACCTGGGAACCTTCTAGTTACGGAGATATGGGGGTCTTTTAGACAGTTTTTTTTTTAAATACACGTTTTTTCTTTAATAATTTGACTTTTAACACCTCCACGACCCCCGTACTATTCAATCCATCCATCAGCACAATGTTTTAAGTGCGTTATATTGAGTTCTACCACAAAACATGATTTATAACCTCAAAAATAAAGTTGTTTCCCAGTTGTGTTGTTTATTTTTTGCATAATGTTACTTAGTTTGATGTACGTCATGCTTGGTTAACGGCTTTGTGATGAGGTGGTTTACACCCTGTATTATATCTACTTACTAAATAATCTATGTATCTAGTCGTCAAGAACATAAGCGCGTCACTAACAGAGGCTATAGGGAGGATGAATTGGGCGAGGAAGGGTAGGAAGATAGTAGGAGTAGGAAAAAAAAAATGGTAAATGAAAATAATAAAGAAGAAAATGTAATTGATTGACGGGAGAGAATGACGAAGAAAACTGCCAAACCTAATTTTTAGGGGACAAGAGCAAAAGAAAGTGACTGGTTTTAAAACAAACCTTACCCCATTTGGATTAGTCGTTACCTAAGAACCGGCAAAAAAACTCCATTGTTGCATCTTTTAAAACTACATGCCACAGTTAATTTTAATTTATTTATTTTTTAAGTTGTCGATTTAATATTTTCTCTGGACGCTCTTCATGTGCACGTCTTTCTATATCGTTCTCACATGTAGGTATGTATAATCACAACATGAATGATGTAACCAAGTTTTTGTAACAATATTTTGTTTTAATAGAGTGTCCATAGAGAATGGGCTCTACGTTAGGGACCGGGCAACTACAGTACTTTCTCAAGTTATTATGCCTTGTGACTGTAGCTTTGCTTTTTTGTGTGTTTTGACATTCAAATTTGCTGTTATGGTCTAATTGAAATAAATGCTTTGAGTTTAAGTTTGTCCATGAAGTTTCTGGCCCATTCTTCTCCATAGATATCTACGCCTTGTGACAGTGACTGTAGCTTTGGTTTTTTTTTTTTGACTTTCAAAAGTGCCGTAATGGTCTAATTGAAATAAATGCTTTGAGTTTGAGTTTGAACATTCACCATAACAACAAAATTAACAAAAAAAAGTATTAAGTGTATAACTAAAACCCAAACCTAAAATATATATAACTAAAGCCTTCACATAATGAAAATGTTAACAATTATTACTAGTCCTAAAAAACGCATTTCATCACACAATTTGTCTACACATAAACATGTTACATAAACCACGTACTAACATTAATATTCGCAAAAAGTATAATAACTTGAAACGGTACATAAAACAAAGTAATGGCGATTTTAGAGGTTTCATCTTATAGCCCATTTTCGTTCGTATTTTGTTTTCGATTTTTCTCATCATCATTTTCGGTACTTTAGGAGGACTGCAGGAATTGGAGGACTGCCTCTAGTGGTCACAATTGCAGCTGATAAGCATGAGGTTTTAGCTTCGGTTTTTGCAGTATTGTTTTCGAACACAATTAAATACTTATTACTTTACGTACATTTTCTTTATAAGCACGAACTCGTACATTCATCAATTTACTCTATTTTTTATTATTTATTTTATTGTACCGATAGCCATTTATTTATATATTCTTATGTTTGAAACTGTTTTCTGTTTGTCCCTTTCCCCGTCAAGGTTCATTGGAAGACCAGCGTCAGACAGCATCACCTGTCTGGCATGAATGCTGAAATGGACCTTTTTAAACATCAATGGTCAAAATCAAGATCAAAATCAAAATATTTTATTTCACATAGGCCTAGATGGGCACTTATAAAACGTCGAAAATGTGCACGGTTCGCGTCGGTCAATTCCATGAAGAAGAACCGGCAAGAAACTCCATGGTTACTCTTTTCAAATCATTTGGTATTACAATAATATAATGTTACAGCATCAGTAAGTATGGGAGGACAGCGTAGGCTCGACAATAGGTCGTTGCTTACTATACAAAGTATGTAACGTATCCAAAAAATGTCAAAAAAGATAAATATTTAACAAAAAATTTAAAAAAATATTAGTTGTAGTCATGTCGCCTGGATTTGTGGCCCGGTTGATGGCAAAAACTCTTCGTCAATTTTATTTTAGTCTAACATTGGACTTAAACATAACTAGTGAAAATTTTGTATTATTGATTACACATCTGCCTAAACCATCAGAAATAAATAAATAAATATCGCTGGACATTAACACACAGCGCCATCTAGTGCCAAACTAGTGCAAGGCTAGTGTTGTGGACACCAGATAGTTGATATACTACTTACATTTTTTTTGTTTGTAAATACATACTTATTGAGTGTGTGTGTGTGTGTGTGTTAATATGTGTATAAACACACACAAAAAAACCACGAAACGAATACACAGGCGTGATGTTATATTTATTTCAGTTCATTCAAGACAAGAATTTGGTCAACCCCAAACCACAAACGAAACATTCACAGTTTCCCCGTTTATATCACTAAACGGAATCATCAAACTGGTAACGAACGCGATTTAATAAGTAATACCGGGTACCGAAGTTTTTAGTATTGTGAGAATAAAATTTTGTTTAACGTCTCTGGGCCCCGAGGAAAATGGCCTATTTGATCCCAGAATAATGGGTCCACAGCAGACGTTACATTAATGTGGTATAAAGATGCTGTTGGTGAAGAACTAGGAAAAATGGAGACGGCAGTCAATGACCCACTGTCATAAAAGTTAGTTACACCTATAGTACTGCGTCAGCGAGAGCCAAAGTGAGTGAGAGAGAGTGAAATGGAATGTTGGCAGCCATTATAATAAATAAATAAATAAATATCGCTGGACATTAACCCACAGCGCCATCACACGAAGCAAGAATTGTGTTGTGGACACCAGATATTTGATATCCAACATTTATATACCTTTTGTTTGTAAATACAAACTTACTATACATGTAAACATCCATAACTCGCAAACAACTGTCCATACTCATCACACAAACATTTGCTCCTACCGGGATTCGAACCCAGGACCCTAAGAACGTAAGGCACCTTCACTACCACTACGCCATTCAGGTCGTCATTATAATCTGGATCTCTTCAAATTGTGGCCAAACGTATACAGTGTGTAAACCACCTCATAACAAAGCCGTAAACAAAGCATTCTGTAAATCAAACTAAGTTACTTTACGTAAAAAATATTGCTGGGAAAAAACTTTAACTTTAACTTTTTTTTCAAGGTTCTAAATCATGTTTTGGGGTAGAACTCAATTTAACGCACTCAAAACATTGTGTTGATGGATGGATTGAGTGATACAGGGGTCGTGAAGGTTTTAAAAGTTAAAATCAAACAAAAAAAACATGTGTTTAAAACAAAAGTTGTTAAAAAGTTGTAACTTTGACCCCCCATATCCGTAACTAGAAGGTTCCCGGGTATGGTGTCTAACAAAAAAATGATCGCAATAATGGGGAGAACAAGTGCCTTTCGGCTTCGTGAAGAGTTGTTTTACACCCTATAAAGCCACGGAAAAAAAATTATAAGGACTTTTGGGCCACAGACTATCTGTATCAATTGTCAGGGTTCTACAATTGACAGCCGGAACCAACGGCTTGGTCTATTGTAAACACATGACACCTGTAGACATAAAAGTCTTAGGCAAGTGTGAACGAACACTCATGATTCGTCACTGTGGTAAGAAGTTCCGTGTCTAATAGAAAAACAGAATTTTGCGACCAGAAATTGACAGTTCAATACTCTGGTTGCTACTCAGAATTTAACTGAAAAACGCGACCGGTACAAGTTGATAAAGAGTCTTCTAAGATTCAGATAGGCGGAGAAAATTGATTGATGCTTTCATTTTATAAAAGAAGAAAATCCTCTTAGAAAAGACGTGTCATATATCCTTCGGCGTTATATGACGAAAAAATCATTATCATTTTCCTAACATTGCAAGTTTTTTGTACGAAAAACACGCTCGCTCTTTGAGCTAGTCAATTTGCAACATAAATTAGACACATTTGCATCGCTTTGTCATATCCCGAAAAAATGAAATAATGTGTGGTCGAGAGAGTTTTTAACATATATTTTAGAAACAAAGCGGGTTAAAAGGCATTACAAAGAGCAGTTTGGGGTTGGCTGCATTAAAAACATATTGTATGCGTGTCTTAATTAAAAAAATTGTGGCTTTATTTTGAATAGCGTTTCTTGGTGTGGTTTTACGTTTTATTGAGTGTAGCTTATCTATCCAAATTAAAACAATAACCTGCAGAATGTTCTACTCTGAGATCGTTTAAATCTTCTTTTTTTTCCTTGTTTCTACTCATATCTAATTACAAATACTCACTGACCTAATGATCATATTTTTTTTCATATTAAAATAAATTCGTCACCACAAGATCTTTTTTTTTTGCTCTGAGCCCGATTGACGTATTAACGTAGAAAGCTGGCTACCGGCGCCGATCTGCCAGAGCTTATAGGAACCAACCAGCTTATAAGGGCTGAAACAGTGCCGATATGCGCTGAATGTCGCTGACAAGTTCCGACCTGCTCCGATAATCAATTTTGCAGGCTACTCAGAGAACCTGCCACCCAGCTTCTATTTACACCCACATGCTTTTTGGAGAGGTTCTCTGAACGGACCAGTACCGATTAGCGCTTGTAGATCGGCGCCGGTAGCCTTAAAATTCTTTCTACCGGAATACGCCATTTTAGCAGTTGATGAATTATATTTGATTGGCGTAACGAGTTGTAAAAAACGCATGTGAATAAGAATTTCTATAGATGGAGAGGGACCGGAAAGCCAAAAGATGGATTTATTGTGTAAGGATATAAAAGAGAAAGGAATAAATGATACCGTGGCGTTTTAAGGGAAGAATGGAAGAAGAAAAGGTGATGAAATGACCTCATGCTTTAAAAAAAAATACCATATCTATTTCCACACAATTTAACGTAGAACACCAAAGATGCTACTTTTCAAACTTTATTGCAGAAAATACGTACCTACCTACATATAAACAGTGTACATATTTGAAAATGCTCTCTTTAACACTCGTCGTTTGCAATAAGACTGTCTGTTAATGTCCTTATGATAGTCTATTAAAAAAACAAGTCTTAAGATGTAAGTTTAATGTTTCGAGATGGTCATTACAAGGTAGTGGCCCGGAATGTGTGCAGATTCGCTAGTATGCAAAGCGAGGAAATTCAGTATTGTGGAAGCAGTTAACTGAATATTTATTTTTTGTGGGCTCCTTTAATAGTCATTGTCTTTTAGTTTTTCAAGTAATATTACATAACATAACACCACGCCTGTAATAAAGTTAGGATTAGTCAGAGGTACACCTAATATGCAAAGCAAAACAATTAATTTATCATTAATCAATCGGCTGGCAAATGTTTTGTTTTTTTTTGTCTAATATGGGTCAATGACCTGAATTAAATGTTTTTTTTTTCCAATAGGACTCACCCACACTTCGTCAGCCATATTTTTTTGACACATGTAATAAGGAGCAAGCCTATTACCATCAACCAGGGACAAATTCAAAATTCTAATAACACTTTGCCCATCCTCCATATAAAACACTGGCATTCAGCTGCATTCGGCTAGACTGGAAGCCGACCCCAACATAGTTGGGAAAAGGCTTGACAAATGTTGATGATTTGCTGATGATGATGATGGCCATCCTGGAAATTTATCCCTGGAAGGCATGCTCGGCAGCGGCTTGCTTGTCACCACTAGACCAACGATGCAGTCAGTTCGTGTTTTCAAGTACAACTTAATATGCACGCTAAGACGGCTGAACAGACTTAGATGTGCCATCTTGGAAATATGAAACTTTTTATCCTGGTAGCACGTTCTTATAAGATAATTTCCGTTACCCGCACCGAAGCCGAGGGCAACCACTGGACTCTAATATTTTACTAGAGCATTTAAAAAAAGAGCTCTGAAGATCGAATTTTGCTTACCACACTTAATGCGCTTTGTGGATTTGCTACAAACATCAAAAAGCGATTCCTCAAGCCAACAGCCTTCAATTGTTCGTTTACCTCAACCCGTCCTCTGTGAGGCGCGGGACAAACACGAGTGGCGTATGGCGTATGGCGGTGGCGCGGCGCTGGCGAGGTGATTGCGTGGCGTCACCGGCGCAGCGCAGAACAGGCGCGCTAATGGCGCCGGAATGGCGTGGCGCGGGCGCATTCTAGTCTTTAAAGTCTAAATTGTTACACATTTTCGTTGTCTTGTTCCCGCCCTGTGCATACCACTGCTAACTGCGGGTGCACTGATGGCGTGGAAGTGGCGCGCGCGCCGCGCCAATGCCACGCCCGCGCCACGCCATCTCAGTATGTGTCGCGTCACACCTCTTCTATACATTTTGTATGAAATATCATAAAGTGGCGCCACGCCACCACCTCGCCAGCACCGCGCCACCGCCATACGCCACTTGTATATGACCCGCGCCTGAAGCCCTACCGAATTGGTCTGATGCCATTTTTAACGGTTGCGTCTACTTCACTTTTCACTCTACTTATGAAAATCTACAAAACCAGTCAATCAGCAGCTAAGACATACACAATACCTATTTAAAAAAATAATACGTCCACCAACACCGTAATTAAAATTCAATTTCACTTTCATTACGCCTCACCCTTAATTGATTGGAACCAAGCAGCGAAGTTGTAAAATAAAATGTAAAAAGTGGACTTTTACATTTTTCCTTTCGTTCGAACACTTTCAAAGAAATATGTTTGAACTAGTTTCACGATATTGTAGAAGAAACTTCATAGTTGATGTTTCTAGGTCGGAGCGGTTCTTTGCGGCTCAGTGGAAGTAACACGAACGCGCGGTGTAAACGTCACGTTAATACGAGCGAATTTGAAGACTTGTTATTTCTGTCCCCCATACTTAAGTACCTACTAATCATCATCTGCCTAGCCTTTTCCTAACTATGTTGTGGTCGGCTTCCAGTCTAACCAGATGCAGCTGAATACCAGTATTTTATATGGAGCGACTGCTTATCTGACCTCCACAACCCAGTTAATACTAGAAAATACGATACCACTTGGTAAGACTGGTGTCAGACTTTTGAGGCCACTGAATCAAAAATCAAAATCAAAATCAAATCATTTATTTCAAGTAGGCCAATAACAGGCACTTTTGAATTGTCGAAACAAAGATGAAAATTAAATGTAGCTACAGTCCCAGTCACAAGACATAAAAACTGTGAAAGTACTGTAGTTGCCCATTCCCTAACGTAGATCTCTATGGAGAAGAACGGGCAAGAAACTCCATGGACACTCTTTTAAATCCAATTATTGTTACAAAATCTTGGTTACATCATTCATGTTGAGATGGTAAATTATGTGAGAACAATGTAGCAAGATGTGCACGTTAAAAGTGTCCATAGTAAAAACAAAATAATTCTTTCAAATAAGCCATGGCAACTAAGAGATGACCAGTCACACCTGATAGCGCCCGTTCACGAACATGACGCATGGATCAGCACCATTCAGCTCAACCCTTTTGAAGGGAGCTAAATGGTCCGACACACACGCCACCATCAGCGAGACATTTGAGTGAGCATGACATACTCTCAACCGCCAGGGCACATTCAAGTCAAAAACTAAAGTAGGTTTCCAGTGAATGATAGCTTTCTAGTACATAGTACTCACACAATATGGGCTATGCGATTATATAATACTAACATTGAATCTATACAATGCAAAGATAGTTGTACAATCTTCAGCAGCTCCAACAATACCATTTAATGCTATCAATTTTTGCGCCCCTGTCCTTGTGGAGCAGGACCAGCATTGAGCCAAGCATTTTTGTCAGCGATATAATCGCTCAACTTGTAATATGCTTGCTTACATAGTGTGCGTTTAATGCATGTTTTAAATTTCGTCTCATTCAGTTCAAGAATACTTTGTGGAATTTTATTATAGCATCTCAAACAGTACCCCATGAAAGATGAGTCTACTTTAGCGAGTCTAAAGCCTGGCTGAACTAGTTGGTCCCTATTTCTAGTACTGTAATTGTGTCTGTCGCCTCTTTTACCGAAAAGATGCAGATTTTTTCTAACGTACATTATGTTTTCGTAGATGTATTGGCCATGAACCGTCATGATGCCAATATCCTTAAATAGTTCCCTTAGAGAATCGCGCCTACGAAGATTGTATATGGCTCTGATGGCTCTTTTCTGCAGAATAAATATAGACTCAATATCAGCAGCCCGTCCCCATAGCAAAATACCGTAAGACATTATACTATGGAAGTAACTAAAATATACCAGTCTAGCGGTATCCACATCAGTGAACTGACGGATTTTTCTAACGGCATATGCTGCTGAACTTAAGCGCCCCGCAAGAGATGTTAAATGAGAACCCCATTGTAGCCTTGAATCAAGCGTAAGCCCCAGGAAAACCGTTTTATCTACGAATTCGAGTTTCTCTTTATTCAATATTATCTCACAATCACTACTTTTAACATTCGGTAATGAAAATCTTATGCATTTAGTTTTTTTTTCATTTAATACCAAATTGTTTGCTGTGAACCAATTTTGGACCTGAAGTAGGGCATCATTCACGTCATCTAGATTTTTGGCCCGTCTATTTATCTTAAAAATTAGAGAAGTGTCATCAGCAAACAACACCATATTTTGAGATTGGTGTTTCAACAAATAGGGTAGATCATTTATATAGACTAGAAAAAGGAAAGGACCCAATATTGAGCCTTGCGGAACCCCCATTTTTACATTCATACCCTGTGAATTAACACCATTTATTTGAACATGTTGTTTTCTATCGCTCAAATAAGATTTTAGTAGGCTAAGTGCAAGTTTACCCAGTCCGTAATGCTCCAGTTTCAAAAGCAATGTGTCGTGATTTACGCAATCAAAAGCTTTAGAGAGGTCACAGAAAATTCCTATTGCGTCTTGGGACTCTTCCCACGCAGCAAATATGTGCTTTAATAGGGTTACACCGGCGTCAGTTGTACAACGTCCCTTGGTGAAACCATACTGTTGATCATGGAAGATTCTGTTGGTGTTAAAATGATAGAGCATTTGATTAAGCATTACCTTTTCAAAAACCTTGCTAAAAACTGGTAACACGGATACAGGTCTATAATTATTGGCATCTTTACTATCCCCGGATTTGAAAAGAGGTATGACTTTACTGTATTTCATTAAATCAGGGAAAACTCCTTGGTCAACACATAAATTAAAAATTAAAGCTAAGTACGGGGCTATGGTCTCAAGTATAGATGTACAAACTTTGATAGACATTCCCCATAAATCTTCAGTCAGTTTGATTTTAATCTGCCGGAAAGCTTTAATAACTGTCATGGGGTTAATGTGTTTAAATTTAAATTCAGCCAGGCAGCCAGACACATTCGCCTTTAATAAGCCAATTGAGGCTTCCGGTGAGGAATTAAGAGCCTCCGTAGTTTTGATTGGTATATCGGTAAAAAAATTAACAAATTCTTGAGCTACTTCCTGATTAGAGTTTTTAGGACCACATGCTGTATCTAATGTAAAAGTATTATTACGTATTTTCTTTCTGTTAGTCTCGTTATTTATAACTTTCCAAACGGTCTTTATTTTATTTTCTGCTGTTTTGATCTTGTTGCTAATGTGAAGGGATTTAGCAACCTTGCAAGTATTTCTAAAAATCTTTGAATACGTAGCAACATACTTGCTAAAAGTTTCAGTATTTATAAAAGGCTTAAGGCTATAAAGCTCAAATAGCCTTTCCCTACTTTTTCTGATACCTCTAGTTGCCCAATCACTAAATATAAATTTAGGGCAAATACTCTTTGTCTTCTTTTCAAAAGTTTTGTTGAATTCCGTGTGAACTAATGAAAAGAAACGATCATACAATTGGTTTATATTAATATCCTCTTGGCTCATTACACTTAACTTGTTCTGTAGGGAAATATTATACCTCTTTAATTTGCAAGAAGTTATAGGTCTAAATTTAATCTGAACTTTTTGTATTGGAGTTTTACATCTAAAAGTTACTGCTTGTCCGCTATGGTCAGACGGCAAACAATTTATTATGGCTTTATCTAAGTAATCACAATCGCAGAAAACATTATCTATACAAGTAGCAGAAGAAGTTGTGATTCTAGTGGGTTCAATAAAAACGTTAGTCAAGTCAAATGACTTAAAAAGATTTAATAACCGACTGCTATGTGAATTTTCTTCTAAAATATTAATATTGAAATCACCACAAATTATTGTAGATTTATCACTGGCTGCAAGTTTTGCCAGGACATCTTCCATTATTGATTCAAATATGGAAAAGTTTTGATAGTTTGGGGGTCTGTACACACACACAATTATATGCTTATCTAGCTCAACACAGGACAGTTCGACACAATGTTCAACCGAGAGACCTACTATGTCATTACGTTGCTTATATTTAAAACTATTTTTTATTAATATTAGGGAACCTCCACGAAGCATCGTTTTACGGTTAAAGCAGCTACCCACCATATAGTTCTCATAATTAATAAGCATTTGGTAATCCTTAAGCCAATGTTCAGTAAAACAAATAATGTCAAACTTACTATTTTCTAAAAACAATTCAATTTCTAATAATTTGGAAGAAATGCCTTGGATATTTTGGTGGAATAATTTTAAGGTGTTCTGCTGAGGCCCTTTTTTACTAACTAATTGAGTGCAAGAAGATACCTTGCTGTTGGTAGGATTAACAAAAATATTGTTAATGGTACCTTCTGTTGTCTCACTTTCTAGTTTAAATTCATATTAAAATTTGGAGTGAGGCCGGAGACACCCGTGCCATCCTCAGACAACAAGACCCTATCACTAATAAACCCTAATTGAGAATTTTCCATGGTGACAGATGGATCCTCCCCAGTAAAATGTGAGTAAATATTTATAGCACTAGTGCTATATACATTTGTGCCAGTCACCTGTACATTAGTAGAATTACTAATGGTCGCAGTGTTAATAATATAACTAAACTTAGACATACTATTTATGTCTGTGTGAATACTATAAGCTAATAGCCGAGCTATTTGGTGTCTACATCCAATGGGTAGATACACCTTACCCCGTGATGACTTAAGATTACCAACTATAGTGTTGATATCCAGATACATAAGCCTGTCACTATAGTGACCTACTAAAAAATGTACATGTTTATTCAACATATGTATATAATCGTTTTTCCTACTACTTAAATTTTCAAAATATGGAAAAGCACACAATATGATTTTATTACAACTTAACTTTAGCAACTCAGAAACACAGTCGGTGATATCTTCCTTTTTTAGATTAGAACTATTACCAACACATATAGTAATGGTAGTGTTAAGATAACAATCATTTTTTATTACTGATGCCATTACTTGTTTGTAGCTTGACCCTGGCATGCAATAATTTTGGGTACAGTAACTCAGGTTATTACTGATCAATTTACCTAGCCCTCTACCCATACTATCAGAATACATAACTGAATGATGAAAATCATTACAATCAGGTGATACAAAATGACTAATCTCAGGCTGTACTACTTGTGAATCAAGGTTTTGATGGATGATGAAGTTCTGAGCACTCACAGCTTGGGACGGGTACTCCGTTGCCTCAGGCTGGAGGGCATCAAGACTGGGTTCACTCCGACAAGTACAATGAGTGTTGCTGAGAGTCAGCAAGTCTACTTTGTCAACCAACTCATTTGTGACAAGAATATGCTCCTTAATTTGTTTTTTAGAGCTTTCATATTTATTATATAAAGATTTTAGTGACTCATTCAGTGCCTCAATTTCAGATTGCAAGCGCTGAGTGTCTATTTCATAAATACTTGTACTGTCTTCTAACTTAATTTGATAGTTATTTAATCTATTAACAAGAGAAACACGTTCTTTCCTTAATTGAATATTTTTGGAATAGTGCTTTTGTTGTTTCTTATGTTTATTAAATTTTTTAATGATTTTATTCAATCTTGCATATTTCTTAATTTTATTTTTACTTACTTTATGGTATGAATTTTGTTTCAGTAAGGAGTCCTCTGTAAGGTCTATTGTTATGAGGGAATGAGGGTTACAATTTGTATTTACTAGTTCGTTGTACAAATGATCAGTTTCCATAACCTGAGTACGATCCTGTTCCTTTTTTAAATTTAAAAGTTTAACATTAGCATGGACTAATTCCTCCTCTAGGTCCCTAATTTTACACAAAGCCTCCTCATATAAGTTGCTGCAGCTGTGGAACCCATCCGTGACCACCCTTAGGTGATCCCGCTCATTGACAACATTCAAGTAATCCTGATGAAGGTCTACTAGCTCCCGTTTTAAGCTGGAGTTTTTGCTGTTAATATTAATGACCTCCTCCTCACTGTCTTCTCTCTCCTGCAATAGCTGTTGGCATTGGAGTTTTGAGTCCTTTAGTTCTTGGAGGGCCGTTCTCAATTTTAGCTCCATATCCTGAGCAGTAGCCTTACGGGTCATCACAGGCATGGTTTCTGGATTGGTTTCTGAAAATTGGAAATAAGGAAACGGTGAGAACTAATAGGATAGACCAATTAAGAAAATTTAGAGATGAAAGGGAGAAAAACAGGGAAAAAAAATAAAAATAAAAAAGTTTGCTTTACTAAAAGAAATGAGGTAGGCTGCTGTATTAGCTTAACAGGATTGATATTAGCCGACTGAATTATCAATTTAATTGCATTAATAAGAAGTTTACTATCTTATGATTTTACTTTTTCCTAATGTGGGTAGATTGTTTCGATTATAAAACTTATGATATTTAAAACATTACTGTCTAATTAAATTGTAACGAACATATTATGCTTATATTAAAAAGATTGATGTAAGTACACAAAGTATAAATCGTTACAAGTTTTACTTTTTACGAAATTACATTTATCTACAAAACAATTTAGAACCAAAACTGGGTTTTAAATTGGCAAGAATAACTATTTTAGAATTGGAGTGGACGTATTATAATCTTAAAGGGGCGATTGTGTGCATAATTAATAAGGACATATTATGTGTGAAGTAGGGTTTGTAGTAAATGTTTTTGTCTGGGCAAGTGTTTTCGTCCTCGATTTCGCTTCCACAATTGTCAAGCAAAATGAGACATAAACGTAGCCGGAGTGTGTACGGGATGTTGCTCAGAGCTCTGAGCAGTGTTTAAGTGATGTTTAGTATGTAAATAATACACCAATAATACGTAAATTAAAACGGAATACTCCCCCGGTTCGATGAATTCAAATCCACAGTCCAATAGTTGACAGCCGGTACTTGATTTATCGAATTATCGATTGTAGCGAGTTATCACTATATAAACAGGTCACAAACACTACGTGTGTCACTTTATACATTGATTCTACTTTATAGAATAGATTTAAAACAAACTAAACACAAAAAATCTATTATTTTAAAATAAATTAACTGCGAGGCCGTTTTTTCACGACCTGTCGCCAGTGTTGCCAGAACAAAAAAAAAAAAAAACTGACTACCTGTTACGACTATTAAAGACAGCCGGGACCATCGGCTTAACGTGCTGATGCCGTAACTTAATAATAGTAATACCAAATGATTTGAAAAGAGTAACCATGAAAACGACCAGCCCGAACCGTGCACCTTTGTCGACGTTCTTAAAGTGCCCGTCTAGGCCTATGTAAAATATTTTATTTTATTTTGGAGTGTGAATGTGATGCTGTTCAACAAACGACGGCTTAATATCTTGTCCTGCGTTTCCTGTTGTTTGTTTGTTACAGGAACTGTGTCAATTCGAATTACTGTCGAAATCGAACGTCTGCTCTTTGGGAAAAAGCAGAGCCGTTGTTGAGGAGTAAAACTTGAATAAGTTGACAAGTAAAGTTAACTTGTTCAAGTTGCGATTACAACGCGCGTTCGTGTTAGGATCTCCGAGTCTTTGCGGTCTGACAGACGATTATCACTCGCGATGAGTACTGGTTCTCAGGTAATATACGCGTTCAGAATTTATTACTGCTCGAGAATACCTACTGTACTCGAAGTACTGTTATTTTGTACGTCTTTGTGTAGGAATTCTGAATATGTTTGTTAGGTTTCATGGAATATAGTATTGTCCAGTTTCGTTAATTTCCAAGAGCCTTTATAGGAAGCTTTTTGTTGATGTTTCCATGAGTCTCTTTGACGTACGTTCCAACGAAACTCAGCAAAGCCGTATTATAAAGCAAAATAAAAACTGTATTGTAAAGGAAAAGCTGTATTTAGCTATTGGGAGAGGAAGACCAAAGAAAAGATGATTGGATTGTGTGAGGAATAATGTGAAGGTAAAAAAAGTACAATGATAGCGTGACGATTTGCAGAGAAGAATGAAAAAAAAACAATTTGCGAAGCCCAAAAAACATGGAACAAAGGCAGAAAGATGATGAAAGCTGTATTTAGCCACTCATTTAGAAGCCTCCTATTGTTTATGAAAACCAAATGCCCTACAAGGCTGTCTCTCAGACAACTAAAATGAAAACAGTTGGCATTTCACGACCTATATTAAAAAAAGTTAATTATTATTTTTATACACTAATGAAAAATATACTGCGAAAGCTTATTTAATCATTGTCCCTTTTCTTGATTACTTTTACTAAAACGCGAGAGAGCGAACCACTCAAATTATATTTTTTAAGGTTGAATAAAAAATATAAGCACTTAATGGATGCCATCTTATATTTGGTTTCAAGAATTTTTTCAGCCATAATTTCATTACTTATAATAATTGTTTTCAACTTAAGTACTGCTATAATTTGAAAATATTGTTTTAGTCGAAGTAATAGAAGCGATAAGGGTTAATTTATGCTCAATTTACTTTTTAATTCGGTTATATTTTTGGGTACTTAAAAAGTTTTGAATGCCTAGTAATAAGCAAGAATAATGTTATCTTATAATCTTTAAAATAAAAGGTTCAAAAGAGATAACTGTGTTTTCAGATTGGGTGGCTTTGTGTTCAGATAGAATAAAGTATTAAGAATTTTGGGTCGTAGAAAGTGTTACTAGGTTTTTCCATTAAGAAATTCCTAGAACGGCTTCTAGGAATTTCTTAATGGAAAAGAGTCCGGAACCTACAATTTGTGATTCGATGATGACGGTAGGGTGTTTAAGAAACTGGAAAAATGTGGGTGTACTGTAGTATATAGACGTTGAGGCTAACTACTTTAAATAAAATACAGAGCTTTCAGTAATTTTAACTGCATAAGTAAAATATTTAAAAAAAATTACCACGCTCTTTTCATCATAAAAAAAAATATTTTCTTAAATGACTCTTAGTTTGAAAATCCGAATGCAGCTATAAGCAGCATGCCTTATTTGAGGATGGTTGTATGATATGAAACTTTACAGTAGATACTACATAATTATATACATTTGCCGTCCCTTTTTGGGTAAAACGGTATCCCCAGTTTCTGAGTTATGTCAAGCATAGTATATTTTCTAGTCGACGCGACGGCGTTATTCGTTCAAATAGTTTTTCTTTAATCAAATCAATCGGTACTTTTTGTTTTGCAATTTATTCAAGGACCTGCCTGTTTAGGCATGACAACAGTATCGATAATTACAACTATATTTAGTCCGTCAGGTAGAGTATTGAAAAAAAATGGACACGTATTTTTTGTTTTTGTAAATCAATGAATATTGTCAGAGATAAAACACATCAAAACTCGGAAGTGAGAAACTAGCAAAAAATTATACCTGCGTGACGTATTGAGAATTCTAAAAGCGTCGTTTCTTCGTCAATTTTGATTTACGTAACAAAAGAAAAAATACTGATGACCGGTCTAATTATACTTGTTTTTGTCCTCTGCCCTGTTGCTAAGCATGGGGGCCCTGTGTTTGATTCCCACGTCGGGCAATAGGCTCACTCCAATAACATGGCACTTAAACATTACTGACGTTATGTGGGTGGACCTATGCCTTACCCTTCGGAGATAACAGGATAATTATGTTTAGAACTTTGGAAACTTCATCATCATCATCATCATCTCAGCCGAAAGACGTCCACTGCTGGACATAGGCCTCCCCCAAGTGTCGCCACATTGACCGGTCCCTTGCTACTCGCATCCACCGGATTCCCGCAACCTTCACCAGGTCATCGGTCCACCTAGTGGGAGGTCTTTGGAAACTTGGCATTACCTAATTTTCATAATAATCATTTACACAAAAAAAATTCATGCGGAGCAGTCTTTGGGGTATAAAAGTGAAAACTCGTAGCCATACCGAGCCGATCCGTGCGACAAAACGTTAGGTGACGGTCACGCGAGCTTTATGATGTTTGTTCACCCAAAAACTCACTTCAAAAATTGAAATCATTCAATTTATAGGTCATTAACCTCTCCCAGGTCAGTGTCCAGCTGTTCCGTTGATCGATTACTCCTACTGCATGTGACTGCTACAAATAGATCTTAGTCTCTGGGAGGGACATACATAGACATACGGGCAATCGCAATCCATAAACGGATTATTGAATTGCAAACTTCTCCATGCGCGTTGAGCACCTTTTGAGTAAACAAACGTCATGGATCTCGCGTGATCGTCACCTAACGCTTTGTAGTCCCCAAAGACTCCCCCGCTAGTTATTTTTTACTTTAAGTCTGCAGTAAAGGTGCAACAGGTGGCTCTACTAAAACTTTGTAAATAATAATAAGCAAGTCTGATAATTCAACAAGCTATAATTTATTTATTGATATTTAGTGGCGGTAGCTTCTCTTATTCCCATTTTAACCTCTACTGCTCTTCTTGGGCTTGCCACATTGTTGGCCTCTAGATACACCACTGAATTAGAAATTAAAATCGCTATTTTGATTTATTTATTTATTTTATTTTATTTTAATTGGTTTACCAACAATTGTTTACACAGGTTTTATGCTTATGGTAACATGCAAAAATGTAAATGAAACAGTGCAACAATCACTTAAAGGTAAACTCCGCATGCGTATAGAAGTTGTACAATTTATAATATTAATCAAATTTTATAATTATAATCTAGTTTAAAAATAACAATAATAATAATATTTTTTACAATTTTTTATATTTCTATTTTTTTTTATATATTTTATATAAATATTTAAAAATGTAAAGAGTTTGTTAAAAATTTAATAAAGGAAATAATAATAATCTAAAGGTCTAAATAACTAACATAACATTTTAAGAAACTTATATTTTACTTTTTATTAATAATGAATTTGCAAAAAAGTTCACGTCGTGGTATAATGTTTAGTACGTTCTGACGTCACGAGCCCCCACTACCGAGTTTTGATGCTTTTATCTTTGCCAATATTCATTGATTTACAAAACAATACGTATACATTCTTTTCCAAAACTCTAACTGACGGAATTAACAGGTTTGCAATTTATTGATTCTGGTAATCAGCCTATTTGCAAAAAATTCACTCATCTATTACTACACAGATGTATGTCACTTTGGGGCACAAATGGTTTCCAAGACACAGAGACAGAGACATGAGTCTAACGTTCATCCTTAAACTGACTCTGTTGTAAAACTTAACCCTAGTCACTAAATTGTATTGCTAGGTTTTTGTGTCCAATTTTTTTTAAGCCCCTTTGCTATTGTGTGGAACTACCCTTTCTGTTTCACGTTACATATAAATACACTAACACGCTATAATATTCTACCTAATGGCAACATCAGATAACCATCACTATTCAACATTTAACCCATCCCTAATATCCCATTCAATACACTTGGAATATTTCAAAGCTATTCTTACAACTACTTGCACTGGCCCATTTCAAATGTTTGATTGATTGCTGGCGATTAGCGATTGCTTGACCGTCAATCCGTCGTCATGACAACCGACCTTACATTTAACAACCATTTCAGAAAGACCCCTTAGTTCTTCACTAAACATTTGAATATGCAGCTCTGATGCATTTGGTAGATAGGATGAATTGACAAAAATCTAAAATGCGGTCCCATTAAACCCTATGTTGTTATCGACAAGGTTGGGTATTGATTGTGTTGGTGTCAATTGGAAATTAAAGCGAGTTCTACACGTGCGTTGATTGGCTCAGCTGACAGATAGGAAGATAAACGATCGTTGTCATTTGTCATTCGTGTCCCGAACGGCACTGACGAGTTCTTGCACTCGCCATATTAAATGCATATTATAATGAGGAATTTCGTACGTTGATTGATGATTGGCTTTGTGTACTGACCGTTGGTGTCTAAGGAATATGGATTGTATTCTGTAGCTGTTATTATCGGGTCTGATTCTTTTATCTATGAATGGATTAGCTTTTCTTTCCAATTGGTCACAAACATCAAAATATCATCATCTGCCTAGCCTTTTCCAACTATGTTTGGGTCGGCTTCCAATCTAACCGCTAGCGGATAAATATCAGAATTTTACATGGAGCGGCTGCCTCCATAACCCTAATAGTACTGAGTAATAGCTGACCCCTTGGTAAGACTGGTGGTCAGACTCCGAGCCCCTGACTACCTATAACGAATGTTATCTACAAATATAAGCCGGTCCAACGGTTTAACGTGCTTTCCGAAGCACAGAGAAAACTCGATATTTTATGGGTGTTCAATAAAAACTCAAACTCAACTCAATGTCGATAAAACTAAAAAAAAGGCTACAGGCACAGACACAAGGCATAATATCTTGAGAAAGTACTGTAGGTGCCCATTCCCTAGCGTAGATCTCTATGGAGAAGAACGGGCAAGAAACTCCATGGACACTCTTTTCAATCAAAAATGTTGTTACAAAATCTAAATCTAATCTATTAACCTAAACAAGCACCGCTTTACCTAAAGATCAACCCGAGTGGCTGTTATTATTTGACCTCCTTAGCTGGTCACATACAGAATAAAAACCATTATTACATAAATATTATGCTCAAAAAAATATGTATATGAGTGGCACTGTCACGTATGTGCATTCATCATTTCATTTCAGCCGAAAGACGTCCACTGCTGGACATAGGCCTCCCCCAAGTGTCGCCACATGGACCGGTCCCTTGCGACTCGCATCCAACGGATTCCCGCAACCTTCACCAGGTCATCGGTCCACCTAGTGGGAGGTCTTCCAACGCATCGTCTTCCGGTTCGCGGTCGCCACTCCAGAACTTTTCGGCCCCATCGGCCATCCGTTCTGCGAGCAATGTGACCTGCCCACTGCCACTTAAGTTTGGCAATTCTTCGGGCTACGTCGGTGACCCTTGGTTTTCTTGGATGTCTTCATTTCTGATTCGACCACGCAAGGAAACTCCGTCCATAGCCCTCTCCATTATCCTTTGGGTGAATTTAAGCCTTTTGATAAGGCCCATTGTGAGCGACAACGTCTCGGTCACGTATGTAATCACTGGCAACACACACTGGTCATGACTTTCGTCTTGAGACACTGCGGTAAGTTGGACAAGAAGATACCGCGCAGCTTCCCGAACGCTGCCCAGCCGAGTCGGATTCGACGATTGACCTCTATCTCGAAGTTAGACCTACCTAACTGGACCGTTTGTCCTAGATATACATAACCGTCCACAATTTCGAGTGTAGAGTCTCAAATCTTGATAGGAATAGGTGTGACATGGGCATTCGACATAACCTTTGTCTTATCCATGTTTATTTTTAGACCCACTCTTTCGGAAGCTCTACTGAGGTCATCGAGCATTGTACTGAGGTCCTCCGTATATGCATGATTCACTTATAATTTTAAAATATACTGCAAGAAGAATAGTTTTAAGGCAAATTCACGATAAATACCCGCATTCATATGTTTTATAATAGTTTTTTTTTGTCACAATGTAGTCCAATTTAACCCAAAAAGTTGAACGGCAAGAACTAATAGCATTAAGACCGTCTACCGTGACTATACTATAAGTACTTTTATAAAAAAAAAACAAATAAATAGAAACCACTGTTATTTAAAAAAACCTTGAGAGTAAGCACTGAGAGTGAGATAGTTGAAAAATATTTGTAAAATATATTGCGACCACGGGCAGAGCGCGGAGATACCACAGCAGAAATTACCAATAAAGTACACAAAAACAACGTTTCGTGGTCCCCTGATTACTTCTCCAAAACTTGACCGATTTAAATACTTTTATCATTAAAAATTAAAAAAGGTTTTAACAATTATCTTTTTGAAACTTTCTCGATCAGAACACATTATAAAACATATGAAGACGGCCCTAATTAACATTTATGAAGATCAATTGAGGGTAGTTGAATAAACGCCTTCACTTTGCTGTCGCGGTACCTTCAATACTTCAGTTTCCCCGCGTGTACGGCTGGTGCAATTCGGTCGAAACGTCGGGCTTAAATTAAAGGTAAATTCGCGTTAAATACCCGTCATGTCTTATAAGGTTTTGACAGTGTTTCTGTTTTCTTTATTTTTAAATAATTCAGATAAAATTGTGTCATGGATGATAGAAAACAGCGGAAAATCTGGCCCATTTTGTAAGTTTCTGAAGGTTTACATCTCTTATTTAATAAATAATTTATGAAAAAAATAAAACATAGGGACATGCCAATAATGGTCATACATTTTTTGAAAAGAAAACATTGCTCTACTGGCAGTATCCAGGGAGGGAACAGGGCAACAACGGCCGTGCTGTTTCGTCTTAACTTATCACATAGGCAAGTTATTTTAGCTTCACATTATTATCCGACTGTGTACATGAACACCCACATCTGAAAATCCAATTCACTCTCCATTAGAAAAATTAATAATGATAACGACGAAAATAATTTGCAGCTGCGATCTGGGACAATTCTAAGAAACCGTCAAAATAGAAAATTAACGCTATACGCCAACTTCAAAGTCCAAATGAACTTTAATAATTATTCCAATGACTAAATTAAGTTAAGTCTTTGAACGCTTAAGTTAATTTGCCGTTGGATAAACGACAACAGTAATTTTGTTTATGATAACAAACAACTAAAAATAGCCTTATTGTTCTTTACTAAGGTCTTTATTTCAATAATTCATGCCTACTGACGAATGACGTAATGGCAGTAATCAATTGGATCGCTCTCGAGCATTCATTGCGTGAATTTGTTCTTTCTTCTTCTTCGTGTCGATGATTCCCATCGTTGTTTTATTCAATTTGTTTCGACCAGAACTCAGCCACGTCAACGGCGCTGATGGTGGCTTCGGACAGGTCCCTTAGAGTGCAGGTGGAGTTGCATAAAGAGCATGTCAGGAGGAGGGCCATTGGGGTGCGATGCCATGGGGTGCGATGCCAGAAGTCCTCCACGTGTGCTCGGCAGCTGCTGGTTCCTCTCGATACGTCTGGAGGAAACAGCAGCCGCTGGGCCGGTGCACCCTGGGCGCGGCAGTGTCCTTCCTCTTGGAATGAGAAGAAATTCTCATCCCTTGGGATTGGCACTGCCGCGGCTAATGAGTCTGGCAATGTGTGGGGTCCTACACGGACCAACGGTGGGTTCCTCGGCGTACCCTCTGTTAAGCAGAGGGCACAGCGGAGGAGTGTGTTACGGCGGGCTCGGTGTGCACTTACCCTGCCGCCGAGCAGACAGAGAAGGATGCGTCCTTCTCTGTCACCGTTGATCTCGTAATCCCGTATCGGAGTGCCGTGGATCACGTCTCGCGACTCCGAGTCCTTTTGGACAGGGACCGAGGGTCTTGGCTTAACCGCCCGGACTGCGAGGTAGAAAACCTCTATAAAAAGTTACCCCGAATCCCAAGCGGCGACGCAGCGCGAGGGGATGTATGGCTGACGGGTGTGCCTATTGGACGAATCAGTCGCTACTGCTAATCCTCGCTGGGGTACCTGCAGACCCTCTGGCGAGTAATAAAAACTCCAAATCTGCCCTACTAGGTACAGGGGTCTCTGCCTAGCTAGGAGTTTATTTCCCCCATACTCGTGGGTACAAAAATGGAAAATGGCAATAACAAAAAACCAACAACCGCCGGCAACGGCAAAGAAGAGGAGAGGAGGAACGCGGTGTCGGAGTCCGACGCCGCGTTGAGTGAGGTGAGTGCTGCGGGAGGCTCAGGGAGCTCCCGCCGCGAGGGTGCTGGGGCTGCTGCGGAGAACAGTAAGTTCTTCCGCAAGCGGTCCCGGAAGGACGGCGACTGTTCGTCGTCCTCAGAGGAGGAGCAGATGGCCTCTGCTCGCAAGATCCCCACCAGCAAGCGCGGGGGGATCCGAGGCAAGCGAGGGGGGCTTTCTGCCTCAGAAAGGTCGGCACGACTGGCCGAAGAGGGGCGCCACCCGGGCATGACTGCCCCGGGGTCTGGCAGCGAGGCGAGTGCACCTGGCGGCTCCGAGGCGGAGCGTAAGTCCAGATTTGCAGAGGAGGTGGCAGCCGCGTTAAAAAGTGTGGCCGTAAAGGTTAAGGTTTCTTCGAAACTTAAGGCCGTACCCGCGGCTTCCGCCTCCATCTTGGCGGCGGCGGAGGCGTATCTCTTGGGGCCTCCACCTCCCTCCTCACAAGGGGATGAGGTGGTCAAGTTGCGGGCGGACGTGGCCCGCCTGGCGGCGGATATGGAGCTTCTCCAGAAGGAGAACTCCAAGCTCAAGGCAGACCTGGCCAGTCTGAGTAAGCCTGGCCCCCGCGTGGCCCCTGAAAGTGGAGGGGCCCAAGCTCAGAGGGGGAGCCAGCCTGTGCCGGTGGAAAACCAGGTCCTGGACCTGGTTCGAAAGGAGCTAGCTTCCTTCCAGGCGCGGTTCTCCGTCGCCGCCGCCGCTGCCGCTTTGAGCTCGCCTGCGGAGGGGCCCTCACAGGGGTCCCGGGGGGAGGAAGCGATAATGGACTGTCAATAACGGCGCCATTACGCTTCCTCCAGGCGAACATCAACCACTGCGCCTGTGCTCAGAACCTGTTGCTTCAGAGCATGGCGCAGTGGTTGATCAACATCGCTGTGGTCTCTGAGCCGTACTTTGTCCTGCCCAGGGAAGACTGGGTGGCGGACCTTGACGGCTCAGTGACCATAGTGTCATCGGCCGCCGCCGGTACCCCGACCCTTGAAAATGTCAGGAGGGGTCGGGGGTGCGTAGCAGCACGGTTCGGGGAGATCGTCGTGGTGGGAGTCTACTTCTCCCCGAGCCGAACTCTCGCCGAGTTCCACAACTCTCTCGCAGAGTTGAGTGTCGTCGTCGGAAGCCATTCCCTCCCCGTGCTTGTCCTCGGGGACTTCAATGCCAAGAACTTGGCTTGGGGTTCTCGTTGCACGGATGTGCGGGGAAGGATGGTGGAGGACTGGGCCCTGGAGAGGGGCCTGGACGTCCTTAATCGGGGTTCTGTTCCCACGTGTGTGCGGATGCGGGGTGAGTCGGTGGTGGACATTTCGTTCGCTAGCCCCGCTCTGTCGCCGCGTGTAGTCGACTGGCGTGTCATGGAGGGGGTGGAGACACATTCCGACCACCGGTACATCCGGTTTGAAGTCTCCACCCAGTCCTCGAGCGCGCCGGTCCAACAGGCCCCGAGTGGTCCGCGTTGGGCGCTGAAGCAGCTGGACCGGGAGCTCCTCCTGGAAGCCTCGATCGTGCAGGCCTGGGTGACATCGCCGGACAGGCCTGCCGACGTAAACACTGAGGCAGAGTGGTTCCAGGGGGCCATGTCCGACATATGCGACGTGGCAATGCCCCGAGTCCGGCCAGGAAGCGCCCGACGTCAGGTGTACTGGTGGTCGCGCGAAATAACGTCTCTGAGGGAGGCGTGTGTCGAAGCGCGGCGCCTGTACGCCAGGCATCGCAGGCTCCGCATCCGCCCGCCGGATGCGGAAGCCATTGAGGCGGAGCTGTACGAGGGATACAGAGCGGCGAAGACCGCCCTCCGGGAGGCTGTCCTGCGGGCCAGGGAACTGGCCCGCTCGGAGATGCTGGAGACTCTCGACAGAGATCCGTGGGGGCGCCCTTACAAGATGGTGCGGAATAAACTCCGCACCTGGGCCCCCCCGCTGACGCAGAGTCTCCGGCCCGACCTCGTGGAGGACGTGGTGAGCGCTCTGTTCCCCTCGCGGGGGGAACATCCGCCCCCGCCTATGGCTCCGCCACCTGCGGTGTCGGACCCAAGCGACGACGACGACACTCCGGAAGTGACTGGGGTAGACCTGAGAGTGGCGGTAGGTAGGCTCAAGGCCAAAAATACCGCCCCGGGACCCGATGGCTTGCCTGGCAAAGCCTGGGTCCTGGCCTCGGATGCGGAGGCTCTAGGGCCCCGACTGAAAGGGTTCTTAAGCGCATGTTTGGAGAGAGGCCAGTTCCCGCTTCGTTGGAAGACGGGGAAACTGGTCCTCATCCAGAAGCCGGGGCGCCCTGCGGACTCTCCGTCCGCATTTCGGCCCATTGTGTTGCTCGACGAGGTGGGCAAGCTCTTTGAGAGAGTCATTGCAAACCGCCTCGCCGAGCACCTTGAGGGGATGGGGCCGAATCTTGCGGAGAACCAGTTTGGTTTCCGCAAGGGGCGCTCTACAGTGGACACCATCATGCGCGTGAGAGCCCTCACGACGGGGGATGCGATATCCCGGGGCGGGGTTGTTTTGGCGGTGTCTCTCGACATCGCCAACGCCTTCAACTCCCTGCCCTGGAGCTGCATCATGGAGGCACTCCGGTATCACCGGGTGCCGACCTACCTCCGTCGTGTGGTCGGGGACTATTTGACGGACAGGGCCGTCATCTACCCCAGTCGCTGCGGAGATTGGAACCGGCGAGAGATGTCGTGCGGTGTCCCACAGGGATCGGTTCTGGGACCGCCCCTGTGGAACATCGGCTACGACTGGGTGCTGCGCGCGGACCTCCCAAGTGGTGTCAGCGTCGTCTGCTACGCAGACGACACCCTGGTGCTGGCACAGGGGAGGTCGCACGAGGCGGCGGCCGACAACATGACACGCGGGGTTGCGATAGTCGTCGAGAGGATCCGGCAACTGGGTCTCGAGGTGGCATTGCACAAGTCCGAGGCCATGTGCTTTCATGGGCCTCGGAATGCGCCACCGTCGGGATCCACACTGACGGTAGGAGGGGTATCCATCGGCGTCGAGTCGACGTTGAAGTACCTAGGACTCGTCCTCGACAGCCGGTGGAACTTCGTGGAGCATTTCCGACGTTTGGCCCCCAGGCTAGAACGGACAGGGGCTGCCTTTAGGCGGCTCCTGCCCAACCTTGGGGGGCCGAACGCCTCCTGCCGCAGGCTCTACGCGGGAGTCGTGCGGTCCATGGCCCTCTACGGGGCCCCAGTGTGGGCGCGTTCGTTGAAGCGGCGAGCCGCTCACCATTTGAACGCGCCCCAAAAAGTGGTGGCCGTAAAGATGGTCCGTGGGTACCGCACGATCTCTCGCGAGGCGGCGGGCCTGCTTGCCGGATTGCCGCCGTGGGATCTGGAGGCGATAGTCCTCGCGCGCCTGCATGAGTGGCGCGCGGAGGTACTACGCCGGGGGGAAACTCCGCTGCCGCGGCAAATTGCCGCTCAGCGGACTGACCTCCGGCGCGATCTCATGGCGACATGGAGAGAGCGACTGTCGCAACCCCGTGCAGGGCACGCCACGATAGTGGCGGTAAGTCCCCTCTTTGAGGAGTGGCTGGAGAGGCGCCACGGCGTCCTCACCTTCCGCCTGACGCAGGTCCTCACCGGACACGGATGTTTCGGGAGGTACCTGCACCGAATCGGGCGGGAGGAATCGCCCGGGTGTCTCCACTGCGAGGATCGACCGGAGGACACGGTGGAGCACACGGTGGAAGTCTGCCCTGCGTGGGCGGAGCTCCGCCGTGTCCTCGTGGCGGCGATCGGCGGCGGCGACCTCTCGCGTCCGGCCCTGGTTCAATCCATGGTCCGGAGCGAGACGGAATGGGAAGCCGTCGCCTCCTTCTGCGAAGCAGTCATGCTAGCGAAGGAGGTGGCGGAACGAGAGAGGGAGAGATCCTCTCTTCCCGGCCGCCGCGGGAGACGCAACGGGCGTCGGGGGCCACGTGGTGGCTACCGGCCACCGTAGATGCGGGCCTGTGGACGGCTGGCTATGGGCAATAGCTGGCCGTCCGGCCGTCTAACGACGACGACAGGCTGTGTCGACGGCGCGTTCGTGTTCCACGCGCGCCTCAAAGAGATGTCAGCAAAAGAAGAGGGGCCCGCAAGGGCCGAAGCCTGCCGGGGTTGCGGGCCTGTTCGAAAGAGATACCGCGGCCCCGGAACATAAAGGGCGAGGAAGGAACATGGATGGGTTTTAGTCAGTAAGAGTCTGACACTCCCTCCCGCTCCGCCCAGAGTGGGAGAAGTCATTTGATGATTCCCATCCTAAAAAAAAAACAAAAAAAAAAAAAGAAAAGGAGGAGGGCCATGGTTTGAGACAAGGCTCCGCAGTCGCACTCAGCTTTATCAGAATACCCCCACCGGACCAAGTTGAACCTGCAGCGGCCCACTTGGCTTCTAAGTCGATTTAGAGTCTTCCAGGTGGGCCATGGCAGTTGGTGACCCGCGGGGAGTTTTTCTGCAGGCTCAACATAGTGAGCCGGAGGGGGATATTTAAGGAGCCACAGCTTTTTGTGGGCTTCACCAACCTTAGTGTGGTCGACTTGATTTGTTCTTTGAACAATCGTTACGCGAGCTTTTGTTTCGCATCTAAAATGCATTCGTGAAACGAACACTTCAATGAGTAGGTACCTTTCCATTGAAGCGTGAAACCAAATACAAATAAAAGTATTTTCGCTCGTGCTCGCGAAAATAATTACAAAAAAAAAACAAAAAAACAACACAAACCTCAAATTATTAAATGACAAGCAATTAAAAGCCAGAGCAACAATCCTAGTTTTCTCTCTCATATAACAAATTATAAATCTCAATCATAAAATAAATAGTTTAAGATTTTGAAAACACAAGGAACTACACAATCCGACTGCCTCTTGGTATTTTTTTTAAATGTACAAAACTCAAACTTCTGCTTTGATATTCTTTGATGATACGAAACATTGACAAAATTTGAAAAGGTGAGTACTACATACAAAAAGGTTACTAACAAAAAGTCTTAAATTACAAAGTACCATTCAGGACACAAACGCGTATCTCATTTCTTAAATTCCACTACGGTCACCAGAAAAACTCACAACACAATGACATTATAAAATGGATTATAAATGTAATCACATCAATCACTTCACAATCACGTCACAAGTATTGTTGGGGATTACCTCGTGTCCCCTTGCTCTGATAACTTTGACGGACAATCTTTTATCTCCCCCTGCTTCAAAGGCCTTTGTATCGACTACATTTTTCGTATTTACTGAGCTGACCCTACTTTTGAAGAACTATGGATGTAATATGTAATGTTGTTTTTTTAATTATATTTTTTTTTGTTACTTACACACACATTTATACACACATTTGTAGATTTCACTATAAAATGTATACGAAAAAAAAACAGCGGGAAAAATGTGGAACTTTTTACATGACTCTAGACCATTCAGAGTTGCAATTATTCGCCGGCTATACAAAAGAAGAGCTATTGGCTCAATAATAACAGCCACTCGGGTCGATCTTTAGGTTAAGCTGCGCCTGCCTAGGTTGGTCTATGGGTGACCACACATTACATACCGAGTTGCCCCCGTGCCTCGGAAATCACGTTAAGCTGTTGGGTCCCGGCTGTCATTTGTAGATCTATGACAGTCGTTATAAGAAGACAGGTGGCCCAAAAAGTTCAACAACCAGGGATCTTACCAAGGGATCGTATTATTCAGGTCTAACTGGGTTGAGGAGGTCAGATAGGCAGTAGTTCAATGTAAAATACAGGTATTTAGCTCCATCCGGTTAGACTTGAAGCCTACTTCAACATTGTCGGGAAAAGGCTAGGCAGATGATGATATACAAACGTCAGCCATATACAGTCATACATAATTATATGGACAATCGATAAATATTGACAAAGATCAAAACATCAAAACTCGGGAGTGGGGGCTCGTGACGTCAAAACTCACTAATAATTATACCGAGGCGTGACGTATTGGCTGCCGGACTGTTCGAAAGAGATACCGCGGCCCCGGAGCATAAGGGGCGAAGAAGGAACATGGATCGGTTTTAGTCAGTAAAAGTCTGACACTCCCTCCCGCTCAGCCCGGAGTAGGAGAAGTTATTTGATGATTTCCCATAGGTAAAAAAAGGCGTGACGTATTGGCTGCGGGACTGTTCGAGAGAGGTACCGCGGCCCGGAACATAAAGGACGAGGAAGGAACATGGATGGGTTTTAGTCAGTAAAATCTGACACTCCCTCCCGTTCAGCCCAGAGTAGGAGAAGTAATTTGATGATTTCCCATACGTAAAAAAAGGCGTGACGTATTGGCTGCGGGACTGCTCGAAAGAGGTACCGCGGCCCGGAACATAAAGGACGAGGAAGGAACATGGATCGGTTTTAGTCAGTAAAAGTCTGACACTCCCTCCCGCTCAGCCCGGAGTAGGAGAAGTTATTTGATGATTTCCCATACGTAAAAAAGGCGTGACGTATTGGTTGCGGGACTGTTCGAGAGAGGTACCGCGGCCCGGAACATAAAGGACGAGGAAGGAACATGGATGGGTTTTAGTCAGTAAAATCTGACACTCCCTCCCGTTCAGCCCAGAGTAGGAGAAGTAATTTGATGATTTCCCATACGTAAAAAAAGGCGTGACATATTGGCTGCGGGACTGTTCGAAAGAGGTACCGCGGACCCGGAACATAAAGGACGAGGAAGGAACATGGATGGGTTTTAGTCAGTAAAATCTGACACAGCCCAGCCCAGAGTAGGAGAAGTTCTTTGATGATTATCCGTAAAAAAAGGCGTAACGTATTGAGAATTTAAACTTAAAAGCGTCGTATCTTCGTCACTTTTGGTTTAAGTAACAAAAGAAAAAATACGGTTCAAATATTTTTTGATAATCTAACTGACGGACTAAATAGTTATTTTTGTCGTGTACCCTTTTATATTTGTCACGATGTCAACCGTGGAAATTATAAAAGGATTCTGTGAACGATGACTATTGTAGTCTATGGGTCTTTATGTTTTAGTTGATAGTTTATCTATGTCTTGTAGAGCGGATAGTTGTCGTTCTTTTGTTTTCTGTTTGTCATTCGTGTCTTTGCTCAAAAAACGATATGATAGTCCACCTTCTAAATGGTTTTAATTGAAAGACCTAGCACCCACCTAACGAAAATACAAATAAATAAACAATGACAAGGCATACAAAGAAGGTAACATGCCAATACAAATGAGAGAAAACTAATTACTGCGTCTAACCCAATATGTTGTTTATAAAAGCAAAATTATAACGATAGTAAGCTTGGTAAGTATAAAATAACGTCTTTCGTGCACAAGTGAGATAAGGGGTGACTAAATGTTCTAGTATAATATTAATTTGATTTTTATGCCTTAGGGTGGACCCTCCCCTAAGTGCTGGGGGCTATAATATTTTGTGTCGACACGTTCTGTTTCTTCGTTACGGGAAAAATAAGCATTAAAACTACGTTTACATAGATGAAATGGATTATTCATTTTAGGGTGTTATATTTTCAAAATGATAAATGACGTGAAAATTATGGCTTGAAGGTACGATTGAGCGAAATCACTACATATTATAAAACAATGTCCGCGTCTGTCTGTCTGTTTACGATAAAACCTAAAACTACTGGACCGATTTTTATGCTGTTTTTACCAATGGATACAGTGGTTCTCAAAGAAGGTTTAGTATCTAATTTGTACGCGGGGGAAACCGCGGGCATCGGATAAGCTGATAGATATATCGAAGCGAAACAAAAGACAAAACCTGAAAACCAAGAAAAATAACGAGTTGACGTAAAGAGAATCGACGTTGCGGGAATGAATCCTAAATACATTCTAATTTGATTTTGGGCCTTAGGTATTCATGTTTTATTCTGAACTGTACATAAACGGCAGACCTTCTAAAATGGCCTACAAAGATCCAATGACCTTTACAAAGAACGGTCAAAGAGTAAATTGCCACAATTACACAGTCCGTGGGCAGAACGGATTGGTGACCGCGCTGTTGGTTTGTAATTAGCAGACGAAAGGGTGAAGCTACCCATCTTCCTGACAAAATGTTAATCTGGACATTTTATCTTCCATCTGGTAACTTGTACTACCAAAATTTAAACATCTTTTATTTATTTCCCATATAAAAAAAACTGGTAAACCATAGTTTCTAAAAGCTTTGAATTGGATTTTTTCTCAAAAATCTAACTAAGTACCAGTGACAACGTCATCATCATCATCTGCCTAGCCTTTTCCCAACTGTTTTGGGGTTGGCTCCCAGTCTAACCAGATGCAGCTGAATACGAGTGTTTTACATGGAGCGACTGCCTATCTGACCACCACAACCCAGTTAGTACTGGGTAATACGATACGACAAGACTGGTTAAGACTTATTGTCAGACTTTTTGGGCCAATTACATCGTACAACGGTTATTTTGATACAACTATTATGACAGATGGCCCGTTTTCTCCCAGAAAATCCATAATGCACTTTCGGAGTCATTTTTGATGTCATTCAATAAAGGACTGTGTTAGTATTGCTTTTAAGTACAATTCGACGATTCAGACATAAGCGTCACCTCACACGTGTTCGAGGATTCGCGGGCGCACAATTTTATACCCAAGCAATTCAAAACTGATACAGTCTGGTGAGTTGACGAGTAATAGAGAAGCTTAGAGAAATAAGGGGCCGCCTCCACAAGCGAGAGAATCGCGGCGACATTATCGTCCTTGCCAAGTTTTTTTATACACTCTCTGTTAGGTCATCTTCACGAGCAAGAGAATCGCGGCGATATTTTCGTCCTTGCCACGTTTTTCTGTACGCTCTCTTTTGGTCTATCTTCACGAGCGAGAGAATTACGATCTAAGGCATGCTGCGCTTATCCCAAATAAATTGGGATTAAGGCAAGTGAATGATGACAGTTGTAATTTTTGGTTATTTTCCTAACTTAAGAAGCCTGCTACAAAAAAACGCAGCATTGTGAGTTTTACTCGTTGAAATTATAAGGTTTCCGTTCGTTGCTTGAAATAGCAATTAATTGTTACAAATAGTTCGTTTCTTCTTCCTAAATAATAACAGAATTTATATTAGATAACTAATTAATTTATTTAATAATACTCGATTCTCCCGCTGCATATTGTAACGTTACATTTTCGTGGAGAGGAAAATGTAAGGTTGCATTGTATAAAGTGTTAAAGAAAAATGACAAGAGATGAAATTATGGTTTAATAATACAAGGGAATAGAAATTTATTAAGTTAGGGAAGCCGAGGTATCGTGATAAGGGTCCAGGTCGACGTCAGGGTCCAAAGCTCGCAGCTGGCAGAAACCGCTCGCCGCAGTGATAGGCTCACTCGCAGTCGCCAATCTCCGATGGTTCGAGGGTCGAGGCTCACCCGCTGTCCGTGTCCAGGTTCTCAGAAGTAGTATTAAATGCCTTTTCAAGGCCGACAGCGTCCAAGCTCTCAGTAGTAGTATAATAGATGTAGCTGTGTAGTAGCAGCAGCTTTTCAAGGATGTTAGGGCTTCAATAGGACAGGGCTAGATCTCGCCGGCTTAGTGACCACGTCAAATATTTCAGAGTAATTTCCAGCTTGTTGCTGGCTCGAGGCCCAAACACAGACTGAATCTTTCCGGCTCGGCTTCCCGTCATGATGAAATTATGAATTTCAAAGTGTTTGTTCTAGAACATAGAAGAATAAAATGGTTAACAAAGAAGGTCTAACATCAAATGTATAAAACCTACAACTCCAAGTTACAGCAAAAAAAATAAAAAATAAACTAGGCTTGTCATTGTCATTATGACATCACAAAAGTAAACAAAGATTTGGAAACACTAAAATGTACAGAAATGCTATAAATAATACTAATTATAAAAGGCGGAAAAAGTATGCTAAGCCTCCGCATAAAGGCTATGCTATGCTAGGCTATGAATATGTTGGCACGCCGGTTCTCTCGATGTACAGCTGCAATTAAAATAGTCCTTTTCAAGGCATACTGCACATCGCTGTACTCGGGAGCCCTGTGGTTCACGTATACCCAAAAAGCTTATAATGCTCTGCGTATCCAGTATAATAATGCGTTCAGGGTATTGCTGCGACTGTCACGCTTCTGTAGTGCCTCTGCAATGTTTGCTGAGGCACGCACTGAAAGTTTTGATGCGTTGTGGCGTAAGAAATCAGCCTCGCTGCTCCACAGACTGCGTTGCAGTCCCAACACTATCCTGCAATCGATAGCCGCCCGGGCAGACAGCCCATTAGTGGGGGCGCTAACTAATCGCACCCGATCTGTTTTAGTTATTAAGTACTAACATAGGCTAAGTCATATTGTTACTAACACGGTGGACCTCTTTGTAGTCTGGCAAATAAATAATAATAATAATAATAATAATAATAAGCACTTGGCGCACGAGGTTCGCGACATGTGGAATATGGACTCGGTTATCATTGTGCCGATTGTCGTGTCGGCCAATGGCTTGATAGCCAAGAGCCTCGACGAACATCTGTCGAAGCTTTCTTTAGACGGTTGGATCAAGAGCCTGATACAGAAGGCAGTACTCCTCGATACGGCTCGCATTGTGAGGAGGTTCCTGTCTCTGCAACCCTAACCACCGGTGACTTGGACCCTGCTCTCGACACCGGCGGATCCCTATTTTTTATATTTTTAAATGTTTTTATATATGATTTTTAAGAAATATTTAAAAATGTACAAAATAAGATGATAAATAAATAAAGGAGATAATAATAATAATACGCAGTTGTTCGGAAAAAACGTAATTATGATAAAATTTTGGATATAAACGTTTTCGTTATAAAATGCCTTTTGTATAATTAGCATAACAACAAAATGTAAAAGTGCTCTTATAAGCACTTATCCAAATTTTTAGAAATATAAATAAACAGGAGCAAAAAATCTCAAATTTTAAATAAAATCGAAAAAACACGGATTATTTTCACCGCTCTTTCTAAAATTGGTTAGAGAAACATCTAATAACAACTATGTTAGCCGAGCAAAGCCACTATGTAAACATTGTACGTATTATTGAGCGTGCGACGGTGTCAGCGGCCCGTGAAATTATGCCACCCCATGCTATTGTGTTGCACCCTTATTACGGTAAGGGGTAAGGCATAGGAGAAGGCGATTTAGAAACAAAAAGTGGCCAGTGAGTATTGACGAATCTGCACAAAGAGGTTTGAACTTTTAGGCCGGATTTTTTCCGTCATTTTGTTTTTCTTTCAAAGTAGCGGCCGCAACGCATAAGACCTATATTAATCAATAGCTGGTATCCATACAAACAAGTTTTGTATTGAACTAAATGTTCTTAAGTGTCACGTTTCCTAGATATGAGCTATCAAAGTTAAAGTCCATTCACTGATGGAATTATCAGCACAACCTTGGATTTCATCGGTCACGCATAAAACGTATATTAATCTATAGCTGGCATTAATACAAATAAGTGTTGAGTGTTAGAAACGAAACGTTCTAAAGTGTCACATTTCCGGGATATGACGTATCAAAGTTAAAATCCAATCACTGATAGCAACTTTGATACAACTTTGATTTGATCAGACACGCATACAACGTGTTTCAATCGATAACTGGCATCATCATCAAATCAAAGCTGTGCTGAAGATGCTCAATGATTTTACTTAATCTTTGTTACCTCATATCTCGGAAACGTGACACTTTAGAACGTTTTGTTTCGCTCAAAACCTGTTCGTATTGATACATATTTTATGCGTGTCTGATCAAAGCAAAGTGGTGCTCAAACTCAAACTCAAACCATTTATTTCAACTAGACCATTACGGCACTTTTGAATGTCAATAAAACGAGAAAAAAAAGGCTACAGTCACAGACACAAGGCATAATAACTTGAGAATGTACTGTAGTTGCCCATTCCCTAGCGTAGATCTCTATGGAGAAGAACGGGCAAGAAACTCCATGGACACTCTATTCAATCAAAAATGTTGTTACAAAATCTTGGTTACATCTTTCATGTTGAGATTATACATATATGTGAGAACGATGTAGAAAGACGTGCACAATAAGAGCGTCCAGCCTGAGCGTCCAGGCTGATGAATCCATCAGTGAATGGACTTTAACTTTGATAGCTCATATCGCGGAAACGTGACACTTCAGAACATTTTGTCTCTTACAAGACTGGTTTGTGTTGACATCTGCTATCGATTTATATAGATCTTATGCGTGGCCGCTACTTCGAAAAAAAATCAAAATCGCGGAAAAAAATCCGGCCACGCTTCATGCAAAAATGTTCCAAGATCTTTGACCATTGCCTCGGAAACAGGAATATACAGGCTATATTGTGATTCTTATTTCCCTTCATAAACGAATTTGACCTCATTTTTATTATTATTCTGTGATCATAGCTGGGCGCTGGCACAACAATCGGTCCTGTTCGAATATTAGTAGTTAAAGAGTCTAATCACTATTGGGGGGTTCATCAGTTTCGAAGAATGAGTGAGAAAGTTTCATTCCTTTCAACACTGTCACCAACTTTTTCTCGAATCTGTATCAATGTACCTAAAATGTATTTATTGGCTCAAAACAAAGATTTTTTTGTAATATTCAAAAAAAAAAATCACATACAGGGTGTAAACTACCTCATCACAAAGCTGTTAACCAAGCATTCTGTACATTAAACTAACTTTACGCAAAAAATAATGCTGTGACACAACTTTTTTTTTTGAGGTTATAAATCATGTTTTGTGGTAACGCACTTAACACATTGTGCTGATGGATGGATTGAATAAATAGTACGGAGGTCGTGGAGGTGTTAAAAGTCAAAACCTTACAAAAAAGTCTTATATTTAAAAAAAAACTTGTCAAAACGTTGTAACTTTGACCCCCCATATAGCCGTAACTAGAAGGTTCCGGTGCTACTAAACGTAACAAGTGCAACTGAACGCTCTCACAACTAAAATAGAAACAGTGCAAAATAACATCCGTGATTCAAAACAGTGCCGATCCAAATTAATACTGTGCTTGTATGCATCGATAAACATTAAAATATTAACAAAAAACAGTAATTCAGTGATACAATCTCTAAATAAAATCGTAGTCATCCAGTTTTTGAGGTTACACTTGAATCAGCAAAACTGTCATAGTGTAGTGCTACCAACATTACAAAACAAAGTGTGCGTTCGGAAACCTGTCTACAATAAGAAATTGCGTTTCGTTTCTCCTATGTCTTCCGAGCTGTCACCAGAAATGTCACTGCTCCTTACGAAAGTGACAGAACAATTAAAAATACAAACAAATGTTCTAACTGAAAATATCACTGCAGTTATATTACGAAAAGTGGATGAAAAACTAAAACCGATTATTGAAGAAAATCAAAATTTGAAAAACGAAGTTGACAAACTAAACAACAAGTTAATGAATCTCGAGGCGAACAGCAAGCGAAAAAACGTAATAATTCATGGGCTCCCAGAGCCAAGTGGAGAGAATCATGAAGACCTAACTACTCTCGTCACGTCAACTTTGAAAGAAATAGAGGTGAAACTAGAAACAGGGGAAATAGATAGACTTCAGAGACTGGGAAAAAAAGGGAACAATGATGCCAAAATCAGACCAATCTTGTTAGCTACCACAACACTTGGGAAAAAAATCCAGATTTTAAAAAACAAAAAGAAAATGAAATCAGGCACCTACATTACACATGATCTGCCAAAAGCAGTACTACAGGAAAAACCTAGAAATAAGAACCTAAATACAAATACAGACAGTGAAAAAAGAAAAAGATCTGAAACTCCAAGCCCTAACAAGCAGAATACAAACACCCCTAAGATGCAGAAGAAAGATGCATTTCAGTACCTGCGGGAGAGATCACAATCCTTTCCAGGGAACATCACAAGCAAAAACTAACACACCAACTGGAACCGAAGAACCACAACTATACAAACTAAGTCAACCACAACAAATAATTCTACAACCAAAGCAACAACAAAACAAAAATCAACAACCAATGCTCCCACCACGGCTGGTCACCGCGGGAGAAATAGACCATTACCCTCTAACAAAAAACAACAAACTGCACATTGCAACATTAAATACCAGGACGTTAAGAACTAATGAATCTCTACTAGAGCTTGAAGAAGCGTTAAATGAACTCAACTGGGACATACTGGGAATAAGCGAAATGCGAAGAGCTGGTGAAGCAATAGAAGAACATACAGATTATATAATGTTTAACAAGGGAGAAATTGGGGGACAAAGAGGAGTTGGATTTATGGTAAAAGCGCACCTAAGAAATAACATACTGAACTTCATCGGAGTTACCGATCGAATTGCAATTTTACTTATTAAAATACCCAGTCATGAAAAAACATGGACAATAATACAAGCTTATGCACCAACCGAACAAGCTGTCAAAACAGAACACGTTGCCTTCTACAACAACCTATCCCAAATTATATACAAATACTCAAAAAATGTAATTGTTCTTATGGGAGATTTTAATGCTCAAGTAGGGACCAAGCAAAATAAAGATGAATATGTACTCGGAAAATTTGGGCACGGCAAAAGAAGCATAAATGGGCAAAGGCTAATTGAATTCTTACTGGAGCACAACTTAACCGTCCTGAATAGTATCTTCAAGAAAAACCAAAAAAAAAAGTGGACATGGATATCCCCAGATGGTAAATACAAAAACGAGATAGATTATATTATGTGCAGTCACCCAAAATTATTCACAAACACATCAGTGATAACAAAACTAAATTTTAATACAAACCATCGTATGATAAGAGCATCCCTCAAACTAATAGCACCCAAAAAACCTAGAAAGCATATTACAACATCCAGCATGGTTCATTATCCAGAACACAACATAGTAACAGCCCCTTCCTTAGTAATACTTAGCAAGGATTTGCTGGAATCTGATAAAAAAGATGTAAAGGCAAGCTATACCAAACTACAGAACCAACTTACAGGTCTCAACACTGGCAAACCATCAAAGCACAAATACATGCTGAGCGATGAAACACTAAAATTAATTCAGGAAAGAAAATGTCTATTTGACAGCAAAATGAAGAAACAGAATATCCAAATGATAACCAACTTAAGTAAAAAAATCAAGGAAGGCATCAGGAAAGATAGAAAAATCACGAGGCTACAAAAATTAGAAAAACATATCTTATCTACTGGAGGAACAAGAAAAGCTCTTAAAGAACTACGAGAGTCAAAGTCATGGATACCAAACCTGAGAAATTGCCACTGTAATACCACAAACCGAAAGGAAATAAACAAAATAGCTACAAAATTCTACTATAACCTATACTCCAACCAAGATAACACCAATCAGGGAAATTATGAAATCCTTAGACCTAACCCATGCCCTTCTGACCCAGAACCTGAAATCTTACCCAGTGAAGTGAGAAAAGCAATACTAAGCCAAAAATCAGAAAAAGCACCAGGTCCTGATAAAGTTACAAATGAGTTGCTAAAAGGAACACTGGAAGAACTGGCTCCTATTCTGACCAAAATCTTCAACGATGTTATGACATCAGGACTCATACCCGAACAATGGGAAACATCTCACATAATATTAATATACAAGAAAGGACCAAAAGAAGATATAGGAAACTATAGACCAATAAGCTTGATGTCCAATGTCTATAAGGTTTTCTCCAAAATCATCCTAGACCGCATAAGTACTAAACTAGACGAAAACCAGCCAATAGAACAGGCGGGCTTTAGAAAAAACTTTGCCACAGTGGACCATATACATACTATTAAACAAATTATAGAAAAATACAACGAGTATAACAAGCACCTGTATATGGCCTTCATCGACTACACCAAGGCCTTCGACAGCATTAGCCATAAAGCCATATGGGAAAGTCTAGGAAACCAAGGAATCCCCACACAATATATAAAAATCATCAAAACTATTTACTCCAACACTAAAGCAAGAATAAAACTAGAATGTTTGGGGGAGACCTTCAACATAAATAGAGGTGTCAGGCAAGGAGATCCACTGTCCCCCAAGCTTTTCTCTGCAGTGTTAGAGAATATATTCCGAAAGATGGAATGGGACCAACTGGGTTTAAGCGTAGATGGACGAAGATTAAACCACCTAAGATTCGCAGATGATATTGTTGTCGCCGAAGAAAACCCTGAAAAACTAGAGAAAATGATTCAAGACTTAAACAAGGAAAGTGAGAAAATAGGGCTTTCCATGAATATCACCAAGACAAAGCTTATGACCAACTCAGAAAAACAAGTCATAACAATAAATAACGAACCCCTTGAATACGTGGAGGAGTACTTATACCTGGGACAGATCATCTCATTTAAAGATCAAACGGACAAAGAAATCAAAAGACGAGTAGCAAACGGCTGGAGAAAATATTGGTCACTTAAAGAAATCATGAAGGCCAACGATCTTAGCATTGGTACAAAACGGAAAGTCTACAACACTTGCATTCTACCTTGCATCACATATGGATGTGAAACATGGTCTCTTTCAAAACACCACAGAGACATGCTGCAAAGCTGTCAACGAGCGATGGAGAGAAGCATGATGGGCATCAAGAAACAAGACAGGAAACGAAACACCTTTATAAGGGCCAAGACAAGAGTTATGGATGTACTTACGAAGATAGACCAACTAAAATGGAGATGGACAGGCCACATGTTAAGGAGTACTCAGGAAAAATGGAGTAAAATTGTGACAGACTGGTATCCTAGGGATGGAAAAAGGAAACGGGGAAGGCAACTTAAGAGATGGGAAGACGAGTTGAAGCTTGCAGCGGGCCCTTACTGGAGAAGAGTTGCCAGAGATAGAACACAATGGAAAATGTTAGAGGAGGCCTTTGCCAAAAGGCACACTGAACTCAGAGATATCCTCTAAATGAGGAAAACACACATTTTGCAACAGATAAACGTTCAGGATAGAGGGCTTATTGATTGATTATTGATTGAGAAGGTTCCCAGGTATGGTGTAGAACAAAAAAATATCGCAATGATGAGGAAAACAAGTACCTTTCGGCTTCGTGAAGAGGTGTTTTACACCCTTTATACACAGTACAGTTATGCTTTTGCGTAACTGCAAATAATTGTTGACTCATAATCATATCACTTACAGAAACAACCGCATCAAATTTTTTAGTTTAATACCCGCTAGTATTCCCGCTAACGCTACCGCTTTTAACTTGGTGTAATACTCGTCAGCCATAGGGAATTGGGGGCTATAGGGAGTTCTGGTGTAATACCTGCTCTTTACTTATGTTATGAGGACATTGAAGAAAGAATTTTAATACGAACATTTTTGTCACTGGCCTCAAAAATGTTTTTACCAAAAAGTTGTTCTGCATAATTATTTCTGGAATTTAAATTTGCACTACCTTCACTGCTTTGTTGTTTAACTATTGGATATTATAAAATGTGTCCAGTCTTGATTATCAACTAAATTAATAATTAATTGGAGCACTGTTTATGGTTTTTTGGTCCCGTGGCTGTTTATATTTTTTATGTTTTGCAAATAATAAAATAGCATTTGGGAACTGCCGATATAAGTAAAACGTAGCCATAGGAGATCGACTACGAGCGTTCGTGACAGTCGTGCGAGTCCATACTTTTTGTTCACTCAAAAAGTGCTCCAGGCGCCCTAAGAAGTTTTCACTAAAAATCGATAGACCATTAACTTAAAATAGGCTCAAACACAGCTGTAGGTTATACTTTGTCAGTGAAAATAATTTTTGTCGTATTAAAAGGCGACAAATAAAATTATTGTAGTATAGAGTCAATCTCCTCAATATTCTATTTTCCCTCCTATACGTAGAAGAAGATATTTAGGTACCGAATACATTTTCAGCCATATTTCACGAGCATCTCATTACATATATATTATCACAGTACATTCTACGAATTTTCAGGAATTGTAATACTACCCTCCTTTCCCACAAAAAAACAACGCTTTCTTTCAATCGATTCAACGACGCACGTATGCTGATAGGCAGATGATTCCCGAAATTCTATGTTTTCTCTTTACCTCAGAATCCGTAGAGATAAGTAGATGTATGTAAATTGTATGTGTATGATAATATTAGGGTGGAAGAAATGTAAGGCCTGAAAACACTGATTCTCACCTACGTTGATGTGAACTTATGTATCATGTTAAATGTCAAGATAGACAGAAGGCACAGTTAGCTAAATTATTAGATATTCAAATCTCTCCTCCCCGATTGAATTGGAGTAGCAAGTCTTCAAATTGCATACACATCTATTAAAGATGAAGCACGCTAGAACGTTGGATGCGAGTCGCACGGGATCGGTCAATGTGGGGACACTTGAGGAGGTATGTCCAGCAGTGGACGTCTTTCGGCTGAAAATTATGATGATGATGACGCTACACCGTGCCGGGTCCGAGCCGAGTGTCGGCACAATCCATTGTCCGTTGCTCGGTAGCGGCTCGGAAGCGTGAGTGTGTCCATACAGAATTGCACGGTCGACACCCGGCTTAGACACGACACGGTCTATCGTGAGTCAAGCTTTACTCGTCATATCAGTCGTCGCTATACCGTGCCGGGTCCGAGCCGAGTGTCGGCACAATCCATTGTCCGTTGCTCGGTAGCGGCTCGGAAGCGTGAGTGTGTCCATACAGAATTGCACGGTCAACACCCGGCTCAGACACGACATGGTCTATCGTGAGTCAAGCTTTACTCGTCATATCGGTCGTCGCTATACCGTGCCGGGTCCGAGCCGAGTGTCGGCACAATCCATTGTCCGTTGCTCGGTAGCGGCTCGGAAGCGTGAGTGTGTCCATACAGAATTGCACGGTCAACACCCGGCTCAGACACGACACGGTCTATCGTGAGTCAAGCTTTACTCGTCATATCGGTCGTAGCTATACCGTGCCGGGTCCGAGCCGAGTGTCGGCACAATCCATTGTCCGTTGCTCGGTAGCGGCTCGGAAGCGTGAGTGTGTCCATACAGAATTGCACGGTCAACACCCGGCTCAGACACGACACGGTCTATCGTGAGTCAAGCTTTACTCGTCATATCGGTCGTCAGAAAAATGTAATTTTGTTTCTTTCTTGTATTTTGTGTTTTGTTTATTCATAATTTAATACGAAAATAAAGAACATTTAAAAAATATTTTGATAGTTTTGGTTTGACCTCTAATGGGTTAACTTAAAGATCGACCCGAGCGGCCGATATTATTTAGCCACGAGCTCCTCCACGTCTAAACGACTTTTGATAAAGTGCAGTAAAGCTCAGTGTTGCCAGCCCCAATCTACGCTAGCCTTTATTTTTATTCTTACTTAAGTGGAGCTTCTTAACTCACCTCTTCGTGCCTCAAACATGTATGTATTTCACAAACAAAATATTCCTCTCGTTTTTCTACGGAAGCAAGAATGTACAGAATATAATGTCGCATATTATCTTTAAATATAAAAAAGTATCGTAAACTTTTGTCTGTTTGTGTCGTGAAATATCACCCTGTACTTTGGATGGTGGGGTTATGGTGAATTTTCATGGTTACAACTGAAAGGACGCCGTAAAATACCTGTGTGATATACTTAAAAGGGTATGTTGCGTTTTAGGACCAATTTTGGATGTTTGACATGATGTTATAAATAAATGAACCTTCACCTGTTAGCAAATTAGACACAATACTTAAACAATGGCATCAGACCGTTTCGGTCGGGCTTCACAGAACCTTAAAATACTTAACAAAGACTTTTAAGGTTCTTCTAAATTCCTGCTTTTTCTGTTCATAGGTATTGTAAATTATTATTTTTTCTTACAAAACATAATAATTATCACGCATTTAGCCCCCAAATGGCCTACCTAATAGTACGCTCACATTCCGTCACTTATATTTAAGTGGCAATCTAATTCAATATAATAATAAATCCTGATGGAAAACCTAATAACACCTGGAAAAGTTGCGCTTTTGACCACTAGACAAACGAGGTGAATTATATTCTCTTGTAAACCTAAATATTAACACTCAGTGCATTTCGTGACCAGAAGTAGCCCAGTGGTAGGGCACGCCACGATAGAGGGCACGCCACGATAGTGGCGGTAAGTCCCCTCTTTGAGGAGTGGCTGGAGAGGCGCCACGGCGTCCTCACCTTCCGCCTGACGCAGGTCCTCACCGGACACGGATGTTTCGGGAGGTACCTGCACCGAATCGGGCGGGAGGAATCGCCCGGGTGTCTCCACTGCGAGGATCGACCGGAGGACACGGTGGAGCACACGGTGGAAGTCTGCCCTGCGTGGGCGGAGCTCCGCCGTGTCCTCGTGGCGGCGATCGGCGGCGGCGACCTCTCGCGTCCGGCCCTGGTTCAATCCATGGTCCGGAGCGAGACGGAATGGGAAGCCGTCGCCTCCTTCTGCGAAGCAGTCATGCTAGCGAAGGAGGTGGCGGAACGAGAGAGGGAGAGATCCTCTCTTCCCGGCCGCCGCGGGAGACGCAACGGGCGTCGGGGGCCACGTGGTGGCTACCGGCCACCGTAGATGCGGGCCTGTGGACGGCTGGCTATGGGCTAGCTAGCCGTCCGGCCGTCTAACGACGACGACAGGCCGTGTCGACGGCGCGTTCGTGTTCCACGCGCGCCTCAAAGAGTGTCAGCAAAAAGAGAGGGGCCCGCAAGGGCCGAAGCATGCCGGGGTTGCGGGCCTGTTCGAAAAAAAAAAAAAAAAAAGTAGCCCAGTGGTAACGCCCCCCGACTTGCATGTCGTAAGTCACCCTTCAAACCAAGGCAGGTGACTTTGTGTAATTTATTCCAGTGCTGTTGATTTCAAAACGGAGAGGTAAACTACATGTGGAAACTGGCATGTTCTAGAACATAAAATATGAAGACTTGTTTTATTGGGAATTCAAATTCTGTCACCAATACATACTAGGCCGGTGTATTGGGCCTTCTCCATCTTGCTGAGTGTTGACCTATGCTGTATCCCATTAACACACGTGGCCTAGGTAATGTTCAGCCAAAATATCACCTTTCCTAACCAAACTTCCTCCTGTAAAAATATTCCTACAAAAACTCATATTCCCGGCTCACGCCAAAAGAAACCATACCAAAACCATATGCAAAAACTCCCTTGAAATATGTATCATAGTTACTCAAATAATACGCCGTGGAGCCTACAAGAATTCTAAGTCGCGTTATGTCTTAGCTGAAACACAGAAAAGACAGATACAGAAGGTAAACTCCGTACAATGAACGAGAACGCATGCACACATAGAAACGCTTCACGTGCAGCGAGTGCAATTGTACTTGCGACTGTCATTTTGTTTTAGATCGCCACGCACACATAGACACACTTCACGTACATTGAGGGTAAGAGCACACGCGACTGTCATTTGTTTGAAATCGGCACGCACAATAGACACGCTTCAGCTGCAACGAGTGCAAGCGTACTCGCGACTGTCATTTGTTTGAGAGCGCCACGAACACATATAGACACGCTTCACGTACGGTGAGTGCAAGCATACTCGCGACTGTCATTTGTTTGAGATAACCATGCACACATAGACATGCTTCACGTACAGCGAGTGCAGGCGTACTCGTGACTGGCAAATTGTAGTTGCGTGCGCCTGTTTTATAAAGTTTAACTTCTTTACTATTCTGTGTTCTGTGACTCCTCACGATGAGACAATAAAAACTCAGGTAAACGCGAGTAGGTGTTCTAAATGCCGCAGCGTTGACATTAAGTCACACTTTGTTTACATTCTTTTAGTAGAAGAGTTGTTTTGAAAGGAAGGAGGTTCCTGGTACGATTAACTGGTGTTTTTGTTTGTAAAGTCTATGGTTGATATTTTTGGCGCCATCCCGAGAAATTTACATTCAGTTGAAAAAGTATCGGGAATGGATGATTTGTTTATGGTTCCAAATTCAAATTTTCGTTTTTTTTTTGTTGGTGTTGTAAAATTAGGACAACTGTTTTCCATTTTAGTGTGGAGCTTGATTTGCATCTGTTATTTATATTAAATACACTGCTGTTTTTAGTTATATAATATCTAGTGTGTATAGACATCTCACGCCAATGGAATTTCGTGTTCGGAGTCACTGAAAATGTTACAGAAGGCTTACGGTGAATCGACTTTATCAAGAACACGTGCTTATGAGTGGTACAAAGCGTTCAAAAGCGGTCGAGGTGTGATGAAAGATTTGCCTGTCTCTGGTAGGCCATCAACATCTGCAACTGAAGTTAACATTTATGTAAATATGTTAAGTAAGTTATTGAAAATGGCCGTAAGTGTACTAACATAAGTCCACCTATCATAAATAAAAAATGGTTTAAATAAATATGTATGTTAGTCTGTAAGGTATATGTGATATGGGTCTTTTGTTACCTGAATTAAATGATGTATTATTATTATTTCGTTTATTCATTTTATAAAGCATATCATTTACATTTTTAAATATATCTTTAATAAAAAAAAACAATTAAAAACATAAAAAATAGTGGTCCACCGGTATCGGGAGCAGGGTCCAAGCTACCGGTAAGGTCATCGAAGCTCTTGGCAATAAGGCCATTGGCCGTCGCGACTATCGGCACATTGATAACCGAGTTCATACTCCACATATCGCGAACCACATGTTTCATTCTCGTGCCGGATCTATGTTCTAACTGAAAATTAAATTCTTCAGTGTAGTTCTTTAGTGTAGTGAAAACCCGTGAAAGTCTAAAACAGTGAATTAAATTCTTGTAATAACAATGCCCATCTGGCTACTCTGGTTGTCAAATCCCATTTTTGTAATGTCATCTGGAAAGCTTGGCAGCCTGTTACGATCTTTAATAGTATACCATACAAGTAATGGCGAAACTTCTTTACGCCTTCTACGATAGCCAGATAGGCCATGCTGGAAGCATCTGTGTGTAGTTCTGTAGGTTGTTTAGGATTGAAAATAGTAAGCACTGGACTACTTCCTAATTTCTCTTTAAGAATATTGAAAGCATACCTTTGTTCCTCTTCAAATGTAAAACTTTAATCTTTCTTCAGTAGGTTCGTCAATGGACATGCTATTTGGGCAAAATTTGGTATGTACTTCCTCAAATATGATGCCCCTAGCCCCATGAAGCTTTGTAATTGTTTCACTGTTCTGGGCTCTGGGAACTTCATAACTGCTTCTGTTTTTGCTGTAGCAGGTCTCACTTCACCACCTTGCACTATGTGACCCAAATACTCAACTTTTGCCGTCAGTACTTCACTCTTCTTCCAGTTAATCTATTATTATTATTATAACAAATCTCTTTGCGAAACAAATTGAACACACAATTATTCAAACATCAGTCACTCCAGTGCATACAATCACAATTTAATATCATTTCCACCGGTGCAAACGAAATCTGACAGATCCTGACAGACCCCTTTTTATTTTTTTAAATGTACCTTCTTCAAACTTAATTAAACGCGTTATTTCGCTAAACTTATGCACCCTTAAATCAAACAGAATACAGTCTGGTACAATGCTCCCAGGTCTCGAGTCCCGGGGTAATGGGTGCATCGGATCACGGGCCCTCGAACAATGAGCAATCAATGGCTAAATTAAACAACTGCCTTCGTATACCTTTGAAAAGATAGTGAGAGACTAGAAGTGACTCAGAAAACTGTTATAAACGCCACACTTAGCCTCCAACGCAAAAAAGCTAGCAATACGCCCTAGATCGACCTTCACATGTCTTTACCGAAAGAAAAATTTTTTTTTTGAAATCTTAAGAGCCCTCTTACAGTCCACTAGCGCCGCCAATCGAAAAAATGTCATAACTCGTAAATAGAATCAAAAATACAAAATGTGGTCTATTATTACTGTAGAAAAGGCAATAACGTAATTTTATAACACATTGTCACCACTTGAAATATAGCTGTTTAGCTAAATCGTGCATTTGTAACAAAAACGGCCGTTTATGTTTGCGGCGCTAGTGGACTGTAAGAGGGCTCTTAATACACTTCCCAGTTGACGAAGAAATCGTACGACTTATTCGTCAAGGTGTTTAACTCGCGAGTGCGCGCGGGCTGGCACTAATACTAAAATAATCTTTATTTTAAAATGAAATCGTTTGTATAAAATCCTCTGCATCATCCAAAGGTTGACTGGTAGAGAATGCATAAGGCATTAAGTCCGCCTCTGTACTATGTGTGCTTGAAATGAATAAATATAAGAAGTTTTTGTAGCTGTATATCTGATGGATTCACAGCGAGTTGACGCCACAAAAATAAATCGGCTGGTGTAAATAAGTGTTAAAATAAATAAAAAATATTCCCTCAACTTGACTGCGTATGTAGTTGTCACGAGCTGTTTGAATTTCGAAGCGTGCTTGTATTGTTCCAGCCAAAACCAACTACACTCAACCCCGATCCCTACTACAGTCTCATCCAGTACCCCATACATCCACACACTCAATCCCCCCTGTTTACTTAGCGTGAAGATGCGCGTTGAGTGATCGGCTTATTTCGGCGTAGATAATTAAGTCGTGAACAAAGGGAATGCAGCTCAACATTACACGTATTACTGAGGGAGAGAATGACATGTGTCTCCATGCATGTGGGTATTGTGACGCGAGTATCATAGATGTAATGGGAATTTTGTGTCTAGTGTGGTGGTGTTGTCTTCGGACTTCTAAAGGGAGGTTCTTGATGAATGAGTCGAGTACCTTTGAAAATGAAATAGGATAGGGTGATTAACTTACACTTGAGATGGCGAAATCAGTGTACAGTCCATAGCGCGATGGTAACACTTTGATCTTGAGCCAGCATGTACATAGTTGAACGGAATTTCAATAGAATGAGAAGCCTAGGTGAGGCAATCTCTTTCATAAACTTCTTTCTTTAGCATGTGGTCAGTTTTGTGTTACCCATGGATTTCTGTCTTGGCTTTACATGCCGTTTAGAAATGTCTCTCAGGCATGTTTGTTTCCTCACGATGATTTCCTTCACTGAAGCAAATGATAATTATGCAATACGCATATATGTATCCGAAAAAATATTCCATATTCAAATTAATTTCAATCAACTCTGCCTTTTGCAGTCTATTGCTGGACATAGGTCTTTCCCAAGCGCCACATATACCCTCTTCACCTCATCGCCATCTACTGTCACATTTACAAACAACATTTTCACAATTGCCATATAAAATCAACAAGTTCCAAACCACTGATTCCAAAGAAAAATATCCATAAGTCTATTACAGAAAGCCCCAACAATATAGACGAAACAAAGTAGCCGTCAGATCGAACGTTGCCAATAGGATATTTCGCGATACACCAAACGTTCCGACGTAGTTTCTTTAAGTTTACGATGGCTCTCTATACGGTGGAGTCGTAAACCGAATCCTCAAAGGAAACTAACAAACTGGTGTATTGGTGTGTCCGGTAAACTTCGGACTTGGGATATATTTTATGTGTTAGTTAAAGATTTTGAGATGAAAGAAAGAAAGAAAAATCATTTATTAGCCCGACAGGACAACACATAAATAAAAAAATAATAATAAAATGGTAAAATTGTGATTATAACACTAGTTTAAAGTAAATAATGAGAGAATAAAAGAAAATAATAATAATAACGAAATCATAAGAAAAAACAAACAAAATACAAAACAGAATTTGTCCTGTACAAGACCAAAAAGCTCGAAGGAAAGAAAAGCTGGGTTGGGCTGGAAGGATGATGGATGACACTTGGTCCAGCGATTAAAAGATTGTTTCCTTTGCTCAGATTTGTAAATTGTTAACTTAAGGATAACTGTTATTTAAAAAGCTTGTCATTTATTTTAAAAGGGACTATCAATTGTTAAACTTTATAGGCTAAAAGTATTGATTCTAGTCGCGTATTAGCAAAGGGAGCTTCGATTAGAAAAGAATGGACAAGATGGACTATACATATTTACTTCTTACTCTATCTTCATAGAACTAACCAATCTTTAGGAACACCCAAACAAAGTCATTGGAAGCTAATTAAGTTACAACTTAGTTACCAAAAACTTATTAACTCCACAGTTTTCGCGTCCATATTAAAGAACAATAAGTTACATCGACATAAGTCGAGCAAAGACGTTCAGTGTTCTTCTGTGTACAAGTATAAAATAAATGCTATAAAACTTATATTAACTGCCCTGGAAAACATGCGGTATAAAACTAAGATACTTATTGGTGAATTGGAGATATTGGTTCTATTTTATTATTTACATACTTAAGTTGCTTTGGGATTTTGGTTTGGTTGGGTAAGTAATAGGAAAATTGCGCGCTACTGTGTAGATATTTTCTTTGTATTTTATTGAACCTTGGTGAGAAGGTCATAAGGGACATTTATTTTTCAGTTTCACTTACTTTGGTGTACAGCTCACAAAGCTGCAATCTGTGTTGTTAGATAATACTTTTATATAGACACAAGAACAAAGTGACTTCGCCTTAATAGACGCTAAGTAAACGCAATGGACGTGCTCTTAGATATAATTTTACTTTTAGCAAATTAAGTTAGATTAAAATTGTTTATTTGCCTTATTAGGCTAGATTGTAATATAAATAAAAAAAACTAAACAACAAAAAAAGGCTAAAACTTTCGTGTTAGATGTGATGCTGAGGAATGAGGAAAATGTCGCAAGGATAGTTTTGAGCCTGAATATGGATGGATAAATGAGTAAAGGAAGACCAATGTGTAGAGAAGATCAAAGTGTATGTAGTTTTTGATAGCCCCCCTCCAAGAAAACGCGGGTTTTTTTTGTACATAAAATGATTTCTTTACAAAACTACCTTATTTTTATAACTTAACATCCTTATTTATGTGGCTATAAATTAAAAAGTCACAAATTATTTTACTTAAACCACCATAACCTTGTCCAACAAAACAAAATAACAAATCGCCGTTATCTATCAACTAGTAGGTACCTAGTACCTCACGGAAACTACTCTTTAGCCCCATGCTTATACTATATCAAAGGCACAACATTTATCATTTCACGCATCTAACCAGTAAATACCAGTGTTGAATTATTAGCTAGTAATGCAGCCTGAATGTTCGCGCTTCGTTCTTTATGCCCCTAACTCACGCACATGTGGGACGTAGAGTAGATTTTTTTGAGGTAGATGGGACTAAATGTACTTAGGTGGTGGTTTTTGAGTGTTCTAAGCTTGTTCACAGTTTAGTTTAGCTTCTGTCAAATTTCGTAGCCATAATAATTTTAGATTTTAAAATGACAGAGGTCTACAGGGTTATTTTTTGTTTATACTAAACCCGAAAAGGGGTCATTGTACTCATCATTTTGAACAACTTTTTCTATGGGACGAACCCTGAAATCGCGTAAAAAAAATCAGCTGTTCCCTACATTTATGTTCGCATAAAATAAGTACCTTTCGGCTTCGCTAAGAGGCGTTTTACACCTTTTATAATTATGTTGGTAGGCATAGCTCCCATCGTCTACTAAGCATCAACAGTCTGGTTTTCAATCCTAGGTTTTCCAATATTGCACCTGCAACATACTTAACCTACTTCTTGGAGTTATTTTTTACGTTTAATGTACTGAAACTGATACTGTGAGCCTGTATCATCCCAGTGATGGGCAAAGGGTTTTCCCTATAACTTCCAGTTTTAAGATTCAGGGCTAAGCTTCACTACTGGTCATTCACCACCACTATCTTCTACGAAGTCTACCGCTAACCTTGTGCCTGTGAAAAGCAAAAAAAAAAAACTAAGTATACATTATATTCAATCATGGTTTACACCAAGTTAGCCGAAATGAAAATCGGATCACGATGGTATTTCGTTTGACACATGCATGCAATTAAATTGACCGAACTGATCCATTTTCATGCCGAATAGCTGTTGGTGTATTAAACCCAGTAGCTTTCAAAATAATAAAATAAAATATTGCCACGCATATCAACTGTCAAAATGAACGATTTTTTCGGGATTAAATCCTTTGTTTTAATGGGAATGAGAAAATTATGCAAAGTATTTTTATCTGGTTCCAACCAACGCCTGACTTTTAATGAATAAAATACTAATATTCTAAATGTTAGGGACTGCCCTTGAAGTTTTTAATTAAGTGATGCTGGTAAGAAACGGTAGACCTATCGTGCAGATAAGGCTTTAGGCCAAAATATTTATGAAAAATCGTTTAGATAAGTATATCAATCGTTACTTTAGCCTTGTCTATTCAAAATCTTCTAGGACTAAAGTTTTCCTAATTATGTTGAAATCTATTGAAAACGATGTTTCTTCGCATTTTAGTTTCTTTAGATAAGTATATCAATCGTTACTTTAGCCTTGTCTATTCAAAATCTTCTAGGACTAAAGTTTTCCTAATTATGTTGAAATCTATTGAAAACGATGTTTCTTCGCATTTTAGTTTCTATTATATCTTGAGTAAAACCGTTTATGTCTTTATGAGTATGTACCTACTTAGTATTGTATTTATTTTTCAGTGAGGCAAAGTCCGTGTAGGCAAAAACTGACACGAAAATTTTGAAACTCAGTCAAGTGGCATATCTGAAACATTACCTATATACTCAGGTACACATGCGAATGCTATAATAAAATGGTTTTATACTACTGGAAGCTTATCAGTTATTTTGGAAAATATTATAAATACCAAAAAATATGTCCACAAGTCTTGTCTTAACATAGTTTCTCATATCTTGAATGTTTTTGACAGTCCCATAAAGTGGCGTATAATCGAAAATGTCTAGTTCTGGTAAAAAATATGTTCTGATCCAAGTATTATAGGTTTGTACGAATTCAATTAATAGAAAAGACTTTTTATTGCTGTGCTAGCAAGCTATGTTCATGACCTAAGTTTGTGTAAAGAGCACAAAGCTTAATTAATGATTTCACATTTAAACTCAAACTCAAAGTATAATTTACGATTTAGCCATTACAGGCACTTTTGAATGTCAAAAACAAAAGGATGAAGTTACAGTCGCAGTCACAGGGCATAATAACGTATGAAAGTATTGTAGTTGCCCATTCTAAAGCATATATCTATAGGGCGAAGAATGGGCAAGTACGTCCGTGGGCATATTTTAAATAATAATATTTTCCAAAGCATAAAGTTACCACAAACTGTCAAATTTTCTTATTCGATTTTGAACTTAGCCGTTAATATTTTATGGTTTAAAATCATTTGGATTGTACAAAAGCAGTAACTGGGTACGCAGCTATCAAGAAATACAGCGTAGTAAGGCCACAGTATAAAGATAACCAGTAGATCGGCTTCAAAGAAACGCACGAAACGCTGACGTAATTCCCCGAGCGCCCCTTCCCCCAACCATAAGGATACTTCAAGGTGCTTCGCAAACTGAAGTCGCGCGCGCCGCGTCATTTTCTTAACGATAAACCGCACTGTATATATGTCACCGTAAAATTGTCAAACACGTTATATTGTAAACTCTCGAATTATTGTCAAACGAACATACTGCTTGCAATAAAACGCATTATTTTTCGTGAAATGCATGCGATGGTAGTCAACTCACGCGGTGTGGAGGAAAGGAGGGGTCCCCCTTGCCCAGTGGTACTACTCCCATGAAAAAATACTGTATCATTCCTGAGAAATATCGATTAATATAACCTAACCTTAAAACATTTTATATTCCCTTAAAAAGCGTAGTCGACGGAGCCCCGCTTCGCGAGGCCCCGATTTCCGAGTGCAGGCTTTAAAGGAACCTAACTAACCTAACGGGGGGTCCCCCAAGTCCCGATTATGGGGCCAAAGATACTTCCGTATGTTTAGTTGACAATAATTCGAGAGTTTATAATATCGCTAGAGAGAAACACGTTATATTGCAATATAACGTTTCACAATTTTACGGTGACATATATACCCGATGGTAGCAGCCCTACCACTGAATTCAAAGCCACGTCCGAGTCACGATACTGCTTATCTTTATACTGTGGTAAGGCCTTCAACCAGGTGAATCATTAAATGCCCTGGTGAGAATAACATGAATCCGCTAAATATGAAAAACACAGGTTTGGTCGACATGGAGATACTTCAAGGAGGTCTACAATGTCCTGAAGTATACATGCTTTTGCTGATATCATGATTATGACGATGACGAAGTTTGTGAAGGGTTTTCTGCTATCAATTTTAAAATAAAAACGATTATTAAAATTGTTATAATTACTTGAAAGTTCAGTGATTAGTGCCTGTACCTAAGTCGATCAGGAGGGATCTGAAAAGTATTTTAATACTAATTAGTCTTAAAGGTCTTCGTTCAGACCAAATTTTACGATGAATAGCGTGTTCCTCTGGGACTTTGTAGCATTAAAATAATCTTCTTTCTTTAATTAACACTGTACCTTTTATTTCAAGCACTACACAATCGTTGGCAGAAGACGAATATACATATAACAATGTTTTCATCATCATCATGATCATCATCAGTCTTTAATGTTCCCACTGCTGGGACACGGCCTCCTCACAATGAGAGGGAATGGGCTATAATCTACCACGCGGGCCCAGTGCGGATTGGTAGATGTCACATGTATTCGAATTTTTGGTTCTAGGACATGCCGGTTGTTAATGTTTTAATGGCAAAAAAATAAATATGGATAAGAAGCCTTACGTGAGGGTTTAAAATCTATTTTTATTTTATTTTTACTTGTATTAATTACGTAGATTGTTGGTTTCATTTTTTTCTAAGTTTGTCTTATAAAAATGTATAACAATGAATAGCACCATCCCTTATCTTCCCGCGGCTGTCGTAAGAGGCGACTCAGGGACTTACCAGAGAGTGGGAAGCAGTTTTATCTGTGTTTTTGTAATAAGCGTATTGCGATCGCCAACCCACCTGCCAAGCGTGGCGATTATAGCAAACTCCCCTTTTGGGGGAGGCCTATGTCCAGCAGTGGACGTCTTATGGCTCAAATGATGATGAAGGTAAATTTTTGCCGAAAGACGGACGTCGCTACGGAGGCCGGCTCAGAAAGAGATGGCAAGACAATCAGGACGCGGACCGTGAGGGCTGGTCCGAAGAGGCACGGGAAAAGAGAAGCTTGAAGGAACCGAGGTAAGCCTTACCCTCGCAGTGGCACAACACAGGCTTAAAAACTCGATCAAAATCAAGAGTAATGTTTTGTTTAGAATACTCAGAGATAATATTACATATTTTAAATCAAAGTGTATCTGTTTGTTCGCGATAATCTCAAAAACTACCGCACCGATTTCCGATGGATACAGTGGTTCTGAAGATTTTTTGTAAAATTTGCACGCGGGCAAAGCCACTGGTATCAGTTAGTGCTTATTAAAACTTAGTAAATCCACCGTACATTACTCCTAAATGTTTATTCAGTCGTGCAAAAATCACATTTAAAAAAAACTATTAAAACTCAATATTGTCTACAAAACAATTCCTGAATACTTTGAAGACCATACAACAACATGCATATTACTTACGTTTGAAAGAACATAAAAAGGTCTGTAGTACAAAAATAACACAATTAAACTGGCTCCAATTCCTTTATTATTATAAGTTTAAAATGTAGCTGAATATTTGGGGGTTGGACCACAAAGGAAACTCTTCTTCCGAATGAATGACTTTTGTATAACGGTTGTGGTCCAAATTAAAGGATAAGCGATTTTTGAACTCTTTGTCGCACCTACGACCTATTTGTCGCACTCACGGCGTGCAATTTTTTATTTTTTGTCCGTTTAGTCTTACAATTATGTTAATGTTGCTGTGTTAATTTTCGGTTTAAGTTTAAGTGTTTGTGTTTGTATTAATGCGTTCTATGTTTACCTTATTAATATTGTATGCACGTCATGACTGCGACGAATAAACTTTTTTTCTTTCTTTCTTTCTTTTCTTTCTTTATTAAGGTACAGTCTACAGAAGACTTAGGTTTACAAATAAAATTACTTAAAAATCAACTGAAAAACAATTTGTTCGAATTAAACTGATAATCACCACTTTGAAAGTTAAAATTTCTTGTGTATGACAGTTCACCAAAACGCATGTTCACTTCCTGCCGCTTTAGCTGGCATTAAGGTCCATGTTCACCGAGAAGATAACAGCCCGATTATCTAAAAACAGCTGTCAATGTGACATGTTCCTATACAAAACTGTGTTTTAAACAGCTGTTTTTAGATAATCGTCCGTCATCTTTTTGGTGAACATGGACCTAAGAAGTGGAGCGACAAACTCCGAGGCAACACATCTGTCATATCTATTTCAAACTTTGATTAATTTTGAAAAAAATAGCCAAGCCTTTAAATAAATATAAAAGCATTGGGCCTTTCCCATTAAATTGTCAAAATTTTTTTATCAAAGTACACTAAACCACTTTTGAAAGTGGTTGCGGACACACTTGTTAGACTGTAGTAAACTTTAGAAAGTAACCTATTTTAGCTGGAGTTATGACATAATTATCAATGGCCAGTTTTCTTACAATTTAAAATTCTGCCGGATATAACACTTAAAGTGTTTACTTACGCGGGAATACTCGCGATCATGATGCTTGCAACAGCGTCGAAATATCGGGAGTTCATAGAATCGACAGAAAATCACGGATAAACTCCCGTAAGTACTTTAAGTGTAGTGAAAACCGTGAAAGTCTAAAACTCTGCCGTATATTGTTTGGTATAATTAAGTGTATTTCAAAAGAGGAAATGCTCTATCCGCTCCTCACTTAGACCACAACAGACAAGGGCACATAACAATGCATCCCTGTTTCGCACGTGAGTTCATCGCATCGATCAAAATGATTTATTTGCATCCGATGAGGGTCAAACTTTGAGCCCTTATTACATTAATACAATTATCGAGAATGCTTTTCTGAAAATTGATCTCTTGGAGCAACAGTATTGTTGGATATATTCCTTTTTCAATTTGCGTTTCTTTTGTTCACGGGGCCTGTTTCATTTCACTTGCCAGATAATTTCATTTTTTTTTTTTTCAATTTTTGAATATATTCGATAGGTAGTAGGCTATTTGCCCATCGTGAAGTAAACTCTCAGAATTAAAATATTGGGCAACATCACATTTGTAAAAAACAATATATTTTTGTTATTTTTTTGAATCTTTATACATTCAGTCTCATTTCATCATTTTCGTCACTTTGTACTTAAATATATGTAACTCTTGAGGACCAGGGTCCATAGAGTAAAACTCACTAGTGTTACGAAAAATGAAATAAAATGATAGGTTTTCAAAGATTATTCTCTATTCTAAGCATTAAATAAACTGCTACTATAAACTATATAATACGTTTACTACTTCAGTAAAAAGACAAAATTTAAATATTTTATGCTATAATTTATAATATTTCCTACTTCCCCGGGTTAGCTGCGGTAATAAAAGGAACATAATATAAAGCAAATAGGAAGCATAGCGGCGATAAAATGCAATCGTAACAAGCGACACACAATGCAGTCAGCTTGTGTTAATTAGTCACTATTTATTTAACGTTATTTCTATTCTTTTACTGGAGAAAAACAATCATGTTATTTATTATGACGCTTAAATAAAAGCCGACTATTTACATAAAATAGAAATACACATAAAATAGTAAACACACTAATCACGAAGCCGTCAACCAAGCATTCTGTACCTACATAAAATTAAGTAACTTACGCAAAAATTATGACTGGGAAACGACTTATTTTTTTGGGGTAAAAAATCTAGTTAGTTACGTCACTGACTATTTATTCAAATAAGGAATGCATTTATTGCACCAATTCCTATATTGATCACATATTTAAAATATTATTACTTCAATATAGAAATATGACATGTGTATAATGTCATATTTCTGTATTGAAATAATAAATAATTTTAAATAAAAAGTAAACAGTGTATGAAAAGTACGTAGGTCTAGTTCTTACCACTAACAAACTCTTATCTCCCAAATCAAAACATTGAAATACATTTGAGAGGCACTTTCAAAGCAAAACAGACAACAATATGGAAACTCGAATGCCTATTTAAAATAATCCCTTTCCGCCTGTAGGTACATTCGTGCACAATGGACGATACAAAGATTAATCCTAGCGACATTTAGATTACATGTGTGATACTATTGTACGTAACTGTACGGGGGTACTGGTACAGAAACACTTATTATTGTTTGATTTGTGAAAGATTTGTCATTCAACAATGTTAGTATTGAATTGATTAATTGTGAGTCGAATTTTATTTTGATTTTAATCTAAATCTTGATGATGCGTTTTCCCATAAAACCAAATAAAATAAAAATTAAATAGTTAAGAATGAAAGACTCGGTTATGAAATAAAAATATAAAAATTTGAAGTTTTTAATACATCATAAACAAACAAAACAAAATTCCAGCATCAAAAAAACAGCGCAAGAAGCACAGCAAAAGACCTGCGATGTTTCTCAGATATAACAAAATAATAACCATGGTTGTAGTGAGCACGTGCGTCACCCAAGACAAATAAAAACATAATTATTTACCCTTTTAGGGCAAACACATAAACTCCACATCTAAATCCTCAACAAATGCCATCAAATCTGCCAGTTCAATTTCAAAATGCCAAGCAATATCTGCCACAACATTTTACAAATCCAAATATTTGTGAAATACCGTTGTACCGACCATCGCAAATACCGCAAACGAATCGCCGCGCCGGCTGCCTTACAGAAGGCCATTCGTTCACTGCGACGTAACGATAGACATTGCCCATTCGGGGCATAATTTAATGCTGCAAACGTTTTGAGTTACTGAACGAATGATGCTAAGATATGGGTTGGTAGCTTTGCTTCAAATGAATGAACTAGGATTTAGGGAGTGGCTTGATGTTAGTTTAGTTGAGCTGAATAACTATTTTTTTTACAATTGAAGCAAATTTAAACCATGCTTTCAGTGCCATCATCATCATCTGCCTAGCCTTTTCCCAAATATATTGGGATCGCCTTCCAGTCTGACTGGATGCAGCTGAATATTAGTATTTACATGGATGACTGCCTATCTGACCTCCAGAAACCAGTTAGTATTGGTTATTACGATACCCCTTGATTTGTTGGTTGATTGTCAGAGTTTCGGGTCACTGACGACTGCCAAAGATCTATAAATGACAGCTGGGACCAACCGCGGCTCAACGAGCTTTCTAGGGTACGGAGGAAACGTTGTATGTAATGGGTGGTCACCCATCCTCGGACCAACCAAAGCAAGTGTGATTTAATCTAAAGATTGACCTGAGCGGATAAGGATAAGTCAAACAAAAAGCATAAAGTGAGAATATTATAATGGGAGCAAAGTTTTAAGAGAAAACCCATCGATATTGAGGTGCCACTACCCCGAACCCCCTGTAGTGCAATAATACATGATACCTTTCAACATAACATAAAATACGAGGTACCATAAATTGGATCTAAGTATTATATTGCATAGTAATATGAAAACAAGGAAAACAGAACTATAATCAATCCCATCAAAATCTTCAGGGGTATAAATAAACATTGAGATGCCATAAATAACACACGCATACGTTTCCTTACACGCGATAGTGTTTATCATATAAAATATATTATGAGGAAAACTACATAAAGGTTGTAAGGATCAATGGGATTTTATTGTGGTTTGTATCATAACTTTATCGTTTTGGAAAACAAACAGTTTATACGGGTATAACGCATACATTAGTTTTGTTCGAAGTCTACTTTTCCAACTTTTGGCAACCTAAAGCTGAGAGTAGGTCTCTTTAAAACCTCTACACCAAGTCTTCTCTATCTCTACTTTTGGCGGATTTGTGTCAAGGCTATCCGATTTCTTCTGGAAATTTTAATCTAACCACCTTGTTAAACACTGTTTTAGGCTTTCACGGTTAGAAACTAAACTTCTAACAAATCGGTCTACCCTCTTTCTTTGTCTTTTGCTACGCGCACTATTGGAACTCGACACTAAGTCACGACAAAACGCACTCACAGTATTACCAAGTTCAAAGAAAGACAGATTTGTCTGCTCGTAACAATTTAATTTCCATCCACCCGCATACTCCAGTCAATCCGCGATCATGGCGCTTGCAACAGCGTCGAAATATCGGGAGCTCAACATAATAAAAAATCACGGAAGATATCCCGTAAGTGACAATATACCATACCACCTTGTTGTTGTCTTCTATCTACCTTGTGGTTGTCTTCCCACATTTCGTGGTCTCCATTTCAGCAATTTCTTCCCTCATTTTCCATCCACTCTATGGTAAATGGCCTGCCCCTTCTACTTTCTTTCTGCTATAGCTTTTGCTATGTTCGCAAGACTCGATCGTCTTTGTATTTCGTGTTTTCGGGATGCCCAACATGCCTCGTTCTATAACTTTTTGAGCATCGCAATCAATTCGAGTCTTGGTAGCTCTCATTAGCTGCTACTAGTCACTCTGCGAAGATCAGTCACTCCACCTAACCTAGGAGTACTTACTAGTTATCCTGAATCGTTTCATAAAACGTGTTCCTATCTAGAGTTAAGAAAACACCTTCATCTGTTGATTTTTTGTTGTTCTTTCGGTCTTTCTGCCATCTAAAAGCTTTAGGCAATTGTGCAAGTCAAAATAAAATACATATTCTTCGTGTTCTTCTTGAGCTAGGCTCAACAGAACTTTTAATTTATTTTGCCTAAACTGCGCCATTATCACGGCGTCACTAGTGACAGAGAGGGCATGTATATTATTATAATAGTTTAAAATAACATCCATAACTTCAATGACAAGTTTTCTTTTCGAGAATTCAATAAACTAATATTTTCCATGTACTCGTTAGATGGCGTTGATCCGACTACGTTACTAGGTGCCAAAGCCAAAAACGCTTGAAACTACACCCGTCACACACGCTCGTTGACTTACACTTTCGTTTGCATAAGCTTCCGAATATAACCATTAGGTCCAAGTGAAATTATGTGACGTTCTGTTCCTTGCAGTAACGTAGTCAGACCAACGCCATCGATTCAGCGACTAGGGAAGAGTTGAAAAAGAAAATCCCTCATTGTAACGCAGTAGGCTTAACTTGTTACTCTCTAGTAGCAAGCAACCTTATACTCCATTTATTAAAGTATATCTGCTACTTCGCTGTATGGGCACTCATTCGATTTCCACTTGTTGAAGATTACAGGGAATTACATTTCCAGTTCAAAATTACATACAGTCTGTGATGAGAATATTCTAGAAAACAGTTTCCGGATACCAATTACGAGTATCGTTCCAAATTTTTAAAGCTCTCGGTCCTCTTGTAATTTCGAATTGCCACAAGGCCGGGTGTTGTGGCGCAACCCGGGAAAGGCATTACGTTTGGGCTGTAAGCTAGACTACGGTTTGTAAATAATAATTTTCTATGATTATGAAATTAAGTTTTCTCCTAGAGTACATAATTTTGTGTTTCGGGCTGCCAAAAACTGCGTTGTTACTGTAAATTAATTTTGTTTTAAATAGAATATTACGACTAGGATCCTTTACTTTTTTATAAATCACAAACCGTAACTCTGTTGCGGAACAGCACACACAAAAAAAGAGGAGCAGATTCTCCAAATTGCTAAAATTCGTCATCCATTTCAATACTGATAAAGTCGCGTACCCAAAGATCCCCAAGTCCCCTGGTCCTTCAATACGAAAACCACTCAAAAAGCCCAACCACCATTCAGGGCTACTTTCATCCGCAGACAAAGTGGACGCATCATCATCATAAATATGCGTTATCACCGCAGCCGGCTCGATGTGGCCCCACGGATATTTCGATTTATGGGAATTAGGGATACCGTTCTGTTCAGATTATTTATGTCGCACTCGCTCGGCGCTGTATCTGCGTCAGTTTATTTGGACAGTTTTTTGAATGTATTATGTAAGAGTATTGCAGTAGGCGTCGAGTTCCTAGAGTTATGTAGTCGTGTTTTAATTGAATGGGTAAATAAATAGGGTTAACGCCGCGTCTCGGATCATTTAAGTCTATATTGCATAGATAACGACTAAAATGTATTTGTACAAATTAAGAAAAGATTGAAAAGAGGAAAAACAAAAAACAGAGGGATTATTTAAAGATTGATAACCTATCTAGACGTGATATTAAATCTAAAAGAAAGCGTCTAATAACAATCTTAGCAAAAAAGAAGGCTGGAATGAGTGAAACTATTTTTCATCCCATCTATTCGAAAAAGACGACTTGGTTCGCCTTTAAGTGCACCCAAAGGTGGTGTTTTCTATAAGAAACTTTTAGCGGGCAGTAATGAGTTTTTAATCCTCTTTATAAGTGCGCCGCAATTATCTTTGCCGCGCACTTTTTGAATTTGGAACATCTTGTGTTCAGCGCCCAAGAAATCGAACGCAAATATTGTTTGAATAAAGACTGGCTGGTGCGACGGCCCATAGTAGCACCGCGCGCCGGCTGAATACAAAAAAAAAAAGAAATAAAATTAAAAACGCGCGAACTATAGCCCGCGTTTTCGTCAATTTTCACGGATTGATAGAAATTCATGATTTTGTTTTGAAAAATGAGTTCTTCAAGTGACAGTGAAAGTATAGAATTAACTCCTGATAGTATTAGAACTGACGCAAGAAATGTGATGGATAATCTACTACCTGCAAAATCCCGGGAGAAATATATGAAAGCTTATGGTAATTTTATTGAATGGAGAAATTCAAGAGGCGCCAAGAATTTTTCAGAATCTGTGTTTTTGGCCTACTTCCAGTACTTAGCCAAAACTAAACAACCTTCCACACTTTGGAGTACCTACTCAATGCTAAAATCAACAGTCAGTTCTAATAACGACGTAAAACTGGACACATATTCGAAATTAATAGCGTATCTGAAGAGGATGTCTGATGGATTTAAACCTAAAAAATCCAAAGTGTTCTCAGTCAAAAACGTGGAGACTTTCCTTAATGAGGCACCCGACAACATCTTTCTTGCCGTAAAAGTAAGTAACTATGTATGTATATATGGTGGATTAGTAAAGTATAACCAGTGTTTTAAAATGCGTATTTTATTGTAACCTGCACTTCGATAGATAGGTACTTGTCTTATTCACATTCGGTTTTGTTACAGGTGGCTTTAATTTTCGGAGTACATGGAGCTTGTCGTGGCAATGAACTTTTAAAAATAACTGTTGATGATGTCGAAAATCACTCGGATAATTTACTGTTAGTAAAGCTGACAGACACAAAAACAAAAATTGACCGATCCTTCGTAATCCAAGGAGAATACAAAACTATTGTACAGAAATACCTGGACCTGCGTCCTGCTGATATAAAGACCAATCGGTTTTTCATCCGTTATCAAAATGGCAAGTGCTTCAAACAAGTTATGGGAAAAAATAAAATTTCTTACATGCCACAAGAAATCGCTACTTATTTGAAGTTACCAGATATCAAGCTATATACAGGACATTGTTTTCGTCGCACTTCTGCTACCCTGTTGGCAGATTCTGGAGCGGACTTAACTGTTCTCAAGCGACATGGAGGATGGAAGTCGAGTGCTGTAGCAGAGGGATATATAGAAGATTCCATTGAGAACAAGGCGAAAACATGTGAACGCATCGTGGAAAACATTAAATTGCAACCTTCAGTTAATCCATCCATGCCACTGTCGCCGCGCCCATCTACATCCAAACAAAGAGATTCACCGTCACATTTTCCTCAAAATGAGCCACATTCTGACATTATTTCAAACACGCAGAATAAAATTAAATCTACAACAATCTCTATTCCTAATAAAACTGTAACAATTAATTTTCAAAATTTTGAAAATGTCTCAAATGTAAATATAAGTTTTTAGTTGTTTTATTATTAGATACTACTTAATTTCAATTTAGTTGTTACTCTGTTTCATTAAATATCAATATTACAATAAAATATGAGGCGCCTTTTATTTTCTCATAGTGGGTGATGAAAAGTAGAGTGTATCACTCGGGCGCAAAATATATTTTTGGCTCGGGCGACGTACTTTGAATCCCTCGCTACGTTCAGGATTCTACTAAAGAATCCCTCGCTACGCTCGGGATTCTACTCTAGAATCCCTCACTTCGCTCTGGATTCAAAAAAGCGCCCTCGCCGTAAAAATATTATTTTGCTCCCTTATGATACAATCTACTATTCTATACCTTGATAAATACCATCACTTTTTTTAGCTTGTTATGTACTCTCTACATCACCTTTAGGTTGACTGGTAGAAAATGTTCATGACATTAAGTCTGCCTCTCACCTGTCTGTCGTTTGTCTGTCGTCTTTTGTGCTAAAAGTGTTACATAAATAAATAATTGTGATTCCATCAGTAAAATAAGTAAGGGGTTCGTTTCCCAGGTCACGCAAAGTGTTATTGGTTATTGCCATCACGACTTTCTCAGTTCCTACCGGGGCTCCGGGACTGTTAGAAAGAGATACCGTGGCCCCGAAACACGAAGGGCGAGGAAGGAACATGGATGGGTTTTAGTCAGTAAAACTCCCTCCCGCTCCGCCCAGAGAGGCATTTTGATATCACATTAAAAAGAAAAAGGCTGCAAGCTGCGAGTCAAATTTTGTAAACGTAAACATTCCGCATTACCCGCAATCGGACGTGAAAGTCGCAGCGTGACGGCACGATGCGAGTGTGCGAAGGAACGCAAACTAAAAAAAAAAGCTGTGAAACTTTTCAACTTTGGAATTCCCAGTCCGATTTCGATGAAACAAAAACTATGACTTTCTCAGTAGCAGCCACGGAGCCTGGGGCCTTATTCTGCTATTTTAATAAATTCGTCACTCCAACACGATTCCATTCTCATCCCATTGTCATTTTGCTTAAAGTTCGTAATCTGCTAAATTTGCAATGGTCGGTCAATGGTCTCGTAATTCAAATGTGTTTTAATGGCATTGTCGTATTGTCATTATTATAAAACCGTTAGTACAAATGGTTTTCGAAATCTACTACTAAATGCGAACATTTATTCATGCCAGATTTCATGTACGAGATTAATATTCTATGACATTTCTTTCAATGGAGTGTCAGTGGTTGTTCATTTAGAAGTCATAATGGCGCCATCGCCATTATGATAGTAGAATTAACAAACTTGTCAAAATTTGGCAGAACTTTATCAATATGAAATCAATGATCGAATACTCTGACACTATTGTAATAGCAGAATCGAGGCCCTGGATGTGTGGTCGGTTGATGGCAATAGGCTCGCCCCTATAACGTGGGACTTAAACATAGCTGGTAAAATTTGACGTTCATAGATGGCAATTTAATCTGCTTCTGGAGGGAGGTGGGCTGGTTGGAGTAATCGGCCACCATGGCTCACGCACAATGGTCCACTTCAAGGACTAAGTGCGGAAACCTAAACCCCCATGATAGATAGATAGATAGCTGGCAAAACTTAAGTACACACCTCTGACTTATCGTTCGGGGATTACTGGCGTGATGTTTTGTTAAGTTATTAGTAGAGTTGTACACAATTCACCACCAAACGTAATATGAGCATAATTTACCCGTAAGTTAACTTGTCATGCCAGATATGATTGATGTTTAGTTAAACATATCCGGCAACAATAACCATGATGTACATTATTGACGTCATCTCAGTTTTGTGTTTGGTAATGAATATGTTTTGCTATGTATACGGCGTGTAACAGAAAAGGTATAGTCATATGGAAGGGTGTGCTACAGACCATCAAACTGAACAACTTGCTCCATGAGACATGGTAATCGTAAAAAAATAATTAGCTATCTTATACATTTGGTCGAGTAGGTATTGGAATTTTGTATGGGCCCTTCGATAATTTTTTCGCGATTACGATGGTGTTATAGGTTTACATACTCTTTGGTGTTGGGTTTTTTTCGTTATGGAATTTCTGGATTCGGTCTCCACGATCAAGGCCCGCGATAGAAGCTATGCAATAGCTAAAAATCTATCACCGCGAAGCGAGAAGTTTACAACTACAGGTTCATTTTAACTTGTACTGTTCTAGAAGCTGCAATGAATTCTTTCTTTGCATTGCCCAAGTACTAATAAAAGTTGCAGGTCGAATTGATTAAACATTTGTTCAACTCTTTCCGATGCTTTTTTGTTTTCACAGCCAATGTTTGCAAGGTGAATTAATGACCTGTTGACCTGCGATAATCTGTTCGATACGAGAATCATTGTATCGGTGGACATGGTGATACTTGGGAGAGCCCTATCTCCAGCAATGGAAACCTTTCGGCTCTATTGATGATACTCGGTGATGCCCTATAGGATATTGTCCTTGTATAAAATAGACATCTAAAACTTTAGCTAAAACTTATTGGGCTGATACGAAGTACCTATATCTATATGGGATAGATAATGAGATATAAATAGATTGTGATTCAGAGGTATTCAGATACTGAACAAAATGTTCAGTATAAAGCAAAAACTCACATGCTTTTCCCAACTAAAATATAGAAAAATTCAACAATGCTACCCGTTGGCCTAATTTTAGACTACGCCTAAATTAAGTGTTTTAAGGTAAATCCTATCTCGCGTTCGACCACAGTTGTTTGTAGAACTTAAATAAATAATGTTGAAGTACGTGTAATTTAAAAACTCGTAATTATTCTCGTTTTAATTAAGTAACGTTTTCTATGTGCTGGGAAAATGTATAATTTTTGAAGTGAAATTTAAAGTGATTGTGATCATCAATATGTAAATCACGGTTTAAAAGAGTTATGGTGAAGGAGAACATCGTAAATTAATTAGACGAAATGGACATCAATCGGTGTGAAATTAATTAACAAACCTCGTTAAGCGTTAGTATAGGTATTAGGGGAAGTTTGAAAGTGACACCTGTTACAAATTAAAGGAAGTCGTTTGTCTTGGTACGGACATGTAATAAGGAGAGATGAAATGCATACGGACTAAAAGAGTGATGAGAGGGAGAGAAAGGCCAAAGATAAGGTTGATGGATGGTGTGAAGATTTATATGAAAGAGAGAGGAGTAAATTATGCTGTGACGTCTGACAGGAGAGAATTGAAGAGGAAAACGTATTGCGCCGACCCCAAATAGAAAAATACAAGGGCATGAAGATGATGAAGCCTTTTTTTTCTTTTTTTTTTTTAGGATGGTAAATCATCAAATAACTTCTCCCACTTTGGGCGGAGCGGGAGGGAGTGTCAGACTTTTACTGACTAAAACTCATCCATGTTCCTTCCTCGCCTTTTACGTTCCGGGGCCACGGTATCTCTTTCGAATAGTCCCGCAACCCCAAAGATGATGAAGCCTTGATTTGCGTTCCTGTTTTCTACAAGAAACCTGGTTGTTACTACAGTTTTAGCTGTGTCCACGCTAGGCAAACACGAGTGCTACGTCGAGGCTTCTAAGTAAGTAGTTTAAACTAAGGCCTGAATTCTTGTGACACTTACGGTCGGTCGCGCACGGTCGGTCGTGTACGAGTATGCATTGAATTCTTTATAACACCATACTGCGACGCTGACGTCAGAGGCGACCAAGAGCTGTATTTTGTTTTCTGACTGACCGTAACTATGCGCGACAAGCATTCAGACCTAAGCGAATATAAAGGGTGTAAAACACCTCTTCACGAAGCCGAAAGGTACTTGTTTTCTCCATCGTTGCAATCATTTTTTGGTTCTACATCATATCTGGGAACCTTTTAGTTACGGAGATATGGGAGGTCAAAGTTATAACATTTTGACTAAGTTTTTTTTAAATACAAGTTTTTTGCTAAGATTTTAACACCTTAGGGACCCCCGTACTATTCAATCTATCCATCAGCAACAATTTTTTACGTGCGTTACATTGAATTCTACCCCGTAACATGATTTATAACCTCAACAAAAAAAGATGTTTCCCAGCAATATTTTTTGCGTAAAGTGACTTAGTTTGATGTACAGAATGCCTGGTTAACGGCTTTGTGATGAGGTGGTTTACACCTTGTATAGCACCATACTCCGACGTTGACGTTGTCGGAGACGACCGAGAGCCGTATTTGGTTTTCACGTACGTTACGACTGACCGTATGCGTGACAAGTATTCAGGCCTAAGCGAATATATGCTTTGATCGTGTTCGGCTTGCTTAGCGTAGACGCAACTTCATAGAAGATACAATATTCATAGGTACAGACGCCAGCACCTCAAGCTACTATTTTCTGAAATTTCTTTAATAGATTTTCAACTTTACAGACAGCCACACAGACAGACAGTCTGTCTGGTTGATCCGGCTGATCGCCAAAACGGCTGGATAGATTTTGATATTTTGGGATGGATGATACGTCCCGTAGCTGCTAGAAATGACACTCACTGTAGGCACTCTTCAAGCGTAGACGAAGACACGCCTAGTCCCATAGTCTCTATCCTCAGTTTTTTTTAGCTTCGGTTAGCTTCATGTCATAGCGTCTGGACCAAGTCGTTTTTAAATTTGCAATATTGTAAATGTTTGAACAAGCAATTTAAAGGTCGCATTTCACTCTCGATCCCAGACGTGTGCGCACCCTTAGATCCGCATAGAAATTAAATAATTCTTCTATTTTTACCCTCAATGCACCTTTATTAATAATCCGATATACCCACCATTAAAGTGTATATGGAACATTTATTAAACTACACCAAAGCTTCATATTATATTACTTTAGTCCAAACATTGCACACAATAAAACTCCATGGGAGACTTTTCTCATAATAATCTCTTTATCAAAAGAACCATAACACCGTGACGTTCTTTTATACAATCCATCAATCAATTATCAACCTTATTGCTAAGAATTAAGGAGCAAAGTTACCAAAAAGATCGATCCAACATTAACATAATTTCATAACTAGGGGTGAACAGATTTCTAATAACATATTTTGATTTTTTTATTTCCCCTCTTTGAAAAGATATTTCGCATTAATGGGTGGGATAAAACCCGTCTGATTATGACCACGACTTTTGTTCGGTACCCTATTGTCATAGCGTGATGTTTGAGAGTGGTCGTTAATATGCTGGGGAAGTTTCCGGTTACTGTTGGGGTATCTAGAAATAAAGCTTGTATTTCGGGCTATTATGGATTTGTCGAAGGTCAAAAGAAACGGCCGGCTTACCCAGACCACTTAACCAAAAATAGAATGGATTTGGTAAATTTACAAAAATAGATAATACAAAGCGAGTATAAATGAATTGTCCAGCTAAGACTCAAACTGCGACGCAAAAGAACTCTGATTTGAATATTTATATAATACCATTTAGGTACCTTTGAGATAACGGTGCTTGTGCCACTCTTCGGCAATCTATGTCTAAGATTAGATTGCCATCTATTATTTTTTAATCAATAGCCAGATTTCAACCGTCAACCAGCCTTACATAGAACGACTGTCTATCTGACCTCCAAAACCCATTTAATACTGGGAAATACGATACCACTTGGTAAGACTGGTTGTCAGACTTTTTGGGCCACGGCTTACCGATGCACGGAGGAAACTCGGTATCGAAGGGTGGTCACCCATCCACAGACCAACCTGGTGTGCCACAGCTTAACCAAGCGATCGACCAGAGTGGCTTTTATTATTCAGCCGCGAGTCAAAAAAATATATTTTTTTGTTTGTTTCACAAGGACTTCTCAACCGATATTAAAATACTTTCATTATTAGAAAGCTACATTTTTACCAAGTACAAGCTATGTTTTTTTTTTTGGCTATAAATTAATATCATGCTTTGCCGAGTAAACACATTTTTTTTCGCACGAAGACACGGGCAAATTGCTAGTAGAAGAGAGCATTATTATTAATTGCTATCATTATCAAAAGAAAAATGAAAGTAAATCTATTATTGTTATTAAAATAACATGATATTTACAAGAACTGTGAATTAAAACAACAACAAAACAGTGACGTAACATATATAATTATCTATGGTGACATGAGTCAAAAGAAGAAATCAAAAATCACACCCTTCTGAAAAAGGAAATTACTCATTTACGTACTTCATTATATCGAAGTTCCCATGATACGATAATGAACGAAAGCTAGCCCACACAAATAAGGTAAAATGAGGGGAAAGGATAAAAGGGCTTCATAGGTAGAATCAAGAGGCTAAGTCATCGCTTTCAAGGGTCATTACTTGGCCCTTTCCCTCGTGTTGATTTTTATAACACAAGGGTTACCCAGTGATAGGATTTTCTCAGTACTTTTACTACTTTATTGCACTATTAATTTGTGTAGATAGTGTGACAAGGTGAAATGAGGTAGGGGTGAAAAACTCCTTAATGCCAACAAAAGGGATGTTTAAATTCAAGAATGTTTTGTCAAAGTCATAGTCGAAGTCAAAATAATTTATTTGCTGTAAATGTGGTACAAAAGGTGGTAAAAAAACTTATAGTGCGATGACACATTTCGCCATAAAAATAGACACAAACTGTAATACCTATTTCTAATTTTAATTAACTAGACACAAAACAACAAAAATAACAATTATAATTTGAATGAAAGTTTGTTATTTTGGTCCTTTTATGCACAATGAGAAACATGCAATTCTCCTGGGTTCTGTTTTAGAACTGCAAATAACCAGATGCCATTGGAAAAGCACCCTTATGTTATATTAATATTATGAATAACATAGATAACATAATTTGACTGACTGTCGTGGGTTGAGCGGTTGCAAGCGTGACGGCTGAGTATGACGTCCTGGGTTGGATTTCCGGGTTAAGCAAATAGTTGTTGGGTATTTCTATCAGGAATTACACAATGGCAGCCACGGAGTTTGGATTTGAGCCTGGTTGATGGCAATAGGCTCTTCTTAAAGAGCGTGGGGCTTACAACACAACTGGTGAAATGTGGGTATACTATAATGTATACCTCTCACTAACCCTTTGGGGATTGCAGGTTTGATCAAGGAGAGAAGGATAAAGCATTTATTAGACCGCCAGGACAAAACAAAGAAAAATAAAAAATGCATAAATTGTAATTATAAGTATTAAAAAGTAAACAAAGAGAGAAAAATAATAAAATAAAATAAGATAAAGCGGCCAAGTGAGAGTCGGACTCGCCCATGAATTGTTCCGTAGTAGCAAGTAAAAAGATGACGTATTAAAAAAAACTACTTACTAGATCTCGATCAAACTAGTTTTCGGTGGAAGTTTCTATGTATACATCATATATTTCTTTTAGTTTTATCATTCTCTTATTTTAGAAGTTACAGGGGGGGGGCACATTTTACCACTTTGGAAGTGTCTATCGCGCAAACTATTCAATTTAGAAAAAAATAATGTAAAAGACTTCATCCCATATCATTTTTGAAGACCTATCCATAGTTACCCCACACGTATGGGTTCGTTGAAAATCTTTTTTTGAGTTTCAGCTCTAATTATGGGGAACTCCCAAAATGTATTGTTTTTTTTTCTTTTTTTGTGCGAAAGTCTTAATACGGTTCACAGAATACATCTACTTACCAAGTTTCAACAGCATAGTTCTTATAGTATGATGATGATAGCATCACCACGCCTGTAATCTTCAGAAGATCCAATTAAATAATAAAGTAAAACATGGTATAATGGACTTTTTATTAAAACATCTGCATGCGACTGGACGTGGTTTTTATTTAGCAATTCCTGAATGACATTCTCTAGTCACTGTCCGCTTCAAAGCGAAAATACTCAAGAATTCTGATCACACAGAAAACAAGTAATTGCAAATAACTCAGCTTAACTATCCAGCAATGAAATTCTCCAGTAAAAAGCTTAAGAAAACAATAAAATTTCCGCAAACTATCTTTCAAGAACACAATGGGATTCCGACTTTTCAAGTGCCAAACAATAAGTTCTTTGCGTGCATTTCAGTAATAAAAGCTCTCGGAGGCTTGGAGTGCAAAGGACAATGCGTTTTAGTACGGAACACTTTTGTAGTTTGTTTTTTTGTGACAAGTTACAGTTTCATTGTTTTTGTGACAGGTAACTAAGTATCATTATGGAAGCTGGACTTTGGTATGATTTGAAACAGTTCCTAGAAATGTGGGATGGGTGATTTTTTCTTCGTATTTGAGTGGTTAAGGGAATTCATATTCTTGGAAATGGTGGTACTGAAGGGAATTCCAGAGAGATCATACACATGAAATAACTGTTTAGTTGTAGTTTGGTGGAAGTTAGTGAAAAAAATAACATTAGGTATTAAAAACAGTGTCTGTTGTTATTGTCGTCAATAAAAAGTACACTAAAACCAATATTTAAATATATTGTAACATGAAAATAACGAATGAAAATAAACAAACGTGCGAACTAACCCAATTCTTGACTCAGCGCATTTCACACAATAAATCTTCGCACATTGTATTGAAATTAAAATAAATCAACAACATTCACTGCTGTAGGTCTTTCCCCTCAACCGAACCCCTGAACCAATAACACAGTTACATTATAAATAAACACTTTCAACAAAAAATGCCAAACAAAAGAAAAACACGAATAAATGAAGCCAGGTAAAACGCTAACAAAAGAGATGTATACTAAACAAGGCGCGCTAATACTCAACAACTATTAAGGGTTCATTGTTCTAAAATACAATAAGAAATATAGTTGGAAGGATCCTCATAAAACTGGCGTTAAGATCTTATTATAGTACATTTACTGAGACAAAAGGCTAGCCTCTTCACAGGGTATAATATACCAGTGTTGTTTATTGCAGCACTTGTGGAATTAGATGCGGCTCTTGTGAATAAAATTAATTAACCTGAGCGTCTTGATGAAAATGAGGAAAGAGAGAGAAGACGCGCAATGGATGATAATCGTACAATCAGAACTGTAGATCTGAGAACAATGAAAACTGTGAATAAGATGTAGGGTAAACAATTAGAGGAAGACAAAAAAGATACTCAATAATTTGAAGAGATGAAAAGAAACAAAGTCAACTTGATTTAATAAAATGTGGGAGTAAACATGAAGAAATATAATAGAGATAGTATTTAAAGAAATATTAATAGAGATGCCTTCCGATAAGAGCAAAAGGACTAGGAGAAACACGGTTAAACTCAAGTTGACAGAACAGTCAAGAAAGAAAACGATTGAAGTAAGCTAACAAAAAACTCGTGTCAATAAAATTGCAAGTCTTTTGCTGAAATACAATTGCCCTCGATCAGAAAAAGAACTAAGTAAAACTATCAACCCTAATATTAATAAATTTTATCCTAAATTGTACGTAAAGTAAAACTTTAGTTCGACATTCTGACTGTCCGGTATTTTACTCGTCGACACGTTATCTGGCTGAGAACGTACGAAACTTCATTTGCTGGTTTGCGGTTTTCGATTGAGATGTCGTCGGCTACAAGAGCCATCAATTCCCTGACAGAATATGTGGCTAGCAAATTGACACTTGCTATTTCTGCTGTACGGTACGTGACTGAAACATTATCTACGTAATCTACTGTTTACTCTTCCATTGCTTGTTCTGTTACTTTTACGTGTAATACGTATATGCAAAAGTTGACTTTATCCGCAAAATTGTGAAAGCTCGCGTCGGCTAATATCCATGATATAAATATCATTTTATAACCCATGTCACTCTTATTTTTTTCTTACACATAATGTATTTTCCTGCCAGTCAAAGACATTTTTAAATTGGCACATTAGTTCCGGAGATTACTCCTCCATACTAACATCCACACATGTTTTCCTCTTTATACTATTAGTTTAGATTTAGGGATGCTGCCCACTATGCCGTACCACCGAACATGACCATTCTATGAACGTATAAATCTTAATCTCTCTGCTATGTCTTACGTTGATATCACATCTCTCTCGATTGAATACCTCCTTAACTATAAATACCTTTCTCTGAAATGGTTCGTAGGTGGATACGACGTTGGTTTAACTTATTATTTAAACCACCCACTTATTTTTTTATATAATCTATCTAGAAATATACAATAATTTCTACCCACTCATTCCGTAATCTTGAGAACTATGACGACCTACAGGAATTGACAGATTTTTTTTTACAAAATGTCACAAGTCTAACATTTTTTTGCCTCTCCAAAATAAATCTAATTCAATCATTAGAAATCATGACTGCGTCACAAACAGTAAAAAAAACGACAAAACTTGAGTAAAAAAGTATATAACTATCCTAAAACATCCAAGAGAAGTTGCAACTACTTTTATTACACGTTAAAATGCTCGTGGACGTGACTCGGACATACATTTATTCTACTAAAGTCCTACAAGGGAACAAATTCTACCTGTGCGTGACTACTTGACGCTCTGTTTGCTACGAAAGAGGAAATTTGGCGTAAGATTTCGGACATGACTACATAAAGCCACTCACACGGTGTTAAAAAGGTTGAATAAGAAATGAAAATGTAGCGTTTATCCTACTTTCTATTATTAATATTATAGATACGATAGTTTGTGAGCATGCATGGATATTTGTTACTCTTTTAAGCAAAAACTACTGAAAGGATTGGACCAAATTAGGACGCAGATAATACCAGGATTATAACATTGGATACTTTTTATCCGTGGATTGTGAGGTCAGATAGGCAGACGCTTCATGTCGAATACTGGTATTCAGCTGCATCCGGTTAGACTAGAAGCCAACCCAAACACGGTTGGGTAAAGGCAAGGCAGATGATGATGATGACTTTTTATCCGTGAGACAATTATCGAATTCCACACCCAAATTTAAAAATAAATACATTTTCTGTCCAACAGATTTGAAATGAAGTCTAAAGCATTACTCTGAAATGATTGGCAAAAGCCATATTAAATTATGTTTATTCTGTAAACTAGCTGATCCACGCAACTTCGTCTGCGTCACCTAAGAGAGAAAAACGAAACATAAAAATTCCCGTTTTTGCAACATTATTCATTGCTGCTCCACTCCTAATGGCCGTAGCGTGATGTTTTATAGCCTAAAGCCTTCCTCGATAACTGAACTATCCAACACAAGATTTTTTCAATTTTAAACAGTAGTTCTGAGATTAGCGCGTTCAACCAAACAAACAAACAACTAAACTCATCTGCTTGTCTTGCCCCCTGTTACATGGGACTTCAATATAACTGGCCAAATGTGAGTGTAAGTACTACAAATTACGTATACCATACCTCTGTCTAACCTATCAGAGACAACCGGCGTGATAGTGGTGTCGATTCTGTTGTGCACTAACTAAACTTAATTTAGGCTATTGCTTTCTTTTACTAAAAGACAGTGCGAGAAAAAGACGGCTATAGCTACGAACTAAGTTAGAGATGTCAAACTAATTTATGTCTTGCGCTTTACCGTGTTTTTAGTCGACATGTTTTTACGTGCACCGTTCATTTGTATGGAAATATTAGTTCCAATTAAATTTGACAGCTCTATATTACGTCCGTCTCTTTCTCGTTTTATTAGAGAGAAAAAGATAGCAATAGCCTTAATAAAGTTTAATTTCGAAATCGTAATCGAAACCAGTATTTAATACAAATCATAGAATACTATGACAAGAGTGCATCACAACTCATAAACTACGTTTAGTGCTAAACCCAATCTGTCAACGTCAAACGATTGACAGGAACACAACGATGATTTGAATTCACTTCGCGACAAATGCGTTTAGTAATTTGTGGTGCATTCTGGAGTTAGTACTCTATGCTTTGGATTGTCGATTGATAACAGTATAATGGATAATTCACCTAGAAATGGGAAATATCAAATTTGATTAATTTTCGTTTAGCTTATATAATGTTTCCCCTATTTCGGCACTTGAAAGTGTTTGTCAATCATAATACTACCGCCACTACTTTGTCGTAATAGGTTTTATTTATTTTTAATTAAAGTCAGGAGAATGATGATGGTTTCTTGTTTGTACTTAATTTCAGAGCTATTTTCTTTCTGTTATGAGTGAGGAAAATGTTCCTCACTCATAACAGAAAGAAAAGAGCTTTCACTCACTCATGAACTCACTCAGTGAGGAAATTTATGTCTGTTAAACATCAAAACAAAACGACAGTTTTTTGAACTCTGAAAGTCTAAAACAGCACCATCATTTGCATAGCCTTTTCCCAATTGTGTTGGGGTCGACTACCAGTCTAACCAGATGCAGCTGAATATAGTATTTTACAACGAGCGACTGCCTATCTGACCTCCACAACCCAGTTAGTACTGGGTACCTTATACGATATAGAGATGAAATACGCGCTTTGACGTGAAGTTGCGGACACCAGCTCGTTGTACAGTACAATACAATACAGTATTGTATTAAATACTTAATTATAATAAGTCTTACCAAAGGGTATCGCCCTTTGGTAAGACTGGTTTTCGTACTTTTCGGACCAATTTGGTAAGGCTGGTTTTCGTACTTTTCGGACCTGTAACAACCGTCAAAGATCTACGAATGACCGCCGGGACCAACGGTTTTTCGATGCACGGAGGAAACTCGGTATGTAATGGGTGGTCACCCATCCACAGACCAACCTAGGCAAGCACGGTTTAACCTAAAGATCGACACGAGCGGCTGTCATTATGTAGCCACGAGCTCCTCAGTTCTGTAGCCTGAAAGAACACCACAATGTTTAAAAAACCGGCCAAGAGCGTGTCGGGCTACGCTCAGTGTAGGGTTTCGTAGTTTCCTGTCCGTCACAATACGTGTTCAATCCAATCCGATTTTAATAAACTATTTCCGAAATTATTGACATTATCAAAAAATGTTTTTAGTAAACCCCTATTCATTTTTAAATATCTTTCCAACAATATATCACATTATAAAACTAAAGAAGACGGGCATTTATCACAAATTTACCTTTAATTTAAAGGTAAATTCGCGATAAATACCCGTCTTCTTTAGTTTTATAATGTGTTCTGATCGTGAAAGTTTAAAAAAGACAATATATCACACGTTAGGGTTTCCAATTTTTATTTCACCATCAAATTTCAGGTTTCTAGTGCTAACGGTCACAGAGATGCGGACGGACAGACAGACATGGTGGAACTATAGAGTTTCCTAGTTGACTACGGAACCCTAAAAACCTGTAAACTTCTAGTCGGTCAGTGAAACGATTAGTTTTCTGGAACCCAGTATTTTCCAACGAACCGTAACTAGAAACTACTGGCAGCTGCAAAATTAAACAAATGCTTCCATACAGTTATATTAGATTACCGTCGGAGTTCTGCTTTATAATTCTGATAATTTGGAAGATAAGGGCAATCAAATTTAGCCAAAATATCCATTGTTTAGATACACCTACCCTTGATGTAGGTCTACATTTAGGGGTGTCAATGTCTAGAGATCCATTGTGAATCGAATTGTAAGTTTTTTTATTATTTTCGTGCAGCATTTCTTCTTGCCTATTAAATGCTGGTGTAATAGCTGGTGCTGCTTATTTCGGTTACAAATTTTCAACTGACTGACTTTTCATGGTCTCAAGTGGGACAACTGAGCAGGATGTCCTTGGTTCAATTCCAAGGTCAGACAAAGTGATACTGGGATTTTCTATTGAGAATATCTCAGTATCAGCTAGGTACGTAGCAGCTACATAGTCTGTGAGTTGTGCCCAGTTTATGGAAATATGACCGCTCCCTTTCACATGGGACTTAAACATAACTGGTAAAATGTTTATGTTGATTGGGGGTCTAAAAAAATGGCCGCTTTAGCAGAATCGTAATATGTATCGAATCGTAATTGTAGGCTTTTTAGATTCCCGGATTTAACATTTTTTGTATAGTAAGCAACGACCTATTGTCGGGCCTGTGCTGCCCCCCCCCCTACTTTAGTACTTATGCTGTAGATAATATAACATAATAATATTGTAATACCTCCCAAATGATTTGAAAAGAGTAACCATGAAGTTTTTTCACGGTTCTTCTCCATGGAATCGACCAACGCGAACCGTGCACCTTTTTTGACGTTTTATTACTCGTAGTTCCCATCTAGGCCTATGTGAAATAAAATGTTTTGATTTTGATTTTGGACAACAAGACCAAGGAAGCAGTAGAAGAAAACATAAATAGACTTACTCAATTCCATGATTTGTTTAAAATTCCCTACCAAAATGCATATAAAGTTCACATTCCTACTCCACATATTATGACGTCACGCGCCAACCCTAAGGCGCCGTCATAAACGGATGAGTCACAAACGCCACCTGCCTTCTATAATGTTATTAAACAATCTATACGCTATGCCAGCCCGATAGCAAACATGGCATTATTTGATTAATTCTGTACGAAAAGGATATTGTATTGAATTTTTATTACGCTGTTTAGTCATAGTTACGTTATTATAGAAAGTGGTTTGGCTAATTTAATTGGTTAGCTTTATTATTATTATGTCTGTAACATCCAGCTTTCCTGATGGAATCATGATTGCCTGCATGAGTTAGTTGTTAAGTTAAACGAAAATACTACTTATCTTCTGGATGATTTTACCCATAATTTCATAACACTCATTAATTTATCCACTCATATCACCATGGGGATTCCCCTTGCTACGTTCTCTATACACTTCTTTTGCTTCTCCACTTGCATACAACCTCGAACCTTTCTGAGAACATCACTAATACGACATGCTTCTCTTTAAAAGAAAATACATTTCATTGGCACATGCCATATGTGGACACAGTTAAAAAAAAAAAACAAATAAAAACTTAATTACATGAAAATGTTGGTGTATATGGCGAAAAGTAGTTGTACTATTTTGTACACCTCTGTTTAAATATGGGGATTACAGGCATCATATTATAGTCAATATTCTAGTCCAAGCATAGAAAGAAAGAAAGAAAGAAAAAGAAAGAAGTCTTCTAGGTGGACCGATGAACTGGTTAGGGTTGCGGGAATCCATTGGATGCAGGTCGCACAGGACCGGTCAATGTGGCAACTCTTGGGGGAGGCCTATGTCCAGCAGTGGACGTCTTTCGGCTGAAATGATGGTGACGATGAAGCGTTCTTCTGCCGACAGACATCAATTTGATTACAACGATATAATTCGGCACCTGTCCGCCGAATCGAAGAGTAAGCTGATGTTCAAAGGTCTTCCTGCCAGGTACAAAATCTCGCCAGAGCGCCTCGGCTCCCAAGGGACATCATTAGAGCCGGTAGTCGAAAGTATATAGGTAGTCGCTAATAAACCCCCACTAATCATGTAGCCTCTAAGATATATTACCCTAGTATTTTCCCCGCAAACATTGGAGCATGTTTCTCGGCTAATTTGCGGGTCAGCAGAGTCTGAGCATATATGAACTGATTTGTTTGTTTAGGACTGAGATGAGCGACTTAATTATTCGTGCCATGTTTCTTTTTACGGGCGGTAAATAAATCTGAGATGAGATCTTGGTGGAGTATGATTTGTTTGATACGAATAGGATAGAGATGACCGAAAAAATCTAATCAGTCCGTCAGGATGCATTCTCAAAAATATTACACACGTAGTGTTTTTTTTTTCACGAAAACAAAAAATTATGAAACTACAGTTCATCAAAAACTCATGTGACCTCACACTTTGGTACACTTTTTACCGGAGAGTTACGTCACAAGCCCCCATTTTTCTTTTCTTCTCAGTCTTTGACGCGTCTTTTCTTCGCCTATTTTTATATTGATTTGATACAAAAAATACGTAACCTATATATTTCAATAGGTTATCTAACTGATGGACTAAATATTATAATATTTATTACCCAAGAATCATCCCTATTGAAGGCTCATATGGCTTGTAGCACAAATCATATTGTCTTTGGCTTTTTTCAAACGATTAACAGAAATGAATAGATGTTTTTAATTAGTTTAGTGCTAAATAGTTTAGTTTGTATTTTTTCATAACTATCTAAATTACATGTTAGGTATAAAAAATAAACACATTAATCATTAAACTTGGAAAGTACCATAAAACACAAATTATCATACATTGAGAATTAATACTAAATTAATTCTATTCTATATTCTATACTGCTAGTGGTCCTAACTTTCGATTAATACACAAGGTACTTAAGTCCTAGTTGAACGTAGTGTGTTTTGTATTATTTTCATCTGTAACAGTACGATAACGCGTATTTGCTATTTAACAATCCGAAGCTTTTAACGACCCAAAACTTTGAAAACTCAATAAAAATAAAAAAACCTTTCTGAATGGAGAGAGACGAAAAAATATAGGTAAGTATCTCTAAACCTTCTTACTAAGATTTCACGATACCGTTATTGGGGAAAGGGTATTAGAGATGTTATTTCGTCATATTCAGAAAATCATAGCAAATCCTCTTATCTGTCTGGAGTTCACCCTAAATTATTTACATTACCTTGGCTGTCCATTACAGCCATTGAGCGCGTCCACTCCCCTCTAGTTTCGGGCATCCACGCCCCGCGTCGCTCATGCCCAGTTGTCATCTCGAACTCGATAAGGGAAGCACGCGCGCCCGCTCCCCTAGTGGCTTCAACTTTACGAATTCATCGCTTCGTTCGTTGTACGAACTTGAGCCTTTTTTTTTCAAGTATTTATTTAGTGGGTTTGTGTGAAGTGGTTTGAACGTGTTGGGATTTTCAGAGGTAAGGTTTTTATTATATTTTGTGTTACATTCTTTTTTTTGTTGATTTTTCGTTGTCTTTGATAAATTATGGCCTGACGAAATTGAGGACATAAATTATTTATTTATTTACACTGAGACCTTGACCCTTGGATACATTCCGTAATATCCTGATTGGTAATTTATTTATTTACATCATTTTTATTCATTTTTATTAAATCCTTGACGACGCGGAATGTAATTTTATTTTTCACAAATTGTAACGGTCTATTTTATATTTTTTGAATAAGGAAACGTGTTCGCTTTTTTTTATATTTTAAGTAATCATAAGTAAACCGTTTGTTTTATTAAGCTACAAGGACTCGTTTTTGCTGGAATTATTGAATAATCTTTTTATTTATACATGTTTTAATTTTATTATGACTACAATCAGTACTTTGCCCACGACATCATCCGGGAAAATTCTGATAGCTTTGCAAGTTTTCATGATATCAATATAATTTATAGCCTTTGTTACTCAGTAAAGATATAGCTTCCAAAGGTGATAGAATTTTTTAAAGCAGTTAAGTAGTTCTTGAGTTAAATCGTGACAAAGGAACAAAAACATCAAAATCCTCTTTATAATATTAATTTAGATTATATATTTAATACTTTATTCTACTAAGGTTATATTATCATACATAACTGAAAATACACTCAGTTTTATTATTTATATAAACTATACGTAATAAATGTGGAGTATCTTCGAGCACTTTATCATAGTCTAGGTAATCCTGAAGCTAAATTGTAAACGTGCATATACACGATATATAGCTAGAAATATACATGTGTGCTAATCCTATTGTTTGACTGTCCGTTCATCCTGCATCGGACCCAGTCACCAAGTCTATTTGTGGTCCTAAATCCATTACGGATCTCCCTCTACGGCATCGGCACGTCCGTCTGAATGCCAATAGCAAAGCAATGCAATTGGCTATAACTAGAGATAGAGGTAAGGAGATAGATTGATAAGGAGAGCTTATTTATCCCAACTTCTAAGGAAGCTATCGATACCAGCAGATTAGAATTATTCTAAAATAACTGTGTATTAATTAACACAATCATGTGACATCCACCGATTCGTACTGAGCCCGCGTTGTGGATTGCCTATTCCCTCTAATAGAGGCCTATTTCCCAGCAGTGGGAACATTAATACGCTGACGATGATGAATTTCAGTATGAAATAAAGTATTCTTCCATTTATCTCTCTAAGTGATGATAATGATGACGATGCTATTTTGGCCACAGCGACTGCATCAGATGACATTCTACGGTGGTTGTCGAGAGCTTTGGAGTGATGCTCTTTCATGTGGTCTAAAGTTATCAGCATATCCAACTTTGGTCGAAAAGCTCCGAGCACAAAGCGGAGTACCTTAGTAACACGGTAATATTTATCCTTCCTATAAAATCTCGGAATGAATTTAAAGTTGCGAAGTAAAGTTGGAACATTAGAGTCACTTTATATTGAGTGTCCGGTAATGAATGGATAACCTTGAAATAATAATAATAATATAATAATAATAATAATAATCGTTTATTCATCAAAAGGGGCACACTTACATTTTGTATCAGAAACAAGTAAAATAGAGCACTGTTGCTTATTGCCTGAACTAGGTGGAACCTGTGTTTCAGGCTAGAAGGTGCATAAATACCTACTTAAAATAAATAAATTAACATTAAGAGAAATGTAAAAGTAAATGACTAAAATTAAGACTTACATAGAAAAAAAAGCAAACAACATGTCAGCAGTTTACTTGCAGACAATAAGTAAATCTTCTGTTTGTGCATAGGTCATGGGTTGTAAAAAAGTAATAATAGCTTTTTTACAGATAAAATAGTTCAACTTATATATACTTAGTTTTCTATTTAATCTATTGTACAGAAATGGGCCTAAAAATGTAAAGAATCTTTCCACAAAGACATGTTTGGAGGTTGCTTTAGAAATGCATACAATATCATTCCGTCTCTTGTTAGTATGTTCAGCATTGTACGTGAGCATGGTGTGCTGTTTTAATACCAGGTGCATAATAAATAGCTGGCGCACAGTCAGCACGTTGCAGGATTTATACAGCTGATCTGTGGGAAAGTAAAAGGGATGGAAATTCGCCACCTTTAAAATTGCCCTTTGAGCTCTTTCGAGGGGTAGCAGGATAGTTTTTGATGCGCCTCCCCATGAAATAATACAGTAGTGAATTATAGATTGACATAGCGCGAAATAAACTTGTGTGATTAGTTTAGGATCTGCAAAAGTTCGTATTTTTTTAAATACATATATTAATTTGCGCACTCTTTTAACGAGACTTTCAATATGATACCTAAAAGAGAGTGTGTCGTCAATTATAACCCCTAAGTATTTAATATTACTGGTTTTGAGGATAGAAGGACAATTGCAAATGTTGACTGACCGATTATCACATTGATGGGCATATACATGGAGGTTCGTAAGTGTGTGAGACTTGCGCATGGAGAAATGGATGTATTTTGTCTTATCAGCATTTAGTGTTAGTAGATTGCTTTGAAGCCAATTAGTCACAGTATTAAAGCCAAGTTGAGCGTTTTCAAACAGTTCGCTACTGTTTTCAGCAGAAAATATTAGCGCCGTGTCGTCAGCATATGATATGATTTTGCCGTGATTGATATTTAGGTTACACAGGTCGTTAATATAAACCAGGAAAAGGGTAGGGCCCAATATACTTCCCTGGGGAACACCAAATCCAGTATTTTTCAGCTCATCGCTCGTAAAATTGTCGATCCTAACACACTGGTATCGATCGTTTAAATAGTCAGCAAGTAATGTTAGAGGCGTGCCCCTTATTCCTATGGCCTCTAGTTTCCTCAGAAGCACAGAAATAGAGACAGTGTCAAAAGCTTTCGCTAAATCAAGGAAGACTCCCATGACCTGGTTGCCTTTGCCCAGCTCTTCTGAGACATAATTGGTAAGGCGATGCACCGCATCGGCTGTGGATAATTTGGCTCTAAAGCCAAATTGCGCTGGTGACAAGATGTTGTTTCTTTCCAGGAAGCTAACTAGTCTGCTGTTTATAATTTTCTCTAATATTTTTGAGATTGAGGGGAGTAATGAAATTGGCCTATAGTTATTAACCAAGTCCCGGTCTCCAGATTTATGGATAGGGATAACAACAGCCTTTTTGAGACATTTAGGGAAAATTCCTTTGGAAAGACAGTTTCGAAAAATATGCGTTAAGGGAGGTGCCAATACATGCTTAAAGAGTTTAAGGATCCTGTTGCTTATATTATCCCATCCAACTGCACAGTCATCTTTAAGACCAGAAATTATTCGGGATATTTCGTTTTCATCAGTATCCAGCATAGCAAATGACTTCAGGTTGCAGCTGTTGTTCAGGTTTTGGAAAGAGTTATGGGCGCAATGTTTCGGAATCTGTTCGGCCAAAGTTTTCCCAACATTAACAAAAAAGTTATTTACTTTGTTAGCTGATAAAAGAGTTGTTGGATTAGTATGCAGTAACCTCGAAATTGATTCACGTTGTTTAGTCATGTATGTAACGTTTTTAATATGCTTCCAAATTTGCTTGGTATTGTTGCCTGCTTTATTTAATTCATTTTTATCGTAATTATTTTTAAGCTTTTTTAAGAGATTGTTACAGAAATTCCTGTATCTTTTATAGGTGTTTAGAATTATTAAATTATCAGGGAATTTCTTAGTTTTCTGGTGCAGTTTATCTCTGTGCCTTATGCACCGAATTAGTCCAGGAGTAATCCAAGGTTTAATATTATGAAGACGATTATTTATAGACACAACTGACGTGTTACGCAATATTGCTTGCTGGACATGTTTTATTAAGTACGATAAAGCCGAATTAGCGTCAGCAGTATTGTAAACTAGGCTATAATCAATGTTGCGTAAATCATATTCGAGTTTTTTTATGTTTAATTTGGATTTTGTTCGGGGGCGATTTTGCTTAGGCAGCGTTAAATTTACAGCTAGTAAGACAGAGTGGTGGTCGGTTATTGTTGAGTTAGTAACAAGCGTAATAAATGAATAAGTGGTTTTGATCATCATGTGGTCGAGGCAAGAACCGCTCTGATGAGTAGGCAATGTGTGAGCAGGCAGAAAACCATAGTATGAGCAGATGTTTAGGTAGTCTTGTGTCCCTGCGTCGCAGTTTTCCGAGCTAATGTTAATATTAATATCACCTGTTAGTATTACATTATTAAATGGGCTAAGTGATTGAAAGATCTGGTTTAGGGAACTGTGAAAAGAGGTTAGGTTTCTGGCGGAAGGGGATCTATACAAAGCAATTATCGCTGTGGTTGTACCAATTTTGATGATAAGGCAGTTACTCATACAGTTTTGTAGATCAGGTTCTTCGACTTTGACCTTTAATGATTCTTTAGCAAATACAACGACACCGTCATTTTGAGTGTGGTTAATTTTAGTGTACAATAAGTTGTATCCTGGTATTACTGGGAGGTTATCGTGGTGCTTTGATAGCCAGCATTCTGTTAGAACCATAATATCACAATTAAAGTTAAGTCTATGAAGAAAAATGTTAAAGCTATCTATGTTCTTATAAATACTTCGTATGTTTTGGGTTAGTATAGTTAGTGACTTTTGATACTGGGGAAGATATTGATTGCAGTCCTCAACCTCACATGACTTTGACTCGGTTAAAAATGAGTTATCTATTTCGGTAATTAAATTAATATCCATTCTACTTAAAAATAACAAACAATAAAATACGTCTAAGATTGAAACAAATATGCGGCGCTCTTAGGCGCCTTCATAATCAATCGAGTTGATGTACCTGTATTCGGCTGCAAGTTTAGCTGGACATGCTGCGTCTCCCGTCTTGTGGTTGGCTTGTTTTTTAAAGCGCATGCATGTAGCACATTTTGGACCATCGGCTTTTTTTGCGCAGTCTTGGCTAGAGTGTCCTTCTTCACCACAATGGCCACAAGTCGAGACAGTGACCTTGCATGTCTTAGATGCATGACCGTACTGCTGGCACTTGTAACATCTCGTTACCAGAGTGAAGTCCCGTACCGGACAGGACGTCCAATTTATAAATAATCTGTCCTGCGTGATGAGGGCCTTGCGGATAATGGCTGAAACTTCTATAATATAATTACAGGTCTCAGCATCTTTCCTACCGGATTTGTGGCTAAGTTTAACTGAGGTCATAAATGTTTCTAGGGTTATAGGTAGTTTGTCCGTTATGTTCTGCTCGTAAATACATTTATAAACCTCATTTTCGGCCATTGATGCAGGAACTCCTAGTACAATAATACGAGGTTTGCGTTTCCAAGGTTCGTCGACGGTAAGGCCTGACGAAGCGATTTGGACTGTTTGCTTGAGTTTATCAAGGTCATCCTTCGTCTCAGTGCTGATAATAAGTCCTCCTTTTCCTATTTTACGTACGCCTCGTACTTTCAGCTTCATTTCTCCAGGGCATACGATTTTTTGTACCATGTTCTTGGTTTCGTCACTGGTCTTGGTATTGTCGCATGGAAAAATCGCCACGGAACTGAGATTATTTGGGCGAATAAAACTGCTAGATCCCTTCTTAACCATATCGGCAAAAGATGTAGATGCTGCTCCTTGCCTCGTACAGGACTCCTGAATCGTGCGGTTCATCTCTGCTAAACAGTCCGCTAGGTCTCGAGCTTCGGTCATAGTTTTTAAGGCAGTATGGGTTTGTATTGCTCTTGATTTCAGCGACTGGTATTGGACAGCTAATTGAGAAACACCATGACTGACTTTCCGGCAGAGATTTCCAATTCTTTGCTTCTGTTCAGAATTGAGTTTTCCTTCAGAAGCAATGCAAAATACCTCATTTAGGTGATCCTCAATGGACCCCAACCAGTTCTGAATTTCTGCAGTACTGACTGGTTCAAAGGCTTCCTCTTGGTGCTGCTTTGGTTGTTGAGGTGGTCTCGGTGTTGGTGTCGACGGAGGGCTGCGTGGCGTCATCCCACTTCGATTGAAGGGGCTGCTGGCCATTTTTCAGATTATAACACTTATTTTGTAATCAAGTCAGTCCATTATTCTGCGTTAAAACCGCTCACTGTTTTGTTTTATTATATCAAGCTATAATACACTAAAACTGGGTCAAATTTAATGCAAGCGTTAATTTATTTATTTTTATACTGCATTGATGTGCACGTCTGTATGCGATGAGTGCCAATCAAACAATCCAATCCAATGGCTTAGAGTAGAACTTACGGCCTTTAGAAAAAAAAATGAAATCAAAATCCAAAGCATTTGCATTTCCAGAGTCGCATGTCAGTTAAGTTAATTGTTGTAAGTTTAGATAGAGTTTTGTGTTTGTTAAGGGAAGTAGGTTCTAGTTCAGCAGACGATTTCGACTTGCGTTCGATGGCTTTATAGGAAACTTGTAGTTTCCAACGTAATATTCAACTTCGGTCGAAATATTCCAAGCAAAAAGCCTACTGTAATTTAGACCGACTGCCTATCTGACCTCCACAACCGAGGTTCTACTGGGTAAAGCCAACACTTTGGTAAGACTGGTTGTCCTTTTTGGACTGTCAAAGATCTACAAATGACAGCTGGGCCCACTTGCTTACCGTGCTTTCCGAAGAACGGAAGATACTCGGAATGTAATGATCACCCAGCCACGGACCCTAGGCTAGCGCGCTTAACCTAAAAGTCGACCCGAGTGGCTGTAACTATTTAGCTACGAGCTGATACTAATCAGTCAATTTATTACCTGTAAACTCAGAAACTTGATTAAGCTTTGACATTGTTTCCATTTCAAAATGGCCGATGTTGCTCTTTACGAGTCCGTTGCCCCATCCATTGTCACAGGACGTGGGGATAATCTGTCAATCGATATTAATCCTGATTCATCATGGACAATCGGGTGTGACAAGTATTGTAGTGATTGTAGTTTATTTCGTGTTAAATTCTGTTACAATAGGGTCTCATTTTCAATGTTTTTTGATATTCGTATTAATAGCTTTCGAACGCAGTTTCAAGGACAGTTATAAGCTCATAGTAACGTACTACTTGTATGAAAAGTATATTAAGCTGCAAAGGTTCACTTCACCAAAATTCAAAAAGTTACCATCAAACAGTGTGAAACTTCGAACTTGTATCATATTATTAGGGTAATCTATATCCACTTAAATACATACATATATACTTAACACCTTTTTGTTTCGTTGGTTGGCGAACAACCAGACGAAACCCATTGGTCCCGGCTACCTGTTTCTCAGGTGCGGTTACATCTTAGAGACAAAGATGGAATGTCCTTAATTAAACCGGCATCCAAAATAATTTATATCCGTACGCACCTTCTAGGTAGTTCTAGGTACTTATGGGTAGTAGGTACTTACGGACGAGACTCCTAAGAAACTACGATTAAAACTTAGTTGTAGTAACTATTAACTACCGAAATAAAAGTCGCTGGTTCTTGGTAGTGAGAACAAAAATTATATATGTCCATCAGAAATCCATAAACAATAAGTATCAAAAAAATAGACAAAAGGTATAAAAAGGAGGCTTCAAAACACAAAGCCTAAGGCAGACTTGCACAGTAACCTTTCAAACGTGGCATCACCACAGTTCTTCACACAAATATTATTATAGCTAGCCTGTGGAGGAAGGCATTTGACCAGCAGTGGGACAACCCACTGCTGGGCAAAGGCTTCCATCCATCCAACGATCACGATTCTGTACTACTACTTTCCAAAACTCCAGGAAGACATCTAGTTCGTCCCGCCATTTCCTTCGTGGTCTGCCACGACCTCGTGTCACTGTTTCAGGGCAACATTCCAGAGCCTTACGGGCCCACAGTTTGTTCGGCATGTGACAGACGTGTCCTGTCCAGTCCCATTTAAGTTGGGCAGCCTTTTGAGCCACGCCAACGATTCGCGTTTCGGAGCGCCGTATAATGTTCCGAATACGATCCGTTAATTTTACACCTAAGATACTGCGCTCCATAGCACGTTGGCTAAAACGATACAAAGATATTATTTTATAACCATTATTATTATTATATAATAATAATATATTAAGGCAGGCTAGTAGCAACGTAAGGACTTAAGTTCCTTTTACATTGAATTATATTTGTACAGATAAATCACGGAATAATTAATAGAAGATAAATATAACGTTACCTTCTTTTGTGTTCCAGTTCTCAAGGAGCTTATTTACTTATTCAGTCTTCATCTAAGATAATCTTCAAAGTCCTACCATCGAAATCTATTATTGCTTTTTGTAATTTCTTGTTGTATATACTTACTTGGAAATTACGTGTACCTGCAAAAGTAAATACATTTTCAAAGATTCACGAAGGAATATATAATTGTAATAGTACTTCGATGGACCTAATTCAATATTAGGTACACAAAGACATAATGGCGTCGAAAAAAAATGTCAATTACTCCCATTCACTGACTGAAATTGGTCTCATCGCGAGTTTCTTTACAAAAAAAATGTAAAGACAGGCTCTTTACGTGTAATATTCTGGCCTTTAATAAATGGCGGAAGAAATACGGCTGAGAGGTATTTCGAGAGATTTTTTTTAAAGAATTTTCATTGTGAGTGGTCGCCCACAAAGACGGAGAAGCTCAACACCAATTAGTGTCACTCGTTTATTAGTTCGCGAGGCTTCGGGGAGGCGGTAAACCCTGAGGTGTGGTCCGAGAGACGCGCAGTGTAGGATACGTTTGTGTTTCTTTGTTTGCGTTTGTTACGGAGAGATGTAAGATGTTTTGTGTGTATCAGTCCGTTTGTAGTTTTGGTTTGTGTGTGTATTCTTTGGATACGCAGTGTAACTTCTGTGTTAGAAAAAAAAAAGTGTCTGTACACCTGCACTTTTGGAAACTTAAATTACGTCACTGATGCTACAACTAACAAGGCCTTGTCCGAAAACTGGGCCTAAGGTTACTGGGCGAAAGATAATGGTCTGGTTATTTAGAAACAGCTGTCACAGTGACATGTTCTCATACAAAAATGTGTTTTAAACAGCTGTTTTAGATAATCAGACCGTCATTTTTTTGTTGAACATGGACCTAAGATTACTAAACCAAAATCTTTACTGTAGGTTTAAAACAAAAGAACATCGATCGAAAACGTGCGCAATATAAATAATAAAATATATATAGCTGGACATTACACACAGTGTGTCGTGGACACCAGATAGTAATGTCTCGGGAATTCTTTAGGTGCGTCACTGAGTCATAAGTCGCGGTAACAGCAGCTTATTTTCTACCCGAAATATTTCTAACTTGATCGTGTCCCGCCACTTGGTCCGCGTCAAAGTACCATATCCCGTAACTCTCGGTAATAGAGTAGCTTACCGGATAAAGGATTTTTAAAATCGGATGAGTAGTTTCGAAGATTACCTCCCACATCCAAACTTACAAACAATAACCTTTTCATAAAGCGATGCATTATAATGCCCAACGATTGTTAGTAACGCCCAATAAAGGGATGATTTCTGACTAAAAAATAAGACTTTGTTTAATCCGTCAGTTACATTATTGAAACATTATTGGATACGTGTTTTCTTGTTAAATTGGGGCTTGTGACGTCACGTTCCGGTAAAATTTAATAAAATACGACGTCACACGAGTTTTCAACGAACTGTATCGTTTTTTGTTAACGTGAAAAATGATAAAAAAATGTATCCAATATTTTTGAAATTATATATTTTTTGTCATGTACCCTATTCTGATATGAGAACTTTGACCTGAAATACAGACTCAGCCTAGCTTAAGAGCAGTTGCTCATATTTTGTCTTTTGTGTTTTAGTCTACTACATTTGATACTGCTCAATGCAATAATGTTGATGCTTTTTAAGGAGAAATAAATATGCAAAAAAAATATAATGTACAAAACAAAAACAAAAATAATGTACAATATAAAAAGTATATAAATATAATAAATATATATGTATGCTAATATTTTATTTTATTCTAATAGCTTTTATAATCGCTGTTAGCTTGAACCTTGTGTACCAGATTGGTTCGTGGACCATTTTGCAGACTAAACCTTGCGTAAATAGACGTTACAGAAGCAGTATCTAATGAGAGCCATATTTTTCAACGTTGTAGCATTAGAATGGCTGATGTTTTAATCTGAATTAATTGAAGTATTAATTTTGGACGATTTCTGTTTATTTTAATGTTGAGGAGCAAGCTGAAACGCTTTTTTTTGTGATCGACGGTTTGGTCCTTGATATGGTTCAACTTTGTATCAATCAGACCAATAGCATTGAATTTAAGGATTCATATTCGTGAATTGCTTTTTTTTAATTTATTTTGTATTTTGCAAAAAAACTACTACCTACTTACCCTGTACAACTTTATCATAAACTGGAAAGCGATATTCTCCTCTGAACATAATATAAGACCAGTCCTAAAACACAGTAACATAAACCCAATTAATTATTTCCCTTATTTCACGACTGTTCTGCCTTAAAACATGTATCTTTATTCCGCCATTTGCCATCCTAGCTTTCAGAAATAAAACTGGCAAACAGCACATAAAACGAAGACTAGAAGCTTCAATCGAGTCCCGTCTACTCTGATGAAGACCCTTACTACAACTATAGGGCCATAAAAACATCATTCGGGATGTGAACTCTAAAAACAGAGAAACAAAGACCAAAGTTCTCTGTTTTAATGCGGCTGTCAAATTTCCTTTTCAGTGTTGAATTATTTCTCTATACGAAATACAATAGCTTGATGACGGATCGCCTGAGAACTGAGATATATTTCAAACTTTGTACTGTGATGTATGAGCAATCACATTGTTTGAAACTGTCTACAATTCTATACACAGATACAACACAATTTATGGGCGTTCGAAATTTGAATTTGAATTTAAAAAATCTTCTAAATTGGACTTAGTTCTGCCTTAACCAGCCAACACATACATTTTTTTCTAATTCAGTTAATATCCTCAAACTTATTTTTCAGTGGTAAAACAAAAATCCGAATTAATTATTTATAATCATTCGAAAAGTGGTAAATATTAAATGTCAATCCATTTTAAACTACTTGTAAGAACCAAAAAGAAAAATAAAACCTGTTTTAAAATTCAAAAGTGCTTTATTAGTTCGTATTTTGTTTTTAAATTTCAATCAAAGTTTAGGTTTACCGCTGAATTCTAATTTTACAATAGAACGACTGTGTCTATATAAGTAACAATTTTAAATATATTATGTTCAATCAAGCTTCAAAAGGTTTTGTAGACATTAAATACTTCATTAATAACTGGCAGGTACGGCTTGAAAATTACTGTTCGAAGAATAATAATGAATGCTGATTGGTTGAAAGTTTCAGTGGCCTCGTCTATTGATTTTTCAAAACTAAAATAATTCTTATGAAAGTTTACCGTTATACAATGAATTTAACTCGCTAAGCAAAAGTTTATTGAAGTTGTTTTAAGTTTTCTATTGCTTGTTATAGCAAAGTATTGATTTAGGCTTGTTTAGTACATTATCAATTAATTCAGTGAAAATAAAATTTCGACAATTAGACAATTTTGTAAATTATTTGATGCCTAACATTTTGTCGTGGGATCTAAAGATGGCGTAAATAATTACTGACTGAAAAAATATTACATCGTATATTTTTTTTAGTTAGTAAGTCCCAAGTTTATTTTATTTTTTATTTTATTTTTTGGTTTGTTTGTTTTTCTTTTATGGTCCTCTGGTCTGAAATAAAGGTATTATTATTATTTATTATTATTTCAAAAGATACGTTTCATGTATTATTATTATTCAACTATTAAAAATATTTAAACCTGTCTTTGATTACATTACAAATATTTAAATCTGTCTTTGATTCTATCAAACATTAGTAGTTGATGCCTGAAAAAATACTTGCTCTTATGATATAAGCTTTCATGAAAATTATCCTTTCAAGATTTCAGTTTAAGAGCCGTGTAGAAATAAGTGGTTTCTTATGTTCAAAATAATAATAGAACATAAGAAGATAGGGGCCTAGAATAAATCCAACACGTGCCTTAATAAAATTATATTCTATGTTTCCCAAATAAAGTAAATATTACTCCAAAACATGCTTAAACATTACTTCTAATGTCGAAAGATCCACAGTTTTTTATCTCTTTAATCGTTTAAGCTTTAATTGCCTTAAATGCCCACTCGTCTTTTTCAACACTTAATTCACTTAATAAGACTTTATAAGTCATTCGTCAAACTTAACTTTCTTCAAGTTTGCGGCACTCATCAGAGAGATAAAGCTACTCGTAGTTCTTTGTGTAGAATTTAAAAGTGATGGCTATTCTTTGTTATTTCATCATAGAAAATTGCCAACATTTTGGCTTAGCGTCTTTTCACTAAAAAATAAGTCTTGATAATTTGAATAATTATAAAGATAAGTACACAAAGCTGTACAAAGATCATTTGACGCCTTGCTAGTAGAAATAAATATTTTTTTCCATTGTTCTGGCCACATTTTCAACTGTATAAAATGTGACATGAATATTATCTGTAAAAAAAAGTTTTATATGCCACACATCGAAATTCGACGTAAAAAATCAAAATGTCAGTGCATTCTATAAATGTAAATCTTTTAAAATATTTCATCTATGCTATACCTACAATACTGATACGTGGAATCCCAAATGGCTGTATTTCAGGGGCTATAAAATGCATTAGATTTTATTCCACCTGTTACAGTATAAAATTTAAAGTTATCTATAAATACCGATACAATGCTCCAAGCTAAACCCAGAAAGTTATTGCTGAACGTGGCTTTTAGCTCGATAAAAGTGTACTAGAAATTATTACTACATTATAACTATCAAAGTTGAAACAGTAGTTCGAACTTGTTAGGATTATAGAAACTTTTATTCATAAAGCGGCTTTTTGATGTCATTTAAACACCGAAAATATAAAAACTCAGATTCCACAAAATCCGAATCAAGAACTAAATTTACGACACAAGCAAAGGACACAACACTAAAGTTTACTCACGAACCTAAAAGCAATTCTTCCCAAAATAGTTCGGACTTGACCAAGCGGCACCCATTCATAAGCCGGGCCTAGCCGTAAATTTGCCTAAAGGCGGTTTCCATTATGCACCCATACGAATAGGCCTGTGGCGCTGACAGGAACTTACAAGACGGTTACCGCACTTATACCACACCTATTTATAAATACTGCCTTTATATTTTGGGTTTTCTTGCAAAAGGATTGTAGTCTAAAAGATCTTTTTGTCGCAGAGCGTTTTCTTGATCGTATTCATTCATTTTACTTTGAGTATTATTTTGAGACAATAACACTTCAATTTCTTTGATCGAAGCTTTCAAGTATCTCATTCTTCTAATGCAAGTAGCAAAGACGTCGTGAATGCCCTTTGTCTCTTTCCATTTACAAGATTCGTCATGCTTTGCCTTTTCTTTCATCTATGATAATGCGAGACTAATTTTATTAATGATCATCTATAGTTTCACCTGATACGCTTCACAAACCTTCTTATCCGACCCAAATAGGAGGAAGTTCTCAATTCGACAGAGTAACTTTTTTATGAGTATCATGAACTAAAGAAACTGGGAATTATTTAGCTCCCAATTTTAACTTTAGCTATAACTTTTACTGTATAAATAACTATTCTGCCGCCTAGCGACTCCTCATCTCTAAGTTGTTTTATATCACCCAGTGATAAAAACCGTCATTTACTAAACTATACAGCTACTTTGGGAGGTCAAGGTTCCGTCTATATCTCCTTGATGACGTCATCGACTAAGTTATGGTCTTCTTTATAGGGAATGTTATGGCCTATCTTTACTGTTATGTAATGAGTACGGAAGTAAAGTATTCTATGGATGGAGTAGCTCTTAAATTAAAGACAACGTTTATAGATAGGACTAGGCTTTTACAGAGAATTTTTTGTGATCTTCAACAGCAGATGTGTTTTCATTTCCATTGAAATTATTTGATCATTTACTAACGGTCTGTAAGGTACATTTTCTATTGTTTAAACAAGTGGTGTGAATGGTGTACGTAAATGATCTGGATCGTAAAGTCCGACGTTTCTGCCTATATTCTGTAGCTTTACCCATTATTTTGTTTATTTTTTTCTTCATTCACCATCAACTTCTTCGTCTTTAATGTGCCTAATAGATTTCGGATCCGTTGACTTATTTGTACGTTCTACAAAAAGTCAGAGCGTAAAATGTATTTTGAAACATGCTTCTAAGAAAATAATCCCCCTGTCCCCATTGCATTGATTGGTTCCAACCTCCCTACAAACCTATCTAAACAAATGCCACTCGTCACAAAAAAAAACTACAAAAGATACTCTTGGAGTTCTCGTTACACAATTACTTAACAGAACCGCACTGTGTGCCTATTAAAGAAATTGAATAAAATCCAAAGAATTCTACTGGCAGGTAAGATTCTACGCCTATACAGGCGACAGGTAAACGTGCCTAGTGATGAATTTGAAGGATTTTGGTTGAAAAAAATATCTCTAAGGGTTGTTTGAAAAAGGTACAGGTACAAATATATAGGCAGGTAGCAGTTTTAAGAGGTTTAGTTAAGTATTTTTTCTCAGAATTGTCTACTTTTGTCTTTTTTTAACTAATATGGATATAATATTCAACCAATTTTACCAACAAATTCTAGACACCCACTTGAAAACCAATACCTAGTTGTGTCCATTAAATGTTTTCCTAAAAGGGCTAAACACTAATAAAAACTGTTAAAACCCATTAAAACTCCTACAAGAACTTAAGGCATTAAAAACTTAATCAAGAATTAATTTCGCATTAAACCAATATCAAAACATTCAGTAATCTCCTGAAAAAAGCTTCATTTGTATTACATTCTAATCCTTGAAAAATCCTATTATCAGGATACGTTTCGATTCCCTCGGCATCAGCTCAGAATTGGCGTAAAAGACAATGTTCTTAAAGGATTAACGTACTATAGAAGGTTAAGACGATTTCCATCTAAGTAGAAAAAGATAAGGCTTACCATGTACTTGAGAGTATTTCGAGTATTCCAAGTATTTTCCCGATGTCAGTGTTGAGTATTTTCGGGTATTTTCGTAATGTCAGTGAATCCTCTTAATTGAATTTAGGCTGTGATTTCTTTTTGTGAACGACGGGTGTTTGTATGAAGTTTATTTTTGGTGTAATTGTTATTTTGATGGTTAATGAAAATTATATAAAATGGCATTTGTGATTTGAAATGAAACATACATACGTTACTGCCTATCAAAAGGAATAGCTTGAAATTACAACACTATTTACAAATTCAAACCTTTACCGTTTGGTTCGAACGTTAGTCAGATATTCTAACTAGGTAAAACGATTTGAATCTCAACTTTCATGCAAAATACTACAACCCAACCAATAAAGTTGTGAATGAATTAGTTATTGACCATAAACAGCCTATAACATAATCGCCAATAATTTCACAGAAAGGGTGCCCTTGGAAGCCGAAAAGACGTAATAATTTATCAAAACAAATTCTACGATAAAAGCTCACGACCGAACGTTCGGGCGCTCGCGCTTAATGGAACTAGAGCTTTACATTAAGTAAGCACGTAGCTCCCTAGTATTATTTTAATGTCGCATTTTGCGAGCGTGACAAAGATCAGAGCAGTGATTTTACACACTTGTCTCCCGAAATTATGTGAGAAATTTCGTAACAAACATTTTCTTTTACAATGTTTTCTGTTTCATTAGTTTTTATTAGTTTAGGGTTAATCTAATAATTTCGAGTAGATGCTTTTGGATTGAAATAAAACTAATTTTACGGATTGTTTAGCTTTATTGTTAGGATTTCGTTTTTGTTTGCAGCCGTTTTAAGTCTCTCAAGTCGTTTATGATAATGAGACAGTGTATTTGTTTAGTAGTAGACCTTTTTAGTATAATGCTCTTCTAGATGGCTTTAGAGACCTCAAAATTCAAGTACATTTTTCTAATAGTAGCTCATATTTTACATTGCTCGTGTATCATGCGTATTATTATCCTACTAATATTATAATTGCCAAAGTTTGTGAAAACGAAAGGGCGGTCGGATGGATGTATGTTGCTCTTTCACGAAAGAACTATTGAACGGATTTGGAAGTCTAGCAAATATGCAAATATATATATTTATTTATTTAATTGCCACTACAAACACTGAAGTATAGAGGCGGACTTAATGCCATAGGCATTTTCTACCAGTTAACCTTTAGATGATGCAGAGACAAGCAGTGGTAGGTGTTATTTCTGAACATCAGAGATTTTTTTATTGAGTACGATAAACTACAAAGATATATAAAATCCATTTTTTAATAACCTGGATACTTAAAATGGACACATTTTATCCCGGCAGTAGGATTTCGTGGGTCAATTAAAAGCCACGCCGGCAAACCTACGGGTAAAATACAGTACCTACCTAATAAGTACCGTATCATAAACTCAAATATTTCATCAGAAGCCACATTAATACTCCAGTCATGTAACCAAACTGTAGTGAACATAAAATTAATGCTCATTCATTCGCTAATACCGTTAATATTGCTCACTTTATACATAGTTTCAATGAATCATATTATTAAGTTACTGAATTGAATGAAATGCCTACGATATTAATTCACTGTCGTTTATATGAATGTCTTAAGGGAAAAAACCTCCTAACGAAGCCGAAAAGCACTTGTTCTCCCCGAAATTGCGATTTTTTTTTCAGATGTTTCTGGGAAATTTCTGTTAAGAAGATATTGGGGTCAAGGTTCCAACTTTTTGACAAGACTTTTTTTTTAAATACAGGTTTTTATTGTAAGGTTTTTTGTTAAAACACTTCCATGAACCCCACACTATTCAATCCATCCACCAGCAATTATGTTTTGAGTTCTACCACAAAACATGATTTTTCACCCCAAAAAAAGTCGTTTCCCAGCAATATTTTTTGCGTAACGTTACTTAGTTTGATGTGCAAAATGCTTGGTTGACGGCTTCGTGATAAAGTTGTTTACACCCTGTATATCTGAAACAGTCTGCCTCTATGCTTGAAGTGTTAAATAAATAAATAAATATATCAGCTTTTCATTATGGGTAACGTGAACGTCCGAGTCTGGACATCATTCGTATTGATTTCATCTAAAATAACCGATTTCGATGCAGACGTTTTTAAGACTGCAGCTGCATATCAGCGGAAGCGGGAGCGAAAGCGGGGATTGTGATTTTGTGTTCTTGTATTTGTGGCTGCCTCATGAGGTTTTGGGGTTTGATTCCCAGGTCAGGCAAAGTGTTACTGGGTTTTACAATTAGGCATTTCGCAGTAGCAGCCATGGAGTCTGGATTTGCGCCCAGTTGATGGTAAAAGGCTTGCGCCCTACTACACGGGACTTAATCATAACTAGCGAAATGTAGATTTACTGTTATACTCTCAGAAATTTCAAGCATGATGTTATGTGTTATTTTCTTTGTATTTATATACCTTTTAAAGCACGGTTAAAACTTGACCTTTTAGTTTATTTTTTTAACAAGATAATATTGTGATAGCCAGTACAAATGTATAAGAGTAGCAAATTGAATTAATACGTAACACACGATCGTTTTAACCACTCATATGACGTAATGGCTCCGGCCCATCTCGCTACTTTCCCATTTCGATAACTCTTTTCGATAACCTCTAACTTAATGCAAAACAACTGAAAAAGTGTGCCAATTCGTAACTACATACGTATGTTATTTACATACATTTAATGTTATTACGTCAACCATTTTCAGGTATTTTTTGTACAGCACAGTCAGCTCCGAAAGTTACAAGGAAACCATTTGTTAAAGATGCAATTTTTTATCTCTCTCTGGCACGCTAAGGTTTGTTACGAGAGAACTCAATTTTGAATTTGAACAGAAAGTACTAGGAGAACAGAATCAGGAAGCAGATGTTGATGCTGCTGAAATCGTCTCTTTATTGAATACCCAACAATTAGTAATAGGAGAACTGAATCGTGAAGAAGGTATTAGTCCCCCAGTTTAGAATATTACCCGTCTACTACTACCGACTACCAGAGTTACAAAAGAGGATCGAGATATCATCTTACAAGTTTACCTACTTTTTTTCTCATAGCAGGAAGGTTTATTTTTGGGTACACACATTGTTTTAGTATTTACGATAAGTTATAAATAAATATAATACCGAACAGTAATTGTGATTTTTCTTAGTAGTTCTCTTGAGTGCTAACTGTACTTGCCGTTAAAAAAGTTTACCAGATGGGATTTAATGTATAAATGTCAAAATAGTTACGAAATGGGATTCAATGTATGAAAATCAAAATAGTTACGAAATGGGACTTTTGTCTTTTGTTTTGCTATTTTATTTAGATGTCGAAACGGGAAAGTTACGGTATGGACTAAATTAAAAAGTCATTGTGTCTCGCGTTGATCAACGTTCGGTAGACGAAGGGTTAAATAGAAACTAAATAAACCTCATCACATCCTGCTATTTTATGATGTTGTCCAACTAAAATATCTCAAAAAGTTAATAACGTAGAATCTCAAATAACAAATAATGGTTAGTTTAAAACATAATACAACTTGTCTATTTTGGATCTCTGTCAAGGATACAATCAAATTCGACTCATAAAATATATTTGCTTTATTTATAAATAGACTTAATATTCTATGAATAATTAATAACAGTCAAAATAACTGACGCTTTATTGGCGTCAGTTAATTTCCATTTGAATAACATGTACAGTGCTCAAACTGAATGGAAACGAATTTTAGCTTTCATGCTCGTTTGAACGATTGGATTTGGTTTCATCAATGAAAACGTGGCCCGATCATTGGTTGAATCGGACGTAAAAAGTCCCGTTGACGCAGAATTTCCCATTCGCACTAAGTCCCGTTCGCACAGAGTTCCATTCGCACAATCTCCCATTCGCAAAAAAAAAACGCGAGAAAAAATCTATTGTTACTTACTTGAATCTATACTAATATTATAAAGATGCAGAGTTTGCTTGTTTGTTTGGTTTAACGCACTAATTTAAGGAACTATTGGTTCGTCTTACGCAGACGAAGTTGAGCGGGTCAGCTAGTAATAAAATAAGTTATAGTTTTAAAATAATAATGAAAACTTCTGGGCTTAAGATTTTATAAATAGACATCAGCCAATTATAAAGTTTTTGAAGGCTAAGTTGACTTACCAAGAAATCTATCTATCTTCTTCTATACTTATAATAAATCTGTAGAGAGGTCAATTCTGTACATGAAATATATTTACAAAATAACTATCAGGGGGTGATTAGTGATCGATACTGATGCCAAAAATGCAATCAGTAAAATTTTTGTCTGTCTGTCTGTCTGTCTGTCTGTCTGTCTGTATGTTATTTATAGAAAAAAAAACTACTCGACGGATTTTAACGAAACTTGGTACAATTATTCTACATACTCCTGAGCAGGTAATAGTATACTTTTCATCACGCTACCATTAATAGGAGCAGAGCAGTGAAAGGAAATGTTGGGAAAACGGGAGAAGTTACTTGGTTTTTTTAGCTTCCGTCGCGTGTGCAGCCTTAATGGTTAAAGCTACATAGAAATCATGTATAACGGAAATATTCCACATAAAATTATATAAAAAATATCCCAAGACAGCATATGTCTATCTTTTATAGTTGACTCACAATAACACGTGTAACTCCCGATAGCTTAGCAGTTCGGAGATTTGTTATTATTATATTTGTTTACTCTTACGTTTATAATATTCTCACTCAACCCCAATTTTGAAACTTCACGCGGGCGAATCCGCTGGCAGAAGCTAGTCTTTAATAAAATATAATGAACAAATCTGCCCACCGATTCTATGAAATAATTCATGATTCGTGAAGGCCATAAATGAGCGATTAAACGAATTTCAGAAAACTAGTTTCTTCGTCATCATTCAAGTGGTACATTTTCATTGAAAATTGATAAAATAACACTAATCTATTCTAATATTATAAAACTGAAGAGTATTTGTTTGGTTCAACGCGCTAATCTCAGGAACTTCTGGTTGGGATTAAAAACTATTTTTATGTTGGATAGTCCATTTATCGAAGAAGGTTATAGGCTATATAACATCACGCTACGACTAATAGGAGTGAAGCAGCAATGAGAAATTTTGCAAAAACGGGGAATATTTATTCCTTTTGTGAGCTTTTACGAAGTTGCGTGGGTCAGCGCACATATTCACCGTACCTATCTACGATATTATCGTATTCTACGAAGGAAGAAAACGTCATAATTGGAGATTAATCTAGTTAAAATCATGGTGTTATTAAAAGCATATTTAAAACCCAGGCTTGACCTTCCCTTCCTCCCAAAGAAATAATTAAGAAACGAATTATGTTGATTGCCTTGTTGGTCTAGCACAATCGTGACTGCTGAGCAAAAGGATCTGGGTTCTAGTCGAGGTACCAAATAGATATTGGGTTTTTCCATTATGAATCTCTCAATAGCAGCCGCGGAGTTTTTATGTGGGACCGATTGATGGCAATAGGGTCGCCCCCTATAACATGGGACTTAAATATAACTACAGCACCAGTGGGTGCAATAATACGTACACCTTTGCCTTATCCTTCCTTTGTTAATTACAGGCATGATGTTATGTGTTATGTCTTATGCAAATAGGAATAATTCCTGACTTTGGTCCAAGTTCACCGAAAACATAACGGTCTGATTATCTGAAAACAGCTGTCACTGTGACATATTCCTATACAAAGTTATGTTTTAAACAGCTGGTTTAATCAGACTGTCATCTTTGTGGTGAACATTGGTTTAGACCAGAGGTTCTCAAACATTTTTTCCTGGTAGACCACTTTGAATTTGTTTTGGTGTCGGTGGACCCCCTGTAGCATTTTCTTTCAACCCCGTGAACTAAAAAAGAAAAGCGAGACATTTGCAATATATTTTTTTCGCACTACCCGTTAGGGTTGCATGAGGATCGTTGTTCCCAAGATATTTTTTTGGCAAAAATCCGAAAATTGTAATCTTCTGGCTTCGAAATATTTTTTTTTTATGACTTAACACGACCATTTTCACCGAAATACAACCTGTCATCACCGGAACATTTGATCTTTATTACTTTTTCTAGTACCTAGCTTAATATCTGGCTACATTGATCAAGCTAAGACAACATTTTTGTTCTTTGGCATCGTGTTTTTTAGTTCCCGGTAAAAATGTACTCAAATATCGCACGAGTTTTCGACGCACTGTGTTGTCTTCATTTTACGTTTATGTGAAAAAACATAAAATATGTGTTCAATATTTTTTTGGAAATCTGTCGGACTGACTAAATAGATTTCATTTGTCATGTACTCTGTTTTGTATGGTAGTAAACAGAGCGATATTTGATAACATAGAATGAAACCTGGATTACCGGGACATTCAAGTGACCTGCAAATTGGTTTCACCTCAAGAGGTATTCTACTTAACCAATGTCTCAGATATCCAGCCATAAATGTCGGGACCTCAGCTGAGATGAGTTTCAGCTATGGATATTTCTCACTTATCCAGGTTCCACTGAACCAAGTTTCACTGTATTCCTTTTAATTTGAAAGTCTTAGTGAGACTTTTCTTCTCTGAATTTTCACCGACAGTTTAGGTTTTAATTTTCAAAACATTTTCCTAAAAATCATGCACTTTGTAAAAAACCGCAACACAAAAAAAATGTACCCAATAATATTTTCTATCATTTTCTGTCATACCAAACGAAGTTACCAAAGACCGTTATTAGTTTTTAAGTGTATTATTGTTTCTGTCCTCTGTAAATATACTCCAAACATAAATCAAACAAACACAGACGTTATTAAAAAGAATAGACAGTTTTTGTTCGCGAAAGTGTATAAATAAAAGAAAAAAAACAAGCAAACAAAGGTTCAAAAACGAAACGTTGGACTTCTAACTGTATCTTTTTACAACTTCACTTCAAATAGGTACAGCGGGCGCTATTCCGAACAGAATTAAATTTAAAAAAGTCTGAACTAGTGCGGTTCGAACGATCGCGCCGCGCCGTGGAAAATGTAATGATTTTTAAGAATTCGATTTTGTTTTGAAGTTTTAGAGAATGTTTTTGTTTGTAACGAAATATGAAACACGGCTTGTTTTTGATAACCTATGTTTTGTTCATAGAATTGAATATGAACATGTATAATTAAAATTACTATTTCTCTATAAAAAAATACATTCGAGGAAAAAACTGAGACTCACCGCTCAAAGCTCGTATGGAATTAAAATACTTACTTCGTAACTGTCTCTATTTAAATTAGATGTAAATCAAATAAAAAACTAACACGAACTACCGACACATAAAAATGAATCGTTCTAAACACAATAATTTAATAAAACCTTTCTTAATAATGAAAACGTAGAAAACATCTTCAAGACTTAACTTCGAGAGCACTCACAAGACAAAGGCGTTCACTTCTACAGAGCAGCTTTAAAAAGTAAAAGGCAAACATGAATCGCGAATCTTCGCACGATATTAAACTTTTTACAATAACAAAAGACTTAACTGCCGAACTTTAGCATCTCGATATAACAATCCCTTTAATTAAAGCGTCGCGAGAGCGTCAAGGGATGCCCTTAAAATTTCAATCCCTAATAACCATTTGGAAGAAACAAAAAAGTCAGCACACAACGCTTTTTGTCCCGCTCACACTGATTACTAGCCTCATTCGCGTGAAAAAGAGAAAAGATTTTAATTAAACACGCTGATGAGCTAGTTTCGTGATGTGTAATTTTCTTTTGACGACAATGCTTTTGTGTTCTGTTAATTTATCTGGAGAAAATAGGTGTAATAAAAAAAAGCGGTGGCATATTGGAGTTTTGATGAGTTAATTTTAATTCTGATATATATTTATAAATTCTACTTCAGATGTCGTTTAGGTATCAATAATAAGACTAGTCTAGACCATTGAACTTGGTTTAATTTTAAAATTCTAATTATGTTTTTTCTTATAAGGGCTTTTTACACAAGGGCGAGGATATTTGAAAGCAATCCTAAATAAACAAAACGACACAAAACGTTGTGCTAACGGCGAACCATACGTTACATTCCATTTTTTCCCTCCACCATCGCGTATTATCAAAGTAATTACGTCAAAAAATGATAGTAAAAAGCCGAATTTACAGAGAGTGAACGCAGCATAAATGACTCAAAGTCACGTGACATGTTCCGGTGCGTTCATTACACGCCTCCCCACAAATTAGGCTGAGTGCAGGCGATACATCGGATACCCACTCCAACAAGTCAATGGGTGAATGAATTACGATCAGTTTCGGTAATAAAGTAGGCAGCCAAACGCTGAGTCATTGTTTTAAAGCCTCCTGTTTAAGTGATTATGTAAATTTACAACAGGCGGCCACAGTGAAGTGTGTATTTTATTTAGCCTAGAATATGAACGAACTTTTTTATTGTTTCGTTCCGCAAGAACTTTCGATACTTTAAAATAGAAAATACTTTTAGCAGCGTTAAAAAAAGCATTTTCATTAAAACTATTTTAGTAATATTGTGCTGCTACAATCATTTTAAAATTCACAAAGCATCTTTCAAGTCAAGAGTTTCATTAAAACATTCAAAAAATGTTGTAATATTATTTCAACCTACTTGTAAGGTACAGCGCTTTCAAAGCATCTCTTTAATTTATTTTTTGTTTGTTCCAGGTTAGTGAAAAGGCAAGGGGACATGGAGACCGTCGTCCAATATTTACTCCTAGCTTTGGCTCTGACTTCCGTGCAAATATCCTACACTGAAAGCCGTCTAAATGAAAAACGCAGGGATAAAACTGAAAGGAGGTACCATGGGACGCAAGTAAAAGATAACATTTGCGAGATAACCAATAGAGAATCTAAAATACATTGCTATTGCGAAAGCACTGACGTCAAAACAGCCACCAGAGCCGATTGTTGGGTTTTCAACGGAGGTATTGATGAAACCGATCCAATTTGGTCCACTTTCAACTCTCAGCCTTATTTGGAAAGGCTAACGTTCAACGTTCGATCTGACGGAGCACTTAAGTTCATTCCATTCCACGTGATCCATCGCATGAAACGGCTACAAAAGCTCTTCATACACTACGCTACACTAAACAAAATTGAGAAAAGAACATTCTCAAACATAACCACACTGAAAGAAATAACTCTGATGAACAACAAAATAACCGAATTGGACTTCTCATCGTTCACGAATCTCCCGTCGCTCGTAAACCTAACTATAAAAGAGAATAAAGTAACAGAAGTGCAAAGGGACGTGTTCGTCGATTTGCCGAGTCTCAAATATCTGGATTTGTCTTTGAACAGTATCAATTTGGCGCACGACGGTTGTTTTGAACATCTGACCGTACTAAACGATCTGATACTAGAGGCTAATTCAATTACGGTGCTGACTAGAGAGACATTCAGGGGCTTAGCCAATCTGACGAGATTGGATCTGCGGTCCAACAAGTTGTCAATGTTGGGAGATTTAACTTTCACGGAGCTGTGGAATCTTAACGAGCTACTTTTGGATAATAACGAATTGAAATTCCTGTCTGAAAGGGCCTTTGACGGCCTCGCTCTGTTACAGAAATTATCTATGACAGGGAATAAATTGAAGTCTATTAATGAGGGGCTATTAGAAGGTGTGCGCGGTCTTGAATTATTGGATCTGAGGAACAATGAGATAGAACATTTTACTTACGAGACAATAAAGCCGATATTGGAAAATTTGAAAATGAAGAATGCTGTGCTGTATTTGAGTGGTGAGTTGTTAGTCGTTTGTTTTGTTGAATATAGAGTTATTACCAAGCTATTATTTAGTTTATGTAGTGTCGTATTACTACAATAATTACTATCGTTCGAGCCATTACCCATCCGAACCTTCCATACTGACCCTTCAATAGTTTTCGTGTCTATTATTTTGCGTTCCCCTCAGAAATTACGTATAATAACTTCAAACACCAGTATTTGGTTTACAACAGGAAATTCATATTCAATTCTATCACTGTTAATGCCATTATTCAAGATAACGACATTACATTGCCATTGTATTGATATTACGAGTCCATTTTTGTTGGCAACATGTTATTTACGAATAAATAGTACGCACAACTCTTGGGAAGTTAAATAAGTACGTTTTTGTGCAAACAATGGGGAATTCCCCGTTGTATTTAATCCCCTTACTGAAGCACCCTTCACATTAAGGACAATTAATGAATGTAAAAGCGCCCTTTATCGACTCAAACGTAGCAATAAGTTGATTTTATACAATGGCGTAGTTTTATTAAAAGCAAACATGGTGAAGTTTCATTTTGATTAAATTGGCACGTGTTGCCGGTGATCAATGGCGTTCTTAAAAAAAAGTAAAGCTTCAATTTCACATGTTTTTTTTTTGAAGGTATATGAAATTCAAAATATGTATACTAGAACTTTTTTACTATCTCTATTAAGTCATGGGGGCTCAAGTTTACGAACATTATTTTTCGGATTCATGACTGTCCGTATTGTATAATTATGCGATACGATGGTTGCCTTCATCGAAACAGGTGGATTCGTGGAGAAAACTATCATAAGGAAACCAGCATGCCTGAGAAATATTTCTCGACGGCATGTAAAACCAGGTCACGAGCTCATGGGCGGCATAAAAACTCACTGACACTAGGTAGATTTGGCAGTAGCCATAAGATAAAGAGAGACTATCTCTAAGTAACAGAAGGATGTATGCATATTGCTGCATTGTGTTGTACTTCAGCTGTTCAGTTTTTGAGGCTATCAGGGGCTTTTACTACAATTAATTTGACGACCCAAATGGCGTAGTGGTAGTGAGGCTGCCTTACGTTCTAAGAGTCCTGGGTTCGAATCCCGGTAAGAGCAAATGTTTGTGTGATGAGCATGGACATTTGTTTCCGAGTCTGTATTTACAAACAAAAAAGTATATAATATGTAGTATATCAGCTATCTGGTGTTCACGACACAAGCCTTGCTTAGTGTGGCACAAGATTGCGCAGTGTGTAATGTCCAGTGATATTTATTTATTTAATTCAACATGAATTACTGCATTATTGAATTCTCATTCAAATGAAGTATTTTTGTTGAAAAGGTTTAACTTAATCAAACGAGACAGCTGCAAGCAGATGATATGTTTATAAGCCTAAGCTTTTTTGTCAGCCCTACAAGGCCCTACCCCAACCTCAACTAACTCACGCATAGAACTTGAGCTAACTAGAGCATATAATTTCAATCCCATGATATTATGTGATTATAACTTTCCAGTCTCAAAATGTATTTTCATTTAATAAAATACTCTCGCACTTCGAAGTAATATTTGAATAATTCATTTTGTTTTTGATATCTCGGGTTTTTTCTCTTATTTCTCCGTTGAAATTGCAGTCTTTAACAAACACAGCTATTTCTAACGTTTCTTTTACTTTGTTACAGGTAATAAACTTAGTTGCGACTGCCGTTTGTCTTGGATACAAGTTCTAAGGAATGAAACGAAGAGCGAACCTCTAAGGATGGCTTTAGACGGTGTAACATGTGTCATGAGTACTGGTGAAACAATTGAAAGTACATCAAACGATGTGAACGCGGTCTTCAACGACCCCAAACCTTCGAAATCTGAACAACTGTATGAAATAGAAACCAATACTGACGTACTGCAACAAGATGCCAATGATGAAGAACTGTACGAAGATACTAATCAATACAAATTCGAACCAACCGTAGAAGCAGCTGTTGCCAATCAACTCACAATTGTCAATATGCCTGTTGAAACGCTGCCTTGCCCTCGAGAGCTAGTCCGAAGTGGTGAAGACTCCCTCATGCTCTCATCAAAAGACGAAAGCTACTGGCAATCAAATACCAGCATACAGATTTTACCAAAATTGTTTTTCATACTAACATTATTATCAATAAGCGTGTTTTAATCATGAATTAGTCTTATAGTTACCAGTGTGATGCTATGTATGATAGTAGTGCTGAAATCAACGAAAAAGTTCAAGCAACAGATAACAGATCTTTTACAAAAAATACCTCCTTGGTGAATCTAAAATAGGTCACTCAATGGTTATACAACCGATTATTTCACGTCTTTGAGCAATGATCGCTTCTCTAATGGTCTAATCAGTGATAGCATTATCACTAAGCATATTTTTCTTTTGTAAACCAGGTCAGAAATCAAAAGACCAATATGTTTTGATTGCTGACGCTCAATGAACACTCAAAACTTGAATTTTACCGCATATTTCAGCACTAAGAGCTTATAATTTTATACTTCTGCTTTATGCTTGATTTTTAGACGTTAAGAAAAAAGACTGGTTTAGATATTTAATTAAATTATTTCTTAGTAAGTGTAATTTAAAAATCCAGTGTCGTATATCATTCTACCCAGTGTTTAAGAATTCTACTATAAATCGAAATTGTCAATAGCATAAGCGTCTCCAATGTGATTTTGGATCTGTTCCAACTTGTTGAAAAGGCATAAAAGGACGTAAAGATTGTGTAAAAGTCCAAACTAGATTACAATTGTGTAGAAACTATTTTTTATATTCAGTAAAAAGTAAGAAGGGAAAGAGCACCCGAAAGTTTTTGGTCATGTTAGAATATTAAACAAAGGTCATAATAAATTGAGCCAAACAGCTTTTCGGAAATTATAGCAGATATACTTACGTGACTGAAAGTTTCAGAGATTGGCGACTCAATCTTTTAAGCTTAAGGCTTTTAGATAAAAACTTTGTATACAAGTTTGAAAGAGACGTACTCGAAAAGCAAATAATAATGGAAAATAGATTATTTGAGTGCAAAGTTGCGAGTGAAGATCACTTGATTGCTTCTTTAATTTTAGTTTATTAATTGCTGATCTCTTATGTACAAAGACGATTAGTTTTAGCGTAACACAAAGTCATAAGCCATAAGTAATTTAATCATTTGTTAACACAGGTACAATAAATAGTTGTTTTAAAATATTAAAAGCGCGCTATGTTATACCCAAAGGCGTACAAAGGGGAACACGGCGTTCAAGTGAGGATATCATAGATGGTAATAAACTGAATGCTACAGAAACTGTCTATAGTAATAATATTATAGTAAAAGCTATTATTAAACACAACCCTACTAGAATTTTCCATGTCGCAAGTGCTATTACAAACACAAATCATACGCTCGAACATGTAGACATGAAAGAAACATCTATTTATACGGATTTATGGGCAAATGCGGAAATCGAACCTTCAATGTATGTTTACACTTTAGATATGTACACAGGGCGACATATCAAACTATGCATACCCAGTATTATCTGACCTCGCCTTTTACCGATTTTGTGTAAAACGAAAGAGCAGCTAAGGCTGAGAATATAATGGTCTACCATGCATCTGCCAGATCCGCAATAGAAATAAAATGTAATATAGTAATTGTAATTCTTGTAAATATTGATAGTAAGGATTTGGATATTGTAACTAGCAGATAAAATAATAATTAAAATTTTGAGATCATACATTTTGTAGCTATTTATTTGTTGAAGTTTATTTACCCCAGCTATCAGAAATAAGTTAGACAGTGATTTCATGGAATAGGCTTATGAAATGAACCAGTAAAATCAGGAAGGAATTTTCATACGAATAAAGACATTTTATTTTTTATCATAACACAACATCACGCTTGTAATCCGCGAAAGGTTGGGCAGATGTTTGTTATGTTTAAGACCCATGTAATAAGGAGCGAGCCTAATCCCATCAACTGGGCACAAATCCGGAGCCGTCGCAGTTATTGAGAAATTCCAGATGGAAACACCCAATAACAATTTGCACGACCCAAGATTCGAACTTACTCCTCATGCTCAGTGCTCAGCCGTCGCGATTGCGACTTCTACATTAACGAGGCAAGCAATTTTGTTAAATGATCTAGAAATCCATACTTTTCTAGAATCACAATGTGTTATAGACGAAAAATATTTGTGACAAGTTGAGCAAAACAGTCTTACATACTCGGTTCGAACAAAAAGTTCATTATGAAAATTTGTGTTAATAAGATCGGCCCAGACACCTAAATAAATAAGAAAATCATCCAAGATTACAGCTTTATTGAATTCATTACTACGGTCTAGACGCCTAAGCATAAAACAATCTTTGTCGTCCTACGCAACAGGTATAAGTTCTATTAACTAGTTCCAAAATCTAGTTAAAATTCATTTTCACGTTTCAACACTGGCATCGTCTGAACAGTCGTGATTGCGATGTGTTTGCAAAATTGAAGTCTAGAGCTACACAATAATGTTCAAATATCCTTGTCTGATCAGTATTTGGGTTGGTAAGTATAATTTCCTTGGTTTAGTGTGAATCAATATCTGTAAATCAACGCTTCAGGTGTCGTTTTGTAAGTACAACATTGTCAAGTAGGAATTCTTCATCATAATCTGCCTAACCTTTTCCAAACTATGTGGGGGTCGGCTTGACATCTAGCCGGAGGTAGCTGATCTTCTAGCTGAATACAATATTTTACATAGAGCGACTACATATCTGACTTCCACAACCCCTTGATAAGATTGGTTGTCAGATTTCGATCAAGCCCCAGCATTTGTGAAGTCTTAGCTCCTTCCTATCCTCTTCTTATGGGTCTACCTCACGCCAACGACCATGGGCGAGTGAGAAGAGCTTAGCCATAGCGTCTACCGGTGCGTGCGAGTAGTCAGCAATACAATTCCTCCCGTTGTCGCCCGAAAAACCCCCACGTCAACGCGCACCAAGATTATTCGAGAAAACAACCCAACTTGATACATATTTCTTATGATGGTGGCCGCTGCTGATCATATTTAATTCATATGAAATAATAATGAGACTATAATTTAGACTTGTCGTTACAGTAAAGTGCAAGTAATCGTGTGTCGGACGGCCGAAACATCTGGATCAAAATGTGAAATGTATTCTTCTTTTTATTAAGAGTTTATGGGTATACTCTATCCACGAATAAAACACAATCAAAAATGACTCGCTCAAGGTCGTTGGCGTGAAGTGGTCCTTCAATACAATAGAAACTGCTACAATAAAGTATTTGCTCGTAGTCACTGCTCATGCAGTCCATTGATCTATATTTGAGTTCTCAAAATGTAATACATTGTATTGCTTTTGACTGCTGAGCATGAGATCCCGAGTTCGATTCCCAGGTCGAGTAAAGTGTTATTGGGTTTTTCCACTACGAATTTCCCAGCAGTAGCCATGTAGCCTGGATTTCTGCCCAGTTGATAGCAATAAGCTCTCCCCTTCCGGGACTTGGTGTTCCTTTCACAACAACCCTGTATAACCTTCCGGAGACTGCAGGCATTACATTTCAATATTATCATAATCGGTTCACTGAGAAACGTTCACAATAAAGAGTTTAGCCTGAATTTTACTATGTGACCTGCGATAATATTCAAACCTATGGGGAGCTCTAATCAAGTTTTACTATGTAAGCGGTTCGGCAGAACCCCTACGTCCTTTTGGGATTACCTGCAGGGGAGCGAACCCTTGGCGTGACTTTTTCTCATGATACTTATTTGGGAATTACCACCTCTTTTGGCTAGCAAATAAGTAACTTGTGAATAATAAATAGGTTGAGCATCCGTGTAACTTTTGAAACGGTTAGTTCATTGCTGGTATAGTACACGAATGTACATAATATAGACCTCCTGATCGTTTTCGGTCACGGCGGCCAACCTCAGCGTTATTAGCCATCGGCGCTGCAGCACGTGAACTAAATTTTTGTCCTATTTATTCAAATCGAAGTTTGAAAAGTGTCTGCTCTTTCCCGGTGGTATCTTAACCACTTTTTCATAACATCCATACTTCCAACTAATCCATTTTAATTATGTCATGGACTGTACACGTTCTGTCCAGTTGCTAATCTGTAATAGCTGCGAAACTGTCTAGCTGAGAATCGGTCCAGTTCCGAATATGCGTACGGAGACTTACAGTGTACACGGGTGTTTGCAAGCATATAGTGGCATACAAATCTTGAATAATCTGTAGGTTATTCTCGGGACTTACACTCTTACAGGTCAACAGTACACTACATAATTTCTATTTTCATCAGACACTACATTTTTCTATTTTCGTCAGATAGTTCATGTAATAGGAAGTAGTCACCGGTGCCTAATGAAAACTATTGATTTATTAATGGGTGATCACTCATCCACAGACTAACCTAGGCAAACATGGCTTAACCTAAAGATCGAACCGAGCGGCTGATATTATTTAGCCACGAGCTACTTTGTAGTACAAAAACTACTACGTTCTCCATTCAGAAGGTGTACTTGTGTTGTGCCCTAGTTGGAGTACTATATTTTTACCAAATCAAACAGTATGACGTCACTTCTCCAAAGTTAGATAACGCAATCCCACACATACAGAGTAACTAATACCAAAATTTGCAACAATAAGCCGAACAAAAGGGAACTGAGTAACTACAGGAGACTGATTCTGAAAGTTTCGCTAATGACAGATAATTATAATGGAGTTTCGTTACCTCTGGGAACTAACACCAAGTTTCGTACGTGTGTATCTGTGAATTCTGATATACAAGATTCGATATAAATGTCGCAGGGTGATTACGTATTTCGGTTTTTGGTGAATATCCTAGGATTTTTGCAAACATGGCTTTGGTTAATCACGAAAACGAACGGAAAACTGAATGCCATGACATAACAATGTTCTTTAACCGGAACGAAGATCTTACCAACTGACTTTTAGGTAAGCCGGTCAGCAATCATACTTCTCATCATGAACCTAGTTCTATCCCAATTTTATTGAGGTTGGCTTACTGGATACAGCTGCATACCTATATTTTCAACCGACTTCCAAAAAGAGGAGGTTATCAATTCGTCTGTATGTTTTTTTTTTTTTTTTGTGTTTTTTTTTTTGTGTTTGTTACCTCAGAACTTTGGACTGGGTGAACCGATTTGGATGATTCTTTTTTTTGTTTGAAAACTGGTGCTTCCCGTGTGGTCCCATTTTAAAGATCTGATGCTGATCTATGGAGATATACAATGGAACTCTTCAAAAATGTACGGCAAATCGGCAGTGTTTGCTGTTATCGCTTGTAGGTTCATTGTTTATACTATATCATGACGTAACATCACGCCTGTATGCTCTGAGAGGGTACGCAGATGTGTAAAATACACCCAGATTTCGAAAGTGTTTGTTACCTCAGAACTTTCAACTGGGTGAACCGATTATGATGGTTCTTTTTTTATTAGAAAGCTGGTGCTTTTCGTGTGGTCTCATAATCATCAAATCAGGAACTGATGATGGGATTCTGGAGAAATAGAGAGAACTCTTCACATTTTATAGGCACACAAGAAGTGATTTGGGTAGTTCTAGGAAGTGTACTTTCTCGAAGTGATCCCATTTTAATTTGATGAAGATCTGATGAAGAACTTCGGAGATATGCATCGGAACTCCTCAATAAATGATAGCAAATGTACTGGGATTGCTGAAATCTCATATCTGTCTATTGCTTATACCAGTTCATAACATAAAATCACGCCGGTACGCTGTGAAGGGGTAAGCACATGTGAACTACTAAAAAGTGAAAAATAAAAACTTTTTTACAAAAAACAAAAAAGTGAAAAATAACTTCAGGAAAAACGCTTCAGAAGTCGTTGACCTTTGTTTGATTGATTTAGTTTTTTTGTCACCGACTTCTGAAGCGTTTTTCCTGAAGTTATTTTTCACTTTTTTGTTTTCTCTGAAGTTGGTTTTGTTCGTGTAGCGACCCCCAAAACCTAATCATCATCATCATCATCATCAGCCTATAATGTTCCCACTGCTGGGACACGGCCTCCTCTCAATGAGAGGGAAAAGGCTATAATCTACCACGCGGGCCCAGTGCGGATTGGTAGATGTCACATGTCATCGAATTTTTGGTTCTAGGACATGCCGGTTTCCTAACGATTTCTTTCACCGTTTTTTAGAGCAGCGGTGATGAAATAAATTACACAAAGTAATGCGCCTGTCTGGGTTCGAACCCACGACTTACCTACTGTTCGTAAGTCGGGGCCGCCACCACTGGGCCACCGCTGCTCTCATGAAACCTAATAAGTACACTTTAATAAGAGTAAGAGTACCAGTTAAGTTTATAATCGTCATAAACAGTCTAGTGTTTTACAAAAATCCTAGAATGTTCGCCGAAAGGCGATTGCTTCATAATGCTGCAACACAGTAGATTCGATATAGATATTAGGAGAGTAATGCTGCGTAATACATTACATTGTGTGTGCTTATGATACAATAAATTCACTTATGCTCGTTTTCAGTAACATAAGGCAACACCTAAAGGAACGCTGTAATATTGTTGGTCTGTTGGAATTGGAACTCGACCCTCAGCGCCGAGCCTAAAGTCTAAAATCACAGTGAGCTTTTATTTAGGCAGACATTTGGGTGTTGCTGTCTGTGAAAGCGGGTATTAAGAGGAAACACTGAGGGTGATACTGTTGGAAATTAAGTATTTGTAAAATGTTTTGCTGTCGCGCAGTCCTGAACGACCGCGCGCAGAGCGAGAAAGAGACCACAGCAGAAAATGCTAATTAAAAGTACAAAAAAACAACGTTTCGTAGTCCCCTGATTACTTCTTCAAAACTTGACCGATTGAATTATTTTATTCATTAAAATTAAAGAATGGCATTGGCCGTATTCCTATGTTTTCCTTTTTTTATAATATCTAGCCAAATATTATCTAGATGTTTGAACACAACAGAAAATCTGTTTTTTTTTTAAAGTTGTTTGAAGGTTCTTCAGAAAAAACAAAAAATAAATCTTATTGGCTTGTCAATAGAGACCATAGATTTTTTTGTAGGGAAAAAGGCCTTGCTGTGTCCTCTTAAAAGCTTCTCACGATAAACAAGGTCACGTTCGTGACCTAACTTAATATTGTTTGGAGAGTAATAATTTCGAGGCTTGTAGTAGTACCAGTACCAGAACCAGATTATCTAGAAGTGATTATTCTGTGCTTGTAAGCGTAGGATTAGTAAATAACTCATTCAGAGTGATATTGTGCAATTCGATTATGTGCTTGAACATAATTGAAAATGCATGGTTAAAGCCGTCAACCATGCATTCTGAACATCAAACTAACTAACTAACATTTTTTGTCTGGGAAACAACTTTAGTTTTGGGATGAAAAATCACGTTTTGTAGTCGAACTCAATGTAACGCATTCAAAACATTGTGCTGATGGATGGATTGAATAGGACGGGGTTCGTGGAAATATTTAAAGTAAAATTCCACTAAAAAAGAGAGGTGGGACGAGTTGCACAATGAAAATATTATTTATTTTGATTTTCATCAACTCGTCCCAAATGGGCCATCGACATGTGGGACGGGTTGATTCATTACTCAAAACTAACCTTAAAGACTTGTATTTAACAAACACAATGTAACTTTGACCTTGGGGGTCAAAGTATATCCATTACTAGAAGATTCCCAGGTATGATGTAGAACAAAATATGATTAGAATAACGAGGAGAACAAGTACCTCTCAGCATCATTAAGAGCTGTTTAACACCCTTTATGTATGTTCTTGTTTTATCTCGCGTATATTTGGTTGTAACTCAACTAATGTGAAGCGATGAGAGCAGCGCTGGCTCAGTGGTGGCGGCCCCGACTTGCGAACAGTAAGTCGTGGGTTCGAACCCAGGCAGGCGCATTACTTCGTGTAATTTAATTCATCACCTCTGCTCTCAAAACGGTGAAGGAAAACATCGTGTGGAAACCGGCATGTCCTAGAACCAAAACATTCGAAGACATCTACCAATCCGCACTGGGCCAGCGCACAGTGTTTCCGTAGAAGGACATAGGGCTCTGATGTCAATGGCTGAGCTAAGCCTCGATATCTGGCTCAGGTACCCACTACTTGTCATACTACCTTAGGGTATAAAAGGTTTTGCAATCAATTGTTTGCAACATTTCTTTTTTAGCATCGGAAGTGAACGCATCTAATTCGTAATCAACCGTGTTTTCACCACGCTAATTAGCCCAAGACGCGACGCTTGTGTTCTAGTTCCCACTTGTCTGTGACCTGTTATTTTGCAATGGACATTCAAGTTACAGGTATGTATTATAATTTTACTTTACTATTTTGTGTTTTCAATCAACCATTTTTTTTTTAAACAGAGTGCTACGCCGCTGCATTTCTTACATATTTATTTCTGTATTTTTTTTTCGTCGAAACTTTTACTTATGTTCGTGTATACTGGTGCCATTGAGTTTGGTATTGAAATGTAGCTTAAAGTCTCTACTATTAGGTTTTTAAACTTGTATCCACAGAATGTTGCAGCGGTAAGGTGCACCTAGGGTCTACGCTGCGCGCCTGGGCGCGTAGCACTTGCTACGAAATTTGTATTGTGGTTTGATCCGCATTTAAGTGTTTTCTTGTTTTGTTTTAGGTACTAGTATTGACTGTTCTATCAAAAAAATGCTTGCACTAGATACTTGGCGCTCTATTAAGGACAGAAAAATCCAAACGAGCGGTCGGGACGAGTTTTTCAAGCCCTGAAGCTGTTACTGCCTGATGTTGAGAACTTCGTTAAGAATGACTTGTAAAAAAGAGTTTCTAATCTTTGTACAAGATTTAGAGCTATATGGAAGCAAGTCTCTCGCAAATATTCACACATGGTCTCTAAATACGGAGACTGGCTGAACGAAATTGAAGTTTGCGTTCTGCCAACTTGTGCTGCAACAAGGAGCCACGAAGCTCAACGGCCAGCAGCAGAGCCTTCGACGAGCACTCAACAGCATCAGCTCAGGAAGGATTTCGAAGTTTGCTGCAAGAGATCAAAACGCCGCAGGCTTGTAGAGTTAAGTAAAGTAGACAGTTCCGCGATCGCTATCCATGGTACAACTTGCCCTCTTCTGAACAAAAGGTCCTCATTCATGGGTTGGAAGTAATTTACCACTCATTATTGTCAACAGGTGAGCTATCGGAAGAAGCTGCCGAATCTTGTAATAAGTTAGTTAAAAAGATTAGGCGTGACAACACAAGGAAAATGTCCCGGGTTGTTACAAATACCGACCTGATAAATTTATATTTCTGGTTTAAGAAGGTTACCACGGAAGAAGAAGTTTATTCTATCAAAAGAGGTGTTAAATATGTTGTCAGTGTAGAATAAAATATGTATATAATAAACAATACATTTACGTTACATTGGATATATAGAACCTAATATGTAAAACTATTAATATGTAAGTGATATATTTTTTGTACATTTTTGTGTTTGTAGTTAAGTAATTTTTAGGTGTTTACTTTATTTATAATAGAAAAGTGTAAATATTTAAGTTTATTAGTTATAAAATTCCAATAATTTACTTTTAATGTAGAATGAATTTTGCTAAGTATTATAAATGCATTATTTTTTCGATTAACATTATATTTTTAACAGTAATCTGGTATTTTTTATTTTAATGTAACGTAAAGTATTATAAAAGAGCATAAAAACAAAAAATTGTATTCATAACGACGGTTATTACCTTCGCGAAACCCAATGTCCGCCTCTCTTAGGGCACGGGACCACTGTGCAGCGTGGTGTAATATAGCCCATTCCCTTTGATAGAGAGGAGGCCTGTGCTTCAGCAGTGGGAATAATGCGTTAAATTGTAAGCAGTATGTTCTTTTGACATTCTTTCGAGAGTTTACAATCTCGCTGGATAGATTACAATGTAACGGGTTTTACAATTTTACGGTGTCTTAAACAGAAAATATAAAAGTATTACTAATACTTTTGTCGCTAGGATTTCTGCCGTAGAAAACACAAAATAATTCTTATAATAACATAAATAACGTAACTCAGACAGAATATTAGGCCCAAAAATTACAACATTCGTCTTGTTGGTAATTATCTTTGAATTTATACGTGATAATATCTGCAAGTATATTGCGACTCTCGTATCTAAATATCAAGTATTTTTGAGTATCTACATTAATATTTTAATGGAACTAAGTAATACGATGTCTTACGATATTACTGTGTTCGAATTCTATTTCTGAGAATACCTACCAGTTTGTCGAAATAATTAACTGAATATTGAAAACAAATCAATAAATATCTAAATCACGAATTTTTAAAAGATTTTATTTGACTTGCGGGTTGCTGGAAGAGCTCGTGTCTAAATAATAACAGCCGTTCGGGCCGATGTTTAGGTTAAGCCGTGCTTGCCTAGGTTGGTCTGTGGATGGGTGACCACCCCAACATACCGAGTTTCCTCCGTCCCTCGGAAAGCACGATAAGCTGTTGGTCCCGGCTGTCATTTGTCCATCTTTAGGAGTCGTTACAGGTAGCCAGTGGCCCAAAAAGTCTGACAACCAGTTTTACCGAGTGGTATCGAATTACGCAGTACTAACTGGGTTGTGGAGGTCAAATAGGCAGTCGTTCCATGTAAAATACTGGTATAGCTGCATTCGGTTAGACTGGAAGCCGAAAAGGCTAGTCAGATGATTTATTTGACTTGCGGGTTCTTTCATCTATAATTTCTCAGTAGCAGTCACGGAGTCTGGATTCTTTCTTTCTTTCGTATGGTTAGTGCTTAAGGCGACTAGATAAGCTAAATTAGCAATTCTTTTTGCGGTGGTTCAAACTTCGTTTGAAATAGTGTTACAATAAGTTCAAATCAGCCTGCACTACAAAGTGGTTGTTATATCAGTCACTGCGGGTCAAATAGTGGGAAATGAGTGGTTTCGATCGATTTACAAAAATCTATTGGTTGGACTAAAAAACTGAAACGCTTTAATGCTAATATATTGTTTGTAGAATTATTTAGCAAAAAATCAAAAAGATTGAGTGTATTTTTGTATATTTTTTTTGGTTGAAAGAAATTATTAGAGATATGTTCGTGATTTTTTTATCGAGTTAAATTAATTGTATTATGTTTTCAAAACACTATCATGCTAGCATATATCCTGAAGAGTATCACATATTTTTCTGGTTTTGTGTATTGCCGTGAATCATATACTTTTATGCATTATAAAACACGCGTTTAGCACATGTAGTCGCCTTAACCTGGTAATAATAATAAAATAATAATAAAAATCTTTATTTATCTCCACAAATTACATAATATCAACGTGAGTATAGATTACAGTCAGATACAGAAATTTTGACAAAGCTTGTAATTTGTGGGAGATCTGGAGTCTAAACTAAGCCTAGACCTGTATTTTAGAACTCCAGGCCCCCCAATTAAATCATGTTGTTCAGACTGTCGAGATCGTGAGTAAGCAGATATGAGAGTGGATGAATGAAATAAAATATGCATGCGTGCGCGAATGCGCGCTAGAGGGTGCGTGGGTGTGTACGTGCGCATGTGTGTATATGCATGCATGTATGTAAGTGTGCGTGTATGTTTGTGTGAGTGTACGTATATATGTATGTGTGTGTGTGCGTATGTGTGTCAGTTTAAATACAATACTATATTATAACTGTATAATCTGTATATAAAGTAAATAATAACTTAAATGCAAAAATCAAGAAATCATCTCAATCAATTTTTCAGTGTTAATGTAGCTTAATTCAAGTAACCTTTTTTTAGTCTATTCTTGCATTCAGTGTTGCGACAGTCAGATATATTAATTTCTTTGTTGAGTTTATTAAATAATTCTCCTCCACGGAATGAAAAGAATCTTTGAGCGAAAGAGGTGCGTACAGCTGTTGACTCGCAAAATGCATGACGTCTTCGAGTCAAGGCTTTGCGTTTTCGTAGTTCTTCGGATAAATAGGACCGTTACCGAAGTATCGTTAGCATTATGTACAGCTGACGGACAGTCAAAACTTGAGTTTCCTCATAGAGTTTGGAGGTAGGGAAACGTCGCGGCTTTGATAGACTCACCTTTAAGATCATCCTCTGGGCTCTTTCAAGCATTATCATTTTTGTTTTGCATGCACCTCCCCAAGTGGTTATGCAGTAACTAAGGATGGACTGAACCAAAGCCTCGTACACCATCCGCATGGTCTGTTTCTCCGCGACATCCCGGAGATCTTTAAAAATGTACGTGAGCTTACGGATTCTTTTGGATACGGATAGCAAGTGATTACCAAAAGTTAAGTTAGCGTCAAGTTCAATTCCGAGATATTTAATGCAGGTAGATGAATTTATGTTGGGACAAGTGCAGTTTAGAGAGGGAGGATAATTGCATTTATGTGCATAAATCTTGTCTAAATGGTTAGGAGGTTTATTTCGATTTGTCATTGAGAAGACAACGTATTTAGTTTTATCCTCATTCAAGGAGAGAGAGTTTGAAAGTAACCAGTGACATATTGTATTGAACCCGTTTTGTGCAAAGTTATAAAGTTCAGAGTGGTGGTGTCAGAGTTTCGTACCGCTCATGGGATTCTGACTTGGCTTTTACATGCCTTTGAGCAATATAAAAATAAAAAATAATAAATATCGCTGGACATTAACACACAGCGCCATCTAGTGCCACACTAAGCAAAGCTTGTGTCGTGAACACCAGATAGTTGATATATTACATATATACTTTTTGTTTGTAAATACATACTTATTATACATATAAACATCCATGACTCGGAAACAAATGTCCAAGCTCATCACACAAACATTTGCTCCTACCGGGATTCGAACCCAGGACCCTATGAACGTAAGGCAGCCTCACTACCACTACGCCATTCGAGTCGTCAAATATCTCTCAGGCATGCTGTTTTCCTCACGATGTTTTCCTTCACAGAAGTAAGTGTAAATAAATAACTGAGTGAAATAAGTAAGTGTAATAATACGCACATAAATCCGAAAAATCAAAGTTGCGTGTCTTGGGTTCGAACTTGAGACCTATGAGTTGTCAGTCACCCCAATAGGCTATCCCTCCGTTTTAATTAGCGAGATGTGGTTGTATTATTAGGTATACCTCTACTTAATTTACTTAATCCCACTTGGAGAAAAGAAAAGGAAGAAAGAAAGAAAAATATTTATTAGCCCGCACAGGACAAAACACTTTTCAATATTTAAAACTTACTTCTTAAGGGGACGGCGGAGCATGCGTTTTTCATACAAACGTAATAAGGTAGTGTGTATATATTTCGATTGTATTATAAAATATCTATGTTCCCAAATAAATATATTGAAAGGACAATGATATAAAGACGAGATATTGGGGATTTATATAGATATGATAAATTTAAAATTTCTATAGAAATTTAATTTTTCATAACTCTTATTTAAATCAGTGTACATTCAAAATATGTATTTGAGAACCTATATATTCTGTAATATCATCAAAATAAATACACAATATCTTAAGAATATGTTTGATTCACAAATTATTTTGGTATTATGTTTGTATGAAATTCGCTTGCTCCGCAGGCCAGGGACATAAAAAAACAGAGCAAAAATATAAAAATTAAAAAAGCGAAAAGCTATGTAACGTTCATGTTCCTGGACTTTTAATACAAAGGGAGGTCAAAACATCAAAGTGAACAGCATTTAAAACCTGTATGTGGAAAACGAAAATTTATTTTTTTGAAATTCGTGGAATCTCCCACATACATATTGGACTACTGGGACGTTTTAAATTCATTTCTAGGTAGCCATTGCGTTATTGGTTCAGTAACCCGGTCCACTATTCAGTATTAAACTTGTTATCTCTGTCATTGCGATATTTTTTTTTTGTTCTAGACCATACCTGGGAACCTTCTAGTTATGGAGATATTGGGAGTCAAAATTCCATTTTTTTTTTAATAATATTTTTTAAATCGTGTTTTTAATGTAAGATTTTTACTTTACACACCTATTTAAAGTAAAATCTTATACCATATTAGGTAGAAATGTACCCAATAGTACCTAACACGTTTCCAGAAGTGAAAGCTTCATAATAACACTCTGCCCGACTTATTAATCCAACCTAGGATCTTCTGCCTAGTAGTAGCTCTTGCTACCACTAGACCAACGAAACAGTCACGTTTCACTACATAACAAATTGTTTGATAGAATATTTAAGTCGTCGTGGGTTCGAACCTAGGCAGGCGCATTACTTTGTGTAATTTAATACTGGTCTCAAAAACGGTGAAGGAAAACATCGTGAGGAAACCGGCATGTCCTAGAACCAAAAAAAAATTGGAAAACATGTGACATCTACCAACCCGCACTGGGCCCGCGTGGTGGATACGCAAAACACGTGCTTTGACGTGGAGTTGTGGACACCAGCCCGTTGTACAATACAATTGTACAATACAAATTCCTTTAAAACCCCTACTGTAAGTAAAATAGTTAAACTCCATCACACCAACGGATGGACTCGTAACTTCTAAAAGAGCGACAGGAAATCGGATTTGTCAAAGTTTGAGTGAGCCAACTTGTTTAATTTGTCGAGAGCAAAGCCGGGGGTGAAGCGAAGTGTCCCCTTTCTAGACCTTGTGGTTTTAAGGGTGCTAAATTTAGAGATAAGTAATATCGAATTGATATTTGGTAGTACATTAATTGATTGAACTTGGGTATAGTGAGTCTAGTAACTAGGTGCGGGAACACTAAACTTTACATTCATGGTCAAAAACAGCTCAAGAGGGGTAATTAATAGCAATAACATAGAATCTATAAAAAAAAAACAAATAATAACGCCTACAATATTCCCTTATTTCATTTCCTCGTATAAATACCCTTTCTTTTTATTTTCGGATGGCATATCATCAAATCACTTCTCCCACCCCGGGAGGAGTGGGAGGGAGTGTCAGACTTTTACTAACTAAAACCCATCCATGTTCCTTCCACGCCCTTTATGTTTCGGGGCCACGGTATCTCTTTTGAACAGTCCCGCTACACCTGTATTTATACCCTTCTTTCTGGTTTAAGTTCTGTGTATTAAATTAATCAATCAATCAATAATTTTATTATCAGGCATCTTAAGGCCCAGGCACAGATAAAATACACAAAATAACACCATAAAAATTTATTATCACTTAAAAAATCCAACTTATAAGCTATGAACTATCTCACACGAAGTGGCGGCGCACTATGGAAAATGGTAGAACAAGCGCATATCAAAAATGCTTTTTACGAATATCATAATTTGGATAATATGGCTATTTTATTAGGTTCTCTAATAGTTAAATTATAATATTCATTAGGATTTTTTCACTTAATAGGCGAAATTATTATTTTTTCATAGATAGAAATACATAGAAGACAGAAGTGCCAAACTCAAGTCTTTGCGAATACATGTTTCAATACCATATTGTGAAAAAATACTTGGTACAGATATGCAGTATTATACATTTTTAGAAAGGTTATTTTATGCTTTTTGCGATACAGCTTAATGATTTTAAAAGTAAAGAAAAACATTTCAGTAATTACTTAAAAAGTGACATACCTTATTTTTCACTTATATTTTTTTTCGTTGAAGGTTTTCAATGTTACCCACGTTTGCCCAACCGTTACTTTTTGTGTTGACTAGTAGTCTAACTATTCATAAATAGAATGCAAAAAAAATCAGCTGCGGATATTTGCGGTTTTAGAAGATATGAGAAAAAAATTGATAAAAGTCAGTACCTGAAAATTGGTATCTTTTGCGGTTTACCACCATTCACATGAACATTAGGGAACTTTTTGGATATTTTCTTCATTATTTCGTGATAACAAAAGGAAATAACAGGTGTAGATGAGGCATTGATTAAACGCCTATACATTATCTTGCAAGTTCTTTCTTCTGGAATGATGATCGACCCTGAAAAATTTGGGGAATATGCAATAGAAACTGCAAGAATACATAGGTATAATAATATAACATAATATATATTATATAATATAATAATATAATATAATAATATAATATAATAATATAATATAATAATATAATATAATATAATAATATACATAGGTAAGTAGTTACGATTGGTATTATATGCCATCCTCCGTTCATAAAATACTCATACACGGAGAAAACGTTATCAAACATTTTGCGGTGCTTCCTATTGGACAGCTATCGGAAGACGCACAAGAGTCTCGCAACAAAGACTACAGAAACATACGACTTCATCATGCCAGAAAATGTTCCCGATCTGCTACAAATGAAGATGTCTTTAAGACGCTTTATTAAACGTCAGATCCATACATAACAAGTTTGAGAAAACCGTACGTAAGAAATGTGAAAGAACTTGAAGAAGAGGCACTAAGTCTTTAAAACGTGGCACCTGAAAGTGAACCCACATTTACTGACCCTGATCCTGAAGTGGTATAAGTTAAAAAAATATTTATATTTAGTTATTACTTATATTTGTACCTAGCTACATCATTTCCTGAAGCCAGAGTATAGGATGTTACCTATTAGTAATACTCGTATGATTTTAATTTAGTAAATTGTTTTCATATATATATATATATTACTTTGCTTGTTATAATTAACCATGGTTTAATCTTTTTAGTCATTATAAACTTGTATTCTACTTTAAATAATTTTTTAACTATTTTTTTTTCGTGTTTTTTTCCAATTTCTTTCATTCTATGCAAAAAAACATACATCGATATACAAGAAAACACTATAAACTAAACATAATTCGAATCTCCAAACCTTGCTGCATATTTGTACCAAATTTCATCACGATACGACAAAAAATCATGAAGTTACAGATTTTTGATCCGATACCGACCTATATTTTCCATAGTGCAGCGTCGTGTTACGCTGTGCGGTGTCATGTAGCCTGCCGCGAAAACGTCGGTAGACTAAACCCTTCGGCCAAAACTCTTCCTTGAGAAACATGTCGAGATCGACAAAGCGGCGACCCTATTGCCACCAATCGGGTACACATCTAGACTCCGGCTGCAAGAAAAAAAATCCTAATGGAAAAACCCAAAAACACTTTATCAGACCAAGGACCCCATCCCAGGACATGATGCTCGGTAGTCGCTGCTTGTGAACACTAAATCAAGGCACTAGGCAATAGGCAGTTTTTTTATATCACCGTTTACCTATTGAATTGGTTGTATAACATTTGTTACAAATAAAATCACAACTTCGAGTGGGAGGTGAGTACGAGTACCTAGTAAAGGTCAAAACAAGTTATTACTTTTTTTCTATGAGCCTTTCAAAGCAAAATAGTAAAGAAATGAAAAAACCATACTGAAAACAAGTTCAAACGACTAAATAAAATCGAGAGTAAAATGCCAGATGGCGTTTTAATCATTATCAAAAAAAAAATAGCAGCAAACGCTTTCAAAGCTTTTTAAAATCGTCCTTATCATGGGATTTATTCCCGGCAGACATTTTTCTATATGAAATTATTTCATCACCACTGCTTTCAAAATGAAGACGGAAACTATCGTTAGCAAACAAGCGTGGAATTTTTTTTTTTTTTTTTTTTTTGGCTGGACAATAACACACAGCGCCACCTAGTGCCACACTAAATTCACATGATATGATATGACTTAACATGATATGAGACATCTACTATCTATCTACTTACCCCACTAACATACGTTACGTTTTTCTTCGATGAAAGAATCGACAAATCTTTGGTTCGTCTGTCATTAAATCGACAAAAAGACAGATCGTCATCATCATCATCAGCCTATTAATGTTCCTACTGCTGGGACACAGGCCTCCTCTCTATGAGAGGGAATTGGCTATAGTCCACCACGCGGGCCCAGTGCGGATTGGTAGATATCACATGTCTTCAATTTTTTGGTTCAAGGACATACCGGTTTCCTCACGATGTTTTGCAGTGGTGAGGAAAGCAATTACACTAAGGAATGTCATGTCAAATGACAGATGAACAAAAGATTTGTGTTTCTTCGCAAAAACCCGTTTCTACGGTCTTATTCTACTCTTGCTGGTGGATCAGTCTTCTCCGGAGGCCTATTTTCCAGCCTTGGAAACATTATACAGGGTGAAATTGAATAGATGCGACAAATTTAAATATACCATAATACGTGTTGTCAAGAAAATGTATAAAATATAAAATTAAAAAATTATTGATCAGTGTTACGAAAACCGTTAAAATAATAAAAGTATCGAAAATCTTGCCGACTCATCGCTGTGCTCAATATACCGGTCATTTGCCTAATTTTGCCTTAATTTTTCTTATTTATTTTGCATATTACTGGAATACCGATAATTCGTACTTAAATAAAGATAATAACATCAATGGACTTTTTGAAAACGATAATCGCGTAATTTTTTTTAACGATTTAGATTGTAGAAAAAACAGTTTATAATTACTATGTTACTGTAACTGAAGCTCCAATTTCATTTTGTCGCATTAATTAAAATTCACCCTGTATAATGACTATGCTAACGATGAACACAGCCACATTTGTGAAAGAAGAATCAACCTCGCTTGATTATTCCTTGTTTACCATAAGAGCATGACAATATTATGTTAATAGATACGAAAACTCCCAGAGCTCGTATAACCGTAATCCTTAAATTCCGGAAACACGGAGCAGAAAAAGGCGCTGACAGTTTTGTTTTTTAAATAACAATGCTAAGTAAGAGTGCAAAAAATGTAGATGAAGCTTTGTACCTTAAAATGCCGAGGTAATAAGTACAAGTATTTTACTTCGCGTGGCGCGGCACCTTACAGTCACTACTATGGGTTTCCGTAATGCGGAAACGAGTCAGAAATGAAAAACTCCTCAGAAAAAACAGCCTTTAACTGTCCCACAGTTATAGGCAGGTATTTTTCTGAGTACAAAGATTTCTGCTTATGCAGACAAGGCATAAGCATTGATCTACTTCACGTTGGATAGGGGATTTCAGACTGATTCATAAGTAAAAGAATATTGTCAAATTTGTCAATTGTAAAATAATTATTGATTGTAAGTCCTGGATGAAGACAGATGTGACAGATGGCTTTTATTTGAGTTCATTAGCAGGAACCTATCTGCCTTGTATGTGACATATACTGCCATTTTCGCCGCAAGATTATCTCGTCTGTTGACCAAATCACTGTGCGATTACTTGTCAAGATTAAAAACCATTTATTGCAGCAGTATGGCGTTACTAAAAGCAGTTACTAAAAGCAGTAATTGAGAAAGCATTGATTATTATCAACATCATCAGTATGGTTAAGAATGATATGGAATTTTGACTCCTGGTATAATCTTCGAAGACCCAGGCAGAGGTGTAAAATAGCAGTGTGTGATAGTTCATAGCTTATAAGTTAGATTTTTTAAGTGTTCGTATATTTTTATGTTGTTATTTTGTGTATTTTATCTATGAGCCTTAAGATGCCTGATAATAAAATTATTGATTGATTGATTGATTGATTTAATACACAGAACTTAGACCAGAAAGAAAGGTATAAATACAGGTGTTACGGGACTGTTTGAAAGAGATACCGCGGCCCCGGAACATAAAGGGCGAAGATGGAACATGTATGGGTTTTAGTCAGTAAGAGTCTCACACTCCCTCCCGCTCCGCCCAGAGTGGGAGAAGTCATTTGATGATTTCCCATCCTAAAAAAAAAAAACAGGTGTAATAGCAACATCAACATTTCGGCCGGTAATGTTCTAAGTCCCATGAAATAGCTATGGCCACAAACTAGGCACAAACTCAGTCTTCGGCTTCTACTGACATTCCTGATAGAAAAGCCACATAACACTTTGGCCAATTTGGGAACCACAACCGATCCCATAACATGCCCAGCTGTGGTACTTGAAACTACTAGACTAACGATATAGATGATATACAGGGTTATTTTTAGAACACCAACAAGCTCGCAGGAGTAGATTACTAGTTAACACCAGAAATTTTGATGGTAATTTATTTTAATGTTTTTATTTTCATTTTATCTTAGTCTAATTTGAATGTTATAATTTTAAATTTTGATGGTAATTTCTTTTAATTTTATCTTGGACTAATTTGAATGTTTCAAAATTTGTATATTATCTTATTTTAATTTGAATGTTTTATTCTTATCTTATTCCAAATCTGATTTTAATGTTAATTTTTAATTCTTATGGTAATTTATTTTAATTTTTTTATTCTAATTCTTAATTCTGCACTCTATGGATCATGTATTGTTATCTGAATTTTATTTTATATTTATTTATAAACAACAACATTTGTTCTACGACCTTTTCGAAAACAGACAAAAAAAAACAACTCTGATGAACTCTTTTTTGCCTGTTTTCGAAAAAATCGTAGAACAAATGATGATGTTAGTAATCTACTCCTGCGAGGTATTTTACAAATAGCTCTGTAGAATAAACTCTTAAGTGAAAAAGCACCGTTGTACAATGGTAGTACCCAACGCCGCCATGATTCCCATCTCGGCGGATGTTAATGCCTCGCCGCATGATGGGTACCATTTACTGTTATTACACCTTCTTTCGCCGAACACCTCTATCACCAAAATAATGAGCACCTAAATAACTTATTTTGTCAAGTTCCCCCCACGTTTGAATATGTTACGTGTGTTAAGTGCTCTTTTGATGCGGATTTGAGGGGATGAATTCCATTTGCGAGTTAACGTTCAGCCTAACATGTTATTTATACGGCCCTGTTTATTTTTGATGATAAATTTTCAGATCTTTTTTTCGTATTTGTATGGATGGTGATATTTTCGCCAATTGTGTCGTTATTTTTTCGGGAGAGCTTTTTGCTGGTATTTTAAGTACTGCAATGTTTAATAACAATTTAAATCTAGCATCAGCCCAATAAGGTAAAAGACAAAATGGCCGTCAGTTAGATAATCAACAAATAGAAAGAGAGATTTCTATAGAAATAAGCATCATCACTTTTTTTCTGTTCCTTTTTTCTTCTGTATATTTAGTGTGTACATAAATTGTTAAATAAATAAATAAAGAAAAAAAACATATTTGCGAAGAAACGACGCTTTTAAAATTCTCAATACGTCACGCTTTGGTAGTTCTAGCATCACGAACCCCCACTCCCGAGTTTTGATGCGTTTTAACTTTGTCAATATTCATTGATTTACAAAAACAAAAATACGTGTCCATTATTTAATAATCTAACTGACGAACTAAATAGATTTGCTATTTTTTGATAGTGTCGTCATGCCTGAAAGGAGACCTGTATGCCAACTGTGGGAACGTTGCAGACTAAAGAACCAGGCTTGTCACAGTGGGTATAAACATTGCAACTTCCAAGAAATTATAGAAAGTAATACTTAATGTTATACAAAATATTTAGTTTCAAATCTTCAAAAAGATCCAGACCTGGTTACAGAATTCATCACCACCCTCCCGCCTCCAGAAATATGTACATGTATGAAAACAATTAGCACGCCATACACCCAAGTGTATAGTTAAAGTATTTAATTAATAATATAAATAAAATAATACATAAAAATGTATTAATACTTCTAACGTTGTTGGAAAGTTACAGGTCAGATCTGTTACAAAGTTAGGGTTAATTTTCTGTCTGCCTACAAAAATATGTTGTTAAACCCAATTATTCAACCTACACAAACAATTATCAGAGTCAACAAAATTGAACAAAACGAGTTTATCAAAATAGCTAAATATACATCGGAAAAAGCACAGTCCCCAACCATTATAATCACCATAATTAAAACTGCAATAAATGAAACTATATCACCGATTCAAACTAAAAGCATTCACATTTTGGAGCAATTAAACGTCAATGATTTAATGGCAACGATCCAGAATTCAGTGCGATTAATATTGCATCGCACGTTGAACTGGACGGCTATTTTGAAGTCCTCAATTCACTACACAGTAAGGCTTTAGTTTGGATTTGGTTCAAGTGACGGAATTGAAGCTGAAAACCGCACAGATATTCTTCAACTAAAAGTTTCATGCAGACAGGCGCATTTAGTTAGTTATGTTTTAGTCGTATATAGTAGAGAGCAAGCCATCAATTTCCGGAAATCCAGGCCCCGTGACTGTTACTAAGAAATTTCTGATGGAAAAACCCAATAACACTTTACCCTACCTGGGAATGGAATCGAGGACCTCATGCTCAACAATTGCGCTTGCGACAACCACACCAACGAATCAGTTACTTATATAGGTGTCTAATGAAATTATGTCAAAATCTACAACAATCAAAAAACTCAGCCTGCTGCAGTTCACTACGGGATATAAGCCTTTCCTACGCTGCACCACGACACCCTCTCACCTTCTGTACCCATCTAACCCAGTCATCTTGTTTAATTTGACGGTCCGTTTAGCAGGGGTTTGAAAAACAACACAGTATCCAAAAGCTTTTTACGGCTAACCAAGGACAACTTTCTTAGCGCCATTTAAAAGTAAAATAAAAAAAAGAGAAGACACAGTGACATTTGATCCTATCAGTGTCAATGATGAGAGAAAAGTTTGAAATACGAAAATGGAAATATTAGTAATAAGCAACGTTTCAAAGACGATTGCCATTTGTATAGACCCTTATTTGGTCCCAGCTGGACTTAAAGCAAGACATAGCCTACAATTTTGGTGTTATGTCCGCTTTGGATATGCTAGCAACTTAAAAGCACATGAAAGAGCAGCACACCAAAGCTCTCTACAACCATACTAGAAAACCATCCAATACAGTCGCTGTGGCCAAATGGACTAGATGGCATGAAAATCATCATTTGGTCTGAATTAAAAGTAAAAATAAGAATACAGCTTCACCTATTATTGTGCAACCAAGGATTCTTTTGAGCATGTTTAGCTGTTTCCCATAGTTTCAGATTTGGGCGTCCAAGATCCACGTCCACTCAAAAAAAATCACACATAGCAACAAACAAGCACTATCAAAGCGTTTCGTATTTTTTCAATGAATTACAACAAGACGGATATTATTTCAGTAGCAAGATGTCCCATTCAGTTTTGATTTTTTCATCGATATAACTTCTTTAGCACTTTCAACAAATAACATTGCTCTAAAACCAAACAAACGAAAACGCTAATCCAAATACTGAAAGAGACTTGAACCATACTGACAGAATAATAAATGCACCAATAGAACAAGGAGGAAAATTGTCAACAGCGATCCTCAATAACGTAAATTGCTATGCAATTATACCTCGGCCACTATTCAAGTAATTGCCTGCTATTAAAGTTGAGACCTGTAAATTGTATGGAATAAGACAATAAAGTCTTGTTTGACGGACTTACTGTTCAGAAATTCCGGGACACTGAATTGTACGATGGCTCAAACGTAGCATTTCTAATTACTCATGAATATTTTGTTTGGGAGCGTTTATATGTGGGGGATTTTTGGTGGGAAACACAATATAATTTTTAAGAATAAATGTCTGTATTTTGTTGTTATTTACCTTTAGCTTAGTGTGACTTTGTTCTGAACTAAAATCAGTCATTCATACATATTAGTCAATCGGTGGACGATGAGGTAGACATTTTTTTATTGTAGACGAGTATAGGCAACCATTAAGACACTAAAGTTTTCAGACTGTAGTTAGATAAAGGTTGACTAAAATGGTGTTACATGGTGTAGGATTAGACAGCCTACCCGTTAAACAATGAACTACTTTTAGACAATAGTAGTGATATTAACATTAAAACTAAACTTAGCCTGAACGAAAATTAGTTTACTAAAATCTTAGATTATATTAGAATAATCTTACTGAGAGTACAATATAATCTGAGTAAGATTTTGAAATAGAAGATCAAATAACACCTGTTACCGTTGGACTGGAAATATATAGTAACTTGAAAGACGGCCATTTTTACAAAGATAGAGAAGAATACATCTTGATGGTACTTGACGAGACAGACCGATGAACTGTTGAGGATTTTTAAAAGGTATCTATTAGATGCATACGGCTGATTTCTACCTGAGAATTTGTCCGGCTGATCATCATAAGAATAATTTGCAAGTTTACTGGTTAGTATTCAAATGAGTAATTATCAATATTAAATATGCGAATTTTAAATATTTGCATCTGACTTTTCTTGAATTATTTGGACAGCGATGTTTTTTTCAGGCTGGTCATGGTCATTGCTTGCAACTTTCGAAAGATTATAATAAGCATCAGAAAGAATACTTTTGACTAGTCATAGATGTTTCTTCTTCAAACTTACGTAGAGAATGAATCTATAATTTAAATTGAAACAAAAAAAACAATTGAACACGTAGCTCCGTTGTTTCTGCACGAAAACTTTTTTAAGCGGATTTGAAAGGAACCTTTTGCCAAATCCTGATAAAACCAAGTTTAGAAGTATAACAAGGTGCTAAGCGATAACTTAAACAACGTCAGTAAGAATTTGTTTAAAGGATTAATTACGTTTACTAATGAAGACAAATAGTATTTGCGAAGACTTTACTGACAGAGGGAAATTTTGTAGAATCGTATCATGTAAAACAATTGCCAAAATCAAAATCAAAAATCAAAGCATTTATTTCAAGTAGGCCAGTTACAGGCACTTTTGAATTGTCGAAACAAAATGAACATTTAAAGTAGCTACAGTCCCAGTCACAAGACATAAAAACTGTGAAAGTACTGTAGTTGCCCATTCCCTAACGTAGATCTCTATGGAGAAGAACGGGCAAGAAACTCCATGGACACTCTTTTAAATCAAAATATTGTTACAAAATCTTGGTTACATCATTCATGTTGAGATGGTATATTATGTGAGAACAATGTAGCAAGATGTGCACGTTAAAAGTGTCCATAGCAAAACAAAATAAAATACAACTCAAAAACTAAATAATTAATTCAAATAACCCATGGCGACTAAGAGATGACCAGTCACAACTGACAGCGCCCGTTCACGAACATGACGCATGGATCAGCACCATTCAGCTCAACCATTTTGAAGGGAACTAAATGGTCCGACACACGCGCCACCATCAGCGAGACATTTGAGAGAGCATGACATACTCTCAATCGCCAGGGCACATTCTAGTCAAGAACTGCCGTAGGCTTCCAGTGAATGATAGCTTTCTAGTACATAGTACTCACACAATATGGGCTATGCGATTATATAATACTAACATTGAATCTATACAATGCAAAGATAGTTAAGTACAATCTTCGGCAGCTCCAACAATATCATTTAATGCTATCAATTTATGCGTCCCTGTCCTTATGGAGCAGGACCAGCATTGAGCCAAGCATCTCTATCAGCGATATAATCTCTCAACTTGTAATATGCTCGTTGACAAAGTGTGCGTTTAATGCATGTTTTAAATTTCGTCTCATTCAGTTCAAGAATACTTTGTGGAATTTTATTATAGCATCTCAAACAGTACCCCATGAAAGATGAGTCTACTTTTGCGAGTCTAAAGCCTGGCTGAACTAATTGGTCCCTATTTCTAGTACTGTAGTTATGTCTGTCACCTCTTTTACCAAAAAGATGCAAATTTTTTCTGACGTACATTATGTTTTCGTAGATGTATTGACAATGTACCGTCATAATGCCAATATCCTTAAACAGCTCTCTTAGAGAATCGCGCCTACGAAGATTATATATGGCTCGAATGGCTCTTTTCTGCAGAATAAATATAGACTCAATATCTGCAGCTCGTCCCCATAGCAAAATACCGTAAGACATTATACTATGGAAGTAACTAAAATAGACCAGTCTAGCGGTATCTACATCAGTAAATTGACGGATTTTTCTAATGGCATATGCTGCTGAGCTTAGCCGCCCCGCAAGAGATGTTAAATGAGAACCCCATTGTAGCCTTGAATCAAGCGTAATCCCCAGGAAAACCGTTTTATCTACGAATTCAAGTTTCTCATTATTCAATAATATATCACAATCACTACCCTTAACATTCGGTAAAGCAAATCTTATGCATTTGGTTTTTTTTTCATTTAATACCAAATTGTTTGCTGTGAACCAATTTTGGACCTGCAGTAGGGCATTATTCACGTCATCTAAATTTTGTGCCCGTCTATTTATCTTAAAAATCAGGGAAGTGTCATCAGCAAATAACACCATATTTTGAGGTTGGTTTTTCAATAAATAGGGTAGATCATTTATATATACTAGAAAAAGGAAAGGACCCAATATTGAGCCTTGTGGAACCCCCATTTTTATTTTTAAACCCTGTGAGTTAACACCATTTATCTGAACATATTGTTGTCTATCATTTAAATATGATCTTACCAAACTAAGTGCAAGTTTACCCAGTCCGTAATGCTCAAGTTTCATAAGTAATGTGTCGTGGTTTACGCAATCAAACGCTTTGGAGAGGTCACAAAAAATTCCTATAGCGTCTTGGGACTCTTCCCACGCAGTAAATATGTGCTTTAATAATGTTACACCGGCGTCAGTTGTACAACGTCCCTTGGTGAAACCATACTGTTGATCATGTAAGATTCTGTTGGTGTTAAAGTGATTAAGCATTTGATCAAGCATTACTTTTTCAAAAACTTTGCTAAAAACTGGCAACACGGAGACAGGTCTATAATTGTTAGTATCTTTACTGTCCCCGGATTTGAAAAGAGGTATGACTTTACTGTATTTCATTAAATCAGGGAAGACTCCTTGGTCCACACATAGATTAAAAATTAAAGCTAAGTATGGGGCTATAGTCTCAAGTATGGATGTACAAACTTTGATAGACATTCCCCATAGATCTTCGGTCAGTTTGATTTTTATTTGCCGGAAAGCTTTAATAACTACCATAGGGTTAATGTGTTTAAATTTAAATTCAGCCAGGCAGCCAGACACATTCGCCTTTAATAAACCCATTGAGACTTCAGGAGAGGAATTAAGAGCCTCCGTAGTTTTTAATGGTATCTCTGTAAAGAAATTTACAAATTCTTGAGCTACTTCCTGATTAGAGCTTTTAGGACCACATGCTGTATCTAATGTGTAGCTAGTGTTGCGTATTTTCTTTCTGTTAGTCTCGTTATTTATGACTTTCCAAACTGTCTTTATTTTATTTTCTGCTGTTTTGATCTTGTTGCTAATGTGCAGGGCTTTAGCAACCCTGCATGTATTTCTAAAAATTTTTGAATACTTAGCAACATACTTGTTAAAAGTTTCAGTGTTAATAAAAGGCTTAAGGCCATAAAGCTCAAATAGTCTTTCCCTACTTTTTCTGATACCTCTAGTTGCCCAATCACTAAATATGAATTTAGGGCAAATACTCTTTGTCTTCTTTTCAAAAGTTTTGTTGAATTCCGTGTGAACTATTGAAAAGAAACGATTATACAGTTGATTTATATTAATATCGTCATGGCTCATAACACTTAACTTGTTCTGTAGGGAAATATTAAACCCATTTAATTTGCTAGAAGTTATGGGTCTACATTTAATCTGTACTTTTTGCAATGGTGTATTACACCTATAAGTTACAGTTTGTCCGCTATGGTCGGACGGCAAACAATTTACTATGGCTTTATCTAAGTAATCACAATCGCAGAAAACATTATCTATACAAGTAGCAGAAGATGCTGTGATTCTAGTAGGTTCAATAAAAACGTTAGTCAAGTCAAAAGATTTAAAAAGATTTAGTAACCGACCGCTATGTGAATTTTCTTCTAAAATATTGATATTGAAATCACCACAAATTATTGTAGATTTATTACTGGCTGCAAGTTTTGCCAGGACATCTTCCATTATTGATTCAAATATGGAAAAGTTTTGATAGTTTGGGGGTCTGTACACACACACAATTACATGCTTATCTAGCTCAACACAGGACAGTTCGACGCAATGTTCAACCGAGAGACCTACTATGTCATCACGTTGCTTATATTTAAAACTATTTTTTATTAATATTAGGGAACCTCCACGAAGCATCGTTTTACGGTTAAAGCAGCTACCCACCATATAGTTTTCATAATTAATAAGCATTTGGTAATCCTTTAACCAATGTTCAGTAAAACAAATAATGTCAAACTTACTATTTTCTAAAAACAATTCAATTTCTAATAATTTGCCAGACATTCCTTGGATATTTTGGTGGAATAATTTTAAGGTGTTCTGCTGAGGCCCTTTTTTAGTAACTAATTGAGTGCAAGAATTAATAGTACCTTCTGTTGTCTCACTTTCTAGTTTAAATTCATATTAATATTTTGAGTGAGGCCGGAGACTCCCGTGCCATCCTCAGACAACAAGACCCTATCACTAATAGACCCTAATTGAGGATTCACCACGGTGACAGATGGATCCTCCTCTGAGCAATATTTGTAAAGATTTATAGCACTACTGCTATATTCATTTAAAGTCACCTGTACATTAGTAGAATTACTAATAGTCGCAGTGTTAATAATAGTACTAAACTTAGACATACTATTTATGTCTGTGTGAATATTAAAAGCTAATAGCGAAGCTATTTTGTGTCTACATCTAATAGGTAGATACACCTTACCCCGAGTCGACTTAAGTTTACCAACAAGAGTGTTGATATCTAGGAATATAAGTCTGTCACTATAGTGACCTGCCAGAAAATGTACATGGTTATTTAACATATGTATATAATTGTTTTTTCTACTACCCAAATTTTTAAAATAGGGAAAAGCACACAATATGATTTTACTACAGTTTAACTTCAACAACTCTGATACACAGTCAGTGATATCTTCCTTTTTTATCTTAGAACTATTACCAACACATATAGTTATGGTGGTATTAGGATTACAAACAGTTTTTGTTGCAGATGTCATAACCTGTTTGTAGGTCGACCCTGGCATACAATAATTTTGGGTACAATAACTCAGGCTATTACTGATTAATTTCCCCATCCCTCTACCAATACTATCAGAGAACATAACTGAAAGATTTGAATCTAGACTATTAGGTGAGACAGAATTACCTAAGTCAGGTATTGAATCTTGGCTGGAATCACAGCCCTGAGTTCTCACAGCTGGGCACGGGTCCTCCGTTGCCTCAGACTGGACATCATTTCTGGATTCCCTCTGACAAGTACACTGAACGTTGCTGAGAGTCAGCGAGTCCACTTTGTCTACCAATGCATTTGTTGCAAGAATATGCTCTTTAATTTGATTTTGTGAGCGTTCATATTTATTATATAAAGACTGTAGTGACTTATTAAGAGCCTGAATTTCTGATTGTAAGCGCTGAGTGTCAATTTCATAAATATTTATACTATCTTCTAATTTAATCTGATAGTTATTTAATTTATTAACAAGAGAAACACGTTCTTTTCGTAATTGGATATTTTTGGAATGGTGTTTCTGTTGTTTCTTGTATTTATTACATTTTTTAATGATTTTATTGAATCGTGCATATTTCTTAATTTTATTTTGGCTCATTTTATGGATGTAGTTATGATTTAGTAAGGAGTCCTCTGTTAGGTCAATTGTTGTAATGGAATGAGGGTTACAATTTGTATTTACTAATTCTCTGTACAAATGTTCAGTTTCCATAGCCTGAGTATGATCCTCTTCCTTTTTTAAATTTAAAAGTTTAACATTTGCATGGATTAATTCATCCTCTAGGTCCCTAATTTTACATAAAGCTTCCTCATACAAGTTGCTACAAGAATTGAACCCATCCGTGACCACCCTCAGTTGATCCCGTTCATTAACCACATTCAAGAATTCCTGATGAAGGTCTACTAGCTCCCGTTTTAAGCTCGTGTTTTTGCTGTTAACGTTCATGACCTCCTCCTCACTGTCTTCTCTCTCCTGCAACAGCTGTTGGCATTCGAGTTTTGAGTCCTTAAGTTCTTGGAGGGCCGTTCTCAATTTTAGCTCCATATCCTGAGCAGTAGCCTTACGGGTCATCACAGGCATGGTGTCCGGATTGGTTACTGTAAATTTGAAATAAAGAAACGGTGAGAACTAATAGGACAGACCAATGAAGAAAATTAGAAATAAAAAGGGGAAAATAAATAAAAAGACAGGGAAAAACTTAAGTTACTCAAAGAAATGAGGTTGGCTGCTATATTAACTTGACAAGAATGATTATTAGCTTACAGAATAATCAATTTATTGCTATATTAAGAATTTAACTAAGTATCTTAGGGTTTTACTTTTTAATAAGTGGGTAGAATGCCAAGACCAAAAACTTAAGATTATTACAATATTACTTCAAGACGTTAATAAAATAACTATCGACGAACTTTATATTTAACTATTATTGCAGACAAATTGATGTACACAAAGTTTAAATCGTTAAAGTTTTACTTTTTTTACGAAATGACATTTGTCAACAAAACAATTTAGAACCAATAAAGGGTACTGAATTATCAAAAAAACTATTATAGAATTGGAGTGGACGTGTTATATAGTTAATAGGGCGACTGTGTGCTATTATAATAATAAAAGTAAACAAATACTCCCCGTATGAATCCGTAGTTCGAACATCAGCTGTTGTTTTAGGTTACCGGTAACGTCGTCGTACAACCAAATCCTTTATTAATGAACAGGAAAACAATTTTCCTGAGTATTTACACATTTATATTACGAGATTACTTAAAATTACACCATAATATAACTTAATTACTAATTAAATTTAATTTTAAAATACGGAGCAGATATTTGACATGTCACTCGGGCAGTGTTGCCACTTTTTTTCAAGATTCCAGGAAGATTTTCTAGGGTTTTAACGGTTCGCTATCAAATAGAATATTAAGTAGATATTAAGTTAATTTCGCTGTCTACTTTTCGTGAAATAAGAGATTACAACAACACTTTTGAGAGTTCAAGACCAAACTGAAATAGAATGTGTTTATTGTGAAATGGTAGTCTTTTTACGTAGATCACTTCATTAAACGTTAAATATTTTGCTGTAAATTTGTACTTCAAAGTAATTGTGATCATTCCATTTCTATATTCTGTTCTGTACAGTAATTTCTTGAAAAATATTGTTTTTTTGGATTTTGATTGGTTAGCGTAATATAAATTAATAATACTCTAAAACTATTCATCATTAAAAATATAACAATTGTTATCATGATGCAACATGATTGAGATTCTAAACCCAATAGCTTTGATGTAGTCGTATTTTGTATGTTATAAAGAAAAATCAGCAGTTTCATTGAGCGTATGATATTTTTCTTTTTGTGTAAAACAGTCTTTTTTACGACGTAATTTTTATATGCTCCAGCTTGTGAGTCGATATCTCTTCTATTACAAAATACTGTTGACGCAAAAAACTTTACCTAATCATCCAAAACTTTTACCCCATCACAATTACAACCTAACAATAGCGAATAAATAACCAATGTCAATACCATGCAAGTATAGCGTCCCCCTAGCTTTAAGCCCCATTGTGGTGTTCACAGCTCAATATTACGATAATAAATGGTCCACAAACAGAATTAAAACCATTGTGAGAGGAATCGTATTACACTAGTGATGTGCGATTCCAAACGATACTGTACAGTGTCGATACAACAGGATGCGCAACTCCGATATTTTGAATAGATGCAAACAAAGATCATGTTTTCCATCGGAATTTAATCGTGCTATTTCGTCCTGAATTGCATGATCAGTAAATTCAAAAGAATGCAAAAAGGAAGGAAGACACGATAATTCCTGGAATTTTGCATACTTAGACTTAAGAAAAAAAAAACTACGCGACTCTGACTTGCAATTACATCCCAGAGGACTAAACGACAATTTGACACATTTAAAGTACTTACGGGATCATATCCGTAATTTTTTTTTTATTCTATGAGCTCCCGATATTTCAACGCTGTTGCAAGCATCATGATTAGGGGAATTCTGATGAGATTTGCATGCGTGTGGTACCCATAATGATCGTGCGGCATCATCAGCGTCGAAATATTGGAAGCTCAAAGAATCAAAAGAAAATCACGGATATAATTCCGTAAGTTTTTTAAGTGTAGTGAAAAACCGTAAAAGTCTAAAACGATACGATTCGATGTTTTGAGAATTTGCGTAAATATTTATTTTGAAACATTATTATCGTTACTTTGGCAATTCAAATTTAAGTATCGCGCATCCCTATACTACACTGGTCGTGTTATTAAAGGCTACAAATCAAGTACTTATAAATACACTAGCTGACCCACGCAACTTCGTCTGCGTCACATATATGAGAGAAAAAGCTCACAAAGGAATAAATTTTCCCCGTTTTTGCAACATTTTTCATTTATGTTCCGCTCCTATTAGTCATAGCGTGATGATATATAGCCTATAACCTTCCTCGATAAATGGACTATCCAACACAAAAAGATTTTTTCAATTCCAACCAGTAGTTCCTGAGATTAGCGCGTTCAAACAAACAAACAAACAAACAAACAAACTCTTCAGCTTTATAATATTAGTATAGATTACATAGAAGGATACTCGCTAACGTTAAAAGTATATTTTTGGACACGTGATTTGGAAATAATGTTTGGTCGTCTGATGGGATGAAAAAATGTTGACGAGTTTTTGTTTGTTGTTCATCTCCGACTGTTCCTTTAGAAAGAAGGATTTTTCCTAGTCAGAGTTAAGGTTTAGACGTATTTTAGACTAAACTTGACTTAGATATGGGATACGGGATTTCTCTTATTGTTTCTTGATTTTGTGGCATTTTATGATTTATACTGACTGATACATGTTTATAACTGACTATTATGTATTTGGATGATGCCTTCAGTAATTTAGTTTTTTTTTTTATTTTGTCATATTTATTTTGTAAAGGAGATAATTTATTTTGGGCCTACCTTGTCGTTGCATTTATTATTCATAATAACACCAAAAAAAAGTAACCATTTTACCATGGTATTAAACGAAATATTACGTAGAAATGAAAACGGAATCTTAAAATCATTATAAATAAGCTATGTTATGATATTGTTTTGCGAGTCAAATCATTCCTGTTGTGGTCAATGTCATTTGACAACAAACGCTTACGAGAATAGGGGCACTTTTTTCTGTTTACTAACAAAAGTACGGTACCTACCCGTTGGTAATCATATCTGCTATAATTATTATCGAATCAGAAAGAATATAAAATAAATTTTTGACATTTACTTTTTCTGTTTATTTTGGTTTTCGTAAATGTTTCAGCAGATTTTTCTCATTTATTCTGTTTAGACAATGCTTAGCTAATTTAACCACTGGAATCTATAGGTTAAAAGGAAGAAATCATTGTAAGTTTCATTATTAAATGCTACAATTTATGTGGGTGGCCTATTCGCCGAACAAAAAAAAATTGTCACCTTTGTACTTCTTACGGGTGAAACATGTACGGTCGAACAAGCTATTTGGTTTACAGTTTAATCCGCAAATTACATTGTAAAGTGAATATCAAATAGCTTGTTCGACCGGGCTTATTCCTGAAATCCCCCCTAAAAGTCCCTCTAAGGGGGAAAAGTGGAATCTAAAAACAAAAGTCTACAATTTCCCCCCTGGTAATCCCCCTTAGGGGGGAAAAGTGGAATCGAAAAAATAATTATTCCACAAATCCCCCCTGAAAGTGACCACGAGGGGGAAAACTGGAATGAAAAAACAAGAGGTCTAGAATTCCCCCCTGAGGTCCCTAAGCCTTTATTTGGCTAAAAAGTGCCATTGCTTAATGTGTTGTTGCGTGCTTAATTTGCATGTATACGCATGTTTTAACAAATAAAATTATCTTCATCTTATGTTCCGTGATACTCAATTATTCTCAGCTCTCTTAAGAAGTCTAGTGTAAGTTTAGTTATAATCTGTCAAAGCTTAAACCAATTTAGGTTATTTCTAATTCGATTCAGGGCTGTTTTAAACATTGTAATATTCCTGTCAATCGTTTGCAGATGACTTGATCTTTTAAACCGGTTTAGTGACTTGTTGTAAACGTGAGCCTACAAAATATAATTTGAAACTGTATCACTAACTGTCAGTCGGGACTGGTCATCTCTTAGCTGCCATGGATCATTTGAATTGCTTTATTTTAAATTGTTGATTATTTTTTTTACTCTGGACGCTCTTATTGCGCACGTCTTTCTACATCGTTCTTACATATATGTATAATCTCAACATGAAAGATGTAACCAAGATTTTGTAACAACATTTTTGATTGAAAAGAGTGTCCATGGAGTTTCTTGCCCGTTCTTCTCCATAGAGATCTACGCTAGGGAATGGGCAACTACAGTACTTTCTCAAGTTATTATGCCTTGTATCTGTGACTGTAGCTTTGATTTTTCTTTCAATTTTTTGACATTCAAAAGTGCCGTAATGGTCTAGTTGAAATAAATGATTTGAGTTTGAGTTTGTATTAAATTTCCACGACTTACCTAATAAATAAAGTTTGGTTTTTAATTCCAATATTAATATGTAAATGCATGCCTGAGCGTCCAGATAAATGTTTAAATACAATTTTATCTCTTAAATTCAGAGTACTGTAGATTATAGTCCAACAACTAAAACTAAGTTCTAACAATAATCCGGCTTAGTTAATCCTCTGTACAATATAACTTTAGGTTTTGAATGCACGTTCAGTTTATGATTGTGAAGTTTAGCCAGTATAAAGAAATATTCTTAAATTTGAATTTAAATTCACAGAATCATTTTTGAACAAAATAGTAAAAATTATGAAAATATCGAATTATTTTTATATGACGTAAAAGAACAATGTGAAACCAATATTTATAACTTTCATGAAATGAAAGCTAAAAATTTATAATATTATAGACAAAAAACGCACTTTATATGAAGGACTTTCTATGCAGTGCGTTTGTAACGCAAATTATGTAAGCAAGCATATTACAAGTTGAGCGATTATATCACTGATAAAAATGCTTGGCTCAATGCTGGTCCTGCTCCACAAGGACAGGGGCGCAAAACTTGATAGCATTAAATGGTATTGTTGGAGCTGCTGAAGATTGTACAACTATCTTTGCATTGTATAGATTCAATGTTAGTATTATATAATCGCATAGCCCATATTGTGTGAGTACTATGTACTAGAAAGCTATCATTCACTGGAAACCTACTTTAGTTTTTGACTTGAATGTGCCCTGGCGGTTGAGAGTATGTCATGCTCACTCAAATGTCTCGCTGATGGTGGCGCGTGTGTCGGATCATTTAGCTCCCTTCAAAGTGGTTGAGCTGAATGGTGCTGATCCATGCGTCATGTTCGTGAACGGGTGCTGTCAGTTGTGACTGGTCATGTCTTAGTTGCCATGCTTATTTGAATGAATTATTTTGTTTTTACTATGGACACTTTTAACGTGCACATCTTGCTACATTGTTCTCACATAATCTACCATCTCAACATGAATGATGTAACCAAGATTTTGTAACAATATTTTGATTTAAAAGAGTGTCCATGGAGTTTCTTGCCCGTTCTTCTCCATAGAGATCTACGCTAGGGAATGGGCAACTACAGTACTTTCACAGTTTTTATGTCTTGTGACTGGGACTGTAGCTACTTTAAATGTTCATCTTTGTTTCGACAATTCAAAAGTGCCTGTTATTGGCCTACTTGAAATAAATGCTTTGATTTTGATTTTGATTTTGTAATGGAAATATTTTGAAACAATGTCAATATATTTGGTATAAGTACTGTCAACATCAGTAATAACATCCATCAGCCTCCACTGGGTCAGCGTGATAAAATAACGACTCGGTTCCTCTCATAGAGGAAAGGCCTATCTCCCAATAGTGGGGACGTTATAAACTAATTTGTTGAATGTAATTTCAAACTTTACACCTTGTAGCGTAGAGTATACTAGTGTATACTCTACGACTATTAGAACTATTTTCTGATTTGTTTTTTTTTTTCTCTCTGCTCTGTGACATCGTAGTGACTGAATGTCTTATTTTATTTCTTTCTATAAAATAAAGTTTTTTTTTTTTTCATTTCTTTATGAAAAAACAAACAGTAGCACAATAAGAATTCGTTAAAAACAACATACAAAGTTAGTTACTAAAATACTAGTTGTGATTTGCCTAAACCCATCATAATTAATTAATACCACCGACATAATTAGAAGAAAACTTATAATCCAAGAAGAGAAAACAATAGATAACTTGTTACTAACAGATAAGCATACAATACAGAAAATCAAACATTATTGGTTACTACCATAGGGTGTAAAACACCTCTTAACGAATACGAAAGGCACTTGTTCTCCTCATCATTCTGATAATTTTTTTGTTCTACATTATACCTGGGAACCTTCTAGTCACGGAGATATTGGGGGTCAAAGTTGCAAGATTTTGACTAGTTTTTTTTTAAATACCTTGTAATCGCATGATTTTTACTTTAAATATCTCTACGACCCCCGTACTATTCAATCCATCCATCCGCACAATGTTTTGAGTGTGTTACATTGAGTTATACCACAAAACATGATTTATAACCTCAAAAAAAAGTTGTTTCCCAGCAATTTTTTTTGCGTAAAGTTACTTAGTTTGATATACAGAATGCTTGGTTAACGGCTTTGTGATGAAGTGAAATACACCCTGTATATTAACGGTAGTTGTGACTTCAAGAGTACCAAAAAAACAGGACAACGTGACCCACAAACATCTTGGCACTCAGCAAATGGGATCATCTAAGCCTCAGTACTGTTCAGACAAAGTTGTACATTAAGAAGCCAATAACAAAGTTTGAGGACCTTAATAAACAAGCCGAAGTACTAGAAACGCAATTAGTGCTCTCAGTGAAACAGATTACACAAGTTTTAGGTGGTGTTGTAAAAAGTTTGAATAGGATTTGGTTATTTGATGATATTGGTGTAGGTTGCAATGATTTTGTTTCATTTGTTTCCAAGTCATGGATGTTTACATGTTTAATATGTATGTATTTACAAACAAAAAAGTATCCATGAACTATATCAACTATCTGGTGTCCACGATACAAGCCTCGTTGCTTGGTGTGGCAGTAGATGGCGCTGTGTGTAATTTCTAACGATATTTTATTTATGACTTTTATAAGTCTGAACGCGAGGTGTAAACTTTACGTAAATACGTTGGATTTTTTAATCAAATATACTAGTATTTTAGTTTAAAAGTTTGTAACAAGCATTATTGGTATCATCCATTTATGAAAAAAACTTAAAAAGTATGAAAATATAATATATGAAACGAGTATTTTTAATTTTAAAATTAACGCATTTACACCGTGCACTCATGCTAGTAGGTTATGCTAAGGTAGTCACTAGCTTATATAAAAAGATTTTACCAAGATTATATTATCTGGACTTAGAAAAAAAATGTAACTTCAGAACAGCACTGATCCCATCTATACTATTTACTATTATACTAATATTATAAAGAGAAGAGTTTGTTTGTTTGGTTGAACGCGCTAATCTCAGGAACTACTGATTCGAATTGAACAATAATTTTTGTGTTGTATAGTCATTTTATTGAAGAAGGTATATATATATATATAAAACATCACGCTACGACCAATAGGAGCGGAGCATAAATGCAAAATGTTGAAAAAAACGGGAGAGATTGTATACCCATTGTGAGCTTTTTCTCTCTTATATGACGCAGACGAAGTTGCGTGGGTCAGCTAGTCTTTATATATTTTTTACGGGTGCGTGTTGAAGCCTTTAATATCCGTAGTTACATTGGATAAACAAACAATTCTAACATTTAAAAATGTTCTGGGACTGACCAATTAAAAAATTAAGAACGGTGCGTAGTTCCTATGCCACGGGGTTAACTTTTATTTTATTCTTTTATTCTAAGCATTCCACACAAATTCTTGTCATTTGTGATAAACGCTTATTTAAAATCTAAACACTGTTCTTCTTCAAATAACTTTATTGGTATTACACAGTAATAATTTAGACCAACTCGCTTCGTAGCTCAAAGATGACTGCCGTGGAATCACCGAAGGGTCATAAGCAAGGTTCTCGGCAGTACCCACTCAACTGACTACCAACGACATTTTGCCGCCATTACGTATCGGAAGTCAAAATTGAGCTACGAATTTAAAATAACAGTAAAAATAATACGGCAAATAAATTATAAGAATACTCTAAAATACAAGTAAAATCAACATAATTTTTAGTGCAATTAACAATAATTAATATTATACTTAATTCAAACTTCCGTTCATCAATTTTTGATAGAATTCACAACTAATTTTTAATAGAAATAAATACATGTATTTTAATCAAGCTTACAATTCGTCCATCCTGATTAGTTTCGCGTCCCCGCGAATGACACTATCGAGCAAAATCAACAAATATACTTACACAATAAAAATTACTCAACATTTTTTTTTTTGGACATACAATGTTATTTTATTAATTTTGGACTTTGTACTTTAAAGAAGCCTTTCGCTCATAGCGGCTTTTATAGTTTTGTGAACATTGCACTTCAAAGTAGCCTTTCGCTCATATATAGCGACTAATATTGTTATGTGCACATTGCACTTCGAAAGTAGCCATTCGCTCATAGCGGCTTATAAAGTTTAGTGCACATCGCACTTCACAAATAGCCATTCGCTCATAGCAGCTCAGGTATTAAGTTTTACAAATAGCACTTCAAAGTACTCAACACTCAAGCTCATAATATTCTCAGTTTTCAATTAAATAACAAAAGTGGCAAGAGTTACCCAATCATTTTATAATTCACATAAATTGTTACGTTACATTTAACAAACTAATGTAAACTAAACTAATAAGTTGATGTTCAACTTCATCATTGTAAATTTAATTATAACTATAAGTACATACACTTTAAAATACAGACACTGCAATAAAGGTATTTCTTACTCTTATTTTATGTTATTTTAGTCATCTGTACTGTCGCCTGAAGATGACTCACTACCTTCATTATTAAAACAAAGCCAAGGATGTATTTTGTCGACAGAAAATATACCCTTGTACTTTGACGCCCCTCTCTTTTTAGTAATAGGAGTATCTTCAATCTCATACCTATCGTGATCCAAAACTTTAGTTACTCTGTATGGCCCTGAGCATTTAGCTAACAATTTTCTACTTTTCCCTACAGTATGTGCCGCTCTTTCAACTCTCACCAAGTCTCCAATTTTAAATTTTAACGCTTGTTTTCTTTTTTTATCGTACCGATTCTTTTGTTTTTCTTGTGACTTTTTTGTATGATCGTCTACTTCATCCCTAATGTCACGTAATTTATAACAGTTGCTTAATTCATTTTCGTCACTTGTGTTAGTAATTATATCATCATCAATTTCCGAAACTAGGCTACCTTCATTGATCCCAGTAAGCCTTAATCCAAACAAAACCTCAGAAGGGGTCTTACCCGTACCTTTGTTTAAGGTGTTGTTTAGGCCCCACTGTACTTGTAATAGTCTATCATCCCAAAGTCTTTCATCTTTGCCATGATTTTGAGAAGCTAATGAATCCAAAATCGTTCTATTATACCGCTCCACCTGACCATTAGCTCTAGGTGAAGCCACTGCATTTTTTACATGATGTACTCCTATTTCGGTAATAAAACTTTTAAACTTCGAACTTGTAAACGACGTGCCTCTATCACTGATAAGACGTTTTGGTAAACCAAACGTGCCAAAATAATCCCTAAAAACTGCAATAGTGGAAGTGGACTTGGTATTTTTAACCGCCTTTAACACAATAAATTTTGTGAACGACTCTACAATAACCAAAATGTAACAATTTTTCCTTTTTGATTTCACGAATGGACCAACATGATCAATATGAATGGTGTGAAAGGGTTTATTTACTTTAGGTATAGGATGCAAGTAACCTTGTTTTTTGCCGGCAGGCAGTTTATTATGGGCACATTCCAAACAGGAACTTACATATTTTTGAATAAACTTTCGCATGCGAGGAAACCAGTAATGTTCTTTTACTTTATCTAAGGTTTTATCGAACGCAAAGTGACCTATTTCATCATGGTTTTTCTGGAGGATTTGCCACCGACAACCCTTTGGCACCACCCACCTTAATCCATCTTCAGTTACTTTATAAACTCTATCGCGCTTTAGGACGAAATTCTTACGTATTTCTACCATGTCATCGAAATCTTTGTCAGAAAGGATTTTCTTGATGCGTTGTATTTCGGAGTCCGCTAGTTGTACCGTCGTCAACCAATCATCAGTTATTGTCATAATATCAAGAGTGTCAATAGCTTTAATTATACCGGCATTTTCCGTAGTTGGATTTCTACTCAACGCATCAACGTGAATCATTCCTTTACCGGATTTATATACTACGTTACAGTCATACTCCTGAATCAAACTCCACCATCGCGCAACTCGGGGTAACATGTCTCTTTTTAAAAACGTTGTCCTAAGAGAGTTACAGTCTGTTACAATGGTGAAGTTTAACCCAAGCACGTATGTTCGGAACTTCACTAGAGCAGCAATAACGGCAAGAGTCTCTAACTCATACGACGAAAAATGGGACTCCTCAGGCGAGGTCTGTCTACTATAGTAAGCTACCGGTTTGAAAACTCCATCGATTTGTTTTTGAAGTAAAACACTACCTATACCGTGTTTGCTGGCATCGGTGTGTATTTGCGTTTCAAGACTAGGATTATACAATGCTAGTACGGGTCTAGAAATGAGTGCATTCTTAAGTTTATCAAATGCTTCTTCTTGAATTTGTGACCAAAGCCAGACAGAGTTTTTCTTTAGTAATTTCGTTAGGGGACGAGCTATCTCTCCAAAACCCCTAATAAAACGTCGAAAAAAACTGGCTAGACCAATAAACTGTCGGACATTGTGTACATCTTTTGGCTTAGGAAAGTTCTTAACGGAGTCAATTTTCTTAAAACCCGGTCTTACACCTTCTTGGGAAATTTCAAAACCTAAGTAGTCTACATGATTCTGAAAGAAATAACATTTTTGCGGTTTTAATGTTAAGCCTGCCTCCCTAAACCTTTGAAGTACGATTTCTAATCTTTCAATGCCTTCTTCAAATGACCTACTCGGCACCAAAATATCATCCATATATGCTAATGCAATATTATAGCGTAAATTGCCCAATACCAAATTGATAGTTTGCTGGAAAACGGCTGGTGCGTTGGCTAGACCGAAGGGCATTCTTTTAAATTCAAACTGCCCATCGGGCGTTACAAACGAGCTCTTACTTCTGCTCTCTTTACTTAGTGGAATTTGGTAATACCCGGATGCCAGGTCTAACGCACAAAAAAACTTATTCCCAGCCAACCGATCAATTTGGTCCTCAATACGAGGCAACGGGTAATGTTGCTTAATAGTTTTCTTATTCAGGGCACGATAGTCCACACAAAGCCGTTTATCTCCAGTTTTCTTTTTCACTAACAGAACTGGACTCGCGTATGGAGACTGAGACTCTTGTATGATGTCATATTTTAAGAGTTCGTCAACCATAATTCTAACTTCCTCTCGTTCCGAATGACTCAACTTGTATGGTCGATAAACGATTGGCTCGGTATCTGCTAGCTGAATATTCATTTCTGCAACCATTGTCTGCCCTAGTTCAGACAAATCCTTGGCGAAACAATCGCGATACTGATTCAAAGTATTGAATAATTTAAGTTTCTGATTTAAGTCTAAATTTTCATCAATATTGAGATCATCCAATGTTAAAGGAGGTTTACCGCCATGATTTTGAACTTCGTGAATTCTATTAATTTTTTTAATATAATTATCAATTCGAAAAGAACGTGCCAAGACTTGCCCTTCTTTAAATTTAATTATTTTATTATCATAATTTAGAATAGTTAAATAACCACTACCGTTTGTTATATTATATGGGCCAACTTCTACACAATAGTTAAAGCGATTACCATTTTCAACGAAAACAATTCCATTAAATTTGAAATCAGTAAATACTTTTACAGAAATACAACCTTCAGCCTTCACTGTTTTGTAAGACTTCAAAACCAGTCGTTTATCATCTAGCATTTGTTTTTTACTAATCACCAATTTTTTATCGGATTTAAATACCCATATGTGGGGTTGTTCCGTAGCCGTCTGACCAACAAGTACGTCATAGTTTAGATAACTATCAGGTACAACAATTGCCTCAACAGAAATTTTAGCGTCATCAATTATTAATGAGATTTTAGTCTTACCTAATGCGTTCACGTATGTATTACCAAAGCCTTTAAGAGACGGCAAATTATTCGTCTGCCACTTTTCAGACGGTACAATGACTTTTATAACAGATTCCTTGACTAACGTACATTGACTACCAAAATCTACGTACCCTGTCAACTGGACATTATTAACATTAACACTTTTGATAAATTTGCTGTCCGCTTCCAAGTTACTAGTATTATCTAGTCATAATGTCTTAACCTCAACTTTTGTCCAAACGCTCCTACTACAGTCAGGATCATCATGACCAATGCGCTTACATTTTTGGCATTTTATAATAGGTTTTTTACATTCCGATACGGTGTGACCTGTTTCATGGCAGTTAAAACACTTCAAAACTCTAACTAATTCATTTTTTACAGGTTTACTCGTATTGGTTACAGAACGTAATGGTTTCTTATTAAACCTATCTAATCGCTCATGCTTGACACCCCTCAGATAGCCCAGCAATTTATCAGCATTCTCAAAACCTACTGCTTCTGCTCCGTACCGAACTGATCTATCGTCTATTCCGTAAACAATGCAGTCAATCGCATTCCTGCCTTCTATACCACACCTATTCAAAGCTATCAATTTTTCAAAATAGTACTCTTCTAAATCGTCTCCAAACTTTGCCCTTTTACCTAACATTTCCGTAAGCAAATGGCCATAATTTTCGTATGAAGGAAAAGCAGATTTAAGTTTTTCGACCCATTCAGCCCATGTAAGTAAAATTGATGGCTGTCCTTCATACCACTTTTTGGCAGTCCCTACTAACTTTGGGAGAGCATAATGAGCTGTCTGTTTACAATCCCAGCCGTAGATCTCGGAACATTCTTTAACTTTATTCAGCCAAGTAACAATTGTTTGATTTTTTAATTTAGGATCAAATTCTGGAACTACGTTACTATTAGTAAATCTTTCTTTGCGCTCTAGATTTACAGCTGAAATGGATTGCAACGACTCTTTGATTATTTTTAGTAATTCAGTATTAACTGAATCGGTAGGTGCCGGCTGCGGCGGCGCAGACGTAGTGGTTACATTTGTATAAGAGCTGACTGGACTACGTGATCTATTAACGTTTTCACTGCGAGGGGTCTGCAATATCCGACGCCTCTGCCTACTACGACTACGATCTATAATTCTATCGGTCGGTACATGTCCATGCGGGTCTATTGGTGGCGTACGTGATTTGTGATGCGGTAATGGCCTTATTACGACTGACCTGCTTCGACTTCTAGCCTGTGACTCCATAGGTGACCTTCTGGATCTGCGACGCTCGGAGGAACGGATATTGCTACCTGGTGCTGCCGACGAGTGATGAGTTTGTCTCGAGGCTCGAGCACGAGTTCGGGATCGGCTGCGTCTCGTGGACCCTCCCGGCATGGCGCTGTGGTAACTTCTATTAGACTTGCGTCTGTTCTTGGACCGGTCACTTGGCATCTTCAGATTGTACTAGCAGTACAATGTTCAATAACCTTATTGTAGGCGTATGATCACACCAGGGTGGCAGCAATAGGTGCACCAGGATCCTTGGTGTTATCCCTGCTTCTGACTTGATAAACGCTTATTTAAAATCTAAACACTGTTCTTCTTCAAATAACTTTATTGGTATTACACAGTAATAATCTAGACCAACTCGCTTCGTAGCTCAAAGATGACTGCCGTGGAATCACCGAAGGGTCATAAGCAAGATTCTCGGCAGTACCCACTCAACTGACTACCAACGACATTTTGCCGCCATTACGTATCGGAAGTCAAAATTGAGCTACGAATTTAAAATAACAGTAAAAATAATACGGCAAATAAATTATAAGAATACTCTAAAATACAAGTAAAATCAACATAATTTTTAGTGCAATTAACAATAATTAATATTATACTTAATTCAAACTTCCGTTCATCAATTTTTGATAGAATTCACAACTTATTTTTAATAGAAATAAATACATGTATTTTAATCAAGCTTACATTTGTGTTCATATTAAATTCTAAGAAGAAAGAAGAAATTAAGAGATCAACAACTTAGACGAAAATGAAAAAAAAATTACAATTAAAAAATTACGTATTATTTTATTTTTATTGAAAGGGAACAACAAACAGCTGCAATATAAAACATAGAAATAAGAAATGTATAAGTACAAAACTTAAAGACAATGTTGCAGCCCACAACCCTGCTCACAGATTAAATCTAAGATACATTACATCAAAAATAATCGCTGTAGAGGGTTACAAATAAAAAAAAAATATATATATATAAGAATTAATTCATAAACTACCCAAAACAAAGTTAATAAAATTGATACGGGACCAAGCGCAAGCTTTTTTTTTTAATTTCATTTTACTTGTTTATGTAGATAAAAAAGTAAAATTAAATTTAAAAAAAAAACCCCCGACGCAATATAGTAAAGGTTAAATAGAAAATAATTATGTATTCTTAGATTTTAAATTTATCGTAGTGTATAGTATTTTACTAGTCAAGCCTTTTCATTTGATACCCATATTGAGGGAGTTGTTGAATAAATATGTAATCCACTATTTTGTGGCGGCGGCCATCTTGTACGTTTTATCAAACATATCTAAGTACACTCCCGACTAATTCACTTTTCAAAAAAAAAAAAACAAAATCAAAATCGGTTCATCCCTTTGGGCGCTACGATGCCACAGATAGACACACCACACACACACACAAACACACACAGACACGTCAAACTTATAACACCCCGTCGTTTTCACACAGCCGAACATAAAACCTCCTCCATTTTTTAATTCGGTTAATATAGCTCCAACGGTTTTTTTTTATTTTTTATTATAACACTTATAAGAATGAGCATACAAGCCGTAATTTATTTTATTTACAACAAATTAAACTCCATCAGCCAATGCCTAAGCTAAACATCACGTAAGTAATTAATGGGGTAGTGTTTGCTTTGCAACAAAAGGTTTTAACTTAAACGAGCCTTTAAGTAAAAGCTTAGTTAAAATTACTCTCAAGGGATTTAAGGCTACCTAATTTTCGTTTGAACAGCGTACCCTTAACTCGGTGGCGCCATCTTTTATCCTGGACATGAATTAATGATTACGAGGTACTTACTGTAGATCACTTTGAAACATTGACATCAATGTGTTTTGGATCTGAACGGCTGACTATAGTTTTTTTTGCGTGATGTATTAAATAAAAAAAAAAAAAAAAATATCGCTGGACATTAACACACAGCGGCACCTAGTGCCACACTAAGTAGTAGTAGGTAGGTAGTAGTAGGTAGGTAGTAGTAGGTAGGTAGTAGTAGGTAGGTAGTAGTAGGTAGGTAGTAGTAAGTAGGTAATAGTAGGTAGGTAGTAGTAGGTATGTAGTAGTAGGTAGGTAGTAGGGAGTAGTAGGTAGGTAGTAGGTAGTAGTAGGTAGGTAGTACTTTTGACGCAGACGAAGTTGCGTGGGTCAGCTAGTTATACATATAAATATCCATGACTCGGAAACAAATGTCCGTGCTCATCAGACAAACATTTGCTCCTACCGGGATTAAAACCCAGGACCCTAAGAACGTAAGGCAGCGTCACTACCACTACTCCAATCGGGGCGTCAGCGTATTGATTTCTGGGTAGGTACTTAGTTGTGGAAAACATAAAATTGGCTCTAGAAAAAAACCTAGAAGAGTCCCGTATACTTTTAGATTCTCTTATTGAATCCTGTAGGTCAAATTAGACATGATCCTAGTAAAATATATGTCGACGACGACACGCAATTTCACCCGCGTGGTTCCGTTCCTGTGGGAGGAGAATAAAATGTAGCCTATGTTACTCAGGGTGAATGTAGCTTTCCATTGGTGAAAGAATTTTTGAAATCCTCACAGTAGTTTTTGAGTTTATACATTTCAAACACACACACACAAAAAAAATAAAAAAGTCTCTTTATAATATTAGTGTAGATGTAGAAGAAAATGGAACTTAAATATATATATAAATATATATCGCTGGACATTAACACACAGCACCACCTAGTGCCACACTAAGCAAAGCTTGTGTCGTGGACACTAGATAGTTGATATACTACATATATACTTTTTTGTTTGTAAATACATACTTATTATACATATAAACATCCATGACTCGGAAACAAATGTCATACAGTAAGGCTGGAAACCGACCCCAACTCACATGAAAAAAGTCAAATGCATGCTGTTGATGATAACTTTTCTGATCACGACGACAATCAAGATTTTAGTGCTCCATAGGAGTGTCTCACGATCTCTCTCCAGCCCGTGTAGCATAACCACCGTAGACACGACATAGAGTCGCGAGACCTTTTGTTCATCTGTCATTTTGTCGATTCCATGACATATTATGAACAAAAGATTTGTCGAGTCTCTCTTGTTTCTCCGGTAGTCATGCTAAGCGGGCAGTTCCTCATGTCCCTGCCTTCCTTAAAGTTTCCCAACTATGTTGGGGACGGCTCCCAGTCTATCCAGATGCAGCTGAATATCAGTATTTTACATAGAGCGACTGCCTATCTGACCTCCACAGCCTTGTTGATACTTGGTAATGCGATATCCATTGGTAAGACTGGTTGTCAGACTATTTGGGCCACTAACTACCTGTAACGACTGCCAAAGATGGACAAATGACAGCAGGGACCAACAGCTTACATGCTTTCCGAGGCTCGGAGGAAGCTCGATATGTAAGGGTGGTCACCCATCCACAGACCAACCTAGGCAAGCACGGCTTAACCTAAAGATCGCCCCGAGCGGCTGTTATTATTTGGCCACGAGCTCGTTCTCCTTTTTCCTTCATATGATTCCACAAAAAATCTCTCTAGAGTTATAACAGCATAATTCAATCTCATGTATCTGAGATTACATATTATTGCAACACACTTACCACGCCAAGCAATATTACGAGGAAAACCCTTACTTACGCCCTAATAGCAATAAAGGAATTCCACTGAAATAGTTCTATGAAACTCCTCATAGATACAATTACCACATCAATGATCTCGCTTAATCTTGTGACTGAGTTCACCAACATAAGTAATACAGTTTTACTATACCTTATTGTGAGGAACTAAAGGACAATTTCCCTTGTGTTTTGGTATGGTGAAATTTGCAATTCTTTCCCCGTACGTTCTTTCTTGTGATCTGTTGAACTAAAAACGTTTCCGCGACATAATGGGGGTAGGTAGGGAGGGTGATAAAGTGCGGATATCGTATGAGTTAACGAGACAAGGACATATTATTGTTAGAGTTCTTTGTAGGAATAATATATGGAGGTATGGGTATGATCAGAAAGATTGAACATAAGATGTGTAGCTAGAAACGAGAGTCGATGTTAAATGTAGATCAAAATCAACGAGGAATAATGATATTATACTCATATCGTTTTCTCTATTATTATGATTCATCATTTCAGCCGAAAGACGTCCACTACTAGACATAAGCCGTAGGCATTTTTGACATATTCACGACAGTTGGCAGGCAGGTTCGATCGCAGTACGTTTGCTATGAAACCACAGAGATCGCTGCTGCCCAGTCTCTGGTAAGTCCCTTAGTTGCCTCAACTACCCCCCCTGCACCATACACCCTGCAGGGCAGATATAAGGTGGTGCTAAGAATAGCACCACCTTATATCTGCCCAGTGTTGGACGTACAGAAGTACGTCCAACACCATTAGTACATTAAGATTGCGCTATTGAAATTGATTTATTTATTTAAAACACTTCTTTTCAGCATTTCATTCTCGCTTAGGAGTGTGGGTTAATTTGTTATTCTTTCAATGGGTAATTATTGTGAAGTTTACTTTTATAGACGGCACTAATTAGGCTTATAATTATTTATTATTATACCTATAATATACTCTGATGAATGTGTAACATACCCTCTGTTTGTAAATAATATATTTTAGTAACTACTTATCAATTTATGTTAGGTAATCTTGTTTATTGCTGTGCCCTAACAGGGTCCATAATTGTTCTTAGCTGTAAGCTCATTGTAACATCTTTTAAAACTTATGGTACGCAAAATAAAATGAATATGAATATGAATATGAATATGGCTGTTTTTGTATATTCAGAGCGTCATCTTTTTGGTGAACATGGACCTTTATTAGTATTTTGAATGAGTTTCTGTGTAAATAGCTGTATCAACAAGAAAAAGATTTTCCATTTTAATAAAGGAATAATTTTATTACGTACTAAATTACATGTTATAATTTCTACACTCATTAATGTAGAAAATACATGAGACCTAAACCATGTATTTCACGAGGAGCTTTACGATGTTACTGTTCTCAAATAATTATGTCAATAAATGTTTGTCTAGCTAGAATGTTGCCATAGGTACTTATAAAAGTACAGATCTCGAAACATTTGTGGGGCAAATATTTAATCAGTTTATAAGTTTTCCCCTGCCTCATTGGTCTTGTTGTCGCAAATGCGACTGCTGAGCATAAGGTCCTGGGCTTCAAGTCTGCTATTACAATAGTGTCAGAATAGTCGATCATTGATTTCATAATGGTCAAGTTCTGTCAGGTTTTGACAAGTTTGGTAATCTACTAATATAATGGCGTCATTATGATTTTTCAATGGTCAACCACTGACACTCCATTAAAATAAATGTCATAGAATGGTAATCTCGTACAGTAATAAAATATATTTAATGAAATCTGGCATGAATAAATGTGTGCATTTAGTGCTAAGGGTTTTATAAAGGGTGTAAAACACCTCTTAACGAATACGAAAGGCACTTGTTCTACTCGTCATTATGATCATTTTTTTGTTCTACACTATACCTGAGAACCTTCTAGTTACGGAGATATTGGGGGTCAAAGTTGCAAGATTTTGATATGCTTTTTTTTAAATACCACTTTTTATCGCATAATTTTTACTTTAAATATCTCTACGACCCCCGTACTATTCAATCCATCCATCAGCACAATGTTTTGAGTGTGTTACATTGAGTTATACCACAAAACATGATTTATAACCTCAAAAAAAAACGTTGTTTCCCTGCAATATTTGTTGCGTAAAGTTACTTAAATAGTTTGATATACAGAATGCTTGGTTAACGGCTTTGTGATGAGGTGAAATACACCCTGTAATAATGGCAATACGACAATGTCATTAAAACACAAATTTATTACGAGACCATTGACCGACCAATGATCGATCATTGTAGTTTGGCAGAAACTTTCAGAAAAATGACAATGGGATGGCAATGGAATCATGTTGGAGTGACGAATATAAAAATAGCAGAATTGGGCCCCTTTTTTTAGGATGGAAATCATCAAATAAAGTCTCCCACTGTGGGCGGAGCGCGAGGAAGTATCAGACTTTTACTGATTAAAACCCATCCATGTTCTTTCCTCGCCCTTTATGTACCGGGGCCACGGTATCTCTTTCGAACAGTCCCGCAACCCCGGCAGGCATCGGCCCTTGCTTTCGGCCTTCACTTTACTGACATCTCTTTGAGGCGCGCGTGGAATACGAACGGCCTGTAATCATTAGACGGCTAGCTAGCCCATAGCTAACCGTCCACAGGCCCGCGTCTACGGTGGGCGGTAGCCAGATCGCATGAATATTAGTATGTTTTTATTGTTTGAAAGATATTTTTAGACATAAGTTCGTGATTTCTTTTTATCGAGCCAAATTAATTGTATTATGTTTTCAAAACAGTATCATGCTAGCATAATTATATCCTGTAGAATATCATATACTTTCTGGTCTTGTTTATAGCAGTGAATCATATACTTTTAGTAATTATAAAACTCACGTTTACCTCATGCAATCGCCTTAAATGGTCCAGGAAATATATTGAGCGTGAAATAACAACAAATTTTAAATTACAACAGTGCTATTTATTTGTTTCGAGAGTTTTTACGACTGAATTATTTTTTCAAATAGTTTTCGAAACGTACAATTATGATTGTTTCCGATATTGCTCTATGCACAATATTTATTCTGCAATACTGCACAAATAGATATAGACCAGTTCGTGTTTCAAACCACATTGTGAATATTCCTCCATTGATTCTTATAACGCCAGTTCAGAATACTAACCGGTACTAAATTCCTCGGTAATGTTCCGTTCCGTACTGAAACTAAATAGAGTTCCACCATTTAATTTCCTACTACCATCCCCGAACTAACTTGTATCGCACTCGATATTCAAATGCCACTAATATCAGAATTGCCAGTAAAATATCAAATTTATATTAAAATGTCAAAACGATATTTTAGGCTGGTTACACTTCTTAGATTACGACACTGATTGATGATTTCTTAGTTAGATGATAACGTAATCCAAACACTTGACAAACTCTCATCTGCATTTAAAACTAACATGATTTTGGAAAACAGTAAACTCAATTTTCTTAGTTTATCGAGAGACCGACCAGCTTTAAGCGTAACATAAAAACATCATCTCCTTAATTTTCTATCATTTTTAATTTTTTTGACGACCCGAATGGCGTAGTGGTGGCTGAGGCTGCCTTACTTTCTTAGGGTCCTGGGTTCGAATCCCGGTAAAAGCAAATGTTTGTGTGACGAGAATAGACATTTGTTTCCGAGTCAGTGATTTTATATGTATAACAAGTATGTATTTACAAACAAAAAAGCATAATTATGTAGTATATCAACTCTGGTGTCCACGACACAAGCCTTGCTTCTTAGTATGGCACTAGATGGCGCTGTGTGTTAATGTCCAGCGATATTTACCTACCTATATTTATTTATTAACCATTTCATTTCTCACAAAATCCATGCTCATCACTCTTTATAACATAAATCGACATATAATATAAAGTTTACGTACCTCAAATGGCGCAAACACAATAATTTAATTGGAAAATATGTGTTTGAGACATTTGGGGTTTACACATACTAAAGCCATGGAAAGAAGCCAAGAAATCGTCAAACGGTTGGTCGAGTCTTCACGGGACCAGAGGACTGGTCTATTTTTCGGCCAAAGAATCAGCATTGCCATCCAATGAACGTGGTAAAGCTGCCATCCTTCTGGGCACTTTTCCTGTTGGCAGCGATGTGGACAAACTTTTCGATGATTCGAACCCTTTTTGATACTTGTTCATATTTTATTTCTTTAAGTTAGTATATAGCGATTTTGTAAAGTCTCGAATTATTGTCAAATGAACATACAGCTTACAACAAAACGCATTATTTTTCGTGAAATCATGCGATGGTAGTCAACTTACGCGGTGTGGAGGGAAGGAGAGGTCCCCCTTGCCCAGTGGTACAACTCTCATGAAAAGATATTGTACCATTCCTGAGAAATACCGGTTATTATAACCAAACCTTAAAACACTTTATATTCCCCTAAAAAGCGTAGTCGACGGAGCCCCACTTCGCGGGGCCTATTTCCGAGTGCAGGGTTTAAAGGAACCTAACTAACTGAACGGGGGTGCCCGAAGTCCTGATTATGGGGGCAGAGATACTTCCGTATGTTCAGTTGACAATAATTCGAGATATTACAATATCGCTAGAGAGAAACACGTTATATTGTAATATAACGTGTTTGACAATTTTACGGTGACATATACATATTTTAAATAATTACAAAATAATAAAAAAAAACCGTATGCCTGTGTTTAATCAGTAGGTACAAAAAAAGTCTATATAAAGTTTTAATGTACCTTATTAATATTGCTATAACAATATTGAGGGCCGCAAGCGTCTTGAAATATAATATATATCAAGCTTGATAGCGAAACCGTTTTTGTCTTTATGCCAAGCCAAGCGCAACATTGTATTTTTGAAATCCCAACATTTACGACATGCCCTCAAACATGCATGAGGGAAAAAGATGAATCTTTAAACAGTATTTTCGTACTGTAGAATTTTAATACTGTTAAATCGCGACTGTGTAAGCAGCCTACGGAATGAAAGTACCTCTTTATACCCATGGACGGATATTGAAATTCTGCGTACGCATGGACGAATCGAATCATGTGCAATAGACTGTTGTTAAAACTTCCATATTGCACCAAATGTAAAATTGTTATTCATACCAATGTTTGTATTTCGATGAAATCCAAAATAGCCAGTTCGAATGCTTAATTTCTTTGTTTTGTGACATTTTTGCTGACGTAAAAAAATATGAAAATTTTGTTTTTGTTGTGACTTTATGAATGGTATTATTTTATGTAGCCAAAAATGTAGCTAATTTCTACTTTTTGATAAAAGGATAGGCGGTCCTTTTATTATTCTGTGGCACAGGGCCTTCATAAAAAAACAGACTTGTCAACCTGTAAAATTGACATGGAAAAAATAAAAACTTTACTGTCTCATGTTTAGTAATTCAGTAGGTACTGTAAGAGGGGCATAGCAACAAGGCGCCCGCGCTTTTTAGCAGCGCGCGTAGTAGGTACGAAACCGCTCGCCACCCCACACCGCTGCCCCGCGCACGCGCCCGCCAGTCCGGCTCTCATCGCTGTCGCATACGGTCACGTTTTGCTATTTTTTTGATCCGATACAACTTTTACTTTTTACTACTTTTTTGTGTACTATACATCGTCTACTCGATTAATTAGTTACCTGCCCCACTACAGTACAAGTTACTCGATTTCCATACACATTCTAAGATTTTACCAATCTATTCATTCTCGATTACTAAGTATTTAATCGATAATTTTATTTAATGCTATAGGATTTCTTTTCCCGGTTTTTAGATTGTTAAACGCTGCTGTATTTGTGATTTCCTTGAGAAAAAGGACGGTTTTTTTGGGACATAAATTAATTTCAAATTTTTAACAGGTGGGCACAGAAAAACCATTTGTCTTTATCATATTCATGGAAATAAAAGCATAAACAAACCCCTTTATACTGTCTGTAATATCTTATGGGTTAACAACCCCTAATTTTCTGTGCCTGATTTTATAAAGCTTACTACAAAAAAACATATTCAGATCCAGTCTGTCCCATTTGCTCCCCAGCGATGCCCTAAGCCAAGGGTCGTACTCCACTGGTTATGCCCTTAGTGGTTAGTCATTTAGTTTGTAAGTTTTTCCCTTGGCTGGTGGTTTACACCTAAGGCACCTACTCCAGAATAGTCAGGTTAAACAGACGACAACCTCCTAGGTTAAACTAAAAGATGCCGGAAACAAAAAAAAAACATTGTAAAACAAGATTATGGCTCTGGAGAGGTAATTTGGCTTCTTTACAGTGCGTTGAAACTTCGTGTGCACATTTGAGTACATTTTTTACCGAATCATTGTTTTCTGTTGTTTGTAGTTAGTGCAGAATAGAACACTAAGCCGGGTGTGTTATTATTACATCCTACTTCCTACTTGTCCTACTAATATTATAAGTGCGAAAGTTTGTGAGGATGTATGTTTGTTACTCTTTCACGCAAAAACTACTGAACGGATTTGGATCAAATTTAGCACACAGATAGTTTATTACCTGGATTAACACATAGGATACTTTTTATCCCGGTAATAAGATCCCGTGGGATAATTTCAAACTTCACGCGGGCGAAGCCGCTGGCAGAAGCTAGTAGAACATAAAACAAAAAGCAAATCTCATGCGGTTGAACTGATACACATCTGATCACAGATGAAATGTAATTTGTATGTAGAAGGCAGAACCACTAAGGCCCTGTTCCCCCTACGTCGTGACGATTCCGTTATCGTTGGTTTTTGCTTAGCAAAAGTAACTGACGACAGTAATTGTGTCGTCCTATATGTGAACACCTCCAATTAAGGCGACTAGATGAGCTAAATTAGCAACTCTATTTGTGGTGGTTCTAACTTCGTACGAAATGCTGTTAGAATAGAGTTTAAATCAGTTTTCACTACAAAGTGGTTGTTACGTCAGTCACTGCGGGCCAAATAGTGCGAAATGAGTGGTTTCGATCGATTTACAAAAAATCTATTGATTGTACTAAAAAACTAAAACACTAAAATGCTAATATATTGCTTGTAGAATTATTTGCCAAAAACATCAGAATCATCGCATGTATTGTAGTATGTTTTTCTTTGATTGAAATATATTTTTAGAGTTAAGCATCCAGTCAAATTAGGTAATTGTATTATGTTTTCAAAACACTATCATACTAGCATATATCCTGAAGAATATCCTATATTTTTCCGGTTTTGTTTACTGCCGTGAATCATATACTTTAAGGCATTATAAAACACGTGTTTATTTCATGTAAGCGCCTTAAGTACACCAGCTTAAAACACTTAAAACTACACGATTATGGCTGTCGTCAGTATGTCACGACATTGACAAAAGTGACGTTACAAGTCCCAGGCTTGTAACGTCACAGGTATTCAGCGGCACGTAAGTCTGACAACCATTCTTACGAAAAGACATCATATTACCCAATACTAATTGGCTTGTGGAGACTGATAGGCAGTCGAGAGTGGTTCCAAGAAGCTCGAAACGGGTAATCATACAGTGTCAGACACTAATCTCATGCTTCTAGCACTCACAACACTACCTTGTATCCCTTTTGAGATTATTTCTTAAGACCTAAGATGTCTGCTATAACATCAACACGCTGTGAGAGATCTATGCCTTCTGAGAACCGCTCGGTTCGGATAGACTGATAATATTAGGTATTCTATTTTTGTATAATGTTGGTGTACGTACCAACAGAATACAATTTTTTTTTTTTTGGAAAATTATGTCTTTTAGATTTAGTAACACATGGCAAGGGCGGTAGCCCTTGCCATGTGTACCCCCAGGGAGGGTATCCCTGGGGGTCTAAAAGGCCGCTTTAGCAGAATCGTAAATGAATCACGTTTAAAAAAATTAATGCTCAAAATGGTCTTTGTAAACATTGCCATAAAGTCCATTTTAAGAATTTTAAAGCATTTTTTTTTTTTAATTTTGTTCAATAAAATGAATCACGAAAACTAAAAATTCTTAAAATGCAGCCATTTTAGATCCCCTGATTTTTGATGGTGGATTGTCGAAAAGACATAACGATTTTGGAAACCAGATTATCTCCACTTAGAGTAGTTGGTGATAAAACATTTTCTCTCATAGAAGCTAACGATATAAATACCAAAATAAAATAGGATCAACATTCTATTTACGGTCGTTCGTAATTGTCTAAGACCCGGTCCCACTAAAGGTCAACAGTCTGATTATCTAAAAACAGCTGTTTAAAATACATTTTTGGATAGGAACATGTCTGAGTGACAGCTGTTTTTAGATAAACAAACCGTTATCTTAACGTGGATCTAAGTATGTCGTGACATACTGACGACAGCCATAATCGTGTACTGTTAAGTGTCGTGGCTGGTGTATTTAAGGCGACTACATGAGCTAAATACGTGTTTTATAATGCCTTAAAGTATAAATGATTCACGGCAATAAACAAAACCAGAAAAATATATGATATTCTTCAGGATATATGCTAGTATGATAGTGTTTTGAAAATATAATACAATTACCTAATTTGACTGGATACCAAAAAACAAGGAACTTAACTCTAAAAATGTATTTCAAAGAAAAATATACTTCTAATACATGCGATCATTCTGATGTTTTTGACAAATAATTTTACAAGCAATATATTAGCATTATAGTGTTTTAGTTTTTTAGTACAAACATTTGATTTTTTGGAAATCGATCGAAACCACTCACTTCGCACTATTTGGCCCGCAGTGACTGACTTAACAACCACTTTTAGTGCAAGCTGATTTAAACTATATTCTAACAGCATTTCATGCGAAGTTTGAACCACCACAAATAGGGTTGCTAATTTAGCTCATCTAGTCGCCTTAAATGGAGGTGTTCACATGTAGGACGACACGATTACTGCCGTCAGTTACTTTTGCCAAATAAAAACCAACGATAACTGAATCGTCACGAAGTAGGGGGAACGCGGCCTTAGTGGTTCTGCCTTCTATATACAAATTACATTTCATCTGTGATCAGATGTGTATCAGTTCAACCGCATGAGATTTGCTTTTTGTTTTTGTTCTACGTAATAATACACCCGGCTTAGTGTTCTATTCTGCACTAACCACAAAAAACAGGAAACAATGAAAAAGTTAAAAAAAAAACAAACAAAAAATAAAAACAAGAAACACATAACTTTCCCGGAACCGGAATATTTCTGAAAATATCGCACGATTTTCATATTTCACTTCGTTCACCCCGTTCGAATAATTGAACAAAACATTTTAGAAACACTTTCTCCGGGTTGATTATTGCGTTCGTATACTTTTTTTGCCAAAAGTGGATGGAAAAACGCGAAGATTCTTTGTCTGAATGCAATCCCCGTAAAACGCGAACGTGTGTGCACGCCGGGTGTGCGGTTTATATTCTCTGTGGGCGACTCACAACGCTACTTCATCGGGCACCTTTCATATTTTGAAGTACCAGCCAGGTACGGTTTCACTGTTGCGACTTGCAAAGTTCTTGATGAAGGAGAAAGTTCGAAGATTTGTAGTGAAACTGAGATAGTTATACCAACTTTAGAAGGACTATGGAATTGGTAGCTGTGATCTCTACTTCTGTTGTACAAGTGTTGGAGATTTTAATTCTTATTTTGCAACACCAACATTAAATGTAAATCCTTGTGTAAACAATGGCAACACTCTTCCCTTTCCATCTGCGACACGGTGCAATACAGACGTGCATAGTTACCTTGTATAATTTATTTCAACATCTCTTCCTCGGCACCAACCTACCAGCACCTCATATGCTACCTACTATCTATCAAAATAAACAAATCTAAATCGTGGTGTGTATTAAATATAACATAATAATAATATGATGCCTGTTGAGGTGTATCTTATAGTAGGTACTTCCACCCACATTTGACCAGTTATTTTGAAGTCCATTGAAATAAGGGGCTAGCTTATTGACATCAACCGGGCAAAAAATCTGATGGAAAAACCCAGTAACACTTTGCCCGACCTAGAAATCCAACCCAGGACCTCAGTACTCAGTCTTTAGGTTAAGCCGTGTTTGCCTAGGTTGGTCTGTGGATGGGTGACCACCCTTATGTACTGAGTTTTCTCTGTGCCTCAGAAGGCATGTTAAGATGTTGGTCCTGGCTGTCATTTTTTTATCTTTGATCGGTCCAGTCGTTATAGATAGTCAGTGGCCCAAAAAGTCCGACAACCAGTCTTACCAAGTAGTATAGTATTACACAGTATTAACTGGGTTGTGGAGGTCAGATAGGCAGTCGCTTCATGTAAAATTTTGGTATTTAGTTGCATTTGGTTAGACTGGAACCGACCCCAACATAGTTGAGAAAAGGTTAGCCAGATGATAATAGGTACATTTTGTCTTAACCCTCAAACCTTTTCTCAGACGCAATTCAATCATCCGCACCATTGACACCACACCTTAACCAGTGTCAACACGTCTGACACGGCGCGTAAATAATAAAAGCGGGAGAGCTTCCCGTGTCTCGAGACGTAAATATGTGTATACACGCTACTTTTTATTACGACTGCCGCTGGTCCCACTCGCGTTTAGTGGTGAGTCGCGTTTTGAGCTTACGATCCGATTAGTCGTGAAGGGTGTTGTTTTTATGGTTCCGTAAGGTAGCAGTGGGCAGGTCACATTGCTTGCAGAACGGAGCCGATGAGTTGGAAGACCTCCCACTAGGTGGACCAATGACCTGATGAAGGTTGCGGGAATCCAATCCGTTGGATGCGAGTCACAATGAACCGGTCAATGTGGCGACACTTGGGTGAGGCCTATGTCCAGCAGTGGACGTCTTCGTCTGAATGATGATTCGTGAAAGGTGTTGTTTTTATGGTTCCGTAAGGTAACAAATGGTATCCTACTACCAAACTTCCGTCGTCCGGTCCACTGGCTGTATCTCATGATCCATAATAGGTAGACAGTTGACAGAATTACTAAAAAGAAATTTCACAGAATGTTTATTTGTATTGCCGCTATAGCAACAAATAATAAAAAAACCTTAGCAGGTTTTTTGGTAGAAAACTGTGGGTCAGCAAAAAAAATTTGAAAATTAAAATCCATGAATCAATAGGTAAATTGTTGGTACGTTTGGCCATAGACAGACTTTCCATACATCATTGAATTCAGTCACTTTTTATGAGTATACGTTCAACAGGTTAGAAACATCGAAAGAGATTTTGTGTGCTAAAACATTTGTGTTTGCTCTGTGATGTCCTAAAAATCCATTAAAATTGGATGGAATAAAGAGATTTTTAAACAAAATTAAAGTTTGTTGTAACATTAAAACTATGAATGTCGAACCGATTAGTCGTAAGGCAACAACAAATCGTTATCTGTAAAAATCTCTTAATCCTTATGTTTAAAGTTGGACTGTAATTTCCAAGTGTTTCTATTCATGACTGGAGTAATTGCCTGTCTTTATTTTAACTAGTTTGAGAACCAGGAATCTCAAGATGTGACGTCATAGTCTGTTCTTGACACAATTCCTCAAGTTTATTTAGAACTTTATTTTAGGTTATATTTACTTTTTGTCGTATTTAGAGTTTCTTACAGAAAATGTAAAAACGGAACCATTATGGGATTACTCGCGCGTTTGTCTGTCTGCCCGTCCGTTTGTCACAGCCAATTTGCTCCGAATCTACCAGACCAAATCAGGTGAAATTTGGTAGGATGGTGTAATTCTATGACCCAAACACAGATAAGCAAAGCAAATGAATATTTTGTATCTTTTTTAAACTTTCACGATCAGAACACATTATAAAACTATAAAACTTATGAATACGGGTATTTATCCTACCCGTATTCATAAGTTTTATAATTTTGTATTTTCTTTTTTTTTAAATAAGGGTCATTTTAAAGTTGGGAAACCTTACTGTGTTATGTATTAAATGAAAGGGTTTGTAAGGAGGATCTCAAATATGCTTTTGTTATTGTTATAAAACGAATAGTTTTGATTTTATCGATGAAAGAAAACGAAAATTGACCACTCCTCTCCTGATCTCAGAAACTACGGAACCCAATATTTTGAAAAAAAAACAAAAAATAGTTAATTGCTTAGAGATTACAGGAAAACCTATAAAAATTCTATCAATTGCAAATAAATTGGTAGTGTACGGAACCCTATCCACGCGAGTTCAACACGCGCTTGGCTAGTTTTTACTCGTCTTACGTTATTGTATAACTGTGTAATCGAGATCAGACAGGAAATGACTTCAAGTAAAATTCTGGTATGAGCTGCAATTTAACTGGACTGAAAAAGTGTAAACCAACATAGTTTGGAAAATGCTACTTACATTATGTTTTTTGTTTTTCTTGAAAGACTTAAGTAAATGTTTACGCATTGTAGATAGTTGACTGCTCAATAAAAAACACACTCTTTATTCGGTTAAAAAAGGCTTATAATGCAATTTGCATTAAAGAAACGTGACGTTATTTGTTCATTTTAAAAAGAAACGTGTGAAGGAAACTTTCATGGCATTACATGACTATTTGATTTATTAACATTCAAATTCAAACATTATCGGAATTCTTCACCAAAAAGTCTTCACCACCAAATTAAAAAGATTCTTCTTCGCCAAACATTCTTAAGACCCCACCAAGTATTAGGAGCAACCGCAGCAACGTTTAAGCGGTATATTAAATTGGATACTCACACGATAATCTTTTCGGTATATTTGAACTTCAGACTTTCCCAGAATTCCTTGCTTGCAACGTTCGCTGCTTCACGGTAAATTATATGTATTAGCAGTAAAGTCCTAGAGTTCGTCTGGAAAGTAGTAGAGCAACAATAGTCCAGTTTGGTGGTAGAATTATATTCTTTTTAACCGAAATCTATGAAAGAGGAGGTGATGTATTACAACAGTTCTTTTTGAAGAGAAAACTTATTTAGAGGCGTCGAGCAATTTTCAGTGAACAGAAATCTGGGACCCGCGTGACCGTCTCCTAACGCTTTGTAGCACTCGTAGCCGATCCGCTACGGCGTAGCACCACTTAGGCGTGCGCGGGGCACAACCCATACCAGATATAGTAATTTAGTTTTTACTGCTATCGGCAGTCTCTAAAGTTTGCCAAGCATGTTTTTTTTTTCACGTAAGTCATCGATTTCAGTGATTCCAACCGCAAACAACCTTATTGCTCTCAATTTCTCAACTTTATTGTACACAGTTATGAGTTATGTTACAAGAGTTCATTTTGTATGGGCCCTTAAATCTATCTATATCTATACTTATAATAAATCTGTAGAGAGGTCAATTCTGTACATGAAATATATTTACAAAATAACTATCGGGGGGTGATTAGTGATCGATACTGATGCCAAAAATGCAATCATTAAAATTTTGGTCTGTCTGTCTGTCTGTCTGTCTGTCTGTCTGTATGTTATTTATAGAAAAAAAAACTACTCGACGGATTTTAACGAAACTTGGTACAATTATTCTACATACTCCTGAGCAGGTAATAGTATACTTTTCATCACGCTACCATTAATAGGAGCAGAGCAGTGAAAGGAAATGTTGGGAAAACGGGAGAAGTTACTTGGTTTTTTTAGCTTCCGTCGCGTGTGCAGCCTTAATGGTTAAAGCTACATAGAAATCATGTATAACGGAAATATTCCACATAAAATTATATAAAAAATATCCCAAGACAGCATATGTCTATCTTTTATAGTTGACTCACAATAACACGTGTAACTCCCGATAGCTTAGCAGTTCGGAGATTTGTTATTATTATATTTGTTTACTCTTACGTTTATAATATTCTCACTCAACCCCAATTTTGAAACTTCACGCGGGCGAAGCCGCTGGCAGAAGCTAGTATATAATAAAGGACCTAGTAAAATAAAGAAAGAAAATAATTTATATAATTTAAGAATAGATTAAAGACTTACTTGATCAATAAAGCCTATTATAATGTTAATGATTATTTAAATGATAAGTGGTATTATTAAAAAAAAAAATAAGCATGCAATAGTAATGAATTATGTAAATACAAAAAATAAAACTGTCTTCAGAGAAAACAAAAAAGTGAAAAATAACTTCAGAAAACACGCTTCAGAAGTATGTAACCTTTGTTTGATTGATTTAGTTTTTTACGTCATGATATAGTATAAACAATGAACCTACAAGCAACTGCAGCAATCACTGCAGATTTGCTGAGTATTTTTGAAGAGTTCCGTTGTATATCTCCGAAGATCAGCATGAGGTCTTCAGCAAATTAAAATGGGACCACACGGGAAGCACCAGCTTTCAAACAAAAAAAAGAACCTTCAAAATCGGTTCACCCAGTCGAAAGTTCTGAGGTAACAAACACAAAAAAAAAACATACGAATTGAGAACCTCCTCTTTTTGGAAGTCGGTTGAAAATGGAAATAAACTTACGGAACGGAGCGGAGCTCAATACTTACAAATATGTATAAATCATGGAAGATATCCCGTATGTGACATTTTAAGTTTAGTGGTGTTGTTCAGTGAACCGTGATAGCTTGAAACAGTATTTAAATGAGAAATATTAAAATCAGAGAAAAAACTATTAAATGCAATGGTTTCATTTATTGCTAAAACTGGTTTCTGTGTGTAACACCTCTTTTTAAACCTTCGGACATAACAGTCGTGATGACATCTTCTTTTATTGTTCTGTTGTGATGTACAGCAGAGGTAGCAATCATTACTAATCATGGAGTCCTTTTTTTTCGGATAGGAAATCATCAAATTACTTCTCCCACTATGGGCGAAGCGGGAGAGAGTGTCAGACTTTTACTTACTAAAACCCATCCATGTTCCTTCCTCGCCCTTTACGTTCCGCGTACGGGCCGCGGTATCTCTTTCGAACAGTCCCGCAGCCCCGGCAGGCTTCGACCCTTGCGAAACCCTCCCTTTTTGCTGACATCTCTTTGAGGCGCGCGTGGAACACGAACGCGCCGTAGACACGGCCTGTCGTCATTAGACGGACGTATGGCTGGCTAGCCCATAGCTAACCATCCACAGGCCCGCGTCTTACGGTGGCCGATAGCTAACACGTGGCCCCCGACGCCCGGTGCGTCTCACACGGGGGCGGGGGCGAGAGGCTCTCTTTCTCTCGCGTTCCGCCACCTCCTATGCTAGCACGACTGCTTCGTTGAAGGAGGTGATGTCTTGCCATGCCGTCTCGCTCCGGACCATGGATTGAACCAGGTGCTTTTTTATTTGGAAATACATACTTATTATACGTATAACCATCCATGACTCGGAAACAAATGTCAATGCTCATCACACAAACATTTATTCTTCCTTCCCTACCGGGATTCGAACACAGGACCCTAAAAACTTAAGGCAGCCTCACTACCACTGCGTCATTCAGGTCATCAACTATAACCTCAGGCAAACCCTTGCGACAAAACCAAAGGGTGTAAAAATTCCCATAACGATGCTGAAAGGCACTTATTCTCCCTGTCATTGCGATATGATTTTTCTTCTGGACCATACCTAAGAAAGTAATAGGAACTTGAAGGGCAAATTGTCATATTCGCAAGTTTTATAGAAAGATAAAAAATATGATACACCAGTGCTTCCTGTGAAAAAAATAATTTCAGTTCAAGACTAAAGAAACTGCTAATAATGTATTCGAAACACGTTTTTTTCTCTAATATTTCTTGACCACTATATCAGCTCCTTTTTTCAGATAATAGTATTAAAATTGCAGTTTTTTTTTTAATTTGTAATAACTAAATCTAAATTCTATTTTTAAAAAGATTGTCACCATTCCTACACATGAAGGAATGGCATTGTAGCGCCATCAGACAGCTGCCACAGTATAAAGATAAGCAGTAATGTGACTCGGACGTGGCTTTGAATTCAATGACTACAGTCGATCAGTGCTAGGGTTGCTACCGTCTAGTATTCTGAGTGGTTGATCGTTAACAAAAGTCAGCGTTTTGGGGGTTTTTTGAAGCCGATCTACTGGTTATATTTATACTGTGCAGCTGCCATGACATAGCCAGTGTCATATAAAAGGGGAATTATGAAAGACACAGTTATCACCCCTTGTATTACCTATATAATAATTAATACGGGATGATTATAGCGTCCTAATTACTGTTAACTATTGTGAATAATTGATATTTTTGGAAGACAACATTTGTAGAAACTATAAAGTTGGTTTATTATGCTGAATAGATGCATCTACTATCTTTTATAAAACTATAAAACAACAAGCTTATTAAATTTCTCTTAAGAGGCCTGCGGAGCACGCCAATTTCATATAAACATAATACCAAAATAATTTGTAAATCAAACATATTCTTAAGGTATGGTGTATTATTTTGATTGGATTACGGAATATATAGGGTGTAAAACACCTCTTCACGAAGCCGAAAGGCCGAGTTTTTTTTTTAAATACAAGTTTTTTTGTATGTTTTCTTTTAACACCTCCACGACCCCCGCACTATTCATTCCATCCATCAGCACAATGTTTTAAGTGCGTTACATTGAGTTCTACCACAAAACGTGATTTATAACCTCAAAAAAAAAGTCATTTCCCAGCAATAATTTTTGCGTAAAGGTACTTAGTTTGATGTACAGAATGCTTGGTTAACGGCTTTGTGATGAGGTGGTTTACACCCTGTATAGGTTCCCAAACACATATTATGAATTTACACTGATGTAAACAAGAGTTATGAGAAAAATAAATTTTCTATAGAAATTTTATATTCCACGTGTCTCGTCTATATGTCATTGTCCTTTCAAAATATTTATTTGGGAACATAGGTATTCTATAATACAATCGAAATATATACATACTACCATAGGAATATGTTTGATTTTCCTATTATTTTGGTATAACGTTTGTATGAAAAACGAATGCTCCGCCGACCCCCGAAGTGACACACATTAAATTACACACTTACTTTAACCTGTGGTCATTCAGAAGGCTATAAATAAATATTAAGGTTCAAATTACAAGGAACAAGTTGGGTGTATGTAATAAACGATTTCTTTCCAACAATTATTGCAATCAACGATACTATCATCATCTGCCTAGCCTTTTCCCAACTACTATGGGGTTGGTTACGATACCACTTTGGTAAGACTGGTTGTCAGACTTTTTGGGACCACCTGTAATGACTGCCAAAGATGGACGAATGACAGCCGGGACAAACAGCTTAACGTGCTTTCCGAGGCACGGAGGAGAAGTTACAATCACCAACTCGTGAACTGATATCTTATCGTAAACACAACTTGCTGAATTACTTCAAGTCCCACGAAATAGCCAGCGAGTCTATTATGGCGACTCAACAACTATAAAAGAACTAAATACCTAAGTGTGTAAGCTAATTAGAAGTATAATCGGAACGTAAAAGTTTCAAAGATAGGTAAGAAGTAAACTCGTTAAAGATTAAGACACCGCTGTGTAGCACCTGATAACTTTACTGTTCTGTGGAGCGTTTAGATGAGGTTAGTTAGTGGTGCCAGTACGTACATGAAGATTTCATTCAAAACTATAATTTTATTCACTGCAGTAAGATTCTTCGGAATGCAGGTAGGTTCTGTGGTATCGGAAGAATAGATGTACAAACTAAATTCACGTAGATTTGTGAATGAAACATAAAATTATTTCAGTTTGAAGTCTCGAAATTTTGAAGTCTAATGCTGTCAACCGACAAAACTTTAGTTCTACAATCAAATAAATGCCTCAACGCAATTAATGGTATCAATTAATAGAACATTTTTAGTGGTCGGTTCGAGAAAAAACCGCTTCACTACCTTGCGATTGAAATACTTATAAATGCTCTTTTATTGTAAGTTTTCAATTGTTTATGACAACCCTAGAAAACATTGTCAAACCCACATTTGTTTCAGCCCGCAAACAGAACACAATTACTTGATCAGTATTAGTATTCTGCGGGTTAAAGACGGTTCCTGATATGATTCAACACGATAACCGGGCTTTATCAACCGTTCAATTTACAACAAAAGGGGTCACCCTGTATCAGACTAAATCAACCACATTAAGATTGACACTTCACTCGCCGCTTCTATTAGTTAACGAGCTGTGATCACTGACTTACTTGCATAGGATGACTTTTCATCCTACTGTAAAAGAGAATGAAGTAATGGATGCCATGATGGTTATATCTAAAAAATAACATATAGGTGCCACATATGACAACCAGTCCTGAGAAGAGGTTAGTCGCTCCATGTAAAATGCTAGTATTAATAATAAAAGAGTGAACGAGGCACAATTCAAAATACAATGACTAGTAAGGGTGCCAAGAAAGGGTTACGCTAACAAAATTTGCGTCGTCAGCAGTTCTTTATTACGTTCTTACCTATTAAAATTGGCCTTTAACTTATTTTACGGAAGCTTGAAATAGCTATGTTTATATAAAACTACTGATTAACGTACTGTTCTGTGGACTCCGGATTATTACAGATGTTGTACTGAAACATCTGTCCAAGGGCAATGTCCGCAGATAGTACGTTTCACACGTTGAAAACCAGTCGAGGCAGATAGATATTCAACACAACCTTACGTCAATGACCATTGATCTTAGATAAACCGTGCATGGACCATATCACGTGACATTCATGTAGTTGTGAGAACAGTGAAAACCTATGTGACTGACGCACTGCCAAGTCGTAGGTCTTGAGATCGAACCCATTGTATCATAATCTGCCTAGCCTTTTCCCAACAATGTTGGGGTCGGCTTCCAGTCTAACCGGATGTAGCTGCATCCGGTTAGACTGGAATACCAGTCCCAGTAAAACCAGTATTTTACATGGAGCGACTGTCTATCTGACCTCCACAACCCAGTTAATATTGGGTACTACGACACCACTTGGTAAGAATTATTGTCAAACTTTTTGGGTCACTGACTACCTTTATCGACTGCCAAAGATGGACAAATGACAGCCGGGACCAACTGCTTAACGTGCTTTCCGAGGCACGAAGGAAACTCGGTATGTAAGGGCGGTCTTCTATCCACAGACCAACCTAGGCAAGCACGGCTTTACTTAAAGATCGGCCCGAGCGGCTGGTTATTTTTTAGCCACGAGCTACTTCGAACCCATGTAATAAGAAAATATCGCGATAAAACCAAACCAGCTTATGAGATATATTTCTCAACAGGCGGCATGTAAAGCCAAGGCAAAGGCCAAGGCAAAGGCACAAAAGCTCTGCCACTAGGTTACGCACTAACCACATGAAAAGGACGAAGAAGTCGTGTTTGTGTTGCGTGGCAAACACGACTCTCCATAGGTAAGCCGCATCTTGAGCCTTATATATTTATCAGTTGTCTACCATTTATGACAGTATTAACATTTACCCCACTAAAATGACAGTTAGCAAAACTAACACTCATGTTATACTTATTTTAACAAACTAGAAAGACATAACTTGCGAATAACAACAGTGAGATAGCTTCACACTAACACTCACGATCAAAAACAATGTTCACGAAATAATTCAAGCGTTGACGAGTAAGGGAACCCATTCGGGATCCACCCACGCTATCTCCCACGGCCCTACAGTCACCCAGTTCTCTTGTTTTATCTTCCTAATTAACACTATTATCCAAAACTAAGATCACAAAGAGAATGCCTCCACTACACATTAAACGTAAATACTTGATGTGCAACACGGAGCAAAAACAAAGCCAAATACTGAGGTTACACGGGCAACTTTCGAGTAAGTACTTGGACGACAAAATTGCTGAAGACATTTAAATGACATGTGGATGGAAATTCATCATTATTCATTCATCATCATTCATTCAGGAGCCTATGGTGATGTTTAGAAGGACTCAACCATTGCCACTGTGCGCAGTCCGTGAATAAACTCTGGCATCCAGAAAACTACCGAGACAATCAAATTTGAATTGAATGAACAATCCTTGTTTATAACGTGCGTTTTGATTAACTTTTCTGCGCTTAACTGTTACGAGAAGGATTAGTTCTCCTCAGCTAACATAAGGTATGGAAATTCATATGAAATTCCAAGCGTTTGTGGGAGCACCAGACACTGAGAAGAGAGACAATAAAAGCAGCCTTACCTTGACTTCCCCCAGGTGGATCCACTAGTTCCACTATAGCAGCCCTTTTTAAAGGGGACACAACACTTTAAGAAGACAATGTACCTACATTTATTTTCAATTAGTTAGAGAAAAACGGCGGCGTAGCCATCTTCAAAATTCGAACGAGTAGTAGCAGAGAGGCGCTTGCGTTGCGACCATAGATAACACAGATACTCGAGTGTTAGGCGCGAAATCGATTTTTTAATATCGACTAACTTTTGATTTGTTGTCTTGAGGTTTCTTGAAGTCCTCATACCACCCCAGGAAGACTGCTTGCGCTTACCATCGCGCTTACCATCGCGCTTGCCTATGTTTTTATCAGTGAATATGTACAACACAAACGCTTAGAAATTAAAGTACGGAACATTAGGTACCATTTGAATTCCGAATAACGGTGACGATACAGCAACAATTATGAAATATTGGTTATTTTAAAATCGCCTACAAGTTTCCTGTTATATACAGCTATATTGACTCCCAACCAACAATTTTGCCCTATTACAAAACCTTATATCTCCAAAAAGCTAGGTAAAAGTTGTAAAAAGGTTTTGGCGGTGATTGATTGTTGAGTAAAAGCGTTTGCCAATACAAATTGGCTCTACAACTTTATATAGCAAAAACGACCTATTAGGAATTGATGTAAAGGTTTACTTCGTGACTTTGTATAGCTGTTATAGTCAGGAGTTATTGCAACCACCAATGTGACTAGTATACAACGATAGAACTTTATTACAGTGTTTACTGTCGCCTTAATGCGCCTGATTAACGCAATAAAGGTTCTGAATGTACTATAATGGGTCTTTCGTTATAGTAGAGATGAAAACTCAAGAATAGGGCGATATTGTGATATAGTGGGCACAAAAAATCTACGACAGAGTGATTTGGTGATATAGCTGAGTTTCAAATTACAATTATGTTGCCCAACTTGTCCTAAAAATGTTTTTTAAAGCTCATTATAGTCGTAGTGATAAACTTATCACAAGGATACTTTTTTAGAACAGAATATTTTTTTGTAGCTGTAATAGTTCCTCTTTCACACAATAACGGAGATCGTTTCGCTTTTAAAACATAATTACGGTGTGTAAAGGTATTCTACGGCGCTTCTACAAAAATGACATTTTGATTCCCATTATAGAAAATTTACCTAATTATAGAAAATGGTTCCGTACAAAATATATTTAACGTACGTAGCCAAAGAAATTGAGAATGATTTAAATATGAACAATGATTCCAGTAGTGGTTTAGTTCCCGAAGCTCAATTATTCTATTAAGAAAAATCAGCAACTTTATCACAAAAATTCAGAGTATGAATAAATAATAACTAATAAGTATGACTCTGACTTCGTAGTTGTGCTGATTTAGAAACTCATGTTTTCTGAAATGTTTAATAAAAAACGACTAAGATCCATAAAAAAAAACATCACATTTATGGCACACGGACGAGCAAAAGGAACCCTAATTTCATGTAATGGTGGTTGATATCTGTCGTAACGAGTGCTATAGTAGAGTTCAGGAAGCTGGAAGTATATTTATGACTTAAAATTCGTAATTCTTTAAGTAAAACCTCAATAATTCAAGGGGGGCGTTAAAATATTGCCGTAAACCCATACAAAGTTTATCAGTAAAATAACAGTCGCACATCATTTCCCCCCTATAAGATGAATAATTTAATTACAAAATAAAATATTATCTAACTCCGATTCCAATGTCTGATGTCCTTTTATTCTATATCTTTTGCTCTTCAAAAACACTGAAGACACTGCTGCGGTGTGAACGAATGAAAATTGAATGAATGATGAATATTAGTGAAGTAATGGAATCATGAACTCTTTTACAGTTGTAAAAGGTACTATACTTGCATTGTGTCAACAAATAGAGTTAGCGTTACTGTTACATCAACTGTAATAGGCCAAAATGGTCACACCTGACACCGCTACAGTTGTACTATACAATTGAATGGAGATATAATTGCGCCACTTTCTTCGTAGGTGCACCTTCTTAGGCCCTTTATATTACCACTGATTAGTTTTTACAAAACGTTCTATGGACTTCTATACAACTAACGTTTGTTGGCTGCCAGGTTAAAAATCGTGTATCGTCAACTTTTAGGCAACTATAAATCGCCCGTGCACCGGACACTGGGATCTACAGCAACGAGCAAGTCCAAGGCCTTTCATAATTTATTAACAACGCTTTTAGCCGTGTAATTAATTAAACGTTTTAATTAATTATTCGTCACTTATCCGAAATGACTCGATACATTTTAATGGTGACGATCAATTTGTCTTGTGTTTTTAACAGAATGTGGGGTGTGTACCGAGGAAATTGAAAATTCATTATATTAGCGTAGGTTAAAAGTTTTTGGCATAATCTTGATCAGTGTCTATTTTAGTCGGGACATAGTATGGGTCTGTTTGCACCATGAATTACTAGATTTGCTGTCAAACAATTGATGGAAACTGATCGCTGTTTTAAATTCTTAGTTTAACTTTAAGTTATATCGTGATTTATTGTGTAATTTGTTTAGTTACTATGTGCGCTTCAGTGAAACTTTGCAGTTTTGCAGGGTGAATTGGTCTGGACCCGCCTTTGCCATTTGAGGCCGCCACCACTGGGCCATGAGTGCTCCCGCTTTTTCAAGGATTTCACAGTAATTCATGATAATTTTGATTTAGATCATCGATCGCAAACGTCCCATCCCCTGTCCTGCTCCTCATGAAACTCATGTTCTTGATGAGCCTTTCTGAAGCCAACTACTAACGCTGTGATAGTTGTTGTGTTCGAAACTCGTTCAACTTGAAAGGAACCATTGATACATCGAAAAATAAGAAAATCTTTTAAGAATAGTTGATCTTTCATAAAATAATACTCTTATCTTCAATCACGTATGCAGTTAAAATAAACGTGGACGTACATCCAAAGAAAGCTAGTTGAAGAGCTACAGTTCATCATCTGCTTAGGTTGGCTTTCAGTCTAACCAGATGCAGCTGAACATCAATATTTTACATGGAGCGACTGCCTATCTGACCTTCACAACCCAGCTAGTACTCAATAAGACGATACCACTTATAAGAATTATTGTCAGACTTTTTGGGCCACTGACCACCTGTAACGACTATCAAAGATCTACAAATGACAGCCGGGACCAACAGCTTAACGTGCTTTCCGTGGCACGGAGAATACTTGGTATGTAAGGTAGGTTACAGGTAGTCAGTGGCCCATAAAGTCTGACAACCATTATTGTCAAGGAGTATCGTGTTATCGTGTTATCTACCGGGTTTGAAGGTCAGATAGGCAGTCACTCCATGTAAAATACTGGTATTCAGCTGCATCTGGTTAGAGAGGAAGCCGACCCCAACATAGTTGGGAAAAGGCCAGGCAGATGATGAAAATATTTTATTTCGTAACAAGAGGTCTATCAGAACTTAGACGAACTAATTACTTTGATCATTACTCAAGTACTATCTAGAACCGTCTTAATTGAAATAACAGATAGCAGATATCTGTTGGCTGTATATATCATCCCTGCAATTAGTTCTAATCTGAATCAGTTATGGATGACCCGCCATAATGTATGAACACATTTGTTATTTTATAATAGGCCTTTGCATTAGTCAAAGATTTATTACTAGCTTAGATTAAGCTGTTGAATTGCCTAATATTATCCTGAGGAAATTATACGCTGATAGTCTTGGGGATCTCGTGGCTAAATTATAACAACCGCTAGGGTTGATCTTCGAAGCTATGCCAAGGTTATGTTTTTGGGTGACCGTCGATTACGTACCGAATTTGCACCTTGTCTTCCGACCGTTAAGCTATTGGTCAGTCAGTCAGTGGTTCGAAAATTTGACAACCAGTCTCACCAAAGGAAAAAGTTCTTGGTGGTGTTAGACGGCTACTTGATCGTCAAGTCTGCCATCACTGGTGGAGGATTTCACTAATTTAAGTGTCATCTGCCACCAGTGGTGTCACAATTCGGGGCAAATGCGACTCCACTGACGCAACCACCACCAGTCGTGGTAGATGCAACCATTTGTAGCAACTGCCACCAGTAGTGGCGGACCGGTGCAGCGGTGGTGGTAAACGGGAATAAAGGTACCGTAACGTATTACCCTGTACTGGGTCTGTGGATGGGTGACCCCCACATACCGAGTTTTCTCCGTACCTTTGTAAGCACGTTAAGTTAACTGTTGATCCTGGCTGTCATTGGTCCATCTTTGACAGTCGTTACAGGTAGTCAGTGGCCCAAAAAGTCTGACACTAGTTTTATCAAGTGGTATCGTATTTCCCAGTATTAACTGGGTTGTGGGTTGTGGAAGGTCAGAAAGGCAGTCATCCATGTAATACTGGTATTCAGCTGCATTCGGTCAGACTGGCAGCCGAACCTAACACAGTTGGAAAAAGGCTAGACGGATGATGACCGTATTACCCTGTACTAACTGGTAGGCAGTCTGGATAGATAATCGCTCCATGTAAAATACTGGTATTTAGTTAAATTGATAAAAGTCACTAAATCGCCAAACCCTCTTCGAGCAAGCGTGATGATCAATGCTCGTGTCTTTTTTGTATGAGAATAGGTCTTTGCCCAGCAGTGGGCTGGTAATATTATTTTACTATAATTTGTCCATGTCATGCAGGTTGACCAACCATAAATTATTAGTAGATAGTGAAACAAATCATGAGCTATTTCCATTTTGAATTATTATTCATGTAATTCCACGTCCATCAAACGGTTGTCATGCAGATATCGCTATGCGCTAGTAGACATCTATTATACTCCTAATTTAAACACAAATGCAATGAAACCCATTGCTGGTTTAGCTTTGACGTATGTATATTTTTAGCTCATTGACAGATTCAGCAATATATCTATTTTCTATGTGAAAAAGAATATCCCCATTGGTAACACTCGCATTTAGACTTTAGAGCTTCAAACTATACGTGTCGACTTTTATTGGGACATCCTCGCCAGGACTCGGCACACTACCGGCAACTCCTGAAAACCAAAAGCGCCAAGCCAATTAAGCTAGACGAAATCCCATTGAAAAAATGTAATGGTCTTGGATCCCGCAAAAATTCGTATCGACTGCCAAATCTACAAACCAAGACCTACCTATTTTCTGGTTTTCCAAGGCACGTACTGGTCCCGGTTTGTAACGAAGGGTCTCCCATCCATGAATCATCCTCAGCAAGTATAGCTTCGCCTTTGATAGACGAACAATTGATGACCCCGAAAAAAAGACTCAATCACCGGTAAAGTTAAATTCACCCGTATCCATGAGTAATTCATGTAGATGAAATTCGCAAGCGAATAAATTGATTCGGTGATTGCAGACGCATCAAAATTTTATATTAAATAACCATTACATAGGAATCCATTATAAAAGCATTAACTTACAAATGATTTTAAAATTAAATTCATATTTTACACACCATGTATCGCAAAAGCTGGTGTATAATGTTGATTTTAAGAATTTTGATTTTAATTTTTGTATCGCGTGCTACTTCTTTGGAGTTTTCCTTGACAAAAACTGGGAATAACTATGTAAGTAATACAGACATTCGTGCCAGGAAAACACTGTATTATTGTTTCTTTATTTCTTCTTATAGTTATTAACATCTTTTTCAAATGTTCCTTCACTGTTTGTATAAGTTCTTCCGTGCTGAAGTTATATTATTTTTACTACTTCAACCATTGTTGTGATTATTTTTGCATCTTCCAATTTCTTACTCAAGTCTTTAGAGCTCAATCTCGCTTCCTTTTCACCTTCAATTTCTTTTAAATTGTTCTGGTTTGATCTACAATGTGTTATAATTTATCTTTCCACATTGTTATGTCTGATATTTATTGTCATTCATTTGCACTATCATTAGTACATCTCCTGTCTTCTTATTTCATTTCAACTTAAGTTTTACCGCCTTCAGCTGTTTCATTGTCATCTACTGTTATTTCCTGCTCAACTTTTCAAAATGTTATTATACCTTCTAAGGGACCCTACAGCGCAAAATGGTACAACTACAAAATATGCTCTGGACCAAGATCAAAAAACGTCACTATATCATCAACAACGCTCTTCTCTGACCAATACGGATCTGTGGCCACTTATAATGTTACATTTACCATGCCTGCTAAAATGGAAGTGGTAAGAACGAATTTATTTTTTTTCTTTGCTAGTTTTTGTACCTTAAGTCTTTTTGCCAACAGAACGATGGCCAAAAGTATTCAGCGATCCTACATAGTAGTCAGTAACTGAATTATGAAGATCACATATTATGTCATTTAAGGGAGTCATTTGCCTCGTTTCTGTTTGAATGACGCAACTCGATATCACGTCGAACTAAATACGTATACGTGATTGGCTCAAGCCGATTTCATCTTCGATTAGTGTGGTTATTCCTTTATTCAGGTGCATCGAGTTAAGACTAGAAGCCAAGCCAAGTCAAGCTGACCAACATATATTTGGGAAAATGCTATGCTGATGATTGTATTACTCCAAATAGCAAGATGAAAAATCCATCAATTCATTAAAATATTTTACTGTACACAGTTCAAAGTGACCGTCTGGAGTGTAAAAGGAGATCAAAAGAATGTTCTTTGGAATTACAAAGTGAACAAGCCATGTCAGCATTTTGTGATCGCCGGGGTCTTGCAGCAATATTATCGTAATATGCACAACTGTGTAGTTCCTCCGGTTTGTATGCATGATTTGAATAAAACATTTTATTACTCTGTACCCGTTCCTGAACCATCAAGTTTTGAGTGCATCTGGGAATGCAAGCGTTGCGCGTTTATACAATCAGATTACTAAAACATTTATTAGTATTGAATTTTGACACATTACTATTCTTTACGTTTTAATTAAGGTACTTACTTACCTGTAACCATCATTTACAGCTTACATTTCGACAGAGACCTAAGAAACTTGGTTTTTATAACTTCGTTCCTCAGCTTCAATCAGTACAATTAGTGGGTCACATTTTGACTTAAGCACCTCAGTTTATTTATTATCAGCTAGATCACATCGGATGGCCGATAGGGCCGAAAAGTTCTGGAGTGGCGACCGTGAACCAGAAGACGATGCTTTGGAAGACCTCCCACTAGGTGGACCGATGACTTGGTGAAGGTTGCGGGAATCCGTTGGATGCAGTCGCAAGGGACCGGTCAATGTGGCGACACTTGGGGGAGGCCTATATCCAGCAGTGGACGTCTTTCGGCTGAGATGATGATGAGATCACAAACATAACGGGTAGTCCGTGAAACTTCTAGACTTTACCATGAAAAAGTCATACAACGGGATTAAAATGATGAACTTAGAGGATTGTATTAACGATTTAAATGACTATAACCCTGTAGAGCCATTTTTGCCGTGTGAGTCATATTTTAATCAATATACGACCTGAACCTGACCTGCAAATTTCAAAATATGAATTTCGCGAGATATCTTAGCACATCGTCCTGAAGAAAATGCTTAAAAAGGATAACAAAACCTCCACAAATGACTTTCTACAAAAAACACAATAAACTATGTATTATGTATTTAAAATTGATTTCCTTTGCAGGGTGACTATTACTACAAAACAAACTACACTGATATGGCATACCAATTCTTCGGAAATTCCTTCTTCTATGGCGACTATGCGTTCAAAATGAATGCTATGGCTAAACAAGGGAATGTTATGTGTATCCAAATCAATGGTTTGTTTACTAAGAAAGTGTAATTCCAATAACAAAATTAAACTCTTATTTGTAATTGGTTGTATTTTATTTGGAAACCCTATACTCGTATTTCATGTTTTTTTCTTCTTCCTGCGTTTGTCCTCTTACTGGACAATGTTATTCTCGCTAAAAGATTGTTAGGAGTGTCGTGAACTGGAGAGTTACCGGCAAAACTTGCAGAGTACTGGTTTTTTCGAAGACCTTCTTCTTCTCAAATCAATGCAATACATTACAAAAAGGTCAATATTAATTTTAGTTTATGTGAAACTGCGATTACAGCAGTCAATAGTTATTATCCAAATGACTGCTTCGATATAACTAGTTCAAAAGTAATTGAAATATTACGTTCACTGCTTACAAATTATTGCCAGCAGTCTAGTTTGAAATTTCATTGATGGAATGAAAACCGCAAAACAGAATCCATATTATGCAAATTGTAATAGCTCTCTGTTTACAATGCAAGCAGAGATTGGTAAACATTGTACTATCGTGAGCCGTGATGATATCGTTATTAATTTAAACGTTATGAGGTTTAGGACCAATTTTCACTTTTACTACCATTAATGCCGATGACTGCCTCGTTGCCACGACTACTGCGCATTTTCATACATACACACTATGAGCTTTGGAGCACAACTAAGGAGTGGAATTTTCGGCATGCATCGGTGTTCCCGTGTTCATAATTATGAACCGAATCTATGTAATTAAGACGCGAGCTCTAGTTTCTTTTATGTTAGCTCTTTCAATCGTCGACCTCATCTCTGTCTTAAAAAAAAAAAGGACAAGATTGAGGTGGGAAGAATAATTAATCTAAGCTTGATAAAGTCGGTCTATGAACCTTTCGATTATACACCGTGACTTTTTAGTCGTCTTACAAAGGCAGTCCAGTTCATGTATCCAATGACTAGTAAACGTTCATAATAAAAAATTGGTATCTATGAGATTTAAATAATTTGAAAATAAAATTTTTATTCATTATTATGACGCAAGGCGTAGTTTTGTCTCGTTGAAAATGGTGATGGAATGATCTGCTCGACTCGTGCGCTAGGTAAGTATACTCTACAGTTTGATACGTAAACATTTTTAACAGGGTGTTTCATATTTCTAATGTATTATTTATTTTTCTTCGTACCTATTATCTCAATTACATAATGAAAAAAAATAATTGCGCCTAGAGGTATTTTATGTCGGGTACATTGAGTGGACCGCTTTTGTAAGACGACTAAAAAGTCACGGTATATAGTTGTCCTTTACATATCGAGAACCGTACGTGTCTAAGAAAGTAAGTAAAGCCGTTGGCTTTGACAGTTGTTTGTTCGTCAAAATTCCCTAAGTCTAACAACCGGTCTTACCAAGGCGATTTGCATTATCTAGTAGAAACTAGGTTGGTCAAATAGGGAGTCGCTCCATGTAAATTATTGATTTTTAGCTGAATCTGGTTAGACTGGAAGCCTATCTCATTATTAATTATGAACCAGTGGTTGAGCCATTGACTGCTTTGCTGCGTGTCACGGCTTCGATTCCCGCCCGGAATAATTTCTGTATGTGAGTTTAAATGTCTTTAAAACGCACTCACGAAACAGGAGAAATTACTAGTGCTGGGCAAAGTTTAAAACAAAATCTGTTTGAGAAAGGCTAGGCAGATTATAATTCTGCAACTCTAAGAAACAAAAGTCATTTGGATATAAAATCTATAAATAAATATAATATAATGTACCTAGATATTCATCAGAAAGTCATTATGCTCCGCCAACGTAATGAGGTAATAACATAGTTTCGTCCATTATAATATTGTCATCATTAATAGTCAATTCAGTATCTTCATTAATTTCATATTTATTTTTTATTTCAGTTCATGTAACATTTGAAACTATTTATATTGTTTTCATTATTTTCGTATTAGTTATGATACGTAGCAAACGCTATCGTGATAATATGTTTATTCTGAATTTCTTAATTTTGATGATATTGTCACAGTATGTAAATTCAATACAGTTTTCAATGGAGGGACCAAAAAACTCAGAAACTTACGTAAGTATGACATAATTTAAGTTCAGTTAATTTTTAACTCACGATAACTGAGCAAAGTCCTCCTTTCTGAGACGAGTATTATAAAACTAGTATAATTATGCTGTTTTATAATATGTCCACTATATAGTGACCTATTCCGTTAACAATAAGCCATTGTCATTTGTTTGTTTGGTATTGTATATTCTGTCATCTACGAGATCCATTTCTTATTGGAATATTCCTTTTCCACGACTCTGTCCCTTTACATGGAAAATATTTTTTTCTAGATTTGGGATGTCATTTTTCTTTGGTGTTACTTCTCCACTATGACTGTAAACATTTGAGTGCATGATAATTAACAAGATTTTTTCTTTTTAGGGGCCATACGTCATGGGTTTTGAATATTTTGGTGCATGTCCACATGCAGACAAAAGTTTAGCGAACATGAGTATATCAGTGGTGTGTGAACAAAACACTTACACAGGAACTATCAACATTACGCTTGCTCAAGCCGTCCGGATTGTCGAAGTTTGTATACTTTAGTAGTACTTAAAATCATTCTGTTAGGAATACTGTGACAAAGAATTTAAGGCGATAAAAAAAGGAAGAAAGATTTAGAATATTTGTGATTCTGTGTCTTTTTTTATTTTCAACGTGATTAACTAAACTTTTCTGTAGCTTATACCAGTCCCAAACATTAAACTTTTCGGTAGCTTATGTTAGTCCCAAACCTTTTTGACATTAAACTTTTCGGTAGCTTATGTTAGTCCCAAACCTTTTTGACATTAAACTTTTCGGTAGCTTATGTCAGTCCCAAAAATATTCTACACTAAACTTTTCAGTAGCTTATGTCAGTCGCAAAAAACTCAATCATTTTCGACTTTTCTATCATTGCCATCGTTGATAGGAGACCACTCTACCTAGGTTCTAATTGGTGAAGTTGGTGTTATATGTATATGATAGGTATAGGCTTGGACAAACCAAATAGAATGACATGTGAGGATCGTAACATTCCGGGGTTGCGGGCCTGTTCGAAAGAGATACTGCGGCCCCGGAACATTAAGGGCGAGGAAAGAACATGGACGGGTTTTAGTCAGTAAGAGTCTGACACTCCCTCCCGCTCCGCCCAGAGTGGCAGAAGTCATTTGATGATTTCCCATACCAAAAAAAAAAAAACAAAAAAAGAAGGATCGTAGCATTGTGTAGCGTACTGTGTCTTCACAATAAGAGGTGTCAATTTATTCTACTGATTGCAGATGAAGGTCGTCATTCACAGCGTGAAGAACAATCGTAAGAGCTTGCTATGGGACTTCATAATAGAGAAGCCTTGTCTGAACCGCATTGTGGCAGGGGCGCTCAAAAAACATGTAGATATTCGTACTTGTGTCTTGAGAAAAGTAAGTAATAACATCCTAACAACATCAAATATAGTGTTTCTCATATTATATTACCTGTAATCTTCAAGACGAAAATCTATGACCAGTGTGTGTTGCCAGTGATAAAATACGCAACTGAAACGTGATCGCTCACAATGGGCCTCATCAGAAGGCTTAAAGCCACCCAAAGGGCAATGGAGAGGGTTATGCTCGGAGTTTCATTACGTGATTGAATCAGAAGAGAACCAAGTAAACCGACGCATCCCGAAGAATTGCCAAACTTAAGCGGCAGTGGGCAGAACACATTGCCCGCAAACCCGAGAGCGTTGCGTCGGAAAGCCCCGTACTAGGTAGACTGATAACCTGGTGAAGGCTGCGGGAATCCACTGAATGTGAGTCGCACGGGACCGGTCAATGTGGTGATACTTGGGAGAGGCCTATGTCCAGTGGACGGCTTTCTGCTAAAATGATGATGACGAATCTCCGGCGACATAAATCTTGTGCTCAGCAGTTACGCTGCATGTGACTGGCAGACGAAATAAAAGCAGTATGATTACCATTTCAAATAAATTGTCTTATGCTATTACTTAGCCCCTTCGTACACAAGGCTACAAAAATCTTCGATACTCGACGATTTTAGTCTCCAAGCGACTGCCGCCATACAAATCCATAATGTCGACGACGCGACTCGTGTACGAACTTCAATGGATTTGTATGGCGGCAGTCGCTTGGAGACTAAGATCGTCGAGTATCGAAGATTTTTGTAGCCTTGTGTACGAAGGGGCTTAAAGTTTAGTGAAGCCGAGATGCATAAAGAAATTAGATACGACTTATATGGCTGCCTTATTGATCTTGGGTCACTTTTTAGATTCGAAAATTAATCAAAAGGAGGTTCTCGAAAGTCGATGCAACTTTTATGTCTTTTAGTCTGGCTTTATCAATGTAGTAAAATGTAAACTCCACTGCTCAATCTTACGGAGTATTAAGGAGCGATTTTATGTTTATTTTACTATATTTGGTTTCAGGGTACCCACAGCATCACAGTCAACTTTTCGGAAACAGTCTTACTTTTCTTTGGAACTTCATTTTTTTACGGAGAATACCTTGCCAAGTTCACGCTAGTTTCTACAAGTAAACAAGTAATAGTTTGTGTTGTTGCTGACGAATATGTTAATAAAAAACCACCCTTGGGTGTAAACATATGTCCGTCACAGTAGGTACAAAGAAGTGTCTTTTTCTTTCTTTACAATATTTCTTTTATCTGTTTAATAAAGGGAAATTACGAGTAACGATTTTCGAAATGTTTTTCTTTTAATTTCATTTAGAATTGAGAGAAATTGCAATCTATGTCTTAATAATACCACCTCCCTTTCGCCCTCTGTCAACAAAACTACTATTCGACTGTTACATCAGAACTGCATTTTCTCTTTGACTTATACTAAAAATAAGATCTATCTCACTAGATAGATCTCATTTTTCATCAGTTGACATCTAATTAAATATATCTTTGCAAGTACTTTTTGCAATAACTACCCAAATAAATATCTTCTTAAACTAACGAAAAGATTCCTAAGTCAAACTCTTCACTCTCTGGCACGTAATGTTTCAAGATAGTTTGCTGATTAAATTGTGTTATTTTCCACATCAGCTTCAGAACTTCAACGAAATTGCTCTAAGATCCGAGCACAGTAAGTCTAGAGATTGGACTATCTAGGATCAGATCCAAAAACCAGGTCATGACTAACAGAACGAAACGAAGGGTCGAGGTAGATGGGCAACATCACATACAATAGGTCGATGTGTATTATGTCACCGTAAAATTGTCAAACAACTAGAGAGATTGTAAACTGTCGAAATATTGTCAACTGAACATACGGAAGTATCTCTGCCCCCATAATCGAGACTTGGTTCTCTCTAGCGAGGTTGTAATATCGAGAGATTACAATCTAACGTTTTTGACAATTTTGCGGTGACATATACATACTTAGGCCGCACAAAACTGACAGGACAAAGAAATAGAAAGACAAGTCCAAAATGCTTGGCAGTCCTTCTCGGCCCTGAAAGGACACATGTAGGGAAGCCTTCCAATAACGCTGAAAAGAAAAGTCATCGATATGTGCACCCTACCCGTCCTAACCTACGGTGCGCAAAGTTGGTCACTTACTGAATAACAGAAGTCAAGCAAGAAAAATAGTCAAGCTGAAGTGGGAGTGGGCTAGCCACGTAGTACGATTGCGCACGGAGAGATGGGCAAGGATCGTCACTCACTGGACAACTGTCGAGGAAATCGCCGTCGCTGCAGACCGCGACGAAGGTGGTATGACGTTCGTTTGGAGGCAGAAAGGAGGCCTTTTGCGTAGGACACTCAAACAGGCTAACAAAATAAAATAGTTCCAATCGACAGCCCATTACGATGTGTGTAGTGATTAAACACGATTCGCTACTAAATGATTTAACTGTCTAAAAATCACATAGAAAATGTTTATTAAATTAGAAGCAGGCAGTGATAACAATAATTGTTTTTTTTTACTACTACTTGTGCGTTTTTCATGTGTGACCAAGATTTCACGCGGTGTTGGTGCTTAATAACAGCTGATGCAAATCAGAAAGTTATTAAGCACCAACACCGCGTGAGTAAGTAATAACATAATTTCGTCTATCATGATATTGCCATCATTAATAGCCGATTCAGTATCTTCATTAATTTCATATTTATATTTTATTTCAGTTCATGTAACATTTGAAACTATTAATATTATTGTATTCATTATTTTCGTATTAGTTATTATCCATAACAAACGTCATAGTAATGATTATTTTGAAATTCTTAATTTGGTTGATATTGTCACAGTATGTAAATTCAATACAGTTTTCAATGGAGGGACCAAAAAACTCAGAAACATACGTAAGGAAGACATTATTTTATATAATAATATTTTTAATTTTTATTTAAATAAATAAATATCGTTAGACATTACACACAGCGCTATCTAGTGCCACATTAAGCAAGGCTGGTGTCATGGACAACAGACAGTTGATATACTACATATTATATACTTTTTGTTTGTAAATAAATACTTATCATATATATAAACATCCATGACTCGGAAACAAATGTTCGCACTGGCTCCAAATAAATTAGCATAAGGGCAAGAGAGTGATATTGTGAGGAGCTCCTGGCTTAACAATTACAGCCGCTCGGGTCAATCGTTAGGTTAAGCCGTGCTTGCCTAGGTTGATCTATGGATGGGTGACCACCCTTGCATACCGGGGTTCCTCCGCGACTCGGAAAGTACGTTTAGCTGTTGGTCCCGGCTGTCATTTGTCCAGCTTTGACAGTCGTTACTGATAGTCAGTGGCCCGAAAAGTGCGACAACCAGTCTTACCAAGTGGTATCGTATTATCCAGTATTAACTGGGTTGTGGAGGTCAGATAGGCAGTCGCTCCATGTAAAATACTGGTATTCAGCTGCATCCGGTTAGACTGGAAGCCGACCCCAATATAGTTGGGAAAAGGCTAGGCTAGGTTACTGTGGTATTTAATAATTTTTTAATACCTAGAACGAAGCGACAGACTAAAAATTGTCCATGATAATTAACGAGGATTTTTTTTTCAGGGACCTTACGTCGTCGGTTTCAAATATTTTGGTGCATGTCCACAGGCAGAAAATAGTTTGGCAAACATAAGTATATCACTGGTGTGTGATCAAAACGCTTACACAGGAACTGTCAACGTGACACTTACACAAGCCGTCCGAATTATCAAAGTACGTACAATCTATACTAATCTATCTGTACTATAAAGGGTGTAAAACACCTCTTTAAGAAGCCGAAAGCCAATTGTTCTCCCTATCATTGCAATCATTTTTTTGTTCTACACCATACCTGGGAACCTTCTAGTTACGGTGATATGGGGGGTCAAAGTTACAACTTTTTGACAAGTTTTTTTTTTAATACAAGTTTTTTTTGTAAGATTTTGACCTTTAACCCCTCAACAACCTCCTACTATTCAATCCATCCATCAGCACAATGTTTTAAGTGCGTGACATTGAGTTATACCACAAAACATGATTTATAACCTCAAAAAAAAAAGGTTGTTTCCCAGCAATTATTTTTGCGCAAAGTTACTTAGTTTGATGTACAGAATGCTTGGTTAACGGCTTTGTGATGAGGTGGTTTACACCCTGTATATAATAGAATATATACACAGAGTATATAATATATATATAATATAATATATAATAATATCATAAAGCAGAAGAGTTTGTTTGTTTGGTTGAACGCGCTTATCACAGGAATTGAAAAGATCTTTTTGCGTTGGATATTCCATTTATCGAGGAAGCTATAGAATATGTTATATACTCGTAAACATCAATAATTACCATTAGGAGCGGAGCAGCAATAAGAAATGTTGCAAGCGGGAAAAAAGCTTCCGTTGAGCAGGCGATGCGTTGCGATATCAAAACTTCACGCGAACGACGTCGCGGGCAGAAGCTAGTTAAAGTATAAACATGTATTATCTGATACTACCTGATGCAAGCGGCTTTGTCTCCGTACAAATTATATACTAAAACCTTCCTAAAGAACCACTAAGGTCCGATCGGTGTGCTCGTTATCGGGCATCATCATCGAGAGGCCCAAAAAGCTCAAGATAGTAGGGCAGTGTCATCGCTGCCAACTCTATGGCCACAGCCAGAAGTACTGTTACGCACCGCATAGGTGTGTAAAGTGCCTCGGCGACCACGCCACGGCAGACTGCACCCGTCCCAAGGACAGGAGTCTCTGCACAGAGCCGCCTAGTTGCGTGCTATGCGGACAGTCTGGCCACCCGGCAAACTACAGGGGCTGCCCCAAAGCCCCGAAACAGTCCGCTGGCAAGTTGGCGAATCGCGCCAACCAACGCCAGCAGAGGGAAGCTCCCTCTTCCTTCAAAGTCCCGTCAAAGGTCCTCCCAGAGCGTCTCAGCCCGCAGAGGCCTTCTCCTTGGAACATGCTGAACCATCAGCAAGCGTTCCCTGCCCTCGCGAAGGGTAAACCCAACCCCCCCATGCCCGGTCTTTTGGACAACCCTGTCCCAGCGCCCACTCCTGTGGCCGCCCCTCAGGTCCCTCCGCAAACCCGAGCTCCCGTTGCTCCATCCCGCGCTCCTGCTTCACAGGAATCCAACTTAAATCACTTGATGAGGTTCCAACCTCTCTGCACCGCTGAGGCCGACCGCATGGTCGCTGAGCTCAGAGCTGCAACGGACCTCCAGCAGGTCGTCGACATTATTGATGCCTATCCAGTCATCAAGTCCACTCTTCGCAACCTCAACTTCGCGCCGTAATGGATATCACACCAAATCCCTCTTGCACCCAACCCCGGTCCCTTAGATTAGGTTATTTTAACGCCAATGGCATGAGAGGACAGCGCGACGAGATCGCCGCCTTCCTCCGTGACCATAACGTTGACGTTCTCCTCATCCAGGAGACGTTCCTCAAACCCAGCCACCGCGACCCCAAGATTGCCAACTACCGCATAGTTCGCAATGATAGGCTACGTTGTCACAAGGGTGGCACCCTCATTTACTTTCGCAAGGAATTGCATTGTATTCCCATCGATCCCCCTCCTTTAAAGTCCCTACTTGAGGTTTAAATCTGTCGGTTTGCTATGACCGGTCATCAACCGGTACATTTAGTTTCTGCTTATTTGGCCCCCACTAATACTTGGGAAGATCACAACCTCCTGGTTAGCGATCTCACCCTTCTTTTCGGCTTGAGTGACTCCGTGATCATCGCGGGCGATCTCAACGCCAAACACCCGGCCTGGAACAGTAGAACGACGAACCCGAGAGGGAAAGTCCTCTACGATCTAGGCCAATCTCTTAGTTTCGACGCGGTCGCTCCTATGGAGCACACGCACTATCCTGACACTGTCAGTCATCTTCCCGACGTTCTCGATATAGCGCTGCTCAAGAATGTGAACCTTCGGTTACACATGATTGAGACGTTACACGAGCTCCACTCCGATCACCGTCCAGTGCTCATGCACTTAATTCCTCGCTCGGGTATCATTGACCCCAGCCAGCCCCTCCCCACTATTCTCACTACCGACTGGAGGAAAGTAAGCGATATGCTGAAATCCGAAACGTCACCACTTCTAGATGGTATTCCCGACCATATCGTCTCAGTCGCAGACACCGAGGCTGCAATCGACTCGTTTACAGAGCACGTACAATCCGTACTGAAGGATTGTTCTCGTGAAGTACCAGCGGTGAGTGATCGCCGCTGGATACTTCCCGACGATATACGTGAACTGATAACCGAGAAGAATGCGGCCATACGTGCCTACAGCTCTTGGCCCTGTGATGCGAACAAGGCTCACATGCGTTCCTTACAGCGTGCTGTAAAGAAACGCACTAGTGAGTTTCGCTCGAATCAATGGGACAAGACGCTTAGCGAACTCGAGCCCACTCATCAAGCCTTCTGGCAGCTTCAAAGGAAGTTGCGCACCTCGGAAGAGGTCTCTTCTCCACCCCTCATACGTCCCGACAAGAGCGTCGCTTTTGACGACTCTGAAAAAGCAGAATGCCTAGCCGACAGCTTGGAATCTCAATGTTCGCCAAGCACTCTACCAGTAGACAAGCAGCACCTCGATGAGGTGGATGCAGAAGTTGAACGTAGAGCATCGCTTCCCCCTTTTGAAGATCCCGATGACCCCCTCCCCGCCATCACCCCGGAAGAGGTCAAGGATATTATAGATAAGCTAAAGCCTCGGAAAGCCCCAGGCGCCGACGGTTTCACAAATAGAGTTTTTAAAGCCCTCCCCGCTAGGCTCATAGTCCTTTTGGCTGCCATCTTCAATGGCGCCCTGAGCAATAATATTTTCCCCCAAACGTGGAAAGAGGCCACTGTTATAGGTATTCCCAAAGCTGGGAAACCGGAAGCCCAGCCCTCCAGCTACAGGCCGATCAGTATCCTGAGTGCTCTCGGCAAAATCTATGAAAGGCTTATTTATAAGCGTCTCAGAGATTATGCCGAGACAAAGGGCCTCATCCCGAAAGAACAGTTCGGCTTCAGGACCGAACATTCTTGCATACATCAAGTCCACCGCATCGTCGACCACGTTAGCGCTGGTTTCCAGCGTGGAGCGATGACGGGGGTGATGTATTTCGATATCGCGAAAGCCTTTGACAAGGTCTGGCACAACGGGCTGATATACAAGCTATACCAGCTCGGTGTGCCCGACCGTCTCGTGCTCATCTTACGAGACTTTTTGTCAAACCGTACCTTCCGCTACCGTGTGGGTAAGACGTTATCTTCTCCTCATCCGATTCGCGCCGGAGTCCCTCAGGGCTCCGTTATCTCTCCCCTCGCGTTCACGCTGTACACCAGCGACATTCCGAGGAACCAGAAGGTTCAAACAGCACTTTTCCCTGACGACACCGCGATCTACTACACCGGCCGTTCTCCGGATAACATCCGCCGCATTCTCCAGAAAGCTGCCGACTCGCTCGGCGCTTGGTTCCGTAAGTGGAGAATAGAAGTTAATCCCGAAAAAAGCCAGGCAGTTTTGTACTATAAGGCACGCCTTAAGCGCTCGCCAGGTCCCCCCATCACTATGTTCGGAAAGCCTATCCCTTGGGAGAGGCAAGCCAAGTATCTCGGAGTTATTCTGGACGACCATCTGTCGTTCAAGGCCCACATCAAAGCAGCTCGTGACCGGGCTGCCTTTGCTATGGGCCGGCTCCACTTCATGATCACTAGGAAGAGCAAATTGTCACTCAAGTGCAAATTGCGTCTTTTCACCGCAGTCATCCGTCCCATCATGACCTATGCTTGCATAGTATTCGTGCATGCCCACCCGCGTCATATCCACACGATGCAGACCTTGCAGAACCGATTTCTCCGTAAGATCACCGGTGCCCCCCCTTACGTCCGTAACGATAGTCTTCACGTAGACCTCCGAATCCCCACCGTTAAGCAGTTCATGAAACGCCTTTCCAAGCGTTACTTCGACTCTGCTATTAAGCATAGGAATCCCCTAATCGCATCGGCCGCCCGGTACGACCCATCGCGTATTAGCTCCGTCCAACGTCCGCGTCACACCCTAGTCGCCCCCGACGATCCGATCATTTTTTTTTTTTTTTTCATTTTACAAGATCTTTATTAGTACATATGGTTTACAAAACAGTTTACAAATGATCTTATTCTATTTGTACACCAATCACGATTTAGGTCGTTACACAGGCAGGTATCGCCTTTACAAACATTAAAACATGTTGCTACTTAACACTAATTTTAACAATGATTTAACTAACTTATTACTAAATATTCATCTACGGGGTATGTGCAAGTCTTAGAATGGACCCACATAAGTTTTAAAATGATTTACAGTACAAAATGTACGCGTTAATTATAATGGATAAATATGTTAAACTAAATATAAGGTAAGTAGCGGGTACTCCGCAGAAAGATCACGCATTCTCCGGCCGAACGAGCGGCGTCGGCTAGTAAGCGAGCTGTCGTCATGATGCGTCATGGAGGAAATAGTGATGGGGCAGTCGGTATCGATTGTACGTACGGGCGTACGGTAATGAACTGAGTCTACTTTTACCAATTGACGATATTAGGAAGTTATGATGTGCTGGGTTTTTATACAAATAAAATTTACGTGCAGTTTTTAAAATGAAATCTTTTATGAATGGATAGTTTAAACGGTTGTGTAATGTTCTGAGGTTGGTGCGAAATGGTGTGTTATAAGATAATTTTAGGGCTTTATTTTGTATTATTTGGAGTTTGTTATATTTGGTTTCCGATAGACTACACCACACAGGTGCTGCGTAAGTTAGGCAGGGTCTAACGAGTGTAGAATAAATGTGCAATTTGATTGAGGAACTAAGAACAGATTTGCGATTCAAAATTGGTTTTAATGAATTTAAGGCTTTAACACCTTTACTTATAACTAATTCAGTGTTCTTATTCCAATTGAGTGTCTTGTCTAATATAACACCTAAATATTTAACCGAGGGACGCCACGTAATCTGGAAGTTATCAATATTTACAAGTCTAGTGGGAAGTGCACGTTTCCTGGTAAACAGAATGCCTTCAGTTTTGGTTGAATTTACTTTAAGTTTCCAGGTATTAAAAAAATTACTGAGTAGTTCCAGTGAGTATTGTAGACGTCCAGTTACTACATCAACGTCTTTGTGTGACGCGAAAGTTGCCGTATCGTCAGCGTAGATGGCGAGTTGTGTGTGAGCCTGTTTGGGAATGTCATTCAGGTACAGTATGAAGACGTAAGGGCCCACGAGTGAACCTTGGGGCACACCGGCTGGGATGGTCTTAGGGTCAGAATGGTCATTGCCTATATAAACTGAGAACGAACGATTTCGCAGGTAGTTCTGGATGAGTTTTACTAGACAAAGAGGAACTTCAAATTTAATTAATTTGTGTAACAGGCCATCATGCCAAACTGAATCAAATGCTTTTTCTATGTCTAATAAAATCATGCCTGTGGAGAGGCCTCCGTTAAGCCCGTGAGCTATGTGCTCCGCTACTCTGGCTAGCTGTTGTGTGGTTGAATGTGAGCTACGAAATCCAAACTGTTCGGGGATCAGACTATGTGCAGTTACTTTAGTGAGGCGGGATAAAACAATGGCCTCAAGGAGTTTCCCTAAACATGGTAGTAGACTAATTGGGCGATAGCTAGATGGGTTGAACTGATCTTTCCCAGGTTTTTTGATTGGTATGATTTTAGCGTGTTTGAATGCACTTGGGAAGTATGCAATGCGCAAACAACCATTAAACACTTTGGTCAAATAGACAATAGCTTTTTGAGGAAGGTTTTTCAATAAGCCATTTCCCAGGCCATCAAAACCAGGCGCTTTGTTTGATTTTAGCTTACCCAGAAGTTTTCGGATTTCATTCGGCCTAACAAGAGATGGGTAGTCACCCATCTGGTAACAGTCAAGTAGCCCGATCGATTCTTTTACTGCCTCTTCAATACTAGGATCACTAACCCAATGTTTAGTTAGGTTCATGTTTTCAAGGAAGGAATTAGCTAGAGTCTCACACTGCTCATGTACAGAGGAGGTGGTGGTGTTATTTGACATTTTAAGAGGGGGAATTGAGATAGGTTGATGGTTCAATGACTTGACCACTCTCCATAAATCCGTAGTGGGATTGGTGACTTTCGCTAATTTTTTGTTCCAGGCATGGTCATTTAGTGTTTGAATCCTAGACTTAATACATTTCTGCATGTTGTTCACTTGAGAGAAAAGCTGACGTCGTTTGAATGGATCGTACTCATCAAGGGCCAGTTTTCGAAGACGATTTTTGGTTTTGATTTGTGACCTGATCCGACGTGGGAGATTATAACTACTATCACTGGGTAACTTGGGAACAGCTTTGTCTCTTGCGTTTATGACAGATGTGGTGAAGTGTTCGATGGCAAAGTCAATTTCCGAGGATGTGTCAAAAGTGGCTTGGTTCAAAGTTATAGACTCATTCAAGTGGGATCTATAACTTTTCCAGTCCGCCTTTGTATAATTAAATATGATGCGCCTATGTCTGTTGACTTTACCAGATGCAGTGAAGCAAACAGGTAGGTGGTTTGACGAAAGGCGAGTGATTACCTGAGGCTCTGAGAGGTGATATACAGAGTTAGCTAGGATAATGTCAGGTGTAGATGGTGTATGCGTACTATGGTAGTGGACTAGAGTAGGACAAGATGGAGCAAGGATGTCATATTCGTTGTTTATCATGTGATCGAAAAGTACCTCGCCGTGGATGTTTGAACGGGAGCAATGCCAATAAGGGTGTTTGGTGTTCAAATCACCCATTATTAGGGTTTTTGAATGCACATGAATCATTTTGTCTAAGTCACTGGCCAGTAGGGCTAGGTTAGGAGATTGATAAGCTGAGATAAAAGCAATAGTCTGACTTGATAGAGCAACTTGTATTCCAACACATTCGAGGTTTTGAGTGATAGGTAAATTTAGTGGGGCATGTTCAATGTCAGATTTTACTAAGATGGCAACTCCCTGACCGAGTCCATCAGGTTTCTTGTCGCACCGATAACAGGTGAAGCCTGGAGTGTGTAATTTAATATTCGGGGATATTCTAGTCTCTGACAAAGCTATGATATCAATAGAAAGCTCGCTTACCAGATCCAACAGTTCTGCAAGTTTAGAGCGAATGCCATCAGCATTCCAGTATAGAATTCGCACATTTTGTGTTTTACACATATTTACCAAGATGTGTTAAGATTAGAATGACTTTATCCATCATATTGGTATATCCTAGAAATTGGCTCTTGATGGTTTTTATGGTCATCAATATGGCTAGCATGTCGGCTGTGGCCGGATCTTGAGCATTATCTGCAACGGTGGCCTTTTGGGTAGTGGGAGCAGCAACGAAGTTCCAGGGTCGCCCATCGACAACATTATTTTTCAATGGGGGTTTCATAGTCCTAGCAGCTTTGAGTTGATCTTGACGTTCTCGCAAGATTTTTAAATAATTCTCTCTCTCTTTACATTGACGAAAGTTGGCAGGGTGATTTCCACCACAGTTGCAGCACTTGGCCGGTTGATCCCGGGTCTTTTTGGGACATTCCTCGGTCAGGTGGGGGTCGGTACATTTAACACAGCGAGGCGCTAAGTTGCAGTTGGCGGAAGAATGGCCGAATCCTTGACATCTGTAACACTGAGTTCCGTAGCGGTTGTTGCTTCGGTATTTTCGTATTTGGACTACTGTATTACAAAGGAGCCTGATCTGTCGAAATTTTGCAAAATCAGCACCAGGTGGCAATTGAACCAAGAAAGGAGGGCAGTAAGAAGATTTTTCTGCAGGTACTTTCATTTTACGAACAATCACGTTCTCGAATCCAAGCGAGGCGATTTCAGCTGATAGTCCATCCTCGACGTAGTTAGGAAGACCGAAGATAACTGCTTTGAACAGCTTCTCATCCTTTCGCGAGTAAGTGTGAAAGGCTATGTCCTGAGTGCGCAGACCGTCTTTGATGGCTTGATGACTTTCAGGAGTATGGCAGTTGACAGCTACTCGATTATTGCGTCTGTACTGCAGGTGAAAATTTTTCGAGTGGGACGAGATTGTGGTTCTTATGAACTCGTGCGTCCAGGAGGGTTCTATGTCTAAGACGATAGGAGGAATTCGGGCTGTCTTTTTTGTGGCAGCATCACTAAATCTTGCACTGCAGTTGGCAGCCGATGATTGGTTGTCAGGCAGGTTGCCAAAGCTGTTGCTAGTTTTGATTGGCTCCGGTAGGTTGTGTTCAGCTTGACGCGCAGTTCTTTTGGGAATTTTCCATTCACTGGTTTTAATGGGGCCTTCTAGGGGGCGTTTGCCAACAGAGTTGGAGCGTGTCAGAAAACGATCCATTTCGGCAACTTTTTATCGAGCGTTTTCCCATCACTAGTCCCGATGCGAAATAAGTGGGTGGGGTTATAGATAAGACGTGCGAACGAAACAAGCGCGCGCGCCAAACTCTACGATCCGATCACTATCTTGCAAGAGAGTAGGAAAGATACCAGTACAGTTCGTAGAGCTTACAAATACAGACCGAAAACCTACCGACCTCGCCGCAGAGGTCCGGCGCGAAATCCCCGTTCAATCCCTCCCCGACCCTTGCTCGAGCCAGCCCGCGATGCCGAGCCTGCAGTAATAAATCAGTCCCTAAATAATGACAATCAGATCCAGCCTGTCCCTTTGCTGCCCCCAGCGACGCCCTAAGCCGAGGTTCGTACCCCACAGGGGGTGCCCTTAGAGCGCTGTCGCTTAGTTTATAGTTATTTTCGCCCTGGCTGGAGGCCTTAAATTCAAGGCATCCACAGGATTAGCCCGGTTAAGCAGAAGCCAGTCTTCTCAGACTGAACTGCGAGATGCCCTATCCAAAAAAAAAAAAAAAAAAAATTCCTAAAGAACCACTCTATTGGTGGAAACAACATGAAAATCGGAGCAGGAACTTTTGAGTTTATTGCGAACAGAAAGACAGACGCGGCGGAGTACTTTGTTTTAAAACATATATTGTTGATAGTGATATTAATAAGTATTGGAATGGAACAGTAACACAACCAAGCAATTTCTCAAAAAACTGGTTGTCTGTAAAGTCGGTTTACTGACGATAGTTGAACGTGACAACGTCTTAAGAAAATACTGATTGAATGGTAGCATTTTTTGACACCACATTCACTTTTCACTGCACTTGATACTCGATCAAAACATGTAAATGTATTATCATTTACATGTGTTGTTTTTGTTTTGCAGTTGTCCACGCAGACGCATCGCTCACTCAAGTAGGAGAGAGACGGATGTCGAACGCTGCCGAACGCAAAGGCCGATTGTGCTTCTTTGTCACTCGTTCCGCGGTCTCGCTTGCACTTCAAGCCTTACATGGAACGCCTCAGAGCGATCAGCGAGGTAACGCCGCATGAGTCATGTTTTTTCGTGCGTGCAGCCGGCTCTGTCGAATTATAAGACGTTGTCACGTCAAAAGTCTCAATAACAGTAACGTAATGTAATACAAATTTTGATATTACAGATGAAAGTCATGAATCACAGCGTTAAAAACAATCGCAAGAGTTTGCTATGGGATTACACAATTGAGAAGCCTTGTCAAAACCGGCTTATGTCAGGGGTGCTCAAACCTCATATTGACATTCGTACTTGTGTTTTGAGAAAGGTAAATATCTAAATTAACCTGTGATAAGCAACAGATGAATAAATATTTATGTATAATCTTGGTAAAGACATAATAAGTGTATGGTGTGTAATCTCTTAGAAACTAAGAAAAATAAAGACGACTGAGACAAAATGTCGATGATGGCTCTACTGACTCCCTCGTTAGTCTTCTGGTCGCAAGCATATGTAATGCTCAGCATAAAGTACTGGGGCTATTCGACTCGTCGTGTATTCTTGTTTTTTTCTGAACGAAAGAATAGAGAAGAAGTTTTTGAAGTGAAAACATCTTTAGGCGAGTTGAGCACTTTTTGGGTGAACAAAAATCATGGAACTCGCGTGATGCTTAGTAGCACTCGTAACCGATACGCGTAACAGATATAGATTTCTTAGTTTTCACATCTATCAGCAATCCCCAAAGACCATGTTTTTTAAGAGACATCACTATATTGTATTATTTATTTTTATTCTCTTTCTTTGCAGGGTGTCCACAGTTTCACAGTAAATTTTTCAGAATCAGTCTACATCTTTTTTGGTACTTCGTTTTTTTACGGAGAATATCTTGCTAAGTTCACGCTGGTTTCTACAAGAAAACAAGTAATACTTTGCGTTATTGCTGACGAATATATTAATAAAAAACCGCTATTAGGTACAAACATATGTCCCTCACGGTAATTGAGGTATGATCTTTAATATCTATTTTAGGCCCTGCAATACCTGTGTTAATAATAAACCGTAAATTATGTGATGTTATTAAAATGTGGTCACCTTCAGTGAAAATTATAAGGTTTATATTTTACAAGCATAAATTTCATGAGTCAGTTCTTTTGTTTCAAATGACCAATGTCAATTTTTTAATCCTTTTCTAATGTTTTATGCACCTTAAACACCTGAGTTTGATGAATACAAGATCAAAAATGATTAAAACTCGATTGAGTTAAAAATAAATGACTGTTCCTAAACTACCCTAGGCTGATAAAATTTTCGTTTTTCCTGATTCATGTTATTTATTAGTATTTATAGTCAGCTTCTCCCTAAGGAGAAGGGATCGCGCCCCGCCACTCGACCATTGGTGAGATCTTTGGCTAGGTATCTACCGTAAGATTTGGCCAATGGTTGAGTTTTCAACCTACGCCGATATTCTCGACAGTATACTAGGTACAGCTAGGTTCTCATAGAGAGGAGACTTATGTCCCAGCAGTAGGAACATTAATAAGCTGATGGTGATGATGATGATGATGATGATGATAATGACTAGGTCTCATGTTGGCTGTGCGAGCTCACTTTTTACAGAGGTAGGCATTTCTTTCACTCGACCTTCAAACTTTAGGGCACGTGTAGCGAATAAGAATTTTGTTGGAAATATTTTTGCAATAACTACCTAAAGAAATACCAAAGAATTACCTCCTTATGCTAAGGAAAATATTTCTAAATTAAACTCTTGGCATTTCACGTTGGAACATGTTTCATGCTAATTTAGTCCTAATTGACAAACCACTAGAACTGTACTGTCTGACTGTATGTAGTGTTTAAATGTAAACACAATTCGCTACTAAATTATTAAGCTCTCCGTCAGTATTTAATTGGTATAGGGATGTTCCTAAATAATTAGAAATTAGAGGGAGGCAATGGTGGTAACAATAAATGTTTCAATACTTGTGTATTTTGGATGTATCTGTGTGATTTGGGAATCAAACATGGATGACGATTAAAACGGAAATTCGTATGAGGAAAAATTATTTGGCTCTTTGATAGAAGATTTAACAGTGATAGATCGAAATTCTTCTAAATGATGGAATTAGACGTTATTTTGCGGAAAATTAAGATAATAATGTTTATTATTTTCAAAAAATTCAATGTTTTGAAAACAATAAGCTTTTTGGAAATGTCTCTAATATTCAGCATTCGTTGCTTCCACTGCTTGAGCATAGGCCGGGCGTCCTCTTATTGAGTGGGTTGTTATCCACCAAAAGGACCAAGTGCGGGTAGATAACACCTTTACACACATTTCTTCGTTGTCATTTATTTTCCGTACAAAGACGTTTGATTTCCTTATTATATTTTCCAGGTTTTCCTTCCTTTCTTGAGATAGTTGTATGAAATGGCTGTAATACGATCTACCAAACAATTAATTCCACTATTATGTACGCATTAGAGTTCTCTTTTCATAACTCTTGACAGAACAAATCCTCATCACTAGTCGATTTCAGGAACAAAAGCAGGCTGATTGCGTCACGGATTAGTCTCAGGTACAGTAGTGAATTAATTTGAAACGTGCCCATGATTTACTACCCCTGGTTTGGGCGTAATTTAGTTATGGATGATGTGGCCGTGTAGTTTATCGGCGGCAATTAGCATTTATAGGGTTAAATCACTGAACTTAGTTGCTTATTTAGTCTATTTCTTAGCTGTTTCTGTTACTTAGTTGTTTAATAGAGCGATAAAATGTTGCTCGATTTAGTGCGGGTTAAATTGTCAGTGTCGTATGACCGTAATAAGTACTAGAAGGGCCCAAAAAGGAAGTCTCGACTGATGTTTTATCATCCAATATAGGTAATTGCTGCGTTTGTTTTGACTATAATGTACATTATTTTAGGAAGAATTTAAATGTACTTTTGGGGTCAAATTGGACAGGAGTGACGACGGAAACAATTATTATTGATGTGTCACTTTTACATAGCTGTTACCCGCGACTTCATCTGACATTTATATATTAATACTAGCTGACCGGCGCAACTTCGTCTGCGTCTCATAAATTGAAATGTAAGCTATCCTATCTTTCAAGTTGGATCAAACTGCACACGGTGTACAAATTTTATTGAAATCGGTTAAGTAGTTTAGGAGTCCATTGAGGACAAACATTGTGACACGAGATTTATATATATTAAGATTACAAAGTGGGCCTGCTGTTGACCCCGATCAAGCCTGATGGAAAGGGATGAGACCTATGATGGAACGAGAGTGCCCAGAAGATCTGCACACCCTTGATATGAAGGCATTCGGGTTAAATGTGAGTGGGAACACAGATGCCGCAAAACGAGTTCCACACTTTGGCAGTGCGCATAATAAATGTGGAGGAGAAACGCTTTGTACGATTCGACGGTAGGTACGTCTTCCAAGTGCGGATGGTGTACGCTGCAGTACGTCTGCTAGTATTAAGGAAAGTGTATACATATTATAAGACGTGACTGTACTGCAAAAATGCACTGTAAAAGTGGTTGCAACTAGTCTACGAATAGATCCCCCAGTAACAAGTTAAAACAATAATTTAAAAATTTCAAGAAAATTGCAGAACGAGAGTCAATTTTAACAGAACTTAGTTTAAACTTTTTCCAACAAATCTAAACAAACCGAAGTAATTTGTAATAAATACCCTTGTACCCTGTACAATTACTACTAGGCAGGTAACTAAGTGTACATTGTGAGAATGTAATTAAGCTAAAATGTAGCGTGGCTGAACACCAAAAGTTTGGTACCGCGTAACGCTAACCACGTGCCCGGGTACTTACGTAGTACGGACAAGTTGGGAGATATGGACACTGGAAGAGATATCCTACTAATATTATAAATGCGAAAGTTTGTAAGTATGGATGTATGGATGTTTGTTACTCTTTCACGCAAAAACTACTTAACGGATTTGGATCAAATTTAGCACACAGATAGTTTATTACCTGGATTAACACATAGGATACTTTTTATCCCGGTAATAAGATCCCGTGGGATAATTTCAAACTTCACGCGGGCGAAGCCGCTGGCAGAAGCTAGTACAGCATATTTGTATTCCACGAAGGGAAAGCTAGTAATGTTGCTCCAAGTTATACGGAAAAAGCTTATGGCCTTAAACTGTATAAATAATATCTACACTCCAGGCTAGCTTTTTATATGACTACCGAGTCCCGGGGGTGCGGGACTGTTCGAAAGAAATACCGCGGCCCTGGTACACATAGAGCGAAGAAAGAACATGGTTGGGGTATAGTCAGTAAAAGTCTGACACTCCCTCTCGCTCTGCCCAGAGCGGGAGGAGTCATTTGGTGATGTCCAATCCGAAAAAAAGTCCATCTCTTCATCTCGACGACCATCTTCGACGACCCAAATGGCGCAGCGGTAGTGAGACTGCCTTACGTTCTTAGGGTCCGAGTTTGAATCCCGGTAGGAGCAAATGTTTGTGTGATGAGCAAGGTCATTTTTGTTTCCGAGTCATGGATGTTTTTATGTATAATAAATATGTATTTACAAACAAAAAGTATATGTGTAGTATATCAACTGTCTGGTGACCATGACAAAGGCCTTGCTTAGCGTGGCACTAGATGGCGCTGTGTGTAATGTACAGCGATATTTATTTATTTATTATTTATCTACCAAGCATTTTCTAAACTTTATTGGAGTCGGCTTCTAGTCTGGGTGTATATAGGGTGGTCACCAATCCACGGATCAACCTAGGCAAAGGTTGCTTAACCTAAAGATCAACCTGAGCGGCTGTTGTTACGTAGCCAAGAGGTCCTCTGGGCTAGTTGTTACTGACAAAAACTTTGCAAAATCATGAACACATAACACGCGTCTGTCTCACTTCTTTACTTCGCATGAGGACCTTTGCGTCCCAAGTCGCATGTCGCTTCAACCTGTATGTTGTGACCAAGGCTGAAGCATCAAGGGGCAATTTTATACTATCATCCCCATCATTTTCCTGCCCTTATCCCAATTTACTTATCGGTGCAACATGTCTTCTTCTTCCATAAATCTATATTACTCGTTGTCTCATCAGACACCTCATCCATTTTGTACTACTCACTTAATTTGCTCAAGTAAAGTAATGGCGAATCCCCCAAAATTATCAATAAGTCATACTATTCCTTCATGACAACATTCATTTCCAGCAAATCTATCTCCAAAAACTCTTCGCAGCAATGTGCGACGAAAGCACTTTGCTTAAAACAAATTACAGGGGCCCGTATAAAGGGTTCATCTATTTTTATTGTGCACCTTAAGATACAAGTACGGGACCTTAGGCCGACGAGAATACGTAATGAGGGGGTACTGATTGCGAGAATATAATAATAATGGCAGAATGGCCCTTGGAGCCGGCCCTGGATTATTATAACGAAGTTCGTTAAAATAGATTGTATTTGGGACGAGGACCTTTGAAATATTTTTAAAGGTGTTCGGTTTTTTTAAAGGTCGATTATTGCGTAGGTCATGGCAGGACCAGCGTTACTCGTCATAATTTATCTTTACATGTCTAAGTTTTTTTTCAAATAGGTACTTGTTTGTCGAATTCTTATTATGCTACTGTTTGTTTTTCCTTAAATAAATAAAATAAAAATGAAATAAAATTGTTTTCAATGTTAGACTTCACGACCCTCGAACTATTCAATCTATCCATCAGCACAATGTTTTAAGTGCGTTACATTCAGTTCTACTGAAAAATCAGATATTTCGCCCAAAAAAAAAGTCATGTCTGACTAAGAAATTTAGCGTAGGGTTACTTAGTTTGATGTACAGAATGCTTGGTTAACGGCTTTGTGAAGAGTCTGTTTATACCCTGCATTTGTGTGACCTACCTGCAGGCAGTCTTTCTGAGTCTGGCTGTTTGTGAACTTGAGTTTAAAGGTTTGTCCGCCAAGTCGATCGCGAAGCAAACACTGCCGTATCATCCTTTACTGGAACCATTACGCCGCATTTTCAAGCCCCTATTTGAGAACCTCTGGATAAGACCAGAACGCAGAAAGGAGAAGGGAATGACTCCATAGATTCCTGGGCCCAGGTGTTAACTGAATCAAACTTGCCTTATTTGTAAGAGGATATAAAAACAAGACCTCACTGAAAATTTTGTGAAATTTGGCTATCCAGGAACCAAGTTATATGAATTATAGTAAAAGTGAGGTTATATTATGGCATTGTAGTTTTTTTATGTTATTTACGAAATACTTAATATTGAAGCAGTGGTGGCCGAGTAGTAACGGCGCTGACTTACGAGTTGTAGGTCTTGAGTTCAAACCCAGCCAGACGCATTACTTTGTGTAATTTATTTAATCACCATTGCTCGTAAAACGGTGAAGGAAAACATCGTGAGGAAACCGGCGTGTCTAAAATTCGAAGACATGTGACATTCACCAACCCGCAATAAGCCCTCGAGGTGGATTACGGCCCATTCCCTTTCCCAGAGAGGGCTGAGTTCCAGCAGTGAGTAAATTAAAAGGCTGGTACGAAATACTTTTGAATGGTTGTCTAATGGTTTTATTTATGGAACGTATGAAGTCGCAAAGATCTAATACGTTTGGCTCTCACGCGCCCTGGACAGTCGCTACAGTCGAAGACAAGTTTCTACATACATATCTTGTAACCTAGAAGCAGTAGGCACCAACCTTTTAAAAACTAAAAAAAGGGGGAAGAGGAAGTAAAATAAATCACCAACATATATGTATAAAACATGTTTTATTCATCTTCAATGATTATAAGAATATCATCCAAAAACTGTGCAGGAGGTACGATATTTTCTTCCAAGAACCACATTTTGGGCCACGTCCCAACATGCTTGGCATACAAAGTTCTCACTGGTTACCTGAAATAAAATAACTATTTAAATCTAAGTTAACCATAAACAAGCTTCATTACAAAGCCTAGTGCATGTTCAACCAAATCTCTCCGTCCCTGCAGAGACTGAAATGGACTCATTGGGACTCGAGGGTCACCTACACCTTTTTTATGAGGAAAACAGTCAAACGGCACATTCCATAGATTGAATATTATGTCTATTTAATCAACTAATTGGCTATTGATTTAATATGTGATGTCCAATAAAAACACAAACGATAGACATGAAGCCAACACGGCTTGTTAGACTAAAAGCACGATTTGAATATGTAAAAGAAATGGGTAAAAAAACTTACAGGCTGAGATGCACGCCACTGACGAATAACTGACACTAAAATCGCCTCATCTTCCAAGACTCTTCTACCAATAGAGTTACTGCGACCAGTCGCAATCGTACAATTTCGTCAATATCCGATCGATAGGCGTAAACAGTTGTCCAAAACAGAGAGCCAGGTAATATAGAGTAGTAAGATCCGTCAAATAGTCCGATAAAATATGCAAAGCCGAGGTTAAACAATTAAACAAGAAAAACGAGCGCACTCAGAACGAAAAAAAACGAACGAGTGGATCTGTCAGTCAGTGATTGACGCAGACGGATGTCAGACACAAGTGTTGCCGGATTAAAAAAAAAGAACTAGGAATCGATTCAATCGATTCCACGAAAGCTTGATAATATGCTCTTGTCACTCGATTGTCATACATATTTTCAGATTTTACCGATTTATTAATTATCGATTACTAGTAATTCAGGCATTATTTAATCGATAATTTAGTTTCATTAACTTAATTTAAGTTTTCTCGCTTCCTGGGTAAAAACATGGTACCATATTTTGTGATTTCCGTTAGAAAAATATAACGGTTTTTTTAATACACATTTCAACTAGTTAACTGCTGGGCCCAGAAGTCCCCTTCTCCTTTTCGTCATCTAGTAACCCATAATTACATACATAAAATCTAAAATTTTAAGTCTGTAGGTCATGTAGTTTCGAAGTTAAGCGAAAGCAAAGTTTCGCATTTATGACACTCACTCACTCACTCACTCATGATCATCGAAATAGAACTAGTAGTTCCCGTAAACTCAGAGAGTTGTAATTTGGTACAGAGTTAGGGTTTAATGGCCACCCACATAAAGGGAAAACTATAAAAACTAGGATAATCGAAGATCTGGAGTACCTGGTGACCTGCGATTTTTTGTAAAGGCGGTATGTCGATCTTTTTAATGTTAGATTTTAAGTATGTGATTATGGGTTATTAGGTGACGCAAATTTCTGCGTTCTGGTCTTATCCAGAGGTTCTAAAATAGGGGCCTGAAAATGCGGGGAAATGGTTCCAGTAAAGGATGGTACGGCAGTGTTTGCTTCGCGCTCGACTTGGCGGGGGCACTGCCGTGCCCCCAGATTTACGCTTGTTTAAAGATAAAACATTTAAGTACTGTGGAAATACTCAAAGCGAACTCCGTAAAGCTCCGCCAAGTAAATACAAAATGAAAGTAGTCTTACCGAAGTTGTTCCTGAAAACATAATATATTATGTAGGTAAGTAAGTAACTAATACCATTTAAAAATGCTCGAATAATTGAATGTCTTACATTACAAATACAGATAAAGTTTTCAAATCTGTTAAGTATGTTTCCGAAGGAATCCAGAAATAATATCTTGAATTGAAGGCTTTGAAGTTGGCGGGAATCGAATAACGGTGAAGCACAAACTCGTCTTGAGGAAATAAATAAAGTGAAAGTAGTAACATATTGTCATAACAAAAACGAGGAAGAGGTGTATCCATGTAAGTACCTCCACCCACATTTGGCAAATTATGTTTGAATCCCACGTAATAGGTGGTCGTAATAGGTGCATACCTATTGCTACCAACCGATCACAAATCCAGGCTGAGGCAGCTGTTGCGGGACTGTTCGAAGCTTGTTCGAAAGAGATACCGTGGCCCCGGAACACAAAGGGCGAGGAAGGAACATGTATGGGTAAAAGTCTGACACTTCTTTCCGCTCCGCCTAGAGTGGAATGAGTCATTTGATAGTTTCCCATTTGGAAAAAAAGGCTGTGGCAGCTATTGAGAAATTCCTGATGGACTAAAAGACCCAATAACAGTTTGCACCTTATGCCCAGCAATTACGATTGCGATCATTAGACAGTTTCAATGAAGTAATTATTGTGCAATATCGATGTTAATTAGGTATGTTCTCCTCTTAAAACACGTACATTTCACAAAACACTGTAAAGAATCAATCCTGCTAATCACAATTCACTGCTAATCAGACGCCTCTTCATAATGGCGCTACAAAATTAAAACAAAGTAGCCTTCGCTCCTCATGTCTGACTTTTTGATACCAAAAAATGTCTATGAAAAAGTTTAACTCAGCTGTATCAGTCAAAATGAATAAGCTTTTTCTGTAGACCAATGTCTGTCATAATATAACGCCGTTTTACTATTTAGAAAAGCAAATAAAGATGTTAAAAACCAAAATAATTTACGAATGCATAACATAAAAAGATGTTGTTTATTACAGAAATTCTTATTTCGAGTTTCCAAAAACAAAACAGTTTCTTCTCAAGCGAGAAAAGCTCACAATAATCTAAAAATATGCGAGGTTTAACAACACAAAATGAAATAAATTCGCGTGTCTCATAGCCCAACAGTATCGCCGTATGGGGATTTTCTAATATTCGTATTGCTTTCCGCAGATCTTGGAAATTTGTCTCATTCCATTACGGATGAGGACTTACCTTACCGGATATTTGTTTTCGAAAAAAAAAAATCAAATAAAAATCAAACTGACCGAAGATCTATGGGGAATGTCTATCAAAGTTTGTACATCCATACTTGAGACTATAGCCCCATACTTAGCTTTAATTTTTAATCTATGTGTGGACCAAGGAGTCTTCCCTGATTTAATGAAATACAGTAAAGTCATACCTCTTTTCAAATCCGGGGACAGTAAAGATACTAACAATTATAGACCTGTGTCCGTGTTGCCAGTGTTTAGCAAGGTTTTTGAAAAAGTAATGCTTGATCAAATGCTCTATCACTTTAACACCAACAGAATCTTACATGATCAACAGTATGGTTTCACCAAGGGACGTTGTACAACTGACGCCGGTGTAACCTTATTAAAGCACATATTTACTGCGTGGGAAGAGTCCCAAGACGCTATAGGAATTTTTTGTGACCTCTCCAAAGCGTTTGATTGCGTAAACCACGACACATTACTTATGAAACTTGAGCATTACGGACTGGGTAAACTTGCACTTAGTTTGGTAAGATCATATTTAAATGATAGACAACAATATGTTCAGATAAATGGTGTCAACTCACAGGGTTTAAAAATAAAAATGGGGGTTCCACAAGGCTCAATATTGGGTCCTTTCCTTTTTCTAGTATATATAAATGATTTACCCTATTTATTGAAAAACCAACCTCAAAATATGGTGTTATTTGCTGATGACACTTCCCTGATTTTTAAGATAAATAGACGGGCACAAAATTTAGATAACGTGAATAATGCCCTACTGCAGGTCCAAAATTGGTTCACAGCAAACAATTTGGTATTAAATGAAAAAAAAACCAAATGCATAAGATTTGCTTTACCGAATGTTAAGGGTAGTGATTGTGATATATTATTGAATAATGAGAAACTTGAATTCGTAGATAAAACGGTTTTCTTGGGGATTACGCTTGATTCAAGGCTACAATGGGGTTCTCATTTAACATCTCTTGCGGGGCGGTTAAGCTCAGCAGCATATGCCATTAGAAAAATCCGTCAATTTACTGATGTAGATACCGCTAGACTGGTCTATTTTAGTTACTTCCATAGTATAATGTCTTACGGTATTCTGCTATGGGGACGAGCTGCAGATATTGAGTCTATATTTATTCTGCAGAAAAGAGCCATTAGAGCCATATATAATCTTCGTAGGCGCGATTCTCTAAGACAGCGGTTTAAGGATATTGGCATTATGACGGTACATTGTCAATACATCTACGAAAACATAATGTACGTCAGAAAAAATTTGCATCTTTTTGGTAAAAGAGGTGACAGACATAACTACAGTACTAGAAATAGGGACCAATTAGTTCAGCCAGGCTTTAGACTCGCTAAAGTAGACTCATCTTTCATGGGGTACTGTTTGAGATGCTATAATAAAATTCCACAAAGTATTCTTGAACTGAATGAGACGAAATTTAAAACATGCATTAAACGCACACTATGTAAACAAGCATATTACAAGTTGAGCGATTATATCGCTGATAAAAATGCTTGGCTTAATGCTGGTTCTGCTCCACATGGACAGGGGCGCAAAAATTGATAGCATTAAATGGTATTGTTGGAGCTGCTGAAGATTGTACTTAACTATCTTTGCATTGTATAGATTCAATGTTAGTATTATATAATCGCATAGCCCATATTGTGTGAGTACTATGTACTAGAAAGCTATCATTCACTGGAAGCCTACGGCAGTTCTTGACTAGAATGTGCCCTGGCGGTTGAGAGTATGTCATGCTCTCTCAAATGTCTCGCTGATGGTGGCGCGTGTGTCGGATCATTTAGTTCCCTTCAAAATGGTTGAGCTGAATGGTGCTGATCCATGCGTCATGTTCGTGAACGGGCGCTGTCAGTTGTGACTGGTCATCTCTTAGTCGCCATGGGCTATTTGAATTAATTATTTAGTTTTTGAGTTGTATTTTATTTTGTTTTGCTATGGACACTTTTAACGTGCACATCTTGCTACATTGTTCTCACATAATATACCATCTCAACATGAATGATGTAACCAAGATTTTGTAACAATATTTTGATTTAAAAGAGTGTCCATGGAGTTTCTTGCCCGTTCTTCTCCATAGAGATCTACGTTAGGGAATGGGCAACTACAGTACTTTCACAGTTTTTATGTCTTGTGACTGGGACTGTAGCTATTTTAAATGTTCATTTTGTTTCGACAATTCAAAAGTGCCTGTAACTGGCCTACTTGAAATAAATGATTTGATTTTGATTTGATTTTGAATTTTGAAAGAATTTTGTATTTTATATTAATTCTTATAAATCCGTTTAGGAGGTTTCGTAATAGTATTTTCGTTTTACAGTTGAATTAACATTGAGGTAACAATACGAACTGGGCCGGCGAGTATTACAGCTTACGAGTGTGTATAAATTGAAATATAAATATTTAATAGGATACAAGCACAAAATCATGTTTATTTAACACATGCCACAAAAACAATAAAAAAACAAAAACTTAAACTACACAACAAAACTTAACAAAAAAGAAAAACGGAATAATATTGTGTGTGTCTCACGGCTGCACCAAATAGGCCCAGTTCAGCAAACTGCTGGAACAACTAGTGCCCGACGCTGGTTTTCAACTGGACCTGTGATGGTGATGTCACGGACATAAAACAGTTTTGTGCTTTGTGTGTATTTATTGGGTGTTATGTATTTATGAGTAGATACTAAAATATAATAAAACTAGCTGACCCACGCAACTTCGTCTGCGTCACATAAGAGAGAAAAACGAAAGGAAAAAAAACCACCGTTTTTGCAACATTTTTAATTCCTGCTCCGCCCCTAATAATGGTTGTAGCGTGATGTGATATAGCCTAAAGCCTTCCTCAATAAGTGGACTATTCAACACAAAAATATTTTTTTAATTCGAACCAGTAGTTCCTGAGATTAGCGCGTTCAACCAAACAAACAAACTCTGCTTTATAATATTTATTAGTATAGATTAAATACCACGCTTTTCCTCTCTCTATTTATTTAAAAAAAATGCTGTGTCTGACAGGATCCTTTATTAGTAATATTATTTTATTTACCACCATTTACCACATTATGGTCAAAACATTAAACGATTATATTTGATTTGATTTGACCGGCATTTTTTGTCTCCTGCTGAATTCCGGATCATTAATGCAACATTTTCGCTACTGTATGGTTTTGTTTTTCGGAAAATGTACATGTCTTTCTAAATTGATTTATTTAATTTCATGTTATGGATGTGTCGGCTTTAGTCCAACCGGATACAGCTTATTTCATTATTTTAATATAGAACGAATTAACGCCTAATTGCATCAAAAATAAGGCAACATTATACTTAAAGCCAATTCAACATAATAATTTCCGTCAACTCGTTTCCAATTTACCGAGTAACAAAGAGAACTGACAGAAGACCACCAAATTCCTCGGTAATTAAAACTGTAATCCCCCTTCACTATTGAGCTTAGACGATGCCGCATAAGTGACATCTTGATGTACTCTGCAGAAATTGTTGGACCACGGTAATGGGTAATCAGACAGGTACAGTTACTCCTATATAGGATCACGAAGTCATCAACCAAGTATTCATCATCTCAGCCGAAAGACGTCTACTGCTGGACATAGGCCCCCCCAAGTGTCGCCAAATTGACCGGTCCCTTGCTACTGGCATCCACCGGATTCCCGCAACCTTCACCAGGTCATCGGTCCACCTAGTGGAAGGTCTTCCAACGCATCGTCTTCCGGTTCGCGGTCGCCACTCCAGAACTTTTCGGCCCCATCGGCCATCCGTTCTGCGAGCAATGTGCCTTGCCCACTGCCACTTAAGTTTAGCAATTCTTCGGGCTACGTCGGTGACCTTGGTTCTCTTGCGGATGTCTTCATTTCTGATTCGATCACGCAAGGAAACTCCGAGCATAGCCCTCTCCATTGCCCTTTGGGCGACTTTAAGCCTTTTGATAACGCCCATTGTGAGCGACCATGTTTCAAGTTCAGGGGTCATGGACGAATTTAAAGTAAAAATCTTACAATAAAACGTGGATTTAAAAAAAACATACTTACCAAAAGGTGACTTTGACCTCCAATATCTCCGTAACTGGAAGGTTCCCAGGTATGGTGTAGAACAAAAATATGATCACAATGACGGGGATAACAAGTACCTTTCGGCTTCGTTAAGAGTTTTTTTACACACACACATTCCAACACACTTACACACTCATTTACACATACACACGCCCACTCACACACGCACCCATTCTTACACACACAAATACACACAAAATATATACCCATGAACACACTTATAAACACACATTTATACTAAACACACTGCCATAAACACGATTCTCATTTTTTTTTCTTTTACTCATTTTTCTTTTCTTTTTATTGGTTTTTCTTTTTTAAAATGTGTAACTTATACCTAATTAGCACAGATAAACAATTGTTAATTAATTCGAGGAAGAGCGAGGTTTATCCCATCACAAGTATCTTCGGATTACTTTCTGGGAAGCCCCGGCAACTTAACTGTATAGATTTAAGATAATAAACACATTTTATTTTTTTACACCCTTTATTTCGCCAGTTACGTTTAAGTCACATGTATAAGAGGGCGATCCTTTTGCCATCAACCGGACAGAAATGCAGATTCCGTGGCTATTGTTGAAATTCCTGAAGTAAAAACCCAACATCAAATTGTTTAACCCAGGGTAATGGGTAATGTGCGTCTAACGACGATGACAGGCCGTGTCGACGGCGCGTTCGTGTTCCACGCGCGCCTCAAAGAGATGTCAGCATAAGGGGAGGGGCCCGCAAGGGCCGAAGCCTGCCGGTGTTGCGGGCCTGTTCGAAAGAGATACCGCGGCCCCGGAACATAAAGGGCGAGGAAGGAACATGGATGGGTTTTAGTAAGTAAGAGTCTGACTCACCCTCCCGCTCCGCCCAGAGTGGGAGAAGTCATTTGATGTAGGGTAATGGGTAATCGGGTACAGTTACTCCTCTCTTTGTTTCCAATTTGGAATACCATCAACATGAAAGTGGTGGCGTTCGTTGGTCTAGTTGTCATAGGATCAACTGTAACAGCAGTTAAAATAAATAAATAAATATCGCTGGACATTAACACACAGCGCCACCTAGTGCCACACTAAGCAAAGCTTGTGTCGTGGACACTAGATAGTTGATATACTACATCTATATACTTTTTTGTTTGTAAATACATTCTTATTATACATATAAACATCCATGACTCGGAAACAAATGTCCGTGCTCATCACACAAACATTTGCTCCTACCGGGATTCGAACCCAGGATCTTAAGAACGTAAGGCAGCGGCACTACCACTACGCCAATCGGGTCGTCAGTTGCGACAACATAACAAACAACAAAAACGATCTATGTAGTATATCAACTATCTGCAGGTGTCCACGACACAAGCCTCGTTGATTAGTGTGGCACTAGATGGCGCTGTGTAAAATTTCCAGCGATATGTTTTTTTTATGTCAAGCCTTTTATCCATTACATACATACATAGATTATGTCAGTTATGTTTAAGTCCCGGTCGACAAAGCTATTTGGTTTACATTTTACAATGTAATTTGCATTTTTTTAAATATTTTAAAATGTAAATCAAATAGATTGGTCGATTGTTCTAGCAGGCTCGCTTATGGCCATTAATTAGGTTCAGGTCCAAATTCCGTGGCTGATGATGAGTAATTGCTGAAAAAAAACCTCATATCACTTTTGCCTGACCAGGAAATCGATCCCAGGACCTCATGCTAGGGAGAGATCCTCTCTTCCCGGCCGCCGTGGGAGACGCACCGGGCGTCGGGGGCCACCGTAGATGCGGGCCTGTGGACAGTTGGCTAGGGGCTAGCTAGCCGTCCGGCCGTCTAACGACGACGACAGGCCTGTCGACGGCGCGTTCGTGTTCCACGCGCGCCTCAAAGAGATGTCAGCATAAGGGGAGGGGCCCGCAAGGGCCGAAGCCTGCCGCGGTTACGGGCCTGTTCGAAAGAGATACCGCGGCCCCGGAACACAAAGGGCGGGGAAGGAACATGGATGGGTTTTAGTCAGTAAGAGTCTGACACTCCCTCCCGCTCCGTCCAGAGCGGGAGAAGTCATTTGATGATTTCCCATCCTAAAAAAAACACACGCGGCCACGAGACCAACGAGACAGTCATAAAAAGATACTTCTCACTCAAAAGCATAGAAATCACTTCACAAACTTATCCACAACAACCACATACACCAAGAAAATCCACAAACACTTCAAGCAACCTAATGTAGAAGAATAAACGTAAATCAAATTGTATCTAATATTTTCATACAGTAAAATCCCTTAGGAAACTGTTATCAAATAAGTTGAACCCAATAAGTTTCAGTTGAGATCCTCCAGAGGCACATGGAGGGTAAACAAACAACTCTGCACCTCCTGAAATATATGTAAAAGTTTTTTTGGTACATGCCAGTGTTAACTTTCTATTATATGTTCGTGTTCCGAGATAAAACAGATAAGGAAACTGTTGAACTGTTGATGTATTTAATTGAAATGTTATGCATTAGAAGTTTGGAACTTATTGTGTTATGTTAGCTACGAGTATATTTAATACTATAAGGAGGTAGAATTTGTAAGTTTAGAAGTTTGGAAAACTCTGATCTGGTTTAGTAAACTGTTTTGTTGATTGGTAGCCACATCATACTCAAATGTCATAGACTATTGTAGGATTCATTTATTTTTTTCGATCATTATCCGAGCCAAGACGCAGACAAAAGCAAATAAATATTGATAAAAACTTAACGTAAGTTAAAATTAAAATTAAATGTCATTGGTTTACTATATTGCTACACGAAGTCTTAATTTAACTCAACAGAATTAAGGTAGCGTTGCGTAGCACGGCAGCGTAGTTCATTGAAGCATGTCCTTGCGGTTCGTAGCACGGCGTAGCGGTTCGTAGCACGGTGTAGCGCTACGAAAGCGCGGCGTAGCGCCACGAAAGCACGGTGCAAAATATGCCTTAACTACTCACTGACGTATAACGTCACAAATATATTCACCCTGTCCCTGGGTTTGTTTAAATTAGAGTTATCATCATCTGCCTAGCTTTTTCCCAACTTTAGTAGTTTTGAGTTCTAGTCTTACCAGATGCAACTGAATACTGATATTTTACATAAAGCAACTGTCTATCTGACCTCCACAATCCAGTTACTACTAGACAATGCGGTACTCGTTAATAAGACTTTTAGGTCCAGGTTGAAAAAGCTGTTTAAAACACATTTTGTGTGGGAACATGTCACAGTGACAGCTGTTTTTAGATAATCAGACCGTCATATTTTTAGTGAACATGGACTTTACACTACGTATTATCTGTATTGACCGTCAAAGATCTTCAAATAAAAACAGGGACTAATGGCTTAATATGCTTTCCTGGATAAGAGTGTGCCTGTTTTATGTGGAATGAATTTGTGTAAAAGCGAACGTATGCAAAGGTGCGAGTGAAAGGTATGGATGTGCGAAAGAGAGAGGAGGATTGAGAAAAAATATGGCGAGACCACGAATGTTAAACGATAGACGTGTTATTTTTTTTTTTTTAAAGTTTGCAAGTAAATATACGAGTTTTCTTCTAAATTTTACTCTTATTTCACCATACGATCCCACATTTATATTTATATAAGTTTTAGTAAGTTCCACTTTTCGACGACCGTTATGAACAAATTCATGAAAATTTTAATTTCAATTTCGAGACATTTGAAGATCCTTTATTAAAACTGTCAGACGGCTGTCAGTTCTTAATAGAACTAATTAATTCAAAGTGACACCCAATCGGTTTTACCAGATGGATGTACTTGTCGGGTCTTTGAAAAGATTTTAGAACATCCATTAGCTTAGTTTTCGGTACACAGACCATTCTTGGGACTTCTAAAAGACTTTGCTAACTTATCTTAAAAGTTTGTTTATAACACTTCGACTTGTAAAGGCTTGATGCCAATTTTTCTCATATTTGAAAATAAATATGCTAGGAATTTTTGAATAACAAGACCCAAAAAGTCTTGAGACATCTTTCATTTTACACAAGAGGGTTATCGATTTTGGTTGTAGGTCATAAAACAGAGGACAAGTTGTGGTCTCAATTATCATCATCTTCTTCTACCTAGCCTTTTTCCAGCTATATTGCGGTTAAATAGATAAGCCAGATAAATCATTTATTTAGTGCACACAAAAGACAAAGCACAACACACAGAAATACAATTAAATGACCGCCAGCTGCCGCCGCCGCCATGATGGCTTCCAGTCTTACCGTATGCAGCTGAATACTAGTATTTTACTTGCAACGTCTGCTTATTTGACCTCCACAATCCAGTTTGTACCGGGTACTACGATACCCTTTGGTAAGACTGGTCAATTCTGGTCACAATCATTTGGATTAAACAAGGAAAAGAGGCCGATGCTGAGGTCCGACGTGGCACAAGAAAAGAGCACTTGGAAGGAATTAGGGGACGCCTTGGCCCAGCAGTAGAATGGTACAGCCTAACAAAAAAAAGGAAAAGAATAAATTAAAAACTAAATTGAGGACTTACTAAATTCGTTCGAATTTCTCATGACGTTTCTATCATAATATCTACTGATTGACAAAGGCTTACAAGTATTTTATAAGAAAAGAAAGAAAGAAAATAATAAAAGAAAAAAAAGGTTGAATAAATGATTATAACTAATAAAAAGTAAACTTAAGGCGCTTAGACGAGCTAAATTAGCAACTCTGTTTGTGGTGGTTCAAACTTCGCTTGAAATGCTGTTAGAATAAAGTTCTAATCAGGTTGCACTACAAAGTGGTTGTTACGTCAGCCACTGCAGGCCAAATAGCGCGAAATTAGTGGTTTCGATCGATTTACAAAAAAAAAAACTATTCATTGGATTAAAAAACTGAAACCGTATCATGCTAATATATTGCTTGTAGAATTATTTGCCAAGAAATCAGAATGATCGTATGTTTTTTATTGTTTGAAAGATATTTTTAGAGGTAACTTCGTGATTTCTTTTTATCGAGCCAAATTAATTGTATTATGTTTTCAAAACAGTATTATGCTAGCATATATCCCAAAAAAGATCAAATATTTTTCTGGTCTTGTTTATAGCAGTGAATCATATACTTTTAGTAATTATAAAACTCGCATTTAGCTCATGTAATCGCAATAATGAGAAAAGTAAAAAAGAAACAAAAAAGACTCACTCCACCTGCTTGTGTCTTTCTGTTTGGGTATCAAGCCACCCGAGGGCCAAGACGTGTGGCAATGTTTTCAAAGTTTATCTACATCGACTCACAAAAGGATTGGCGTGAGTCTATCGGTCTAGATAGTCATTATGGAGTACTTTGTTTATTGGAAGTAACTGACATCGAAAAGACTAATAAGAGAAAATATTTAGAACGCAAGACAATTTATACCGTGCATTAAAGAAAAACAAAACTCAAAAAAGTCCAACTCAATCCAAGATTTGCGAAAACTATATGTATTCAGTAAGCTTTCCAGTTAATTGTACTGGTTAGCGTCGTAACGTTAACTTGAAACAGTGCCAACTTAACAGCGAAACATTAAGCAATTAGGTCGGTGACTTCTTACTTTAATTTTGCTATCCTTATATCGGGGGATACCTGGGTTTTAAAACAGGTTTTTAATAAGATATAGTTCCTTTCTGAAACTTTTTTTTTTTTTTTTGGTATGGGCATCTCGCAGTTCAGTCTGAGAAGACTGGCTTCTGCTTAACCGGGCAAGTCCTGTGGATGCCTTGAATTTAAGGCCTCCAGCCAGGGCGAAAATAACTAAAAACTAAGCGACAGCGCTCTAAGGGCACCCCCTGTGGGGTACGAACCTCGGCTTAGGGCGTCGCTGGGGGCAGCAAGGGGACAGGCTGGATCTGATTGTCATTATTTTGGGACTGATTTATTACTACAGGCTCAGCATCGCGGGCTGGCTCGAGCAAGGGTCGGGGAGGGATTGAACGGGGATTTCGCGCCGGACCTCTGCGGCGAGGTCGGTAGGTTTTCGGTACTGGTATCTTTCCTACTCTCTTGCAGGATAGTGATCGGATCGTCGGGGGCGACTAGGGTGTGACGCGGACGTTGGACGGAGCTAATACGCGATGGGTCGTACCGGGCGGCCGATGCGATTAGGGGATTCCTATGCTTAATAGCAGTGTCGAAGTAACGCTTGGAAAGGCGTTTCATGAACTGCTTAACGGTGGGGATTCTGAGGTCTACGTGAAGACTATCATTACGGACGTAAGGGGGGGCACCGGTGATCTTACGGAGAAATCGGTTCTGCAAGGTCTGCATCGTGTGGATATGACGCGGGTGGGCATGCGCGAATACTATGCAAGCATAGGTCATGATGGGACGGATGACTGCGGTGAAAAGACGCAATTTGCACTTGAGTGACAATTTGCTCTTCCTAGTGATCATGAAGTGGAGCCGGCCCATAGCAAAGGCAGCCCGGTCACGAGCTGCTTTGATGTGGGCCTTGAACGACAGATGGTCGTCCAGAATAACTCCGAGATACTTGGCTTGCCTCTCCCAGGGGATAGGCTTACCGAACATAGTGATGGGGGGACCTGGCGAACGCTTAAGGCGTGCCTTATAGTACAAAACTGCCTGGCTTTTTTCGGGATTAACTTCTATTCTCCACTTACGGAACCAAGCGCCGAGCGAGTCGGCAGCTTTCTGGAGAATGCGGCGGATGTTATCCGTAGAACGGCCAGTGTAATAGATCGCGGTGTCGTCAGCGAATAGGGCTGTTTGAACCTTCTGGTTCCTCGGAATGTCGCTGGTGTACAGCGTGAACGCGAGGGGAGAGATAACGGAGCCCTGAGGGACTCCGGCGCGAATCGGATGGGGAGAGGATAACGTCTTACCCACACGGTAGCGGAAGGTACGGTTTGACAAAAAGTCTCGTAAGATGAGCACGAGACGGTCGGGCACACCGAGCTGGTATAGCTTGTATATCAGCCCGTTGTGCCAGACCTTGTCAAAGGCTTTCGCGATATCGAAATACATCACCCCCGTCATCGCTCCACGCTGGAAACCAGCGCTAACGTGTTCGACGATGCGGTGGACTTGATGTATGCAAGAATGTTCGGTCCTGAAGCCGAACTGTTCTTTCGGGATGAGGCCCTTTGTCTCGGCATAATCTTTGAGACGCTTATAAATAAGCCTTTCATAGATTTTGCCGAGAGCACTCAGGAGACTGATCGGCCTGTCCTTTCTGAAACTGGATAATTTGGGTTCTTAAACATCTGCAACATCATAGAACTGGTGGGTATTTTTTTTCTCATTGAGCTTCCGATTTTTGTTACTTGTGACTACAAGTATTTTTGACCGACCGAATGGCGTAGTGGTAGTGAAGCTGCCTTACGTTCTTAGGGTTCTGGGTTCGAATCCCGGTAGGAGCAAATGTTTGTGTGATGAGCATGGACATTTGTTTCCAAGTCATGGATGTTTATATTATGTATAATAAGTATGTATTTACAAACAAAAAAAAAGTATATATGTAGTATATCAACTATCTAGTGTCCACGACACAAGCTTTGCTAGGTGGCGCTGTGTGTTAATGTCCAGCGATATTTATTATATTATTATTTATTTAGTATTCTTTTTCACATGCTCTTCCTTTTTTTTATCCAGTTTAGTCAATTTACATTATAGTAAGATAAATCACCATGACACGTATTTCATTGAAGTGAAACTTTAAAAAGTGCTGTAAGTTTGCGCAATACTCTAACAATTCTTGGATACAATCTGTTCTCATTAAAATCGGGTCGTAGATGAGAGAATAAGTGGAAAGGTATGGAGTTTTCCACAATTTTCGAATTGAGGCTTTTCACACATGTGAGGTTTATACTGGAAATTACAATAAGTTAAGATGCTTAATAAGATTATATAAACGTATCGGTAAATAGCATAGGTTTATTAATAATGGCTGTCTTAATTTGTCGTGAACAGTTAGAAAAACCATAATTTATCATGAATAATTTTATGAAATCTTCCAAACAATTGATTTACAATTAATTTTCTCAGAATTATAAACAATAGAGCTGAAGTATACTCTCAATATTGTCGAAAGATACTTTATATTTCAATTAGATAGGAGTACACGGTTGAAAAGGATTATTCCGGTCGGATCAACTGTGTTCAAACCTAAATATTGTTCAACAACAGAGATCCAATCCAGTTATGTTGAAGTTATAAGCTGATAGCGGAATGATGTCGTTATTGATGGAAGAAGACACATGAGTATCCGGGTTTGGTGGATTTAGTTAAATCAAGCATTCATTTCAAGACCCAAAATTTCTATACTCCGCGCCGGCAGCTATAATTTTTGTAAACCAAGAATTTCTACACATACGTAGCGACAATTCGATCAACAAGAAATACTCCCAAATTCAATCAACTCAAATTATCAAATGTGTAATAAGAAACTAACGAGCAATTTCATTTAGTCGGGTTATATTTTGGCCACATAAAGTGCTGTCGTCTAATGTTTTGTGGTACTGGGACGCATCTGACATCATGGAACGTAAACATTTGGGTCGCCATTATGAAGTAAGATCACGCTGTCGCTGTCATTTTTCGATTTGATCCTAAGGTTGCGAACCCGAATGTGTGTTTACAATTGGTGTGTGTGTGTGGTTCGCAACCTTTGGATAGCCTTTATAGCTTGGACTGTATAATACAATGATTGCTTTTATACAAGGTGTAAACAGACCTTTTAAAAAGCCGTCAATCAAGCATTCTGTATATCAAACAAAATCATTCTACGCAAAAATATTTTTGGTTTTGATTTTGGGGTGAAAAATCACGGTTTACGGTAGAACTAAATGCACTTAACACATTAAACTAATATGAATAGTAGGTAAAGAGGAAATTAAAAAACGTTAAAACTTTTTGTTTTTTTTTAAGTTTGAATTTCGACCTCCAATATCTCCGTAACTAGAAAGTTCCCAGGTATGTTCTAGACCAAAACAAATGAGCTCAATGACGAGAAAACCAAGTAGCGGCATCGTATTAGGTAGATAATATTATTAAATTAAACTTATCGATTATTGAAATATAACTAGGGATTTACAGAATCGGATAAAATTATCACCATACCCGCCTATGAAAACATCAATCTCTCCCGCTTCGCCCATTACTAATAACAGCCTTATAAAGGTTTAAATAACGAAGTTTCTGAGAGGGTTGTAATTGAAAACGGCTGATAATAGCAGACTTTTACTTCGAACATTCTCCCAATAGAATATTCCAATGAATAACCAACGCTTTCTTATTGAAACAGGGATTTTGGTTTATTAATAAATATAATTATATAATTTCGTTTATTTACTTATAGCGATATTTTGTAGATTTATAATAAACATGAACATGAAACGTAAAAAAAAACACTCATAGAATAATAAAAGTAAATATGCGTCATATCAAAACGCCCGTTGAAAAAAATAAATAAAAAAACAAACATTTAAGTATATAAAATACGTACACACAAAATAAATAATCAATAAGAATTCCAACAAAAAATACATTTAATAGCATCGGAAAAAAATCAAAAAAATTCAAAAACACTCTAATCATTATTCTAATCTGAAGCAGTTGCTGATTTAATTACTTTGCATCTTAAAGGCAATAAACAAAAAACAAAGAAACAAGAGAATATCAACCATTCAGATCACGTAATAGGACTGTATTTAAATCAAGTACCATTCCCCCCCTCAAGTCAACAACTGAAGTAGAAGAACCACTTAGTTTTACTAGCTTGATTTTATTCGTTTCGGTTTTTGACAACGATGGGAATTGTAAGTCAAACTATCAATAATTTGACTGTTACAATCCCCATGACGCCAGTGTCAGCCTGTCAAAGCCTGCCGGCTTCCAGTCTAACCGGATGCATCTGAATACCAGTACTTTACACAGAGCGACTGCCGATCTGAGCCCCAAACCCCAGTTAATAAATAATAATAATAATAAATATTGCTGGACATTACACACAGCACCATTGTGTCATGGTCACCAGACAGTTGAATACAAGGAAACAAATGTCCATGCTCATCAGACAAACATTTGCTCCTACCGGGATTCGAACCCGGGACCCTAAGAACGTGAAGTTGTAACCCCAGTTACCGGTAATACGACTATAACTAACTAACTTTTATTAGAATTCTTAGCAGGTCAATAAGCTCACACTTGACTTGCGATAGGGAAACAGAAAAAGGGAAGAAAAAAAGTCGGTAGACTGATCAAGTGGAAAATTACTTGAAGGAAGCTCGCTTATACAGATTACACACTGATACGGAGATCGGAGAGTCGAACAGCGTGACCGTTTGACAGGGAAGTGAGGAGATTTGTTCTTACGTTCCGCCGATGAATAAATGTTTTCTACTTTTTGGCTCTTATAAATAAGTAAAATGTTTATTTTAGACACAACCCATAAGGCTTAATAGTAATAAAATAGTCAGCGCACATAAATAAAAAAAAAATAAGAAAAAAAAAATAGCTTAAAAAATGGAAACGAAGACACACGAGTATCAATTAAAAAGATTAAAAAAATCTATGTCAATATCATATCACGATATACGATATATTACTACGATATTTAGGTAAATATAATATAAATAATGTTATACAGGGTGTAAACAGACTGATCACGAAACCGTCAACCAATCATTCTGTAAATCAAACTAAGTAGCTTTACGCAAAAAATATTGCTGTGAAGGGAGGTTTTTTTGGGTGTATTGTCACGTTTAGTGATAGAACTCAATGTAACGCACTTATAACATGATTTTGATGAATTGATTGAATAGTACGGGCGTCGAGGCGTCGACATGTAAAGGTGTTTTTAAAAATACTTCTCAAAAAGTTGGAACTTGGTACACTTTTGCTTAACGTTTTGGGGATTGCAGGCATGACGTTATTTTGTTATTTTATAATAGCTTGTGCCGAGAAGAATCATATCAATATCTATATCGATAATTGCGAGTTTGTGTTTTATTAAGCCACTGCTTATTTCTATTGTATTTTAATCAGATTTTTTTAGAGTCACACAGGGGGCAGTTTTAGGAAGCTTTTGTGTGTTTTTTTTTTTCATTTTTTGACTGATTAAAACCCTGTATAAAAAAGGGGTCTTTTGATTACATAAAGTTGATTGAGACATGATTTGGAGATCCCCTTTAAGCAATGAGATGCTTGTGTCCACATAGTCACCTATGACTATGTGGACTGGTGAAATAATATACTAAAACCTTCCTCAAGTACCACTCTATCCATTGAGGAAAATATGATAAAAATCGATGCAGCTGTTTTTGAGTTTATCGCGAACAGACAGACGTGGTGGACGACTTGTTTTATAATATGTAGTGATAACTGTATAGACAACTTTTTCAAGGGCAGCTACCTAAAATCAAAGACTGGTCGCGGAAAATGTTATTTTAACCAACTGTAATGTTTGTGTTTTTGTACTTACGTTTTTGTCTATTGTAATTCAAAATTTTATCATACGTTCTTTCCGAATAACTGCATAGCCTTTATGCGGAGGCTTAGCATGCCTTTTCCGCCTTTTAATTAGTATTATTTATAGCATTTCTTTATATTTTAGTGGTTCCAAATCTTTGTTTACTTTTGTGATGTCATAATGACAATGACAAGCCTAGTTTTTCTTTTAATTTTATTGCTGTAACTTAGAGTTGTTGGTTTTATATATTTGATGTTTGATACCTTCTTTGTTAACCATTTTATTTTTCTATGTTCTAGAACCAACATTTTGAAATTCATAATTTCTTCATGACGGGAAGCCGAGTCGAAAAGATTCAGTCTGCGTGTGGTCCTTGAGCCAGCAACAAGCTGGAACTTCCTCTAAAAGTATTATTATTAGACATGCTCGCTAAGCCGGTGAAATCTTGTCCTGGCGTCGTAATGAAGTCCTGACGGCCTTAAACTGCTGCTGCTGCTGGTGCTACTACTATTGAAAGCCCCTGGACCGTTGACGGCCTTGAAAACTTACTGCTGCTACTACTGCGACTGCGACAACTGCTGCTACTCCTACTATTCCTACTTCTGAGCACCTGGACACGGACAGCGGGTGAGCCTCGACCCTCGAACCATCGAAGATTGGCGACTGCGAGTGAGCCTATCACTGCGGCGAGCGGTTTCTGCCAACTGCGAACTTCGGACCTGGACCTGGACCTTTGTCACCATGCTAACGGCTTCGTATCGGCTTCCCTAACTTAGTAAATTTCTATTTCCTTGTATTATTAAACCATCATATTTTCTCTTGCCATTTTTCTTTAAACTTTACACAATGCAACCTTACATTTTCCTCCCCAGGAAAATGTACCGTTACACAACTTACAAAACAAATGAATATTATTGAAAGTTTTCGAAAATGTATCTTTATACCGCAGTGACATGAATCACAACAAAAGCAACAAAGGTTAACCCTTTTAAAACAAAACAAAACCGGAATAATAACACGATTTCAATCGTTCAACTATTTTATATTGAAAACAAAACAATTTTGGATCGCATCCAAATTGAATTACGTATCAAAACGGTGACAGCGCTGTCGTTATGTTTTTATTTTTTATCTGTTTTTAGACATTGATTGATGGGTTCAGTCTGGATAAATATTCTTTTATATCCAATGTGGGTACTTGAGGATTTTCGCGAATTATATTTTTACAACCTATTTCGGGTCTTACTTAAGTGTTCTTTTTTTGGGTCGAAATATTTTTATGAATGCTTCAGGGTAAGTAGTAGATCTAAGATTCGTTTAAAAAACTTTTTTAAGACTTAAAACAGAGCACTTTTCATGCGTTGGTTAAAAAATAAAAATTTCGTTGAATTTTGTCCCCGATGTTTTAATATGTTTAATATGTAGACATCATCAGATTCATCACCCTGTCAAATTCATTGCATTTCCATCGAAACTCCAAATTCTATCCCATTTTCTGTTATATTGGTCAACATAGAGTGACTCTGACTGGTAATCAGCTGTTCAGTGCATTAGGCGAACATAAATGTACTGAACAGCCGTTTTATTTTCGCGATTTCATTTTTGATCCCATAGTAAAAGTTGTTTGTTATCATGAGCATAATCACGTGTTTAAGTATCGTACACTAGTAACCAGTCACCCTACTTACATAAACGTTTATTCATCAACTAGTGAACGCAGTGCTTTTGGTCGAATTTCTACATGACTGGTTGTTACATTTCCTTTTACATAACATAACATCACGCCTTAAATCCTCGAAGAGTAATGCTGAGGTGTACCTAAGGTCCATGTTCACCGAAAAGACAACCGTCTGGTTATCTAAAACCAGCTGTCACTGTGACATATTCCCATACAAAAATGCGTTTTAAACAGCTGTTTTAGATAAACAGACTGTCATCTTTTTGGTGAACATGGACCTAAATAGTACACCCACATTTCCCCAGTTATGTTTGTAAGTCCCATGTAACAGAGAACGAGCCAATTTTCCCATCAACTGGGCACAAATCTGAACTCCGTGGTTGCTACTGAGAAATTCCGGACAGAAAACCCCAATAACACTTTGACCGACTTGAGGCCTGTTCGAAAGAGATACTGCGGCCCCGGAACTAAAAGGGCGAGGAAGGAACATGGATGGGTTTTGATTTCCCATCCGAAAAAAAAAGGGTCGAATCCAGGCCCATATACCCAGCAGTCTCTCTTGTGACTATTAGGCCAACGGAGTAGATAGGCTTATAGTACCTATTAACACTCTAAATAAAACTTTTATCTTGTACTTACTGACCCACGCAAGTTCGTCCGCGTCACATAAGAGAGAAAAACGGAAAGAAAAAAACGTCCCCGTTTGTGCAACATTTTTCATTCCTGCTCCGCTCCTAACGGCTGTAGCGTGATGTTGTATAGCCTCAAGCCTTCCTCGATAAATGAACTATCCAACACAAAAAGAATTTTGCAATTCGAGCCGGTAGTTCCTGAGATTAGCGCGTTCAACCAAAGAAACAAACTCTTCTGCTTTATATTTTTTTTTTCTAGTATAGACATGTTTGTGTAACAGTTCAGCAGTGTGTAGTACTACTTTGGGAGTATCGTTACGACATGACTCGTTTTCTTTGCTCATTCGATTATGACTGAAGTTCAGTAACCGTATAAAATGCTTTACTTGTTGCGAACCATTTTATAGACTTATTTTGTTTAAAAATTGCTTGTTTTGAATTCATAATTTCAGCCGAAAGATGTCCACTGCCGGACAAAGACCTTCCCTAAGGGTAGCCACATTGACCGGTCATGTGTGTCGCAGCTCCAGGTGTTTTGAAATATTGGAAAAAAATATTTAAAAAAACTTATTTTCAAAACTTTAGTCTACTGAAAGTGAATAGTTTCCATGTTGTTCCTGTCATCTATTTCTTACAACTGTTCATGTCAATCTTTATAAAAGGAACTAGCTGACCCACGCAACTTCGTCTGCGTCACATAAGAGAGAAAAACGAACGGAAAAAAATGGCTATTAAAAAATAAGGGTTGATCGTAGAAGAGTGAAAATTTAGGATTGTATGTATTTTTGTATGTTGTATCATAAAAAAATAAAAACTAACAATTTTGTCTAAAAATTAAAATTTTGGGGTGGACTACCCTTAACATTTAGGGGAATGAAAAATAGATGTTGGCCGATTCTCAGACCTACTCAATATGCTCACAAAATTTCATGAGAATCGGTCAAGCCGTTTCGGAGCCACCACTGCTCTCATCGGGCAGACCTTACACTTCGGGAATAACAGGAGTTGTCATGTTATAATCTAAATGTTATTTGTAAAATTAGTTGTCTGTAAAGTCGGTTTACAGACGATAGTTTAACGTGACAACGTCATAACACAACATTGATGAAATGATTGCATACACACGCTCTAATCGTAACGTAACAATGAGCGTAACGGGACACTTTTTCGTGCGTGCAGCCGGTGTTCATCGACGTAGACGTTGTCACGTCAATACGTTATTACGTCTTGACGACCGATTTTTGAAATTAGGTTACAGTGTATTAATGAACTAATTTGGACTGTCTAATTGGGCTGCTGTGTGATGTTGTGATGTTGTAATAAATTGATTTGTATTCTTATTGTTATACTAACATAGCTCCTAAGTACGCACTACTAACCCATATGGACTCTTGTTCGAAATAAAGTATTTGATTGATTGATTGATTGATTGATTGATCACGATTCAAAGGTCATCGATATCGAGCTCACGGTAATTCCGAACAGGTTTATGGACGCTAAAACCAATCACGAGGGCAGCGAGTAACTCTTTCATCCCCCCATCTCGGAAAGAGTAGTTTTGTTCTTCGATATCTGTGTGCAAAAGCCGTTTTCATTCTCTTGAGGAATAAATTAAATTGAATTTAGAACATCATGTGCACTAAGCATGTGAATTCAAAACATCATTAAACCTATTTACTTCTACCTTCATGGTGCCAAATTTATCATTCAACCTTTTTTAATTTGTTAAAAACTCAGACTCGGAACCTTCTTGGTGTACTTTTTTTATTTTGTAGTATAAGCGCGCGTGATTATGACATATACTTGGGTATTATTTGTTATAATTGAAAGATTATTCTGTAATATTTACCTATCATAATGTAGTAGTTAATAGGTACCTAAACTGAAATAAAAGTATCTTGTGATTATAATTGTTTTTTTTTTTTGCATTTAGTACATCGCTGAGGTGGAATGAAAAGTTAGGTGTTGCACTCGAGTGCAAAGATTTTTCACTTTGTGCTCTTATGATTCCCTCTCTAACGCTCAGGAATCAAAGATTTGAATCATTCGCTGCGCTCGTGACTCAATTTTAGAATCTTTCGCTTGCTCGGTCATCAAAATCGAGCACGCGGTTAAAAAGCAACTTTGCACTCTTGTATAACAAACAACCTATTAACATTTTATGAATAAGACTGTCAATTTTTAATATAAATAAATAGCTAAGTTAGTAGCGATTGTCAACATCCTAAAATGTCACTTAATATATGGAAATATTGTATAGGCCATCTATCTATCTAACATGGGGTTTAGGTTTCCGCACTTAGGCCCATGTTCACCAAAAAGATGACAGTCTGATTATCTAAAATAGCTGTTTAAAACACAATTTGGTATGGTAATATGTCACAGTGACAGCTGTTTTGAGATAATCAGACTGTTATCTTTTCGGTGAACATGGACCTTAGTCCTTGAAGTGGACCATTGTACGTGTGTACAGGCCATTCTTAAAATTTTAATGAACGAATAATTAATACATTCATAGTTTTTGCGACCATTATTCGTCATAAAGTCATACATTCATTCGATTATCATAACGTCATTCAGTTATGAGTTTACCAATTATGACAAATCGTGACAATTTTGGGGTTTAGTTTTATTTTCTTTTGAATACATAAATACGACCAGTGAAGGGTACGGATCCCATTTTATTGTATTAATTAAAAATTAATGGTGTATTCGTTGGGAAATGGCTAGGATACAATGATGGTACTTTATAACTAACAATTTTCTCAATAAAGTTTCTGCCAGTTGAAGTGACGAAGCCAATATTATTTTATATAACAAACTAAACCGGTTTAGTTAGCAACTAAAACCTTTCTCTAATTAAACCCTGTATACATGATACTTTAACATATTTTAATTAAAACCCTCATTAATCTAAAACCTGACATAAACTCTAGCAAGGACTTTTGTGGTACTAAAAACTGGTCTGGGTATTTATAGTTAGACAATAAAATAAATTCATGGATTTAAAACTGGTACAAGTACCAGTAGAAAAAAAGAAAAAGCATTTATTTGCCCGACTGGACACAACACACAAAAAATAAAATGTTTAAATTATGATTATAACTAAAAAAAAGTAAACATAGTGAGAAAAGTAAGAAAATCATAAAAAAAACAACACAGTTTGTCCTGTACGAGACCAAAAGGCTCCTAACTCAACTGCTGTGCTATAATATTTAAAAACACGTCAGACCGCTGATGTTTGAAGTATGATAAATTCAAAAAAATAATAATTTAATCAACACACGTAACCACACTGTACAACACGTTTTCTTCTTCCACTCTCTCACTCTCTATTTCTCTTTCATATCATTCATCACAGCATCCATTCATCTTTTATATGACCTTCCTCTCTCATTCCTTCATTGGAATATCATCATCTGCTAGCCTTTTCCCAACTATGTTGGGCTCAGCTTCCAGTCTAACCCGATGCAGCTGAATAACAGCATGTTACATAGAGCGACTGCTTACTCTCACAACCTAGTTATTACTGGGTAATACGATACCCCTTGGTAAGACTAGTTGTCAGACTTTTTGGGCCATTGAACTATAACAATTGACAAAGATCTACAAATGACAGCCTGGACCGACAGAATAACGTGCTTTCCAAGGCACGGAAAGAACTCGGTATGTAAGGGTGGTCACCCATCCACAGATCAACCTAGGCCAGCACGGCTTGACCTAAAGATCGGCCCAAGCGGCTGTTATTATTAGCCACGAATGTATTCCAAAGGGGGAGCCCCTTTGGAATACATCGTGTCTAAAAAAAAACCGACTCATTATGGAGTTCCGGTGCCTGACTCTTGTCTTCATCATCAGATCTGATGGTAGAATGAGTGTACTACGTGAGCTCGACAAATGGATGTGCAATTAACGCTTATGCGACAAAACTGTACTGCGACTCACCATAGTTCGAATGCACGCTTGTGCGACACACTGAAGATCGACATCACGCTAGTGTGACAAACGATTGCGCGACAGTAGTTCGACACTACGGTAGTGCGACAATATGGTAGTGCGACAGTACTGTAATTCGACAGTACGTTGGTGCAGTATTACACTATAGTTTAACACTACCCAAGTGCGACAAGCGATTATGCGATGCTGGCCGTCTGTAGATAATTATTAAACGAAAATAAAATGATGATTGTTCTTAGTGATCGCAAATGCTTCACTTGTTGTAGAAATTACAAAAAATCGCTGTACATTATCCTATACAATTCGAAGAGTTCCCTCGATATCGCCAAGATTTCATCATCAGATCCCAACTTGACTATGGGACCATTTGGAAAGTATACCCTTTCCAACAAAAAAATGTTTTTCAAATAGATTGGCAAGTGACGGAGTTATGCGCGAACAAATATAAAAATAAAAAAATAGAAACATCCGGATTGAGAATCTCCTCCTTTTTTAGAAGCAAGTTAAAAACCTCCCATCCTACCTCTACTTCAAACCATATCACCGCTTACCCGCGAAGTGTTAAAGCATAACAATTACCTATTTTCATACAATTTAACACAAGCACGCGGCAACCGAAACGCGTGTAATCCTCTCGGCTATGGCAAACAGGTGCTAAGTAATTAAATCGTGAAGTAATCCGTTCCGTATAATTACATTTTGGATGGCGGTTTAGGTGCTTATCACACGGAGCAACAGTAGCCAAATAGTTGTGACAACCGGGAATTCGCGACCAGGAACTCGCGACCGGCAGCTGGTAACAAATTTTGTTTATGTAGGTTTCAACCGCGTGGCCACCTCATAATATTTGATAAAAAACTTTGCCAGGAATTAATTGTATTTTGTTTTTATTATTAATTTTTAAACGCATCTCTTTTTGTGAATTTGTAACAAAAAGTTTCATTTTGTTCTTAGTAACGTCGCCACCACACATGTAAAAATTCTTTGTTGTCCACTTCAGTGACGCCTTTTTTTTTAAACCGCGGCTCGTCTGCCCTTAGCGTATAGTCGCGTAGTTTTTAAATGTTTTTACCCTGGCTGAAGGCACCACCAGGATAACCTTGTTTTGTTAAGCAGACGACAACCACTAAGGTTGACATATAAGATTTCCACTGAAAAATATCCACACGTTTGACTTTTATACTTAATTATATTTCATTTAAAATCGCGACAACCATAAACTTCTGTTGCTGCAATAGGCAACCATTTATACAAAGTTGATAGTTGCCTAAACTCTTTTTGCTACGTGTATTAAACGCCTAAGCGGTTGACTGCCATTTATATCGCGACTAGAGGGCACAGTATGTCGAATGTGTGACCACAGAGCTGATACAAATGGCAATTGGTCACAATGGTGTATAGATGATAGTAAGCGTACTTTTATAGATATTTTGCTAGTGAGAAACATAAACTGTTTTCAGAAAATAACATCACCCGAATAAGTTTTTGTTGTTGAGTTGAGAGACCGATTTTCATAAAATTATAGTCAATACCATACAATAATAACGCCTGTAATCATCGAGGGATAAGTCAGAGAACTGCCTACCTAACTGATTGACTGCCTACCGATATCGCTGCGGTACCGACGGCGTAAGTTTGCCGCACCGTGCGCTTTGTATGAACAGAAACGAACGTTCGTACGCAAGACGACAAACGCACCGCTTCGGCACCGCAGCGGTGCGATACGAAACGTCTAAATAGAAAGCGCCCTATAGTGTACAAAACATTTCGCTAATATATTTAAGTCCAATAGATAGGGGGTGATCCATTAACCAGCTAAAAATCAAGATACCGGGTTGCTGTAGCCTGTAATCGAACCCCAGACAGTAGGTGTGTTCAGCAGAAATACTTGGAAATACTAGACAAGCAAGTATCTAATATTTCAATAATTCCGACCAGACCATTTGTTGGAATGTCCATATTTTTGTAACGCTGCCCCCACACCTTGAAATCAAATCAAAATCAAAGTAGCTTTATGCACCCATGCATAACACAAATAGAGTTTGTATCATTCCGGATTCATGTTCTCTTTAAAAGTAAAATAGCAGCAAAAGCAACCATCGACGTTTCGCACGATCGAGTGGTCAGAGCCAACGTGTTCTCGGTGTTCTCCTGTCCGTTCGTCCATTTTAATGGACAGCCAACCGCGGAACCGACAACCGCAGGATAATCGACTTTGTAATTACATGGATGGCGTTACATAACACTTTTTTGTTTTGAAATATTACGTTTTAGAAATGTGTTTGAAGATTTTAGAAGAGGTGTGAATCGGTTTGAATCAGATTTTGAGATATAACTTGTTCGTGAAACTGCGGGTGTTAGCTTGTTCCAACATATTTGGTTGCGTTTTCGTATTTTTTTCAGAAATTGTTACGAAGAGAGCTATTTGGAAGTGGCGAAAGTATCCTACACAAAAAAAATAAATGGAATGGAATTCATTTAATTTTTGTTTACAAAAATAATTACTGTAAATCTCGTTTGTTTTGTAATTAAAATAAACTTTAAACATTGACAGTCTAGACAAAATTCTTGAAATGCGACAAAAACATGAACAACGGAATTGTTTCGTAGTGAAATTCGCAGGAGTGGAAAGACAAAACATCCAAGAAATCCGTCTCATACCGAAGTTCACGGGAGAATTTATTGTTAACTGATTTATCTGCAGTGATACCGCCCCAAATCTTGAAGCAGTTCAAATCGAAATGTTTGGGATGAAATAATTTCCAAGACGTGGGTTATATTGACTTATTATATAGGTAAAGACAGTGCAGCAGCGCGGATTCGTAGAAATTCGGTTTATTACTTTTTGGGAAATTGGAAGTTTACTTCTTTATTTCTTTTAATTATTTGTTTTTTCTACTTACTTATGTATTTACTAGCTTCTGCCCGCGACTACGTTCGCGTGAAGTTTTGATATCGCAACGCATCGCCTGCTTTTTTCCCGCTTGCAACATTTCTTATTGCTGCTCCGCTCCTATTGGTCACAGCGTGATGTCAAATAGCCTTCCTCGATAAATCGATAAATGGACTATCCAACGCAAAAATAATTTTTCAATTCGAGCCGGTGGTAGTTATTTATTTATTCTTTATTGCACATAAAAAACAACAAATATACATATTAATTGCAATAATATAGCTTATGTACAAAGGCGAGCTTAACCAAGAGTTGGGTTTCCTTAGTTCCTGAGATTAGCGCGTTCAGTCAAACAAACAAACAAACAAATTCTTCTGCTTTATTATATTAGTGTTGATTTACTTCCTAGCTTTTACCAGTGGCTTCACTCGCGTGATGTTTGATTATTCTCCCAGGGGATCTTACTACCAGGATAAAAAGTATCCCATGTTTTAATTCATTTTTAAACTATCTGTGTGCAAAAGTAGGATACAATTACAGTTAAAAAAAAAGCCAATAAAAAACAGACTGGAACAACACAGAGCCTGATTCTAGATGTGTTTCTGGTTTAAGCGTTTGATCTTGTCCTGTTTTTTTTTGTCAGGGCCATGCCGTGTCTAGAATCTAAATATACTTACATCGATTACTGAGGTTATATTTGAACATACTTACAAAATAATTGTCAACTATCCAAACTGATAAGAAAGGGATCGAAATCATGCCGCAGCCTACAATGTTCACACTGGTGACACACAGGCCTGCGCTCTATGAGAGGGAATGGGCTATGGCGGGCCCAGTACAGGTTGGTAAATGTCACATGTCTCGAAGTTTTGTTAAGAGAAAGAGAAGCTTTTCATAGGAAGTACTAAGCAGTACAGCCGTGCTAAGATCCTTTAATCAGCCTTTCACAGTCTGCAGTAGGTTGTGAGATTTATAATGTACGAGTATTAATAATAACTTTCCTCGTAACTCGTAATTTAATAAAAAGCAAAAAATATATAATTTTACCAAGTCACTGATCCCGCCGAAGATGCCGAAGTTTCAAGACTAAGGTATTACCAAGTTACTTAAGTACATTTAGTTGGGTAAACTTGGTTTGTTACCCGTTCTCGTGAAAAACATAATTTATTCTGTAGTGACGACTAACAAAGAATATTAATAGGTAGCTCTCCAAAAAGCTTGTTTTGAGGTGATTTTACACTTGGTACCGATTGTAGTTGCAAAATATTGAGTAGTTTTAGGGTAGTTTTAAGTCCTCCCTCTGCTTGATTTTAAAATATGAATAGCTCGTGATAATGTTAAGATAAGACGGAAAGCAAGGAAATGGTAGTACTAGGACTGACTTTCTGCTCTCAAAACGGTGAAGGAAAACATCGTGAGGAAACCGGCATGTCCTAGACCAAAATTTCGAAGACATGTGACATCTAACAATCTGCACTGGGCCCGCGTGGTAGATTATAGCCCATTCCCTCTCATTGAGAGGAGGCCGTGTCCCAGCAGTGGGAACATTATAGGCTGATGATGATGATGATGATGAGGACTAGCTGACTGTAGAGGGAAGGTGAAGATAGTAAATTTCGCTGTTATCGTCCACTACTGTTCTAGATTGTGCGACGAAACATAAAGGATTAAAATATTAGCATATGCTGACAGAGAAGCATGGAAAGAAAAAAACGTGTTGCTGCTTCGACCCCAAGTAATACGGAACAACGACTTGGGAGCTGATGACAGTAAATCGTCCAAATTGGTACAGTAACAATTTGGTAACTTAAAAAAATATCATCGGAGAAGTTAGTAGTAACTTGAAATCAAGGAATATTTTAAAAAAGACCAAAAACGGGATGCAGGTTAGGTAAACCTTCTCGCTCACGAATATTATTGCCGATGCAAAATATTCACGATAATCACATTATGGTAGAACCTACCGAGATTTTTTTTGTGTCGCAGGCTGCGATTTTCAGTAAGATGTAAATGTACCTTAACAATAAGGCCGGGGAAGCGAATTATTAAGTACGATGATAATGAAGGGAGCCCAATGGGGTGAAAAAATTGCAAGATTTACGCAATATGCTTCCAGACTTTCTTTATACCTTCTTGATGTAGCAAGCTGCCTATTTGTTTTTCTGAAAAAAAAAAAAAAATAGGTAGTTTGACTACACGGTTGTAGCAGCGCTTGAGCGATTATCTGCTGCGTGTCGCGGGTTTGGTCCCTGCACGGAACAAATAGTTGCATCTCCCACAGATGGTTGTTTCGGGTATGGTTGTTTGTGTCATCATCATCATCATTTCAGCCGAAAGACCTCCACTGGACATAGGCCGGACCAAGTGTCGCCACATCCCGACCAAGTCAAGTGTTGACCGATCCCGTGCGACTCGCATCCAACGGATTCCCGCAACCTTCACCAGGTCATCGGTCCACCTAGTGGGAAGTCTTCCAACGCATCGTCCTCCAGTTTGTATAATGTGAGTTTAAATGTAACCCACATTATAGAAGAATCGCCTAGTGTGGCGCAACGTTTTTAGGCTATTGCATAGCTTCTATCGCGGGCCTTGAGCGTGGAGACCGAATCCAGAAATTCCGTAACGAAAATAACCTAACACCCCCCGTAATAACAAATGCAATAGCTAAACCGCGGCAGTCCCCGAGTGCCACACGTCTTTTTTTTAAAGAAAGAAGTTTTTAGTAATTCTAGCACAGAAAATATCATGGTATCACATCAGTTATACAGCAACGCCTATTGAAAAATAATAGCAAGAAAACTCAAGAAAAAGTACACACAAACTTGAGGGCCCAGACGTAACAATAAACGATTGGCATACGCTTATTGTGAACGTTTTTGCGTTATTCTAGATGCTACGTTGACCTACTCTGTACATTAGGTAAAGCATATGACTCTTCGTACTTATAGAGAACGTTAAGGTAGACTACAAAAAAAAACTAATTAGTCTATCAGGTAGATTAATAAAAAATATTTGATTGGTATTGTATACTTTGTAACGTAAATCAAAATTTACGAAGATACGACGGTCTTAAAATTCTCAATACGTCACGCCCAGGTACATTTTTAGCTAGTTCTGACATCACGAGCCCCCACTCCCGAGTTTTAATAATAAAAATAAAAATTATATGCTGTATACTACCATGTAAAAACCGAAAATTGGTTTGAACGAGATTATAGTTAGTAGTTTTTTTTATATGTCTTAAATCGTAAACAGCAATTTACTCTTCATTCAATCTGCTACGGAACCCTTTATGGGCGAGTCCGACTCGCACTTGGCCTGTTTTTTTACAAAGACGTAAAATCAGAGTGTTTAATGTAAAGAGGTTTCTATTTTAATCTGATATTTTGTGTTAACTGTGGGAAAAAAATTACAAGATGTTTTCAATAAAGAAACCTTCCATTGAAAAATAAAAGCGTACCTACAAGACGGTTATTATACAAAAGTAAATGCCTTGAAGAAGTTTATTATAAGTCACAAATAAGCCTCGTAGTTTAATAGGTTCCCAACGAAAGTTTATGCAAATATTCTTATTTTTTTCTTTTTTTCCTTCCTGTCCTGACAACGGTGCTCGTAATCTAAGCGATGAACGTTCTCTAGTTATATTTTCTACACTGTTATTTATATTTTCTTAAGCCACTTAATAAAATGTTGTTTATTTATTTTCTTGTGTTTTTAATTTCTTGGGTTGTGCCTTATTTACTTTTGGGAGAGTAGATTGGCTTAAACCGGTACAATGACAAAAACTTCGCTATTTCTAAATGTATCTTAAAATTAAAGCTAGGAGCTCGTGACTAAATAATAACAGCCGTTCGGGTCAATTAATAGGTTAAGCCACGTTTTCCAGGTTAGTCTGTGGATGGGTGAACTACATACCGAGTTTTCTCCGTGTCCCGGAAAACGTTAAGCCGTTGGTCCCGGCTGTCATTTGTAGATCTTTGACAGTCGTTATAGGTAGACAGTGGCCCAAAAAGTCTTACCATATCATTTACCCAGTACTAACTGGGTTGTGGAGGTAGGTAGTCGCTCCATGTAAAATACTGGTATTCAGCTGCATCTGGTTAGACTGAATGCAGACCCCAACATTGTTAAATGCTAGGCAAATGATGATGACTTCAAATTAAATGATGAATAAAGTCTAATTTATGACGTTTGAATAAACACTTTTGACTTCAAGCGACGATTGAAAATAAAACTTCTAATGAATTGTTCCCTCTACATCAAGAAGATACAATAAAATATTAAACGACTCGTTGGTTCAGGCTTCAATCTTTTCAACGAGTCAATGTATCCGTCCACAGCTGCAATCAGGGTCTGCTGCCCAAACAACGTTTTTAAGCTAGTTGGTCTAACTAATTGGGGGGCAACCCACGTTACGCTTTCCCATATTGACTGGACAGGTCCACTCAAATCTTTATGGTTCTTTCTTCAAAAGACCATCTCAGACACTAATCTGCATAGTTCTCATGTGAGTTGAACAAAATTGTCTGGACTTTAAAAGAGACTGTGACCTTTGAGTTTGTTTCGGCTGTTTCTTCTCAGAGTAGTCAGGTACGAAAAACCGACCCCATCTAGTTTAAAAATAAGGACATGTAAAAGTGTTTGTGAAAACCAATTTGCAAAATAAATATCATTTATCATAGGGAAATCGGTTCTACGACAAACATGGCTAGCTCGCTTCCACTTCAACTGGCTTACCTACTCTGCAAGCTTTATCTGTAACTCCAGTTTTTTTTTTAGGTAGTTTGATTTATGACCACCTCTTCATCTTAATCGTTCATTCTTGACAGAGTTGACAGAGTGGTTGTGTTCACGGTGGTCACCCATAACTGCGGTTGCTGCAATCGCGATCCTTTCCACCGGTCTCTAATAGCTGCATGGCGAGCACATTCTGCCAGAGGGATCTTGGTGACAGTTTTGATGGAGTCTGTCGATCGGGGTGGTGGCCTAGTTCCTTCGACTCTACCCTGAATAACCTGAGAAAATATCTGAGGATTCCTAATGGCACATGCAAGGTTTATGACAATAAACCATATTTAGATAGGTACTTCAATACCTACCGCTTACCTTCATGAATTACTATCCTAATTGAATACTGTCACAACATCCAAAGTTTAAGAGTAAATTATCCGACAAGCCTATTTAGAATAACCAAGGACTTCAAAACAATGTTAAGAGCGATTCGCCATTTTAAGTAACATTTCTCAGGCGGAATCGAGAGAGCCGATTGTTTAATGTACCGTACAGACTTTAGTCGCTGTCATAATCGGAGCAGTCAGCTGTGCTCTAAATAGATTCACGTTATCGAAGTTTAATGTAGAAACAGTGAAGTTAGAAGATCATGAGGCGCTACCTCATGGGGAAAGAGAATATCGAGAGTCTCATTAAAAATATAATGCTCTGGACCTGACGGTCAATTTCGATAGAGGCTATGCTATTCTCATGGAAGATTATTTTGCACACGTGTGTGCAAAGCTCTCACGTAGAGAGAACATTCTCATAGGACAGCGTCCATCGCCCGCAATCAGACGCGACCGCAAAAAAAAAACTTTTATGAGAATGAGACTACAAAATTCAGTTATATTGTAGCCAGAATAATATACTAAATTCGCTTTTTTTTGTAAAAACGGATCTTTTTCAGTAAAAGACCAAAATATGTTCGAATGTTTATGAACGATAATTCAATAATTTAAAGAACAGAACATGGAATAATAACACTTATTTGACAAATCTATCTAAACACACAGTGGTTCAACAGTTAGCTACATAATTGGCCAAATCTCCACCAGTACTGTTACGCCATATTACATCAAATGTTTGCCAGAAATTGCCCTTCCCCCAGATTAGTCATGGCTGGGATACGCATTGTTATTGTCAATTGCCTTTGATACAATGCTCTGTCCGAGCGCAGTAATCACTTGATGATAGCCTAGGAGCCGATTGTTAATAGGCTCAAGGTACACCCGTGCCACTGGATGAAGTATAGTGCGTTTTACTTTACATGTCAAAATGATAAACAAAATCATTTTGCGGGTTTTTGCTTCATCATGTGATTATATGAGAAACGCACGGTATGATTACATTATTTGAGGTCACCTTATTAATACCCGTCTATTACTTTCCGAGTGCTGGGAAATGCCTCTTTTCATGCAGAGAAGGGATGAGTACCATCACACATACATACACATTATTACATCACCATCATTCATCATCATCATCATTTCTACATTATTTATTTACTACCTACTACCCTCATCCGTGTGTTACTGCGGGGGGCCTACTGAAAACCAGCTCTGAGTGTTTTACACCCAGCATATGCTGAGTTGGCTACCCTTTCGTTATGGGCATGCTCAGCGCTGTTGAGCTGTTTTAATTCATTGTTAAGCTGTTTGTTGTTATAATCTATATGTATGTGCTGCTCTATTCTGTTGTGCTGTCCATTAAAAAATAAATGATTAGTCTATTCTATTCTACCAAGCTTGCACAAGTTAGCAATTCCAGACTTACATTAATTGATCCGCTGGATGCTGAAGCCAGGTTTCTTAACAGTTAATTCCTTTACCGATATCTGTGATATTCAAAATAAATGAGCACAGATACTTTATTAAGTACAGAAATACGTCAGAAAATTGTCTGCAGCTCGAATGTCGATGGCAATGGGGCATGGTGCTATTGGCACAATTGTTTTTTTGTTGTTGTTTTGCTTAAAAAACTTGAGTCCTCTCAAGTCTTGCTGGACTATTCGAATCTACCGTCTTCCATACAGGATATAAACAGACTCTTCATTAGTTCTTCAACTTAAATACTTTACATCAAAGTAAGTAACTCTACGCAAATGTTTTTGGGATAAAAAAATCCCGTTTATTGGTGAGAATCAGTGTTACGCACTTAAAACGTTGTGCTGATGGATGCATTGAATAGTATGGGGGTCGTGAATTTATTCAAAGTAAAAATCTTACATTAAAAACATGTATTTATTAAAAAAAAGTTGGTAGTTTAACCCCCAATATCTCCGTAACCAGAAGGTTCCCAGGGATGAACTAGGACAAAAAAAATGATCGCAACGACGGGGAGAACAAGTGGCTTCTGGCTTCGTTAATCGTATTTTTACACCATTTATACATCCTAGCCCTTACCGCCATCTATACGAAACTATTCTTATGTCACTGATGGCACACAAACGTGAACGAGACATACTTTCAGAGTTACGAAACTACGTAACTAGAAGTTGGAGTGCTGTTAGTGGACTTTAAATATCGAAGTAGAACTAATTCTTGAAGTGTTTCAGTAAGAACCAGTTCCTGTTAGCGTTAGTAATATGAAAGGAGTTAGTTCAGAGTTGTAATTTATTGGAATTGTTTGAAATCGTGTGGTTTTCGGTTTTAAAGCCGTATCCTCAGATTCTTTGGACACTTTACCCGTTACAATGATTCCATGGAGGGTTTGGTGATCCCGGGTAAAGTAGAAGAGCACGCGGTGGAGGATTTCCCCGTGTGGGCGGAGCACCGCCATGTCCTCAAAGCGACGATCGATGGCGGTGACGAGACGGAATGGGAAGCCATCACCTCCTTCTGCCAAACAGTCACGCTAGCGAAGGAGGTGGCGGAACGTGAGAGGGAGAGAACCTCATGTCCTAACCGTCGTGCTAGCTATGGGCTAGCACGCCTTCCGTCTGTCTTATGACAACAGGCAGTTTTGACGGAGCGTACGTGTTCCACACGCGCCTTTTTTTTTTTTTTTTTTTTAAGGATGGGAAATCATCAAATGACCCCCCCCACTCTGGGCGGAGCGGGAGGGAGTGTCAGACTCATACTGACTAAAAACCATCCATATTCCTTCCTCGCCTTTTACGTTCCGGGGCCGCGGTATCTCTTTCGAACAGGCCCGCAACCCCGGTTCCACACGCGCCTCAAATAGATAAAAAAATAATAAAAGAAATGTTCTGTTCAAAAGAGATACCGTAGCCCCGGAACATAAAGGACAAAGAAGGAACATAAATGGGTTTAGTCAATAAAAGTCCGACACTTCTTCCCGCTCCGCCCAGAGTGGGGGAAGTAATTTGATGATTTCTCATCCGAAAAAAAGGTAGAGTAGAAGGCACGAGACCATGCGGTCGATCACCGACCCGAAGGATAGACTCCATCAAATCTGTCGCCAACACCTCTTTGCCAAACGGTCAATGGAGACCGGTGGAAAAAGGTCGCGCAGGCAGTGAATGCAGCTGTGGGCGATCCCTCATGACCACGACCATTCTGTCAAGAGTGAACGACTAAGAAGAAAGGATCCGTTAAGCTGATACGGACAAATTGTAGACACGGTTCTGAACATGGACACGAATACTTGTTGAAGTACTTGTCAGAGTCAATGTCTGGAGCCGTGTTCACAATTTGTCAGTAAGTACCTGTGTGTCCAATCTCTTATTGGTTTCTTCTTTCGATTGGTGATTGGTGTAGAGGAGGGGTAGGGAAGGAGGGGACCCCTTTGCCTAATGGCACCACTCTCATGAAAAGATATTGTACCATTCCTGAGAAGTCCTGATTAATATAACCTAACCTCAAAACGTTTATATTCCCCTAAAAAGCGTAGTCGACGGAGCCCCGCGTAGTGGGTACCACGCTATTTCTGTCTACAGGGTTTAAAGGAACCTAACTAACCTAACGTGGGGGTGCCCCAAGTCCCGATTATGGGGGCAAAGATACTTCCGTATGTCCAGTTGACAATATTTCAAGAGTTTACAATATCGCTAGAGAGATTAAAATCTAACGTGTTTGACAATTTTACGGTGACTTATACATGATTGTTACAGTGACACAGATAAAATTAGTACCTACAGTTATTTGGCGTCATGACCTAGCCATAGTAACTATGTAAGGATCGGCTTCCAGTTTAACTGGATGCAGCTCAATACCAGTATTTTACATGGAGCGACGGCCTATCTGACCTTCACATACCAATTACCATTGGGTAGTACGATAACCCTTGGTAAGACTGGTTGTTGTAACATCGGCTTATGATTTCTGAGGCACAGAGAAAACTAGGTATGAAACGGATATTTAGCCATCCACAGACCGACCTAGGAAAGCGCTACTTAACCTTGAAATTGAAGAAGAGATTGTTATTTAGCCACTTGCTCCTCAAAGAGCCTTTTATAAATGCTCCTCATATCTGATAAAATACGGTTGCTTCTATGTTGCATCTGTCACAGGTAAAATAACTACAAAAGGACTGCACATTAAGCTACCTGTCAAATCTTACCGATCGACCTTGAACCTTACGCCTTAGCGATAAAGTTAAAAATCTATTAAAGAAACTTTTTTATACCACAGGTATTTTTGTGTTAACTGAGAACATTGTTGTCTCAACGAGTTTTTTTTAAACATAGTCGACCCTGAACGTAGACGTGTGTACACATAATAATAGTGATATCGTTGAATCAGTTGGTCGCTGTCACTCGCAGTGATCATACACAGAAAATAAATATTTTTGATAACACATTAAATCGCGTTTTAAAATATTGTTATCAGTTGCAAAGGTGATTCGCCGGTGAAGTTTTATTTATCATACTAACAAAATTTACACACGGTTTGTCTGATGTGTACAATTTTTTGTTTTTGTTTGAAAATTCAACAATCAGATACAAAGGTCAGCCGCCGCCGGTGAAGTATTGTTTGTGATAATAATAAAGAATTTAAGAATATTATGTGGTGAATGATAAGGATAACAGTGATAATAAGTTTGTGACTTTTATGCATTTTATTTTCTTGTACAGGTTATAAACGTCTGGTACACCTACGCTTGATTTAAGGTATGTACTAAAGTCAATGTTTTTTTTTTGTTTATTGACAAAGTAAACCAAATAGTAGTTTATAAATAATAAGAAACAACAATTATTAATTGTGTAGTACAACTCTTCATCTGCCTAGCCTTTTCGCAACTATGTTCGGGTCGGCTTCCAGTTTAACCGGATAAAGCTGCTTGTGTAGTACAGTTAAAGATAGAATTTTAGAAAATTTGTTTTGTTTTTGTTTAATCGTGTTTTAAACATCAACACCCATCACGTTTTCGAAGTTGTGCTAGTTAATTTAATTAAACATCAACAAATTAAATACAGTCTAAAATTATTACAGAGGCAATCATGGCAACAACAAACCTCCTATCAAAAACAGCGCAAAGACTACTATCATGCAGAAGCATTTCTTTGAATCATACCAAACATGGCAGTCTTTGGACATCTGACAACATAGTGAAATCACCACATAGTGATGTTGATATACCGAGCAGAACTGTGCCTGAACACATGTGGGAAAATATGGAGCGGTGGGCTGATAAACCTGCAATGGTATGTACTTTTTACTGTAAAGTTTTCCAGTGGTTGGTCTAGTGGTCTCAAGTACGTTGCGTTGAACACAAGATTGACCTATTCCTAGAGGATTGACAAGTAACATTTTCTTTCAAAGCGTTTGGTTTATGCCACATGTTTTCGGTAGCTTATGTCAATGCAATATTTGCAGGCCTAGAATGACAGTAGTTAGACAGATGTAGGGTACCAATGTTTTGACTGCTTCCTTAATCGAACGTACAACAGTTAAGTTGAACGAAGGAAAATGGTACGTAGAAGCTTGAATTCGGGATTTATAGCCACAACTTATGTAGGTGTTAATGTTATCAATGTCTCTCGACTTTTCAAAATATTTTTAATTTTAGGTATGTGGATTGACAAACAGATCCTACACCTACCATCAGTTGTACAAATACTCACGGAATTTTGCCGCAAAACTTCGAAATCAGTTGAAGATTAGAGATGGAGATGTCGTCTGTATTATGATGCCCAACTGCCCAGAATATGCCTTGGCAGCTCTGGGAGCTTTGGAAGCTGGAGCTGAAGTCACTACTGTCAATCCTATTTACACTCCATGTAAGTATTTACAGAATGTGATGGAGGTCAGTGAAGATTGTTTGAAGTGAAGATTGGGAGGCCACTGCAAGACACGCAATGGTTCAAGTCTTGATAATTCTGTAACTGAAACAAATTTCCATTAAGCGTAGCCTATTTAAAGGTTACCGACAGCAACGGAACCCGAAGAATTGCCAAAGTTAAGTGGCAGTTGATAGGGCACATTGCTCGCAGAACGAAGAAAACTATTAGTGGGGGTACCGCGAGGATCCTACTAGGTGGACCGCTGACCTGGTGAAGATATCAGGGATCTGCTGGATGCGAGACGCACAGGACCGATCAATGTGGCAGCACTTAGGGGAGGCCTTTCGGCTGAAAATTCTCGAGAACAAAGAATCCGAGAGCAAAAGACGTTTCCAAAACTTAAATAATATTCAAAAAAATATCAGTGTCAACACCTTAATATTTATTTACTATCAGTATTATTTAACAGCTCAATAAAACCTCGTTATCAAGGCTCAAACACATATTACGATGTAAGAGCACATTATTATCAGCTTTGCAAGATAACCTCATCTGAAACGTATACGTGCAGTAATAACAAATTCTTATCTAATCTACCCACAAATTTGATTAAAATCATTAATTCATTTATTACAGATGAAGTGGAACGACAAATAAAACAATCAAATCCTAAAATTTTGATTGGTGTAACAGAAACGGTACCAATTTTGAAAGAGGCATTACTTCTGGCCAAGAGAGATATTCCTATAATTGCTGTCAAAGAAGCTGGCACTGATCTCCCACCAAAAGCTATATCATTCCAAGAATTTGCTTTAGCTGATAATGTTGATCACAGTGTCCTCAAAGAAGTGGCTCGAAAGTCTGAAGATGTAGCGTTTCTGCCGTATTCTAGTGGTACCACTGGTCTTCCGAAAGGTGTGGAATTGGTTCATAGAAATATTGTTGTCAATTGTCTGCAGCAAGATGTTGATAGTGTTCGACATTACGTGCAAACTACAAGTAAGTTGAACAGTTAGGTATAGAATAATAATTTAGAATTATTGAACATAATTCTAGCTAATTATAGTCATAACAAACAACGAAAAGTATAACCATGGAATTTCTCGCTAGATCTTCCATCTATAGAAAACGACGAACCCGAACAATGCACTAATTTTTTGACGATCAAAAATATTTTATGAGTATGTATTTTATGGGTATACCTAATATTTGAGAACTTGAGATTCACATGGAAATGTTATTCAATAGTGTTAAATGAACAAACAAGGATATACCTATTGATGATTTTAAACATTCTACTACTCTCATCAACATACAACCTATGGCACTGACCTGCAAATTGCAAAAAAAAAAAAACGAAAAAATAATCAAGCCAAGACAGGGATATTGGCTTATTTTCCGAAACACACTGTTATTTTTAGATTTATCGTTGACAACTGATCAAAATAATTTTCATTTCAGAAACCAATCAAGATGTAACTTTGGCTGTGCTACCATTTTACCATATTTACGGACAATCTGTAGTTATGTGGCATAAACTGTCAGTGGGATATAAAATAGTTACGCTGCCCAAGTTTCAGCCACCGTCGTTCATTGACACATTGAAAAACCACAGGATAAATCTGTTTTGTGCGGCTCCTCCTCTAGGTGAGGGTTACCTTCTAAATCCTGTATATAGTCCCCGTCATGAGACATCGCTTTATATTGCCAAAATATAACCCTACTTTTGTATTACACGTATGATAATTTGAGTTGATTGAATTTGGGACTATTTGTGGTTGATTAAATTGTTACTACGTATCTTGGTGGAAACTAGCTCCTCGTGGCAGGGATTATAGACTGTCTATATTCTTATCACAAACAAAGGCAACTGCGGAGTTTGAGATCGTTGGTTCCCGGGTTTGTTTTTTTTATTATGAATTACTTAGTAACAATCCGGGATTTAAACTAACCAGGGAAGCATGGGGTCCAGGTGGGATACAAGTACATTCGAGCGCCCAGATTCTACATCGATAGGTGTTGCCAAGGGAGATATCCCTTGGACCTGACATGTGGAACTACTAATTTTAAACTCAGCAGTGGTGGGTAGAACAACGCTATCCGTCTATGAAGAATTGTGTATGAATAGGCAGGTTAGACTACCATTACAAGTGATTTAAAGCAGATTGTGTAAATAAATAAAAACCAAAATGTTTGTAATATTTTCAGTATTATTCCTCGGTTCACATCCCAGCATAAAAGAGGAACATCTGGCTTCAATAAAAACTATTACTTCAGGGGCCGCTCCGTTACCGAGAAATGATGTTATTAAAGTACTAGAAAAAGTTAAGGTAAGGTTGTATTTTCCATCGAGAATTCTTGGGAAACCCGAGACCATTAAATTGTGAAATCTACAAGGTTTTTTTCGTAGAATTTAATCCTCGTGTTACCCTGCAACTAGGACCTGTTAATATGCCGTGACTTCATGTAAAATACTCGTTTGCGGTTAAACTGGAAGCCGACCGCAACATAGTTGAGTAAAAGCTAGGCAAATGATGATGTCAATATAAAACTAGATCTTAATGTATGAGTTGAAAGTTCGCTTTTTGTTTGAACCTGAGCTGGTCACCACAGCTAAATCTGATTTTATTCTGAAAAGCCAGACTCCAAGAGAGGTACCAAAAAAATATATTTGGCACAGAAATTATAAAAGCGAATGAAATCTTTGAACTTTACAAACCAACTGATCCGTAAAATAAACAACTTTGAATACAAAACCTCCATTAATATAAATCGCAGCTAAAATTTCCAAAAAAAAACTGAAGAAATCCTAAAGGAACTGTTCCTGCGAAGATAAATGAACAAAACAAAAATAATCCAAACTTGCTTTGCATAACAAAATTAGTGGAAAACTTAGCTAACATTAATATCCTTCAAAGTCTTTTTTCTAGATTGAGTTTTATTTTCTACTGAATGGCCTATTTATTTTTTATTGTAATTTGAAGACAAGTTATTACGTACTTGTGATGGATATCCTAAAGTGGCAAGTAAAGCTGAAGTTATTTTCGGGATTATTTTGGCCTAAAAGAAATGGGTACTAAAACACCCACGCGACAAAAAAAAGGTATATAGGGTCGGTCAAATTAAATTGCTAAGAGAAGTTTCGATTTATCTTCACAGCTGATTGTGGGGTCAATGGCTGCTGACAGTTTACTAGAAATAACATAACATCACGCCAGTAATCTCCGTATGGTTTAGCAGAAGTGTAATAGGCTAGTTTCCACCATCAATAAATTGCAAATGTATTTAATCCGTCAGTATTATAGTCCGTGTTGTGTGGTATTGGAAAATAATGGACACGTATTTTTTCTTATTGTAAATCAACGATGACAAAGATAAAACGCATCAAAACTCGGGAGTGGAGGCTCGTGACGTCAGTACTCACTAAAAACGATACCAAGCAGTGACGTATTTAGTATTTTAAAGGCGTCGTATCTTCGTCGATTTTGGTTTATGTAACAAAAGAAAAAATACGGGTGAATTATTTTTTGACAATCTATGTGACGGACTAATTAGTTTTTTTCAGTTAACAAACCTATAATATACCTAATAGTATACCCTGATTTTGCCACCATTCCTGGGAACCTTCTAGTTACGGAGATATTGGGGGTCAAAGTTCCAACATTTTGACAAGGTTTTTTTTGAAATACAAGTATTTATTGTAACATTAACATAACTTTAAATACCTCCACGATCCCTTTACTATTAAAACAATCCATCCATCAGATCAATGTTTTGAGTGCGTTACATTGAGTTGTACCACAAAATTAACGTGATTTTTCACCCCAAAAAAATAAAGTCGTTTCCCAGCAATATTTTTTGCGTAAAGTTACTTAGTTTGATGTACATAATGCTTGGCTTCGTGATGAGGTGGTTTACACCCTGTATATGGCTTTCGGCCGAGCTGACGAAACTGAATGTCTTTATTTTACATGAAGCAATAGCCTTGCTCTCCCCTCCATAGCCCAGTTAGTTTTAGTCAGATTTTCGGCAATATGTCTAGTAACTACTGTCAAAGATACACCAAGAATTTGTTCTGACTACCTAGACAACCTTTATAAGTATGAAATTAATTAAGTATGAAAAGCCACCATGCCTGCAACGTTTCACTAGCTAATTTAATTTAACCCCACTCATTCAACATTATATTTAACAAAACCCTTTAAATTTACAGCACAACCTGGACTTTCTGCAAATCTACGGTTTAACAGAAGTATCGCCCCTCGTAACTGCGATGTTACCAGGCTCCACTGACTATTCCAAAGCTGGATATGCTGTTTCAAACACTGAATTGAGAATTGCTGATAAAGATTTACGCCCATTGGGACCTAATGAGGTGATTTAATTTTTCTTATCGCATTAATTATGAATAGCAGATTTTAGTGATTTGTATTTATATCTTGCCTAACAGTCAGATTAAAATTAAAAAATCCCTAATTTAATTTCAGCGTATATATTATTATTTAATTTATTTTAAAGCCTTTACTGTCCTAATTAAATTATGCAATGTAATGTAATGGCCTGAAACCTAGGTTTAAGTAAACTTAGATCAGGCAGCTCGCTATCTAACATTTGAGTTCGAAATTTTCGTTACTTGCAAGTGTAAAATATTACTAATATTGTAGTTGTAATTTTACTTACAAGCACTAATTATACCATTGTTTAAGAAATAAGACTACTGTACCAAATTGTATTTTTTTTAATATCTACTTTTAAATCAAATATTTCCTTTCTACTTTGTCTTTCGATAAATGAACTATGAAACACGAAGAAGAACATTTTCCAAATAAGAATGGGACAGTAAAATGACCTCAAATTTTTCACTTACAGTTGGGTGAACTATTAATCCGTGGACCTCAAGTGATGAAAGGCTACAGAAATAACCCTGAAGCTACAAAGGCAGCTATTTCTGAAGATGGTTGGTTCAAAACTGGTGATCTTGCCAGCATCGACGAAGATGGAATCGTTACGATATGCGACCGGCTTAAAGAGCTGATTAAGGTATTTACAAAGACGTGGTTATTGATAAATACCAGTTTTTACATGGAGCGTCTGCATAACTGACATCCACAAACCAGTTGGTACTGGGTAATATGATACCCCTAATTGGTATGACTGGTTGTCAGACTTTCTTGACACTGTCTACCTGTAACGGCTGTCAACGATCTGCAAATGTCAGTCAGGACCGAATGAGGATTAACGTACTTTCCAAGGCACGAAGGAAACTTGGTATGACATGGGGGGTCATTCAACCACGGACCAACCTATTAAAAAAGGGATAGCATGGCAAAATTGAAATGACAACGTTTAGGCATATCAGTGTTTGTGTCACGTCTGTTGTCACGCAGATTGTTTTTAGTATAAATTCTGTAAACATTTTCAATTTGTTTGTTAGATAGCGCCTATCGTTCCCGTGCTTTGAAGCAGACCATATTTTATTGTAACGGAGAAAATCTATGTTGTTTTGGCTGTGAAATACTTTTCTCGTTGATTTTATTGTTTTCTAGAGCTTGAAATTTAGTTTTTCGGCTCAATTTAACAGCAGTTTTAAATTGCGCTATAGAACTAAATTGCCTAACTGCCTCGTTGGTATAGTGGTACGTAACAAGAGCTACTGCTGAGCATGACGTCCTGGATTCGATCCCCGGGACGTTCAAAGTCTCATTGAGTTTTTTCATCAGGAATTTCTCAATAGCAACCACCGAGCCTGAATGTGGTCCCGATGGATGGTAATAGGCTCGCCCTTAACCCTTCGCGAATTATTCTTTATTTATTATGTTATGTTAACCAAAGTCACCGACGTAGCCCGAAGAATTGCCAAACTTAAGTGGCAGTAGACAGGGCATATTGCTCGTAGAAAGGATAGTCGAACCAGAAGACGATGCGTTGGAAGACCTCCCACTAGGTGGACCGATGACCTGGTGAAGGTTGCGGGAATCCGTTGGATGCGAGTCCCAAGGGACCGGTGAATGTGGCGACACTTGGGGGGGCCTATGACCAGCAGTGGACGTCTTTCGGCTGAAATGATGATGATATTGTTATGTTAAAACCGAAGCGCCGGCGGAGCATGCGTATTTCATACAAACGTAATACCGAAATAATGTGGAAATGAAACATATTCTTAAGGTAGTGTGTATTTATTTCGATTGGATTAGAGGACAATGATACAAAGACGAGATATGAGGAATTTAAAATTTCTATAGGAAACGTTATTTGTCTCATAACTATTGTTACAATCAGTGCCCAACCAAAACATATAGGTATTTATACGAATATGTTTAATTTACAAATTATTTTGGGATTACGTTTGTATGAAATACGAATGCTCCGCAGGCGTCTTGAAACAAATTTACTTTACCATACTTCTTCATGCCACTCGGGCACGACAGTACTCTGAATTTTACCTATCTTACAATATTATTTGCAGACTGAAAAAAAAACCAGATACTCAGTAACTCATACAAGTTTTTTTTTTAATTCCAGGTAAAAGGCTATCAAGTGCCTCCAGCTGAATTAGAAAACGTTCTAAAAGAGCATCCAGATATCCTAGACGCAGCTGTCCTCGGTATTCCTGACGCAAGAATGGGAGAAGTCCCCAAAGCTTTCATAGTTTTAAAAGAAGGACGTAATTTAGATGCAAACGGTGTGATCTCCTTTGTTACCGAAAGAGTTGCGGTGTACAAGCGAGTGAAAGAAGTCGTGTTTCTCGACGCATTACCAAAGAACCCGTCTGGAAAGATATTGAAAAGGGTTTTAAAAGAAAAGTATTGTTAAACATAGGTGTTTTTTTTATTAAACAATAATACTCGTTTTCACTAAGATTGGACAGGTTTTATTTCGGCATATTCTTCTGAACGTGTTGATGGCAATATAAATTGTATTTGCCCAGCGGACCTAAAATGGCCGCTTTAGCAGAATCATAATTTGAAAATTTTATATTCTTGAAATGGACTTTATAGTCATCACCTTAATGCCATTTTAAGAATTTTAAATTTTTAACGCGATTCATATTTATAATTCTGCTAAAGCGGCCATTTTAGACCCCCTGAACTGAATTATGAGTTTGGCGCCTTAAGTAGTATTTGTTTAGGTCAGTGTTCCGCAAACTTTTTGTGTTCAAGGTGTAGTTTTTGGAGGTACACAATAACTGAAAAAACAATTTTTACTAAATTTTAATAAACATTTTGTTATTAAAGTTTTACGACTGTTTAAATAGGTCTATTTTCCTATTTTACTCACAAGTTCAATAGACAACTTAATTTTTCCGAGGCTCACCAACCATGACCACGGTAGCTACACCAGTGTGCCGCGGCACTCTCTTTGATTTAGGTGACTCTCGGACATGAATCTTATTTTTTTTTTGTTTCGTACGACTAAGCTTGCAAGTGAAAGGTCTTTACCGCTTGTAGATATCTACAATGTAGAAACATAGTAGACAGGTTGTATCCATTCAGGCACAAAGCTGGAATGTCTTTGCCAGTAATTACCCTATCCTTCGAACTAATGCGAAGTAACGCTGTCGAGCGATGGCTAAGACATGTACCATGGTCATGGTATTTCACAAAGAGGTCTACGTACTATATTAGGTGGCAGTTAAGATACACAATCACTATCTATAGTGCATACAATCTCTATCTATCGTGATCTTCAACATTTTTTCTAATTAAAACGATACAATGCTTCATTTGTTTTGCTCGTACGAAGAGGTATAGGGAAAGAGCAATGACCGCTATTGCGATTCCTACATTAAATTCCACATGCCAATCAAATTCTTTTTTCAAACCTATATGACCGCTGTGTGAAAGTCTTCACACAATGGAAGCCAGAAGAAGGGCAGAGCCAAGGACGGCAGAGAAAGAGGTGGAGAGACGACCTCGATGCGTATCGCAAAGGCTGGTTCGAGGTAGGGCATGAACAATTTCCGTAGCAAAGTGGGCTTTTAAATAGGCGAGAAGACAGAATACAAAAATAATAGCCTATGTCAAAATATTTAGTCTTTATTGCCCATTAAAAGAAAATAGGTAAGTGTACGACCACGCAACCACTTACAACTTTTTTCCAAAAAAAGCATTAAAAACACTTTCCGTACCATATTACTTTAAAACATTACGTCAATTTGCATGGAAGGGTAAAAGTAAACAAACATTTCTGAAACAATGGTGCCGATTGAGAGGAAAGCTTTCAACTCCGTAAAATACTGTGCATTCTTTTAACTAAAACCTTTTTGTTTCATTAGCATGTAGGAAAAACAGCTCTTTGAGAGCCCTAGGCAAAATACACGTATACGTTGTTTTTCTAGAAAAATCGTGAGTTTAAACAACTGATAATGAGCCTTTTTGCCCAGATTTTGTGTTATATTTCGGTTGACGCCATTCTGAAGTCAATTTCATGCAGAAGCATACATTCAAAACAAAGGAGCTTGCTGTAAATGCGAATCGATTGGAGTGAGACACGGACATCCATCCATCTAGAAGGACTGATGGACAGATACTGACGTGTCACTGTGCCTCGTACATACTGGAGGATGCTTTGTTGAATAATGATTACAGTGTCTGAATAGAAGTCTAGGATTTTTTGTAGTTGTAAATATAGACTCCTGTGTGAAGTGTGAAGGCGTTTTCTATTTCAACATAGATGCGAGACGCCGATTCCAACGAATTGGTCGAGGAACCCAAATATAATTTGTTAGTGGAAAAGCGCCTAATCCTAAATCAATTTTGCGGAAAATGCATTCGCTATATTGTATACTTAGCAGTCTGGATAGCAGTTTGATTTTTAAAGAGGATGCTGAGCAGGTTAAGATTTCAAGCAGAAGAAGACCTGTTGCGCTGACCCAAATAAATTGTAATGAGGGTTTTTGTTTTTCATCTCTTCCCTAGTCGTTGGATAGATGGCGTTGGTCTGACTACGTTACTGCAAGGAACAGAACGTCATATAACTTCACTTGGACCTAATGGTTACATTCGGAAGCTTGTGCAAACGAAAGTGTCAGTCAACGCGCGTATGTGACGTGTGTTATTTTAAGCGTTTTCGCTTTGGCACCCAGTAACGTAGTCGGATCAACGCCATCTATCGAGTTCATGGAAACTATTTTTTTTTCTCAAAAATAAATCCACTTATTAGAACAGAAGGTACTACGCAGTCGAGGCGGCGGGCCTGCTTGCCGGATTACCGCCGTGGGATCTGGAGGCGATAGTCCTCGCGCGCCTGCATGAGTGGCGCGCGGAGGTACTACGCCGGGGGGAAACTCCGCTACCGCGGCAAATTGCCGCTCAGCGGACTGACCTCCGGCGCGATCTCATGGCGACATGGAGAGAGCGACGTTCGCAACCCCGTGCAGGGCACGCCACGATAGTGGCGGTAAGTCCCCTCTTTGAGGAGTGGCTGGAGAGGCGCCACGGCGTCCTCACCTTCCGCCTGACGCAGGTCCTCACCGGACACGGATGTTTCGGGAGGTACCTGCACCGAATCGGGCGGGAGGAATCGCCCGGGTGTCTCCACTGCAAGGATCGACCGGAGGACACGGTGGAGCACACGGGGGAAGTCTGCCCTGCGTGGGCGGAGCTCCGCCGTGTCCTCGTGGCGGCGATCGGCGGCGGCGACCTCTCGCGTCCGGCCCTGGTTCAATCCATGGTCCGGAGCGAGACGGAATAGGAAGCCGTCGCCTCCTTCTGCGAAGCAGTCATGCTAGCGAAGGAGGTGGCGGAACGAGAGAGGGAGAGATCCTCTCTTCCCGGCCGCCGCGGGAGACGCAACGGGCGTCGGGGGCCACGTGGTGGCTACCGGCCACCGTAGATGCGGGCCTGTGGACGGCTGGCTATGGGCTAGCTAGCCGTCCGGCCGTCTAACGACGACGACAGGACAGGAAAGAGATGTCAGCAAAAGGAGAGGGGCCCGCAAGGGCCGAAGCCTGCCGGGGTTGCGGGCCTGTTCGAAAGAGATACCGCGGCCCCGGAACGTAAAAGGCGAGGAAGGAACATGAATGGTTTTTAGTCAGTAAGAGTCTGACACTCCCTCCCGCTCGGCCCAGAGTGGGGGGGGTCATTTGATGATTTCCCATCCTAAAAAAGGTACTACGCAGTTGATACTAAGTTCTTGTCCATGAGCTACAATACGCGTCTTTGGACAGCTACTGCAAAGAAATTAAAAGAAAAAATATGTTTAGAACGTGACACAATACCTTGACGCCATTTACACAGCGATGTCACTCAAACGAAAAAAACAAATGACACTCGCGCGTGTCCCTTGACGAAAGTCGCATCATCGACTGCGTAAACGAGGCCTTTATGAGTCACAAATATCGCACAACTCATTTCCCTAAAGTAAATCTTCACAAAAAACGTCCTTAGCACACGTATTTGTTCTTCTGTTCCTCCTACACGATGTTACTGAAAAATTTACCGGTACGAAGCACCGTTTACCCGGTTATTATGGACATCAACCACAAAGTATGGGGGGTCACGTACGTTCATAACAACTGAACTTTAGCGACTGGCGCACCACTTTTGAATTTCGAACGAGGATTGCGAACGAGTTTTTTTATTCCTATTTGTATTTGGTTATGATAATTATGCAGTTTGAGATCTAGAATGCAAAGTTTCGCCTATGGGATAAGTCCTTTATTTTCCATTATTGAAGTAAGTACTCATTTTGTTTGATATTGTGATCGCCTCATTAATTTATTATGGTCGCAAGCGGTACTGCTAAGCATTGCCCTGGCTTCGATTATCAAAGTGATTTCTTAGTGTAAAGGAATTTCTCAGTAGTAGCCCCTATTACAAGAGGCTTGCCATATTACTTGGGACCAAAACATAAGAGTTGAAATGTCTGCCTAACCGGAGAAATGTAAGCTTTATGTATATTTCTTTCCATTCCTTTTATGCACTAGAATTTAAAAAAATACCCTTTTAAATTCCTATGAGAACAGAAATACTTCATTAACATAATTGGTGTTATTTTAGCATACCTTTCACTGGATCCAATATTAGTTTCACATCTTACAAAGAGCATTCTCATTCCTCTTCTTGCCACCATGTTCGCAGAAAACGGTCTTAGTAACTAAGAAAACATTTCAAAACTTTTCATAGAGCCCGTCACTTCAATATTCATCTCTATCGCTGCAACATAGAGACCAATTTTAAATAGCAAAGGTCTGGCTTGGTTACTTCAGTTTAAACTCATTAAAGCCACTTTGAATCTCATAACTAGTATAGTCTAGGTGCTCTGAACAACTGAATCTACCATCGGCCGTCAACTGGTGAAAATAAGCACATTACTAAATTGGCTCGACAAAGAGAAAACCATTTAAGTCCTCCTGTTTTCGTTCTGCTATGTAGGGTTTGGCGTAACTTACACACCGAAGTGATTGCGAATATAGTGCTTCTAGAATCTTGGCGTTTTAAAGAAATATTTGGCGGATGAGTCGCTAAGCGACAAAGCCATATAATAATAAATCATTGGCCACGTGTCAAAAGATCTAGCTTACATTCAGATGATTAAGTCAATTGCAGTCTTAGGAGACTGCAAATAGAAGAGAAAATGAACTGAACATGTGAATTGGACGTAGCACTGCTACGGGTTGCTCCGCGACCGCCTAGGTGGTGCTACGCCGAAATGGATCGGCTACGAGTGCGAGTTAATAGGTACCTGTAGAGAATGAATTAAAAATTATTACTGCAAAATTTGCTATGCTTCCTTCCAGGCCCCGAAGTTAGGCTGTGTCCGTCAGGTAGTATGTGTAAAATCTACTCAGGTTCTCAAATAAGTTGTTTTCCATTTTTAACCGACTTCTAAAAAAGGAGGAGGTTCTCAATTTTTTTTTATGTTTGTTCGCGCATAAATTCGTCGCTTGCCAACCGATTTGAAAAATTATATTTTTGTTGGAAAGAGTATCCAAATGGTACCATAGCCACCAAGTCGGGATCTGATGATGGAATCTTGGAGAAATCGAGAGAACTCTTCATTTTTTATAGGAGAGCATACATTTTGGTATTTTCTGCAACAAATGAACCATTTGCGTTCGATAAGAACCATTTTACCATCAGATCTGATGATGAAGCCAAGAGTCATGGAACTCCATAACGAGACAATGTATCCTAGTCGTGTTTGGGCTTGTTGTAATTGTGACGGTATGCACTTTCCATGTGTACCAAGCACATGTGAACCACTAAAAAGAAAAGTAAAAAGTTTTTTGCAAAAAATAAAAAGGTGTCAAAAAAAAATTAATAAATGAAACAAAGGTCACCGACTTCAGAAGCTAACGTAATTTTTTTGTTTTTTTTTTTTAAGTCGGTTTTATTTTTATGATTGACTGTCAACTTTTTTTTTGCCTTGTTTCATTATCAATAAATTTCTCTGATGATACGGAAAGTTAAATTCGTCAACTAACCGAAAGCTTTCACAATACCGAAACTTCTACATTAATGACAGAATGATGCATTACTCAAAACAAGTTACGTCAAACTTGGACATAAATTCAGGACTTGTCAATAAAGTTTGTCCATAAATAGGACGGCCTCGAAGGCGGCGACAAAATCTTATTATAGCGAGCACAATATTAGGACAATCTCAACTTCACCTTTCCTAAGAATGGACCTTACTTAATAAGAATTGTGGTAGGTAGTAGACTAACCTAGTGGCTAATTAGGGACTCTGAAATGTAGTCTAATGAAGATAGTGCTATGAACTAACTTGAATCAGCTGAATCGTAAAGTTTGCTGCCCTTAATTTATAGCACAAAAGCCACTAGTGGTCCCGCGTAATAGACTAAGAGTGGCGGTGAAAATATATAATCACTTAGCTAAAGAATTTAGAAGTGCTACAGATCTAGAATTTAATAGAAAGCTACATAACTGGTTGTGTGAGAGATGTTTTTATTCCATCAACGAATATTTTGAGAATAAAATTTAAAACTGACATACTATATGTAATAATTATTATTATGACATATCTCTAATTATTGCCATGATTAAAATGACATTGAAATATTTTTAATTAATTTTGCTATTTTTATTTTTTTATTGACATGACATAATTCGACATCGCTATTTTAATTTTTTTTTTTCCTTTTGGATCATCAAATAATATTTCTTTATTTTAATTGACATGACATAATTTATTATTATTATTGATAGCTATTATGTATAAATTATTATCTAAAATAAATCTAATTAGGTATATTTAATTTTATTGATTGGTTGTAATTTTATTATGATGAGTATTTTTATGTAACTGCCAATTTCTAAATGTGTACTGCTTGCTATTAGTATACCAAGACATAAAACTTTAATATTTGTATGGCCGAAATATAAATTAGATATTAAGAACTTATGTAAACTACCTATATTCTTGCAAATAAATATATCATTCATTCATTCAAGGTAAAAGCAAAGGTAAAATTTATGTAAATATAAGACACACTATCTTGGTTTTTGGAGGTAGCCATATGATGTGCAGTAGTTTGAGATGATTTGGGTTTTAAATTATTCTTCTTCGTGACAATGATTCCCATTATTATTTAGTTATTTTTTTATTTTTATTTAATGTTTAGTGTGTACATAAAATTGTTAAATAAATAAATTAATTTGTTTCGACCAAAACCAAGCCACATTGATGGCGTTAGAAGTGGGTTCGGGCAGAACCCTTAAAGGGCAAGTGTAGTTGCGCAAAGAAGTTGCAGAATAGAACGTGTATCATGATTTGGAATCAGAGTCTACAGTCGCATTCTGCTTCATTGGTATGTACCCACCAAACCAAGATATACCTGCAGCGGCCACCTGGTTTCGACGTCTTAGTCGCAGTATGGCAGTTGGTGCGGGCCCGCTGGAAGTTCTTCTGCTGGCTCAACATGGTATGGGATATATCTAAGGAGCCACAACAACACAACAAAAGTAGGGACCAAAGTTTTCTTCTTCAAAATCGTCAGATCAGGTTAAAATTTCAAAATGTTCCAGTAGAGAAGACCAAGGGTCTCTATGTCTGTAACGCCTATCAACTAAACCTTCAAAATATATTCTAGCAAAGCGGTTTCAAACATATCCCTACCCTTAACCTATGACCACAGGATGGTCAACTCAGGCCCATAACCCAAGTCCTCGCCGCTCTACCTCATTCCCTCACAATGTTACATCACGGTGTAAGAGTATTCGACGAGATCACCCTCCCGGCAGTTCTAGGTTAACCCGTTGCCATTTCTGAAAGTATAATGGGAATCTCGGATTAAACTAAAGTTTTAATTAGTTGCAATAGTGAATTGGAAAAGTCAGGACGTCCGTTTTCGGAAACGCGCGGCCATATTGGAAAGTTAAATAGGCGGTTTGATACGAGACAATGATTTTTGTATTTGAAAATGTTTATTTTTATTGTGTGCTTTTTAACTGGGATATGCTTTCTTTTTATTTTATATCTGTTTACTAGTTGGAATATTAAATTCTAACAAGATCACGTATACATTGACAGCAGCCCTATTTAAAAAACGCTCTGGAATCTACGGTGCTACGAATTTGGCACATTGTGGGGCAAAAATGTGACGCCACAAATGACTAGGATAGTATATTTTCTCTTACGCAACTTACCTTATACCAGGCAGTTTACAGACACTCTAAATTGAAGTAGGTTTGTTTAGGGGAACATTTGAATTATATGCACCATTTCTCTGTTCAAAACAACAACTCACTTTTGATTCATGCGAGGCAATGTCATTTGATTTGTAGCTCATAAATCCATGATAGTTTCAATAGAATTAAAACAAGCAATTTTTTCTCCGAAATCAACATAGCTTTCATAGTAATAACGAAAAACAACTCTTTTGTTTTAACTAACAACATTTTGGCACAACTAGCCGACCTTCTATTTTACATCCGTTCATCCATCGAAAACTAAAATCTCGTTCGAAAAACGTCATTCATCCATGGATAGTTTTAACGAGGTTCGAAAAACAATAAAAAAATAAGGCCCTCAAAACTTTTCCCCACAATACGGCCAGTATCAAAACAGTTTGGCTCGCGAAAATTCAATAGCCGAGAAACAAATGAGTATACTTTTTAGATTGATTTATTGTTCGTTTTTTCCAATAGGGTTTCAGTTTTTTTTATGAACAGCTGATACTCTTTTTCCAAGCTGTGAAGTTGGTGCGAATTTAATCAGAAGTAAAATATTGTTTCGTAGCGGTTGGTCTCTTTACAGTTTTTGTTTTTGTTTCGTTTTTTTTATGAGGTGTCCGGAGATGTCTAGCTGGACTTTCTTTTCTTTGGAGTTTTTGATTAATTTCATGTAGTGTATATTGTTTTATTTATTGGTTCCGGTGACTACGATCCTCAGTAATGAGGGACCGATTAATGAAGAAGAACAAATTAACCTTAGTCTAACAAATGTCATCAAGTACTATGGACTTGATGTCTGAAATAAAGAATTTAAATTTGAATACAACCCCGGTACTGAAGTTGAAAAACGCCAGCTCTTTTCTATCGTGTTCTACTGTTATGTCGTACTGTCAATGTTGACAACAGATGTCAATCTGTTGTCAACGACGCTATGTTCGAAGTTTGAAACACTCTTTACGCAGAAGACACCACCTATCTGAAACGTGACCTCAACTACGCCAAATTAAGTCCATTTCAGAATGTCTTCAGAACCACATCAGGAAAAAATATAGAATAACCACAGTGCACACTCAACGAGCTCAATCATACTGTATTCCCAATCGTTTATGTAAATGGTATAACCCATTCAACTTTATGTACCTACGTTATCGGAGACCAACTGTGGCCAATAAAGTTGGTAAATATGCAATTATTATAACTAGTTAGTGGAGAGATAATAGTAACAGGTTTCCCGTTTCCAATAGTACCATCGACGATTGTGTTCGTAAATATTTTTCAGTTCCCAAGATAGGCTGGTCGAGTTGCCGTCTATTGGGCTGTAAAAGTGATAGTTTTATGTTTACATTTGCAGGAAAGTTACGGCTCAATGGGGAAATCTTTAAATATGCAGGTGATATCATGTTTTTAATAATATGAAATGATAATGACATCTACCTTTATACAGGGTGTAAGCGTCAACCCTCCGCAGACGGATGGAGTGAATTCAGTCTCTCATATTAAGATGACCAGGTACAAGAAATTGTTTCAGGAACGTAATGAGAATCCAATAAAAAATATTTTATTTGATCATACGCAATGTATCGTTACCGTGGCAAAACGCATGTAGCAAACGGCAAGCGCGACGACGAGTTTGGTGAACGTAGCTAGGCCGGAAGTGCTAATTTCACGCGTCGTTTGTTAGAGTATCGTAACATCCATTGTTGGTTTTCGATTTTAGCCCTATTATTTATAGACGTTAGGTTTGCAGAGACTTTTCCCTGTATAAATCTTGCTAAAGAACCCATATCACTAATTTAAATAATAAGCCAAGAATCAGTAAAACCTTAATTTTTCTTCTGATAATTTCTCAAGTTTAACAACACAATATTAAATACGTAGGTAAGCGTTGAACGATCAATCAAGCCATCACAAAAGAAAAAGTACTTATCAATTAATGATTTTCCCCTGAACAGGCGATAACAATGTAAGTACAAAGCGCAAATAAAAAAATAATGATCTCGTCATTCAATCGCAAATTAAAAAGCGACCCCTTATTGATGCGTACTTCAAAACAAATCAAGTGTAAAAAGAAATTTCTCAAAGCATCTTTAACAATGTCGAAAGGGACTCGCTTAAAAAGCTAATTCAATGGAATAGATATATCGAATTTCGCTGAGACTGGTGCATTCGAGTGAGTGACAGTAATTGCTGGCTGCATCCCGACGCCATTACGTTGCTTCGACAGATTTTTAATGGCACGAACACGAACACTGGAACAAGATTTACGAGTTATTAATGAAGTCACTTTTTCGCTGTTTTTTTTTACTTTTCGATAGTAAAACGTTTATAACGATTTTATCTGCGCTTCTAGGTTTTCGGTTGCTGTAAAAATGAGTTTTATTTTCTGTTTCATCAACTTTGATCAAGGGATGGTGTTCTTTGTTCAGAAGTGGCAGTGGGTACAGATCATTTCATGCTAAATATGCGTAATTTTTTGTGAATATTCATATGCTATATCCACCAATAACAACATATATTTCTCTAGACTCGTGTCCGGTTCGTTTTCAGACGAACAATTGTTTGATTGTTTGCTAGTTGCTGTATTCGGTGAACAATATCACAATGAGCTTTACGATCTTCTCTTTTGACGTTTCTCGAGAACCTTCAGTTCATTCCATTTTTAAAAGTTTGAAGTATCACCAGCCAGTCTCATAACTCAGTCTATGTTTCATAACCCAAAAGCGCACGACTCTTCAATTTAGTCCCGAAGTTTTCGATTAAGCATAGTTTAAATCTATTCAGTACTTCGACATCTGAAGTTCAAGGGTTACGACAGATACTATCAGTATCCCAAATCCTCCATTAGATCTTGCATTAATTTGAAACAATTTCGGAGACGAAACAAATTGACGGCCATTTGTCAGAACTAACCACGATTATTTGGCTGTCAAGACGAATAGAAATGAATTATGACTATCGAAATTATGTTATGGTCGATGAAAACTATTTGGAATGGAACATTTGTCATACCAAACGATTATTACATGGAATATTTTTTATTAACGTTTTTATATTCGATTCTGGATGCTTTTGACACTTTTGAATTTAAATGAATGATGCTCTAGAAGTCTAGATGAAATGTTTTCAGCTTTTTCTCATTCTAGATTATATTTGGACTGTTCATCATTTTCTTTTTTTATCTTCTGCAATTTTCTATTATGATTAAAAGCATCTCTGCATTTTTAATAATAAAATAACAACGTCAAATAAAATATATCCTTTACGAAAATGAAAAGAAACACAAAAGGTGTGTTCCACTTTGACTCAAGTTCTAGTAGTTTCAGATTAAAGTTTTTGCAGCGTTGATTCAAGCCTTCTTTGTAGTCGAGTCTAATAAATAACTCAGTAAAGAAATCTAAGAGTTTAGATGTCAGTTTAAGCTGTGAGCCTTGCGAGTACTGTAGTGGAGCGAAAAGGAGCCACAGTGCAGGCAAAGTACAGAAGTATGAGATGAGAAGTGGAAACCTGGCCTTTGGCAATTCATCTAAAATGGAAACATGCGTTTGAATTGTCGGGCTGGTTGTGGATTGCGCATCTAGACTATACATGTACATTGTACATCTAGAAAACATGGAAGTTATTGATTTCTTAGGACACACAGGGACCCTCGTAAACCTGGTAATTACTGGCAAAAGGATACGTAAAGTATTACCTAAAGACAGAGTGCGACGTTACAATCTTACAATCACTTATTTATGTACGGCAACTTTGCGCAAACACGACGATAACCTCCAGAAGCTATAATTTTTAGTTCCGATCCAGGTAACTGGAATATAGAACGTCGATTATTGAACTAAACCCACTGTTATCTACCGGTTCTGTGTCAAAACTTAACAAAAGAAGTCACGAGCCAAATCTTTTTGCTCCGGCTGTATCTGTATCAGCTGTTTACGATCTGCAGTAAGGGCGGATGTATAGTAAATAAAACAGAAGTGATCTAGGCAAGAAATAAATATATTTGTTGAGATCGCCGACACTTCCAAAATTGAGCCTTTATTAAGATAATGATCATAATGGTCACGGTCGCTAACAACAAAAATGACAACTCGCACTTAATAAAATTATTGGTGTCTAAGAAACCGATGGAATCAAAATCAAAGCCAGTTACAGGCACTTTTGAACTGTCTAAACAAAGATGAACATTGATTCACAGTCACAAGTTTTAAAAACTGTGAATGTACTGTACTTGCCAGATAACCTTGCGTTTTGGGTCTAAACCTAAGCACATGCTTGCTATGTGTGTACAGACAAAAGAGAGGAGCGCAATTTTATCAAAAGGATTAATAAATGATTTATGACTTACATTTTAAAATAGAAAATGCAGAATAGAAACGAAATAAATCCAATCCACATATTTGTTACTTATAATGCGACTCACGTACTAGAAGTCAGCTAAGGAAAATAGCAAACGTAAGCGATATAGGACAAAGAATTGGTTTCTACTGCGCTCCACCATACCTTTTTTTTTTTTTTTTTTTTTAGGATGGGAAATCATCAGATGACTTCTCCCACTCTGGGCGGAGCGGGAGGGAGTGTCAGACTCTTACTGACTAAAACCCATCCATGTTCCTTCCTCGCCCTTTACGTTCCGGGGCCGCGGTATCTCTTTCGAACAGGCCCGCAACCCCGGCAGGCTTCGGCCCTTGCGGGCCCCTCTCTTTTTGCTGACACTCTTTGAGGCGCGCGTGGAACACGAACGCGCCGTCGACACGGCCTGTCGTCGTCGTTAGACGGCCGGACGGCCAGCTATTGCCCATAGCCAGCCGTCCACAGGCCCGCATCTACGGTGGCCGGTAGCCACCACGTGGCCCCCGACGCCCGTTGCGTCTCCCGCGGCGGCCGGGAAGAGAGGATCTCTCCCTCTCTCGTTCCGCCACCTCCTTCGCTAGCATGACTGCTTCGCAGAAGGAGGCGACGGCTTCCCATTCCGTCTCGCTCCGGACCATGGATTGAACCAGGGCCGGACGCGAGAGGTCGCCGCCGCCGATCGCCGCCACGAGGACACGGCGGAGCTCCGCCCACGCAGGGCAGACTTCCACCGTGTGCTCCACCGTGTCCTCCGGTCGATCCTCGCAGTGGAGACACCCGGGCGATTCCTCCCGCCCGATTCGGTGCAGGTACCTCCCGAAACATCCGTGTCCGGTGAGGACCTGCGTCAGGCGGAAGGTGAGGACGCCGTGGCGCCTCTCCAGCCACTCCTCAAAGAGGGGACTTACCGCCACTATCGTGGCGTGCCCTGCACGGGGTTGCGACAGTCGCTCTCTCCATGTCGCCATGAGATCGCGCCGGAGGTCAGTCCGCTGAGCGGCAATTTGCCGCGGCAGCGGAGTTTCCCCCCGGCGTAGTACCTCCGCGCGCCACTCATGCAGGCGCGCGAGGACTATCGCCTCCAGATCCCACGGCGGCAATCCGGCAAGCAGGCCCGCCGCCTCGCGAGAGATCGTGCGGTACCCACGGACCATCTTAACGGCCACCACTTTTTGGGGCGCGTTCAAATGGTGAGCGGCTCGCCGCTTCAACGAACGCGCCCACACTGGGGCCCCGTAGAGGGCCATGGACCGCACGACTCCCGCGTAGAGCCTACGGCAGGAGGCGTTTGGCCCCCCAAGGTTGGGCAGGAGCCGCCTGAAGGCAGCCCCTGTCCGTTCCAGCCTGGGGGCCAAACGTCGGAAATGCTCCACGAAGTTCCACCGGCTGTCGAGGACGAGTCCTAGGTACTTCAACGTCGACTCGACGCCGATGGATACCCCTCCTACCGTCAGTGTGGATCCCGACGGTGGCGCATTCCGAGGCCCATGAAAGCACATGGCCTCAGACTTGTGCAGCGCCACCTCGAGACCCAGTTGCCGGATCCTCTCTACGACTATCGCAACCCCGCGTGTCATATTGTCGGCCGCCGCCTCGTGCGACCTCCCCTGTGCCAGCACCAGGGTGTCGTCTGCGTAGCACACGACGCTGACACCGCTGGGGAGGTCCGCACGCAGCACCCAGTCGTAACCGATGTTCCACAGGGGCGGTCCCAGAACCGATCCCTGTGGGACACCGCACGACATCTCTCGCCGGTTCCAGTCTCCCGCTCCACCATACCTTCGTGTAGAAAATCCAACAGCAACAACAACGTAACCTTTTAAAAATAACTTTTGATTTTAGTAACATGTACCAAATACATGCCCAATGTATTCTTATTTTTTTTTATTTTGCATGGCACACACACTAGATCAATGATATATGTTCATATAATTCAGTGTAGGTATTTTTTTAAGTTAGTATCAATGATAATAATAATCTGCGGCGGGATTTGATGCTATTGTGCATTTTAATGGGAACGCACTTTTTTAAACAAATATGCATATTTTAATTTTAGAAGTTGCAATATAAGTCATTTAATTTAATTGTGAGCTGATATCCGGCTCGAGGGACGAGATAATAGTAAGACGTAACATCAACAATAGGCACAGAAATCTTGAAGTAGCGAATTGTGAAAACCTAGTCTTTGTTGATTGTTTACACATGATTGCAATGTCTATTGTGGCTTAAGTATTCAAACAATACGAATAATACAGAAGACCAAAGCAGCAATAGCTGGATTGTGTGAGGTATGATTGAAAGAAAAAAGGTTTAAATGACAGTGTGGCGATTGACAAAGGAGAATGAAAGAAAAACACGTGTGGTGCGAACCCCAAGTAACATGGGACAAAAATAGAAAAATGATGTATTCAAACAAAACATCCTGTAGAGATATGTGAACTTTTTTTTTAAATTCCAATAGTTATTGAAACATTTTTTTGAATGATTTCAAAAATCGATTCGATAAGTATTACTATGTTCATTATTTTCAAACCTTCTGCACTTGGTAATTTTACTTATTTTTCCATTGATTTATAGCTATAGAAAATACTATGCGAAAAAAATTAAACCGTATTGTTATGAGTGAATTTCAACAACTAAGATTTTTAACCTAATTTTGGTGGAAAAGTTTGTTTCCAGTTTTTTTAATAATCTAAGATGTTGATAAGCAAGAGATACGTATTATGTACATAAATTGTGAGAGAAATTTATTTATTCCTGAAAGCTTCTAATATACTGTCGACACCAGAATTGGTACGACACCAAAATTTATATCTGACACCAAAATTAGAAATATAGACACCAGAATTTATTTCTGTCACCAAAATTAGAAAGTCTTGACACCACATTTTTTGTACTGAACCAAATTATAAATAAAATAACAATAAAAATCGTTTTTATAGTGAATAAATATTTTAATATAAAATAACATAATGAGATCAATAAAAAACTAACAATCAACATAATAGAACTTTCTTATTTTTCTGTGTCTTGTTAATTCCACAGTTTTTAATTTAAATGAATCGCAATCACCTCCTCTAACCTCCATCATCATCATGATATTTTTTTTATTTAGTGAATAAATGTTTTAATAAAAAATAACATAATGAGATCAATAAAAAAATAACAACAAATATAACTTTCTTATTGTTCTATGTCTTCTTAATTCTAATTTTTAATTTAAATTAACTGCAATCACATACTCTAACGTCCATCATCATCATCATCATGATCATTTTAATTTTTTTAACATTGTTATGTTAACATTATTTATAATGAGATCAATTTTAAAAATTAACAATCAGCTAGTAAACTTTCTTACTATTCTAAGTCTTGTCAATTCTTCAGTCTGTAAATTAAAAAATATTCAAATCATCTTCGCTATCATCACCATCATGATTATTTTTATATTTTTCAGAAGCTGTTTTATTTTCTTTCAAACAATCCTCTTCCGATTCATATTGTTGTAGTATGTCACTATTGATATTATCAAAAAATGAAACGTTTGGAGTTGTAATTTGGTCATAGTCTGCCATACTAACCAAATCATGCGAAGGGGTAGTTAGTTTGATTTGGTTTGGTTTTTTCAAAATAAATGGTTCAGATGCTGGAAATCTATATATTTGTGGTGGCTGAACATCGGAACGGGCATTTGTTATTGACGATGACTGTCTCGAACTTGTAAGTGACACAACATCCCTTACTGTTTCAACTTCTTCCTGAACATTTGTATCTTTTGGCAGTTCATAAAAGCCCATATGCTTCCCATGGCAGCATCGAATTGTATCATAAAGACAGGCTGGCTCAACACAAGATAACGAACGCATTGCCAAGCCGTTGGTAGAAGTCTTCGTCCAAACAATTTGGTGAACTTTCATCGATCCAGGGAAAGGTTTAATATTTTTTGGCAAAAGCTCATCTTTCTCAGTAACTTCATGTTCTTGAACAATTTCAATTTTAACCCCTGGGACATCTGATTTCAATCTTTGGACAAGGCTGTCGATATCTGTAATATCTTTTCCAAAGGCAACTAGCCGATCTGCTGATCTCTTGAGCACTCCGCCTACGCCATCAGGTGCACCTTTTCCGTGCCCACATTCGCAGTAGTGCCATACAACACATGTCAAGTTAGGAAGATCGATTTTTAATTGAGATATTAGGTAGAAAACTTTTTTGTTTCTATACTGTGCTGACGGAGAATCAGAAACAAAATGAATGGTACATACTTCGGAAAGGATTTTTTTAACCTCACGCAAAATCGGTATTAAATGTGCCCATACCGAAGATGCATCATGTCGCAAAGATGTACTAGCAGTGCAAAATGACTGAGCTTTGGTTTCATTTCCTGAACGATAGTAAATTACTGAAGTATGCAATGTAATTTGAGATCGACTAGCGCCAAAATGGACGGATTGAACCTCTGAGCCATATTTAGTATTATAATTTTCACTGAAATCCATATGTATTAAACATTCGTTTTCAGCAAGTCGTTGTTTTACTTTTTTAATAGACTCGTATTGATTTTTTACATTACCAGAATGAGCCATAAACGGTTTAATTTCTTTTTCAAAATGTTTAATTACTTCTAGCGGTTTATCAATTTTCTGAACTTTTTTAATAATATTTGCAGACTTTTCTTCATTATTTTTTATATACATTTTAGTGCCTTTTTCCCAAATATAATAGGAAATACTATTTGAGTTATCAAATTCATTATACTTAATCATTTTATGTTTACAATTTTCGCATTTACGTTGCAAACATTCAACTTTGGTCTGGTTACATGTCAAACTACGGAGAACTTCTGAGGTGGAATTTTCCTGAATAATCTTATTATTTTTTAAGGAAGAAATTAAGAAATCCATATTTGCATGCGGTTTACATAAGCAAGTATCACGAGAGCTTAAGCTTGGTTGTAGGACCCAAAATGGTTTTAATCTGGTGAAAGTTACATAACTAATGGGTGGGTGTCCGGAGTCGAGGTATTTGCGATGGAGATTTTTGAGAGAGTCGGTTAGATACCTTTTTTGTTTTTTTAGTTTATGTCGCGTGATACAGTCTTGTTTGCCTGGACACTGTTTACTATTTTCGTCATCTTCATAAAATGACTTCACTAGATAACGTATTTTTCGTTTTTCAGGACTGATCTTTTTTTTTATGAAACCTGGGGTCAATTTATTTTTATGTTTTGGGCTGATCTTTGTGATTTGTTGTAATCTATATAGTCTTTTGCGTAAAATTTCCTTTTCTCTTTTAGTTTTTAAAATAGTTTCCCTTAGCTTCATAATTTCTGCGGATTTTCTTTTTTGGTATTGCCTTAGTTTATAATTAAGTTCTCGTCTTAGAACAAAGGAATTCGTTGACACATCGGATTTTGGACTATTGAGCGCAAAAGTAGAAACTGGTGAGTGTATGCTACTGACGCTGGGCGCAATTGGCGGCGAACATGGTGAATAAACCGGAGTGCTTGATTGTTCAATCCAAAGAGCCAGAGAGAGAGGTTCTCGCCTTGAATTAACCTTAACGGAGTTTGTTTCTGAAATACATTCAGTGGGAATGTCCTCAGATGTTTCTTCTTGAAGTCGTTTTTGAGACCGTAAAATTCGCGTAGACGTTTGCAGCTGCTGACTGATTGATTGTGTCTGGGATGTAGTTGGAATTGGACTTTCAGAGCGAGGCAATATAGATTCACCTAATATCTGATTGGCTTGCTTAGTATTCCCTAGGAGCGCCCTTTTTTTCCTGTCATAATAAGCTTTGAAATTAACCCGATTCCTTTTTTGTTGAACTCTGCGAGCACGCGGTGGCATTTCACTCAAAGGTACGATTTTCCCTTCAGCTTTCTTTTTATGGTATCTTTCTCTTTCTTTTCTTCGCAATTCCTCTAGTTTGACGGGATCATTCCTAATTTTTTCTTTTCTCTTCCTTTCTGCTATCCTTTTCCTCTCCAAGCATTCTGCGTGTGTCAACGTTGATTTCTTTTTCTTTGTCATGCTGGAAAACAAATAATACTTAGCTTAATTTTTTATTGCTATTGAAAGCATTTTTCATTCTAAGCGTCAGTTCACACCGACGAATTATCTTATTATTGTTCTGTTTTCGTTTGTCTTTGAGGTATACGTAACTCTAAAAACTAATTTTGGTGTAACTAAGCAATTTTGGTGATGGGTAAAGTACCACCAGAACCACCAAAATTGCACCACCAAAATTAGAATCTTGTTGAATATGTTTATTTAAAAAAAAACTACTAAGAATACACTATTTATACGTGTATAATTTTGAAAGCATACCAAACCTTAATAACATAAATTTAAATTACAACACCGACTTAGTCTTAAAACGTTTTTAAACATTACACCAAAATTGCAGGTTTTTTGTCCGATTACTAAGAAAAGACTTACTTACGTTTTTGGCGGGAAATCACAACAGGATGGCACACGTCTGTCACTGCTGCGCGTGAGCGCCTGACTAAACGAAGTGAACGTTGGTAGCGTCGTCGATCTAGGATTATTCTATACGAGTCAATTAATGATTAGATTACTCCCACCAAAATTTAAAATTTCGGGCGGACAGACTTTTTCGAAATTCCCTAGGATAAAGTATTACCCTTAATATAAAAATAAAACTGTCATTAGATAGAAAAACTAATACTGAATACAAATAACATTAGTAATTTTTAATAAACTAGCGTAGTTTAGTTTAACCGGTGGTCATCCCCAGAAAAACAGATTGTGGACGCGCCACCAAACTTAGAATTATGCTAAATAACTATTTTTTTCATCACTACCAAAATGTTATCTACTAAAATATTAACGGCCTGATCAAGATAAGTACGCCTTCTTTCTTAAAAAAAAAAATGTTTATTGTACGATTAGTTTAAGATATGATTTTCAACCGCGCCGCCTAAATATTATGCTTGAGAAAATCACTCTTATGCAAGACAAATATGAAACATTAAGACAGTAGTAAATAACTGCATGAAAATAAAATGTTTTGTGTTGATTTTGCTGAAATGTTCATAGTTTGATGTTAAGACGACACCAAAGATGATATTCGAATGGTATCCCCAAGACATGAAATAATACTTGCAGTCATTGGGAAACCCCTCAGAGCTTAATAAATTTACAAGTGTACCCCAAAAATATAAGTACAGCTGAAAGTATAAATGCGCTGAACAAAAGTTCGTAAATGCAATAAATTACGCTTAATTGTGTGCCATTTTATGTGTCTTGTTTTAAGCGGTGTTCAATTCATTCTGATTTATGGATTCGCATTGTGCGAGTAAGAAACGTGATATTGGTTAATAAATTGTCTTATGAATGTCCTTTATTTAGTGAAACTTGAATAGGTTGAACAGTCTGTACAAGAAATAAACGTAGTGAAAATTAGAACTAGCATGAAATGTTAATTTACGGATTTTGATATTTACGTTTTTTGACATACAGCATCACCAACAACGGTTTTGGTTTCCCTAATTCTCAGATAAAAATAGAAATAACTCACAAGATATGAGAAATTTCCGAAACTCCGATAACTCCCTAATTATCCGATCAAAATTATTGCAAATTATACAAACTAGAGACTACTCGAGACACCACTGCTCTCAGAACCCCCGTTTGAGAGCAGTGGCCGGACTTATGAGAAGTAAGTCGTGGATTCAACCCAGGCAAGCGCATTACTTTGTGTAATTTATTTCATCAGCATTGCTCTCAAAACATCGTGAAGAAACAAAAATTCGAAGACATGTGATAGCTACCAACTCGCACTGGGTCCGTGTTGTGGATAGCCCATTCCTTCTCGTAGAGAAGTGGCCTGTGGCCACTCAGTGGGAACATAATTGACTGATAATGCTATTCAAACTCGATTAGAACCAAACCTGGAACAAACTGAATTTGTTTAGAACATCGAACTTTATTTTGTTTTTTAGTTATCTTCCTGACAAAATAGAAGATGAAATCGTGGCTTGGCGTGGAGGGCACGCGCGTGCGTTCATGCTGCGGTCAAAAGGTTAACTAATGAAGCGGTCGTTACCCATAGTCACGGTGGATCGACCCATAACTGGCTCCATGGGTAATTTGACTTACCCGTGGTTCCATGTCATTTAGGATAAAATGGAACCGAGTATATAAACGATTCAGTTTAGCATTTAATAATAATTGTTGTAATAATAAATAAAAATTTGTCAAACACTAGTTTAGCTACGAGTATATCCCCAAAATTATTGTCCTGAAATTAATTTAGTCGTCGTCGACTATTTAGTTAATTAACGGAGAAGGACGGGCTCAGACGAAAAACCATTAATCAGACCCGCCTTTTTATAGATGGCAACTAAGCATTATCTTTTGTAGTTGCCCTTATCTTCAATTACTAACGATATTTTGTCAGATATTATGTCATTTAGAATTAGTTTTAGTTCGACTTTCAGCTGAATGGGAGATTTGAGAGGTCAATACTTTATGTCTACGGTGAAAAGATACTATAATTTACTAATATTATGTCCTTTTCATACCAATTTTCTTGATTATAAGCTATATGCTTAATTTTCTATTGCTATTTTAACGTTTTTCAGTATACTTGAGTTAAGGTTTGTTTCCATCAAACCCAGCATAAATCCAGATTTCATAGCTGCTACTGAGAGCTTCTTGATAGAATACCCAATAATACAAGTTATTTTTTTTTGGAACGTAGATTATTCAACTTGTTTATTCTACTAGTCAAGCACATTCATTTGATACCCTTAATAAGGCATAGTGAAAAAAAAGAAATTACCATTTTGTGGTGACGGCCATCTTGGATTTAAAATGGATTATAGCGTATAGTATTCTACTTGTCAAGTCCTGTCATTTGATACCCATATTGAGGGAATTATGGAATAAATATGTAACCCGCCATTTTGTGACGGGCTAACGGCGGCCATCTTGGACTGATTTTGATCAAACATATCTAAAAACATACCCAGCACATTCACATTTCAAACATAAAAAAATAAACAAAATCAAAATCGGTTTATCCGTTCCGGAGTTACGATGCCACAGATAGACATACAGACACGTCAAACTTATAACACCCCGTTGTTTTTGCGTCGGGGGTTAAAAACGATACACGGTTCATTTGTATCGGTTCGTGCAAAGATATATTAGGGAAAGCGCAATTACCTCTACTGCGAGCTTAACTGGCATCAACTATATAGTTCTCACCATTATTTAAGGTTTTTTTATGAATACTAACTGACTCTCTAATATACATCGAATGTCAAGTCACTACTTCGCGTATTATGTCAATCGACAGTCAGTTCTGTGACTGGAGCTTTTCAATCTATTTTGAGGTATCATTACGATCTAAAACGGCGTGGCAGGTGCATGCATGTATATTTGATGCCCAATTTGATAGTGCCGCTCCGAAGGTAGCAAGATTATCACTCTTGCTTGACCACTTTACTCTGACTTTAGATCCTGGGACACCGATGATTTCCTATTTGATTATGCATTCAGAAAATAGCTAGTAAGAAACTTAACAGTTTTCGTTTTTAATTTTCCAAGTTAGGTATACACAGTTTATTTTGTTTATCTCACACGTTGGGATGATGTTTTCTTTAGCCGACATTTAATTGTATAATATTATCCTAGTTTGTAAGCTCTGGATGTGGGCTTTAAATTAATTTCAGGTCACCATACCACAGGATAGTCCAGTTGAGAAGTATTGCAACCTCAGAACATTAAACCACGACTACCCCAAAAAAACAAACACACAAGTCTCTAGTCCTTCTTTTTAAGAGGATGGTATCTCTGCTAACGAGAGGTTTTCTCCATGTTACTCCTCTTTGATGAGTGAATATAAATGTGCAACAATAATATATGTTGCTTATTAGACTCTAAACTATAATTGGTACAATTGATAAAATTCTTACTTTATTATTACCTACTATATGAAAAAATAGTTCAAAGTAAAGCATTTTTTCTTTGAAATTTTGTAATACTCCTAAACGGCATTAAGTTTTAGTTTTTTTTACACACTAATATTTGTCGCTATTTTCTTCACAGAGCGTACAATTGGGATTTTGATCTAATGATTTATTAGGCTACAATTAAATAAAAATCACTCACTTTGCACTATTTGGCCCGCTGTGAGTGACGTTACAACCACTTTGTAGTGCAAGCTGATTAGAACTTTATCCTAACAGTATATCAAAGGGAGTTTTAACCACCACAAATTGAGTTGCTAATTTAGCAGATACCATAGCGTTAAGATGGCAGAGATAGACAGATACTTTAAATAAAAAAGGCAGCCTTTGGAAACTGCCGATAGATGTGAAAACTAAGTAATCAATTTCTGCTACGGGTTGTGCTCCGTGCACGCCTAGCCGATCTTCTACGGCGTAGCACCACGCTACGCCGTAGAGGATCGGCTACGAGTGCTACGAAGCGTTAGGTGACGGCAAGTTCCATGATTCTAAAGTACCTATCGAAGTTTTCACTTCAGAAAACATCCACCTCATGAAAACTTATCTACATTTGTATGATGGACCTAGGTAGATAATGTATAGTTAGAACCATAATTATCTTAAAGCTATTACGTAGGTACATACAAATTTCATTCAAAGTGATTATGGTCGTGTATAATATTAATTGGGTTTCGACTAAATACATGACATTTAGGTAACATACTAATGACAAGACTTCAGAAGCTAAAGTTATTTTTCACTTTTTTGTTTTTTAAGTCGGTTTTATTTTTTTTTGCCAAACTTAAGTGGCAGTGGGCAGGTCACATTGCTCGCAGAACGGATGGCTGATGGGGCCGGAAAGTTCTGGAGTGGCGACCGCGAACCGGAAGATGATGCGTTGGAAGACCTCCCACTAGGTGGACCGATGACCTGGTGAAGGTTGCGGGAATCCGTTGGATGCGAGTCACAAGGGACCGGTCAATGTGGCGACACTTGGGGGAGGCCTATGTCCAGCAGTGGACGTCTTTCGGCTGAAATGATGATGATGATGTTGATTTTAATCAGGGTTTGATTGCTGCATGCATACAATGATGTTTCGTTAAAAACATAATTACTTTCTACCCATAAAAAAAACGAAATTGATTTATCATGAAACCGTCAACTACAGTAAAGCAGACCAACCTAACCTAAATATCATACAACCAATCAACGAACAAAAACTTAATCAAAATGCGGACAAAAAAGTTCACCCAGTCACCGAAATCGTTTGACAATGCTAGCCAAGCTGGCGGCAGACTAAAATCAAACCTCAAATCACACACACCCATTGTCCCCACGGTACAGAGGCGGGCACAAGTGAATTGTAAATTGTTCAGTGCACCCAACTGTATTTTCGCTCGCTAGCTCAAATCGCGCCGATTGAATAAGCAACTGATATCGAGAGATTTGGCATAGCTACGGTTCGAGCGCTTAGTGTAATGTCGCGTTTAGAAATGTTATTTACACTTCTTGTTGGCCTCAAGTGTAGATTACAGTTGGTAACGGGTTCGAATGGTGTATCGGTTTTGTTCTTCATTTTGACTCGAGTTTCAGTTGTTTCATACTTTGTTAGTTTCGTGAACAGTGCTGCAAAGATCTAATGACGTTGACATGAATGTGCTGTTGGATTTGTTGCTGTCACCACACGAGGCTGGCAGAAAAATCAACATCAACGCAACAAACTTAATTTTGAACTATAAAGGGTGTAAAACCTTTGCACCTTTTTTTTTAGGGGGCTTCACGAAGCCGAAAGACACTTGCTCTCCCCATCATTGCGATCATTTTTTTGTTCTACACTATACCTGGGAACCTCCTAGTTACGGAGATATGGGGTTCAAAGTTCCAACTTTTTGACAACTTTTTTTTTAAATACAAGTTTTTTGTAAGATTTTTACTTTTAACACCTCCACGACCCCCGTAATATTCAATCCATCCATCATCACAATGTTTTGAGTGCGTTAGATTGAGTTCTACCACAAAACATGAAAAAAAAAGTCGTTTCCCAGCAATAATTTTTGCGTAGTTAGTTAGTTTGATGTACAGAATGCTTGGTTAACGGCTTTGTGATGAGGTCGTTTACTCCCTGTATTGAAAAACCAAGATTTGAGGATGAGGTACGCTTGACCGTACCGGGTCCGAGTCGAGTGTCGCCGTAGCGCAGTCCATTGTCCGTTGCTCGGTAGCGGCTCGGAAGCATAAGCGTGTCCATGCAAAATTGCACGATCGACACTCGGCCCGGACCCAACACGATCTAGCGTGAGTCAAACTTTAGGCGTTAGTGCTTGTTCTACACACACGCCAGAAGATCCTTGAACTGATATGTCTTCTGCCTAGATTGATTAGATACAGGTGCCTTATTAAGTCAAATCTCACTTTAGGTTTTAGGTCAACTTCAATGACTGATTCATGTCATTGACTTCTTCCCTGATGAAAATTATTCTCATACAAAAATAGTCACCTAGTTTGTTCTTTTTACAATGTTAAGCAGCTTACAATATTTATTTTAGGCCTTTCCATAAATACAACGTTCATGCGAAAACTTTTGTCTCTTTAACAAACAATTCGATTATTTTTCAGTCACTTGTTTGCAAAACAATTGACAAATAATAGACCCTGTTTATTTCAAGCCGCAGATCTTTTGTGAAAGATGTGCCAATAATTTTCTGTAGATGGCAGCCATATTTAATTTTCATAAAAGCCGTTAAATTTGAAATTTGAATGGAGCAATTTTAGTACTAATTAGATGCACGTTCTTTTGTCCAGAGAAAAGTCAAGACCAGTCGCGGGTTTTTGGATAAAGGCTTGGTTTTCACGACCCAAAGTCCGAAGAGGCGTGATCAGGCCGCCTGGACATTATTGGACCTATTGTCCTGCTTGAAATATCGTCCCTCGCGGTGACAGTGTGTTGGGAAAATTCCTGCTTTGTTATAGGTGATTGATATCGGGTAATTTTGGAAGTTTGGGGAATATAATTGCGTAATAGAATTTTGATTTCCATTGTGAATTGGAGTACCAGTGGGAAACATTATATTTTTGTGATGTCATTGAAATAAATTTAGAATAATAATAAGTGACTTCTGTAAAAAAGAAAGCAAAATCTTTTATATCCGTCACCTTACGACTCCTGGTCCAATTGAAATCGGGTTGGCGCATTTATTTTAAATAAATAAATAATTTATAATCAGAAAGACAAATTTGAGTTTAACAAAACCAATATTCAAATAAAAATTTGCATTTCACACAAAGTGAATCGTTAGTGTCTGTACAAATTATTTAAAATCTTTGTATCACAGACACCAGGTAGTTTATTTTAGTTTGTGATAGAAATGTATTTTCTTTATATAAGCTAAGTGCCTACATCATCATAATTAAAAGTTAAAACTCATTACTGTATTTCACATCAGAGACATGCGTACAAAACAAGTTGATCAGCAGACTAAGACACTCATTAACATTGCTCATGTAGAATTGGCTGACGACCATAGACTAGAGAATTAAATAGAAGACTCAGGGAATCACTACATAGTATAAAACAAAGTCGCTTAGATCTCTAAAACTACGCAACGGATTTTGATGCGGTTTTTTTTAATGAATAGAGTGATTCAAGAGAAAGGTTTATATGTATAATGCATGCATATTATAGTAGAGAAAAGATTTGTAATGTGATGTCGTAACAAACATATTTTGCTGCGCTTACATTGAAAACGCTGGCTAAACCTTACGAGATAGATCAAATGTATGTACTACGGAATTGTGTATCTTAAAAAGATGAATAAAAAAATCTGCAACAGCATATGTTTATTTTTAATTTTTTGTCCGTTTAGTCTTACTATTATGTTAATATTGCTGTGTTCATTTTCGGTTTAAGTTTAAGTGTTTGTGTTTGTTTTAATGCGTTCTATCTTTACCTTATTAATATTGTATGCACGTCATGACCTTGCGACGAATAAACATTTTTTCTTTCTTTCTTTCTTTCTTTCCTAAGGATAACCCACAGTAACCATTTTTATCTTTTACATATTACAAAAAAAATATGGGTTATTTACCAAGCTATTTTAAACGATACAGTATCATTCCCTCTCCAATTAAATACATTATATACGTTGTGCATTTCATGTAGATCAAAGTTGCTCTCAACGGCATGTGATTTAAATGAATATTTTCGAAGATATTACGGATTTCAAAATTGCGGGACGTTGCGTTTCCGGCGGTACCGGCCGGCCGGGGCGGCTGGAGCGAGCCTATGTTTTTATATACAACGTTCCCAGTTTTTCTTTAGTGTATTTAGTATCAGCATTGTACCCGTGCAAAGCCGAGTCGGGTCGCTAGTCTACTATAAAGTAGTAAGTTACTTACATTATTTCAGTGAGTAAGAGATGGAATTATATGTCCTAATCAGGAATATCTTTTCATGAGTAAAGTAAGTAAGATTCAAATAACAGTACTTCAAGAGATAGAGTCTATACTCTGGGACTATTCCCAGAAACTGGAGATTATAAAACTTGCAGTAGACTTCGTAGAAAATATACAAGACAATTAGCAATTTATTAATCCGTGAGTAGTTCGTGAGTAATCGCTGAAAGAAAAGAAGGAAGAACTTAATTGAGCGTTTCTACTTTAATATTGCAAGAAAAACCAACACACTACTTTCTCAACTCTATACTTAATTCCAAAAACTATCCTTTTTCAGTCACTCGACGTTCCACCCTTACGTAAGCAATTACGCACTTGGGGATCGTTAAAACGAGGGTTAAAATCGAGATAATTAAAGTTCCCTACAGTCGTGGACTACGTTCAGGGGTCAAACATTATGTTTAAATAATTAACCGGGTCTTCTCTTAATACGTAAGTGGTTATGAAAAGTTTCATATCCGTATAGTCGTGGTATAAAGGGTAATATGGAGGCATATTGCCCTCGTTTAGGGCTCTTACACTGATGTCGAGATACATGTAAGGCTTATGGTCGAAGTACTTTAAAAACTATTACGGACGGTTAGAGGAATTAGGCTAGGTTTAACGCTTGTTGATGATATGTTATTGCGGTTTAAGGAAATCTAGGTTTTAATTTGATTACCTACATGTGTAAGTGGTGTAAGCTTTATTTGACACTTAAAATAAAGTGGAATAGCGGGCTTAAATAGAACGTAAATTGGAAAGTTACGTTTAGTGTTGTACGGCCATTTGATGCATTTTGTAAAAGATAAACAATTCATCTTACTTCTTTACTACTGTTGAAAGTTTATGAGAATGAATTGTTTTCACGCAATAACTGTTAAGCGAATCTGGGTCTTATTTGGCACACATATATTTGATAACCTGGATTAACACATAATAATGATTACTAGGTGTTAGTACAGGTTATAAAGGGTGTAAAACACTTGTTAACGAAGCTGAAAGACACTTGCTCTCCTCATCATTGCGATATTTTTTTTTGTTCTACACCATACCTGGGAACCTTCTAGTTACGGAGATATGGAGGGTCAAAGTTACAACTTTTTGACAATTTTTTTTTAAATACGTGTTTTTTGTAAGATTTTTTAACACCTCCACGCCATACTATTCAATCCATCCATCAGCACAATGTTTTAAGTGCGTTACATAGAGTTCTACCACATAACATGATTTATAACCTCAAAAAAAAAAGAAAGTTGACTTAGTTTGATGCTCAGAATGCTTGGTTAACGGCTTTGTGATGAGGTGGTTTACACCCTGTATAGTAGTTGTATTACCGGAATAAAAAGTAATGGAATCCCGTTGGATAATACGCATGACGATTGTATCAAAAACTTGCAAATCTATTTAGTCCGTTAGTTTGAAAATTGAAAAATAATAGACACGTAGTTTTTGTTGTTGTAAATCAATAAATATAGACGTAGATAAAATGCATCAAAACTGAGAAATGGGCTCATGACGTCAAAACCCACTAAATATAATTACCAAGGCGTGAGGTGTTGAGAATTTCAAAAGCGTCCTACCTTCATCAATTTTTGTTCATGTAACACAAGAAAAATATGAGTCAAATATTTTTTGATAATCTAATTGACGGCCTAATTCGAGTTTTTTGTCGTTTACACTATTACCGCACATAACGCGGGCGATGCCGCTTCCACAAGCTAGTTAAATAGTTATTTATCCAACATGTGAGGAAAGTTCGTTTTTCCTATGAGTTTTGATTTTGAGTCTTTAGCGAACGAAGGATTGAAAAATATAATCACGAGCGCAGCGAGTGATTATACATTTCAATCCTGAGTAAGCGCAAGACTCAACAAAACGAATAGCAAATGAATTTGCTCACAGGTTGCATACAAAACTTTTCACCACTCCCAGCAAGAAAGTATTCAGTCATCATAGGAAAATAAATTAAATAGTCACAAAGCAAATCAAAATAATTCTTTATTATAAAATAAAAAAGCTGTTATTCATGAAAATAATTTAAAAATGAAATGTAAAATTACTGCAATTTATCAATTTAAAAGTAACGTTTTTATTGGGTACATTTATCGTTGTTTTATAAATTTGACGATGTAATTTTTTCAATATTTTATTAAACATTTTTAATGTTTCAGAACTTATACACTTGAAATAATTTGATAGATAATTTTAAATATCTTATATAAAACTTAACGTGAAAAAATCAGGCAAGGTTAGTTTCTGAACGGGATCATTACTTTTCTCACTGTTTTAGTAGAGGAAAGACACTTCTTTCGTGCGGGAGTGATGAAAAGTATTTTGTGCTACGGTCCCGAAAGTGATAGAATAAAGTCCAGGATAATGATGTGTTATTAAAATAAAAGTTACTTTGTTTTTTGTCAAAAGTAGCCGGATATTACAAAAAATAAAAGAAAATACTGGGAAACAAAAAATTGGACACAAACAAAAGTTGTATCATCGTATGCCGCATTAAAAATAATATCCCCTCAGGATTCATGAACTTATTACATTTCAGCTGGACCTTTAATATTGCATGTTTTTTTAACATTCGCAGCTGTGACAAAATTTTATTAAACTCTTGTTAAGAAGGATTTCTTTAGGGTATTTTTATATTTTTTATTCTAATATGCTTACTGTTTGTTTTCTTAAATCTTAATTTTGTAAATTCGTTTGTTATCTTAAAACGTGCTGATACTTTAACCTTCTTTGTTTTCTTAACAAAAGGAAACTGATCAACAGTAATTAGCTACCTAGTAGATGGTAATAAAAACATTTTTTGCTTTATCTTCTATCTTAGCCCAATAATTAGCAGACTCCATCAATATGGCAGCCGACATGTGTGCTGCTGAGCTCCTCTACAAGCGCGTTCATATACAGGTTAAAAAGTTTCGGCGAGGTCAGCCCCCCCTGCCTCACGCCGCACTCCAACCCATACGGGGTCGAATATGCCCCTGACCACCGAACAACGTTGATCTGGTTCCCATCCCAATATTTAAAAGTACGTATTAATTCCTCGGGCATCGTTGTTTGATGTAGTTTCTGCCATAGAATATCGTAAGAAACCAGATCAAACGCCTTCGATAAATCAAGAAAACACCCAAAAATAGGTGTATTTTTATCCGTGTAGTACTTGACAGTTTGCTTCAGACACAGTATAGCCGTTTCAGTAGAAAGGCCTGATTTGAAACCGAATTGGTTGTCGTGTATCTGTAAATGTTTATCAAGCTGAGTGTTCAGCAAACTGTCAAGCACCTTGGCGACTATAGTGGCCAAAGAAATCGGTCGATAATTACATTTATCACCAATATCACCGGTTTTGTTTTTGACAATTGGCACTACCACAGTCCTCATCATCGGCGCTGGTAAGTATGAATGCCCTACACACAAGCAGTAGAACATTGCCAGCACTCTAGGCATATGATATCCTGCGTACCTTAGGTGTTCAATGCTCAGGTCGTCATGGCCCGGAGACTTGCCCCGTGACATAGATTGAATGGCCTGTCGTACGTCTTTGGCCGTAAACCGGATGCTGATTTCCCGACCACTACGACCCTCATTGCTCGAGGACTGTGTCGATGCCAAAGGAGACTTAACGGTAAAGTGGTCCCTAAATAAATCTGCTATTCCCGACTGGTCACAGGCACCATTGACACTCACAGGTAGACCTGGTTTACTATTATGTTTGTTAGTAGACTTCCAGAAACTACGGAAGTCGCCAGTGGAGTGATGCGACGCAAGGTTGTCCATTTGTATTTGGTCAGTATGATTCTGACACCAGCGTAAACGTGATTTAAAAATCTTACGAGTTGTCTGCATGTCATTCCACACGCGACCCTCCGTCGGTCTGCCATACAACACCCACAACTCAAATTTTTCCCTGGCCGCCCTGTGAGCATCACTTACGTGCCTGTTCCAACCGAGAACAGGTTTTCTGTTTCTGGGAACACTTGACGAACGACTATCACAAGCTGCCCGGCTTATTATTTGAATTATTTTATCGTACATACGGTCAATAACAAGTCTGTGGTCCACATTATTACATACATAATCACAACATTCAGTCATTTCATTGGGAAAGTCAATTAATTTTAAATTAACATTGCATAAATTACTATATAGGGTGTAAAACACCTCATCACAAAGCCGAAAGGGACTTGTTCTCCCCATCATTGCGATCATTTTTTTGTTCTACACCATACCTGGGAACCTTCTAGTTACGGAGATATGGGGAGTCAAAGTTACAACTTTTGGACAAGTTTTTTTTAAAATACAAGTATTTTTTGTAAACTTTTGACTTTTAACACCTCCACGACCCCCGTACTATTGAATCCATCTATCAGCACAATGTTTTAAGTGCGTTACATTGAGTTCTACCACAAAACATGATTTATAACCTCAAAAAAAAAAGTTGTTTCCCAGCAATAATTTTTGCGTAAAGTTACTTAGTTTGATGTACAGAATGCTTGGTTAACGGCTTTGTGATGAGGTGGTTTACACCCTGTATATGTCACATTGTTCAGAGTTTCTATCACCCCAGCGTACATCATTATTATGCATACAATTATTATGAAGTTTAGGTTTGATGCTATCCAACAAAATTTCAATCTCGAGTGGAAAATGATCGGACCACAGGACGTCTTCTTTAACCTGCACATTTACAATAGTGTCCCGGGCTGATTTAGTGACTATACAATGATCAAGCCAGCGCTTAGACCCGTTCGCCTCGCTTATAAATGTACAAGTTCCAGAATCCAACCCTAGGAGCTCGATGTCCGCACATAACCACTGCGATTCTACACAAAAGCTCTGTAACTCACTGTAAAATCGTTCATGCGGATGAGAGTTAAAATCCCCGAGGATGTATACCGATTCTATACTACTACTGTTTATGACAGCACTCACCAAACTGAGACACTCCGTAAACTCAGTCAAATTCACATCTTTATCCGTCGGCATGTACACACTAAACACCAAAAATGACCTTTGACCCGCGTTTACCTTAACGGCACACACTCGTGGATTATCGCACTGCACAACCGATACATCGGTAAACACACTTTTTCGCCACAGCAGCGCTACGCCACCATAGGGGCGGCCGCGCAGCATGCCGGCGCCGGTGTCCACGGCCGACGTCCCGGTGCAACCGTACTCCCCGTCGATCTCGCTCAGGAACGGAATATCTCCCGGCAGCAACCATGTCTCCTGTAAGGCTATTATGTCAGATGTGCGACATAACTGCCTCACACTATCCACGGAGCGCTTCACGCTCTTGCAATTGTAACTAATAAGTTTGTATTTAGACTTTATATTCATTTAACTAGTTACAATGAGCCGGTAACAGTGCCGATGTTTACACCGTTCACGTTCGAATTTCTTAATTTGAAATTCACAAATCTTCTGAATATAATTCCTTCAGGCCATAATCCGCTACTCAGAAATAAAGATAATTTAGATTCCGCCACAAAGAATTTAAATGCATTATATGGTTTCGGATATTTCAACAATATTCGTTCAAGAGATATAACCTCTTGCGTTTTTTGATAGACGTAATCGGTTATATCTTTCTCTGACGTTTCTTTGTGCACCTTGGTAATAAATATAGGCACTTTTTTCACGGCGGCCTTGAACTTCCCTGCATTATCTTTAGCACTGCCAGCCGTGCCGTGATAGCGGTAATTCAAATGTCTTCTGCGATGTGAAACACGTTGCCATCCTTCACCGTCATCCTTGCAAGCCGACTCGGTTTGGTAGGTAGTTATGATTTTACTCGTGCACTCCGTCCCCTGTTTGTTTTTGCAGTTAGTATTATTCGTAACAGCTGAACTATGTTGTTGTAATATCGGCAGCGACGCGGACGGTACTAGGCGCACTGGAGACGTCACAGCAGCCGGCCGATCGGATGCGCTCGGGCTGGTGACGGCCGTGACGCCCGGTGGGGGGCTCTCGCTCGCACCTCGCGCTCGCTGCCTCGTCGTAGCCGTTATATTTTCGTCAGAAATTTCCCCGTCTACCTTCTTTATGTTTCGAAATCGCGATATATTTTTGTCAAGTCCACTTGGCGATGACTCATCGACTGCACTTATGCACTCATCCAATGACGACTTTTGAATGTGTGATAATCCAATTGGTCCACTATCCATTACCCATCCGCCTCGCTTCATATTATTAACTTTACAGGCAGACGCGCCGGTATAAGTGAGTCATTCTGCATTTTTAAAATATCTGTCTTAACTTCCTCCAACTGAGCCTGCGTGACATACGTTTCCGTCACTTCTTTAAGTTCGGTCTGCACTCTAAGCAGGTCTTTAAGCAGCTTCGTGCAATCGAGGTGATCAAATAAAATCGGCGGTAATCGTTCCAGATTTTTCGCAACGAAGATAGGAAATAAATCTGGTTCCTTAGTTTTAAACACACTCACTATGTCCACCAGATCTCTTCGCTCCTTACCCTTGCTTTTGCGTTTTATTTTGGCTTTTTCCACTGGAACCGATTCGAACAATAAGTCTTTCGATTTCTCAATCTCTTCGCTGGTGAACGCAGAGGAACATATTCTCACAAGTGTATCTTCATCAATAACCGATAACTTGTTTTGCACATACGATAACATTTCGTCAATAACAATATTGCAGGAAACACATTTCACCGCTTTCGACATTTTTAAAACTTTAAACGTTCGTTAGTAACACACCCGCACGGTGGGGATGCGCGCGCATGTAAATAGCGTTCAATTATTTAGGTAGGAAGAAAAATAAAAACACCTTCTGAAGCTCTCCAGTTTCATTCTTCTCAAGCAATTCATAATTCAGTTGAAAGAAAGAAGCAAGTGAGGTAGCGAACATGGCACCGCCTAAAGTTATATTAGTCAATGTCACGTCGGATTAGCTTCTCTCTGCTAAAGTTTCTGTCAGCTTATGTCTGGTTATAATTTAAGAGTGAGAGCGCGAAAAATAAATAACACAGGTAAATTGTTTCATTTGATGACTCCCTTTAAAGTATTTACCTTAATAGACAGCGTGTTTCAGAAATCGTAGGGTGAGCAGAGTCTGGAACTGAACGACTTTTTCCATAAGACTAACATAAAAGTCGCCTAAAGAGTTATCATGTTTTTCATACAAATTTTTCCATGACCCAATTATTACTAAAATTGCGATTCCAATATGCCTAACGCTATAAATACTTCAGCAACTAAAAATGCCCATTTCAAAAAACATTTTTCTTTTGACAATTCGTAAGTATTTCGATTCTTACGAATTTTCATGCTTGTCTGTGATTTACTAACGAGTACCTTGAAATAAACTTGTAAATTGTACATTTGAAAGAAAGCTATACAATTATACATATAATGTTCTTTTCCGAGAATCCCGTCAATCAACCTGAGTCTCAATAAAGATCACTCGATATCAATAAAAAAGAAAACATTTTATTACCATAACTGTGTATTTACATTGTATGTACATTCCAATAGTAAATAAAAATACCAGGAAAATGATATCATCAAAAAATAAAATTCTTTGAAAATCTCTCATAACTTGCGACCTACTTTATGCTAGAAAACACTCTTACGTATCGTTATTTTCACTAACTTCTCAGAATATCTTAGTGAATAAGTAATAGATGAATGATAGCGTATTATTAGACGCTCACACCTATTGCTTCACTCAATATTAATTATTAACTACCACCAAAACCTTTGTAGTAATTGACGATATCTCGAAGGCTTTTGATAAGGTTCAACACACTGGAGTAATTAGTAAAGCTCTTAATATGTGATGAATGCCCATCTGTGCAATTGGATATTCAAAGTGCTTACCGAACGGTCATTAGATGTGGTCATAGGGTGTGGTTTATCCAGTCTAATGGCAATTAATGTTGGGATACCTCAAGGGTGTGTTATTTGCCTAATAGTTATCTTGCTGGAAATTAATTTTCTATGTTTATTCAAGAAGTTTATTCACTACTTTATTTTTCCATATATTATTCGGAATTATTCAAAAGAAAATGAAGACAAAAAAAAACAAGAGACAAAACAAAAATCAAAACTTAAAATGCAACTATTCGATCAATTAATCAAAATATTCCCCACTATAAACGTAACAAATATTCTATGTCATATAACTTTCACAGCCTCATTAAACAGCACAAAGGTTCGACGACTTTATTATCACTTACCGCCTGAAATACTCGTATGTACATATTTTAGCCGTCGTATTTGATAAAATAATAGTAGGTACATAATTCGCAACAACGAGCGTCCCCCAGTGTATATCCAATGAAAAGCTACAGTTTCCTCTTGTGTCGAGTAAAAATAGAATGAATGGAAACTACGCTTTCAGCCCTAAGCAAATAACGTTTGTCAAAAACTTTTAAAATTTTCTATCAAATTCGCCGATGTCACAGTCTATGGATTTTTACAGGTTACCGTTCGATAGTTTTAAAATTTTGTTTCATAGCTTGTAACGAAGCATGTTTTTTCACAAAGCCCGTATCTTGTGTTATATCAATTTTTCCAGTGTATATTTTAGAGATGGAGTTAAAACTAAAAGCATTAAGTTTTTTTCTCATTTATAGGATCAAATGAATATATCCAATTTTAATTATTAATGTATGCGGTTACTCAACCTTTTGAAAACCATTGCTTTCATTGTTGAAATAAAAGTGATCATGAGTGGGAGTTTTAATAGCCGTAACATTATAAACCTCGGCATCAGTCTACCACATGTAACGTAATTAACGCACATCCCCAGACACCAATTAGTATAATTATTATGTTATAATCATAATACGCACTGAGTTTTAATTTAAAATGATTAAACATTGATTATTTAATAGGTTAGTTATATTAATTTTGGAATAACGTTGCACATGCAACTGTGTGCGTTCGTGGATTCATACTATGTTCAGTGTACAGTTCTGGACAAACTAATTTTGGATGTGCGTTAATTAAGTTACATGTTGTATCTCAAATAATACATTTATCACTATTTTATACTGTATGAATCTACCTCAAAGTTTCAGTGAGTAAATTTCTTTTTGATCTCTTGAGATACAACGATAACAAACTATAAATAAATAAACCAAAATTGCGACGTCCAAAAATAGGACACTTCCCACCCCACTTCACATTTCCAAAACTAACATTTAGTATCCGATACATCACTTTGCATAAAGCCGTGCCGCCGACTGACAAGTAAATTAAACTGTCGATCATGTTACATAAAACAGGGGCACAACTTTGTAACAGCCCGTTTTAGTTTCTATACATTTTCACGCTCAGTTTATACATTTTTGCTTCCGAATTCAGCTTTTATATCAACTCAAAGTTGGAACAACACTTGTGCTGGGGTTAGAATTGAAAATAAAGGGACTATACGAAAGGTGGATTTAATAAGTGAAACAATGGTCTAAAATGTGTTTTTGGCACGGAAAAATCTGCCTAGCCTTTTTCCAACTATGTGGACTCGGCTTCCAGTCTAACTAGATGCATCTGACCTTCACGGTTATTACTAGGGAATATGATACTACTTGATAAGACTGGTTGTTAGCCACCACGGGCTACCTGTAACGACTGTCAAAGATCTACAAATTATAGCCGAGACCAGCGGCTTTACGTGCTTTCCGAGGCACGGAGGAAACTCGATATGTAATGGGTGGTCACCCATCCACAGACCAATTTGGGCAAGCATGGCTTAACCTGTTATTATTTTGTAGCGAGTTCCTCTATTTAAGGGGCCGGCGGAGCATGCGGCTTTCATTCAAATGTAATACTAAAATAATTTGTAAATCATACATATTTTTAAGGTAGTGTGTATTTATTTCGATTATATTACAGAATATCTATGTTCCCAAATATATATTTTGAAAGGACAAAGATATAAAGACGAGATATGAGGAATTTAAAATTTATATTTTTCTCATAACTCTTGTTTAAATCAGTGTCCATTCAAAAGTTATATTTGGGAACCTAGATATTCTGTGACACAATCGAAATAAATACACACTACCTTAAGAATATGTTTGATTTACAAATTATTTTGGTATTACGTTTGTATGAATTACGCATGCTCCGCAGGCCTCTTAAACGAAGAAAAGGAGAATGACCAAAGTGGACCAAAATTTGAAAAAAAAAAAAGAAAAGATCTGCCCCCAGATTTACTACATAGCTCATTTGAAAGAAGGGTTCAAATGCTTCATTTTCTTCTATGGAACTGAAAAAATCTGTCCCACAGAATCATAGATATTAGCTGAAACGTAAACTTGAAAAAAAGTAGCACATTCACTTGACGACCTTTTCTTATAGCAGGCATCATACTCGTATATGATTTAAAAAATAAAAACATAAAAATGATTTACGCGCGAATTAGTAATTTTTTTTGTAATAACATCGTTGTTAAGTCTTGTGAAAAGTTTATAAATAGCTCTTTTGTATGCGCTTAGCATTCCAAGTTTATAATTAAGTTACTACATTACGTTACTTGGACCTGATTTTAAGCCCTGTGATTTGTAATAATTGCTTTAAAGATGTTTCGTGCATCTGCTGGACAAGTAGTCTTTTATGTAGTAGATCAATGATGTCGATACGAAAAAGGATACTAACTATGCAGCTTTTTGAAGAATATTCAATCGCTGCACGCAATATTATAGAAAGAGTTCTCCCTTAGCGCGTCATCGATATGCTCTGCGGTACCGGCGCCGCACGGTTGCCGCACCATGCGCATCCCTTTTTTTTTTTTTTTAAGGATGGGAAATCATCAAATGACCCCCCCACTCTGGGCGGAGCGGGAGGGAGTGTCAGACTCTTACTGACTAAAAACCATCCATGTTCCTTCCTCGCCTTTTACGTTCCGGGGCCGCGGTTTCTCTTTCGAACAGGCCCGCAACCCCGTCACCATGCACATCCCTTAGAAGATGATGTGGAATAAACTCCGCACCTAGACCCCTCCGCTGACGCAGAGTCTCCGGCCTGACCTCGTGGAGGACGTTGTGAGCGCTCTGTTCCCTTCGCGGGGGGAACATCCACCTCCGCCTATGGCTCAGCTGACTGCGTTGTCGGAAGAGGACCCAAATGACGACGACGACCCTCTGGGAGTGACTGGGGTAGACCTGAGAGTGGCGGTAGGTAGGCTCAAGATCAAAAATGGCGCCCCGGGACCCGATGGCTTGCCTGGCAAAGCCTGGGTTCTGGCATCAGTGGCGGAGGCTCTCAGCCTCGACTGGAAGGGCTCCTAAGCGCATGCGTGGAGAGAGGCTAGTTCCCGCTTCGTTGGAAGATGGAGAAGCTGGTCCTCATCCAGAACCCGGGCCCCCTGCGGACTCACCGTCCGCATTTCGGGCCATCGTGCTGCTCGCCGAGGTGGGCAAGCTCTTTGAGAGAGTGATTGCAAACCGTCTCGCCGAGCACCTTGAGGGGATGAGGCCGAATATTGCGGAGAACCAGTTTAGTTTCCGCAAGGAGCGCTCTACAGTGGACGCCATCATGCGAGTGAGAGCCCGCACGACGGGGGATGCAATATCCTGGGGCGGGGTTGTCTTGGTGGTGTTTCTCGACATCGTCAACGTCTTCAACTCATGCCTTGGAGCTGCATCAGGGAGGCACTTCGGACAGGGCCGTCATCTACCCCAGTCACAGCGGAGAATGGAACCGGTGAGAGATGTCGTGCGGTGTCCCATAGGGATCGGTTCTGGGACCGCCCCCGTGGAACATCGGTTACGACTGGGTGCTGCGCGCCGACCTCAGGCGTCAGCGTAGTCTGCTATGCAGACGACACCCTGGTGCAAGGGAGGTCGCACGAGGCGGCGGCCGAGGATCCGGCAACTGGGTCTTGAGGTGGCATTGCACAAGTCCGAGGCCATGTTCTTTCATGGGCCTCGGAATGCGCCACCGTCGGGATCCACACTGACGGTAGGAGGGGTATCCATCAGCGTCGAGTCAACGTTGAAGTACCTCGGACTCGTCCTCGACAGCCGGTGGAGCATTTGCAACGTTTGGCCCCCAGGCTCGAACGGACCGGGGCTGCTTTAAGGCGGCTTCTGCCCACCCTGCGGGGGACAGACGCCTCCTGCCGCAGGATCTATGCGGGGGTGGTGCGGTCCATGGCCCTTTACGGGGCCCCAGTGTAGGCGCGTTCCTTGAGGCGGTGAGCCGTCCATTACCTGGACACGCCCCAAAATGTGGTGGCCGTAAAGATGGTCCATAGGTACCGCCCGTGAGGCGGCGGGCCTGCTCCCCGGATTGCCGCCATGGAGTCTGGAGGCGATAAACCTCGCGCGCCCTGCACGAATGGCGCGTGGAGGTACTGCCGGGGTGAAACTCCGTTGCTGCGGCAAACCGTCGCTTGACGGACAGACCTCCGGCGCGATCTCATGGCGACATGGAAAGAGCGACTGTCGACAAACGCCCGTGTGTTTCCACTGCGTGAATCGACCGGAGGACACGGTGGAGCACACGGTGGAGGTCTGCCCGGTCGGAGCAACGGCGTGTCCTCGTAGCGGCTATCGGCGGTGGCGACCACTCGCGTCCGGCACTGGTTCAATCGAGCGAGACGGAATGGGAAGCCGTCACCTCCTTCTGTGAAGCAGTCATGATAGGGAAGGAGTTTTTTGACGTAAGCGCATTATGACAATATTGACCATCCAGCACAGCTTTTAGATAATGTTGTAATCAATAAAATGATTTATAAAATGCACTTTATACATTATGTCCAGCATGGCTTTCGTTTTACATTGAATAAATTGTTTGAAAATAAACGTTTTTGGAATAACTACGAGTATATCGTTTTTAACCTAACGGTCCGGTTAGGTAGGTCTAACTTCGAGAAAGAGGTCAATCGTCGAATCCGACTCGGCTGGGCAGCGTTCGGGAAACTGCGCGGTATCTTCTCGTCCAACTTACCGCAGTGTCTCAAGACGAAAGTCTATGACCAGTGTGTGTTGCCAGTAATTACATACGGGATCGAAACGTGGTCGCTCACATTGGGCCTTATCAAAAGGCTTAAAGTCACCCAAAGGGTAATGGAGAGGGCTATGCTCGGAGTTTCCATGCGTGATCGAATCAGAAATGAAGACACCCACAAGAGAACCAAGGTCACAGACATAGCCCGAAGAATTGCTAAACTTAAGTGGCAGTGGGCAGGGCACATTGGTCGCAGAACAGATGGCCGATGGGGCCGAAAAGTTCTGGAGTGGCGACCCCGAACCGGAAGACGATGCGTTGGAAGACCTCCCACTAGGTGGACCAATGACCGGGTGAAGGTTGCAGGAATCCAGTTGATGCGAGTCGCAAGGGACCGGTCAATGTGGCGATACTTGGGAGAGGCCTATGTCCAGCAGTGGGCGTCTTTCGGCTGAGATGATGATGATGATGATATCTTTTTAATTAATTATTCATTGAATTATTTAGTGAATCCTACTAATATTATAAATGCGAAAGTTTGTAAGTATGGATGTATGTATGGATGTTTGTTACTCTTTCACGCAAAAACTACTGAACGGATTTGGATGAAATTTTGCACACAGATGGTTTACAACCTGGATTAACACATAGGATACTTTTTATCCCGGTAGTAAGATTCCATGGGACAATTTTGAAACTTCACGCGGGCGAAGCCGCTGGCAGAAGCTAGTAAGATTATATAGAAATAAGATACACAAAAAATAAGTGCAGGCAATATTGTAACGTAGCAGTATTCAATATTGTTGAATTATTCTGTAACTGTGGGTTAGAATTTGATGCACATTTGCACACATAGTAAGTCCAACATGATAAGTTAACCCACAATGGAGTCAACCCTGGGGGCAGCAGTTTTTTTTTTGGTCCAGAGCCCATACATTTTTGGTCATTCTCCTTTCAATAAAGAATAATATGAGTATGCAAATGCAATGAAAGTAAAAAAGCTTTAGGTTGTGGTGCTTTAAGATGTCGACAGAAAAGTATTTTATATGAAATAAATTGTGAAATGGATACTAAATACAACACAAGAAACAGCTTTAGTTCTCATTTTGGCCACACAGCTAAAAGTCCTCGGACATCAGTTAAAGACCAAGTAAGTTTTTTTTTAATTCATTTAATTAATATTAATGAAGCCGGATGGCCGAGGAGACCGAAAAGTTCTGAAGTGGCGACTGCGACCCGGAAAAGGTTGCGTAGGAATGTCTCCCACAAGGTGGACCGATTACCTGGCGAAGGCTGCAGGAATCCGCTGGTGGCGACACCAGAGGGAGACCTATGTCTCCAGCAGTGGACGTCTTTTAGCTGAAACGTTAATGATGTTAATGAATATTAATATTTTTGTTCAAGAATTTTCTTTCTTTGATGTTTGTACTGACACAAAACATATTGAATAAAGAAAAACTTTTCCACAATATTTTACAAAGTTTTCAGCAAAATCCGCATACGGAATAAAATACTAAGCAGCGTTGGAAAGTTCAAAGACACTTTTATGCACTTCGTCAAAGAAAATTTTCATTGAATACGAACCAGTCCTAAAACAAAAAAGAGTGAAGAGTTTTCATTAAAATAGGGATTTAACTAATGAAAGTTGAATGAAATAAATGATCCTTCACCAAATTCTTTCTTCATGCATCATTAACTTAAAATACTTTGAGATTCCATTTCTATGCTAACACATTATAAGCTGGTAAGTAACTTCATATAAGAAGGCAAAAAAATGTTTCATCATCCTAAACTAATTGTCAAAAAAGGAAAGATTTGATTTTGTGTTAATACAGGGTGTAAACCAAATCATCACAAAGCCGCTAACTAAGCATTCTGTACATCAAACTAAGTAACTTTACGCAAAAAAAATTGCAGGGAAACAACTTTTTTTTTGAGCTTATAAATCATGTTTTGTGGTAGAACTCAATGTAACGAACTTAAAACATTGTGCTGATAGATGGATTGAACAGTACGGGGGTCCTGTAGGTGCTAAAAGTCAAAATCTTACCAAAAAACTTATGTTTTAAAAAAAAACTTGTCAAAAAGTTGTAACTTTGACCCCCCATATCTCAGTAACTAGAAGGTTCCCAGGTATGGTGTAGAACAAAAAAAATATCGCAATGATGGGGAGAACAAGTGCCTTTCGGCTTCGTGAAGAGGTTTTTTACACCCTATATGTTTGTTACGATTTAACTCAAGAACTACTCAACCTCATCATCATCATCATCATCTGGCTAGCCTTTTCCCAACAATTTTGTGGTCGGCTTTCAGTCCAACCGGAAGCAGCTGAAAACCAGTATTTTACTCAACCTATTTAAAAAATCTTTAACCATTAGAAAGCTACATTTTACCAAGTAGCTTAGGCTGTGTATTATACAGGGTGTAAACCACCTCATCACAAAGCCGTTAACCAAGCATGCTCTACATCAAACAAAGTAAGTTTACGCTAAAATTATTGCTGGGAAACAACTTTTTTTTTGAGGTTATAAATCATGTTTTGTGGTAGACCTCAATGTAACGCACTCAAAACATTGTGCTGATGGATGGATTGAATAGTACGGAGATCGTAAAGATATTTAAAGTAAAAATAATGCGAAAAAAAAAGTTGTATTTAAAAAAAAAAACTTGTCAAAATCTTGGAACTTTGACCCCCAATATCTCCGTAACTAGAAGGTTCCCAGGTATGGTGTAGAACAAAAAAATATCGGAATGACGAGGAGAACAAGTGCCTTTCGTATTCGTTAAGAGGTGTTTTGCACCCTTTAGGTATTCATATCATGCAAATTATATACTATTATTCGAAATGTCACAATTTTGCGGACGAACTCCCGGGCGAAGTGCTAGTTCAAGAAGACTTGAACACACAAAAACGAATCTTTCGTATTACCCGTACTTACCACAAAAAAAAACAATTTTCACTTCAACACCAGAAAGGAAATCAAGAAACTCGACAGCCCATCGAATACCCAGAGCACATTCAGACCATAAACGTCAACCTATAAAAGGTTTATTACTCCGACCCATCGCTTGATCACAGAATCAGTAGCCTACACGACATCTTCTAAAACATTAGCAGTCCTTTCATTACAAAAGAAAGTTCCAATATGTCCGTATTCTGGATCCCTGATAAAATATACGATCTGTCCTGTTTCCAAGGATTATTATTTCCGAAGATGCCAAGAATAAAAAAGAATGTCAAAAAGGGATTTATTTGAAGCTCTTTTGGTGGCAAATGAGGTGGAATCGACGTCAGCATTATATCGTCTGGATTTAACGAAGGCGTCGAATTTAGACGGACGCCTGTCGAAGGGAAATTCTGAGGGGCTAGTACAAACGCTTCTTCTTTTTGAGTCGATGGCAAATGTGATATGATTATGTTCATTGATTTGGGCATCATCATTGGCGGTGGGACGAACGAACGCTTGGAGTAAACGTAACATAAATTGAAGATTTTAAGAGCGAAAATTCTAGTCACTCAACATAACATTTACGCATTGAGTTTAAAGACTACACTATAGTAATAGGCATGACGATAGTATCACAAAGTTATAAATCTACTAGCTGACCCACGCAACTTCGTCTGCGTCACATAAGAGAGAAAAACGAAAGTAAAACAAAATCCCCGTTTTTGCAACATTTTTCATCCCTGTTCCGCTCCTAATGGCCGTAGCGTGATGTGTTATAGCCTAAAGCCTTCCTCGATAAATGGACTATCCAACACAATTATAATTTTTCAATTTGAACTAGTAATTCCTGAGATAAGCGCGTTCGACCAAACAAACAAACAAACTCTGCTGCTTTATAATATTAGTATAGATTAGTATAGATTTAGTCCGTCAGTTAGATTATTGTAAAATAATGGACACATATTTTTTCTTTTTGTAAATCAATGAATATATTGACAAAGATAAAACGCATCAAATTTCGGGAGTACGGGCTCGTGACGTCAGCTAAAAAGATACCTAGGCGTGACGTATTGGGACTTTTAAAAGCGTCGTATATTCCTCAATTTTGATTTACGTACCAAAATAAAACATACGGGTCTAATATTTTTTTTTATATTCAAATTGACGGACTAATTAGTTATTGTTTGTCGTCTTCCCTATTCTGGTTAAAAAAAATAAGCCAAAATGCTACAAAATAGTAGTATTTTCGATCTACAAATCAAACAAATTTACATTTTCCACATTTACGTCGCCCGTTCATGCTACGGTTTCAGATAGGGCCGGTGTACAGTATCACAGAGATTTGCAAGATGGAACTATGATCGGGGATGTTACTGGCAATTTGTATTCGGTTTTCTATCGCTTTACGTTCGAGCCTATTTTCAAATAGGTGGCTGAATAAATGATGACACATGGCTATCATTCACAGTTTATCAATTTATGGGTGTTTTCTATACAATTTTTGCTCTTTGGTTTTATACGTGTGGGAAGCTTAAGTATTTTAACAGCACGCTTTATACGTACGCATACATATTTATAGTCCGTAAAGTTATAGCAATCTGTAAATTCAAATCGCAGCTATCATTTTTACTTGCCTTTTATGACTATAATTGGCGTATTTGATAAACATTTAATTACGAAGACTGTACAATTTCAATTACCCAGTGTGATTGAATAAATAACGTTAAAAACGTTTAAAATGACGGAGTCTTAGATACTTAAATATTTTGTCTATGTTAGACAAAATATTTAAGTATCTAAGACTCCGTCATTTTAAACGTTTAACTTTGACGTTTCAATAATATTTTGTTTGAAAATACAAGAACAAAACCGTGATTTTGCGGCTGCTTAAAACGTGTAAAACAATTAGGTAGATAAATTGACGAAATATCCTTTTATCACGGCACATTTTACAAGCGGCATTTATAAGTATTCTATATCAAACAGTTTAATTGAAAACCCGTGTAATAACGAAACCAATTCATTGATATCGTGTGCATATTGGCAGGACATACGCCGCAGAATTAAAAGTCTATTCTCAATGCTAAAAATCTCTATTGTTTTAAGAAAAATAAAAATAAAGTGTTTAGGCCTTCTTTAAATATTGGATCAGGTACACTTAAATAATATTGCTCTAAATAAGAAGTGAACCTCAAAATTACATAAGATTGTCCCGAAAAATACTTGATTACCATTATCTTGCAATAAAATTGTACCGACTGTTGACCGTGAGGTTTTGAAACTATTCGCGGGTCAACAAATTGTTATTGGACTTTTCCATCAGCACTTTTTTTCAGTAGTAGCTACGGAGTCTGTATTTGTGCCCGGTTGATGCCAATAGGCTCTCCTCTATGGGCGATCCTTGAGTGTGTAGTCCTTTTTTTTGTGATTGGAAGTCATCAAATGACTCCTCCCGTTCCGACTTTTACTGACTAAAACCCATCCATGTTCCTTCCCCGCCCTTTATTTTCCAAGGCCACGGTATCTCTTTTGAACAGTCCAGCAGCCCCGGCAGGCTTCGGCCCTTAGGGACCCCTTCCTTATGCCAGGCTGACATTCTTTAAGCCGCGCGTGGAACACGAACGCGCCGTCGACACGGCCTGTCGTTATAAGATGGACGGAGCAATGGTCTAGCTCGCCGTCTACAGGCATGCGCCTACGGAGGCCGAGGGCCACATAAATCCTACCTGCGTCTCCGGCGGCGTCTGGGGCGAGAGGTTCTCTCCCTCACGCGCTTCGCCACCTCCTTCGCTGACATGACTGCTTCACAGAAGGAGGTGACGGCTTTCCATTCCATCTCTATCCGGACGATGGATTGAACCAGGCCCGGACGCGAGAGGTCACTGCCACCTATCGCCGCTACGAGGAGACAGCGGTGCTCCGCCCACGCGGGGAAAACTTCTACAGTGTGCTCCACCATGTCCTCCGGTCGATCCTCACAGTGGAAACACCCGGGCGTTTCCTCCCGCTCAATTCGATGCAGGAACCTCCCGAAACCTCCGTGTCCGGTGAGGACGTGCGTCAGAGGGAAGATGAGGAAAGAAAGAAAGAAACAAAGAAAAAGCATGTATTAGCCCTCACAGGACAAAACACATCAAAATTATCAGTATAAAACTCACACAGAAAAGGAAAACAAATATATATTTAAAAATTAAAACCACCCCTCAAAGAGGGGACTTATCGCCACCGTTGTGATGTGCACCTCTGCACGTGGTTGCGACTGTCGCTTTCTCCGTATGAGGTCCTGGAATTCAATTTCCAGGTCGGGCATAGTGATATAGGATTTTCTCAGAAAGTATAGTAGCAGACACGGAGTTTCGATTTGTGTATAATAAATGGCAATAGACTCAAAAGACTGAAACATAAGTAGCGAAATGTGGCAGTACTATTGAGTACAATTCTGCCTAACCCATCGAGGATTATAATTTAATCATTGCTGATATGATGTAATCATCGTCTGCGTAGCCTTGTCCTAACTATGTTGGGGTCAGCTCCCAGTCTAGCCGGATGAATACCAGTATTTTACATGGAGCCACTGCCTATCTGACCTCCACAACCCAGTAAGTACCGGGTTACGATACCACTTAGTAAGACTGGTTGTGAAACGACCTGAAACGATTCGTAATGTTTAAATAACGTTAAGAAAACCTAATTTCAATTTAAAGTAACAGTGCTTTATCTCCGATTTATGTCTAGGGGAAGTGAAGGTTCAACGTTTAAAAATAATACAAAATTAGAATAACGTTTTAGTGCTTCGGGCGTAGTGGTTGTCGGCTACCAAGAAGATATTAACTATCTCCATTCTCGAAATTGAGCCATGAAGACAGAGATTTTGAAGTATAATTTGCTTTTATACATTACAATACTGAAGGAGCTCGTGGCTAAATTGTCATGCATGCCTAGGTTGGTCTGTGGATGGGTGAACACCCCTACATACCGAGTTTCGTCTGTGTCTCGGAAAGCACGTTAAGCTGTTGGTCTCGGCTGTCATTTGTAGATCTTTGACAGTCGTTACAGCCTAGGTAGTCACTGGCCTAAAGTGACTACCTAGGCTGTAACGACTTGGTAAGTCAGACAACTAGTCTTACCAAGTGGTATCGTATTACCCAGTACTAACGTATGGCTTTTTTTAAACTTTCACGATCAGAACACATTATAAATCGTATGTAAACGGGTGTTTAAGATCAAGTTAGGGTAGTTGAATAAACGCCTTCACTTTGTTGTCGCGGTACCTTCAGTACTTTAATCTCACCGCGACCACAGCTGGTGCAATCCTGTCGAAACGTCGAGCTTAAATTAAAGGGTAATTCGCGATAAATACCCGTTTTCATATGTTTTATAGTGTGTCAGTACTAACTTGGTTATGAAAATCAGATAGACACTCGCTCCATGTAAAATACAGCAGCCGGTTAGACTTAAAGCCGATCCCAACATAGTTGGGAAAAGGCTAAGCAGATGATGATTTTTCTCTTATCATTTTAAACTATTCTCCTTAGTAAAACTATACTATTTGTCCATCTTATTTCAAACGCTGACTCAGCAGCTCAACACAGAAATTCATTAAAGCTCCAAAGAATTTCTTGAAAACTCACAAGTGCCTGAAGTGGTAATTCCATTCTTCTAAGTGTCAAATAATAGGTACCTAATTATTTCAGTGAGCGTACTTAAAACTATAAGTTCTCTAGAGAGAATATATAGGAGCTTGAAATTGAAAGAATATTGGATTTTTAATTGGTCTCAGGGAACTCTAACTTCTGTGTTAGATGTTGCGAAATGGTAAATCACCATTTTTATCTATGCATTGGACCTGATTGCTTCTTCATATTAAGTTAATAATAAACTGCGGTATTTATGTAGTTGAAGAAAATGGTCTGGTTTCATTTATGAAGATTAAAAAGGAATAAACAGAGAGGAGAGAATAACAGGAGATCGGGAGAAATCTTTCCAAGTGACGTCGTTGGTGATTGAGGCCCATATTTTCTTGAAGCTGATTGAAAGAGCTTGCTACATGGAAATCAAAGTTATTGACCATTTAAAATTAACTAGGTGTTTTTATTAATTATTTCATAGCTCGCCCGATCTCCTTTATAAATAATAATTATATTATTCCGCGTATCGATGTACGCTTATGTTATATTTAAATTGTCATTTTAATTTGGGGTTTGAAGTAAGATCGCTTTTACACAAGTAACATTAAATAATAAATTTAAAAAAAACCCTGACACATAGGGTCACAATTTCAGGTACCTATGTGATTCTACTAGTCAAGCCCTTTAATAGGGAGTTGTGGAATATATATGTAATCCGCCATTTTGTGGCGGCCATCTTGGACTGATTTTGATCAAACATAGCTAAGAACACTCCTTACTAACTCACATTTCAAACAAAAAAACCAAAATCAAAATCGTCTCATCCGTTCGAGAGCTACGATGCCACCAACAGACACACATACACACACAAACACACACACACACACACAGACACGTCAAACTTATAACAACCCGTCGTTTTCGCGTCGGGGGTTAAAAATAAAGTATACTAAAAGAAATTCTAAACTCATATTGTCACTTACGGGATATTTTCCGTGATTAAACAGTGAAAGCTTTTAACAGTGTATAAAAACATTCTGTTTCAGTTTTATTTCCCAAGACAACCCCAACGTAAACGTTAATTTAAAAATAACCCCCAATTTCTCGTTATTAGATCAACAAACATAAATCACTCAGCCGGGATTTCATAAAATTAATGTCATTACAAGTTCAAAACTCGTATAATTGTGGAAAACAACTTCCATCCGGCAATTTCCTTCAAAATTGGATAAAAAATTTTGAAGAAGTGGGTTTTACCTTGAATTTCTCTGTTGAAATTGGCAGCTGCATAGGAATTGCCGCCAAATATTCATTTTGTATCGCATCGCGCTGCCGTACGTAAGGTATGAAGTTGACACAGGTGTTTTGAAAACGCCGCAATTGGAAAAATTTCATAATCTCATTCTGTGGCTTTATATTTTTATTTTTATTTGTTGGATAACGGCGTGTTGTACCGGCTGCCTTTTGCCTGCAACTGCTTTGTAATCTCAGTGAGATTCCAATTAGGATTATGCAAATATGCTTTTTTTCGTAACAAAATTATTTATACAATAATAATTAGTTTATGCATTTTTAACAAAAAGATCGACTAGCTTATTATTTTATTTAAGTAAAAAAGTATTATATAGCATTACTTTATAGCCGCTGCTCTAAAAAACGGTAAAGGAAAACGTTTTGAAGAAACTAGCATCATCTAAAACATACAAAAGTACGTTTATCCTCACCGTGCCTGACTGGTGGATTACATCTCACGCCCTTTCACCTATATCCCAGCAGCGGAGACATTATAAGGTATGGACCTTACAAACAGCTGTTTAAAACACATTTTTGTAGGAGAACATGTCCCTTAAACAGCTGTTTTAGATAATCAAACCGTCATCTTTTCTGTGAACATGGACCCAAGCAGATAATGTTACTGAGCACTTATTCTTGATAAACATGTCGTGACAGTTAACCAGGGTATTGACGTTTTATTCGTTGCGAGGTTGTAATTAAGCTTCGCTGTCTGTTAGTCGGTCCGTGTGTCAAAGGGCTGTATATTTTAAACCGTAACGGGTAGAAAAGTTCCGCTTTAAGAACAATAATATTGTAATACAAATCTATACTATAATATTATAAAGCGGAAGAGTTTGTTTGCTTGTTTGTTTGTTTGAACGCGCTAATCTCAGGAAGTACTAGTTCGAATTGAAAAAATATTTTTGTGTTGGATAGTCCATTTATCGAGGAAGGCTATAGGCTATATAACATCACGCTATGACCAATAGGCGCGGAGCAGCAATAAGAAATGTTGCAAAAACGGGGGAAATTTTATTCCCTTTGTGAGCTCTCTCTTAAGTGACGCAGACGAAGTTGCGTGGGTCAGCTAGTAAATAAATAAATATCGCTGGAAATTATACACAGCGCTATTTAGTACCACACTAAGCAAGCGTTGTGTCGTGGACACCAGATAATTGATATACTACAAATATTCCGACAAAAAAGTTTCGGGATTAATAAATAAATATCGCTGGACATTAACACACAGCGCCATCTAGTGCCACACTAAGCAAGGTTTGTATCGTGGACACCAGATAGTTGATATACTACATATATACCTTTTTTGTTTGTAAATACATACTAATTATACATATTTATAAACATCCATGATTTCATGACTCTGAAACAAATGTCCATACTCATTACACAAACACTTGCTCCTACCGGGATTCGAACCCTGGACCTTAAGAACGTAAGGCAACCTCACTACCACTACGCCATTTGGAATGGATGATTTGTTTATGGTTCCAAATTCAAATTTTCGTTTTTTTTTTGTTGTTGTTAGATTGGCACAACTGTTTTCCATTTTGGCGTGGAGTTCGAGCTGCATCTGTTATGTGTACATTAAATACGGTGCTGTTTTTAGTAATATCATAATTATCTATTGTGTATAGAGAATTTCATCATGGACAAAAACATCGAACAAAGAGTTTGTCTTGAATTTTGCATCGTCAATGGAATTTCGTGTTCGGAGTTACTGAAAATGTAACAGAATGTTTACGGTGAATCGACTTTATCGAAAACACGTGCTTGTGAGTGGTACAAAGCGTTCAAAAGCGGTCGAGATGTGCCTCGCTCTGGTAGGCCATCAACGTCTGCAACTGAAGTTAACATTGCAAAAGTGAAGGAAATAGTGACTGAAAATCCTCATTCAACTTGAGAGATAGCCGCCGAACTTTCTGTATCTCACGAGTCGATTCGTACCATTTTACCTTATCATTTGGGTATAAAACATGCTACCGCTCGGCTAGTAAATACATACTTACTATACATCATCATCATCATCATCAACCTATAATGTTCCCACTGCTGGGACACGGCCTCCTCTCAATGAGAGGGAATGGGCTATAATCTACCACGCGGGCCCAGTGCGGATTGGTAGATGTCACATGTCTTTGAATTTTTGGTTCTAGGACATGCCGGTTTCCTCACGAAAAACACTACACATATAAACATCCAATACTCGGAAACAAATGACCACGGCAACGACCTATTGTCGGGCCTACGCTGTCCCCCCATAATTTAGTACTAATGGTGTAACATAATAATATTGTAATACTATATAATTTAAAAAGAGTTACCATGGAGTTTCTTACCGGTTCTTCTCCATGGAATCGACAAACGCTAACCGTGCACCCTTCAATGTTTAATAAGTGCCCATTTAGGTCTATGTGGAATAAAATATTTTGATTTTCAATGTCCATGCTCATCACACAAACATTTGCTGGATTCAAACAAACTCAGGACCATAAGAACGTAAGGTCGCCTCACTATTGCTGCGTCATTTGGGTCGTCAACTAAATAAAGTTAATAATTAAAGGGGATTCCCTTAAAATAAAAGTATTTTTTCGGCGCTCTTAGAGTTAAATATTGCTCGGTAGAACGGAACCTTTCATATGCATGTCAGACTCACACATGGCGGGATTTAAAAACACATTGTCATTTAAAATTGACAGCACACAAAACATTTCAATCAACTACATCTTATATAGTCATTCCTCAAGTGTTTCTTGAGAGTAAATGTTACTTACTATTAAGACTTGTCCCTCTTGCTTGCTTTGTAATTGAAGTACCGAGGAAACCTGTAGAAATTCCACCGGCTAAGTCCGTAAGTACAGATTCCCGAACATTAACATTTGCATGGCCCCGTATTTGACAAATATTTGATCCAATCGAATCTCCCCATGTTTGCTCGGAGGCCATATCAAGCCACAAATATCTTCATTCGTAGGCTTGCGTTTGTACGAGTCAATACTTGTACTGTGTATTAACTTCAGCCAATCGATTTTCAATTTTAAATAAACTCTGAGTAGATCTGACTTTTGGGCAAGCTTTTGTATTGATTTGTTAAAATAAATACAGCCAGCCTAACAAAGTCTACTGTGATAGCAGAGCCACCTCATAGCCAACGTCATCTCTTTTTTTAAATGGATAATTAAATGCTTCCACGCATTTAATTAAAGGAACCCCAAAAAGAGCTGCTTTAGTGTTAAAATCATCACCATCTGCATAATTGATATGATTTTAAGATAGAAACCTTAAATTATACGTCCACTGCTGCCCATAGGCCTCCTCCAAGTGTCGCCACATTGACCAATCCCGTGCGTCTTGCATCCAGCAGACCCTTTCAGAACCTTCACCTGATTATCGGTCTACCTATTGAAAGGCCATGCGTTCTTCGAGCAACGACGACCCCAATGGCGTAGTGGTAGTGACGCTGCCTTACGTTCTTAGGTTCCTGGATTCAATCCCGGTACGAGCAATGTTTGTGTGATGAGCATGGACATTTGTTTCGGAGTCATATGTGTAATAAGTATGTATTTAAAAACAAAAAATAGTATATAAATACAGGCTGTATTTCACCTCATCACAAAGCCGTTAACCAAGCATTCTGTATATCAAACTAAGTAACTTTACGCAAAAAATATTGCTGGGAAACAACTTTTTTTTTTGAGGTTATAAATCATGTTTTGTGGTATAACTCAATGTAACACACTCAAAACATTGTGCGGATGGATGGATTGAAAAGTACGGGGGTCGTAAAGATATTTAAAGAAGAAATCAAATCAAAAAGTGGTATTTAAAAAACCTTGTCAAAATCTTGCAACTTTGACCCCCAATATCTCTGTAACCAGAAGGTTCCCAGGTATAGTGTAGAACAAAAAAAATGATCATAATGACGAGTAGAACAAGTGCCTTTCGTATTCGTTAAGAGGTGTTTTACACCCTTTATAGTAAATCAACTGTCTAGTGTCCACGACACAAGCTTTGCTTAGTGCACTAGGCGGGTGTGTAAATGGCCAGCAATATTTAAATTAATTTTTTTAACACTCTCGTATTTATCATCATCATAGGCCCGGTATTACCCACTGTTGGTCATAGGTCTTATATTTTTTCTGGCACACTTCCCGGTTCTCTGAGTCAGTTATCCAGGTGTTTCATGCGGCTTTAACAATATCTTCGACCCAACGAGCTCTAAGACGACACTAGTTTCTGTGACATAATTTTGGCCACCACTCACGAATCCACTTTAACTTCAAACTCAAAGAATTTATTTCAATTAGACCATTACGTCACTTTTGAATTTCATATTCAAGTGTAAGGAACTCATGCAAAGCCACAGGAACAGTAAGACATTGATATTTACAACACAATCAATACACGAACACCACGAACGCATTAAAGCCTATATTACAGAGATATCTTCTCAATCGATATCCAATCGAATATTCATAACTTCGCAGCTACATGCCCATAAATTGTACCTAAGCAGCTATCTCAATGTATTGCGTCGCGCGATGAATCTCCAATATCTACTATTGTTGTTAACACCATCAAAATCCGGCTTTCACACTAATGTGTTTATTTATAAACGATTTCCTTCCACCCTTTGTTGGAAATGTACTGCAACTTTTTTTTGGGGCGGTTTTGCAGCGGTTGAACGCTCTGACGTTAGATTTGGTTTCAACTACGCGGGTATTTGACGCGATCATAAGTCATAAGTCACTTAATCATTTGTTAACATAGGTACAATAAATAGTTGTTTTAAAAGCTTACAAGCGCTCTATGTTATGCCCGAAGGCGTACAAATATTTATTGAGTTCACATGAGTACAAAATTGAAAAAACCTTTTAAATTATACTACTTGAATGCTAAAATTATTAATTGATTTTGACAAAAAATAAAAATACCATATTAACATCAATAAAAAACAAAGAAAAAATATATAAATGTCAAAACAAAATAAAAAGATAAAATAATCCAAAATGTCATGAGCAACAATGTCATAAAATGTATAAATGTCAAAACTGAGTGTCACTTACTACGTCAAAATTCAACTAAAGTATAAACAAAAATAAAAAATATAAAAATCATTAAAATAATACAAAAATGTCACGTGCAACAATGTCAAAAAATGGAAAAAGGAATTGAATTTAAAGATAATATACTGTGTCAATGAGTATGAGTATTTGCATGTATACGCATGTTTTAACAAATAAATTATCTTTATCTTTACCGACTATGGTCAAAAACAGGACCCATATGCAACGTTTACATATGCATACGTATGCATATGGTCCGTATGCAACTGTGCAATCTCAATAAAGAAAAAAGTAACATGCAGATTTAAAAACTTTTCCATGCATTCTATAACAATGTTGGTCAAAATCAAATAAGCTTGCTTTTATCCTCAGCTGTAATAAATGGGAAACCAAAATGTTGTTCTAAACTTCCACCAAGTAACTTAATTATATACCAAGAAAATAAATACTTTTTCCTTTCTGTCTTGGTCCTGTGACGCAGATAATACAGGGCATAAACAAACTCGTTACGAAGCTGTCAACCAAGCGTTCTGTACATCTTACCTAAGTAACTTTACACCAAATAAATTCTAGGAAGCGACGTGTTTTTTTGGGCTTATTCCTGAAATCCCCCCTAAAAGTCCCCCTAAGGAGGACAAGTGGAATCTAAAAAGAAAAGTCTACAATTCCCCCCGGATAATCCCCCTTAGGGGGGAAAAGTGGAATCGAAAAAAATCACGTTTTACGATAAAACTCAATGTCCAGCCCCCAAAACATTGTGCTGATGGATGGATTGAATAGTCCCCGAGTCATGGAGTTGCTTAAAGAAAAATCTTACATTCAAAAAATGTATTTTAAAAAAGAAACTTATGGGAAAAGTTGTAACTTTGATCCCCAATATCTCCGTAACTTGAAGGTTCCCTGGTATCGTCTCTAAACCAAAAAAATATCGCAAAGACGGGGAGAGCAAGTGCCTTTCAGCTTTGTTAAGAGGTTTTTACACCCTTTATATCCATTTCAGTTCCATCACTATTAAAGATATTACTGCAGATACATATACTACAACGTAATTAGGTTTCCTTCACCCTAACTATCTTTAATGTAAGTAATTTATTCACAAAAGATTATTTTGATTACACATAGCGGTACCGTTCACACAGTTATGACCCCTATGTTTTCAGACTTCCCGTATAATAGAGAATGGGGGATGTGAAGGGATGATAATACCATAATGGGAAACGGCTAATGTGGCGTGAGGGTGCATTTTCGTATGCACTTGTATAATAACAAAGGATTAGTCATGAGTTTGTTTATATGTTACGGGTTATTTGTACATGTACTTCAAATATGTCTGGTCCTTAGATATCATCTTTTATTACTGTATAAATTCACATAACATAACATAACTTATAGTACACTCAATTTCGCCAGCTGTGTTCATGTCCCATCTAATAGGGGGAACCCTATTGCCATTTGTCGGATTTTAGTAATGGTTTCATACATTTAGTATGGTTAGAGACATATTTGTAGGTCGTGTCGTGTCTGACGGCTCACCACCGATAGCGCCAGAGCGGTGAATGATGGGTGTTATGGCGCGACAAGCCACAACAAGCAAATGTATTTCTATACCACGTGGTTCGTGGCGCAAGCTTGCCGAAGAAAACATTACGCACGTTTGAACGCTGCAAAGGTTTAATATGTGCTGTTCAGAAATAACGCCAGAGCGCGCCACGACACGACATAATAGTGTGCACAGTCAACGTCACGACAGCAAGCGCCACGCCACGCCACGTAAGTGTGTTTCCGGCTTAAAACAAGCCTTAACACAACATAATATAGGACAGCGATATTATTTCGAAAGCTACATTTATCAGAGGAAATTAAAAGAAAACAATTATTAGCCCCGGGTCATTTTTGATCCATCTAAAGGTGCTTTTACCTGAATAAAATATTCATTACCCAATGTTTTTTTAGCGTTTAGGTAGGGTAGGCGTACCATATAGCTTATAGACATAGCTCCTAATGTATTTAAGACCTTGAATACAATGCAATGGAGGGTTGGAATATTCCAAACAAGAATTTAAAAACCCAACAACTGAAAATTCACACACTAATTAAATTCAATGTTTACAAGATACTAGCGGATGTCATGTGGTTTCACCCGCGTAGTGCCCATTCCCGTGGGAGTACCGGGATAAAATATAGCCTATGTTACTTGCTGATAAATATTGCTGGAAGATTTTTTCAAAAAGATCCAGTAGTTTTTAAGTTTATTCATAACATACAAAAATACAAAATTTTCCTATCTATACTAATATTATAAAGCAGACGAGTTTGTTTGTTTGTTTGGTTGAACGCGCTAATCTCAGGAACTATTGGTTCAAATTGAAAAAATATTTTTGTGTTGGATAGTCCATTTATCGAAGAAGGCTTTAGGCTATATAATATCACGCTATGGCCATTAGGAGTGGAGCAGGAATGAAAAAGGTTGCATATATGGGGATTTTTTTTCCTTTCGTTTTTCTCTCTTATGTGACGCAGACGAAGTCGCGTGGGTCAGCTAGTTTATAATATTAGTGTAGATAGGGATAATCAACTCCTATTTTTGAAGTCGGTAGCAAATATGTAGCCTACGTTATACGAGCCATAGTAACAAATATATTGGCACCTTATTCATCATAATCGCATGAATAGTGTACAGAGGAATATACGTAAATACACACATATACAAAGACTGCTAAAATCATAACCCTTCTTTATGGCCGGTCAGTCAGGCAATAAAAGTACTGTAGTTTTTTGACTATTCAAAACAAATGCAATAACGAATATACCGACATGCATTGCGTTACGAGTATTTACGTTGACAAAAGTATACATACTCATACTTATTCTTTACTGCACACAAATGACAAATATACATACATATAAATGATTGCAATAATATAGCTTATGAACAAAGGCGAGCTGAACCCAAAGGAGACATTTTTTTTTGTTTGGGGATTAGGCCACCCACATAAATTGTAGCATTTAATAATTAAACTTACATTAATTTCTTCTTTATAACCTCTAGATTCTAGTGGTTAAATTAGCTACGCATTGTCTAACCGGAATAAATGCGAAAAATCTGCAAAAACACTTACGAAAACCAAAATAAACAGAATAAGTAAATGTCAAAATAATTAAGTTGGCTGTCAATCACTAAAAAAGTGGGTTTATAACGTTCCGTGCCACGTTTATTGTTTAAACCATCTATGAGATTTTAGTGTAAACCTTTAAAAAATAGCATTAAAAATGCTCACAGTTTAATAATATTTATTTTTATATTCTTTCTGATCTTATAATAATTATAGCAGAATGATATGATTACCAACGGGTAAGTACCGTACTTTTTTTTAGAAAACAGAAAAAAAACGCCCCTATTCACGTAAGTATTTGCTGTCAAATGACATTGATTGAGAAATATCATAACATAGCTTATTTATTATGATTTTAAGATTGTAGTGGGGTTCTTCATAAATAATACTCCAGAAAGAAATGCACCTATATTCAAAATAATACACGATACACAAGAATGCTATACAAAACAAAGAAACGGGTAGCAAGGAGAAACGAAATTACTAAGTAAACCAATATTACACTAATGAAGGTAGGCGATACAAAACAAAAGTTAAGCTAATAAGCTAGTGCAAGCTAGGCGATTGAGAAAATATATTAATACTATGCTATGCTATGTTATGTTATGCTATTTAGTTATACAATAAAATAATGAAGCTAATAAAATATGAGGAAACAGAATTATCAAAGAGTGAAAGTGAAAAAGTGTGACTTGCAAAGTTTAAGCAATGTAGGTAACTAGCAAAGAGTAAACAAAAGCGTGAAGCGCTCAAAGCAAAATAACTCCACAAATAATATGACACACCGGTAATATTCCGTGTTACGAAAGTATCACCAGGAGTGACGTATTATACGCAGAGCGCTCAACTTGCTAGGGAGTAGTTCCGAATCGTCGGATACAAAGCCCTCGCAGAGTCGAACTGGTGTTAGGTAAGGTGGACGTCGCTGCGCCCCCGTAAGGGGGCGCGGCAGGCGGTAACGGGGCGCTATGCCCCCTGGCCGCGGAAGCCATACCTGGGCCCGCTACTGCGGGACCCGTATCTTGGTGGGACTCTGTCCCAGGTCTTGATGAGCGCGTGTTTATAACATGCGCCCATGTGTGTGGTTGCTGTGATGTGTGCTGTAGGCGCGCCACAGCGCTGTCATACAGCGCTGTTTTCTTCACAGCATCTCGGCGGTCCGTCCCCGCCAGGTGAGACCTCCGGTTACCCGGAGGAGGCCCGGCGGGGGACAACCAGCGACAGAGGTGCCGACTTATAGCGCACCTACAGTGGATGTGTGGTCCCCGCTCGCCCCACTAGCCAGAGCTAGCCAGCAGTGGTACGGGCAAAGGGGCCGACGTGTGTGTGTGGGCGGTATTGTAATGTGTAACACCGCCCATGTGTGCGTGTATCGCAGGCCCTAGGGCCGCGACACGCGTGAGTCTACGTGAGTGTAGAGAGATGCATGAGTGGACTTGCTACGTGACGTGCCCATATTAACTTGGCCCACGTCGCGCAGCTGGGTGAGAGTTCTGTGTGTGGAGTCTTTTTGTGCAGGTAAGCCGCGTGTAACCGAGAAAACAGCTTACCTGGGTCCAATCCGGTGGAGAGGCGGCAGAGGGGGGGGCGACCCTGGCTAGCAGGGCCTCGGGAAGTCCCTGTCCTGCCCGGCCTAGCCCTGGTACAACTTGAGTAACGAGGCCAGGCCGTCCAGGACAACAAGCTCCACGCTTTGGCCCTGCCTGATGGCCTTTATCAGGTCCATCAGTAGCTGGATGGCGCGGGCTGTGAAGTCCTTGTTGGTGGCTGCGGGGCCGGCAATTGAGCCGGCTGTAGAAGTGCCGCTCTCGGCACGCTGCACAGTGGGTCTTGGTGCCGTCGGCCGCGCCACACCGGCGTCAGCTGTCGGCCCCACAGACTTCTCCTGAGTAGGCTGCTGCTGGATGGTTTCCTGTTGAACAGCCCGCGCCAGGATAGGCGGGTCGCCCGGAAGGACATCCTCAGATGCGGTGGGGGGTAGGGGTGCCTTACCCTTGCTCCCTCGCTTCCTCTTCTTACCCCTCCGCCGCTTTGAGGAGGGGGGAGCGTCTCCCCTGTTGGTGGGCCCGTTGGCCGCCGCCATGAGCGACTGGCCCTGGGCCTCCGTGGAGGTCACTTCCTTTGGCCTCTCGGCAACCGTTGCCGGTCGCCGAGAGACGGTAATGGCGGCGGCTGTGCCCACTCGCCTGTTGGCCCTTATCTCTGCCTGAAATGAAGGGCACTTGACATTATTAGCGGGGTGATCGCCCCCGCAATTGACGCACGTGGCTGGTTCGTCACGTGGTCGGGGGCAGTCCCGTGCCGAGTGCCCCTCACCGCAGCGGACACAGGCGAGCGGTCGGTGGCAATGGTGTGACGAGTGCCTCCATTTCTGGCACCGGTGACACTGGGCGGGCCCACGCTTGCCCCGCCAGGCTTCTATCTTGACACCTCTCATGTTCAAGAACACGGAGGTGTCAAAGATCCTGCGTACTTCCGGCGTCCTCTTGAGTACGGCGTGGAATACGCAGCCGGGTCGTCCCTGGCTCGCCTTGATGTGGCGAACGTACTCCGGCTCGTACCCCAACGCGCGGAGCTCCTCCTCAATCTCATGTGGCGCAGTGTCCACGGGCAGCCCCCTGATGGCCACCTTACAGCTGCGCTCCGGCCGTAGTGAGTAGGCAAACCATGACGTGCCATCCTCTTTCTCCAGGCCCGTCAAGTACCGCTGGACCACCCTAAATTCAACTTCACTCTCAGGAGTGAAGCGAATTCCAGCGCCGAATGGTCTGGCACTGGGGGGGTGGCCCAGCTTCTCCTTGAGGGCCCTGAAATGGGTGGCCCATCCTGGCAGCCTTTCCACCACAAGCGGAGGATACCTAGGCCGCTTCTGCGGCTTCGGCTTAGGCTGGTCGGTGGCCGAGGAATCTCCGGCCCGGGGGGCCGACGGCTGTGGGGGAGAAACATTATTGTCACTCACCCCTCGCTGTGACCCGGGGCTCGATGGTGTCCGTGCTGGTGTGGGAGGAGGCGAGCGTCATGGAGTTGCTTAAAGAAAAATCTTACATTCAAAAAATGTATTTTAAAAAAGAAACTTATGGGAAAAGTTGTAACTTTGATCCCCAATATCTCCGTAACTTGAAGGTTCCCTGGTATCGTCTCTAAACCAAAAAAATATCGCAAAGACGGGGAGAGCAAGTGCCTTTCAGCTTTGTTAAGAGGTTTTTACACCCTTTATATCCATTTCAGTTCCATCACTATTAAAGATATTACTGCAGATACATATACTACAACGTAATTAGGTTTCCTTCACCCTAACTATCTTTAATGTAAGTAATTTATTCACAAAAGATTATTTTGATTACACATAGCGGTACCGTTCACACAGTTATGACCCCTATGTTTTCAGACTTCCCGTATAATAGAGAATGGGGGATGTGAAGGGATGATAATACCATAATGGGAAACGGCTAATGTGGCGTGAGGGTGCATTTTCGTATGCACTTGTATAATAACAAAGGATTAGTCATGAGTTTGTTTATATGTTACGGGTTATTTGTACATGTACTTCAAATATGTCTGGTCCTTAGATATCATCTTTTATTACTGTATAAATTCACATAACATAACATAACTTATAGTACACTCAATTTCGCCAGCTGTGTTCATGTCCCATCTAATAGGGGGAACCCTATTGCCATTTGTCGGATTTTAGTAATGGTTTCATACATTTAGTATGGTTAGAGACATATTTGTAGGTCGTGTCGTGTCTGACGGCTCACCACCGATAGCGCCAGAGCGGTGAATGATGGGTGTTATGGCGCGACAAGCCACAACAAGCAAATGTATTTCTATACCACGTGGTTCGTGGCGCAAGCTTGCCGAAGAAAACATTACGCACGTTTGAACGCTGCAAAGGTTTAATATGTGCTGTTCAGAAATAACGCCAGAGCGCGCCACGACACGACATAATAGTGTGCACAGTCAACGTCACGACAGCAAGCGCCACGCCACGCCACGTAAGTGTGTTTCCGGCTTAAAACAAGCCTTAACACAACATAATATAGGACAGCGATATTATTTCGAAAGCTACATTTATCAGAGGAAATTAAAAGAAAACAATTATTAGCCCCGGGTCATTTTTGATCCATCTAAAGGTGCTTTTACCTGAATAAAATATTCATTACCCAATGTTTTTTTAGCGTTTAGGTAGGGTAGGCGTACCATATAGCTTATAGACATAGCTCCTAATGTATTTAAGACCTTGAATACAATGCAATGGAGGGTTGGAATATTCCAAACAAGAATTTAAAAACCCAACAACTGAAAATTCACACACTAATTAAATTCAATGTTTACAAGATACTAGCGGATGTCATGTGGTTTCACCCGCGTAGTGCCCATTCCCGTGGGAGTACCGGGATAAAATATAGCCTATGTTACTTGCTGATAAATATTGCTGGAAGATTTTTTCAAAAAGATCCAGTAGTTTTTAAGTTTATTCATAACATACAAAAATACAAAATTTTCCTATCTATACTAATATTATAAAGCAGACGAGTTTGTTTGTTTGTTTGGTTGAACGCGCTAATCTCAGGAACTATTGGTTCAAATTGAAAAAATATTTTTGTGTTGGATAGTCCATTTATCGAAGAAGGCTTTAGGCTATATAATATCACGCTATGGCCATTAGGAGTGGAGCAGGAATGAAAAAGGTTGCATATATGGGGATTTTTTTTCCTTTCGTTTTTCTCTCTTATGTGACGCAGACGAAGTCGCGTGGGTCAGCTAGTTTATAATATTAGTGTAGATAGGGATAATCAACTCCTATTTTTGAAGTCGGTAGCAAATATGTAGCCTACGTTATACGAGCCATAGTAACAAATATATTGGCACCTTATTCATCATAATCGCATGAATAGTGTACAGAGGAATATACGTAAATACACACATATACAAAGACTGCTAAAATCATAACCCTTCTTTATGGCCGGTCAGTCAGGCAATAAAAGTACTGTAGTTTTTTGACTATTCAAAACAAATGCAATAACGAATATACCGACATGCATTGCGTTACGAGTATTTACGTTGACAAAAGTATACATACTCATACTTATTCTTTACTGCACACAAATGACAAATATACATACATATAAATGATTGCAATAATATAGCTTATGAACAAAGGCGAGCTGAACCCAAAGGAGACATTTTTTTTTGTTTGGGGATTAGGCCACCCACATAAATTGTAGCATTTAATAATTAAACTTACATTAATTTCTTCTTTATAACCTCTAGATTCTAGTGGTTAAATTAGCTACGCATTGTCTAACCGGAATAAATGCGAAAAATCTGCAAAAACACTTACGAAAACCAAAATAAACAGAATAAGTAAATGTCAAAATAATTAAGTTGGCTGTCAATCACTAAAAAAGTGGGTTTATAACGTTCCGTGCCACGTTTATTGTTTAAACCATCTATGAGATTTTAGTGTAAACCTTTAAAAAATAGCATTAAAAATGCTCACAGTTTAATAATATTTATTTTTATATTCTTTCTGATCTTATAATAATTATAGCAGAATGATATGATTACCAACGGGTAAGTACCGTACTTTTTTTTAGAAAACAGAAAAAAAACGCCCCTATTCACGTAAGTATTTGCTGTCAAATGACATTGATTGAGAAATATCATAACATAGCTTATTTATTATGATTTTAAGATTGTAGTGGGGTTCTTCATAAATAATACTCCAGAAAGAAATGCACCTATATTCAAAATAATACACGATACACAAGAATGCTATACAAAACAAAGAAACGGGTAGCAAGGAGAAACGAAATTACTAAGTAAACCAATATTACACTAATGAAGGTAGGCGATACAAAACAAAAGTTAAGCTAATAAGCTAGTGCAAGCTAGGCGATTGAGAAAATATATTAATACTATGCTATGCTATGTTATGTTATGCTATTTAGTTATACAATAAAATAATGAAGCTAATAAAATATGAGGAAACAGAATTATCAAAGAGTGAAAGTGAAAAAGTGTGACTTGCAAAGTTTAAGCAATGTAGGTAACTAGCAAAGAGTAAACAAAAGCGTGAAGCGCTCAAAGCAAAATAACTCCACAAATAATATGACACACCGGTAATATTCCGTGTTACGAAAGTATCACCAGGAGTGACGTATTATACGCAGAGCGCTCAACTTGCTAGGGAGTAGTTCCGAATCGTCGGATACAAAGCCCTCGCAGAGTCGAACTGGTTGTTGCCGCCGACAATATCGTCCGCAGTGTGGGCCAGGCACAGCGCCGCACCAGCGACACACTACCACAGATACCTTTTTCTTTTGGATACTCTGTGGTAGATTCACGAATCTGTGGCCAGACAATACAGCCTTCCAACCGCCACGAAGTGCGCACACGCTTTTTTTTCTATATTTTATAATCACATTTTGTACTTATGAAAAATACATCGTTTTGTAAAAATCAATCATCGCTTTATTGAAGAAGAACCTGAAACATTCAACATAAAATTGGCGACCGTGACAGGACGTTGCGCGGACGCGTAACGTGAACAAGAAATCTTTGCAAGAAATCAAGCTGCTGAGCTGAGCCACGCTGACGCTGAGAGCCAAGCTGAGCCACGCTGAGCAATTCAATCCAAGGGGATCCAGGGCGAGACAGCAGGTCGACTCCACCCACAAGGTCTACAAGGACGCAATTCCAGGGGAGTGCCCGATCCATCCATTATTTCTTTTCCAGTCCTATTTTTTTCCAAAATCCTATCTATCGTCCATTTTGTCATCCTTCACAAATTTAATTTGCTGAGGCTTGGGCCAACAGTGGGATATAAAAGCATCTGAATTTCATAGTGCTACGAGTTCTCATGATGAAAAATCTCAATGTGATTATGTCCATGATTGATCAATAAGTGTAAAAATACGTAAAGCCCATAATCCCAATAAAAAGGTGTAGTGTCTCGTAAATAATTAACCCGCCGAACATTCCAGACGGTGCGATCGCAGCTGGGTGAGCGCGCACGCATTGAGCTAAGACAAAGAAAACACGTGGTCGGTCACTGACGACGCGTGATCTACCCCGGTGCCTGTGGCTCGCAGCAGTGAGTAAGCGAGTGAGAACTAAGAATCAGGTTTGCCTGACTAACGGTATTTATATTGTTCATTTATTTTGTCACTCGGAATGTCTGAAGCGGAATTTAAAGATTTAACCAAGAAGCGTAGCACAATTAAAGGAAGAATTACTCATTTTAAAAACTATCTGAATGATTTTCTAAATTATAAAGATGTTACACAAAAACATATGAAGGAATTAGCATTACGATTATCAAGGTTTGAGGTTTTATTTAATGAGTTCGACACCATTCAGAGTAGAATAGAAGTTTTGTCAGATGATTGTGATGTGCAGCTTGATGAGCGTTCTGAAATAGAAAAACAATTTTATTCTTTGATTTCCTTAGCTCAAGAAACAGCACAGTTGAATCAGGACCAGTTCAGCGATGCTGATGATAATTTATCTAAAAATAAAGCAAATTCATATAGTTGTGACAACTTCAACGTTAAGTTGCCCCTGATTCAGCTGCCTGTCTTTGACGGAGATTATAGCAAGTGGCTCGAGTTCAAAGATACCTTTAAATCATTGATACATGACAATACAAGGTTAAGTGGGATCAATAAGTTGCATTATTTGCGTTCATCGTTGCAGGGTAGCGCTTCGGTTGTTATCAAATCTTTAGAGTTTTCTAATGATAATTATGATGTTGCTTGGCAACTTATTTGTGAGAGATTTGATAACAAAGGCCAACTTATTACCAATCATTTTCAGGATTTGTTAAGTATTGAAGCATTGCCAAAAGAATCTGATAACTTACTTAGAAACTTAGCAGATCACATTACAAAGCATTTACGAGCGCTTAACACATTGGGAGAGCCCACTGATAATTGGGATTCATTAATTGTTCATATATTCGCACACAAATTAGATTCATTAACATTGCGCAATTGGGAAGAAGTCAAAAACCGTCAGCGTTCACCCACTTTGCAGGAGTTTAGGGAGTTTTTGCGAAAAAGGGCTGATATTCTAGAATCCTTGCACCAAACCAGTTCTCCTTCTAGGAAACCTGACACAAACAAAAAACTTGATAAACAACAAAAATCATTTGTGGCTTCTGCGTCTGAATCAGGTACTCAAAGTGTCTCGAAAATAAAATGTTTATTGTGTAGTGGCGAACATCGGATATATGCATGTAAGAAGTTTCTTGATATGTCTCCTGAATTGCGTTATACTGAGGTTGTAAGGTTAAAGTTGTGCGCAAATTGTTTTCGTGGTGGTCATTTTTCAGGTCAGTGTCGATTGGGCCCATGTAAAGAATGCGGTCGTAGACATCATACATTGTTACATAAGTCTAAACCAGGTATAGCAAATAATGTTGCTCAAGTCAATGAAGTTAGTGAGGTAACCAACACTAACGATCCAAACAGTGATGCTAATGCACATTCGGTTTCATTATCCTCCTGTGTAACAAGTCAGGTCTTGTTATCAACAGCAGTAGTTAAAATCGTGGATGAGAAAACGAATCAGTGCCATGAAGTACGGGCCTTATTGGATTCAGGCAGTCAGTCATCTTTTATAACAAGTTCATTAAAAAATAGACTAGGGCTTCTGAGTCAAAGGGTACCATCGGTTAACGTTACCGGTATCAACAATATGTGTTTCAAAACAATGGAAAGGTGTACAATTACCTTGAAAATTAAACAGTTGACTAAGAAAATAAACTGTTTAACAATAGATCAAATTTCTAAAAATTTACCTTCTGAGGAAGTGGATATCAAAAGTTTTGATATTCCACAAAACATACAATTGGCAGATCCAACATTTTATCGTCCCTCTCAAGTGGAATTATTACTAGGGGCAGACGTTTTTTGGGATCTAATCATAGTAGGTCAAATAAAGCTCGGACACAACAAACCAATATTAAATAATTCAACATTTGGGTGGTTAGTGGTTGGTCCGACTATGTGTGCTAGTTACAATCAGGATAAAAACATAAATTGTAATTTCAGTCATGAAATAAGAAATCAATTAAGAAAATTTTGGGAACTTGAGGAATTACCCCCTAAGTTACCCTGGAATCAAGAAGAAACATTATGCGAAGATCATTTTGTAAAAAATACTCGTAGATTGAACAACGGTAGGTTTTGCGTGAGTCTGCCGTTGAAGGGTGACCCATTGGATTTGGGTGATTCATTTTCAATGTCATTTAAACGATTAACCCAATTGGAGAGACGGTTCCGACGGCAACCTCATGTCAAACAACAATACAGTGAATTCATTCAAGAATACAAAGATCTAGGTCACTTGTCGGAAATTGAGAAACCTGAAGTGGCAAATTATTTACCTCACCATCCAGTCCTACGGGATAAAAGTGAAACAACAAAATGTCGTGTTGTTTTTGATGCATCGGCAAAAACTGCTTCAGGTCTTTCACTTAATGATATTTTGATGGTAGGGCCTACTATTCAGGAAGACATCTTTTCAATTCTCATCCGCTTACGTCAGCATAGGTTTGTAATATTGGGCGATATTGAAAAGATGTATCGTCAAATAATGCTCGACGAAAAGCATAGACACTTACAGATGATTCTCTGGAGAAATAATGAAAATGAACCGTTGCAATACTTACAGTTAAACACAGTTACGTACGGAACTTCTTCAGCACCATTTTTGAGTGTCAGGTGTTTATTTGAATTGGCTGATTCTTGTGATGATGAACTTATAACCAAGATAATAAAACACGATTTTTATGTTGACGATCTGTGTACTGGTCACCATGATCCTGAAAAATTAAAATACATACTAAAGTCAATAAAAAACACATTAAATACAGCTCAAATGAATCTACGTAAAATTAAATCTAATTGCACCTACCTTTTCAATGATGATAAAATGTTTCACGAACAAGGCAATGTTGAATTTAATAAGGAATGTAGCACTCTAGGAATAAAGTGGAACCCATCCACGGACAAATTAATGATAAACTTACCTGATTCTATATGGGAGGGTAATGAAACCAATAAGTGCACAAAACGTAACATTTTATCTTTTGTAGCAAGTATATTTGACCCACTTGGAGTCTTTAGTGTCTGCACAATACTATTGAAGAATTTATTACAAGAACTGTGGTCACTAAAGTTACAGTGGGATGATGATGTGCCTATCAATATAAGAAACTTATGGCAAAAAATGTTTAAAGGTTTTCACACACTGGCCTTATTCGAAATTGAACGTTATGGTATGTGTGATAACCCAAAACACATAGAAATTCATGTATTTTGCGATGCATCTTTAAAAGCTTACGCTGCCTGTATATACATTCGCAGTATCGATGATAACGGTGTAGTTTCGGTCAAGCTCCTATGCGCTAAGGCTAAGGTTTCACCTCTGAAGGCGACTACTATACCTAGATTAGAATTATGTGGTGCCCTACTTGGGAGTCGCCTTTGTGACAAGGTCACAAAAGCCTTACGTTGTAATATTAATAGGTATGTATATTGGACTGATTCACAAATAGTATTGTCATGGTTAAAAACAACTTCACCTGCGAAATTAAAAACTTTTGTATCGAATCGTGTCTCAGAAATTACTGATCTTTCTCATCGTGGAGTATGGAGATATGTTCCGTCTGCTCTGAACCCGGCAGACCTGGCATCACGAGGTCTGTTACCGGAAGAGTTGCCAAATGCCAAGCTATGGTGGAACGGGCCGTCCTTCCTGCTCCTCGATGAGATGGATTGGCCGTCTCAAGCATTCAAGTTAGCCGTGGAATTACCAGAAATCAAGGTGACAACCATAACACTGAAGCAACCTGACACAGATATCATAGACATTGAAAGGTTTTCAAATTTTAATAAGTTAAGAAGAACAGTTGCTTTCATGTTAAGGTTCATACATAATTGTAAAAATTCTAATAATAAGATGCAAGGTTCACTAACAGTAATAGAATTGCAAAAAGCTGACATCAAACTAATTTATCTTGCACAGTCAAGGTCATTTGAAAGTGAGATAAATTCTCTAAAAAAGGGAAAAACTATTAATATTAAGTCAAAAATTCTAAGTTTAAATCCATATCTGGATGCAGATGGCGTTATGCGCGTGGGAGGCAGGTTAGATAATTCTACATATGATTACAATAAAAAACATCCCATGATTGTTGATTCAAGACACTACTTAACAAAACTTTTATTCGAACATTATCATTTACAGTTAATGCATGCAGGCCCGCAGCTACTCCTTTCAAGCATACGCGAAATGTATTGGCCAGTAGGAGGAAGACAGGTAGCACGGCAAACGTACCGAAAATGCGTAACTTGTAGACGCGTGAAAGGAGAAGTTGCTGGCCAAATTATGGGAGGTTTGCCATCTCAACGTATAACGCCCGGGTACCCATTTCAAATTGTAGGAACAGATTATGCTGGTCCCTTTTATATTATAAATAAAAAGGGCCGCGGTGCAAGGTTAATTAAAGCATATTTGTGCTTATTCATCTGTTTTAAGACAAAAGCAGTTCATTTGGAACTTGCGAGTGATTTAAGCACTGAAAGTTTCATTTTAGCATTTAGACGATTTATTTCAAGAAGAGGAAAACCTCTCGAGATTTTTTCCGATAATGGAAGGAATTTTGTAGGGGCTAGTAAAGAGTTAGGAAAAGTCGTTACTGAATTGAGTAATTCTGTTTCAGACAATTTTTCTAGTGAAGGCATACAATTCAGATTCTCACCCGCTTACTCACCAAACTACGGTGGGCTATATGAAGCTGCTATAAAATCAGCCAAGTTTCACATTAAACGCATTGTGGGCAATATACACTTAACTGCTGAAGAACTTACTACTGTGTTCGTCCAGGTCGAGGCAATATTGAATTCTCGACCTCTCTATCCAATGTCATCCGATCCTCACGACCTCTCCCCATTGTCCCCAGGGCACTTCCTCATCGGAAGACCACTGACTTCGCTGCCAGCTCCAGATCTACGGGAAGTCAAGACCCATCTACTGCATCGCTACGCCAAGATAGAGCAAATGCGTCAGCACTTTTGGTCACGGTGGAGCCGTGAATACATTTGCGAACTTCAGCAGCGCACAAAATGGCAGGTGAAAAAACCTAACTTGGAACCAGGACAACTTGTGCTGATCAAAGAAGAGCACAGCCCACCACTCAAATGGCCGCTTGGTAGAATCAAGCAATGCTATCCTGGGACAGACGGCTGCAGCAGAGTTGCCGACGTGGAAACCACAAAGGGAATCCTTCGTCGCGCCATCACCAGACTGTGTCCGCTGTTGGACATGGACAACGAAGAGCTTGAAGCCCCCTAGGCCTTCAAGGGCCGGGAGATTGTTGCCGCCGACAATATCGTCCGCAGTGTGGGCCAGGCACAGCGCCGCACCAGCGACACACTACCACAGATACCTTTTTCTTTTGGATACTCTGTGGTAGATTCACGAATCTGTGGCCAGACAATACAGCCTTCCAACCGCCACGAAGTGCGCACACGCTTTTTTTTCTATATTTTATAATCACATTTTGTACTTATGAAAAATACATCGTTTTGTAAAAATCAATCATCGCTTTATTGAAGAAGAACCTGAAACATTCAACACTGGTGTTAGGTAAGGTGGACGTCGCTGCGCCCCCGTAAGGGGGCGCGGCAGGCGGTAACGGGGCGCTATGCCCCCTGGCCGCGGAAGCCATACCTGGGCCCGCTACTGCGGGACCCGTATCTTGGTGGGACTCTGTCCCAGGTCTTGATGAGCGCGTGTTTATAACATGCGCCCATGTGTGTGGTTGCTGTGATGTGTGCTGTAGGCGCGCCACAGCGCTGTCATACAGCGCTGTTTTCTTCACAGCATCTCGGCGGTCCGTCCCCGCCAGGTGAGACCTCCGGTTACCCGGAGGAGGCCCGGCGGGGGACAACCAGCGACAGAGGTGCCGACTTATAGCGCACCTACAGTGGATGTGTGGTCCCCGCTCGCCCCACTAGCCAGAGCTAGCCAGCAGTGGTACGGGCAAAGGGGCCGACGTGTGTGTGTGGGCGGTATTGTAATGTGTAACACCGCCCATGTGTGCGTGTATCGCAGGCCCTAGGGCCGCGACACGCGTGAGTCTACGTGAGTGTAGAGAGATGCATGAGTGGACTTGCTACGTGACGTGCCCATATTAACTTGGCCCACGTCGCGCAGCTGGGTGAGAGTTCTGTGTGTGGAGTCTTTTTGTGCAGGTAAGCCGCGTGTAACCGAGAAAACAGCTTACCTGGGTCCAATCCGGTGGAGAGGCGGCAGAGGGGGGGGCGACCCTGGCTAGCAGGGCCTCGGGAAGTCCCTGTCCTGCCCGGCCTAGCCCTGGTACAACTTGAGTAACGAGGCCAGGCCGTCCAGGACAACAAGCTCCACGCTTTGGCCCTGCCTGATGGCCTTTATCAGGTCCATCAGTAGCTGGATGGCGCGGGCTGTGAAGTCCTTGTTGGTGGCTGCGGGGCCGGCAATTGAGCCGGCTGTAGAAGTGCCGCTCTCGGCACGCTGCACAGTGGGTCTTGGTGCCGTCGGCCGCGCCACACCGGCGTCAGCTGTCGGCCCCACAGACTTCTCCTGAGTAGGCTGCTGCTGGATGGTTTCCTGTTGAACAGCCCGCGCCAGGATAGGCGGGTCGCCCGGAAGGACATCCTCAGATGCGGTGGGGGGTAGGGGTGCCTTACCCTTGCTCCCTCGCTTCCTCTTCTTACCCCTCCGCCGCTTTGAGGAGGGGGGAGCGTCTCCCCTGTTGGTGGGCCCGTTGGCCGCCGCCATGAGCGACTGGCCCTGGGCCTCCGTGGAGGTCACTTCCTTTGGCCTCTCGGCAACCGTTGCCGGTCGCCGAGAGACGGTAATGGCGGCGGCTGTGCCCACTCGCCTGTTGGCCCTTATCTCTGCCTGAAATGAAGGGCACTTGACATTATTAGCGGGGTGATCGCCCCCGCAATTGACGCACGTGGCTGGTTCGTCACGTGGTCGGGGGCAGTCCCGTGCCGAGTGCCCCTCACCGCAGCGGACACAGGCGAGCGGTCGGTGGCAATGGTGTGACGAGTGCCTCCATTTCTGGCACCGGTGACACTGGGCGGGCCCACGCTTGCCCCGCCAGGCTTCTATCTTGACACCTCTCATGTTCAAGAACACGGAGGTGTCAAAGATCCTGCGTACTTCCGGCGTCCTCTTGAGTACGGCGTGGAATACGCAGCCGGGTCGTCCCTGGCTCGCCTTGATGTGGCGAACGTACTCCGGCTCGTACCCCAACGCGCGGAGCTCCTCCTCAATCTCATGTGGCGCAGTGTCCACGGGCAGCCCCCTGATGGCCACCTTACAGCTGCGCTCCGGCCGTAGTGAGTAGGCAAACCATGACGTGCCATCCTCTTTCTCCAGGCCCGTCAAGTACCGCTGGACCACCCTAAATTCAACTTCACTCTCAGGAGTGAAGCGAATTCCAGCGCCGAATGGTCTGGCACTGGGGGGGTGGCCCAGCTTCTCCTTGAGGGCCCTGAAATGGGTGGCCCATCCTGGCAGCCTTTCCACCACAAGCGGAGGATACCTAGGCCGCTTCTGCGGCTTCGGCTTAGGCTGGTCGGTGGCCGAGGAATCTCCGGCCCGGGGGGCCGACGGCTGTGGGGGAGAAACATTATTGTCACTCACCCCTCGCTGTGACCCGGGGCTCGATGGTGTCCGTGCTGGTGTGGGAGGAGGCGAGCGTCGGGTAGCCTCCGCAAAGGTAGGCGACCCGGCCGCGTCCCGCTCCCCCCGCGGCAACGCGCAATCGCGCTGCTGCGGCGGGTCGAGGCAGTATCGCTTCGCCTCCTCCTCAGACTCGTCCGTGCTTCGTCGGCGTCGCTGGGGCCGGGGGTCCGACCGATGATCGTGGCCTCGGTCCCTCGACGGTGACGTTGATTCCATCGGTGTGCGCCTCCCTGATGCACTCGACTCGTCCGATCCCGCGGACGCGATCGACATACTCGAGCCGGTTCTCGGCGAGTATGCCGACCATCCGGCCGGGGAATCGAAGGCCGAGGCACGAGGGGGCGCCGGCGAGACAGGCTGCTGGGGCGCCAGTGTTACCGGGCGCGCGCCAGTTGCCCGCTTGATGCTGGTGTCGGACCTCACCGCGGACACGGCCTCCGGGGGCCCCCCCGACGGCCGGTCGACGCGGCAGGTCGGGCAGTCGCGGTGGCGTGTGGTTGGACGGCAGCACGCATGGGAGGCGTTGTTGGCGCCTGGACGCTGGTGGCAGTCGCGTGCGTGCGCGGCTGCGGTGTGGGCACGCGTGCAGGCTGCGCCAGAGGCGTGGGCGCGCGCCACGGGATCGTGGCGCATTGGACGCGCCGCTCGGAGTCGCGCACAGCCGCGCGCGCGTGTGCGACGCGCGCCTCGATTTCGCGGCGGCAGGTGGGTCCGGGGTTTCTTTTGGAACCGGGCGGAACGAGGTCGGGCGCACAGGAACGGTGTGCGGTCGACTCGGCGGGGGCATCGGCGCAACACGCGCAGGCGCCGACGTCATCGACGGGTCGTCCGCAACAACAGCCGCGCTCCGACTCGCTCCCTCCTCTTCCCTCTTCCCCTTGGCAGTCGTCTTCTTCTTCGTCTTCATCTTTCCGGACACCTGCCTCTCCTCCGCTCGAGGGGAGGGGGGTCCGGACGGCGCAGGGTCGGGCAGTGCGATGCCGATGTTCGGCATCGACACCGTCCTCTCCAGCGCCCAGGGGTCAACCTCGTAGACCGTGTAGTCATCGGCGGGGTTCGGCATCATTAGGTGTTGGGGCTTCACTACTGGGGCGTGGGCTCGCGATCGCTGTGGTGCGCCTGCACCGGGCAGCAAATAGCTCCCCCTGTGCTCGCACCAGTGCTAGGCACTCGCACGAACACAGGGAAAGAGGGTAGAATTGCGATCCGCGCGAGCGGAGACTTTCACCAAGTACCCCCAATAAAGTTGATATTTGGTGAAGTCTCCTCACGTATCCGGTGGCGTCGCTGCACGTCTCAGGACACAACCGAACGGGACCACTGGCCGATCCTGGTGTTAGGCAAGCCGGGCACGTCTTTTATACCCGCGCGGGGCGCGTATGTGTGCGTAGGCGATGAGACCTTACGTGTGTACTCTGGTGGTCGATCGCATTAGTCGTGCGCGCATTGTTTACTTCGTTACAAGATTCCATTTTCATTTCTATGTAATATTTCGTTTAATACCATAGTTAAAGGGTTACTCTTTTTGGGTGTTATTATGAATAATAAATGCAACGACCAGGTGGGCCCAAAAAAAAATATCTCCTTTAGGTTTTCTTACAGCGAACCTAATTTTCATCGCGAGACTTGAAAAGAGGATATTCCTTGAGAATTGAAAAGATGAAGCAGAGTCATGATTGTTGTAAGGAATGGAGTAAGGTCTTTGCCCAGCAGTGGGACGATATGGGCTAGCTATGATAAAAACAGAGATACAGGGAGGAGGATACTACCTGGAGGTCTACTAGTGTGCCCGTATAAAATGACATAATACCTGCATAAGTCGAGATATTGTCGGATGAGATGACGAGTAATAGAGGAGTATGGAAGAGGAAGACATGCTGCGCCGACAACAGATAAAAAAAAAAAAAACAAAAAAAAGGTAAAGGGGGGTAAAGTTAAATTGGAATAAGGGCAAGAGAATGATGATGAACTTAATGCGATAACAATGATATTCAAGTAAAAAATATGCTGAGTTGATATAAGCTACTGCATTGCTAAAGCGAATAAAGTTGAAATTCGTTGTAGACATACGAAACTTATTGAATGGGAGAGTTAGTTCTTCAAGTTCTCTGATTGTGATGACGGTGGCAATTGATGAAAACATAATTTCAAATTAGTGGGCCACTTGGGTTCTCTCTATTCATCCACTTAGTCTTAGTGCAAAGGATTTTTACAACGCAATACACTTACGGAACCAATTTGTAGAAATCAATGTCCAGACGTTTATGCCGTGTGTATTTGATTTGGGAAATATGGAGGAGGTATTTTTAATGTTCCCACTGCAGATAAAAAAAAGTCGAGAGGCACTTGTTTTTCCCATCAATTTTGATATACTTTTGTATTCTGGACTATACCAAGGAACCTTTTAGTAACGGATAGATTAGAAGTCAACGTTCCGAAGTTTCCAGATGTTTTTTTTTTAATACTAGTTGTTCGGTCCAAACCCAGGGCAAGGTATGACCGAACCTTCCGCGATTCGCGGAGACAAATCAAATTGCCCTTAATGAAGGTAACTTACCTGGTGCCGGTGGGCTGAAGGGGATGACTAGTCCTTGATCAAGCCGGCTCTGGTACTGTATGTCTGTGTGGGTATGTGTAAAGTGATGTGTGAGTGGAGTGGTTCACCAGATCCGACTATGTTTCAACAGACGCTGCCCCAGCAGCGTATAACACGTCTGGACGAAGCACAATAATAGTTCAACTGCACAATGCACGTCAACTTTCACAATTTTAATGTTTCATTCAATCTCACACGCGGGCCAAGCCAACCTCAAATTCGGCGCGGACAATTAACAAATAAGCCCGGTTTAATACACAATTAGGGGCGTTTCGTCTAATCAACGATTACTCACAACCAAAAATCTTGCAAACAAAGGAGATTTTCTTAGATTCGGTAATTATCTCAATCAATCAACAAAAATCAATGTGAACTCGTAATGGATCACGACAAGAACTAAACGTCAAAAAAAAAGCTGTCAGATGCTCGAAATGTCAAGACGTGTGCGTTCGGATACACGTATGGTACGAAACACTAGTATTTAATGTTTAAATAACTTTACTATCAATACCTCCATGACCACAGCATGCTTTGTACATTGAATAGTGGCAGTACAATCTTTCGAGTCCGTTACAATGAGTTCTTATGTAAAACGTGTTTTTTTACCCCAAAAAGAAAGTCGATTCCCAGCAATCATGTTTAGAGTTACTTAGTTTGATGTACAGAAAGCTTGGTTGACGACTTTGTGAAGAGTCCGCTTGCCCCTAGTAGGTATAGTAAAAAAACAGTTCCCAAGTTTGAACCGACACTAATCAAGTAGATCTTGCAACGTTGGAAGTAGATACAACTTTGTGCGCTTTGCCTATGTTTCGTTAGTATGTTATTTCTTTGAGCCGACGCGACGTCACGTCAAAATGGCGCATCCACAGTTTTATTGCTCCAACGACTTCTTTCTTTTCCCAATAGTAATGTAACCTGGTAGAGGCGCCCATTTCTGTAGCATCTGTTCAATTTTCCCGGTTTACTAGATCTTGTTTCGGCACAGATAGGAAAGTGTTCAGCCTACGGATATTGGCGCTATACTCATTATGATAAAAGGTTCAATATTGAGATACCTTTGCTGTTTATACGTTTCTGTTTTTGTGTTTTTATTTGATTTGAGGATTTGATACAAGCTGGACTAAACATGGAAGTTTTTTGAGATAAAAACTTCTTTAGGCGCGTTGAGCACATTTTGGGTGAACAAAATATAAGGAACTCGCGTGACCGTCAACTAACGCTTCGTAGCACTCGTAGCTGCTACGGCGTAGCACCACGCGTGTGGTAGCAGATATAGATTACTTAGTTTTCAAATCTATTGACGATCCCAAAAGTTTTTTTATTGGTTACGATAGATACGACAGGCGAATTTATTTATTATCTGCATTATATGACATCACGCCTGTAATACTCGAAACTATGTATAATACTGTAATAATTCTTGCCTACTTTGGTCTGCACCCATTACATATATTATACCTAGTTTCCTCCGTGCCTCGGAAAGCACGTTAAACAGTTGGTCCCGGCTGTCATTTGTAGAACTTTGACATTCGTTCCAGGCAGTCTTAACATCGGGTATTTATTACCCAGTACAAAGGGTTGTGGAGGTCAGATGGGCTATCGCTCCATGTAAAATACTGGTATTCAACTACCTCCGGTTAGGCTGGAAGCAACATAGCTAAGAAAAGGCTTGGTTGATGATGAGATTAATTTGTTAAATTATTATTGTACAGGTTTCACAGTACAATACAGAAACCAATTTGAGAGGGTTGAACTAAAGACATAAAAATAAAAATAATTGGTGATGCGCTTATTCTTATTTATCCGATTTCCCAAAGACTTTTAAATAAGATAAATAATTCAACCCTTAAAGTATAACGTTATAAGTAAAAGTTCTTGGAGCGATACTTCGGGCGGCATAAGCGGTAATTTTTAAAATTTTTGAGACAAAAGTTGCGACAGATTTACGGTTGGTTTCTGTAAATTGGAAACTTCCGTAAGACGTTATAATATTGCATTCGTGGTAAAATTAATATCGTTGTACATTAACACACAGCGCCACCTAGTGCCACACAAAAGCAAAGCTTGTGTCGTGGACACTAGATAGTTGATATACTACATACATACTTTTTTGTTTGTAAATACATAAATACATACTTATTATACATATAAACATCCGTGACTCGGAAACAAATCTCCATGCTCATCGCACAAACATTTGCTCCTACCAGGATTCGAATCCAGGACCCTAAGCACGTAAAGCAGCGTCACTACCACTACACCATTCGGGTCGTCAAAAAACAAATGAATGTCATCCGCATCGGTGTTTCACACAAAACAAGTTAAGTCCATGTTCACCGAAAAGATAACCGTCTGATAATCTAAAAACAGCTGTCACTGTGACATGTTCCCATACAAAAATGCGTTTTAAACAGCTGTTTTAGGTAATCAGACTTTCATCTTTTTGGTGAACATGGACCTCAGTTAGTTAAGATTAGGACTTCTGTGATTAGAACTAGAAGTAGATGCTAATGCTTTTTGGCGCAGCCGTGAGACAATATTATCTCTTTGGTTTTATCTACAGTTTTAAGTTTCTTTATTTATTTGTATTGTTAAGTTTTAAGTTTTTGCTTTATTTAATTCCTATTTTTGTTATGTAGTGTTCACTTGCGGCATAAGCCAAATAAATATGTTTTCTTTTCTTTCTTTATTTCTTAATGTTTTGAATCTAGACCTAATTATGTACCTATGCATTGTATAATTTTACAATTATACACGACACGGTCTATCGTGAGTCAAGCTTTACTTACGTAAAGCTTGACTCACGATAGACCGTGTCGTGTCTGAGCCGGGTGTCGACCTAGCAATTCTGTATGGACACACTCACGCTTCCGAGCCGCTACCGAGCAACGGACAATGGATTGTGCCGACACTCGGCCTGGACCCAGCACGGTATAGCGACGACTGATATGACGAGTAAAGCTTGACTCACGATAGACCGTGTCGTGTCTGAGCCGGGTGTCGACCGAGCAATTCTGTATGGACACACTCACGCTTCCGAGCCACTACCGAGCAACGGACAATGGATTGTGCCGACACTCGGCTCGGACCTGGCAAAGTCTAGCGTGCGTCATCCTTTAAATCACCGATTCAAGAGATTCCAACGTGCTGTAGGTTATCGCTTAAATTAGTGTAATTGTGTAAGTGTTATTGTGGTTTGTTTTAATGTTTCCAAGCTTCGTAAGACAGCCACAAAGTATAATATCCTTCTAAACAAAACCAGTGCTGGTACATACTGGTTTAGTTTAGTACGTTACTGGAAATCTAACATGCAGAGTGGTAGAATTACTTTCAGAATTTAGGCCGTTGCTGATACACGACTTAACACGACGCTCGTCCTCGCGGTCAAACTTATCTCACGTCGCATTGGCTTTTTTTGGCACAAGCCCTTTACACTATTTCCAAACCACAACTCTTGAAAGCCACAATCGTCAGTGACGACCATTCGAGAAGCGCCAAGATCCAAGACAGTTAAAAGTCCCAGAGGAACAATTTAATTGTGGATTTCACGAAATTAATCAGTAACGAATAGCGAAGGAGTTGGTAAAACACGATAGGGAGACGACGAAAAAAAATCGAATAGATCCGTCAGTTAGATTATCAAAAAATATTTGACCCGTATTTTTTCTTTTGTTATGTAAACCATAATTGACGATGATACGACGCTTTTAAAATTCTCAATACGTCACGCCTTGGTATAATTTTTTGTTAGTTCTGGCGTCACAAGTCTCTTCTCCCGGGTTCGATGCAATCTAACTTTGTCAATATTCATTGATTTACAAAAACTAAAAATAAAGGTCCATTATTATCCATTACTCTAACTGATAAACGAAATAGATTTTTTATTTTTGATACTGTCGTCATGTGTATTTCCACATGCCTCCATATATCAGCAGGAGACATAGCATAACATGGCACAAAGGGACGTTTGCAACAGGGATAAGCCCTCGCATTGGCTTGTATGATCCGCTGAAGCCTTATCTGTGTACACCGCGCAACGCCAAGACATTAAAATTTGCTTCGACCGCGCGGACAAGCGGTATCGTGTGAGAATCACCTATTATTATTACGAATGTTTTTTTAAGGAGGTAAATAAATAATTAAAACACAGTCTTTTCTGAAAATATAACTCTATAAGACATAGTTTATAACAAATTAGTGCCTGAAGACAAAGCACCATATTTTTGAGAATACACTGTAAATTGTAATTCATTGTCAATTATTGTTATCACCAAAAATGCTTATAATTACCATTTTCCCATTGTTGAGTATTTGGTCTATTTCGTCTCGTATTGGTCTGTTTTCATATGACGAAAAAATAATTTTAAAATGTTTCAATATATCAAATCAAATCAAAATCATCACCAATCTGTCACATACTTATGTTCCCCAATTTTATAATCTAAGAAGAGGAAAGAAAAATCTTTCAGTTTGAGGAGATTTTGAATTGTCCGTGAGGCATTGCTCCACCAAACTGCACTTTGGAGGAGATGATTCACACCAAACACAGTTGAATCGTTGGTCCAAATTTTGGCATCCCAAGTAATCAACGGCCATGAACTCGCATTTGTAAACCACCATCAAGATCATATTTGAATATGGTTCTGCACCTCCCCAAAGCAATCTTAAGTACCCCAAACTGATTATACTTCGACTTATCTCCAAAGTAGTCGAGTCACAGTACAATATATTATCACCAAGTGAACCTTTCAATCTAATCACCGTCTGATCTAAATGTATTTCACACAGAATACTCCGTTTATAAAGTGTTAAATCGTCTATCCTCAAATGCAACTTGATGATTTTTTTCATGTCTGCGGGAACAAATATGGGATCACTGGAAATGATTTCATTACAAAATGGCGTTGGAGATTTTTCGTGGAAGGCTTTATCGAGGAACACCTTTTGAGGGCAGTGACGACTTGGGTAGTACGTACATCCAAATTCATGGCACCAATCACATTGCCTGCCTGCCTTTTTACAATCCCAGCAAGTACTGAATGAAGTACAGTAACCCTGATTTGAATCTGTTCCGGATAACTCGGCGTTATAAATAGTGGACTGAATGAATGCGAAAATAAACCATACCATTTTGCTAATGCTTAACATTGTCCCAAATTTCCTTTTCTGAATCTTCGATATTGTTTATTTTCTCGTCCTGAAAAGTAAAATGACAATATGGTTATTTAATTTAATTATAAATTTCTTCATGCTTCTTCACTGAAACTATATAATATTACTACTCCACTCCGTAACTAAATTCATAATGATGATAGAATATTGTTATTCCACTGAATCCATTAAGACTGCATGCCTTGGGGGTCGGCATCCAGTCTTAATGGATTCAGTGGATTTACTTGAGAAAAAAAAGTAGCCAGGTGCTTGGAAATATGACAAAACAGTAAATAAACAGAACAGCTGATTGAGAACCTTCAGATAGAAACCTATTGTTTTTTTCAATACATATCACAAAAAACTCCACAGATGTTTACGAACGACTTATACACTTTATCACTTTAGTCATACGAAAGCCAAAAGATCCTTACGTCACTGTACGTACAAATGTTGTGAAGTTCAATTATTTAACACAATAGAGACGTGCTATTGTTCCGGAAAAGTAATTTTTACTAAACTATGTTTAGCAGTGTCCATTCTATTTATTGTTTTAGACACGTCAATATTTTCAAATAAGACAATTGTTAAACTATGTGTTGATCAAACATCAAGCACGTACAGTCAACAAAACAGTAAGGTTTACAGATTTACAATCTTCTTACTACAATTATAAATGCAAACGGGTTATAATCAATCTGTTTGCAAATCAATCCAAATCTTTTCAGTAGTTTCTGCGTGAAATAATAACAAAAATCGATTTTCACAGACTTTTACATTTATAGGTAATAGTCGTAATAAGATTGCTAGCCTGCATACCTAGTTTGGCCCCCAGGCTAGAACGGACAGGGGCTGCCTTCAGGCGGCTCCTGCCCAACCTTGGGGGGCCGAACGCCTTCTGCCGCAGGCTCTACGCGGGAGTCGTGCGGTCCATGGCCCTCTACGGGGCCCCCGTGTGGGCGCGTTCGTTGAAGCGGCGAGCCGCTCACCATTTGAACGCGCCCCAAAAAGTGGTGGCCGTAAAGATGGTCCGTGGGTACCGCACGATCTCTCGCGAGGCGGCGGGCCTGCTTGCCGGATTGCCGCCGTGGGATCTGGAGGCGATAGTCCTCGCGCGCCTGCATGAGTGGCGCGCGGAGGTACTACGCCGGGGGGAAACTCCGCTGCCGCGGCAAATTGCCGCTCAGCGGACTGACCTCCGGCGCGATCTCATGGCGACATGGAGAGAGCGACTGTCGCAACCCCGTGCAGGGCACGCCACGATAGTGGCGGTAAGTCCCCTCTTTGAGGAGTGGCTGGAGAGGCGCCACGGCGTCCTCACCTTCCGCCTGACGCAGGTCCTCACCGGACCCGGATGTTTCGGGAGGTACCTGCACCGAATCGGGCGGGAGGAATCGCCCGGGTGTCTCCACTGCGAGGATCGACCGGAGGACACGGTGGAGCACACGGTGGAAGTCTGCCCTGCGTGGGCGGAGCTCCGCCGTGTCCTCGTGGCGGCTATCGGCGGCGGCGACCTCTCGCGTCCGGCCCTGGTTCAATCCATGGTCCGGAGCGAGACGGAATGGGAAGCCGTCGCCTACTTCTGCGAAGCAGTCATGCTAGCGAAGGAGGTGGCGGAACGAGAGAGGGAGAGATCCTCTCTTCCCGGCCGCCGCGGGAGACGCAACGGGCGTCGGGGGCCACGTGGTGGCTACCGGCCACCGTAGATGCGGGCCTGTGGACGGCTGGCTATGGGCTAGCTAGCCGTCAGGCCGTCTAACGACGACGACAGGCCGTGTCGACGGCGCGTTCGTGTTCCACGCGCGCCTCAAAGAGATGTCAGCAAAAAGAGAGGGGCCCCCAAGGGCCGAAGCCTGCCGGGGTTACGGGCCTGTTCGAAAGAGATACCGCGGCCCCGGAACGTAAAAGGCGAGGAAGGAACATGGATGGTTTTTAGTCAGTAAGAGTCTGACACTCCCTCCCGCTCCGCCCAGAGTGGGGGGGTCATTTGATGATTTCCCATCCTTAAAAAAAAAAAAAAAAAGCCTGCATACCTAACTCTTTTGCTGACTGTACATATGAAGATCGGAGATCATCATTATCAGTGATATCATGTAAAATGTAAACTGGAAACTATAACTGGAGCTTACAAAAGAAAATGTTAATAAGCAATACGATAACGTTTTTATTTTTATGTAGGTCATTTCGCAGTTCAGTCTGAGAAGACTGGCTTCTGCTTAACCGGGCAAGTCCTGTGGATGCCTTGAATTTAAGGCCTCCAGCCAGGGCAAAAATGACTATAAACTAAGCGATAGCGCTCTAAGGGCACCCCCTGTGGGGTACGGACCTCGGCTTAGGGCGTCGCTGGGGGTAGCAAAGGGACAGTCTGGATCTGGTTGTCATTATTTAGGGACTGTTTTATTACTACAGACTCAGCATCGCGGGCTGGCTCGAGCAAGGGTCGGGGAGGGATTGAACGGGGATTACGCGCCGGACCTCTGCGGCGAGGTCGAAATGTCTTCGGTCTGTATTTGTACATTCTACGAACTGTACTGGTATCTTTCCTACTCTCTTGCAAGATAGTGATCGGATCGTTACGATAACGTATTGTTTGATAACATTTATGTAGTATATCAACTATCTAGTGTCCATGACACAAGCTTTGCTTAGTGTGGTACTAGGTGGCGCTGTGTGTTAATGTCCATCCAGTGATGAGAACAACAACATTATTATTATTATTATTTTCTTTTGTAAGCCATCATCTAGCTTTCATTAGGGGCGGCTTCCAGTCTCACCGGCAGCAATTGAGAACTAGTTTTTTTGCCTATCTGACCTCTACAACCCAGTTAATAGGAATCACGATTCTTATGGGAAGACTGGTGGATTCCGCCAACTCGTAAACACCTTCACTGTTCTATGAATTACAGCAGGGACCACAGAAATATCTATGGCAGAGACCAACTGGTCCAAGTTTTAAAATGTATTCATTTTTATTTTATTGATTGTGTAATAATGTAGGTACGAAATAAACGATTTGTCCTGTACTGTCCTACTTCTGGTCAAAAACCTCTATCTCCTTTTTTCACATACTTTTTCGTCCTCTATAATGAAAGCCAATCTTTTCGGGAGAAATAAATCCTTCCACATGAAGCCCTATTCAATTTGCGGTGCATACTGAATAGGGTGTACTGTGCATATTATGGTTGGCAGTGCTTGAATAGTTTCTTTACTACTACTGAAATTAAGCAATTTCTCACCTTCATCACAATACCAACTGTCCCGAATCCATTTCAACCTACTGTGGTCACACTCTTCTTTTAGCGAACAATTTGATGTTGGGTAGCACCACCCGCACCTATATTTGGATTGCAATTTTGCACAATCTACACAGTTTGAGGCCAATTTTTGACAATTGTATAAAATCAACGGAATTTGATTTGAATATGGTACAGCTCCACCCCATTTAAGGGTCAGAGACCCTCTATCCTTATCACCATAAACTTTATTATGGGACTGCAGAATAACAGGAGAACAATTCACAACTTTATCTCGTATCGCTCCTTTTAAATTAGTCACCGTCTTTCCTATCTTGATCTGACATGTGATTTTGTTGACATAGATTGCTGGATCTGGTGCGTATAGTTTAACATTTATGTTAGTTGACACCCCTTCTGGCACCAGTATAGGTCCTTCGTGCTCGGCATGTGGACACGCTTTTATTTCCCCGGTTATATTAGATTTCTCAGCTTTAGCCTCAGCGAAGGGGCAAAGTTGTGCAGGAGCATCAGTGCAACCAAAGGCATGACACCAACCACATGGAAACCATGAACTTTTCACACACTCGAAGCAATTCTGAAAAGCACGGCAATAACTGCCCGGATCTTTAATTTCACCAAGGTTTTGACCGTTCATTAGAAAATTCTTGATCCTGTGAACATCCTCAGGTTTTAAATTAACTTTGTCTTCTTCAGTCAGTAGGTGTGTAGGCTGCATTTTCTTTGCAGTTAATGCTTCCATTACCTTAACGTTGAAAGTATCATGGAGTTTTAAATTGACACTGTCTTTCGGTAGTTCGTCTGGAAGCTTCATCTTCTTTGCAGTTATCGCTTCCGTTGCTGTTAGTTTACTCATTATGAATATTAAAAATACAGTTCCAATCATTATAGCGTCCGTTCCAATCAAAAAAATAATATTGAATGAATCCTCGTCAAGAAAAAATATATTATTTATACTTATCACATTTATTATTATTTCCATTGTATTAAATAATACAGTTATTATTGTTCAATACTTTCTATAGATCGTCATAGCTATAGGTATTTAATCGTATTATATTTGTTGAAAAATATACGATACAATCCATAATGTGTAAGTTCAAGTTATGTGTAAAACATTTTACAATGCGCACTAACAGTTCACCATACATTTAACAGATTGTTTAAAATAGAATTATCTTAGGAAGGGATAAAACTGAATAGATAAATCAGTACCGTAAAATGGAGGGAATAGGGATCCAGGGGTGAATAGAAACAAAACTTTGGAATGGATTTTAAAGTTGAATTCACATGATATGGCACCAAAAAGCACTCTATTGTGTTAACTAAATTATACTTAATTTTAAAGGTACCTTGTTGGCAATATACAATATAAGTTCAGCGATAAAATCCCTTCCAAAGTTTTGTTTCTATTCACCCCTGGATCCCTATTCCCCCCATTTTACCGGTATCCTATTTGCGTAACACACAATCTGAGAGATTTTGATAGAAATTCATATACCATTAAGTGTATGTCTGAAAAACTTGTGAATTCTATTACGCAATGAATATTGTTGAATTGTCAAAATTAATGGTGTTGCGATTGTGACTCCACCCCCATTACCAGGCAGATCTCTTTAGTCTGACCGGATATTGCGTAGGTGCACCAAATTGTATAAGGTTCTTTCGTTTTTTGTGTGTCAAGTATTTGCTCCGATAATAGTATAAAATTTGTACTCGCAGCCATAATAGACGATCGACATTGAAGACTGAACAGGCAAACACATTCCAGATTTCGGTTCAGGTCAGACGGAACAGTCATACCAGAACAAACAAATTGCAACTGTCTACGACCAGATAGTCAAAAAATACATCAAGTAAGTAGTAATTTGTTAGATTTTTCCTAGTGCAAGAACCTTTACAGAAAAACTGAATTCCCGATTTTGTATGGCATCTTTCATTTAGCAAGAACCAAACATGCAATAATTCTTGCTCAGGTCATTGCTGTGACTTCAACAAGGCAAAGAAATACCAACCAAAAAAAAGAACATTTCAAATCAAGTTGAGAAATCTACTAGAAACAAGTCCAATTTTATTTCATTTGGAACAGGACACTGGAAGAGACGAAGTTATATGTTCTTGACTGCAACTAACTTGTAAATACAGAAGTGAATTTGGCGCCATGTTGCAAGAAAGTTGTAATGAAAAAGTTTCTAGATACTGGACGAAACTCTAAAAGCTGTTAATCGGGACATTAATGTTTACGTCGGAGACAAATTGGACCTTTGGACCTTATAAATAGAGACTTAATAGTTTTATTTGCGACAAGGTTTGTCCTGTGATTTCAACCACGTCGAAGAAACAAATTGTATGACGTTTCTAACCGAATTTTATTTCAATTGAATGACGTCACTCCTCCGAGTAGCACCAAAAAATATGTACATTTTTTTTTTTCATCGTATGTTATTTTAACTTAAACTACTAAACCAATTTTTGCTGTAAAATTTTCTACGTTCCACAAACTTAATTTTTATCAGAATTTTCCTCATCTTACTTTAGAAATTTGATGGAGGAGACATCATTTTTACGACTACATCAACCATTGACTTACGAAAAAAAGCATTTAAGAAATCTCAATAAATGTATATTTTTTAAACTATCTATTGACACCCTATACTGTTACATACGTATTTTTTTTATTCAATCCTCACATGATTGTGTAGAGGGTTAAAGGACTGCCCTCTTTTTACTAATTTCTTCATAATTTCACGGTCAAGCATTATTTGGTCTGGAAGTTTTTTGGCGTCCATAGATTTCATATGTATGAATCAAAATTAATTATTAGTTTACGATTTATCGATTTATCAATTATTATTCACTCCTTCTCGTAAAAGCTGTATTTTTCTTTTCTTTTAAAAGCTTTTCAAATGGCAGATACATTTAAAATGTTACCATTAAATTGGTGGTGTGAGTGCAATGGGGAAGAAAACTGTCAAATCGTTCCCCGTAGAGGGCGCTGACTGATTGTTACTAACAAATAAACATCCATGACTCGGAAACAAATGTCCATGCTCATCACACAAACATTGCTCCTACCGGGACTCGAACCCAGGTCCCTAAGAACGTAAGGCAGCGTCACTTCCACTACGCTATTCGGGTCGTCAAGTTGTGTTTATGCGGTTGTGCCAGGAATATTATTTTTAATTAAAATACACACAAAATATTGTTTCCGTGATGTGTCGGGACTTTATTTTCCCTTTTATAAGGGTCGTTTGTCCTTCTCTAGGGTTATTATAATTTTGATTCATAATTTCACCCTTATTCACCTCTTTTCTGTATCCGCCTTGGAAACGTATTTTCGCCGCAATAAGACCGAGCTTGTCTTATTTGGTACGTCCCCAAGGTGAACAGAATTAAATCGCTATATTCCAATATTGGAAAACATAAAATATTAGTTTGGTCACCACATATATTTACAAAAGGTGTGTACCATTTTATATTAAAACAAAAGTTCTAACGCAGCTGACCTAATTTCATTTCATATACTTTTTTTTTTGTATAACAGGCTACAGTCAAGAGCGTCATGAAATGCGTTGCAGATTACGGCGCGGCAACCAGTGAGCAGCGAAAACAAAGAGTAGACAACATATGAAGTATGCCAAAGGTTCCGGCGCACGGCGACGTGCTTTGCGGCGCGAATTGCGGCACGGGTAGTGCCGCGCGGCACGCGGTGGCGATGGGCGGAACAAATGTTAGTGAATATCGAGGCGGCCACAGCTCAGAGCAACTAGTCTAGCAGTAGCATACCACCGCTAATCGCGACGCGTCGCGCCGCTCTTGGCTGTGATCAGGTCGTTAGTTCACACCACATTTTCCATTTCTTTATGATTTCATTTCAATCTGCGATGTTAAATAGATAATTGTTGATTGTTTCATAACCTAAAAATTCAAACACTAAAATCTTTTTTTTCTGCTTTCCCAAATGGAAACAGTTTCATTTATAGATTCTGGAGCTAACGCCTAATCTTTTAACATATTTTTCATTTACGCTTTGATCCCAGGCCATTTTTAGTATGAAGACCAGCCATTGTTCTTTATACAGGGTGATTGGTAATTATTTATTTATTTATTCATTAAACACACACTAAAAATTGGGTGCAAGCCTTGAAATTGGGAATACTAGGCCTTATTTGCAACAATTTTGACTCCACGATAAATTGGTTTTCGAAGGATCCACTCGTTCATGAGCTATCAGAAAAGTATCAGTTTAATATCCTGAATGGCGCAGATTTCTCACAATCGTCACTTTATGGCGTAAAGGACAACATTTCAAGGAAAACTTTAAAAATTGCTTTCTCAAAATCTACCCAGTTTGGACCCCAAATTATCGGGGCCATAATTTTGCAAATAAGGTCTAGTATCCCCCATTTCTAGGCCTGTACTAATTACCAATCACCCTGTATAGCAGTTCATAGAAGCCACGGACTTTCCAACTGTGTGGTGCCAATAGTCTCGGAGGGTCAGACGTAAACGGATAACCAGTAGGAACCTATAAGGGTTCCATTTTTGCCATTTGGTGACGGAACCCTTGAACCGTAATGGTGGTCAACGTTGTTTTAAAAAAAGAGATGTGTTTCTTCGTTCATTGTTTATATTGCTATCTTGTAGGTACATACATTATCCTACAGCTTATAAATCTGCAGTAGTAACAGAGTTGTTAATCACCACCTTCAGCAGGGTTTTCTTCAGCAACTTCATTATCTGCAGGGGCTTCTGTAGCACTATCACCAGTTGCCGCGTCTTGGTTAACTTCTGTAGCACCACCATCCGAGCCAGCAGTAACTGCAGTGGTAGCATCATTCGCGTCACTCTCATTACCAGTGGTAGGTCCAGTCGTTTCATCATCGTCGCCACCAGGAGCAGTAGTAGCTTCAGGTGTCTCATCATCGTCGCCAGCAATAGTTGATTCACTATCATCATCACCTTCAGTTTCTTCAGTTGTAGAATGTATAGTCAATTTAGTAGTAGGAAACGTAGTTCTAAATGTACTCGGTTTCTTATTTTCACATCCAACGTATATGTTGACAGATATGGGAACCCTGTAGGTTGATTTCATGCGAACGGCAATGAATCTTTTCCTTAGACCACCACGTACAATGGTGGTGATTGGTCCTCGGCCCATTCCTAGGCGATCAACCACCCTGAAGTATGTTATCTGTGAAAGGAGAATCGTGAATATCATCACATTCATAATCATCAGCCTATTAATGTTCTCGACACTGCTGGGACACAGACCTCTCTATGAGAGAGAATGGGCTGTAATCTACCAATACTTCGAATGTTTTGGTTCTAGGACATGCCGGTTTCCTCATCACATTGCACAAGCCTATCTCGACTTAAGTACACTAAATAGACTCTCTACTTATAATTTTCCTGAATAATAAAAAAAGGTTTGCAAAATATTAACTTATTATTATTTATTGAATTAGTTTGAATTCGAATTTGACTGTGCTAAATAAAGTACAAAGGGGTTCGGGCGTTTTGGTCCTTATGACCAATGGACTTGAATTGTACATGGATGGATAGGTCTTTTCATGAGGAAAAATAGTTATTACCGGGATACATATGGACTTGTTGTCCGACTCGAGATATTAGCTTATAAAGTAAGTGTTTTCAGTACCTCAGATAGTAAGTACACCATAAATCAATAAAATACGTACACTACAGAGTGTATCAACATTACTAAGCTGTATTGTTTAGTTTAGTTTTTTTAGAAGCTTAGTGCTAAATAATAACAACCGCTCGGGTTGATCTTTAGGTTAAGCTGTGCTTTTCTAGTTTAGTCTATGAATGGGTAACCACCCTTACATACCGACTTTCCTCCGTGCCTCGAAAACACGTTAAGCTGTTAGTCTCAGCCGTCATTTGTAGATCTCTGACAGTCGTTACAGGTAGTCAGTGGCCCATAAGGTCTGGCAACCAGTCTAACCTACGGGTATCGTAATACCCAGTACTAACGCGTTCATGCGCACACGCACTTCAAAGAGATGTCAGCAAAAAGAAAGGTCAGCTGGGGTTTTTTTTTGTAAGATTTTAACTTTGATCACCTCCAGGACCCCCGTACTATTTAATCCATTCACCAGCACAATGTTTAAAGTGCGTTACATAGAGTTCTACCACAAAACATGATTCACAACCTCAAAAAATAAAGTTGTTTCCCAGCAATATTTTTTGCGTAAAGTTACTTAGTTTGATGAAGAGAATGCTTGGTTAGCGGGTTTGTGATGAGGTTGTTTACACCCTGTATATATTGGGTCCAGAACCAGAGTCCATACATTTGTGCCCATAGCCCTTTACATTTAATTGAACAAGTTGAACACCTTGATCGATTCCAAATGACTGTCAAAACGACATTACCACTGTGACTTATTCTAAACTTGCACTATTTGAAAACCGCAGCCGCGGGTGCCGTTAGTTCCAATGTAAAACAAAGGAAAAACTTACTGGACACTTGAAATATCTTCCATATGTTGCAGTCGTATAACCAAAAGGCGATGGAGCCTTGTATAGAACATCCTGAGCCACTAAAAAATCATTCCGCCTGAACATACCAAGATAGAAGTCCCTGCATGTTACGATTTGAATAAAAACCAATAAATTGATTAAAGACCATAATGCGTTCATTGTACTTTTTTCATTAGAATTAATAAATTGTATTGTGTTAAGCAGTTCAAGTGGTTACGTATTCAATAACGACAAACGTGGAAACATCGTAATCATAATTATAATTTTGTCCGTTTATTTCTTGTTAATTTTATCGCGTATTTTATGTTTTTTGTTGATTAGTTTCATATTACGTGGTAAGTATTAAGTACTTAGCACGAATTTAATTAATAATCATAAAAATAATAAATTCTTTATTTTTCTCGACATCGTTAATTACTGGCGCTGGTTAACATTATTTACAATTTTAGATACAGAAAGGTGTCTGATGTAGGAAGATATTGTAGTACAGATCACCTCTCGGGCTTAGTTTTTTTTTTATAATGCACCAAATTAGGTCAATAAATAAATTTAAAATCAAATCAAAAAGATAAAACAATTAAACATAGATAAAAGTATGAAATTTACATAAAAACAGAAGATTACCGAAATACTACCTAATCACTGTTTTAGGCTTTCACGGTTTAAAACTAAACTTATATTGTCACTTACGGGATATCTTCCGTGATTATTTGGTATTTTGAGTTCCCGGTATTAGTGTCGAGTTCCAATAGTGCGCGTAGCAAAAGACAAAGAAAGAGGGTAGACAGATTTGTCTGCTCGTAACAATTTAATTTACATCCACCCGCATACTCCAGTCAACCCGCGATCATGGCGCTTGCAACAGCGTCGAAATATCGGGAACTCAAAATACCAAATAATCACGAAAGATATCCCGTAAGTGACAATATAAGTTTATACTACCTAATGTTATTACATTCTAATAGTTCAAAACTTGAAATTCAGTAAAAACGTACCTATAAAGAAACAAAAACAAAAGAAATATGTAGGTAAATTATGCCGGCTGTAGGTAAATAATACAAAAAATAGATTACTTATACAGTAAGACAAAATAATAGATAAAGAGCTTGAATTTAAGGAAGTGGGGTGATGAAAGTACATTGATACAAAGCGTGTGTGTTTGTGTGTGTGTGTGTGTGTGTGTGTGTGTAAAAGAGACTGTGGAATTGCTTTAATGTTTACGTGTTGGGTTCAAGACAAAGGTTTAAGAAAATTTTATGTGGAGACGTAATCAAGACTTAATCTTGGTTATAATCCTTATCATTTTATTTTCTACTAGCTGACACACGCAACTTCGTCTGCGATAAGAGAGAAAAACGAAAGGAAAAAAAATCCCCGTTTTCGCAACATTTTTCTTTCCTGCCCCGCTCCTAATAATCGTAGCGTGACGTTATATAGCCAAAAGCCTAACTCGATAAACGGACTATCCAACACAAAAATAATTATTCAATTCGAGCTGGTAGTTTCTGAGATTAGCGCGTTCAACCAAACAAACAAACAAACAAACTCTTCTGCTTAATAATATTAGTATAGATACATACAGGGTGGCAGGGTGGAGAGAGCAGCGGTGGCCCAGTGGTGGCAGCCCCGACTTACGAACAGCAAGTCGTAGGTTCGAACCCAGGCAGGCGCATTACTTTGTGTAAGTTATTTCATTACCGCTGCTCTCAAAACGGTGAAGGAAAACATCGTGAGGAAACCGGCATGTCCTAGAACCAAAAATTCGAAGGTATGTGACATCTACCAATCCGCACTGGGCCCGCGTGGTAGATTATAGCCTATTCCCTCTCATTGAGAGGAGGCCGTGTCCCAGCAGTGGGAACATTATAGGCTGATGATGATGATGATGACATACAGGGTTGTTTAATTATACTCCGTGTTAAGTCTGTCGGTCCATGTAAAATACTGGTATTCAGTTGCATCCGGTTAGACTAGAATCCGGCCCCAACATAGTTGGGAAAAAGGCTAGGCAGTTGATGATGATGATGATAAGACAGGGTTCGAAAAATCACGCTGCGTTCCGAAATGGCCATATGGGATTGGGCGGGTCACGTTAGTCGCACGCACGATAAACTTGACCGTGAATTATGATGATTGGGGCAAAGGTATATATGTGTCCAAACCATCCGATATGTTCAATAGGGTCTCTTGAATTATCAAAATGGTTTCAAATGACACAAATCAAGATTAAACATTCCGCAATCTAGACTGAAAATACTCACTCAACAAGCCCCTATGTAATGTCAATAAAAATATATAACAAACTACCTGATACAATAAAAAAAGAAGAGAAATTAAACATATTTACAAAAAAACTAAAACAATTTTTGAAATTATTTTAAATTAAAAATTGAAAAATGCTATTATAATATAAAAGAATATTTAAACGATAAAATCTAATTTAATAATGTAAAAAAAAATCTATGTATGCAAAGAATTCCTGTTATTGTTTTATTGGATATATTTTAGATATATATATGTCGCCGCAGGAGTCTCTATCTGCTAAGATTTAATCTAATTAATAACACTCGTAAACAATTCCATGACAATATTGATGAACCTGCCATCTCTGCTTTGGCAGTTGGCATTAACAATTATCTACAAAAATCATTATTCGATTGACAGAAGGGTTAGGCGCCATCTATTGGCATTTGTATTAACTAAGACTTAAATAGATCTTCGAGTGACAATGTAAGAGATTAATTAAACAAGTTTAGCTAGAACTACAGTTAAAATTTAGATAGCTAATATTTTATAACTATTGGGATTTTACCAATTTGTCATAGCTCGTTCGTGGACCACGGTTTCTTTGATTGTATGGCAACACTCCACATGTGGTGGGAGTCGCCATACAAACGCGCTAAGTACAATTTTAATGGTCAATAAGTCAATTTATAATTCTAAACTATAACTAAATCAGTTTTACTGAAACTAGCTACAAACCAAAAAAGGTAACAAGATTATTTACAAAGCAATCTATTAGTGGAAGACTTATTCTTTGTATTAATTTGACATGGCTTCCGTTTTGTCGGAAATGGTTTAAGGACGCTGCAACGTTTTCGTTGAACTCGAATTTAGGTATTCAATGCCGCACACAGCAACATCACGCGTAGGGTGGTGGCACCAATTATCGGCCATGTCAACTTTTTTTGAACTTTGACTGCTTGTAATTTTTACGTTAATTGTGTTTGCTTTCTTGCAATGCCTTTTTTGGGTAAAGGGATACTGAAACTCCATTACTACATTCGCGAAATTATGAACATTTTGTTATTTTTTAAAATATAGATGTTTCTTTCCGAATATGGTGATTTCCCTTAAAATCGGCCTCTAACACCCTTATATCCGCCGCCTGTAACCCTAATATCGGCCATACGTTTTCTAAGGCGAAGTAAGGTCAATGAACTGCTAAAATAAAACATGATAACTTTTTATATTTCAACTCAGGTACAAATCACTTTTTTTTAAACTCTTTTCTATAATTACATTCATTTTCATTGAGTTTTTTTTCTTTAATGCACTATTTATCCCTTAAAGTTAAGATTTCTTATTTGATTCACTTTATTTGGAAATATTTTTTATTTATAATACTTATACGAGTAATAACAGAAATTATTTTAATTTTTAAGGTCCGGATGTAAGTATAAAAAAAAAATTTTCTTTAGCCACATCAATATAATTCACCCACGGTGGACTGTGTAAGTGGCATATGTCGCATCCAATGTTTTTGTCTTCATCTTCTTCAACATCACTAATTAGTTCTCCTTCACAGCCAGCACAAAGAACTTTCTGTTTTTCCAAACTTGTCTTGAGAAGCTAAACCAGTGAGGTCAGTTTCGCGATTTCTGTCCTTTAAATAAACTCTACTACTTTTGTTTTATTTGGCTGGTTTATTTTTTTATACTCATATCCAGTTTTTGTCTCTCTCTCTCCGCTTTATTCTCTTCAATTCTTTTTCTTCTTCCCTAATGTTGCTTGTTCCCAATATTAAGGTGGCCGTTATTACGCATCGATTCCCTTTATATCGGCCGTAGTTGAAAAAAATCGTTTTAGGGCGGCCGACGTTAGGATCTAGTTATCAAACTGAGCTGTTGTTTCACTTTTAACCTTATTGACGTTACTGCTAACATATAAAATAGCTAAACATGTTGTTTAACATTTTCATGCATTTCCCCAATATCGGCCACCCGGCCGATATTGAGATTTGTCAATAATATCGATCCCTAATCTCGGCCCCGCGATTACTTCATTAAATAGACAAAAAAAATTAAAAACATGCTATCTAAAAGGTACTTTGACTCTTATTCTTCATGAAAACATAAAATGTAATACCATAGGTATGTTTAGTTCCCTTCAAATACTTTTCCTCGCAATGCGTCCACTCAGGGATTTGACTCGGCAATGATACCAAACGACGTATGTCCGCACCTGCGCGTGCTCTTTTGCATACTGAACGTTCAAATATTGATGCACCCGCATCAAAATATGGGAGGCTATGCGGAGGGATATAGAGTCACTTTTTGCATTAAAACTATTATGATTTAAGGGATATTTTTATAGTTATGTTCCATTTTCTCGAAACGGCCGATATTAGGAGGCGGCCGATATTAGGAGACTCCACCCTACGCACTACGCACACATTCAACAACTCCGAGCGCTCGATTTTATACTTCACCTAAATAATTTAGCTCCTTGGTTTTATTTTGTAATGTTATTGAAATTAACTCCGGAAGAATACTTGGACCTTTGAAAATGCGTTTGGTTACTATTACTTAGTACCGTTGTCGTGATAATAGGTTAGTATTTTCAACCAACTGCAAAAAAAGAAGGTGCTTGACCCTATCAATAGTATCTTTTTCTTCGCGATTTTCATAACATAAAATCACGCCTGTTAAGGGTAACAGAATATGTACACCTAATATGGTACCAACATAAAAAAAAACCTGCCCCGTGTTCAAAAACTAAAACAAAAGTACCGACACCGACTACCGTAAAGAAAATCATCATCTCAGTGTTAACCTCCCGGTCACAAGAATTAAAAGGGGGGGGGGACACATTTTACCACTTTGGAAGTGTCTCTCACGCAAACTATTCAGTTTAGAAAAAAAAATGTATTATTTTTTTTATATTTTTGTGTATAAATCTTAATGCGGTTCACAGAATATATCTACGTACCAAGTTTCAACAGCATAGTTCTTATAGTTGCGGAAAAAAGTGGCTGTGACATACGGATAGACAGACAGACAGACAGTCAGACATGACGTATCTGTAAGGGTTCCGTTTTTTGCCATTTGGCAACGGAACCCTAAAAACGAATTGAACATTTTGTTATTAATTATATGGAACATTTAATTGAATCCTTTCCAATCCTATCCTATATAATATATGATATAATCCTAGTGTTACGAGCTGGGTATGAGATAAATTAATTACTACCGATTAAACAACACAATAACTTTATTAATCACAAAACAATTTAAACTTAATCACAAGTACACTACAATACACTAATGTTCACTATTCGCTTAGATATCGCTCTTCAAGTTCACTTCGATTCGCTTCGTTGTGTAGTTAAAACAAGACTGACGGTCGCGGGTCTGAGCGATGTATTTATACTCGCCAACAGACACACCAGAACAATCACGAATATTCTAGAGGGTCATAAAAAACACTAACAAAAGATTACCTACCTACTATAGGTAGGTAAGTAAGTAAGTAAGTAAGTAAGTAAGTATCGCTGGACATTAAACACACAGCGCCATCTAGTGCCACACTAAGCAAGGCTTGTGTCGTGGACACCAGATAGTTGATATACTACATATATACTTTTTTGTTTGTAAATACATACTTATTATACATACAAACAAACAATACAATTATTATTACTAGCTACTTGTACAAACCAATATGAACCGTATGCCCTAGGCGTACGGTCGAAATTCCAATGTCTTTTTATAAATAGGTCTACCTAACTTTACAACTAATGATAATAGAATGCTCTCGAACTTCTAACGTACACACACTGCAATCACTTGCTTTCTCGAATGTTCTAGTAGGTCCGTTGTAACACTAGATAATAGATCGTTTTCAGCTCATTATAACTAATGCGACCAATTGTGAAATCCGGCGTACGATGAACATGTCTGCATACACCTCTGAGGATTACAGTCGTGAAGATTTCGTCTCCAAGACTTAGCAAACAGATCGTTTTCAACTCGTAATAACTATTGCGAGCAATTGTGTAATCTGGCGTGCGAAGAACATGTGTGCTTACCCCTCTAAGGATTATAGTCGTGAAGATTTCGTCCCCAGAACTTGGCAAACGGATCGTTTTGAACTCATAATAACTAATACGACCAATTGTGAAATCTGGCGTACGATGAACATGTCTGCTTACCCCTCTAAGGATTATAGTCGTGAAGGTTACGCTTATGTTTATCAGTAAAATCATAACTCTCCTCCCCACATCCACTTCCGAACCTTACCGTGAACAGCTTGGCCTTACCCATCCAAACCCTAACCTTACTAAGAGTTGCTTAACATATCCATTTCACAAATCCCGATAATAATAAAAGTAGGAACACGTAAGTACTTACTTTAATGTCGTTGGAAAAAGTTTCAACTCATTCCGAATACGCTATACAACCGGGGGTACCTACTCACACGCATGCACACTTCAATATTTTTTAGTAATAAAATCGTATTTATTTTTTGCGACAGAGCGATACACCCGTCCGTTGAGGAGCGCGTCTCAGCGCAGATTGACGAACCGCGGTCCGCGAGGCGCAAAATGTATGAAGAATTCGCCAAATGTTTATACTTTGGCTAGTAATTGGAAAATGTTGTGATTTTAATACAAAAAAAAAAGGATTTCCTGTAAAGAACTATATTTACCGCAATTTCTTATTAATTATTAAGATAAAATATGCTTTAAAATGACCTAAATTGGTACCTATTCTGACCCCTTTTTTTAAATTTTCTGCGATTCTTGTGATGGGAAAAACGTATTTGTGCGAAAATTTTGTATGACGTCATAGATTTTTTCTGATGATTATCTGGAGATTAATATATTATCTTTAAATTAAGACCATGAAATTTTCACATTTGTGACAGCTTGTACATTAAAATGGTACCTGAAAAACACTAATATTCGTGGAAAAAAGTAACAGCGTACAGTACAAGTGTAAAAAGGAATTGAGCTAGTTATTAAGCTTAAACTTAATAACACCTTTGCATTTGTGAATATTAGTATTGTTTAATTATTACAATAATTAAGTGTGTAGTATTCTGATATTGTTTGTACGTTTTATTGACCTTACGATGTAATGAATTACTGTACTGAATGAGTGAGCAACTTCCAGTGACTCTAAAAAGACGCGTTGAAGACGCAGTGTCTCGTTGAGTAAAACAATTGAATTATTAAGAAAATAGTAATGGCTTTTGAAGTGAACATTACAAGTTTGTGTAAATGAGAAATGTAATATAGGTTGATAAGAGTGTAAGGAGTTTCTTTGTCCGTTCTTCTCCTTATTAACAATATTGGCGAACGGGCTGCTTGACTCAGAATGTTTATTGTGCCTGTACCTAAATGGTTTCTTAGAAATAAACGTTTGGAGTTTGAGTAAAATGTGGTGTGTGATTTCAACTACCCATCTACCTATCTACCAACAATGAAGAATCACATCGCACGGCGATGTGATGGTTAGAGACTGCAAGACAATAAGTATGGCGGCGAATGGCGCCAATATTCAAGGACTGTTGCTCTCCAGGGATTCGCTGTCGTGATATATATTTTTTGTATTTTTAAAGCTTCCTCTCTCCTACTATGTCTTTGTCTTTTGCTGTGCCCGACAGGGTCCATAATGATCTCATTTTTAATTTACCACCTAAGTACACATTGTGGAATGCAAATAATGTATTGAGTATTGAGTATTGAATTGTAACTTGTCAGCAATACTTAAAAATAACGCGTCAACCCTACACACAATTTTACTCTTTCTACAAAGCCTCGGAAGATATTTCGGCACACGTGAAATTTTTAAGCAAGCTGTATTTTTGTGAAAGAGGCTTACGGGCCTTACCGTATGTTTGCATAACTGGGAGACTGGCAAGTAACGACGAAAGTGGATCGCACAGGATTATACTGACACACTTGATATTATACATATTTCTATGTTTATTTCGTGTTCAGCTCACAAGATTATACATTACACGTTAAGAATTTTTGAGTGTTCTTTCTTCTTTTTGGCTTCAATCTCTTCCTTTTGCTGAGTTGAATACGCTATTCGGATAATATGTTTCTAACTTCCTAAAAAAACAGAAATGTAGTACGTTTAACGGTCAATGTGCCCCACAGTCAGAACATATTGACGCACGATATTTTTCTTGCCTACTTTGGTCTGCACCCATTACATATATATACATAGTGTCCTCCGTGCCTCGGAAAGCACGTTAAGCAGTTGGTCCCGGCTGTCATTTGTAGATCTTTGACATTCGTTCCAGGCAGTCTTAACTAGGGGTATTTATTACCCAGTACAAACTGGGTTGTGGAGGTCAGATAGGCAGTTGCTCTATGTAAAATACTGGTATTCAGCTGGATCTGGTTAGACTAGAAGCCGAACCGAACGTAGTTGGAAAAAGGCTAAGCAGATAACGATTTTTATCCGTGAACCTAAAAATCGAAGATATGGTGACTTCCAGCAACTCGCACTTGACCCTGTGTCCCAGAAGAAGAAACGTAAACGTTAACTAACGTTAATTTAGGTAAGTTAACATTAACTTTTAACTAATTTTGCAGTAACTTCCATTGAATTAAGTCGACTGCAGGAGCTAAACGCGAGTTTTATAATATTATAATAAATAATTATAATTATAATAAATTACACCTATGTATGATATTCTTCAGGATATTTGTTTGTATAATAGTGTTTTGAAAACATAATACAATTAATTTTACTTGATAAAAAATCACGAACTTTTTTCTCTTTCTACGAGTACAAACCATCCTAAAATACATACGATCATTCTGATTTTTTGTTTAATATTTCTACGAGCAACATATTAGCATCATAGTGTTTTATATTTTTTAGTCGGATCAATAGATTTTTTCTAAATCGATCGAAACTACTCATTTCTCACTATTCGACCCGCAGTGACTGACGTAACAACCACTTTGTAGTGCAAGCTGATTAGAACTTTATTCTAACAGTATTTCAAACGAAGTCTGAACCATCACAAATAGAGTTGCTAATTTAGCTCTTGTATTCGTAGTCCCTTTAACGTAGCAATAAGAACAGACACTAGAGCAAAAAACCCGAACATAAAATCATGAATATTCTTTATCCTCTAGACTCCAATTTCATTCATTGTCGTTCAATAAATCCAACGAAATTTTATACTCCAATCGTAATTCTTTTTCGTAGATAATCTATAATACTTTTCGAGGGCGACTGATCCCTGCCAAATAGCTCGTAAATCTGTCGACCAATAAAATTTTTGTTATAGGTACCCCGTTCTGGGTACTTCAGTGCACCTGTCACTGTTATTGCTATCTCGCTTACACACAGAAGTCGTAATGTTAGGCTGCGTTCACAAGTCTTAATTGACGTTATAACTTTTTTCTCAGCTATAGTGAGTAATAAAAAATAAAAAAATTAATAGAGCCTAAATAAGTCCTTTTTTTCGGATGGGAAATCATCAAATATCTTCTCCCACTCTGGGTGGAGCGGGAGGGAGCGTGGTGTATTAGGCCCCTTTCACAATAAACAAAGCTGTATCCTAGTCCTAGTGATTACAAACGCCAGCACTTAATGTCAATTTTTCCAATCAACGTTAAACCTAATGGTTTAGCGATAAAATTGAAAATATTTTAAAGACATGTGATAGATTGTAGCTCTATTTGATGTTCTGGCAATTGTACTAAGGCAAACGTCAAACGACGCAAGTGCTTTGTTCAGATATAAATGTTAATTGAAAATACCGTTTCATCTTATACTATCCGATGCCCAACCAAAATTATATACTAAAACCTTCCTCTTGAATCAATCTATCTATTAAAAGAACCCGCATCAATTTTTTTTTTTTTTTTTTTTTTTGGATAGTGCATCTCGCAGTTCAGTCTGAGAAGACTGGCTTCTGCTTAACCGGGCTAATCCTGTGGATGCCTTGAATTTAAGGCCTCCAGCCAGGGCGAAAATAACTATAAACTAAGCGACAGCGCTCTAAGGGCACCCCCTGTGGGGTACGAACCTCGGCTTAGGGCGTCGCTGGGGGCAGCAAAGGGACAGGCTGGATCTGACTGTCATTATTTAGGGACTGATTTATTACTACAGGCTCAGCATCGCGGGCTGGCTCGAGCAAGGGTCGGGGAGGGATTGAACGGGGATTTCGCGCCGGACCTCTGCGGCGAGGTCGGTAGGTTTTCGGTCTGTATTTGTGAGCTCTACGAACTGTACTGGTATCTTTCCTACTCTCTTGCAAGATAGTGATCGGATCGTCGGGGGCGACTAGGGTGTGACGCGGACGTTGGACGGAGCTAATACGCGATGGGTCGTACCGGGCGGCCGATGCGATTAGGGGATTCCTATGCTTAATAGCAGAGTCGAAGTAACGCTTGGAAAGGCGTTTCATGAACTGCTTAACGGTGGGGATTCTAAGGTCTACGTGAAGACTATCGTTACGGACGTAAGGGGGGGCACCGGTGATCTTACGGAGGAATCGGTTCTGCAAGGTCTGCATCGTGTGGATATGACGCGGGTGGGCATGCGCGAATACTATGCAAGCATAGGTCATGATGGGACGGATGACTGCGGTGAAAAGACGCAATTTGCACTTGAGTGACAATTTGCTCTTCCTAGTGATCATGAAGTGGAGCCGGCCCATAGCAAAGGCAGCCCGGTCACGGGCTGCTTTGATGTGGGCCTTGAACGACAGATGGTCGTCCAGAATAACTCCGAGATACTTGGCTTGCCTCTCCCAGGGGATAGGCTTACCGAACATAGTGATGGGGGGACCTGGCGAACGCTTAAGGCGTGCCTTATAGTATAAAACTGCCTGGCTTTTTTCGGGATTAACTTCTATTCTCCACTTACGGAACCAAGCGCCGAGCGAGTCGGCGGCTTTCTGGAGAATGCGGCGGATGTTATCCGGAGAACGGCCGGTGTAGTAGATCGCGGTGTCGTCAGCGAATAGTGCTGTTTGAACCTTCTGGTTCCTCGGAATGTCGCTGGTGTACAGCGTGAACGCGAGGGGAGAGATAACGGAGCCCTGAGGGACTCCGGCGCGAATCGGATGAGGAGAAGATAACGTCTTACCCACACGGTAGCGGCAGGTACGGTTTGACAAAAAGTCTCGTAAGATGAGCACGAGACGGTCGGGCACACCGAGCTGGTATAGCTTGTATATCAGCCCGTTGTGGAACCCGCATCAAAATCCGTTGCGTACTTTTAAAGATACAACATACATAGGGACGGACAGACGCGGCGGGAGACTTTGTTCTATAATATGTGGTGAAGAATTATCCTTATGAGCTCATGGATAAATAGCCGCATAGTTCGATCTTCAAGGTACGCACACATGTCCTTTGATTGGTGACCATCCTTTACATAAGGAGTTTCCTCGTTGCCTTGCTGTTAGTCCCGACGGTATTTTGTAAATCTTTGACAGTCGTTACAGGTCGTCAATCTGACAACCAGTCTTACTAAGGGGAATCGAAGTACCCACTGACTGGGTTTTGCAGGTCTAAAAGGCAGTCAGTCTGTGTAAAATGTTGATATTTAACTGCATCCGATTAGACTTGAAGCTGACCCAAACATAGTTGGGAAAAGGTTAGGCAGATGACCTTTGATTTTGGAATAACGTATTTAAAAAAAAGTAATAAAATTTTCCAACTATCAATTGGTAGCGAGATCTAACGCCCCAGTGTGCCGAGCAAAAGTTGTTGACCGTAATTCAGTGTAAACAGCTCTTTACAAGTCAGTTGTCTAATTTCAAGTGAAGATCTACTCAGGTTTATTGCAGTGCTACCTTGACTTAAAGTTACATTTACCTTTTCGATTCAATTATTGCTCAGACTAGACATTGGGATTTTTTTCAAGATTAATTCTGTTCTCATATTCTCAACCTTATTTTTTACGGCTTAAGGTGGAAAGTAGTCGACCATCAGTGAACTCAAAAGTCATCGTAGATTTACTGCCGAGTATACTCATGGATTACCACTTTAATACTCTTCCATTGTGGATGGATGATTACAAATATACGAGTCCAATCATCATTTCAGCCAAAAGACGTCCACTGCTGGACACAGGCCTCCCCCAAGAGCCGCCACATTGACCGGTCCCGTGCGACTCGCATCTAGCAAACCTGATCACCACCGGTGGTCAGTCCACCTAGTAGGAGTACTTCCAACACAACGTTTTCTGGTTCGCGGTCGCCACACCAGAACTTTTCGTCTCCTTCCAACCCATCCGTTCTGCGAGCAATGTGCCCTGCCCACTGCCACTAAAGTTTGGCAACTTGGGCCCAATGCTGGGATCAAATTCTACTCTCATTGGTCTGAACCAACCAGCATATGTAAATACCCGGTTAGAGGCTGGTCCTCCTTATGTAGTCTGGGTAGGCCTTAACCTCTGGGCCATCACAACACAAAAGATTCATTAGCTATTTTATACCTACCAATTAAGCCAATACTTAAACTTACGGTCACAGTCACTATCAAGACCGTAATACTAATCCGAATTAAAAGACGTTAGTTTACAGCAAGTATAACAAAAGATGGCGCCTGTCGTTTACGAGCGGCATACTTGCTACCCTCATTTGACTTTTACTAGATACTTCAACTAAGACATAAGCTGCAGGCTTGCTGCTTTTTTCAGTCTTAATTTCCATAGTCATGAAGGCAAGTGGAGGAAAAATAGAAATGTTTTGGATTTTGTTATTGTTTTAACGTGTGAGTAGAAATCATAACGCCTGCATGCCCTGAAGGGTAAGTCAGTGGAATTTAATTTCCATGCAATAGGGGGTGACGAGATCGTGGCTAAATAATAACAGCCACTCGGGCCGATCTTTAGGTTAAGCCGTGCTTGCCTAGGTTGGTCTGTGGACGGGTGACCACCCTTACATACCGAATTTCCTCCGTGCCTCGATAAGCACGATAAGCTGTTGGCCCCGCCTGTTATTTGTCCAGCTTTGGCAGTCGTTACAGGTAGTCTGCAATGGGCATAAAATGTCTGACAACCATGTCTTACCATGTGGTAACGTATTACCCAGTTTTAACTGGGTTTTGCAGGTCAGATAGGCAGTCGCTCCATGTAAAATACTGGTATTCAGCTGCATCCGGATAGACTGGAAGTCGACCCCAACATAGTTGGGAAAAGGCAAGGTGATGATGCAATAGGGAGTGAGCCTATTGCCATCACTGGACTCAAATCCAGGCTCCGTGGAAACTACTGAAAAATTTCGAATGGAAACATACAATAAAACTTTGCCCGACTTTGACTCGGCCAACGAAGCAAGCAAGAAAATTAATTCATTTAAGATAACTGTGAACTTACAAGATGTGTCAGTATTACTTTGTCGGCACACCCCGGTATTATATAAGAATCGATGTCAACAAAACTAATTGTGTTCTAAGTCAGATATTACAAACTGGAGTTTACATAAAGTACGCACTCATCGCAGTGTACACTTGCTTGCAAGTTAAGATGACAGGCATAATAATTTAATGTCAATTTAATTTAACATTACATCTGGATTCTATGAAGGTCTAAGGCTACAAAAAGTAGTCATAAAGGTGGAAATACTTTGGTATAATACATTTCACCATCTATTTTCAATTGAACTGGTGGGGTCAAAAATAAAACTATGGATTCGTTGACCTCAGCAGCTTACCCTACTAGTGGGGTCAATGAGCAGAAAAAGCAAAATACATTTCTACGTGTACCCCTGAACATAAGCCATCATTAAAAATTTCAAACAGAAGTTGTTGGAAAAGAAAGGGAAACATAACCATAATTATAATTGTAATTTGTGATTTATTTGATTTAGATAATACTTTTTATTTGACATCACTCCATATCCAATTTATTTATTTTTTTATTAATTTCCAATTATTATTGTATTATTCATGTTACTAATATTTCTCTTTAATTGATAACCATTTAACTTTCTGATATTTGTATTCCCATTTTTAATTTAGAATAGGTATTACTTTTTTTAATGTGTGAGTTATTATTATATAAATGTTGTGCACGTCTATTATTGACACTAACACTAGAATAAGACCTCTAAAATGTAAAATAACCATGTTTGTGTTTGTGTTGTTGACGAGCCTTAAATAAATAAATAAATAAATTAATTAACAACTTTCTAATTTGTTTACTATATATTATTTAGAACTAATAATAAATCAAATAGGTATTGCTAAAAAGAAAAAGATAAACAAATAAAATAAATCCCGTAATATAACACAATATTATATTAAAAAGTTGTTCCCTTCCTCACGGCCCCAACTCTAACCAGATAATCAAAGGTTAGGGCCCGCTTCATAAGAGAGCAATTATTATTTTATTAATTTCTTAAGAAGCCGCCGCCGGTCTCGTGTAACAAGCAAAATGTTCCTTAATATGCGTTCAAGTAGTTAATTGCGTAACATCTCTAGAACCTCTCCTAAACTATGTAAAACAATCATGTTTTTTAATGAAAATCTTCTATGTTATGAGTATTTTGGTGCCAACGTTGATCGTGGCTAAATAATAACAGCCGCTCGAATCTAAAAGTTTTTTTTAAAGATTTATATTCAAACCAAAAAAATAGAAATCATAAGTAAAAATTATAAAGGAACTAGCTGACCCGCACAACTTCGTCTGCGTCACATAAGAGCGAAAACGAAAGGAAAAAAATCTCCGTTTTCGCAACATTTTTCATTCCTGCTCCACTCCTAATTGTGGTATCGTGATGTTATATAGCCTAAAGCCTTCCTCGATAAATGGACTATCCAACACAAAAAAAAAATTATTTGAACCAGTAGTTCCTGAGATTAGCGCGTTCAACCAAACAAACAATCTGCACAACTCAACAATCTGCTTTAAACTCGTAATATTAAGTATAGATTGATAATACAACATGTCAAAATATATATAAGCACAGACATGTCAAAAGTAAATAACAACTAGTAGTAATAATAAATGTCAAAACAAAAAAGTAGAAATCATAAGTAAAAATTGAAAAGGAATTAATAATACATGTCAAAAATATATACACGGTGTAAACCACCTCATGACAAAGCCGTTAACCAAGCATTCTGTACATAAAACTAAGTAACTTTACGCAAAAAAAATTGCTGGGAAACATCTTTTTTTTTTGAGGTTACACAGAGAGAAAAAACATACGTATATCCGTAGTGCACTTACGTATGGGAGGACTGATTCAGGACACTGTTACATAAGTAGCCGACTACATGCCGCGTACGTAACCGGCAGTTGTGCCAGAGGGCGTAGTCTACGTAGCCCTCTCCATTACATATACCAGTGTAGCCTACGTACTGTACAGAAGTGGGTGCATTACGTCATGTTTACATACTGGTGTTGGCTACGTACTGTGCAGATGCAGATGCAGATGGCTACACTGGTATGTACGTAAGAAACAACATGACGTAATGCACCTACATCTGCACAGTATGTAGGCAACATCAGGCTGTCATGTTGTTTCTTACGTACATACTGGTGTTGCCTACGTACTGTACAGATGTGGGTACATTACGTCATGTTGTTTCTTACGTACATACTGGTGTTGCCTACGTACTGTACAGATGTGGGTGCATTACGTCATGTTGTTTCTTACGTACATACTGGTGTTGCCTACGTACTGTACAGATGTGGGTGCATTACGTCATGTTGTTTCTTACGTACATACTGGTGTTGCCTACGTACTGTACAGATGTGGGTGCATTACGTCATGTTGTTTCTTACGTACATACTGGTGTTGCCTACGTACTGTACAGATGTGGGTACATTACGTCATGTTGTTTCTTACGTACATACTGGTGTTGCCTACGTACTGTACAGATGTGGGTGCATTACGTCATGTTGTTTCTTACGTACATACTGGTGTTGCCTACGTACTGTACAGATGTGGGTGCATTACGTCATGTTGTTTCTTACGTACATACTGGTGTTGCCTACGTACTGTACAGATGTGGGTACATTACGTCATGTTGTTTCTTACGTACATACTGGTGTTGCCTACGTACTGTACAGATGTGGGTGCATTACATCATGTTGTTTCTTACGTACATACTGGTGTTGCCTACGTACTGTACAGATGTGGGTGCATTACATCATGTTGTTTCTTACGTACATACTGGTGTTGCCTACGTACTGTACAGATGTGGGTGCATTACGTCATGTTGTTTCTTACGTACATACTGGTGTTGCCTACGTACTGTACAGATGTGGGTGCATTACGTCATGTTGTTTCTTACGTACATACTGGTGTTGCCTACGTACTGTACAGATGTGGGTGCATTACGTCATGTTGTTTCTTACGTACATACTGGTGTTGCCTACGTACTGTACAGATGTGGGTGCATTACGTCATGTTGTTTCTTACGTACATACTGGTGTTGCCTACGTACTGTACATATGTGGGTGCATCTCCGATGTTGGGCATCGACGTTGTCCGGTCCAGCCCCGGTTGAGGCACAGTTTGGCCGGCATCACCGCAGTCCAATGAACTGCGGGAGCCAGGCTTGGGCATCTTGTTGATGAACGATCAACAATGTAAACAATAAAAACTTTAAAAACTTCAAAACTATTTTTCCTGGATCCGCGACCGCGACGATGCGTTGCACCGGGCTGCGTCGGAAACTTCCCCTGTGCTCGTCCCAGTGCTGGGCACTAGTACGAACACAGGGAAAGTGAAGCGATTTGGCGGTCCGAGCGGAAAAAGTTTTCTCCGGGTACCCTCACGTCCGTACACTTTCAGAGAAACTTCCTGATCTTGAGGTAGGTGGCGCTTCTTACTACGACTACTTCACAGATCAGACCACTGGCGGTCCATGAATTCACTACAATACTGCGCGAGAGTCATTCGACGCGGGAGAATCTTAACACCGCGATTCAGAAACGTGACGTAATTGTACAACGCCATCTAGTTTAAAGATACAAACTAAAACGTGCTGTACTTACGCGTCTTCTTTCCCAGAATAATGGTACCTTTACTTAGATTGCACTCACAGTACAATGTTAACAAGTTAATATAATATCAAGTACCAATGACAAGATTGCACTTAGTGAGATATCTAAGTAAGATAAATTGAGAACAATCAGTTACGAGATACTGACGAATCATAGCAACAAGGGAATTAAGTCATCTTCTTTAGTGTTGTGATATATATTGTAAGCCTAATTAGTTTAACGTACGACTGATTAACATTATTCTCTATGTCCTGTAATTATTATACCTCTAAACCTAATATTTAGATGTTGTATTGAATTGACTGTATTAAGTAGCAACAGGTAGGCAGATGTTAAAGTTTAAACAGTTTAGATTTATAATGAAATATATTACATTGTTAATCTAAATGATAATAATTAAATGTATTATTAATTATCAACTAATTGTAGATGAATAATCGTTTGTTAATAGCCATTATATTAATTTAAGGTAGTGTATTTATAATCGAAGTTGATGTCATAACTGACAGTCATTGCGGCAGCCAGTCTTAGCGTAGCCGTTGTACAAGGCGGAGGTCAATTTTGTGATTAAAGTGCTGTGGTGATATTACTGGATTTTATTTCTGCAATACTTCTGAGGCTATCCCAATAGCTTCAGAAGTGGGATCAACGAAAAGTATAACTCTTTTCGACTTACGCCTACGAGAAAAAAACGCAAGTATATTTATTTGTTTTGTAACAACAACTTAATTGTTTGATTTGAATTTTGTAGCATGAAAATATATGACCGTTGTTTTAAAATTCAAATATTACCACTATGTAATTACGACTAATTCGAAATGAGGTTATTTTTTTTCCTGTTTAAAGTGATAATTAAAAAGGGGTTGATAGTTGGTTAGCAAGTTAACAGTAAATAAGAGTATTTAACAACTAAACATACTGATTCACAATAAGATAAATGGAATTATCATTTAACTATTTGGCGCTTGTGTAAGTACCCACGCTTGTTGAAAGTAACGAGTGTTGTTTTTTTTTCATAAATATAATTTTGGTGCTTGCTGTGCAAAGCAAAGCACAACAACCACAAAGCAAGTAATACAAATATTTTGGGAAAGCATTATTTTTCGTTGCTCGTGATTGGCAAGGATACTGGGGTCGATTGTTGCAATCGAAGAGAGTAAATGTGTTCATTTTTTTCTTTCTCTTTTCTCCCTGTTTCTGAAATGATTGCGTATATCGAGATGAACATTGTGTGCTGTGCTACGGTGGTAGTAGCAGTACTATGTGAAAAAGACCGAGCTTAGTCAGGAGTGATTCAGTTACTATTATCGAAAAATATTAAAGAAATAAAAAACATAGCTGCTTAAACTTAATATATATGTTAATGATGTTAAAAATAATGGTTTACTAAGCTGTCGTCTGTCAGTTTCAGTGCTCAACATGCAGAGAGAGAAGAGTCAAACCCGAGATTATAGGACTCTTAGTCCGGACCCAGGAGTACCCAGGTTTGAGGGTCAGGGTCGGGAAGCGGTAGATTTGAGGCGTGAGACTAGCCACGCAACTTGGCCAAGAGTACCCATGTATGAGGGTCAGGCTAGGAGGACATATTCGGAACAACCAGGGGTATCACGGGTGCGTGATACTGAGGTTGATAATAATTATGGCAATATTGACGGAGAGCGTCAAGGACGAAGGGTGCTTCGTCCACAAAGGCTTAAGGAGAGATTTCTGCGCACACCTTCGAGGTCAAGACGTAGCCGTTCGTCGAACGATGGATCCTATAGCCGTGAGGGTACCAGAGAGAGAAGTGCGAGTCGACGAGGTAGAAGACCGGAGGAAGATAAGGATTTAAGGTCGGGTTTTGGTCGTGACCGGAAGAGGAGCCATCACCTTGAGCGAGGAGACGAGGGTGAGCAACAAATGTCATCTACTTATAAGAAACCTAGGAGTGTAGACTCCACTGAGATTATTTTAGATAAATTTTTGTCAATTTTGCAATCAGTTAAGAGTTCAGATAAGTCGAAGTTGCCTTTTAATACTAATATTGTTCCCGAGTTTGATCCTATGACGAAGGAGCAAACTATTTTGACTTGGTTGACAAAAGTAGAAGAGTGTTCAGAAATTTATGGCTGGGAAGATAGAGAAATAATTCACTACGCCCTGCCAAAGTTGACAGGGGTAGCGAAGAATTGGTATCAGAGTTTACCGACAATGATGTATACGTGGAGTCAGTGGAAAAAGAAGTTGATTGAATCTTTTCCTGTTCGCGAAGACTATGCTGAACTCTTGACTGAAATGCTGGGCAAAAGGGTTAAATATGGAGAGTCACTTGAACATTACTATTATGCCAAAATTAATTTGCTAAACAGATGTAAGATCTATGGGCGTCAGGCTGTCGATTGCTTGCTATACGGCGTTGAAGATAGGGCTGTTAAAATAGGTGCGCAGGCTGCACAATTCTCTGAGCCAGAGCAAGTGCTGAAATATTTTAGAACTGTGAAAATAGGGCATGGTCGGGAAAATCCTGATTCTAGTTTTAAATCCCGAAATGAACGTAAGGGTACAACTCTTTTATCAAAACCAGCGGGTTCGAAAATTACATGCTACAATTGCGATCAAATTGGTCATCCAAGTTTCCGTTGTGATAAACCCCCAGCTAAGTGCGTCACTTGCGATAAATCGGGTCATTTGTCAATTCACTGCTATAAAAACAAACGCTTGAATAAAGATCGCGAAAAGGAAACCAGTCTGAATAACAGCAAAACCGAAAAACAAGTGTCCCAATTATGCTTATCTGAAGACTTGAATGCTAAGTACATGCTTGAGATCAAAATAAATAGCCATAATTTAGATTGTCATCTAGATTTAGGGAGCCAATGTTCTCTTATAAAGCTAACAAAAGCTAGGGAACTTAACTTAGACATAGTAGTACCGGAAGATTTACCTGTTCTTAGGGGTATAGGCGCTAACCTAATCTCTCCAGTAGGTATGACGATTGTTTCCGTCGAAGTTCAAGGCATAAAGGAGACGATAAATTTATATGTAGTAAACGATTTCGTAATCAACCAGTCAGTTTTATTAGGACATTCCTTTACCGAGAAACCAGATATCGTTATTACGAAAACCCCTACCGCTGTGATATTTAACAAAATTCCGAGCGTTAAAATGCGTCTCTCAACTAATAACAATGCTGAAATCCCGTCGAATACTTTACGCGCTGTACAAGTTTCTACTGATCCTAGCGTAGATGCACGAGTTTATGTTAATGGTTCCTTGCGGGGTCCAGAAGGGAAAGAGTACTACCTCTTGCCTGGAGAATATGAGGTAAAGGGTGGGCGTAGCGCGCTTCTGATTCACAATGCATCATCCAGTTCAATCACACTTGAGAAAGGAACCCTTTTGACACGAGTACAATATAAGCATGTGGACAATTTGGAAAATATCTTAAACTCGTGCAATGTCATAATCTGTGAATCCCAAAATAATGACGTTTTCAACTGTAACGATGCTCTTAGTGAAGAAGATAAATTAAATTTAAAACAACTAATTAATAAATATGGTAACTGCTTTTCAAAGGGACTTGACGATTTGGGGTTCACAGATCTGACAGAGATGGTGATTGAGCTTGAGGATTCAGAACCAGTTGTTTATAGGCCGTATCGTATGTCTTACGCGGACCGCGTTTTAGTAAGAAATATGGTGCAGGAAATGATCGACCACGGTATTACTAGAGAATCTACGTCATCTTACGCGAGTCCTATCGTCCTCGTACAAAAGAAAACGGGAGATAAACGTTTGTGCGTCGACTACCGTGCCTTGAACCGCAAAACCAAAAAGGAACATTACCCTCTCCCTCGGATTGAGGATCAATTGGATCAACTGTCAGGTAACAAAGTTTTTACGTCACTTGATTTAGCCTCTGGGTATTACCAGATACCAATCGCTGAAGAGTCGCGGCACAAAACCGCTTTTGTGACACCAGACGGCCAATATGAATATAATCGAATGCCGTTTGGTCTGGTGAATGCGCCGTCAGTTTTCCAGCGCACTATCAATAAAATACTACTCGAGGCTAAGATCAAATATGCAATAGTCTACATGGATGACGTCCTTATTCCAGCCAAGGACGTTACCGAAGGGTTACAACGATTGGAAGAAGTTTTAATACTTCTTCAAAAGGGTGGTCTAACACTAAAATTAAATAAATGCCACTTTTTTCTTGAAAAAATAGACTTTCTCGGTTATGAGGTTAGTTCTGAAGGTATACGACCCGGCCAGAGAAAAATTGAGGCGGTATCTAAATTTCCGACACCCCGGAATCAACATGAATTGAGACAATTCCTTGGACTATCGGGATATTTTAGGCGATTTATTATGAGTTATGCTATATTAGCGGCCCCACTAACTGATTTATTAAAAAAGGATGTTAAATGGACATGGGACAAAGACCAGGATTCAGCATTTAACAAAATCAAAGCTTGTCTGGTTGATAGACCCATTCTTGCGCTCTATAATCATAGTGCGGAAACCCAATTGCATACTGACGCTAGCAAAGTCGGACTAGCTGGTATTTTATTACAGGCTAACTCAAACGGTGTGTTTCAGCCAGTGTCGTACTTTAGTCGAAAAACTAACGTAGATGAACAAAAACTTCACTCGTACGATCTAGAGACATTGGCCGTAATTGCGTCACTCAATCGTTTTCGCGTCTATCTCATCGGAATCCCCTTTAAAATACTCACCGACTGCAACGCATTACGCGCAACGTTAATCAAACGCGATTTGATCCCACGAATAGCCCGATGGTGGATACAGTTACAAGAATATGACTGCACCATCGAATACCGTTCGGGATTGCGCATGTCTCACGTCGACGCGCTGAGTCGCAATCCAGTCGATGGAAGCGAATTAGAGCCGCCAACGTGTTTTGATGTCCTAACCATCGAAACTTGCGAGCAAGACTGGATCGCTACTGTACAGTCTGCTGACGAAGAGGTCAGGCAGATAAAAGAGACGTTATCGGATCCTAGTTCAGAGCAAGTGATGGATATTCACAAAAATTACAAATTAAAAAACAATAGGGTCTACAGAATAGTCGGGGATGAAATAAAATGGCTGGTACCGAAAGGCGTTCGCTGGCAGATTTTAAAAATGAATCACGATGACGTCGGTCATTGTGGTTATGATAAAACCTTACAGCGGATCCGTAAAAATTACTGGTTTGCTAAAATGCGCAAATTCGTGAAGAAATACGTTTCATCCTGCCTCGAATGCTTACACCACAAAACACCTGGTGGTAAGCGTGAAGGCGAATTGCACCCTATAGATAGGCCAAGCGTACCGTTTCATACGATTCATGCTGACCACTTGGGTCCATTTATAAAGAGTAAAAAGGGCAATTGTTATTTACTCGTTTTGGTCGACGGCTTTACAAAATATGTTATCGTAAAGCCGGTTAGAGACACCAAATCGGCGACCACGATAAAAGTACTCAAAGACCATATCAGCTACTTTGGTGTGCCAACACGCCTTATCACCGACAGGGGCACCAGCTTCACTAGCGGGGTTTTCAAGGAGTTTGTAATGCTATACGGCATTAAGCACATTATGAATGCCGTGGCAACTCCCAGGGCCAATGGTCAAGTTGAAAGATTCAACAGGACCATACTAGACGCCCTTTCTACTTCAGCCCACGGTAAAGACGAAAAGTCTTGGGATGAACAAATTCTTGATATACAATTAGGTTTAAATACTACTACTCATAAAACGACGCAAAAGACTCCATCAGAATTACTTTTCGGATTTAACATTAAGTGTAGGAGTGAAAGCATATTGAGTGAGGTTTTAGACGACACCGTGACCGTAACATCGGCGGAGAAATTAGTAGAAGTAAGGGACGTAGCTGGAAAGAAAATAAGTGAGACTCAGATTAAAGATAGGGAAAGGTTTAACCGTCGTAGGAAACCAGCAAAGAATTATTCAGTAGGAGACTTAGTACGTGTAGAGCGACAGGTTCCTAACGATGGACAATCACAAAAACTGGCTGTCAAATATCAGGGTCCGTACCGGGTAATAAAAATACTTCCCAACGATAGATATGTCATCGAAGACACTCCCTTATCGCGCAAAAATAATCGTCGTTACGAAGCCGTCGTAGCAATCGACAAAATGCAGCCCTGGTTAAATTTTAGTAGAAACTTGGAAAGTAGTTGTGAAGAAAGTGGTTCAGATAATGAGTAAAAATAAATTTATAAATAAAAACTAAATAAAAGTCATGTTCTTGTTCGTTAAAGTGTTTATTTATATTAATCTAATATTAATTAATTATTATTAAATTTAATGTACTATGATTAAATAGCATTATTTAGATTATATTAGATTAGTGTCTCGTGTAATTTATAAGCCTCAATCAGCATTTGTGCTTGTTGTGTCTAGATGTCAGATCCGTATTGATGTTTATGTCAGAACATGATACATTAGTAATGTTTTATTATCACTCTGTAGCGCTTACAAGCTACAGGTTCTGTTTGATTTGGGTTCTATTACCATGTGATTATTTTATTGCTAGATTGTAATGAGGTATAATTCTAACAGCAATGATTCCTTTCTCAATTCAATCATGTCGTAATAAAAAGTATTGAAAAAAAAAACGAATAATACTCTGTTTATCCCGATAATAATAACGTCACTTTATTTTATTTTTTTTATTCGCGAAGGGACTCGCTCTCACAGGAAGGCCGAGCTGTAAGCCTAATTAGTTTAACGTACGACTGATTAACATTATTCTCTATGTCCTGTAATTATTATACCTCTAAACCTAATATTTAGATGTTGTATTGACTGTATTAAGTAGCAACAGGTAGGCAGATGTTAAAGTTTAAACAGTTTAGATTTATAATGAAATATATTACATTGTTAATCTAAATGATAATAATTAAATGTATTATTAATTATCAACTAATTGTAGATGAATAATCGTTTGTTAATAGCCATTATATTAATTTAAGGTAGTGTATTTATAATCGAAGTTGATGTCATAACTGACAGTCATTGCGGCAGCCAGTCTTAGCGTAGCCGTTGTACAAGGCGGAGGTCAATTTTGTGATTAAAGTGCTGTGGTGATATTACTGGATTTTATTTCTGCAATACTTCTGAGGCTATCCCAATAATATTTACTAGACTATAATAAACAGGGTGGAATTTTACAATGCCACCTGGAGGGAAAGTACTCTAAATACTGGAGAACGCAAATTTTACTCAAAGGAGACAAACCTTTATTTTTAAAAAGAAACAAATCTGCATTCGAAGATTTTCAAAAAATATTTCGAACCAGAATCGAACCCGGGATGGATCGGCTGAAGTTCGAAAAATAATATACCTTTTTGACATCAATCGATAGGTTCAATCATTTATGGATCAAATCTCTCTAATAAATATGATACGATTTAAGTTCGACAATACAATAATTGTAAGACGTATCATACCTAACAGGCCTATTGAAGGATTTAAGTTGGTCCGATGTAAGTTGTTATCATAACTTAAATCCCTACAAAAAACTCCCACAGTAGGAATAGAAGCTGCAGGCCTGTCGATAGTTGGCTCAATGTTGTTTTAGTAATTTAAATGCATACAAAATCTCCCAACAGTGAGAATAGTAACAGAAGGCCCTTTGTTGGCTATTCGTTGGGCAAATAGTGCATGTTTATGACGATGGGGCTATTTTAAGTTTAGGTTGGCGAAACAACTAACCGTCTGCCAATACATTCCCAACTGTTGGCATAAGGAAGCCAACGGCAATTGCTACTAGGGGGGGCGTAGGGGGCTGTTTATATACATCGATAAATAGCCCCTATTGAGACAAAGTCAAAACTGAAAAAAATATCGCTACGACTCACCGAAGCCTAGATAGGTGCATTTGAATTTTTCACGTTAACTGTCAAACTCACATTTCAAACTGGATTTTCTCCTGGACCGCAGGTCGGAACCGATCCATGTTTGGGCTCGTTGTTCAAGGAATTTTGAGAGCTATTCACCAAGCTTTACGGTTTTTTCCTAGCTCGAGTTTAGAGAAATTTAAAAAATTCGAAACGTGTCTATTTCTGTAGGAGTGGGGTGGGGAGGTTGAAATTTTGCATGGACCTTACTGCACGACACGTAACCGGACACTAGAACTTATAGTGAACCGCATACGTACTGTACGTAGTGCTTTACAGGATGTAAGTAAGGCGGATACTTTTTGTACGTAGCGGGGTACAGTAAGAATGTAACCGCATACTTACTGCACGTAACCTGACACTAGAACTTATAGTGAACCGCATACGTACTGTACGTAGTGCTTTACAGGATGTAAGTAAGGCAGATACTTATTGTACGTAGCGGGGTACAGTAAGAATGTAACCGCATACTTACTGCACGTAACCTGACACTAGAACTTATAGTGAACCGCATACGTACTGTACGTAGTGCTTTACAGGATGTAAGTAAGGCAGATACTTATTGTACGTAGCGGGGTACAGTAAGAATGTAACCGCATACTTACTGCACGTAACCTGACACTAGAACTTATAGTGAACCGCATACGTACTGTACGTAGTGCTTTACAGGATGTAAGTAAGGCAGATACTTAGTGTACGTAGCGGGGTACAGTAAGAATGTAACCGCATACTTACTGCACGTAGCCTGACACTAGAACTTATAGTGAACCGCATACGTACTGTACGTAGTGCTTTACAGGATGTAAGTAAGGCAGATACTTATTGTACGTAGCGGGGTACAGTAAGAATGTAACCGCATACTTACTGTACGTAACCTGACACTAGAACTTATAGTGAACCGCATACGTACTGTACGTAGTGCTTTACAGGATGTAAGTAAGGCAGATACTTATTGTACGTAGCGGGGTACAGTAAGAATGTAACCGCATACTTACTGCACGTAACCTGACACTAGAACTTATAGTGAACCGCATACGTACTGTACGTAGTGCTTTACAGGATGTAAGTAAGGCAGATACTTATTGTACGTAGCGGGGTACAGTAAGAATGTAACCGCATACTTACTGCACGTAACCTGACACTAGAACTTATAGTGAACCGCATACGTACTGTACGTAGTGCTTTACAGGATGTAAGTAAGGCAGATACTTAGTGTACGTAGCGGGGTACAGTAAGAATGTAACCGCATACTTACTGCACGTAACCTGACACTAGAACTTATAGTGAACCGCATACGTACTGTACGTAGTGCTTTACAGGATGTAAGTAAGGCAGATACTTATTGTACGTAGCGGGGTACAGTAAGAATGTAACCGCATACTTACTGCACGTAACCTGACACTAGAACTTATAGTGAACCGCATACGTACTGTACGTAGTGCTTTACAGGATGTAAGTAAGGCAGATACTTATTGTACGTAGCGGGGTACAGTAAGAATGTAACCGCATACTTACTGCACGTAACCTGACACTAGAACTTATAGTGAACCGCATACGTACTGTACGTAGTGCTTTACAGGATGTAAGTAAGGCAGATACTTAGTGTACGTAGCGGGGTACAGTAAGAATGTAACCGCATACTTACTGCACGTAACCTGACACTAGAACTTATAGTGAACCGCATACGTACTGTACGTAGTGCTTTACAGGATGTAAGTAAGGCAGATACTTATTGTACGTAGCGGGGTACAGTAAGAATGTAACCGCATACTTACTGCACGTAACCTGACACTAGAACTTATAGTGAACCGCATACGTACTGTACGTAGTGCTTTACAGGATGTAAGTAAGGCGGATACTTAGTGTACGTAGCGGCGTACAGTAAGAATGTAACCGCATACTTACTGCACGTAACCTGACACTAGAACTTATAGTGAACCGCATACGTACTGTACGTAGTGCTTTACAGGATGTAAGTAAGGCGGATACTTAGTGTACGTAGCGGCGTACAGTAAGAATGTAACCGCGTACTTACCGCACGTAACCCAACACAAGAACTTAGAATGCACCCGCATACGTACTGGAATATGAGTCTTACTACGTATATCATGTAGTAACACCATTGAGAATGATGCACCGTCTTTATACGTACGTTCCCGTATTATACGTATGAAGCATGGTGTTGCTTATAACCGGTTACGTATGCAGCTACGTTACTAAGTAAGTAACAACTAAATGACTGATGCGACATACGTAAGCGGTAGCTCGTTGCAAGCTACGTGGTACGTAGGCTGCGACGGGCTACGTATACGTAGCTTTTTTTTCTCAGTGTATAAATCATGTTTTGTGGTTAAACTGCGATTGCCTGGGTTGGTCCCTGGATAGGTGACCACAAAGTACAGTCAGCAAAACAGTTAGGTATGCAGGTTAGCAATCTTCTTACGACTATTATAAGTGTAAAAGTCTTTTAACATCCATTTTTGTTATACTTTCACAAAGAAACTACTAAAAGGAATTGAATGAAATTGGAAGCAGATTGATTATAACTCTTTTCTATTTATAATAGTAGTAAGAAGATTGCTAGCCTGTAAACCTAACTGTTTTGCTGACTGTACATACCGAGTTTCCTCCGTGGCTCGGAAAGCACGTTATGCCGTTTATCCCGGTTGTCAATTGTAGATCTTTGACTGCCGTTAAAGGTAGTCAGTGGTCCGAAAGCCTGCCAACCAGTCTTACCAATGAGTAGTCGTTCCATGTAAAATACTGGTATTGTATTGTATTGTATTGTATTGTACAACTGGCTGGTGTCCGCAACTCCACGTCAAAGCGCGTTTTTGCGTATGTGCTATAATCCACCACGCGGGCAGTGCGGATTGGTAGATGTCACATGTCTTCGAATTTTTATTTCTAGGACATGCCGGTTTCCTCACGATGTTTTTCTTCACCGTTTTTGAGAGCAGTGGTGATGAAATAAATTACGCGAAGTAATGCGCCTGCCTGGGTTCGAACCCACGACTTACTGTTCGTAAGTCGGGGCCGCCACCACTGGGCCACCGCTGCTCTCAAATAGTGGTATTCAGCTGCATCCGGTTAAACTGAACGCAGAACTAATCATAATTGGAAAAAGGCCGATAAAGGAACTCCTTTGTAAAATTGACTTTATTGATTTAAATTGGCTTTGCACGTCGGTGTTTTCTAGGTATGGCAATTACTGTTATACATTACGCATCTTATGATATGCGAATAGCTTAGGTCTGATAATATTTGACTATGAAATAAGTTTTTAACTATGAATATTATGTACCCGAGATTTTATGATCTACGTTTTGGAACAAACATCTAACTTCAACCGTCTCAATGACTTTCAAAAACTACCTGTAAATGAATATTAAGATCTTAAATACTAAGGTACCTATCATTAGATTAAATAAATAAATAAACTAAATAAATATCGCTGGACATTAACACACAGCGCCATCTAGTGCTACACTAAAACAAAAATCTCAATGTTAAGATATTTAACATTTTTATTCTTACAGTTTTAATTCCAAAGATAAAAATAATCTGCACAGATTAATGTGAACAAAATCTCTAACGAGAAATTAACGAGCCAGCCAAAAGCAATAAAAACTGGTACATTATGGATCAGAAAGGTGCTGTCATACTATAAGGATCTGGTATGCAAGGTATAGGACCCTTCACGATACTATCAACCAAGCATTCTCTACATCAAATTAAGTTACCACTACACCAATCTGTTTTTTTTTTTATTTGCCCAAGGCCGTCGTGATGAAAATAAAGGCTGATCAGATAGGCATTATCAGCCTATTAATTTTCCCACAAATGGGTCACGGCCTCCTCTCAATGAGAGGGAATGGGCTATTATCCACCACGCGGGCCCAAAGCGGATTGGTAGATGTCACATGTCTTCGATTTTTTTTGGTTCTAGGACATATCGGTTTCGTCACGATGTTTCCTTCGCCGTTTTGAGAGCAGTGGTGATTAAATTAATTCCACAAAGTAATGCGCCCGTCTGTATTCGAACCCACGACTTACTGTTCGTAAGTCAGGGCCGCCACCACTGGACCACCGCTGCTCTCAGTTGTACCATAAGTACCAGTATACAATCATTGTGTATGTATATATATATAAGTAATCTATTCTGTTCTGTACCAAAACTACAATATGTTCCCGAAAAATTTTAAGATTATGAAGACTGAAGGAGTGAACTTAATTTTGTTTTCATCCTTTATAACAATATTTTTGCCCAAAAAGAACATTCTGTGCTAATTAGTTTAGCAAGTCGGCATCTCAAGCTTACAAATTATGTGCCTTTCTTATGCTGAAGATAATTTCGCCAGTGTTACTATGCCTTAAAATATGACTGCTTTGCATTCATAATGAAGTTTTGTTATTTTTGAGAATTTTATAAACAAGAGTCACAAATCTTTGCATTTTGCTTTAAATAATTTGAATCACATTTCTGTTAAAATTAGAACAAGCATAAGTGACACAGTATTAAACATTTATAAGTTACCTCCACAACCCAGTTATAATTATACTAGCTGACTCACGCAACTTCGTCTACGTCACATAACAGAAAAAACTAAAGGAAATAAAAACCCCGTTTTTGCAACATTTTTCATTCCTGCTCCGCTCCTAATAATTGCAGCGTGATGTTATATAGCCTAAAGCCTGCCTCGATAAATGGACTATCCAACACAAAAAGATTTTTTCAATTCGACCCGGTAGTTCTTGAGATTAGCGCGTTCAACCAAACAAACAAACAAAGTCTTCTGCTTTATAATATTAGTATAGATTATAGTACTGGGTAATACGGTACCTCTAGGTAAGACTGGTTGTCCAACTTTCGGACCACAGACTACCTTTAAGTCCTGTCAAAGATTTACAAATGACAGCTAAGACCAACGGCCTAGCGTGCTTTCCGAGGCACGAAGGAAACTCGGTATGTAATGGGTGTTCACCCATCCACAGACCAACCCAGGGCAAGCGTTGCTTATCCTGCTGCTATTATTCAGCCACGACCTCCTCATAAAAAAAGACATCTATAAAACAAGATACAATACAAAAATAAAATAAATAAATATCATTGGACATTACACACAGCGCTGTCTAGTGCCACACTAAGCTGGGCTTGTGTCGTGGTCACCAGATAGTTGATATACTACATATATACTTTTTGTTTGTAAATACATACTTAGTATACATATAAATATCCATGACTCGGAAACAAATGTCCATGCTCATCACACAAACATTTGCTCCTACCGGGATTCGAACCCGGGACCTGAAGAACGTAAGGCAGCCTCACTACCGCTGCGCCATTCAGGTCGTCAATATATATAATATATATAAAAAAATCAGTTCTCTTTCATGACTTCGCAAAAACAAACTAATCGTACCACTTCTAAACTAAAGTTAGACTTAAATGACTAAAATATTCAACAAAACAGTTAAATAATTCACACATAATTAAATTTTCTTCGAGTCTTCGCCGGTAAGTCGTTGTTTGTTCTATAAATGACGCGGGGAAGGCGTAATGTGTAGAAACGGCCTGTTTCATTAAGACAATGGGTTTAAATTGCAGCGGTTAGATAGACGGACGGAAAACGTGTGTGGTGCAAGTTACAGGCGATGGTAACGTTTTTTATTTACATTTAAGGGGCTCGGGCGTTTTGGTCCTTATGACCAATTGAATGGACTTGAATACATCGATAGATAGGGCGTTTCAAGAGGGAAAAAGTTTTTATTGGGTTACATTTGGATTTTTGTCCGATTTGAGATATCGGCTTATAAAATATGTGTTAAAAAGTAAATCGAAAAGTACGCCAAAAATCAATAAAATACGTATTGTGTAGTAATTACTAAGCTGGAATGTTTAGTTTGGTTTAATTTAAAATTGGTTCAGTAGTTTGAAAAATGATTTCATCACAAAATTATTCAATCTTCAAGTTACTTACGCGTTCTCCGATCGGACAACATATCAGGTCAAGCGCCATACCTATTCGTCCTATAAAAGACTTTACCTTTCTAACGATATACTTTTTAATTCATCTGTTGACCCCGACCGAATTGGTCTGATACCATTATTTAACCCGTGAGAAGGCGCGCCTCAGTTAGTTACATGACAGTCTTCATATAAATCACAATAAAATAGCTAAAAACAAAAAATATTGTTATTAAAACATTACTATAGAGTATTTACGTAATAATTAACCAATATAATGGGCGCGTGATGAGCAAATTACCGCACGATGTTCCGCGGGCTCAATAAACATTTCGCTGCGCGGTCGCAACGGAACTGACCGCTAAGAGAGTTGCGTCAGGGGCGAGGGGATGAATGGTCAGGAAGCTACCTTGGCGCTTGAGACGTTAGGGCGTCAGTGTCAAGTTTTTGCTTTACATTTTTGTGTGAGTAAATTGCTCATAGCGCGCCTTCTCATGGGTTAACTGCTATAACTACGTGGCAAACAGTTAATGAATTGGCTATCTTTACCTGAACTTATCTCAACCCTCACACGATTATGAACCTTTAGTAAGCGCTCAAAGGGTCAATTACTATCATCATGATAACGTTTCAGTCAAGGGCATCTATTTTAAGGCAATAAACTTCTGCAAAAATCATCATGAAGGCTTTACTACTTGATCTAGTTGTATCCTACAAGCGTGTAATTTATTGTCTTAAACACTTTTTTATTAATCATGCAATCTCTTTCAATTAAGTCGAACAAGTCAATTTTAATCTGGAGCCACGCGTGCCAAAGTCGGTACAAGGATGGGTGACAAGACAATCCATTAGATACTCAGTTTCTTTCGTGCTTTAAAATCACGTTATGCCGTTGGTTCCGGCTGTCATGTGTAAGTCTTAGGGTGCTTACATAAAGAAACAGGTTTCCGGTACAGACAAATCTGTACGGGTCGGTACCGATCGGTACAGTGTTGACTCGCATAAAGAAACAGGTGAATCTGTCCTTAGTGACACCAGTAAATGCTTAAACCCGTACGGCTCGGTCCAGGTAGTCGGCACCGACAAGTTACAACCTGTTTCTTTATAAGTGAGTGAACAGAATACTACTACTACTATATTGAAATATTATACTTGTCAGATAGGCAGTCACTCCATGTAAAATAATGGTTTTCAGCTGCATCCGGATAGACTGGAATCCAACCCCAACATAGTTGGGAAAAGTCTATGCAGATGATGAAAAATTCAAATGTAATTATGTGCTTACTTCTAGTTAATTTCATAATTTAAAGTGGATTTTAATCGAACTTTATAGTTACCTGCACTTTGCCCCCGACTTCGTTCCCAAAAAATGTGATAGTTAAGCTAATTTGCATGATATCAATATAATAGGCCTGACGACAGTATCAAAAAAATACCAATGTATTTAGTGCGTCAGTTAGATTATTGAAAAATAATGGACACGTTTTTTTTGTTTTTGTAAATTTTATGAATATTGACTAAGATAAAACGCATCAAAACTCGGGAGTGAGGGCTCGTGACGTCAGAAACAGCTAAAAATTATACCTAGGCGCGACGTATTTTAAATTTTAAAAGCACGTATCTTCGTCAATTCTGATTTACGTAACAACAAAAAAACTACGGGTCAAACATTTTTAATAATCTTACCTGAAGGACTAATTAGTTTTATTTGTTTTACGACTACCCTATTATAGCGTATGTTACTTGGTGACGATGTAGCTTTATAATGGTGAAAGAAGTTTTAAAATTGGTTGAGAAGTTCTTGAGTTAAATCGTAACAAACAAACAAGTACGCTGCCGCTCATGAACTGTACCATACACCGTAGACAGACGAGCAAAACAGAGGCATAGTTAATTCCTGGCCAAGGAAATAACGTGCATTAGTCAACTGCAGCCAGGACTAACTGTAATGAACCCCCCTCATATCTGTTCCTTAGTAATTATTTAGATAACATTCAAGCGAATGTTTTCTAAATAATTACTAAGGAACAGATATGAGGGGGGTAACAAACAAACAAGTACGCTGCCGCTCATGAACTGTACCATACACCGTAGACAGACGAGCAAAACAGAGGCATAGTTAATTCCTGGCCAAGGAAATAACGTGCATTAGTCAACTGCAGCCAGGACTAACTGTAATGAACCCCCCTCATATCTGTTCCTTAGTAATTATTTAGATAACATTCAAGCGAATGTTTTCTAAATAATTACTAAGGAACAGATATGAGGGGGGTAACAAACAAACAAGGACGCTGCCGCTCATGAACTGTACCATACACCGTAGACAGACGAGCAAAACAGAGGCATAGTTAATTCCTGGCCAAGGAAATAACGTGCATTAGTCAACTGCAGCCAGGACTAACTGTAATGAACCCCCCTCATATCTGTTCCTTAGTAATTATTTAGATAACATTCGCTTGGCTTCTTCGCCATTCATTTAAGCTACCATATAGCTTAAATGACGGTTTGAGTGAATAAGTAGCGTTTATGTTTTAAAGTTCTAAGGACCTGATGACAGTTTTTAAAAGGAGTTTTTGTTTCCTAGGTTCTTGTTAAAATGTGGTGATAATTTTGCAAATAGGTTTTTACAAACAATTTTAAACGGATTTTTTTTAAACTGGATGATTTCGTATCTGTAGAAGAAATTGTCAAGACATAACAAAAAAACAAAAACAACAAAACATTTGGTAGGTCGTCTTTGTAAATGTAGGTACTTACTTTTAGTCATATTCTTTAAGTATTTAAGATATATTTGTTCTTTGTAATTATAATGCACATTGTACCTAATCTAAAATTGGTTCAATAAACAAAGATAAGGGACGTTTTCTCTTGAAAAATATTTTTTTGTTAACAAATTGATTCCGTTCGTAATTTGTAAGTATGAGTTTGAAGATTATTTTTGGAGGATGAAGAGCTTAGATTATAGGCTATAGCTTGCTTTCTTTTCTTGTATTTTCTACAACAACTGTCAACAAGACCGTCATAAGATTTTCGGCATGAGAAGTTAATGATTATAAACAAAGAATTTCTACCAAGATACGTAGCGACTATTCAATTAACCACAATAATCCCAAATTACGTGTAATACGAAATTAACAAGCAATTTCACTTGGTCGGGTTATATTTTGGCGGAGTAAAGCGCTGTCGTTGAATATTTTGTGGTACTGGTATGCATCGGACTTCGTGGAACGTAAACATTTGGGCCGCCATTTTGAAGTAAGTTCATACTGACGCTGTTATTTAACCCAAAGGGTGCGAACCCGAATGATTGTATATGTCATGATTTATAGCTTCTCGTAACAGGGACTACATACGATGATTCTGATTTTTTGGCAAATAATTTACAAGCAACTTAGAGCATCATAGTGTTTTATAATGTTAGTCCAATCAATAGATTTTTTGTAAATCGATCGAAACCACTCATTACTCACTATTCGGCCCGCAGTGACTGACGTAACAACCACTTTGTAGTGCAAGCTGATTAGAACTTTATTCTAACAGTATTTCAGTTGCTAATTTGGCTCTAACAGTGCCCTTAAATTGTAATAGCAGACAAATTGTCACTTTACCGACGTTTTCATATTTGTTTCGACCAAAACAAAGCCGTTCGGGATAAACCAAACCGCTTTTCCAGGTGCTATTATAATCCACAGGTAAATATTATTCTCCTCTAAAAAAAAGCGTTCAAAACATTTCCGTAGATTCTCTCAAGAACACTATTTTCCGTAAGTATGTACAATCATCAACTCCAGTATTTTACGAGCACGAAAGCCTCAACTGGCTTCTACTGGCTAATGCCGTTATCTGAATGGGTGGCTTGAATAATCAATAGATGCTTACACAGTCTTGATATTTTCTTAGCTCAGCAGGTAAAGCCGTTCGTTCGGATAACTTAGTTTCAGTATTACTCTTCGTGTATTTTATGGTGCGAATTGCGGTTGCTGATTTGGAAGGGAGTATATGTTTTGATGTTTCATAAAAATGTTATGAAGAGGATGACTATTGAGATGATAATGGGATCTTTGTCCAATGTTATTTATTGAGGTCAACGTGGTTGACCTCTGTCAACGTGGTTGACCTCTGGCAACGTGGTTGACCTCTGTCAACCGTGACGCTGTCAGTTACTCCTTTTTCTTTCATATGATCACTACTTATACAATTTTCTTGTTCTCCCTCTCTGTCCATAGAATAGGAGGAAATCAGTGATGATGGTGAATAAATAAATAATAAATAAATATCGCAGGACATTAACCCTACATTACTACTCATGTTGCGACATACAAAGAAACTACTCATACGCCCGCGAGGCGCATCATATTGATAATGATTTTAATCAAAACCTATAAGTATGATTGATATGTTTGGACTGTTTTTATAATTGTGTATATATTACTAAAAAGTGAAAAACATAATTTTAAATATTTTTATATATTTTCATTATGAAATCTTTAATCAAATAAATCTTAGGAAGAAATTTCTGGAACTTAGGCAATTAAACAGTATTCTCATAAAAAATTGAAAAAAAACAACTTTAAGTATACACTTCTCTTATAAATTGTAAATTATGAAGTAATTAACTAAAAAAAACTAACAAAGTAACAAAAAAAATATTTTACATACAATTTGATTAAGACCGCAAAACTTACATACAAGCTACTCTTACGTCTTTGGAGCGCCAAGGGTAGTAATATCTAAAAAACTAGCACACTTAGCATAACGCAACCACCGTCCTGCGACACGTGCTAGCGATGACTGAGATGTCCTTGAACGTGAATGCCATACGCGCGAAGGATAAAAAGAGAGAGCAAAATATCAAAAACGTGGGCGCCTCTGAGACGTAGAGTAGTAATCTAGGGTTAACACACAGCACCATCTAGTGCGACACTAAGCAAAGCTTGTGTCGTGGACACTAGATAGTTGACATACTACATATATACTTTTTTGTTTGTAAATACATACTTATTATACATATAAACATCCATGACTCGGAAACAAATGTCCATGCTCATCACACAAACATTTGCTCCTACCGGGATTCGAACCCAGGACCCTATGAACGAAAGGCAGCTTCACTACCACTACGCCATTCGAGTCGTCAAGTACCATAGACTGGTAGTATTCATAAAAATATAAAAGTTGGCTGTGCTAAAAACTTGACTATGATTTTAACCTACTTATGAAAACCAATACGTTTGTTTTTACGAATCCTTTTTTTTCGGGAAATCATCAAATCATCAAATGACTTCTCCCACTCTGGGCGGAGCGGGAGGGAGTGTTAGACTTTTACTGACTAAACACGGTGGTGACTAGCACCATAGACTGGTACCTAGTATTAATAACCTTGACTAGATGTTTTACCTACCTACCGAAAACCAATTATTACTGTTTGTTTTTACCAACCTCAAAATAACATATCACTATTTGAATGTTATTTGTTTGTTGTTCGAAATTCTGGAAAGTGTATATGTTACGGCTAATACCCGAAGTGCGGTTGCACCTAGTTTTAGCCGGTTAGAACTAGGTGTAGCCACTTACTCTTGGTTAAACCTAGTACGAGCCGATTGTTTTCGGGTAAAACTAGGTCTATCCTTCATCATGCCGGCTACAACTAGGTTCGGCCATTCCCTGTTGACCAGCAATGGACGTCTTGCGGCTGTAATGATTATGAACCTATCGTTGAAAATCCAACAATGTGCTTTCATTTAGGCCTTTTAGGAAAACATATTGCATATGTTTTTTATGACTAGAAATATGAAGTAGATTTCTACACAGTCACTCTAACAGGCAAAGCACTTTTACAGGAAAACAACGATCATTTGATCCGAATAATTTTATTTCGGTATTTTATTTCCACGTAAGCTGGTATTTATTCTAGACAAATACATTTTGTTACGTTACATAGCGCACTGTGTAAAAAACAGAGTCGAGCTTCGCTGTAGGCGGTCAAAATATTGAATAGGAAAATATTTTTTAAATCATCGAGAGTGGCTTTTTGTTCCGCTTGTTTGTTGGTTAATAGAGATATGTACCCAAGCTTTTATCTAGTTTGAGCTATTGACACGGCTTTATTTATTGATTTAAATTCAAACTTCAACACTACAAATTTCGCTCAGAGCGGTTTTATACGCTCATATCGGCTTACGCGCTTATAAGCGCTACATTTTACACTTCAAATTACCGTGTACGCGTTTATTACGGCGTGGGCGCTCAAACCGGCTCGGAAACGTCTCTTGTCTACGCTCGTACGACCTACAGGTAAATGAGCTTCCAAAAACAAACTTAAACGCACCAAAATAACGCTATAAGATTCGCTGTCTCAGTGATTTACGCTTAATATCGATACGCGTGTTGCTTCCACGACTGCGGAGACTTCAAATTAATCGGTGACATAACTTGCAGCTTGTTGATACTCACTAGAAAAAAACAATACGCGCCGCTATTCAAATCGTTTACGGTCACATACAGATCATACCGTTTAGAGTCTTTGAAACCTGCAAAAATGACTGAACTCAACAAATGCGAGCTTTTTTGTATGAAAATATTGTACAAAAATAAAACCGACTCCAAAAACACAAATAAAAATAACTTTAGTTTCAGAAATCGGTGACCTTTGTTTGATCGATTTACTTAGTTTTTTGTCACCGGTTTTATTTTTTGCAAAAAAGTTTATATTTTCACTTTTTTATGGTTCACTTGTGCTTACCCCTTTACAGTGTAACGGCGTACTGTTATGTTATGAACTGGTGTAAACAATAGATGGACATGAAATGTAAGCAATCCCAGTCCATTTGCTATCATTTATTGAGGAGTTCCGTTGCCTATCTGCGAAGTTCTTCATCAAATCTTCACCAAATTGAAGCGGGACCATTTTAAGAAAGTGCTCTTCCAAAAACAACCCAAATCAGATCAAGTGTGCCTATAAAATTTGAAGAGTTCTCTCAATTTATCCAGGATTCCATCATCCGATCCCAACTTGATGATTCGGGGACCACCTGGGAAGTATACCCTTCAAACAAAAAGTAGTAGTTTAAATCGCTCAAGCCATCTTCGAGTAATGATATTTAAAAAAATGGTTCCGACGAATTGAGAACCTTTTTGAAGTCGGTTAGAAAGGAACCGCCCCTGTGGAACATCGGTTACGACTGGGTGCTGCGCGTGACCTCCTAGTGGTGTCAGCGTCGTTTGCTACGCAGACTTCTTTAAAAAAAAAAAAAAAACTTCTTTATTTGCTAAATCAGAAAATAACAACCTTGCACAGTTCAATAACATACAAAATAATAGTAGATTTAGATACAATTTTTTGTTTGTTACGTGTCGGTACTTATTACATGTTGTTATCACAGAACAGATTCACTCTGCTCCCCGTACTAGTATAGACTGTATTACGGTGGACCAGTGTTCCTCGTTCTCTGTGATTGTACTCATGGTAGCATACTTGTGACAAGAAATACTATTTAATTTTATAACATAAAGAGTATTAGAGACGACACCTTTGTGCTGGCACAGGGGAGGCCGCACGAGGCGGCGGCCGAAAATATGACACGTGGGGTTGCGATAGTCGTTGACAGGATCAGGCAACTGGGTCTCGTGGTGGCAGTGCACAAGTCCGAGGTCATGTGCTTTCATTGGCCTCGGAATGCACCACCGTCTGGATTCACACTGACGGTGGGAGGGGTATCTATCGGCGTCTAGTCGACGTTAAAGTACCTTGGACTCAAACTCGACAGCCGATGGAAATTCGTGGAACATTTCCGTCGTTTGGCCCCCAGGCTGGAACAAACCGGGGCTGCCTTCAGCCGGCTCTTGCTTAACCTGAGGGGGCCAAACGCCTCCTGCCGCAGGCTCTACGCGGGGGTTGTGCGGTCCATGGCCCTTTACGGGGCCCCAGTGTGGGCGCGTATCTTTAGGCGGCGAGCCGCCCATTACCTGAACGAACCCCAAAAAGTGGTGGCCGTAAAGATGGTCCGTGGGTACCGCACGATCTCCTGCGAGGCGGTGGGCCTGCTTGCCGGATTGCCGCCATGGGATCTGGAGGCGATAGTCCTCGCGCCTGCAATGCTGAATGGCGCGCGGAGGCACTAGGCCGGGGGAAACTCCGCTGCCGCGGGCTCAGCGCTCAGCGGACAGACCTGCGGCGCGATCTCATGGCGACATGGAGAGAGCGACTGTGCAGGGCACGGCACGATACTGGCCTCTTTGAGAAGCGGCTGGAGAGACGCCACGGCGTTCTCACCTTCCGCCTGACGCAGGTCCTCACTGGGCACGGATGTTTCGGGAGGTTCCCGTATCAAATCGGGTGGGCGGAAACGCCCGGGTGTTTTCACTGCGAGGATCGACTGGAGGACACGGTGGAGGTCTGCCCTGCGTGGGCGGAGCCCCGCTGTGTCCTCATAGCGGCGATCGGCGGCGGCGACCTCTCGCGTCCGGCCCTGATTCATTCCATGGTCCGGAGCGAGATGGAATGGGAAGCCGTCACCTCCTCCTGCGCAGCAGTCATGCTAGCGAAGAAGGTGGCGGAACACGAGAGGGAGAGAGCCTCACGCCCCAGCCGCCAAATGCACCGGGCGTCGGGGGCCACGTGGTGGCTACCGGCCACCGTAGACGGGGGCCTGTGGACGGTTAGCTATGGGCTAGCTAGCCGTCCGTCCACAGGGCATGTCGACGGCCCGTTCGTGTTCCACGCGCGTCTCGAAGAGATGCAGGCATAAAGGTAGGGGCCCGCAAGGGCCGAAGGGCCTGTTCGAAAGAGATACCGCGGCCCCGGAACTTATAGGGCGAGGAAGGAACATGGGTGGGTTTTAGTCAGTAACAGTCTGACACTCCCTCCCACTCCGCTCAGTGTGGGAGGGAATCCTAAAAAAAAAACAAAAAAGGATGTATAAAAGGACCTAACTTGAACAGCGGACGTCGAAAGATACTTCGTCACAGTATAGCTATGGTAGTGTCCAATGATGATGATGTACCGATTCACTCTAACTTTGCAGAGATCCAGATTATTAAGATCAGGCAACAGAGAAGACAGTATAGTGAATTCCACAGACTGGTGATTCGCATAATAAATGTGGAAGCAAAGCGCTTTGTTCGGGTCCGTGGCTCTTCAACCATACAACGGTGACGCTAAGCCGTATAATCAAGTGATGTTAGAATGGGGATGGAGAAATTAGATTGTGTAATTCCAAAGTACACTCTCCGAAAAGTCATAATCATCTGCTTTGCCTTTTCCCAAGTATGCTGAGGTCGGCTTCCAGTCTAACTGAATGCAGCTGAATACCAGGATTTTACATGGAGCGACTGCCTATCTGACCTCCACAACCCAGTTACTACTGGGTAATACGAAAGCCCATGATAAGACTGGTTGTCAGACTTTTTGGGCCTGTGACTACCTGTAACGACTGTCGAAGAGCACCAAATGACAACCGGGACCAACAGCTCTAAGTGCTTTCCGAGGGACGAAGGAAACTCGGTATGGAATGGATGTCACCCATCCACAGACTAACCTAGGTAAGCACGACTTAACCTTAAGATCGACCCGATCGGCTGTTATTATTTAGCCACGAGCTCTCCGAAAAGTAACCCATAACAAACCGATAGGCGGGCAAGTTTGCGGAGATGATGTAACCTAAAATGTTCCAAATGTGGATACAAGAAAATGCTGTGTATCATTGCATGCAGTATATGTAATGCCGTCAAAAGTTGGTAGCCTGTTGCTTACGATCATCTCTCTCAATCGCTTTTTACGACTGGAGTAGATGAAAACTTTATATACTGACCTTTCTTTTATGATCACGTCACGTTGAATATTATGGGTCTGGAGGGCATCAGTTATGAGGGAAATGGATTAGATGGACGAGAGCCTATCTAGATACCTACTAAACATTCTGCGCTTGTCGAAAACTAAGTGAAATAAAAAATTCTGTTGGTTTTAGTGCCTATCGAAAAACATCCAAATCGTCACAATATCTGGAAAATAAAATCGACTATTTTCTTTTTACTTCATTTTAATTTTAAATAAGTATAGAACATTTTGATACATGTGGGCAAAGTTTGTTATTGTAATCGAGTTGGAATTAACACACTAGCCGTAGGCGAGTTTGTTATTGAGCCGAGAATGTTCCCGTGTATCAAGCGACGATTTTCAAAACACTTTTGATGAAATAAAAAGGGGAAAAAATAAAAAAAACACCTGAGACTATAGGCATATAGGTATAATATGTGTAGCAATTTGCACATGTGTTGGAAAACTCTCAAAAAATGCACGTGTTTGAAACACATTACATGTTAAACCTAATCGTAGTGCGATAAGAACCAGTTTTCGAGGAAGTGTATTGCAAATATTTGCCGCCTTTAGCGTCTGTCATATTTTTAGTTAGTGTAGATGACTACTCTCAAAGCAGGTTCGAGGTGGCGTAGAAGAAGAGTACATGGATGAATATGGGGGAGGCCTTTGCCCAGGAGCGGGACCATCAAGGTTACATGTTTAGGTACCTAAAGCTTATATCCAGTCACGCGCTTATCGCTCTCACTGCGTCCACACATTTCAAAGTCGAACAAAAAGCGCGAACAAAGTCCTCTCAGTACACTCACGGGTGGCATTTAAACTGGGATGCTTAAACTTTTTCGCGTTCATTAAATCATTGTTATCTTGCATCTCTTTTTTTCTCTACTCCTTCGGGTGCAATTGTATACTGAAACTATTTATTCATTTATTTAAATCTTTTTTATATTATCCTTTTCTGTGGTTGGGCTTGGATTTGGTTTATTGTCTTATTCTGTAATTTAAGAGTCAGGGAATCTAGGAATTTGAGACTTTTATAGCTAGACAGATTACAATCTAACGGTTTTTACAATTTTACGGTGACACTTCAGAGAAAAGGCGGCGCTTAGCACATACAAGGAGAAAACAGGGTATACGTTTATAAGGTCTAAGCATCGTTAGCCTATTCTCTTTCTATTTAGCCAATAAAAGTAATGGGAATTTTATCTTTCTACCCTAATGTTACAAATCGAGCAAAACGCACTGCACTACAAAAAGGACAGCCATCCATCACTGCCACACGACGACGTCCTTTAAAAATGACACGTTATTGTGAGAGGTGCCTTCAGGCCATACCGATGTCACAGAAGTGACTGGAAATCTTATCTTTCAGAGAAGAAGACATGGGGACATACACCGTGACTTTTTAGTCGTCTTACAAATTAAAGCGGTCCACTCAATGTACCCAACATAAAATACCTCTAGGCGCGATTATTATTTTTTCATCATTAAGTAATTAAGATAATAGGTACGAAGAAAAATAAATAATTCATTAGAAATATGAAACACCCTGTTAAAATTGTTTACGCATCAAACTGTAGAGTATACCTACCTAGCGCACGAGTCGAGCAGATCATTCCATCACCATTTTCAACGAGACAAAACTACGCCTTGCGTCATAATAATGATTTAAAAAAATCTTTTTAAATTATACAGATCTCATAATACCTATTTTTTTATTATGAATGTTTACTAGTCATTGGTAAGATGAACTGGACTGCCTTTGTAAGACGACTAAAAAGTCACGGTGTATATCTAAATGTCACACTTTGCGAATAAAGATAATTCCCTAGGGTCCCATATTAGGATCGCTGCGAAAAAAGGAAACGATCGTTTGCGAATGTCAAAGTCATGGTCAATTCTTAATTCAAATGCTTCTGAACGGATGTAACCAAATAAATAAAACAGAATTTGAGGTACATAATTAAGATTCCTCAAGGAAGGTTTAAGACTTTCCTCTCGCAGGTCTGCTGGAAGAAATTTCTTTTGAAATAAGCAGTACCTTTGTGCTCTTCTATGTTAATATATTGTCCTTTTATGTATTTTGTGTGTACATGAATAAATAAATAAGATTCAGTTTTTTAGAGGTCCCCAGTTAGACCGAAAAAAAAAACATTGTAATCCGGCTGATACCAATAAGTGAATCAACCGTCAGCTGCTCAAGTAGCGGTGGGTTTAGGATTAGGAGCTTACGGAAATCGTGAAAAAAAAATCACATTACGCCTTATAATCTATCACGCAGTAAGAAAGTTGCTGTATTTTTTCATCAGGCGAGTTTCTTTTACAAGTTCATGCGAGCGGCTGACGAATAATCCCCCCTCCACCATGCAGCTGACGATTTTTATTAGGCTCAGCATGATGTAAACTACTTATGAAACAAGTTTCAGCCGGTGTACTATGACTTAATTTATTTTTTCACCACTTCCGTAACCTCCCAATCCTACACCAACCGCGGGTGCGTTAGCTGAACCTGGGTTCACTTGTCTTTTGAGATCCATTGAATATGAACAATATGGCAACCGATCAACGTAAAAACACTACATAAAATACAAAGGTACTGGACTAAGTATCCATTCCTCACACTGTTAATGAGAAGCATTATAACTGTCATCTACTACTTTTATCATCATCAGCCTACCCTACGACTATAAATTGTGCATAAGATAGGTCTTCCCTCGTACCTGTCGCCACGACCCCGTAGCAATCAATCAGGTACTACCTGGCAGATATGTTATACATCCCGAACGAATAACCCTTTTTTTTAAAGTGATTGTCATATATCTAAAGCCTCTGAGCGAATCTAAGTATCTGGTTAGACACAATTTGGGGACCTAGCTTACACAAAAAACAGAGATCGCCCCTAAAACCTAGAAAAGAAAAGAAAATTAAAAATGCCAGTGCAAAGATTGGCTGTTAGAGCACGCATTAAAACGAATGGCATAATTTGGGTAAGAAGAGGCCACTGCGGGCTTTGCAATAATCATAAAATACCGTCTGGTAGTTAGCGGGTTTATTGAACGTTACCGAGAAGAATCCTTTTATTGTTTCCTTTACGGTATATGGTAACGAGGGACATAATGAGATATTTTCGGCTGAAACAGTTCACAGTTACCTACATTTTTTGAATTGTAAGAATAGTTGTGAGTTGTGAAATATTGGGATGGTTTAAAATACTGTGGAGCTCCAGTAATCCAAATCCTTTTTGGAATAACTATGATTTGCATTCTACTAGAATAAACTGAAAAAAAAATATACAGGAAAAGTTTTGAGTGATTCGTGATCTTTCTAGGTCCGGTACAGTTTCTTAATCTTTACTAGAATAAAGATCGAATAGCATCAACCAAAAGTGTTTGAGAAAATACACGACTTTCGATCCAACTGTACATCATGTTGTACATGCAGATAAATTCTCAAAAAGTTGTGGATAGTAATTAGATAGTAATAAGGGTATAACATAATATGAGAAAACTACGTTACGAATCACGTAGTTTTCTTGTTTGTTACGAATTTTTATTACTCCAAACGGATACTGTAGTGACATCTGGCCCAGATACTTTGAACTATCTAGCTTACGCATGTGTACCACAGATGGCGTCATATAACAGAAATGTAACACACAAATTAAAACATTGTAATGTGAAATAAATCATAATGATAAATTATAACTGTGATTCTTGAATTAATAATACAGAATATGGAAAAATCCATCGTATGTCGTCAATGATAAATTAAAACGCTTATCTTGGTTAAGTACTCGTATTTTCTAGATACTAAGAAATCATATAACAACATGTAGAATAATAAGTAAGTAAGTAATATTATCAAAACAAACAAAAAATCTGTAATTTATACAAAAGAGCCATTTAAAAATAATCGAGCATTATCTTTGGGTTAAAGGCTTCTATTGTTTTGTTTTTGAAGTTGTGCAAAAACAAGTCTGAGTTTAGAGCCTAAAGTCACGAGTAAGAAATAGGTAGATATCCATCACATTGTAAACTCTAAAGTAGCCTGGATAGAATATAAGGCCAAGCAAAGATAGATCATGATAGGTGTGCCAGTTATGTTAACGTCTTTTGCCAGGGCATACCTAAATCTATACGTGGCTGTTATCGACTAATTCTTAATGGGAAACCCCAATAATACTTGACCTGAGAGTTAAATCAAGGACGTGACGCACAACTGGGCACCACTAGACCAACAAGGAAAACCTTCCGTGGAATATAGTTGATCATCACCACATGATGATGATCAACCAACCTAACATTGACCTAGCCTTTTCCCAATTATGTGTGGTCGGCTTCAAGTCAAACGTGATGCAGCTGAATACCAGTATTTTACATAGAGCGACTGCCTATCTGACATACACAACCGAGTTTGTACTAACTAACGATTACACTCATGAGCGCCGGCAGAAGTACCTACTTCCAAGGGGTGCAAAAGGGTGCTTCAGTTCCATGAAAACAGCTGGACAATTTTTGCACTTCGCCTCGGATTTGTTGGATTTTCGTTTGTCAATTCGTAAAAGGAGTCATTCTGCCTATTCATAAAGAGAAGCTTACTAGCACAGAAGACATAGACATCTGAATAAGCAAAGCGAGCTCGAATAATTTAGGATATCTCACTTATATAAATAAGGTTATTATTGTTCATACATGGTAGAAATGCTATGTTCACAGGAAAAAGAGTTGAGGAGGACACAAATTTGATTGACAAGGTCATGGACAAGGGACAGCAACCTAGATCGCTTAAGTTTTTATTACTTAACACAGTAACGTATTAAAAAAAACTAAATCTTTACGATATTTATTCTTTAGGTCGTGGCTCACTTGACAAGCACCGCACCAGCACGGCACCAGCACAGCTCCTGACCGGCGCCACCTCGAATATAGGCTACGGCGCGCGGCCCGCGCGCCGCAAGCGAGGTGTAAGCACGCGGTCCCCTCGCTTGCGGCGCGCGGTCGCCTCGCTTGCGCCGCGCGGGCCGCGCGCGGTGCCCTCGCTTGCGGCGCGCGGTCGCCTCGCTTGCGCCGAGCGGGCCGCGCGCGGTCTCCTCGCCGTCCGCAAGGCGCAAGCTCACAGTCCGCACGCTGGTAGTAATAGTCCAGGAGGTAGCATTGTATTTTAGGGAATTATCTCTAGTAATTATATTTTGTTGACGTGGATTCGTGGTTTAATTTTTCTTTTCATTACAGTTCTGAGATTTTTTACGTTCCGACCGACCGACTGATACTGTTGTAATCGAAGGTTGATCTTATAAGATCATGGTCTCCAAGATCTTATAAGATCAACCTTCGATTACAACAGTATCAGTCGGTTTATTAGGGCATTTTTATTTGCACCGCTACCTCCCGGAATAAGAGCTTGCTGTCACCGCGAACACATTGTAAGGCATTTGTGATTGAACACGCGTAGGACTTGCACGCCTTTGGGAATAATCGGATTGGCTCCAGAGCTCTTAAACAACTAGTTTGTGCTACTTCGGTGTCAACAAGCTTTCGATTTGTACTGAATTTTACATAACTTAGGAGTCTTATCATAATAGTAATGGTTTTTCAACAGCGCCACCAGGTTTATGCATTGCAGCATCGTGACCAATTATATATATAGATATTATCTGGGAGTCTAACCGAACTAGGTTTAGTGTCGTGGGCTCTCTAACTAAATTTGTAACTGGTCATACATTAAACAAAGAGTTCCCACGACGTAGAGAAGCACGACGGCGCAATGACGTTGTTTCGCGGGCCACTCGGTGTCCGCGCGCGGTCCGCTCGCTTGCGGCGCGCGGACCACGCGTGGTCCCCTCGCTTGCGGCGCGGCGTCCACGCGCGGGCCCCTAGCTTGCGGCGCGCGGTCCCCTCGCTTGCGGCGCGCGGACCGCGCGCGGACGCCGCGCCGCCCGCGAGGCGAGGCGTATGGTAGCGGCAAGCGCGTTGACCACCCGCCGTAAGCTTTTTCATATGGACATTAAAAAATATGTTATGCGACACACGATTTAATGCTCTAATTTGAATGGCAAGTAAATTGCTGGGTTGGAGCGGTGCTGGTGCGGTGCTTGTCAAGTGAGCCACGACCTTTTTCCGGCGACTTGCACCCCGCAAGTGCCAGCCTTGCAGCCTGCTCCCGGCGCCCGTGATTACATTGACGGCATGACGTCAATCCCGAGGCACGGAGGAAACTGGGTATGTAATAGGTTTTTGCAAGAAGTATGGTGAAGAATACTTCTCTGTATGAGAAGAGGACTTTCTCTGTCTATCTCTACCGTGGGACAAAATAAGTGGCTGATATTATTTATTTAATTAAAAATGCTTTTAAAATATGTAGTTTTAATGCGTAAAAGTAACTTAACAAGGTGGTTTTCTATTAAGGAAAAGAGATATAAATGTATTTAGCTAACAACAAACTTATGGTTGATGTCATTGCACGTTGCTCGGTCGCAGCAGTCGGGGTAAGGAAGGAATTTGTCACCAGGAACTAAGGCACAGCCTTCCCCGACAGAGATGGCGCCGCAACTGAAAAGACGTAAATGGAAATAAAAATAATGTAATACCAACGTCACATAAAACAATGGTTAAAATTTTTAAACCGAAGTATGGGGAAAGTTTTTGATATTTCTTACTATTATAGTAGGTACTCCAACTGATAATAAATTCATTCAACCCAGGTGTGGTAGAAATTCATGATCAGTATTAGAAACAACATCGATTGGCATGATAACATTATTTTGTGTAAAATGGTCCATTTTCTTGCTAACTGTAAATTTAGTGTCCTCAGACTATTTTCATGTAGCTGCAACCCCTTACTGCCCCGTTTACCGTATCCATCACTCTGTACATAAATCAAGATTACCTAAATAAAGTAGTTATGTTGTCCTTCCGACAAAAGTATTGAAGACACCACTTTCCATCTTGAGGGGAAAATGTCTTATTATACGGCAAAACTCTGTTCAGGTTAGGCATGTAACAACCGTCTTGATTTTCTGGAAACATACAATTAGGTACTAGGTACTTGAGTATTTATACATAACAGATGATAGTAAAAGGAAAAGTCCTTTGCGTGTGCAGGATGATATAGCAAGTAATAAGGAAGTATAGAAGACAATTTGCTGCGCCAACCTCAAAGGAATGGGAAAAGAGCAAAATAATGATAATGATGACCATAGTATGATAATCAATATACGAGTAGCTTAACATAAAAATAAAATAAAGAGAATATGGTGAAATGCGGATGTACCGTAGTAAAGGCACACCTCTGACAAACACAGCGAGACTTTCGAGAAGTTATTTAATACAAAGAGTGACAAAGGATTAAATGAATTATTTAGGTATATACAGGGTTTAAACTACCTCATCACCACCATCCGTTAACCAAGCATTTTGCACATCAAACTAAGTAACTACGCCAAAATTAGGTGTATTCCCGATGACCCCACTGCACTGGTTCGTACCACTGGTGGGGTCAACGGGAAAAATCAAAACTGTCGTTTCGTTGACCCCACTAGCCTACCCTATTGGTGGGGTCAACGGGAAGTTTGCAATTTTGATCCCGCTGACCCTATTGCTTGGAAACAACTTTATTTTCAACCGACTTCCAAAAAGAGGAGGTTATCAATTCGTCTGTATTTTTTTTTTTTTTTTTTTTTTTTTTTTTTAGTGTTTGTTACCTCAGAACTTTCGACTGGGTGAACCGATTTAGATGATTCTTTTTTTGTTTGAAAGCTGGTGCTTGTCGATTGGTCCCATTTTAATTTGTTGAAGATCTGATGCTGATCTTCCGAGATATACAAAGGAACTCTTCAATAATAGACGGCAAATCTGCAGTAATTGCTGCAATCGCTTGTAGGTTCATTGTTCATACTACATCATGACGTAACATCACGCCTGTATGCTCTGAGGGGGTACCTAGATGTGTACAATACTCCCAGATTTCGACAATGTTTGTTGCCTCTGAACTTTCCACTGGGTAAACCGATTTTGATGATTCTTTTTTTATTTGAAAGCTGGTGCTTTCCGCGTGGTTCCATTTCAATTTAGTTAAGATCTGACGCTGATCTTCGGAGATATAAATGAAACTCTTAAAAAATACACGGCAAAGCTGCAGTAATTGCTGCAATGACTTGGTTGTTTATTGTTTATGTAACATAGTGACGTAACATCACGCCTGTATGCTCTGAGGGAGTACGCAGAAGTGTACAATACACCCAGATTTCGACAGTTAGATATGTTAAGTTCCATTTAATGGGATCCTGGAGAAATAGAGGGAATTCCTTAAATTTTATAGGCACACCAGAAGCGATTTGGGTAGTTTTAGGAAGAGTACATTCTTGGAGTGATCCCATTTCAATTTGGTAAAGATCTGATGAAGAACTTCGGAAGATAGGCGACGGGAACTCCTCAATAAATGATAGCAAATGTACTGGGATCGCTGAAATCTCATATCTGTCTATTGTTTACACCAGTTCATAAAAGAAAATCACACCGGTACGCTGTGAAGGGGTTAGTACATGTGAACCACTAAAAAATGAAAAATAAAAACTTTTTTACAAAAAATAAAACCGACTTCAGAGAAAACAAAAAAGTGAAAAATAACTTTAGCTTCAGAAGTCGGTGACAAAAAAACTAAATCAATCAAACAAAGGTCACCGACTTCTGAAGCTAAAGTTATTTTTCACTTTTTTGTTTTCTCTGAAGTCGGTTTTATTTTTTGTAAAAAAGTTTTTTGAGGTTATACATCATGTTTTGTGGTAGAACTCGATGTAACGCACTTAAAAAAATGTAATGATGGATGGATTGAATAGTACGGGGGTCATGGAGGTGTTAAAATTCAAAATCTTACAAAAAAAACTAGTATTTAATAAAAACTTGTCAAAAAAGTTGTAACTTACATCTCCGTAACTAGAAGGTTCTCAGGTATGGTGTAGAACAAAAAAAAATATCGCAATGATGGGGAAAACAAGTGCCTTTCGGCTTCGTGAAGAGGTGTTTTACACCCTTTAGATCAGTGGTTCCCAACCTTTCTTAGACCAGGGGCCACTTTGGTATGTTCATTCTTAACAGGGACCACATAGTCCTAGATAAACATGGACAACGACAGGATTGTAACTAGGGGAGTGAATATTTAACTCACACTATACGAAAATTGGATAATGTGATGACAACCTATAGAATTAAGATAGTGATGGATACAAAAGCAATCGAATTGAGCTCGAAAAATTTGCCTCTGATAGGTTTAATTAGGTTGGATTGAGCTAGCATCTTCTGTGCAAGTTAAAAAGTACGAATAACATTTTAATCTTTCGCGGATCGTAGTCGAGGCTCCTGCGGACCACCAGTGGTCCGCGGACCACAGGTTGGGAACCAGTGCTTTAGATGATGAGACAACTAGTTAATTTTGACGAAAGATCTGCATGTCGATTCTGAACGTACGGTCTTGTAACAGGCAGATAATGTAAAGGCTTAGTAATCTGTAATAGCTAGTCATGTTAATATAGGCATGTGATGAAGACGGACGTAATTATAAAAAAGATGAATATAAATGTTGATGAAAAGGAAAACAAGGAAGCCATGGATATGTCACCGTAAAATTGTCAAACACGTTATATTACATTAGAACGTGTTTCTCTCTAGCGATATTGTAAACTCTCGAAATATTGTCTACTGAACATACGGAAGTATCTCTGCCTCCATAATCGGGACTTAAGGCACCCCCCCGTTAGGTTAGTTAGGTTCCTTTAAACCCTGCACTCGGAAATAGGGGCCCCGCGTAGCGGGGCTCCGTCGACTACGATTTCTCAGGAATGGTACATTTTCTTTTCACGATACTGGGCAAGGAGAACCCCTCCTTCCCTCTACACCGCGTGAGTTGACTACCATCGCATGCATTTCACGAAAAAATGCGTTTTTTTGTAAGCATTATGTTCGTTTGACAATATTTCGAAAGTTTACAATATCGCTAGAGAGATTACAATATAACGTGTTTGTCAATTTTTTGGTGACAGATATACATATTACCTTTTGTGAGAGGAATGCCAAAAAAGGAAAAGGAGTAAATAATAACGTGGTGGTTGACAGAGGAGAATGGGAGAAAAAACATGTTGCGTCGACCCCAAGTTACAGGGTGAGAAGGACAGGAAAATGATGATGAATCTGATATGCAGGACAAACAACCTCATCACAAAGCCGTCAACCAAGTATGCTGTACATCAAACTAAGTAACTTTACGCAAAAATTATTGCTGGGAAATGACTTTTTTTTTGGGGTGAAAAATCATATTTTGTGGTATAACTCAATGTAAAGCACTTAAACACTGAGCTGGTGGATGGATTGTATAGTACGGGGGTCGTAGAGGTGTTTAAAGTAAAAATCTTCCAACAAATACTCGTATAAAAAAAAACTTGTCAAAAAGTTGGAAATATTTCCGTAACCTTAAGGTTCCCAGGTATGGTGTAGAACAAAAAAAATATCGCAATGACGAGGAAAATAAGTGCCATTTAGCTTCGTGAGGAGGTGTTTTACACCCTTTATAGCTTTCCGCTCCGGTCCTCATACTTCTCGAAAGGCCTTTGCACCAGTTCCTAGCTGTGGCTTAGGACGTGTCAGAGTAAGCCACATCAGCCGTAGGGTGTATGTAACCAGCTGATGCAGAAAAGAATGAACTTTGTGTAACATGATTGAATGAATGATAACGTCAAAATTGGCATCGAAGAGAAAATTATTTTGCGGCAACTCTTAGTACGTGACCAGGACCAGACAGAAGAAAAATGTGTATTTCATGTAAAAGATTTTTTTTTTATTTGAATAATATTAAAAAGAAAAAAATTATGCATGTTTGAAATATTCTATTTAAACAATGTCATACTTCAATATACTAATTAATCGGGCGTATTTGCTCATTCATTTCTCGTGTGCACACCACTGATCCTCTTCTATGCTTAAGCTCATTTATACTTGTAACATCAGCCTCCAATTCAGCAGCACTGGGTAAACTTCGCGCCATCAAGAAATCTGAATCCCTATCTCTAGCACTAGGTCCATTCCTTACGTATGCTAAAATATAGTTTTCGTTCACAGTTTTGAAAACACCTCGATAGTTGAATTCCTGGCCAGCGCAATCGCATGTGACGTTCATGAGTAACAATTGATTATCCACTTTGTCAATCATTAGTACAGGCCCTGATTCTGTCTGTACGGGTTCACTTATTGACTGTGACGGGGCGATTTGTTGTATCATTTGTATTCCCACAAGTGTGCTATTATTTCCGTCTGAACAAGTACACTGAACATGCCGTGGATCTTCAAGAAAGGCTATCTTCACGCATATGGACACCGAATTATTTGGATACACCATAACCGGTGTGTAGTTCCCATAGATGTCGTTAATATTAGATGCATGATGGACACCCAGGAACGCTGACAGGAGGATAACTTTCCACATTTTGAACACTCCGGGACTGCTTATACCGTTGGAGACGATCAATATAGCCTCGTGACAATTTTGCACTGAGAATTATCAGAGTGTGGGGCAGATGTTATGGCCCCTGACTTGTTGTTGATACAAATGTAGCACGATTAACGAGTGTCACTGTGAAGAGGTTGGTAACTTCAAGTAAGTAGGCAGAAGTATTGTGACGGTAAGTTGTCAAGAGCGGGTCGGGACACGCACAGTGAAGGATTTCCATAGTCAGGATTAATATTAAATTTCAAAAATAATAGAATATACATTCCAACTGCAACTGTGAAGTAGAATGAGAATGGATAGCCCCCAGGATCCAATGTGTTAAGAGAATATACCAAAAGAAAAGTACATGTTTTTATGCATTATTCCTCTTAGAATGGCAACTTCTCCCAATTCAGAGTCGGAGCTAGAGCTAGAGCAACGGAGCTAATTAACTTTCATTGAAATAGTTACTGATAAGGGTATGCAAATACATTTATGAACTTCCACAAAAGTAGTGTTTGTTGCAAGAGTTATGTTTAATCTTGTCAGTAGATACAGAGAGAGATAATGATGACTGATGGAGAGTGAGAAACTCAAAGCAAGGATGAATGGATTGTATGAGAAATAGTATAAAAAAGGAGTAAAAGTTTGCATGTAGGTTGACAAGAGAGAGTGGAGGGAGAAAATGTGCTGCGCCGACGCCCAGTAATATGTGACAAGGGTAAGAAGATAACGACCAATTCATTCTTCGTGTGCAGGTGCTTGAATATTTCTCGGATACACATCGCTGTAATGTTCCGTTCCTATGTTTTACTTCATCTATGCGTGTATGTCAACCTCCAAATCAGCAGTACTGGATACATTCAAGCCAGCAAGAAATTTTAATCCGTACCGTTATCATATCTTGGTCCATTCCATAAGTACACTATAGGATAATAGTTTTAGTTCACAGTTCTGACAGGGTTACTTTTGGGGTTTTGAGGGTCAACACCTCAAAAATCGCTGATAGCAGAATTAATTCCGCATTCTGAACATTGAACTGATTACCTTTTAGAAACGAGCGATTCTTTCTCGTATGAATTTTACTCGAAAAAATATAGGAATATCAGACAGATGATAACCCTTAACTTTTTATAGATTTCGACAGGCTATTTACCATTAAGTAAGAATGTAATAAACATAATTTCGAAAGCAGAAAAGAAGGAACAATACACCCGCATAGCTGCCGACGAGATAAGTGCCCAGAATTCTGGCAGCATTCAAAAATTAAAATATTTCACATAGGCCTAGATGGGCCCTCTGACCCCGAGGTTTCAACCTCAAGAGGCTCCAACATAGCAGCAATGGAATAGAGAATAAGAAGAATGAATAAATAAAACCTGGTATCTTTAACAAAGTTTATTAAAAGACTTGCATTTTTTAAATATAACAATAAATTCTTCGGAGGAGGTATGAAGGGATAAAACACATGTCATTAGAAGAGTGATGAATACAAACGATGATCGATGGAGTAGGAGAGACACATCAACGAAAAGATTGATTGTATAAAAAAAGGAGTAAAATAGCGTAACAGTTTGATATTACATAAGACAAGGGTAAAACATGACGAGCTCTTAATTCTTCGGACGCAGTGACTCGTATGTTTCTGAAGTGCACAAAACTGTTTGGATTCTACCTGTAGCTTCAGGAATAGTTGAGGTGACACCCGCCAACAGAGCAGCAGTGGGCAAATTCCGCGCCAACAAAAAATCTTGATTAGCAACTGCAGCCCTTGGTCCATTCCCGACGTAGGCTATGACATAGTTTTCGTTTACAATTTTGACAACACTTCGATAGTCGAAAGCCTGACCAGCACAATCACATGTGACGTTCAAGAGCTGTGCCACGTTTGCAACGTCGTCAACCACTAGTATAGGTCCTGTAATATAACTTGTAGGAGAAGGAGTTGCAGTCTGCGGCGATTCCAGGCGTTCTACTATTTTTATTTGCACAAGAGTAGGTTTAGTTCCGTCTGAGCAAGTACACTGAACTTTACTTGGGTCTTCGGCGAAGGAGTACTTTGCGCAAATCGGCGTCGGTGACTGTTGAAATGCCACAACCGATGTGAAGGTTCCATAGAAGTCGTTTATATCAGCTGCTAGACCGACGCTCAGGAACACGGATAGGAGAACTATTTTCAACATGATGGAAACTGGACTGATTACTTCGTTGAAAGCAGACGATGTTGTCAATGTGGCGCTAATAAAGAAGCACTGATAAATTATTAGGATGTCGGCTAGATTTTATAGCCGCTGAATGGTAGTTAACTTTCTGAACCTTTTAACCCTTGACTTTTTAGTTGATAGTCAGATTTGAAAAAAAAAACTGTGAAAACATAATATTTTTTAGAGACAACACGCGTTAATTATGTCGTAGAACAACCTAAAAAAATGGGTTTTTATGAAAAATCTAGGAATTTCGCACATGACCAATCGTTTTTCGTTGTTTTATATGGCATTGCGCAGTATTTCAATGATATACTAATCCTAACTTTATAAATCTTACTTCTTACCACTATATATAATATATACCACTATCCATACCATTATATAAATGTGAAAGTAACTCTGTTTGTCTGTCTGCTACCTTTTCACGAGAAAACGGCTGATCGGATCGTAATGAAATTTGGCAAGGAGATGTATTTCAACCCAGGGAAGGACATAGGCTATATATTATCACGCTAATTACTGACGGGGGTGAGCAATATTGCATTTCGTCTATAGTTTTCAACTGTTTGACAACTGACAACTGTCATAACATGCATTGTAATAGAATAACTACTTTAGACAAATTGTCACGAGAACAAATAGCACGTCGGTGACGGCAACCGCCTTTCGAACAGTGAGTCGCAAGGTCAAGCCTCAGTACAGACACAGAATACTTTTTGATTTTGTGTAATGCTGTAAGATTTCCTATAATAACTTTGGTTCGCACATTCAAAAACCACCCGGTTTTCACTTTTTGTAACAAAGTCTTTGTTTTTTTTAAAGCTTACATATTTCCAAATCATTGTTTTATACACATTTTTTTAAATTTCCAAATCATTGTTTTATACATATTTTTTTAACACTTATACGACAGTTTGAGAATCATTTATTTCAAATAATTTATCTGTAAACATGGCGATTAAACTGTTAAAGGATCACACACAGAACCCTTTTTCTACTTTTTCTTAAATTTTCGTCTGGGTCTGTGTGTCTCTACGTAGCCCTTTTACGTGTAAATTATAAAACCAATGTGGTTTGATTTAATGAACAATTATTGTGCATAACTTAGAGAAAGTTTTATTTTTGTTTCTTTGCAATCGGATGGAGACGAAAGGCAGTCACAAGAGATCCGCAACACTTCAAATCTGCTCTATCGTGTTTCAGGCCCATTTCGTGCATCTTGATAAGAACTTTAAACTTAGCTGGAGCATGACTGTCATCGATGGTCTAACAATGGAGACTGAAGGTAGTAGCAAGAGATCCTCAACAGTTAACAGCAGCTATATCGTCATTGGACTCACTTAATGGACCTTGATGAGAACTTTAGAAATAGCTAGAATATGACTGTCATCGAAGGTCTCATGATGGAGGCTTGGAGACGAAAAGAATTTGCAATAGGTTTTCAAGAGTTTACAGCATCTACATCGTATTGTGTTGACCTGCCTGGAGTATGACTGACGACTTTGGAGAAGGAAGGCAGATGCGAGAAGTCCGCAACAGTTTGAAGCAGCGTTAACGTGTCTCGGCTCATGTCATGCCACTTGATGAGAACTTTCGACCTAGCTGGAGTATGATATTGTCGAGTGTCGAGAATATTATAATTGTGAATGTAAGTTTGTTTGTTACGCTTTCACGCGACAGCTACTCAACCGATCATCATGAAACTTTGTACACATATTCTTGGAGGTATTAGAAGTAACATAGGATACTTTTTTATTTAAAAAACTAACCCTCACTCGCAAACGAAGTTGCGCGGGTCAGCTAGTCCATACCATTATATAAATGTGAAAGTAACTCTGTTTGTCTGTCTGCTACCTTTTCACGACAAAACGGCTGATCAGATCGTAATGAAATTTGGCAAGGAGATGTATTTCAACCTAGGGAAGGACATAGGCTATATATTATCACGCTAATTACTTACGGGGGTGAGCAATATTGCATTTCGTCTATAGCTTTCAACTGTTTGACAACTGACAACTGTCATAACATGCATTGTAATAGAATAACTATTTTCGACAAATTGTCACGAGAACAAATAGCCCGTCGGTGACGGCAACCGCCTCCCGAACAGTGAATCGCGAGGTCAAGCCCCAGTACAGACATAAAATACTTTTTGATTTTGTGTAATGCTGTAAGATTTCCGATAATAACTTTGGTTCGCACGTTCAAAAACCACCCGGTTTTCACTTTTTGTCACAATATTTTTTGTTTTTTTTTTAAAGCTTACATATTTCCAAATCATTGTTTTATACATATTTTTTTTAACACTTAAACGACAGTTTGGGAAACATTTATTTCAAATAATAAATCTGTAAAAAAAAACACTTAAACTGTTAAAGGATCACACACAGAACCCTTTTTCTACTATTTCTTTTTTCGTCTGTGTCTGTGTGTCTCAACGTAGCCCTTTTACGTGTAAATTATAAAACCAATGTGGTTTGATTTAATTCACAAATTATTATTGTGCATAACTTAGAGAAAGTTTTGATTTTTGTTTCTTTGCAATCGGTGCTCTCCATCAAAAGATATTATATGACTTTAAAGTTTTTAAGGAGAACTTATCATCATGATCTAAGGATACATGCAATGACATCTATGAAACCAAAATGGTACTAATGAATAAAAATCACAATATAAAGGAGAAGAGAATAGTCAACATCACCCTGCTTTAAAAATCTATAATAAAGCCAGTAGAGTGTCTGTTCGACCGCTTTCCATGCATATGTTTTGGCAGTTTAACTTCGTGCTCTATAAATGGCGTTGTTCATTTGACTCCATTTTCTGAATCACGGTGTTATTGGGAATGACTTCGCCCGTGTCAGATGTCTCAAGTTTGGTTTTTTGGAAGAAGTTCTCAATTCAACGCCTGTTTTTCTTTATGTAGATACCTATATTATGCCTGAGCAACACTCAAATAACCGAATGATGAAGTCGCACGAGACCGGTCCATGTGGCGACACTTGATAGGGCTATGTCCAGCAGTGGAATGGGAAGCCGTCGCCTCCTTCTGCGAAGCAGTGATGCTAGCGAAGGAGGTGGCGGAACGAGAGAGGGAGAGATCCTCTCTTCCCGGCCGCCGCGGGAGACGCAACGGGCGTCGGGGGCCACGTGGTGGCTACCGGCCACCGTAGATGCGGGCCTGTGGACGGCTGGCTATGGGCTAGCTAGCCGTCCGGCCGTCTAACGACGACGACAGGCCGTGTCGACGGCGCGTTCGTGTTCCACGCGCGCCTCAAAGAGTGTCAGCAAAAAGAGAGGGGCCCGCAAGGGCCGAAGCCTGCCGGGGTTGCGGGCCTGTTCGAAAGAGATACCGCGGCCCCGGAACATAAAAGGCGAGGAAGGAACATGGATGGTTTTTAGTCAGTAAGAGTCTGACACTCCCTCCCGCTCCGCCCAGAGTGGGGGGGGTCATTTGATGATTTCCCATCCTTAAAAAAAAAAAAAAAAAAAAAAAAGACCTAGCTAGAGTATGAGTATTATCGGAGGTCTGACGATGGAGACGAAAGGCAGTCACAAGAGGTCCGTAACACTTCAAATGTGCTCTATCGTGTTTAAGGCTCATTTTGTGCATCTTGATAAGAACTTTAAACCTAGCTGGAGCATGACTGTCATCGATGGTCTAACAATGGAGACTGAAGGTAGTAGCAAGAGATCCTCAACAGTTAACAGCAGCTAAATCGTCATTGGGCTCACTTAATGCACCTTGATGAGAACTTTAGAAATTGCTAGAATATGACTGTCATCGAAGGTCTCATGATGGGGGCTTGGAGACGAAAAGAATTTGCAATAGGTTTTCAAGAGTGTACAGCATCTACATCGTATTGTGTTGACCTGCCTGGAGTATGACTACCATTGAAGGTCTGACTTTGGAGAAAGAAGGCAGATGCGAGAGGTCCACAACACTTTGAAGCAGCGTTAACGTGTCTCGGCTCATGTCATGCCACTTGATGAGAACTTTCGACCTAGCTGGAGTATGATATTGTCGAGTGTCCAAGGATAGAAACGTAAGGCTGTCGAGGGAAGAGTCCTTATTTGGAAAAACATAAGTTGAATATATTGGCATTTAATGTAAACCTATTCGAGAAAAAATAATTTTTTACAGACTTCAATCTGTACTAATATTATAAAGCTGCAGAGTTTGTTTATTAGGTTGGTTGAACGCGCTAATTTTAGGACCTGTTGGTTCGTCTTACGCAGACGAAGTTGCGCGGGTCAGCTAGTATAATTATAAATGCGAAAGTTTGGATGTATGGATGTTTGTTACTCAATCACGCCACAACGGCTGAATGGATCTGGATGAAATTTGGCACAGAGATAGATTATAGTCTGGAATAATACATAGGCTATATAATATTATCACGCTAATAACTTAGGAGGGTGAGCAAAATGGCATTATGTTCATTAATTCAACAACATTCTTCAACTGTTTGACAACTGACAACTGTCATAACATGCCTTAGAATAGAACGCTTATTTTTGACCTTGTGTCACTGAAATACGTAGCGTATCGGTTCAACAGCCTTCCTGTGATTTAGGAGGCTCGAGTTCGAATCGCTGTAAGTATCTACTTTTTGTGTTGTTTTTTTGGTACTGTTAAAAGTAATTAACATGGTTCGATCCCCACCCGGTTTTCACTTTTTGTAAGTTCTAGGTAATTGTTGTTTATTTTAATTTTAAATCATTCCAATCTTTTTTTAACCATTGAAAATACAGGTTATCAGTAAACTAATGAATTAAACTTGAACAATTTACACACACATTATTATGAAAAAAAAAACTCAATAACGTTCAAAATGAAAATAAAATTAAAATTTGATAAAAATCTACGACGTTGTAAATTTAACCGTGTGGGAATCGAATCCGCGACACGCAAACATTAAAACCCACAAACACAAACAGCTTGACCCGGAACCACTACCTATGAGCCATACAAAAAATTGTTTGGTGAGGGCATCAAACCCGAAACCCACAGCGAGTATCGGGTTTGATGCCCTCACCAAACTATTTTTGCAGCTGTGGCTTTGGCTTCCATGACAGTGTTTTCAATTTTCCCCTGAATCGCCAATATAGGTACCCCAAAACGAGCGAATCCTTCTGCAGCATTGGCTGCAGTCGCATGCGTGCCACGGCAACCAGGCGCTGATGGCTGGCGTCGTCGTTTTACCAAAACCCATCCATGTTCCTTCTTAGTCCTTTTTATTCCGAGGCCACGGTATCTCTTTTGAACAGTCCCGCAGCCCCGGCAGGCATCGGCCTTTGCAGACCCCTTTCTTTTAGCTGACATGTCTTTGAGGCACGCGTGGAACACGATCGCACCGTCGACACATCGTCATTAGACGGACAGATGGCGAGCTAGCCCCTTGCTCACCGACTACAATCCCACGGTGGCTGGGGGCCACCACGTGATCCCCGACATCCGCGCGGCGGCTGGGAAGTGAGGTTATCTCTCTCTCACGATTCGCCACCTCCTTCGCTAGCACGACTGCTTCGTAGAAAGATGTGACGCCTTCCCATTCCCTTTCGCTCCGGACCGTGGATTGAACCAGGAAAGGACGTGAGGGTTCGCCGCCACCACTCGCCGCTACGAAGACACGGCGGTGTTCCGCCCTCCACAGAAAACGATGGTACTACCTACCCCGATGAATTTCTCAACTCCCCAGAGTTAGCGGACGTGCTGTTTCATCATCTAGAGCTTAAAGTTGTCGTTCTGCAAAACCTTGATGCATTTACCCCCGATTATTCGAATGTTACTCAAAATTTAAGTAGCACTTACTATTTACTCACATATTTAACAGATACTCAGAAGTGACGTTTAGCCATACAAAATGTAACATTACAAAAGCGGAGCTACGAAAAGAGAGAGTGTCTCAATTCCCCGCAATCCCGTTATTCCAAATAACGTATCATTTCAATTTGCTTTTACAATGACGATCAACAGATCGTACACGCACATTACACCCAGTGCGAAAACATAAAAGTGACAGGCATTCAATTGTGTACTCCATGCTTATCACACGGGCAATTATATATTAGTTGTTCAGTGCCCAAAAACTTCAAGTATCTGTGCTATAGAGTCACCTCAACACCCTTGAAGATGGTTTCGGTCCTCTGCCGCCCCGAATTACAGCATCCAATAAGACACCTTTTGTAGTCATCACCCACATTATCTAATTATGATCAGACAGTCAGTTCTCACACATAACATAACATCATGCCTTTAATATTAAGCCGCAAGAGCAGAGCCACCATTTTTATTTTCGAATGGGAAATCATCAAATGACTTCTCTCAGTCTGGGCGGAGCGGAAGGGAATGTCAGACCCATCCATGTTCCTTCCTCGCCCTTTATGTTCCTGGGCCACTGTATCTCTTTCACGAGAACAAATAGCCCGTCGGTGACGGTAACCGCCTTTCGAACAGTAAGTCGCAAGGTCAAACCTCAGTACAGACATGAAGTACTTTTTGATTTTGTGTAATGCTGTAAGAATTCCGATAATACGCACGTTCAAAAACCAAATCATAATGCCAATCATATTTCCAAATTATTCTTTTATACGTTTTTTTTAACACTTAAACGACAGTTTGGGAATCATTTATTTCAAATAATAAATCTGTAAACATGGCGCATAAACTGTTAAAGGATCACACACAGAACCCTTTTTCTACTATTTCTAAATTTTCGTCTGTATCTGTGTGTCTCTACGTAGCCCTTTTACGTGTAAATTATAAAACCAATGTGGTTTGATTTAATGCACAAATTATTATTGTGCATAACTTAGAGAAAGTTTTGATTTTCGTTTCTTTGCAATCGGTGCTCTCCATCAAAAGATATATGACTTTAAAGTTTTTAAGGAGAATTTATCATCATGATCTCGGGGTTGCGGGCCTGTTCGAAAGAGATACCGCGGCCCCGGAACATAAAGGGCGAGGAAGGAACATGGATGGGTTTTAGTCAGTAAGAGTCTGACACTCCCTCCCGCTCCGCCCAGAGTGGGAGAAGTCATTTGATGATTTCCCATCATAAAAAAAAAAAAAAAAAAAAAAAAAGGATACATGCAATGACATCTATGAAACCAAAATGGTACTAATGAATTAAAATCACAAGATAGAGAAGAAGAGAATAGTCAACATGACCCTGCTTTAAAAATCTACAAAGCCAGTAGAGTGTCCGTTCGACCGCTTTCCATGCATATGTTTTAGCAGTTTAACTTCGTGCGCTATTAATGGCGTTGTTCATATGACTCCATTTTCTGAATCAAGGTGTTATGATTTTCCGTGAAAGAATGATACTGGCATTCGCCCGTGTCAGATGTCTTTTTTTAGGATGAATGACTTCTCCCACTCTGAGAATGACTTCTCCCGGGTCAGATGTTTCAAGTTTGGTTTTTTGGAAGAAGTTCTCAATTCAACGCCTGTTTTGCTTTATGCAGGTACCTATATTATGGCTGAGCAATACTCAAATGACCGAATGATGAAGTCGCACGAGACCGGTCAATGTGGCGACACTTGATAGGCCTATGTCCAGCAGTGGACGTCTTTCGGCTGAAATTATTATGAATTATGATAATTCAAATGGAGTAGGGCAGGACACCTAGCAAGGCGCGGTGATGTCAGGTCCACCTGACTAAAGCTGTGTGTAGAAATCCAAACAGAAGTTTTGGTCGTCCAGCGGTGAGATAAGCAGACAACATTGTTACCATTGCGGGAATATCCTGGATGAGACTGGCACACGAGCGTGGAGCTTGGCACAAACATAGAGAGGCCTGTACCCAGCAGTCGGTGAAGTCGGACTATGGATGATGATGATGATGACGCATAACTTTTTCCAGAGAAGTCCGATTTTCATGATTATTTTTAGTGAAAAGCATGTTTAGCAAAGTTTGTCCCATTTTTTATTGAAAATAGTTGTGTTCGCATTCATGTGCGTATTGTATAATCATCGCTTGCTGAAACATCGTGAGGAAACCAACATGCCTGAGAGACATTTGGCATGTTAAGCCAAGTCAGAGGCCTATGGGCAGCATAAAAACTCTTACACCAGGTTAGGCAACAACACGATAAGGAAGAAAAGATCGCTTGCTTCGGTGAAGAAAGACATCGTGAGAAAACCACAGCATGCCTGAGAGTTACTTCTCGACGGCATGTAAAGCCAAGACAGAGGACCTTGGGCGGCATAGAAACTCTGACAACAGGTTAGGCACTAACCACACAATAAAAAAAAGATCGTTTTGGCTTATTTCATAAACCTTTTTGACAACTTTAGACCCATCTGCAGTTTGACTGTGATCAGTTACAGCAGCTATATCGTGTGTCAGCTCATTTCATGCACCTTGATATAAACTTTAGACCTAGCTAGAGTATGAGTACTATCGGAGGTCTGACGATGGAGACGAAAGGCAGTCACAAGAGGTCCGCAACACTTCAAATCTGCTCTATCGTGTTTAAGGCTCATTTCGTGCATCTTGATTAGAACTTTAAACCTAGCTGGAGCATGACTGTCATCGATGGTCTAACAATGGAGACTGAAGGTAGTAGCAAGAGATCCTCAACAGTTAACAGCAACTATATCGTCATTGGGCTCACTTAATGCACCTTGATGAGAACTTTAGAAATAGCTAGAATATGACTGTCATCGAAGGTCTCATGATGGAGGCTTGGAGACGAAAAGAATTTGCAATAGGTTTTCAAGAGTTTACAGCATCTACATCGTATTGTGTTGACCTGCCTGGAGTATGACTACCATTGAAGGTCTGACTTTGGAGAAGGAAGGCAGATGCAGCGTTAACGTGTCTCGGTTCATGTCATGCCACTTGATGAGAACTTTCGACCTAGCTGGAGTATGATATTGTCGAGTGTCCAAGGATAGTAACGTAAGGCCGTCGAGGGAAGAGTCCTTATTTGGAAAAACATAAGTTGAATATTTTTTTGTTTAATGTAAACCCATTCGAGAAAAAATAAATTGTTACTGACTTCAATCTGTACTAATATTATAAAGCTGTAGAGTTTGTTTGTTAGGTTGGTTGAACGCGCTAATTTTAGGAACTGTTGGTTCGTCTTACGCAGACGAAGTTGCGCGGGTCAGCTAGTAAATAATAAATAAATAATAAATAAATAAATCTGAAAGTACTTTTTTTCTTTCTCCATTAGCTATTCACGCCTAAAGCACTGAACTAACAATTCTATTTTTCAAGGCAGTGTGGAAACGGATATATACGGTACCTTTCATCTCGATAAAAGTACTGTGTCCTGTGTCCGAGGGAAACATCAATAATGTTCTTATGATATACCTAGATGGCAAAACGTACTCGTATCTTTCGAATCATGGCAGAGTTCAATTCAAAGTCCAGGAGCCAAAGTGGTCCAAGTAGCGTCGGTGAACGAGACCTGTATTCTCTTAAAGCTAATCAAAAGAGCATCACTTTTTGTTAAGGCGCGGCGTCAAAATTCTTCTGTGGGAAAAAAGTTAATGACCGTTTAAAATGAATTATGTAATTAACGATTGCATTACGCGTTATTGCGTTTGCTGCTACAGCCATAACTAACCTGTTTGCCAAGGCACCCTTTGCCAGAACTATCCGTACCATCAACGAAGAGAACGAAGATTGATTTGTTTACATGTGGTTTTAGTGAATTCGCAAGGGTACTACTATTTACAATATGCTATAAGTAAAATAATAATAATTTATCTTTATTTTTGCACTACGTTTTTTGTTAGTAAGTAATTTTGTAATGTTTTTGTGTTTTTAATTTTGACAATGTTGTTAGTTTTATAATATACTAGCTTCTGCCAGCGGCTTCGCCCGCGTGAAGTTTGAAATTATCCCACGGGATCTTATTACCGGGATAAAAAGTATCCTATGTGTTAATCCAGGTAATAAACTATCTGTGTGCTAAATTTGATCCAAATCCGTTCAGTAGTTTTTGCGTGAAAGAGTAACAAACATCCACACATACATCCATACTTACAAACTTTCACATTTATAATATTAGTAGGATATTTTTTTGTAATTTGGTTATGAGTACTTAGTTTAGGCTAATGATATAAGTTCTTAGCTGTCCCATTAGGGTGTACCCTGTAAAGATAGTTTAAACTGTTTTAAATCCATACCATTATATAAATGTGAAAGTAACTCTGTTTGTCTGTCTGCTACCTTTTCACGACAAAACGGCTGATCAGATCGTAATGAAATTTGGCAAGGAGATGTATTTCAACCTAGGGAAGGACATAGGCTATATATTATCACGCTAATTACTTACGGGGGTGAGCAATATTGCATTTCGTCTATAGCTTTCAACTGTTTGACAACTGACAACTGTCATAACATGCATTGTAATAGAATAACTATTTTCGACAAATTGTCACGAGAACAAATAGCCCGTCGGTGACGGCAACCGCCTCCCGAACAGTGAGTCGCGAGGTCAAGCCCCAGTACAGACATAAAATACTTTTTGATTTTGTGTAATGCTGTAAGATTTCCGATAATAACTTTGGTTCGCACGTTCAAAAACCACCCGGTTTTCACTTTTTGTCACAATATTTTTTGTTTTTTTTTTAAAACTTACATATTTCCAAATCATTGTTTTATACATATTTTTTTTTAACACTTAAACGACAGTTTGGGAAACATTTATTTCAAATAATAAATCTGTAAAAAAAAACACTTAAACTGTTAAAGGATCACACACAGAACCCTTTTTCTACTATTTCTTTTTTCGTCTGTGTCTGTGTGTCTCAACGTAGCCCTTTTACGTGTAAATTATAAAACCAATGTGGTTTGATTTAATTCACAAATTATTATTGTGCATAACTTAGAGAAAGTTTTGATTTTTGTTTCTTTGCAATCGGTGCTCTCCATCAAAAGATATATATGACTTTAAAGTTTTTAAGGAGAACTTATCATCATGATCTAAGGATACATGCAATGACATCTATGAAACCAAAATGGTACTAATGAATAAAAATCACAAGATAGAGGAGAAGAGAATAGTCAACATCACCCTGCTTTAAAAATCTATAATAAAGCCAGTAGAGTGTCTGTTCGACCGCTTTCCATGCATATGTTTTGGCAGTTTAACTTCGTGCTCTATAAATGGCGTTGTTCATTTGACGCCATTTTCTGAATCACGGTGTTATTGGGAATGACTTCGCCCGTGTCAGATGTCTCAAGTTTGGTTTTTTGGAAGAAGTTCTCAATTCAACGCCTGTTTTTCTTTATGTAGATACCTATATTATGCCTGAGCAACACTCAAATAACCGAATGATGAAGTCGCACGAGACCGGTCCATGTGGCGACACTTGATAGGGCTATGTCCAGCAGTGGACGTCTTTCGGCTGAAATAATGATGAATGATGATAATTCAAATGGAGTAGGGTAGGACACCTAGCAAGGCGCGGTGATGTCAGGTGGAAAGCTGTGACCAAGTGGCATTATAGAAATCCAAACAGAAGTTTTTGTCGTCCAGCGGTGAGATAAGCAGACGATATTGTTGCCATTGCGGGAATATCCTGGATGAGACTGGCACAAGAGCGTGGAGCTTGGCACAAACAAAGAGAGGCCTGTACCCAGCAGTCAGTGAAGTCGGACTATGGATGATGATGATGATGACGCATAACTTTTTCCAGAGAAGTCTGATTTTCATGATTATTTTTATTGAAAAGCGTGTTTAGCAAAGTTTGTCCCATTTTTTATTGAAAATAGTTGTGTTCGAATTCATGTGCGTATTGTGTAATCATCGCTTGCTGAAACATCGTGAGGAAACCAACATGCCTGAGAGACATTTGGCATGTTAAGACAAGTCAGAGGCCCATGGGCAGCATAAAAACTCTTACATCGGGTTAGGCAACAACACGATAAGGAAGGAAAGATCGCTTGCTTCGGTGAAGAAAGACATCGTGAGAAAACCACAGCATGCCTGAGAGATATTTCTCGACGGCATGTAAAGCCAAGACAGAGGACCTTGGATGGCATAAAAACTCTGACAACAGGTTAGGCACTAACCATACGATAAAGAAGAAGATCGTTTTGGGGCTTATTTCATAAACCTTTTTGACAACTTTAGACCTGTCTGAAGTTTGACTGTGATCAGTTACAGCAGCTATATCGTGTGTCGGCTCATTTCATGCACCTTGATATATACTTTAGACCTAGCTAGAGTATGAGTATTATCGGAGGTCTGACGATGGAGACGAAAGGCAGTCACAAGAGGTCCGTAACACTTCAAATGTGCTCTATCGTGTTTAAGGCTCATTTTGTGCATCTTGATAAGAACTTTAAACCTAGCTGGAGCATGACTGTCATCGATGGTCTAACAATGGAGACTGAAGGTAGTAGCAAGAGATCCTCAACAGTTAACAGCAGCTAAATCGTCATTGGGCTCACTTAATGCACCTTGATGAGAACTTTAGAAATTGCTAGAATATGACTGTCATCGAAGGTCTCATGATGGGGGCTTGGAGACGAAAAGAATTTGCAATAGGTTTTCAAGAGTGTACAGCATCTACATCGTATTGTGTTGACCTGCCTGGAGTATGACTACCATTGAAGGTCTGACTTTGGAGAAAGAAGGCAGATGCGTGAGGTCCACAACACTTTGAAGCAGCGTTAACGTGTCTCGGCTCATGTCATGCCACTTGATGAGAACTTTCGACCTAGCTGGAGTATGATATTGTCGAGTGTCCAAGGATAGAAACGTAAGGCTGTCGAGGGAAGAGTCCTTATTTGGAAAAACATAAGTTGAATATATTGGCATTTAATGTAAACCTATTCGAGAAAAAATAAATTTTTACTGACTTCAATCTGTACTAATATTATAAAGCTGCAGAGTTTGTTTGTTAGGTTGGTTGAACGCGCTAATTTTAGGACCTGTTGGTTCGTCTTACGCAGACGAAGTTGCGCGGGTCAGCTAGTAAATAAATAAATAACAAATAAATAAATAAGTAAGTAAATATATAAATAAATAGTAGTTACAAACGGCGCCGCGCGCCGGTGATTGAGATAGATATCATTTCAAAGCTTGTAAGAAAAAGGTTTATCTTTGTTAAGGTCACAAGCAAATTGGTACGTTTCGTCTTCAGGACTCATAATAACTAACGCGACCAATGGTGATCTTCAGCATACGATGAACCACCGTCCGCCTGACGCAAGTCCTCACCGGCACTGTTGTTTCGGGAGGTTCCTGCACCGAATCGAGCGGGAGGAAACGCCCGGGTGTATGCACTGCGAGGATCGACCAGAGGACACGATGGAGCACGGCGGAGCACCGCCGTGTCCTAGTAGCGGCGATCAGCGGTGGTGACCTCTCGCGTCCGGCTCTGGTGCAATCTATGGTCCGGAGCAAGACGGAATGGGAAGCCGTCCCTTCGTATTCCACGCGCGCCTCAAAGAGATGTCAGTATAAGGGGACGGGCCCGAGGGCACGCCATGATAGTGGCGGTAAGTCCCCTCTTTGAGGAGTGGCTGGAGAGGCGCCACGGCGTTCTCACCTTCCGCCTGACGCAGGTCCTCACCGGACACGGATGTTTCGGGAGGTACCTGCACCGAATCGGGCGGGAGGAAACGCCCGGGTGTCTCCACTGCGAGGATCGACCGGAGGACACGGTGGAGCACACAGTGGAAGTCTGCCCTGCGTGGGCGGAGCACCGCCGTGTCCTCGTAGCGGCGATCGGCGGCGGCGACCTTTCGCGTCCGGCCCTGGTTCAATCCATGGTCCGGAGCGAGACGGAATGGGAAGCCGTCACCTCCTTCTGCGAAGCAGTCATGCTAGCAAAGGAGGTGGCGGAACGAGAGAGGGAGAGAGCCTCTCTTCCCGGCCGCCGCGGGAGACGCACCGGGCGTCGGGGGCCACGTGGTGGCTACCGGCCACCGTAGATGTGGGCCTGTGGACGGTTGGCTATGGGCTAGCTAGCCGTCCGTCCGTCTAACAACGACGACAGGCCGTGTCGACGGCGCGTTCGTGTTCCACGCGCGCCTCAAAGAGATGTCAGCATAAGGGGAGGGGCCCACAAGGGCCGAAGCCTGCCGGGGTTGCGGCCTGTTCGAAAGAGATACTCTGCGGCCCCGGAACATAAAGGGCGAGGAAGGAACATGGATGGGTTTTAGTCAGTAAGAGTCTGACACTCCCTCCCGCTCCGCCCAGAGTGGGAGAAGTTATTTGATGACTTTCAATCGGAAAAAATGTATGCGATGAACTTGTCTGCTTACACCTTTGGGGATTATAGTCGTGAAGGTTACGCTTATATTAATTTATCAGTGATATTAATAAAATTATAATATCGCTTGTACATATTACACGACTAACTGACTTGATTATATTTTTTAGTAAAATGAAGAATTTGATTTACAAAAAGTACTATCTATTCCTTTTTTTAAGCGATTCTTATGAGCTTCGGTAATTTAAAAGCATCAACCACGATAACTGATTTCTAGAATCAACAAAGCTTCTTGGACAAAAGACTATAGAACTCTGGTCTTTCTCCCTATAAGATTGTCAAACTCTTAAAAAAATGTTATAACCGCCTAATGCAACATAATCGATCACGACCCGAATGGCGCAGCGGTAGTGAGGCTGCCTTACGTTCTTAGGGTCCCGGGTTCGAATCCCGGTAGGAGCAAATGTTTATGTGATGAGCATGGACATTTGTTTCCGAGTCATGGATGTTTATATGTATGATAAGTATGTATTTACAAACAAAAAAGTATATGTGTAGTATATCAACTGTCTGGTGACCACGACACAAGCCTTGCTTAGTGTGGCACTAGACGGTGCTGTGTGTAATGTCCAGCGATATTTATTTATTTATTAATTTTTATAATGTAACACGATACCAACACATTACGTAAGAATGTATTACATGTATCAGAAGCAGCAAAGTAGGACGTCAAACAAATTCATCCGCATTCCGGTCGACGGGGTAGGTGCCCAAAATTATTGTCGCCAAATAAGCCTGGCATAGTCGTGATAGACCAATTACTAATTGATAGAATGATTGAATGCCGATGTAACCATTACCGTAGAACGAGACGTGAAAGCTCAGAAAAAGAAAACACATAAAATACTTGGCGCACGAGGTTGTCGACATGTGGAATATGAAGTCGACCAATCGCCTGGCCTGATTTAGAAGCAGTGCTCCTTGACACAGCTTGCATTGTGAGTAGGATCCTATCTTAGCAGCCCTTAACCACTGGTAGCCTGCTCCCGGCTCTGGGGATTTAAAAATTTAAGAAGAATGAATAAATAAAACATGGTATCTTTAACAGAGTTTATTAAAAGTTTTACATTTTTAAATATAACAATTAGTTCAAGTCTATAAAAGGAATAACTGAAATCGTGACAAATGCCAATAGAGAATGAAAATGTGCTGTGCCTGAAGGACAAGGGTAAGACGATGACGAGCTCCTAATTCTTCGGACGCAGTGTCTCGTATATCTCTGAAGTACACAACACTGTTGGGCTCCTATCTTTTACTTCAGGTATAGTTGTTATAGCACCCGCCAATAAAGCAGCAGTGGGCAAATTCCGCGCCAGCAAATAATCTTGATTAGCAACTTCTGCTCCTGCTCCATTTGCTACATTGGCTAGGATATAGTTTTCATTAATAGTTTTGAAAGCACCTCGAATATTGTATTCCTTGCCGGCACAATCGCATGTGACGTTTGTCTTTAGTACCAGGTCTTCAACATTGTCAACCGCTAGTACAGGTCCTTGTATTGTAATGTTACCAAATGCCTTGGACGGTTGCAGGTGTTCTACTAATTTTATTTCAACAAGCGTAGGTTTAGTTCCATCTGAGCAAGTACACTCTACTTTACTTGGGTCTTCGGTGAAGATGTACTTTACGCAAATGGGCGGCGTTGACTGTTGAAATGCCACAACCGATGTGAAAGTTCCATAGAAGTCGCTTATATTAGCTGCTAGACCGACGCTCAGGAACACAGACAGGAGAACTATTTTCAACATGATGAACTCTGGACTGATTATCTCGTTGGAAACAGACGATGTAGTCAATATAGCGGTGATAAAGTAGCTTTGATAAATTATTAAAACGACAGCTAGGTTTTATAGCCACTGAGTTAGACCCTTGACTTTTTACTTGATAAAAGTCAGATTAGACACAACATAGTTGTTGCGTTTAAAGACACAACATTCAATTATGTCGTAGAACAACCAAAAATAAGTTCGTTTTATAGCCAAAATTCAGCATTTAAAACGAGAATGTTTTAAAAAAATACAGTTCAGCTCAACTTCCCAGAATCAGGTCATAGAAGTTTGCACATCATCATCATCATCATCATCTCAGCCGAAAGACGTCCACTGCTGGACATAGGCCTCCCCCAAGTGTCGCCACATTGACCGGTCCCTTGCTACTCGCATCCACCGGATTCCCGCAACCTTCACCAGGTCATCGGTCCACCTAGTGGGAGGTCTTCCAACGCATCGTCTTCCGGTTCGCGGTCGCCACTCCAGAACTTTTCGGCCCCATCGGCCATCCGTTCTGCGAGCAATGTGCCCTGCCCACTGCCACTTAAGTTTAGCAATTCTTCGGGCTACGTCGGTGACCTTGGTTCTCTTGCGGATGTCTTCATTTCTGATTCGATCACGCAAGGAAACTCCGAGCATAGCCCTCTCCATTGCCCTTTGGGTGACTTTAAGCCTTTTGATAAGGCCCATTGTGAGCGACCACGTTTCGGTCCCGTATGTAATCACTGGCAACACACACTGGTCATAGACTTTCGTCTTGAGACACTGCGGTAAGTTGGACGAGAAGATACCGCGCAGCTTCCCGAACGCTGCCCAGCCGAGTCGGATTCGACGATTGACCTCTTTCTCGAAGTTAGACCTACCTAACTGGACCGTTTGTCCTAGGTATACATAATCGTCTACAATTTCGAGTGTAGAGTCTCCGATCTTGATAGGAATGGGTGTGACATGGGCATTCAACATGACCTTCGTCTTGTCCATGTTCATTTTTAGACCCACTCTTTTGGAGGCTCTACTGAGGTCATCGAGCATTGTACTGAGGTCCTCCATGGTCTCAGCCATGACCACAATATCGTCGGCAAACCGAAGGTGAGTGATGTACTCGCCATTGACGTTGATGCCTAGCCCTCTCCAGTCCAGAACCTTGAAGACATCCTCCAGTGCAGCGGTGAACAGTTTTGGAGATATGACGTCTCCCTGTCTTACACCTCGCTGCAGAAGGATAGGTTCCGAGGCTTGGTCCTGAAGTCGGACTGACATGGTGGCGTTTTTGTACAAACACTTCAACACCTCGATGTACCGATAGTCAATTTGGCACCGTTGGAGAGACTGCAGTACAGCCCAGGTTTCGATCGAATCAAAGGCTTTTTCGTAGTCCACAAACGCTAAGCAGAGAGGCAAGTTATACTCTTCGGTCTTCTGTATAACCTGCCGAAGCGTATGTATGTGGTCCACGGTGCTAAAACCTTTTCGGAAACCGGCTTGTTCGGGTGGCTGGAAATCGTCAAACCTGCGCGCGAGACGATTCGTGATGACTCTTGAAAACAACTTGTAAACATGGCTTAGAAGTGAGATGGGCCTGTAATTCTTCAACCGGGCATTGTCACCCTTCTTGAAGAAGAGCACCACCACACCCCTGCACCATGCCTGTGGCGTTTTCCCCTCGAGTATGACGGAATTGAACAGCTTCTGAAGGGCCTTAAGTACCGGTTTTCCACCCGCCTTCAGGAGTTCGGCAGTAATTCCGTCATCCCCCGGTGCCTTGTTGTTTTTGAGTTGTTTCAGAGCCATCCTAATCTCGTACAGGCTGACGTCCGGGATGTCTTCGGTATAGTGTCGGGTTAGTCTAGCTCTTGGGTCGTTTGCTAGGTCGACAATGGGTTTGCTGGTTGACGTGTACAACTGTCCATAGAAGCTCTCGATCTCCCTCAGTAGCTCCGGTTTGGCGGATAAGATCCTGCCATCGTCGGTCTTCAGTTTCGTGAGCTGGCTCTGCCCAATAGCCAGATCTCTTGAAAATACTTTGGAGCCTTTGTTCCGCTCGATCGCGTCTTTAATACGCTCGGTATTAAAGCGGCGGAGGTCGCTCTTTAAGGATTTAGAGATCCGTCTATTGAGCTGCCGGTATTTCGACGCCTCATCTGAAGATTGCAGGATCATCTCACGCCGCTCCTTCATGAGCTCGAGAGTTTGATCGGAGAACCTCTTTTTCTGATCTGTACGACGTGTCTTGAAGAACTTAGACCCGGTCGTATGGACAGTTTCCACGAACCCATCGTTATATTCGTCCACTGAGCCGCCTAGGCACTCGAAACGATTCTGGAGTTCGAGCTGAAAGCTCTCGGGGTTTTGGATTTGGATCTGTGCTGGACGGAGCGTAGACTTCATCAGTCGAGACCTTTCTAGCTTGATATTGATGTTCAATGTGCCTCTTACCATGCGGTGATCGCTCCCGGTTTTCACCGAATTGATCACAGAGACATCATTGAACATTTGCTTCTTGGTTGACATGATGAAGTCGATCTCGTTTTTTGTTGCACCATCTGGGCTCTGCCAGGTCCACTTCCTGTGCTCACGCTTTTTGAAGAAGGAGTTCATCATATAGAGGCCCTCCTTCTCCATAAAACTAGCCAGTTGGTGGCCCCGGTGGTTCCGACGTCCAACTCCAAATTGCCCCACCTGCAGCTCATCCCCGTCTCGTTTGCCCAGTTTCGCGTTGAAGTCCCCCATGACAACGGTGAAGTGAGTTTTGAAACCATGCATGGCTTTAGAGATATCCTCATACATGGTCTCCACTTCGTCGTCGGGGTGTGCCGAGGTCGGGGCGTAGACCTGTATAACCTTCAGCGAATATCTTGAGGATATTCTGAGTATAAGGTACGCCACCCTGGTCGACACACTCTCGATCTTCACCACGTTGTTCACAAGGGACTTGTGGACGATAAACCCAACACCACCCTGGGACTGGCGGTCGCCCTCTCGGAAATAAAGCAGGTTGCCGGATTTTAGGATTATCGTGTCCTCCCCCTCTCTTCGGACTTCAGATAATCCCACAATACTCCATCGCAGCCTGCTCAATTCCTCTTCGAGCTCCGCTATCTTCTCGTCGGTCCGGAGTGTGCGCGTGTTATACGTTGCCAGGTCCAGTCGTTGGTGTTGGCAGCCGGATCCCATCCGGAGATTCTTCGCACCCCTTGCCACGCCATAACCTCGACCGCTGCCGTAGTCGAGGGTAGACGGGCTGCCGGGCACTAGGGGCCATTTATTGAATGCGGTGTCCATTGGGGGGTTTTGCCATAATCGCCACGCTTGGCAGGCGGGTTGGCGATCGCAGTATGGTTGTCACAAAAGCACAGAGAACGCTGCTGCCCATTCTCTGGTAAGTCCCTTAGTCGCCTCTTACGACACCCACGGGAAGATATGGGATGATGCTATTCTTTACGTCCGGCACCATACGGACGTATAACGTAGCTACCAATTTAGGTTGTGATACTTGGTGATGCCTAACCCACCCAGAAATGCGCGCCAACAGCCTCAAAGCAATTTCCTGAGCTAGACTTTAACAGGAAGCAGTATTCATCAGCAGCGTTTGATTGTCTTGTAACACAAGTACAAGTTAGTATTATAATACTAAACGTTATAAATTGTTTTAGACCATTTGTGAATATTATGGTGCTGTCACTACTGAACAATATACTATGTTCTAATCAAAATGCGAACATTACGATTCGGCCTTCCATTTGTCAGTTAGAAGTCGATAGTCGTCAATAGTCGATTGTATTTGGGTACAATGTACATTGTATGTACGTTGTAGAGTATAAGCGGTAGGCTTTCTTCGTCTCCCTAGATCAAACGCAGCATATGAATATTTGCTCAGGTACGGGTTAGGAAGTGGACACATAACACATGATATAATAATATACATTCTGATGACGTGAAGCTATCGCTCCGTCATGCTGCAATAAATGATTACTGTCAGCCCTTCTACGCTACAGTCCAACTGCAATTTAAGCGAGGATTTAATTATAGTTAACACTTACCACGTGTTCTTTAAAATGGTCAGTCTTCAACTAACTTACTGAATACTGTAGTTTCGCCTTCGCCGCAGCCTGGCTCCTTTCACGTAACAACACTCACTTTTACTAGACTTAATATTACTACTTATTTTTAGTTTATAAAATATTATTCGTTCACGGGGAGTTGATGCGCATCTTAATACCGAAACTACGCTAACTTTCCGAGTCTAACCTAGGACGTCCTAGTGCTTTTATCATTATAGACCGGTCTATCCCGCGAACTCAGCCAGACCTCTCCATGCGTCTAAGGCCATCTCTCGCTCACCTCGATTAATCTAAACAGACCTTTCCATCCAACTATTATAAACTTTTACAAACATTATCACACTTTCGCGGTCACACACCCAGACATAGACTCCTAGTATTTTCTACGTCTCCTAGCTTAACTCCTAGCTTATCGTCTCCACCCTCTAGCGGTCTCCAACCGACTGTCTTCAGCCTACCTCCTCCTGGCCCTCGTCCCCCGCCTTTTTAGCAAAATCCCACGGCTCGTCCTTTTTTTGTGAATCTTTCAATTGTTTGAAGTGATCGTCCGGGTTTTACCCAATGACCAGAGTTTATTACAAACACGTGTGCTTATGAGTCGCTCGTAGAAATAGGATATTTTTAAGTTTCTAAAGAATCATTTGAGAAGCTTGTCAGCCATACCCATTAAAATAAGGGATTTATGAGCTTGAAAGTTTTTACGTTTTGTCCTTCAATGCCAAATGTAGAAAGTTAATATCTTTGTAAGTGTTTGGCTCCGTGTGTTGATTTTAAAATAAATATTAAGAAAGTATTTGCTTAATAATTGTATCGACCAGTCACAACTACTTTCATCACACTTATTTCTAGTACATATTTCAAGGCCTCAAAAATGGCAAATAGTTCGGCAGTCATGATAGAACTATGATTATTCATATTATAAATTGTTTGATATTTATTTGCTAAATCACAAAAAGCTGCCCCGACTCCGTCTGATGTTTTGGACCCATCTGTGTAAATGACATGCCAGCCAGAGTATCTTTCCCGTAATTCATCAAGGGAATTATACTTTAACGAATAAATATCATAATGTGATTTTGGAGCAATGACACTAACTAGGTTACATTTAATAACATCCTTAATAAATCTATGTTAGACACCCATGTGTCTAAAGTAAACAGTAAACGTTCCTCTTCCTATTCCAGTTCCTATTTCCCATTATACTACTAAGATCTGTAATCAAACTCGTAGATTTATCATTGGTCCTGGATTGTAGCTTTAAACAAAATTTTAGCGAAAGGAATTGTCTTCTAATTTGTAGAGGAGGTAAACTTAATTCACTCTCCATTACGTGTATCGGAGTCGACTTTATAAAACCGCCGATGATTCTTAAAGCTTGGTTTTGTAATTTTTCCAATTTAAAAGTGTGACTAATTGCAGAGTTATCGTATGAATAAAAACTTTTTTACAAAAAATAAAACCGACTTCAGAGAAAACAAAAAAGTGAAAAATAACTTTCGCTTCAGAAGTCGGTGACCTTTGTTTGATTGATTTAGTTTTTTTGTCACCGACTTCTGAAGCTAAAGTTATTTTTCACTTTTTTGTTTTCTCTGAAGTCGGTTTTATTTTTTGTAAAAAAGTTTTTATTTTTCATTTTTTAGTGGTTCACATGTACTAACCCCTTCACAGCGTACCGGTGTGATTTTCTTTTATGAACTGGTGTAAACAATAGACAGATATGAGATTTCAGCGATCCCAGTACATTTGCTATCATTTATTGAGGAGTTCCCGTCGCCTATCTTCCGAAGTTCTTCATCAGATCTTTACTAAATTGAAATGGGATCACTCCAAGAATGTACTCTTCCTAAAACTACCCAAATCGCTTCTGGTGTGCCTATAAAATTTAAGGAATTCCCTCTATTTCTCCAGGATCCCATTAAATGGAACTTAACATATCTAACTGTCGAAATTCAACAGGGATTTCAACTGGCAACCCTAGCCACGCTTACTTCAGCTCCGCGTATTTTAAACAATTAAATTATTTGAAGCTCAATATAACATCGTACTAACAAAGTTATATTATCATAATAGCCCAACGAACGTGCACAAGTGTTATTGGAGTGATATCCTAAGAATAAGTGTAAAAGTAAACCAAAGTTCTTAGTGGACCGTTGAGTGAACTGTGATAAAATAGTGAGTACGGATAAATTCATCAAGTATTTACGAACATAGTGAATTTCGGCAATCTTATGCACACAGGAATTGTCAATTACCTAGCTGTCCGCGAAAAAGTGCAAATACTGTGAGAAATACACGATTTAACTTTCAAAGCCAGTTAATTTTTCAAACAATTAATGTAAACAAACAGCAGCTGAGTCACGGCAAGTTAATCGACCAATCAAAACACGTATACAACTTCTGACTTAGACACATATATTCTCGTTCGGAAACGCACCGGTGTTTTTTTTAAGTTCTGAACACTGGGCTTTTGAGAATAAATTGCAAAATCGACTAAACTAATAATCGATTTTTTTTCGTCCTAAATTTAACCGTGTGTTTGTAAACCGGGAAACCGATCCAGCAAACTTGCTTTGTGACTGAGAAAAGTGCACAACTCAGTTGAAATAAAATGCTACGACCAGCGCGTACTCCGCCTAAAGAATCCGGTGGGAGTAACATAACTCAGGCATCCTCTGAACCTAACATACCTGCTGCAAGTACACCTGAACCATCAAATGTATGTGTTAGACAGAAACGTCCACGCATTGATGGCTCACCTGATCCAGAATTTCAATGCCCAAAAAGTGAACTGATCGACTGTATTCGACAAGAAATACGGAGTGTCCTGTCATTGGAAATATCAGCAAATATCAAAAAAAGTTTCACTAACGAACTGGGTGATATCAAATCGTTGTTTCAAGAACTTAAGCAGTCAGTCGACTTTATGAGTGAAGAGTTTGATAGAATGAAAACCGAACTTGAGACCTGTAGGAACGGCAATAAAGTTCTTCACAAGGAGAACGATTCTCTCAGACATACTGTCTCTGAACTTTCATCACGGGTAAACTTGATTGAACAGCACGCACGTCAACAGAATTTAGAAATCAACGGCATACCGGAAAGCAAAGCAGAAAATCTGGTTAAGACTGTTCAGCAAATTGGAAATTTAGTCTCTTGTTCCGTCAAAGAAGACGACATCCTGTCTGTAGTACGGGTAAGGAAACTGGACCCAGAAAGCAATAACCCCAGAGCTGTAGTTGTCAAGTTGCGTAGCATGCTGCTAAGGGATACCATTCTAACGTCAGTGATGAATTATAACAAAGCACACCCCGGCAAAAAACTTAACTCGCAACACCTTGGGTACAGCAACTTAGTTAAGCCTGTCTTCGTATCTGAGCACCTGTCACCCCTAAACAAAAAAATCCATGCGGCTGCCAGGAAAGTCGCTAAAGAAAAAGGATACAAATATGTTTGGGTTCGAGATGGCAAAATCTTGGTAAGGAAGGAGGACGGACAACAAGCTAAGCAAATAAAAAGCCTAGAGGCCGTCTCTTTGCTATAAAGGGATCAAAGACGCACAAAACCGTGATCTTGCTGTCAAAATTCACAATCTATTATCAGAACTTCAGAGGTCTTAAGACTAAATTGCATAATCTCCGGCTAGCCACACAACTTAATAACTATGATGTAATTATTGGAACAGAGACATGGCTTGATGACAGCGTGAATGATGGCGAATTACTCGACTCCCGATACATTGTTTACCGTAGAGACAGAGCTTCTACTCTGCTTGGCAGCAAAAAAGGTGGAGGTGTACTAATAGCTGTTTCTAGGGCGATAGACTCATCACGGGTAACAAAATGGGAATCAGATGCCGAGCATTTGTGGGTCAAGCTCAAAACCCATAGCAGAAAGGGCGACCTATACATCTGTGCGGCCTATTTGCCACCACCTGTGCAACATGGCCCTCTCAACTCAATCCTGGACAACGTGGATGCAGTGATTGAATCAACGGGGGGAGATGTAATCATTGCTGGGGACTTCAATCTCGGGTTTATCGACTGGAGCACAGATAATACTCTCTCCAGCTCACCATGTACAACTGCTGGGAACTTTGCGAACAGGTTAGGCTACTCACTGGTTGATTTTATGTCGTCAAATAGCATTGAGCAAATTAACACTGTTAAGAACTGTAACAACCGAATCTTAGACCTTATTTTATGTAACTTCCACGGTGGATCTGTCAGTGAATGTAAAAATCCATTGTCTCTGGTCGATGTTCATCACCCTCCTCTTGACATCACCATTAAGAATATTTCACCAGCAATATTAAAAAGTAAGAGTTCTCTCAAATATAACTTCCGGAAAGCCAACTTTGTACTCGCAAATGAGAGGTTGAGGAGCATCGATTGGGCGCGTTTGTTTTCGGATCTGGCAGATGTGGACTTAATGGTAGACACGTTTTACGCACAATTGAATCGAATAGTAGATGAATGTGTTCCTATACATAATAGACGCAATAACAAATTTCCAATATGGTTCTCAAAATGTTTGATCAGAGTCCTCAACGAAAAGGAAAAACTAAGACTCCGTTTTAAAAAATACAAAAATCCCAGGTTCAAATATGAATACCGTATATTGGAGGAACGTTCGAAAAGCATGATCAAAAATTGCTACAGCACGTACATCAATAACACTGAAGATAACATCAGACTGAATCCGAAGGCATTTTGGTCATTCGTTAAGGCCAAAAAAGCCAAGTCTAATGACATTCCATCTGAGATGTATTGGAACGGGAAAGTGGCAACTTCTGGAGAAGAAGTGAGTAAACTGTTTGCCTCACACTTTTCTGCCACCTTTGCATCTCCAGCCGGTACAGTCGCGGTACAAACGCAGTCAAAAGAGTACCCTCAGCTTGCGCTAGGAAGCCATTATTTCACAGAGCGAGACGTACTCAAAGGATTAAAAAAGCTTAATATCTGCAAAGGTCCAGGGCCTGACGGCATACCGCCGCACTTCATAAGGCAATGTGCCAAATATTTATCATTACCGCTCAAACTCATTTTTAATAGGTCCCTTATGTCTTCTAAGTTTCCCACGCAGTGGAAAATCGCACACGTAATTCCGATATTCAAAAAAGGGGAGCCTAATGATGTTACGAATTATCGGCCCATATCTCTTCTTTCAATTTTCTCGAAACTGTTCGAATCATTAGTTTGTCCTGTATTAACTTCGCTCATTCAAACTCAATTGGCTACGCAACAGCACGGTTTCTGTTACAATAAATCCACTACCACCAACTTAGTTCAGTACATTAATGATATCAGCAGATCCGTAGACTCAGGTGTGCAAGTGGACTCAATTTACACTGACTTCAGTAGCGCGTTCGACAAAGTAAATCATGTGCTTCTACTTCAAAAACTTGAGAACTATGGTATGCATGGTCATTTGCTACGCTGGTTTGACTCATATCTTTCAGAACGACAGCAGAGAGTTATTATAAAGGGTTATCAGTCGCCACTTTATTACTCAACATCTGGTGTGCCACAAGGATCGCATCTTGGTCCTATTCTTTTCCTTGTATTTGTGAACGACATCATACACTTCATTAAAAATGCAAAATGCTCTATGTTTGCGGATGATCTAAAACTATACAAGGAAATCGAATCAAGTACTGACATAGCTTTGCTCCAGAAGGACTTGGACGCAATTCACGAGTGGTGTCAAAGTAACAAGATGACTCTCAATGCCGTTAAGTGTTATCATATAACATTTACACGAAAAAAGTTGATTCAGTCTTCAGCATATCACTTAAACGGCAAAACTCTTCAAAAAGTCGATACCATTCGTGATTTGGGAGTCCAACTTGATAGTCAACTATCCTTCAAAAATCACTTCGACACTATTGTCGCCAAAGCAAATAAAATGTCGGGATTTGTTAAAAGAACTTGCAAGGAATTCCGGTCAACTGGCACACTTAAGGTTCTCTATAACTCTCTGGTGAGGAGTATACTGGAATATGCATCTCCTGTATGGAATCCCACGTATCGTGTCCACATCGACAGAATAGAATGTATCCAAAAAAAGTTTACGAGGTACCTCCGCTACAGATCGCAGATTTGTGATCGCGTAGCTGATTATCCTCAAAGGCTCTGTCATTTCAGGATGAGCTCCTTGGAGCAACGAAGAAGCTGCTCAGATCTTATTTTCCTTTATAAGACCCTCCACAATTTGGCGAATGTACCGGAGTTGGTTTCGGAGATCAGTCTAAATGTGCCCCGCCGAACCTCATTCAGATCCACTTTTAAAACTGAAACATTTCAAACGCCTAAAAACAGAACTAATCTTGGTCGTTCAGCTCCTCTATACCGGTTTTTGTCTAGTTACAATAAGCTGAGCACGCGCACTAGCAACTTAGACATATTTTCGAACAGTCTGAATGAATTCAGACGAAAAGTACTCAGTTCTTGATCGATTTGTTTGTTGATTACTTTAAAAAAAAAAGTTTAATTTGTGTATTTGTGTGACTCCATTCAATGCATTTTATATTGTACGATTTCATCTAATTTCTAAACTCAAATTTTAATCTATTTTATTCTTTCAATTTTAATTGTAATTACTGCAATATGTTCTAATTTATTTGTTATTTTTGTAGTTTTAATTTATAATTGTTTTTCTAATCCAATTTAATCGATGTTTTTTAATTTAATTTTTGAATTATACCGTATTTTAATGTAATTTAACTACTTGACGTTTTAAAATCAATGTATACTTTGTAAATTTTAATTTTGTAATTATAAATCATTTTTTTTAATATTTTAACTATTGATTATACAAGTGCTGTGCACACCTATAAGTGACGAGTTCACCGCAACGCTGTCGAAAGTGAATTTTAATGTAATTAATTAGTGAATAAGTCGTTGGTGTGTCAATAAATAAATAAATAAATAAATCTGGGTGTATTGTACACTTCTGCGTACTCCCTCAGAGCATACAGGCGTGATGTTACGTCACTATGTTACATAAACAATAAACAACCAAGTCATTGCAGCAATTACTGCAGCTTTGCCGTGTATTTTTTAAGAGTTCCATTTATATCTCCGAAGATCAGCGTCAGATCTTAACTAAATTGAAATGGAACCACGCGGAAAGCACCAGCTTTCAAATAAAAAAATAATCATCAAAATCGGTTTATCCAGTGGAAAGTTCAGAGGCAACAAACATTGTCGAAATCTGGGAGTATTGTACACATCTAGGTACCCCCTCAGAGCATACAGGCGTGATGTTACGTCATGATGTAGTATGAACAATGAACCTACAAGCGATTGCAGCAATAACTGCAGATTTGCCGTCTATTATTGAAGAGTTCCTTTGTATATCTCGGAAGATCAGCATCATATCTTCAACAAATTAAAATGGGACCAATCGACAAGCACCAGCTTTCAAACAAAAAAAGAATCATCTAAATCGGTTCACCCAGTCGAAAGTTCTGAGGTAACAAACACAAAAAAAAAAAAAAAAAAAAAAAAAATACAGACGAATTGATAACCTCCTCTTTTTGGAAGTCGGTTGAAAACATCCGTAATCAATTATACTCTGATCAGTGCCATATAAAGTCTACGCATAAATATAGGGTGAACACCCCATGATGATCCGGCCAGAACTTTCAGTAGCTGATTTGTTTTTTTGTGAACTCTCACATACTTCGTTAATATGTTTCCCCCATCTTAAGCACTTGTCCAGCCAAATTCTTAAATCTATACCAATCCATACCAATATTATAAATGTGAAAGTAACTCTGTTTGTCTGTCTGCGACCTTTTCACGACAAAACTCCTTGCAAGCATGGAACTGGGCCTACAACTCAACCACGCAAAAACCAAATTAATGGTGGTGGACCGAGCACATAATTTGGAGCTTACTGGCGCTCTTAATCTCGAAACGATCGACGACTTCATCTACCTGGGCTCCAACATATCCAACAAGGGGTCATGCGAAAAAGAAATCCGTAGACGCATAGGTAGCGGCAAGAATGCTAAGTCTCAGTATTAAAAAATATGGAGAAATCGCAACATTTCGTGAAACACCAAAGTGAAATTGGTGAACACGCTGGTCTTTTCGATTTTTGGATACGGAGCAGAAACTTGGACCTTGAGGAAGGCCCACAAGGCTCGGGTTGACGCCTTCGTGATGTGGTGCTGAAGGACGACGCTTCAAATACCCTGGACGGCGTTCCGCACAAAACGAGTCTATCCTACGCGAGCTCAAAATAAAGACCAGACTCTCTACGACCTGCCTCCGCAGAGTTTTTGAATTTTTTGGCTACAAAGTGAGAAAAGATGGTAATAACGTCGAACAACTGATGGTTTCCGGCAAGGTCAATGGTAAATTCAAACTCAAATCATTTATTTCAATTAGACCATTACGGCACTTTTGAATGTCAAAAATAAAAAAAAGCAAAGCTACAGTCACAGTCACAAGGCTTAATAACTTGAAAAAGTACTGTAGTTGCCCATTCCCTAGCGTAGATTTCTGTGGAGAAGAACGGGCAAGAAACTCCAACAAAATCTTGGTTACATGTTCATGTTGTGATTAAATATATATGTGTGAGAACGATGAAGAAACACTTGCTCATTAAGAGCGTCCAGAGAAAAGATTAAATCAATAACTTAAAACGAAAATTAATTAAAATTAACCGTGGAAGCTAAGAGTTGACCAGTCTCAATTGACAGCAAGCTGACGGCCATCAAGAAGTCGCAGTCCTTTGCGATGGTCCGATCAGATAGGCTCTACTCTCGAAACGAAGTTTCATGATGCGCTTCACTTGGCCAAGGAGATGGCGAAACATCGTAAGGGAAAATGTGATTTCAAGGGACGATCACGACCCTCAGTAATGAGGAGCACGCCATGAGGAGGAGGGACACGTCGCCCATCTAGCAGCAGCTCTAAAAGAATATTACAATTATTTACAATCGGTGAAATAGGTGTTTCGCGTTTTAGAGTACTGGGGGTCTAAAACGGCCGCTTTAGCAGAACATAATTTGAATCATGATGAAAAATGTATAATCCTTAAAATAGACTTTATGTACTATAAAGTTCATTTTTAGTTTTTTTTTTTAAGTGATTCAAATTATGTTCTGCTAAAACGGCCATTTTAGACCACCTTTTTTTTAACAACAGTTATTTTAGACCCCCTGATATCTGTTGTTAAAAATATGTGCCGCATTCATCCACGATATTTAAAGATATAAAACTTTTCTTACTAAAAAAACCTGTAAAATCCACAAAAGAAAATTAAAATATATAAAGTTTACTTGTTTTTGATTATTGTGGTGGAACAAAACAGCATTCCGTGTTTGTGTCCTTTTTATCCACGCAAACTTATTATTTGAAAAAAAAAAACTAATTTCTTACTGACTCTATTATATCAGTTTGCACTCGGGACGAAAATGACACAAACTGGGTTTGCACACCCCGAGATATCCTAGATATGACTATTATAACTATTTTTTCCTTTTTTTTACAAAGAAAGAGGGTAGACAGATTTGTCTGCTCCTGACAATTTTATTTTCCATCCACCCGCATTCTCCAGTCAACCCGCGATCATGGCGCTTGCAACAGCGTCGAAATATCGGGAGCTCAAAATAAGAAATAATCACGGCAGATATCCCGTAAGTGACAACATAAGTTTAGCAAGATGATGTCAAAATGAAATATTGTAATCATCGAAATATAGACGATTACTGGTTTTAGGACGTTACAGTAAATATAACACGTCTTTGTATGTGTTTATTTATGTTTTTACCTGAGTACTGCGAATCGGATAGACTATGGATAACTAGTTTTATTTAGATTGGATTACGTCGCGGATTTTCCACTAATTTAATTGTAGTTTTTCAACGTATGTATGCTTCGGGTATTTACCCGACAGGGCGTGATACAGCTTTGCATTCTGATTTTTAGTTTCCATTGGAATTGCAATATAAATTGGTCAGCTTGCCTTCTGCAAAAATCATCCATAACACCTATAGATCTCCTAGCGCATTCACTAGCACTGTTAAACTTATAAAATAACACGTACGGATTAAGGATGATTTAAGTCCTATTTCATAACAATTTCGGTTCCAACATGCTACGTTCGTAACAACATACAATAACAATCGAATTACACATTATGACAAACTACATCGATGGTACAGCGGTAGCAAGCACGACTGACTGACTGAGCGTGAGATATGGGTTCGATTCAGAAGTCGGGCAGGGGTATTAGTTTTTCCCAACAGGTATTTTTCTCAGTAGCAGTTTTGGAGTTTGGATTAATGCCCGATTGATGGTAATAGGCCCTCCCCCTGTTGGGACTAAGTGTGCGTCCACACTGTGAGCCTAGTGTCTAGACTAACGTGGGCGTGGCAGGCGGGCGTGGGCGTCGGCCACTCTGACGAGCTTACTGCTTAAGGGTTGTCGTGACGTTATTCAGATTAACGGAGGTGTTAAATATAAGAGAGGGTGTGAACGAATAACTAAAAACAGAGAGATAAATGGTGATTTTGTATTTTGTTTTACGAAGAATTTAGATTGTCCCAAGAAAATTTAAAATTTGCTCCATCATTTTCTTGTTAATGTGAGATACAGTAGTTGAGATGTTAATCAATTCTGTATTAATCGCCATATTAACAACAACAAAAATCTAAGAGGCGAGTAAATCGAGCGACAATATCAAATTGGTTTGAAACCTCCACACCCGTGCATAAAGTTGCTTGCTGTCTAGGCTCGCAATGTGGCCAAAGCGCGCCTAATAGGAACACTTGAAAAGTATGTTCGCTAAGTCACTCAAGCCCGGCTACTAGGCGCCCGCCTTGGTCACTTTAATGTGGCGTAAACGATGGTTTCATACGTTTGATAATTCGCGCCCGCTTTAACCCTAGTCCCAAGGCTCGCAGTGTGGACCCGGGCTTAAATAAAAATGAAATAATTTATTCGACCCATATAAAACAAAAATAAAAAAATAGAAACACAAAAATTATTGAAGTGTTAGAATTACATTAAAATAACATCAGAAACATGATTTGATTAAACTAGAATTAAATACAACTGGTAAAATGTGGGTAAACTATTAGATACGTTCTGTGTAACATAACACATGTGTTCTGTGTTCTGTGTTTTTTACATTTTTAGTTTATTTTTTAATGTTTTATGTATGTGTATTTGACATATCATATTTTTATTGACATTCATTTTGTAAATTATTATTAATTTTATTTTATTTTTTGTGTGTTTTTTGTGAATGTGAGGACCATGTGGGTTACATTTTTTTTTTTTTAATTTTTTTTTACCCCTCAACCGTCAGACAGTTTGAGTTCTATAAGCGACCTACCCAAATGTCCTTTCTTTGGTATTGTTCGTCGTTTCGTTGAGCTTCTTGGGTTATAAGTCAAGCTACACGATAACTGACAAATGCTTGCACTGACTGGACAGGTTTACTCAAATCTGTATGGTTCTTTCTTCAAAAGACCATCTCAGACACTAATATCTACATGATCCTCATGTGAATTGAGCAAGATTATGTCTGGACTTCAAAAGAGACTATGACCTCTGAGTTTGTTTCGGCTGTTTCTTCTCAGAGTAGTCAGGTACGAAACACCGGCCCCATCGAGTTTAAAAAAAAAATAGACGTGTAAAAGTGTTTGTGAAAACCTACTTACAAAATAAAGATCATTTATCATTTATCATTTAACGCTTCGGAGATTAAATGCATAGTGTTTTGTAATGATTTTACAATAAAAGAATATCACTTTTTGAGAGCAGCGGTGGCCCAGTAGTGGCGGCCCCGACTGCAGTAAGTCGTCGCGTCGGGTCGAACCCAGACAGGCGCATTACTTTGTGTAATTTATTCCATCACCACTGCCCTCAAAAGAGTGAAGGAAAACATTAGGAGGAAGCCGAAAAAATCGAACACATGTGACATCTACCAACCCGCACTGGGCCCGCATGCTGGATTATAGCCCACACGCAAAATACGCGCTTTGACGTGGAGTTGCGGACACCAGCCCGTTGTACCACACAATACAATCAGTTTTAAAAATATATCAGTGAACTAGTATGTGTGTAGCCACGTAATTGTGCATTGAATTCGTTCAACCAGCCCGCACAAACAACCCACAAACAAACCCACATCTATGACTTCCGCAATCTAATCCCAATTCACAGAGACCATCGGAGCGGATACATGCACTAAATTAATAACATTCACACACCAATTTTTCGTTTCTGAAATTCCCGAAATTGAAACCAGAGCTGTGTATGGAGGCGTAAAAATAAAAAAAGCCGTATCAATAGCCGAAACGTTCACCTTTTTGGCCGCAACGTCGCGTTTTGCAACAGAGGAGGATCGATTGGAAAATAAATTGCCGAGTTGTTTGAAATTCGGCGTTCGTCCAAAGGAGACCGTTTTCAATTTGCGCCATTTTTTTTGCGTGTGAAGCTTTACTTGAGAAGGTGTGGAATGTATAAAGGTGATGATTAACCCACTCAAAGACGTCCTCTACTCGTTCCTGTCAAAACTCTCAATTACTTTCAACGAAGTTAAATTTACAGTTAAACAGTTACTATCGCGATAGTATTTATGTATCCTTTTCCATTGATTGATTCCATTTCCTTTACTCCTTGCATTATCTGTGCCATTAACACAGCACAGCACAAATTGTGGCAATCTATTACAGCGCATCATTAAGAGCGCATATTCAAAAAGTTGCCAACGTCACACTACTGTCAAATATTTACCTATTTTAATTAATTTGCCAATATTGCTGCATGGAAATAAAAAAATATGGCTAACTAGTGAACTAGAATAGGAATTATTTGATGTTGTACCCGTTTTACGTAAGTATAGAAAAGGAGCTTTTCTCATCTAAAACGGATTGTTCGGAGTTACGGTATCAATTGTCAAAAATCATTTATTTCTTAAACATAAGTCTTGTACAACAAAATTAGTGATTGGAGCCTCCCTTAAGCAAGAAATGCCTGCATTGAGAGACTCCGCTCTTTCATACCAAATATTTATACTATATTATCATACAATATTTGTTTGAGTGTGTGAGTATATGTGTGTGTGTGTGTGTGTAGTTGTAAGTGTTTGTGAATGTGTGAGCAGATTTATGTGTGTATTTAATAAGTGTGCCAACATGTAATATAAGGTGAATACGTGCCACCTCACACTGTTGCACTCCATTGCATGCATCCATTCAAGATGACAGAAACAAGCATCATGACACAAATGTTCAACAGTGCTTCTGTTTCATCATAGCTTTAAGGTTTCATCCAATTAATCAAAGATTTTCAGCATCTGAATTGTTGCTTTTCATGATAAATATTTTAGTACTCTAGTTAGCCATTGGTTCTTTCTGAATGCGCCTTCTTAAATCGATAATTGCAGTGTTGCAAAGGTTAAATTGATACTCAGTTTGACGCGTAAATGCCCTACGTTCTCATAATAGCTAGCACCACATACATAAAACGCCACTGATCGTCCGGGCGGTCTCGGTGCTTAATATTCCCATAACCTTCTACCTTTTTATCAGGTTCATTTTCATTGTAGCGCAAAAGGTGAATAAAGATCTGGTTTCTCGCTTTATTAAATCGGCAATTGCAATGGCAAAGGTTAAGTGGTCACTCAGTGTCCATACACGTGTAAATGTTCCACATCCTCATAGTGTTTAGTGCAAGGAGATACATCGCTAGCAGTAGACAAGTGTTCAAAATGTGGAAAGTAATAATTTTATCAGCGTTGTTATGTGTTGTTCAAGGAGCTACTCTTGACGATATCTTCGGAAATTACTCGTTTGTGTTGGTGTATCCAAATGATATTATAACGGAACCCGCATGCGGCGGCATTACTTTTTCTGAAGACCCACGAAACATTAATTGTTCCTGTTCGGATGAAGTTAACTGCACACTTGTGGTAGTGAGACTCCTAGAACGAGAAGCTCCTACCCAGCCAAGATTTGTAACCATCAAACCAATAGCACTATCAGTACCAGTTGTAGTTGTTGATGAATCGGATGATCAGCCTCTCATGAATGTGTCCTGCAAGCATGGGAATACTACTTTGAATGATCGAAGTGTTATAGAAATTGTGAACGCGAACTATATACTTGGATACATCACAACGAACAGGAATGATACGATAGTTTTCTTGATGGCACGGGAGTTACCTAGCACTGCACAGTTAGAGAAAGACATTACAAATATTGATAAACTGAAAGACAAAGAATGGTCAAAGCTGTGTACCCGAGAAATATTTGATCAACTTCATGGTCCACTACTGACGACAAGTCTCTCTTAAGTTGCCGATCCGCGCCAGAACTTTTCTCGAATTAATTACCTATATTTACGCAGCAACGTCATAAAGTTATAAAAGTTCTACCTAATAGTATAGGGAATTAATAGTAACACGATAAAATTCAATTTGTGCGTTAACTAAGTGAACATGAAACCAGACAAAATGTAAAATGTCCAAAAACACGGTTGAAATATTTATACCAGAACTTAAATGGTTATTTACAGTAAATTGTAGGTAGGCACCTAATTACTTGAATTAAAAACACTGGAACATTCCAGTGCTTAGAAAAACAGTAAGATAGTTTGAAAAAAATAAGGATTATCTGCACGTGCATATGGCAAAGGTTGTCAGTTGTGACCCGCCAATATAAATGCTATCACTATATTATTCCATTCGTTTCTTGATCTTCACTAAAGTATCTATCTTCACTATAATACTATAGGTATCATATCTCATTATGTGGAAATTAATAACAATATGTTGTATATTCATTCTCGTTGAGGCAACAGACATACAAAATTTCTACGGAGACTGGATACGAGTTGCTGAGTTTCCATCTACTACATTTTATCAACTTGGATGTTATCGTTCCTCGTTCGCAATACATCCGGAAGACGCACCCTGTTCATGTGATGATGGAAGTAATGCTGCTTTAGTCCTGGTCAAAACCTATCCAGCTAGAAACAAGAATCCACCGTCTGGAGGTAGAAAAATGCGAATTCTGGTTGTCGAATCAGCTGCCGAAGCTACACGCGCATTGAACGTCAACTGCAGTTGTGGTGTCGAAGAGTTTACTACCCGCGGTGTTGCCAGATTGGTTGATAACAACTACTTTACTATGCATCTACAACCCTTGTCATATGCTGAGCCGGATAACAACTATATTGAACTGTTCGCGAAGACTGTTGAGCCATTTATGAAAATAGTCAGCGATGTAGCAGGTATTGAAGATGTACGGGGAAGAAAAGGAGCTTTTGTTTGTTCTGCTGAAACTCTTGAACCATCCAAATTATAGAGGTATTTATGAATAAGGAACAATGTGCAAGGCATTTGTTGAAATGTTTATTCTATGATTCGTTTATTAAAATGAATTCAGTGCCTGGTATTCAGTTTTATTAATGAAAAAAAAAAAGAAATTAACTTCACCCTATGGCGGTTAGAAAGCATTCTGCAAGTACTTTATGTGTGAGACTTACTGTTTTGTTGGTCTAAGCGAAACTGCTGAGAATAAGGGTTCGATTCCCAGGTTTACGTTATTGGATTTTTCTGGAATATACAACATTATTTTTTGTTTTTTTTTTTTTTTAAATCAGCTGTTCCCTACATTTTGACGAGTTATGAGAACATAAATGTAGGGAACAGCTGATTTGTTTTTCGCGATTTCAAGCTTCGTCCCATAGAAAAAGTTGTTCAAAATGATGTATATCAGGAATTTCTCAGTAGCAGCTATGGTGTCTGGACATTTAACTTACGAAATGTGGGTGTAGTTTTAGGTACGTCTCTGCCTAACCCCTTTTGAGGCGTGATAGTATGTGTACAGGACCGCTCAGTTGAGCCTGGTTCTGCGACGTGTCGCTGATGGCGGGCGTGAATCGTCGACTGGGAGATTATTTGTGGGGCTGAAGATCCCTTGCTTGCAGGGTGTAGGCAGAAGAGTATAAGCGGGGGAGGGCACCGGGATTCCTTCTTCTAAATAAAGACTTGGATTTTTATACTGCTTCTTTATTGATGTTCTTCGTACAATGCTGATTTTTGGAATGCCCGACCACCGAAAATGCTCCTTTTTTATAGGCCATATTTTGCACACGGCACTAATCGCCACGCCCCCTGACCAATCAGAGCGCAGGTGCTCTTTTGTATGGGAAACCTAAACTCATGCATTTTCATGTGGTAGGACACCCCTTACAATGTTTATTTACTATTCTATACATACATATTGCTTAACTCTATTTATTACATAAGTTTCAGTCTTATAATCTTAATTTTACACATAAAAATAATCAATTTTATAAAAACGGCTCTCGTTACAGTAACGTGTTCTAGTACTTAAGCTTTTATTGCCGATGGTACAAGTGGCGCCTCTAGTGGCTGGGATGAACAATCATTTACTTACAATATTCTAATTATGAGATTGCTAATTAGTCCTATGACTTAGTTGACTAATTAGACTTATATTCTTATAGGGAAAAAATAAATACATATTCTGACACAGTTTTGACTCTTATAGGTCTACGGACTAGGTAATTAAACGCAAAGAAAAAATATGATTTATTTCAAGTTATATACAAACACTATCTTATTGCTAAACACTTATTATTGAACACTTATGTACCTAGGTTATTCCTGTGTCGTGCACATTCTCCCGCCGTCGCGAGGCCGCGACTCCGTTGGTAGTACGACGATCTTCCTGGTAGGGCGACGCAGGATGTGGCCGCTGCTGGTGGTGACGTCCACGACTCGAACCTCCCCGTCGGCTCCCGGGTACAGCTGGCTGATGATTCCTCGTGGCCATGTGTTCCGTGGCAGGTTGCTGTCGCAGATGATGACTAGGTCACCCACTTTAGGTTGGCTGCCTGTGCTGGTTGGCTCCCGCCGCTGCTGAAGTAGTGGCAAGTACTCCTTGACCCATCTTCTCCAGAACATGTCGGCCAACACCTGGGCTCGCTTCCATTGCTGGCGAGCTGTGACGTCGCTTTCTTCGAAGTGGCCGGGCACCGGGACGTGGGAATTAGGCCCGATGAGTATGTGGTTCGGCGTCAAGGCTTCTGGCTCTTGGGGGTCGACAGAGACGTGGGTCAGGGGTCGTGAGTTGACCGTGTTCTCGACTTCGACCAGCAGCGTGGACAGCGTCTCGTCGCTCGGGTATCGCTCGTTCAATGTGACGCGCAGGGCTTCTTTTACTGACCGTACCATTCTCTCCCATGTTCCTCCCATGAATGGTGCTGAGGGTGGAATATATCTCCACTTGATGGGGTGGCACGCGGTCTCGTGGTGCATGGCTTCGAGTGCGGCTTCGCAGAGTTCCTTCTCTGCTGCTTTGAAGCATGTGGCGTTGTCGCTCCACATTTCCTTGGGGCAGCCTCGTCTGGCCATGAATCTTCTTAGTGCCGATATCGCTGAGTCGGCGCTCAGCGAGTGTGCGATCTCTATATGGATCGCCCTGGAGGTCATGCAGGTGAAGAGCGCGCCGTACCTTTTCTCGTGGTGGCGAGCGACTGTTACTTCGATTGGGCCGAAGTAGTCGAGTCCAGTGAATGTGAACGGTCGCGCGTGGTGTGCCAGGCGTGCAGCTGGTAGGTCGCCCGTGAGAGGAACAGCTGGTCGCGCCTTCTTGATGCGGCACGGTAGGCAGCTCTTTATTGTGTTTCTTACTGCCGGACGTAGTTTCAATATCCACAGTCGTTGTCGTAACTCGTTCACGATCATTTCCACACCGCCGTGATGTAGTTTTTCATGTACATAAGCTATGTACAGGCGAGTGTAGGTTTGTTTACCTTCCAATATGGGAGGATTGGAGGTATCTTCTTGTATGTTTTGCGCTGCGTTCACTCGTCCTCTCAGGCGTATGATGCCCTCTTCGTCGATGTACACGCTGAGCTGACATAGACGATCGTTGTTGCTAGGTGGATGACCTCTGGTTATGCGGTCGATCTCAGCTGTGAAGCTCTCCTTTTGACTTGCTTTTATCCACAGGTTTTCCGCCCTTGTTAGGTACGAGGCGGGTATCTCGTGGTAGCGAACGGTGGCGCGGGGCGAGTCGTTTGTCACTCGCGCTGGGGTTGGTTTTTTCTTTGTTTTTCGCCAGTCGGGGTCGTTGACCTTTGTTTTCATCGTGCGTTTTCTTGCAGCTGCGACTATACTTTTGCGGGGTCGGCAGAGTTCGATGAATTGTAACACTCTTGCTGTTGTTCTTATGAGTCGAAGCCACTTGGAGAACTTTTCTATGTGAGGGAGAGGGCTCTGACCTGGGCTGCTCTCCAGCTGTTGTAGGTTGCATTTTTCTTTTTCTTCTCCGGTGTCGTATTTCACCGTTTTTTCTTCCTGGGGCCACTGGGATTCGGGGTTTCGCAGGAATGAGGGTCCTTGAAACCATCTGTGAGTGGCAGTGAAGTTGTCTGGCGTCTCTCGCGTTGCGTCGTCAGCTACGTTGTCTTTTGTTGATAGCCATCGCCACTCGTTTTTCTTTGTTGTTTCTTCTATTTCGGCGAGGCGATGGGCCACGAATGACTTGTAGGTGCGTGGCTCTGATCGGATCCACACTAGTGCTGTGCGTGAGTCGCTCCAGTACGTCTGACTTGCGACCTCGTACTCGTGCTCTCTTCTGACGGTTTGTGCGAGGCGGGCGCCCAGCAAGGCGGCTTGTAGTTCGAGCCTGGGCATGGACACTGGTTTTAGTGGTGTCACACGGCTCTTGGCTGCCGCTAGGGCTACGTGCACGCTGCCGTCGGCTCTTTCTGTTCTCCAGTACGTGGCGGCGGCGTAGGCTTGCTCGCTCGCGTCGACGAAGGTGTGCAGCTGTCGTGAGATGCTGGGTTCGACGTCATAACACCGTGGGACTCTCAGCTGTTTGATTGTGCTGAGTGACGTCATCCAATTTTTCCATCTTTCTTCCAGCTCTGTTGGTATGGGGTCATCCCAGTCGGTTTTGTAGCTCCAGGTGTCTTGGAATATTCTCTTGGCTGGAGTGGTGATTGGCGATATCAGCCCCAGTGGGTCGAAGAGCGCCATTATAATGCTGAGGGCCTCTCGTTTTGTTGGAGAGCGCTGGTTTTCTCTGACCTCTGCCGGTATCTTGATCGTGTTTGTGTTGAACCCGATGTGATCTTCTTTCACGTACCAGAGTAGCCCGAGCGTTTTCTCGGTTTCGGTGCCACCTAGGCTCACTGTGGCTGACTTGTTTTGTTCTGGTGGGTTGAATTCTTCTATGGTTCTCACGTCGTTTGATGTCCACCCATCTAGCACGAACCCTGCCTTCTTGTGTATGAAATCGACTGTTTTTGTTGTTTCCCTCGCTTCCGTGATAGTGGGGAAGCTTTGTAGGTAGTCGTCCATGTAGTGGTTCTTCTGTATTGCTGCTGCTGCCGCTGGGTAAGTGGATGCAAACTCGCTCGCATTCTTGTTTTTTATGTAGAGAGCGGTGCATGGTGATGACGTGGATCCGAATATGACCGACGTCATGCGATATTCTTCCGGTTTGCCCTCCCGCCGTTCGCCTCTCCACAGGAATCTGAGAGCGTCTCTGTCTTCTTGTCTGATCTTCACCTGCATAAACATTTCTTTGATGTCTCCACTGACTGCGTATGCGTATTGTCTGAATCGCATAATCACTCCAGGGAGGGACTGTAGGAGGTCCGGCCCTGGGTATAGCATGTCGTTGAGACACATGCCGGTGCCCTTGGCAGACGCGTCGTGAACCAGTCGAGGCGGCTTGTGTGGTTTCGCTGGGTTGATGACCGGGAAGTGGGGCAAGTACCAGGTCTTTCCCTCTGGTGCTGGGACGGGTGCTCGTTCTGCATAACCGGATTTGAATAGGTTATTTATTCTTTCTTCGTATTTTATCTTCAGATCTTGATCTTTGTCTAGTTTTTTCTCTAGGGAACGCAGGCGCCGCTCAGCTTCGTTATAGTTATTTGGTATGTAGAAGTTCTTTTCTTTCCACAGCAGACCGGTTTCAAATCTTCCGTCGGGCAGTCTCTTGCTCGTTTCTTCCAATATCTGTATGGCTCTCTGTTCAGGATCTTCTTTTGGTTTCTTTGGTTCGATGCACAAGGATTCAAGTTTGAAATAATCCTTGATTTTCTCTTCAATCGAAGGCTCCTCTTCTTGGTTTTTTAGTTTTCCACAGAAAGCTACAGTGGCTGATAGTGAGCTGTGACAGCCATGCAGCACCCAACCGAGTTGCGTGAGGGAGGCAACTGGCTGGTTGCGACGTCCGGTGCGTAGTTTTCTTGACACTATGAGGTGCCAGTTATCTTGACCAATTAACAGCTTGGGCGAGGCGTGTTCGTATGTGATCTGATCTTTGATGTCGTTCAGATGCTCGCAGTCTTCCAGGTGGCGGTCGTACACTGTCTCTGGCGTGAAGTTCAATCTCTCAACAGTGCGCGCGGCTTCTATCTTGTATTCTTCCTCTGCGTATTTTCCCTTTATGGCGAGGTTGATGACCTTGCTGGTGTCGTGTCTCATCTCGTTTCCGATGCCTTGGATCCACATAGTGTTGGTGGGTCCGTCGGCTCCGATGACGTCAGCTATCGATGCGTCGACCAGTGTGACTGTGCTGCCTTCGTCTAGTAATGCGTATGTCTCGATGCTGGAGTGCGGCCCCTTTATTATGACGGGCGCAATCTTGAGGTAGGCGCGTCGATGGTCACATGGCTTGGCTGTTGACGTGACTTCTACCGCTGGCGCTGCCGTTTCTTTCTTCGTGGCGTCGCCCGTTGAGTCTTGATTCTTCTCATGATGAAGCAGCTTATGGTGTCTCATGGGGCACCCATGTTTCCCACATGGCGGAGCTCTGCATTGGATGCGGCGATGTTTACTACGTAGGCAGCGGTAGCAGATGTTATTCTTCTTTGCTACCTCCCATCTTGCGTTGGTGTCGAGAGCGACGAACTGCTGGCAGTCAGGTAGTTTGTGGTTTTGTTTACACTGCGGGCAGTTGTCGTCCGATGAAGATCTCTTCTCCGCGGCGAAGGTGCGTTCTGTTCTTTTATTCTTGCGCTCTTTTCCCGTAGAGTCGTCGCTGGTCATCTCTGGTAGCGCGTAGGCGCCACACTTGTCCGCTTCTTCGTTTAGGAACATGGAGACTTTCTTCAACTCTGGTATATCTCCTTTTTTCAGCGCGGCGTAGTCGTACCACTTGTTTTTCAGTATAGGCGTGAGTTTTTCGTTGACTATTCGCGCCATTTCAGGACTGTGTAGGTATTGAGGTTTCTTCAGCGCTTCGATGGTGCCCACTATGTTCGTCACTCGACCGGCGAAGATGCACAGATCTCTTGGGCTGTCTGTGACCCGGTTCAGTGACTTGAGCTTCTCTATTTCGACGTGGATGAGTGCTTCTGGTCTTCCGAATCTTCTCTGTAGGGCATCGATGACGATCTCTGGATCTGGTTGGCTCACTATTAGACAGCCAACCGCTTCTTTCGCTGTTCCCCGTAGACTACGACGTATTCGCGCCAAGTTTTCTGTTCTCGTGAAGTATTTCAATGTTTCTTCGTATGCCGCCTTGAAGCCGAGCCAGTCTGCGCAGCTTCCGCTGAATAGCGGTAGTTCTTGAATGTATTTTGGCGGTTCCCTTGTGCTTCGTACCGCTTGAGAGAGAGCGGCGGCGAGGGTTGACACGTCTATTAATGGTTGACGTGATTCTTCTTTTGTTGGTGTCACTTCGACGGGATCTTCCTGCTTCTTCTCCGCCTCTTGTGATGACTGTGGGTGGCCCGCTTCAGGTTCTTTCAGCCACGTGTTGATGCGGACTGAAGCTAGGTCGTCTTCCCCTTCCTCGTCGTCTTCTGAGGTGTCTTCTTCTGCTTGAAGTCGCTGGACCCGTACTTGTTGTAACTCCATCTCGGCTCTTGTTTGCTCGAGTTTTAATTCAGCGAGTTTTTCTTTCGCTTTGAGCTCCGCTAGTTTCTTTTTATGTGAAACTACGGAACAGCGTGATCGGTTGCCCTTTTTTCGTAACGTGTGCTGCGATGTCTTTTCTTGATGGGACGCGGCACTCGTGTCTTCTGTTCCCGACGTGGTGGCGGTCGAACCGTTTGTTCCGCTGCTGGTGCCCGACGTGTCGGTAGCGGTGTTCGGCGCGTCACTCGTCGAGGGGTTGCCTGATGCGGCCTCTTCTATGGCCGTGGGTGTTCTCAGCTCTTCCAGCCGGCGTTTCGTTCGTTCTCCGTCTTGACTGCGTGTTAGAACCATTTTTCTTGATGCTGGCTGACGATCCGGCTGCGAAGGACCAATAATGTACAGGACCGCTCAGTTGAGCCTGGTTCTGCGACGTGTCGCTGATGGCGGGCGTGAATCGTCGACTGGGAGATTATTTGTGGGGCTGAAGATCCCTTGCTTGCAGGGTGTAGGCAGAAGAGTATAAGCGGGGGAGGGCACCGGGATTCCTTCTTCTAAATAAAGACTTGGATTTTTATACTGCTTCTTTATTGATGTTCTTCGTACAATGCTGATTTTTGGAATGCCCGACCACCGAAAATGCTCCTTTTTTATAGGCCATATTTTGCACACGGCACTAATCGCCACGCCCCCTGACCAATCAGAGCGCAGGTGCTCTTTTGTATGGGAAACCTAAACTCATGCATTTTCATGTGGTAGGACACCCCTTACAATGTTTATTTACTATTCTATACATACATATTGCTTAACTCTATTTATTACATAAGTTTCAGTCTTATAATCTTAATTTTACACATAAAAATAATCAATTTTATAAAAACGGCTCTCGTTACAGTAACGTGTTCTAGTACTTAAGCTTTTATTGCCGATGGTACAAGTGGCGCCTCTAGTGGCTGGGATGAACAATCATTTACTTACAATATTCTAATTATGAGATTGCTAATTAGTCCTATGACTTAGTTGACTAATTAGACTTATATTCTTATAGGGAAAAAATAAATACATATTCTGACACAGTTTTGACTCTTATAGGTCTACGGACTAGGTAATTAAACGCAAAGAAAAAATATGATTTATTTCAAGTTATATACAAACACTATCTTATTGCTAAACACTTATTATTGAACACTTATGTACCTAGGTTATTCCTGTGTCGTGCACAGTATGTGTGAGTATTTTGTTTATTCAAGGTGGAATTTTTAATGCCACCTGGAGGGAAAGTACTCAAAATACTGAAGATAGCAAATTTACTAAAAGGAAACATTCCTTTATTTTCAAAAAGAAATAAATTTGAATTCACAGATTTTTGAAACTTTGCTAGCCAGACTCGGGAATCGAACCGAGTAAAGTTCGAAAAAATTACATACTGTACTTTTTTTACATCAATCCATCCAAGCGTCCAAGCTTCATCATCATCACATCATTAGCCTATAATGTTCCCACTGCTGGGACACGGCCTCCTCTCAATGAGAGGGGCAGCATCCAAGCGTATTTTCGAAAATGTGTTAATGCAGAATTGTTTTTTTTTAAATAAAAGAATGTTTACTTTTATAAAATTTGCTATCTCCAGTATTTAGAGTACTTTCCCTGCAGGTGGCTTTGGAAAATTCCACCCTGAACAGTTCTTTCACCGTCATAGGTTTAAGCTTCTCTCTCCCTTTCACCAAACCAGGTCAGCAAGTTAGAAGTTTCATTTAAGAAATGTAGAAGGAGGTGCTCACGCTTTTGGTCTCAACTGACCCAAAAGCGGAACCCCGCAGGACTAACCACCGGCAGTCACGGCAGCTGTAGTTCTCTACATAGGCATACCTCCAACAGAAACAGTTCTTGTAATCGGAACAGATACCAATACAGGTCTTGAAACTAACTTCTTGTTCATGAAACCTTACAAAGGCCAAAATAACCGTCACTTCTATCATTTATTTCAATGTATAGTAAAAGGCGATGGTGGACAAACCCAACAAATAGCAATGATAGAAGGCAACCAATTAGTTTCCATTTAATTCTATGACAGCTGTTTCGTAGACGGCATAACAGTAGTTTTGTTAGTTATTGTGACGTATTTGAAACTTTCCCAACAGCGCTCTCTGTCAACTTCATTCGAGTACTTTTACCACTATAAATTGACTGCCCAGTTCGTCTCGTGGTTGCAGACGCGACTTCTGAGCGCTGATGGCGGGCAAATGTGTTATTGGGTTTTCCACTAGAAATTGGCGGAATGATAGTCCCGTGCCTCGAAAAGCGCGTTAAGTCGTTGGTACTGCGCCTGATCTCTCTTCCCAGTATTAGTCTCATCGGCTATGAGAGAAATAGGGACAGAGAGTGCAACTGTGCCTGCGCACACATTAGTGCAATATAAAATCTCTCGCACCGATGACTAATCTTTGCTTAGATTGGCCGCCGTGTTCGAAAACGGTCAGGAGGACTATTATTACTTTAAAATTTAAAGTTTAAATGGATAAAAAATGGAAAACATTACTTTATGATAGGTCAAGTAAAGCGAGATAAATTGATGTTAAACCAAGGAAGATCAGAAGTAAAACGAACGTTACTATTACATCGATTTATTATATTTTTTTAACGACTTCATGTAATTTTGCAAAGTCGTTCAAAAGTAAGTCACTCAGCCACACGCCATGTCTTATTACGCATCACGTAACATGAGAAGCACAGTAAATATTCATGGTGGAACGCACTGCAAATAGTACACAATAAAGTCACCGCAGGATTTCATCACTTAGGTCCATTATAGTTTTCTATCGCACACATAACAGCGCCTTCTCTTTCTTTCAGATCTTCTATCTTTGTCATAACCTCAAACAATTTCGGTTCCGACACAATATTCTTCGCAAAAAGGTACGCAGCATTCTGGTTTGTGTCAGTACTTATAGTTCCTGCAGGCGGTGGGACGTAGTGATACATAATGAAGTAGTTGTCATCAACTAACCTTGCCACAGCGTGGTCATTGACCTCTTCATTCCCACACTTGCATCCCAAGTTCAACGCCGGCATCACTTTAGCAGGAGTATCAACCACCATCATCGGCATCGAATACCGTTCCAGTAACTCTCCAGTTTCTGTCATCATTGTAACTTGAACTGAAGTCGCTTTTCTTCCGTCTGCATACATACATTGTACACCTACAGGACTCTTGGTGAACGAGAAACGTATGCACACGGCTTCGTTTGTAGTTGCTGGGTACAAAGCAACCATCATCCAATCCCCGAACACATTTTTTATTCCTTTTGCTTCAATGACGATTAAGAATGCAGATAAAACTACTATTTTCCACATTATTAAATGATTAAAAGATCACTGATGTACAGTAGCACGTACACACTGAGGCATGTGTCATGATTGTGTTTAATTTAGGATGTAATAAACTTTGACCTATACTGATTAATATAACATATGATACGCTGCGCTCGCGACTTCGCTTGCGTGGGAGAAGGATGACAACATTGTGTCGAGAGTATAAAATATCGTTCGTATTTCATTACAACAAAAGTTGCTCGAATCTCGTTGTGAAGAAGAGCGTCCCCCTGTTTTAAACATTTGAGATTTTTATGAAGTTATGTTGGTTGGTTTTAGTTTTGGCCACGCAACCAAAATGTCCATACATTGTACAGTTATGTTGAGTTAATTTGAATCAGGAAGAAAAGGCGCTTGTTCAGTTTATAAACTGTCAAAAATAGTATGCGTAATAATCGGATTGCATTTGTTGAGAAATATAAGGTTGCGTTCTCACTTCGTCGTGGCGACACATAATCGTGCAGTTTTAAGTGTCTTGGCTTGTGTATTTAAATGGAAGTGTTCACATATAGAACGGCACGATTACTGTCGTCCGGCTATTACCAACAATAAATCAAGAATAAATTTATCGTCACGACAGTGGGTACGCGGCCTAAGACCAGTAAACCTATGCACACGGTTCGCTGCGACAGCAAGTGGTGCGGTAAGATTTCGCAATACACAGAAAATGAAAAAAAAAATCCACTAACTGAGTTTTGGCCACCTAAACAACTGGCGAAGTTGGAGTGACGATCTGATCCTGTTTGTGAGGTGAACATGGCCAGATACCGCATAAGATAGAGAGGTTTGGAAGGAAAAAGGGGAGGCCTTTGCCCAGCAGTGGGATACACGATAGGCTAGGAAATAAAAAAATAATAACTGAGCGGTGCCGCTTTGGTGTGGCAACGCATATGTCACCGTAAAATTGTCAAACACGTTATATTACAGTATAACGTGTTTCTCTCTAGCGATATTGTAATATCTCGAATTATTGTCAACTGAACATACGGAAGTATTTCTGCCCCCATAATCGGGACTTGGGGCACCCCCTCGTTTGGTTAGTTAGGTTCCATTAAACCCTGCACTCGGAAATAGGGGCCCCGCGAAGCTCCGCCGACTACGCTTTTTAGGGGAATATAAAGTGTTTTAAGGTTAGGTTATATTAATCGGTATTTCTCAGGAATGGTATAGTATCTTTTCATGAGAGTGATACCACTGGACAAGGGGGACCCCTCCTTCTCTCCACACCGCGTGAGTTGACTACCATCGCATGCATTTCACGAAAAATAATGCGTAGATATTATTGTAAGCAGTATATTCATTTGACAATAATTCGACAGTTTACAATATCGCTAGAGATATTACAATATAACGTATTTGACAATTTTACGGTGACACATACACGCCACCCCGCCTTGTCTAGCTGATAGCATGTCGGCGCCGGAGAGCGTCGAATGGCCTCGTGGTATTTCAATACCATGGATTTTTATATGCAGGAAACCGTTGCGACACCGCTCCGGTCCCGCACCGCAAGAGAAAATCCGCAACAAAAAATAAAGTCAGTCAACACCATGAGAACACTTTTACTTTTAATTTGAAAGCAACACAGAATTATTAACATTCTTAATGACAAAATGTTAAGCTACTCAATTCTTGATTTAATTTCCAGTACTCTTGAATCCACCATAATTTTCTGTTCCGCACATCTGAGCTCCTCTTCTGTTCTTCAATTCTTCAATACTCAACATATCAGCAAGTAATGTTTCTGAAGACACGAGATTTTTACCAAACAGTATAGCTGAGTTCTGTTCTATCTCAGTACGAGTATATTCCATGGACGCCGGGATGTTTGAGTATAAGATGAAGTAGTCTTTGTTCACAAGCCTTACGACAGCACGATCACGCATATCCTGCCCATCACACTTAACGCTGATGTTCAAAGCCGGCATCACTTCAGCAGGAGTATTCACCATCATCAACGGCACTGAATGACGGTTAACCATTTGACCTTTTTCAATCGTCATAGTAACTTCAACCAAGGTTCCATTTCTTCCATCATCATAAGTACAGTTTACTTCTCCTACGCTTTGAGCGAAACTGAAGCGTATGCACAAAGGGGCGTATACAGATACTGGATAAAAAGCCACCTCCCACCAGTCGCCATAGATGTCATGTATATCTGCTGCTTGAACAAGGACTATGAGAGAAAATAAACTTATTATTTTCCACATGATTGATAGATTATGAACACGACTAACGGTACTCGTAAATCCGGCACTGAGGAATATTTGGAACGTCTGAGTTTATATTCGGATCCCACTCAATTGATTTGCAAAAACACCGTTAACCTCTGCCATGCTGCTGATAAATAAATACATATCATATTTTACATGTATTATTGTGTAGTTTTAAGTGCATTAAGGTCGTGGCTCACTTGACAAGCACCGCACCGGCACCGCTCCAACCCAGCAATTAACTTGCCATTCAAATTATAGCACTAAATCGTGTGTCGCATAGCCTATTTTATAATGTCCATATGAAAAAGCTTACGGCGGGTGGTCAACGCGCTTGCCGCTACCATACGAGTCGCCTCGCGGGCCACTCGGCGTCCGCGCGCGGTCCACGCGCCGCAAGCGAGTGGACCGCGCGCCGCAAGCGAGTGGACCGCGCACCGCCCGTCCGCTGGCTGCGCGCCGCCCCCGAGTTGCCTGCAAAACAACGTACAGTTATATATTTAGTTAGAGAGCCCACTACACTGAACCTAGTTCGATAAGACTCCCGGATTATATGATTATATTATGGTCGCATTAATACTTGACGTAATTAACTTTAACCTCATTTTTGTTATTAGCCACCCCGAAAACCATGAAAACGATGACCCAAGATGAAAAATAAGATATTTATGCTTTGAATTCTAAGGAGTATGTTCGGTTGACAATCTTTCGTGAGTTTTCTCTTTCATTTTCCGTCATGGGTGTCGTTTATCGGTTGCATAAATTTGTAAAGACCGCTACCCACACAGCAGATTGTTGATTTCGTACTTTTGATCATTTAAACGATCGGTATGTTCTTTTTTAGTTTGAAAGATATTTTTAGAGATAACTTCGTATTTATTTTTTTCGAGTCAAATTATTTGTAATGTGTTTTCAAAACTTAATAGAAATAATTAATATATCCTGAAGAATTTTATATATTTTTCTGGTTGTTACGGACGACGTCGCTTCATAATAAATAATGACTGTATATGATGTAAATAATGTTGATTGAATTGAATTTAAGTAGATATAAGGATGATTAAATAAAAACCATTTGAAAGTAGGGAAATCATTATTGTCATTCGAATAAGGCTGTTTTATTATCCTATACTAAATAAGACATCAATATGACGATGTAAAGTGGATGCGAGCACGATCCGAACAGGTTCGGACAAGTCGAAACCTGTCCGAAGGCCACCACAAACCAACTCAGACAACGCATTGTGATTGGTCAGAACGAATGTATTGTGCTCGCCTCCCTCCACTACTTGCACCTTGTAAAAATAGGATATAAACAGGACGGTTTGTTGCAAAAATCGTAGTTCAGCAGCAGTGTTCTCTCAAGCAACTCCGAAGCAACAAGCCGATCCTGAAAAGTGCAAGAAATTGTGAAATCAAGAATTACTGAAGAAATATATTCAACTTACCATCAAGTCAGGCGTTTCATTCCTTTGGAAACAAGAAAATACATACAGTCCACCTCGACAGTTTGGTCCTACGCTCGCCGGATTTATTTGGATCATCGCTCGCCTGACAAGTTGAAGACAAGAACATAGTGCAGTGTTCCTGAAAATGAAGACTAGAAGCATTACGGCCAAGGAAAGTGAGGCGGAATCAGGATACGACAGCCGACGTCCCCGAACATTCGAAGAGCCGCCGAGATCGCCGTCAACCGTTGCGCCCGCGTTGCCGCGCGCCCAATATGACACGACGGCCGCCGCCGCGTCTGTGTCCGCACTCCCCGCGACCGCCGCGATGGGTAGAGTTGTGCCGCCGGTCGATGGTGCGTCCGCCGCGCTAACCGCACCCGCTCCACGCCGCGTACCGGCGAGTCGAGCAACCGCGATCGCGAGTGTAACGGTACGTGAAGAAGAACTCGCTACTCCAAGCACGTCGTTCCAGCCAAGAATTCAGGACTCTGCCAGGACAATGACGGCAAATATATCAGTGAGAGACACAGCAAGTACGATAAGATCAAGAAGATCGTACAGCAGTGATGTGGCACGAGTAAAACTAGCAGAATACGAGGCACAGAGAAGAATTGCTGCAATTAGGAACGAGCAATTGGAAATTGAAAAGGCTCTAGTGAACAAACGGTTTGAATACGAAGTGTCGGCAATAGAAGCGGAGGCAGAGGCCCGTGAAGAGGGCTCCGGACATAGGAGTGAAGACAGGGTGGATGAGTGGCTGCAAAGTATTGACCAAGGCCACCCACCAGTCACCGAAGAGAGAACTCAGCCGCCGCACCCCGCCGCCCAACGAACCGCTGCAGAGCCGAACACCTGTGTCGACGCTGTGACGCCCGCCATGCCACGTAGAAGACAACGTTCGACCTCACGTTCGCCCACAAGAGGGGAACGTCGAGTAGGAAGAGGCATCGAACAACTGGCCGACACGCTGGACAAAATGATGCGTGTACGCCCGCCGCCACGACAAGTGACAGAACTACCCTTGTTCACTGGAGCGGCTATGGAATGGTTGCCATTCAAGGCAGCTTATGAAGACTCATCAAGTGTCTACAAATTCACTGCGATGGAAAACCTAGCGAGACTGAGGAACTGCATCAGAGGTCCAGCAAAGGAAGCAGTCTCCGCGCTCCTGTACTCTGCGTCTGACCCACGGACAATTATGAAGACGCTAGAACAGTACTATGGAAGGCCGGAGATATTAATGGACCACGTGATGGCAGATGTTAAGAAGTTACCTCGGCTCACTAGTGTGGCAAGTGAACTAAACTCGTTCGCAGTGAAACTACAGAACATAGTGTGTGTGCTAACTAATATGGACAACCGCGGATACTTGTGGAACCCGATGTTAGTGCGTGAAGTCGTGGACAAGCTGAGCCCGCACGTGAAATCAAGATGGTGCGACTACGCTTCTCAAGCAGTGGAAACGTCACGTGAGCCTGAAATTGTATTATTATCTCGGTTCCTGATGCGGGAGGCAGACCGTGCTATGAGGTACGCCTTCACAAACCCGACGCCCACGCCCGCACCAAAGAGAGAACAGAAAAATGTGGTGCAAGCTAGCGCAAAGAGGAAAGCGGGCAGAGAAATAATTTACGCCACGACTGAAAAAGAAGAGGAAAAGAAACACGTATGTTTATGTTGTGCTGGGGACCATGAAGTGCCTAAGTGCGCCAAGTTTTTAAAGATGAGTGTCGACGACAGGTGGGAATGGGCACGAACAGAGAAAGTGTGCTTTAAATGTGTCAATAATCGCCACCGACGAGAGCACTGTCGAGCCAAGCGATGCGGTAAAGAAAAGTGTACCCGCCCACATCACGCGCTGCTCCACAAAGATATGTCGCAACAAGACGTCAAAGAGAAGACAACGGATGTCGAACCCGCAGCAGAGTCCGTGTTGGCTGTCTCAGCAAACGGCGACGCACCGCATCGCGTGCTATTGAAAATGTGCCCCGTCGTTTTGAAAGGACCAGGCGGTCAAGTGAGCACGTTCGCGCTAATGGACGAAGGATCGACGACCTCACTCATCGATGAAGATTTAACACGCCGTATCCAAGTGAGGGGACCAGTCTCTACACTCAAAATACAAGGAGTGACCTCACAGCCACACGAAGAAAGCAGTCAAGAAGTCAAATTACAAATTCGTGGCCAAAACGGCGACTTTCATGAATTACGCGCACGAACAATGAAGGATCTCCGACTTCATGGTCAAACAGTGGATAGATCGATATTAAACAAATATCCACACCTCCGAGACATACAAAATGACGCATTCTTTGACGAAGCCACACCGAAAGTGTTGATAGGTGCGGACAACTGGCACCTGATCGTGACGCGAAAACTACGCATGGGCAAGAAGAATGAGCCTGCGGCCTCGTATACCCAGCTGGGATGGGTAATTCATGGGACGGCGCCGCGCTCAGCGTTGACTCAAAAGGAGGGTCAACTAGTGCTTCACATCTACGACGTGTCTGCGAACAGACAGACAGAAGATGTACGGCGCGTAGAAGAAATAGTGAAAGCACACTTCAGGATTGATGCCCTAGGAGTCTCCCTGGCGAAGAAAGTCAGACCAGAAGATCAAAAGGCAATCGACGTGGTCCAACGAACAATGAGGAAGGTTGGTGAACACTTCGAAGTGGGCCTGCCATGGCGAGACGAAGACGCTCCGATGCCTCATAATTATCACTGTGCCGTGAAGAGACTAAAGATCATAGAAAAGAAGATGGACTCCTCTTCAGACTTCGCTGCACAGTATCGCGCTCAAGTAAGAAACCTCCTCGATAAAGGTTACGCTCAAGAGTGCGATGGACAAGAAGAAGGAAACAAGAAGACATGGTATCTGCCGCACTTCCCGGTCGTGAATCCTAACAAGCCGGGGAAGATGCGGCTGGTTTTCGACGCGGCACACCGATACAGCGGAGTGTGCCTCAATGATCACTTACTAGAGGGACCTGACCTCTTGAGATCGCTACCAGGAATCCTCTTCAGATTCAGAGAACGTCGGGTAGCCGTGACGGCAGATATTCAAGAGATGTTCCTACAAGTAAAAATAAGACCACAAGACCAAGCAGCTCAAATGTTCCTCTGGCGAGATGAAGAGCGTGATAAGCCGCCGAAGAAGTACAAGATGGTATCAATGATCTTTGGGGCCTCGTGCTCGCCGTTCATCGCGCACTCAGTGAGAGATACCAACGCAAGACTGTACGCACAAGCATATCCTAACGCTGTGCATGCAATAACATCAAGCCACTATATGGACGACTACGTCGATAGCTTCACGACAGAAGAAGAAGCTATAAAAACAGCACAAGAGGTCATGAAGATACATGAAAACGCACACTTCAACCTCCGTGGGTGGTGCTCTAACAGGCCTAATGTGGTGGACAGCGTGGCTAAAGAAAGACAAGTGCTCAACGCCGAAGTGAAGCTTGGTCAGAGACAAGAGAACTCCGATAAGACGCTCGGCTTGCTCTGGCATACGGAACGAGACGAGCTAGGCTTCAACACAGGGCTTAGCCGTCTAGCACCCAAAGTGAGGATGAGAGACAGAGCGCCGACAAAAAGGGAAGCCCTCGGAGCAGTGATGGCCGTCTACGATCCCCTCGGTCTCATTAGTCATTTTACTATCACGGGTAAAATCATACTGCAAAACCTGTGGAGACACGGAGTGGGATGGGATGAAGCGATTCCCGATGAAGACGCACAACACTTTGAAGAGTGGCTCGGAAGTCTGAGCGTAGCCACGAAACTACGAATCCCAAGATGCTACGGGAAGAGCTCAGAAGACGAATTAGAGCTTCATGTCTTTTGTGACGCGAGTGAACAGGCGTACGCGGCGACCGCCTACTGGAGAATCCTGAAACCAGATGGAAGAGTGACTGTGAGCCTGGTTGCGGCAAAAGCAAGGGTCGCACCATTAAAACCAGTGACAGTCCCTCGGCTCGAACTCCAGGCGGCAGTGATCGGCGCACGATTGGCGGAAACAATCCTAAGAGAGCATCGACACAAACCCAAGAGCGTGACGTACTGGACGGACTCACAAACCGTCCTACGTTGGATAGAAAAAGATGCCATCAAGTACACACCCTTCGTGGCACACCGCTTAGGCGAAATAGCGGAGCTGACCGACGCCAATCAATGGAGATGGGTGCCCACGGAACAAAACGTGGCAGACGACGCAACGCGCCCAAACTACAAATTACAAATGAAACCAGAAGACAGATGGTTCATTGGGCCCGAGTTTCTGTACAACGACGAGGACCTCTGGCCAAAAGAAAAAACCAAGAAAGAAGACCAAGAAGAGGAAGTGACCTATGCGGTCACAGAAAAGGAACGCGCTTCTCATCTGCCCAACATAGGCAGATTCTCCTCATATGAGAAGCTGATACGAACTACAGCGGTACTCTTTCTCTTCAAGGAAATATGTAAAAGTCGAGCCAGCCAGCTGACGGTCGACCTAATAGAAAGGGCCGAGAAGACATGGGTGAAACAAGCGCAGCTCGACGACTATGCAGAAGAAATAATACTGCTGGAAAAAGGAAGACCTGTGCCCAAGTCCAGTAGCCTGTATAAACTGGACCCTATTTAGAAGACCAGATTCTCAAAGTGAGAGGGAGGATCGGGCACGCTGCTGTTCCAGACACGAAGAAGATGCCGGTCATCTTGCACGGCAGGCACCCGTTTACCAGACTGCTGGTGGAAGACGCCCATCGAAAAGCCGGCCATGCAAATAATGAACGCGTGGTCAACGACCTGAGACAGAAATATTGGGTGATCAATCTACGCCCTACCGTGAGAGCCATAGCACAGCGATGCCAGCTGTGCCGCATCAGAAGAGCGACGCCAGTGAAACCAGTCACGGGGGACCTACCGATGGGACGACTGATAGAGACGCAGCGACCCTTCACACACTGCGGAGTCGATTATTTTGGGCCAATGACAGTAGTCATAGGAAGAAGACACGAGAAGCGCTGGGGAGCGCTGTTCACCTGCCTCGTGACAAGGGCAGTCCATTTGGAACTAGTGGCAAGTCTGTCCACCGACTCGGCTATAATGGCCATAAGAAGAATGGCAGCACGACGAGGTTGGCCCCGCATAATGTATTCCGACAACGGTACCAACTTCCGAGGGGCAGACACAGAACTACGCACAGCCTATGAAGAATGGGCCAAGGAGTTCGTCCACTTCGGTCTCTCACACCGAATGAAGTGGAAGTTCATACCACCAGGGGCGCCGCATATGGGGGGAGCGTGGGAAAGACTAGTACGCTCTGTTAAAACGTCGCTTCATAATAAATAATGACTGTATATGATGTAAATAATGTTGATTGAATTGAATTTAAGTAGATATAAGGATGATTAAATAAAAACCATTTGAAAGTAGGGAAATCATTATTGTCATTCGAATAAGGCTGTTTTATTATCCTATACTAAATAAGACATCAATATGACGATGTAAAGTGGATGCGAGCACGATCCGAACAGGTTCGGACAAGTCGAAACCTGTCCGAAGGCCACCACAAACCAACTCAGACAACGCATTGTGATTGGTCAGAACGAATGTATTGTGCTCGCCTCCCTCCACTACTTGCACCTTGTAAAAATAGGATATAAACAGGACGGTTTGTTGCAAAAATCGTAGTTCAGCAGCAGTGTTCTCTCAAGCAACTCCGAAGCAACAAGCCGATCCTGAAAAGTGCAAGAAATTGTGAAATCAAGAATTACTGAAGAAATATATTCAACTTACCATCAAGTCAGGCGTTTCATTCCTTTGGAAACAAGAAAATACATACAGTCCACCTCGACACTGGTCTTGTTTACAGCAGTGAATCACATACTTTCAGTGATTATAAAACTCGCGTTTAGCTCATGTAAGCGCCTTAATAATTGGTTACGCCAACATGATGTTGGCGTGTAATATTATACTTATATACATAATTGTAATGCTTGACGTTGGACATTTGAACTGACTAGGTACGCAAAAGGGATGGCGCGCCTGGTTGAAAGTGTCCGGCAATCGCTTCTATGGGCATTGCTCCTGCCGGGGCAAAAGGAACTCGAATCAGTGTGAAGTTCCACTGGTTGCCTCGCATCTCGTGACTATGTTCATATGTGTGAAGAAAAAAGTCAAGATGGCGACCGCGTAAAAAAGTTTTCTTCATCACCTCGCGTGCTGTCGTTGACTATCCTGAAGAAAAGATCTATCTCTGATCTTCGGTGTGCCGCGTCATCGCATCTCAAGCTAAATTATTGCTGAGACTGTTCACATCTTCGCTATAAATAAAACCCGTGGGTCAATTGCCCATAGCCGTTAGAATAATTACGATTTCTATGATATTCGAATCAGCGCCTCTTCATTTTAAGATTACCGCAGCGTATCGTTTATAATTATAAGTCAATCAATTGATATTCTTAGAATCGACCGTTGAACTATACGCACCAATAATTTTTACTTATACATAACTAGCTGTGACCGTACCGACATACAAATTTAGGTTTACTGACAACATAACAGAAGTGAAAATCCGCATCAAAAAATAAATTCAACAACACCATGAGAACACTTTTACTTTTATTTGAAAGCAACTCAGAATTATTAACATTCCTAATGACAAAATGTTAAGCTACTCAATTCTTGATGTCGTATCAAATACTTTTCGGCACGTCTGGGCTCCACTTCTGTTCTTCAAATCTTCAATAGTCAATATGACAGTAGCTAATTGTTCTGAAGACACGAGGTTTCTACCAAAAAGGTGTGCTGAGTTCTGTTCTATCTCACTGCGAGCATTTTCCAGTGACGCCGGGATGTTTGTGTACAAGATGAAGTAGTCTTCGTTCACCAGCCTTACAACAGAACGATCACGCATATCCTGCCCATCACACTTAACGCTGATGTTCAAAACCGGCATCACTTTAGCCAGAGAATTCAACATCATCAAGGGCACCCAATGATGGTTAAGTATTTGTTCTTTTTCAGTCTTTGTAGTAACTTTAACTAAAGTGGCATTTCTTCTATCAGCATAAGTACAGTTAACTTCTCCTACGCTTTGTGCGATCCTAAAGCATATGTAGATACTGGATAAAAAGCGACCAGTTACCATAGATGTCATGTATATCTGCTGTCTGAACAAGGACTAAGAGAGTAAACCGGCTTATTACTTTCCACATGATTTGTAGAACATAGACACGACTGACGGTAAATCTGACACTGAAGAATATTGACGCCTGTGTTTATATTCGGATCCAACTCGACTGGTTGCAAAAACACCGTTAGGTAACCGCTGCCATGCTATTGATAAACATTATGTTGCATATCCTGTTGTGTAGTTTTAAGTGCAGAACGGTCTGTTCACATCAAGACTGATTACGCTGGCGCTAGATTTACGCTGGTTTATGGTATCTGGTTGCTAAAAAAACTGACAAGTGACAGTCCGACGGTTATACATAGTAACTAGTCTAGTGGTCGCAAGCGGTACTGTTGAGGCCCTGGGTTTAATTCCCAGTTCCTACAAGGTGTAATTTGATTTTCCATCAGGTTATTCTCATGAGGCAGCCCGGATTCCAGATTTTTGCCCGGTTAATTGCAAAAGGCTCTCCACATGGTTCTTAAACTGAACTTGCCGAATGTGGGTCTACGTACACACATAAATAATCTTAACTATGGTGGTAGGAAGAAACCATAGAATGTGCTTTTATCCATACATACTCATTTTGCCTCATCCACATTCATACATCTATGACCATAGAAGCATGCTAATTTAGGAGCACTATTATGCGGGCCGCAAGAGTCCCCGGAGCGACCAAAAGCTACCACGTACTCAGTACAACATTTTGAGTCCGTCACATAGATAATTTTGAGCGATAATTTTTCCAAATGTATGGAACAGCTGTTTTTTTTAATAAGCACGGCGGTTCAGAATGATGTACTGAGTACGTGGGAATCGTTTTCGCGTTAGTCTTTCTTACACTCTGTATACAGGACTGATATTATGTTATGAATCCCCACTGTCATTGTGTTTACTGAAAGTCTATAACTGTTATCGAGCGAAACTGTGTTAATGTGTGCGTCAATCTATACTAATATTATAAAGCAGAAGAGTTTGTTTGTTTGTTTTTTTGTTTGTTTGGTTGAACGCGCTAATCTCAGGAACTACCGGCTCGAATTGAAAAATTATTTTTGCGTTTGATAGTCCATTTATCGAGGAAGGCTATAAGTTTTATAACATCACGCTATGACCAATAGGCGCGGAGCAGCAATGAAAAATGTTACAAGATCGGGGGAAATTTTATTCCCTTGTGAGCTTTCTCTCTCTTATGTGACGCAGACACAGACAAAGAAAAACTTTTAATTGAAAAAAACACATCAGGATTATTAACAATCTTTATTATCTTCAATAAATTTAGCTACTTAATTCTTGATTTCATGTTCAGTTCCCTTGAGTCCACGGTAGTTCCATGTTCCACACATCTGGGCTCCTCTTCTATTTTTCAAATCTTCAATACTCATCGTAACATTACCTAATTGTTCTGAAGACACTAGTTTTTTACCAAAAAATAATACTTGGTTTGGTTCTATCTCACTGCGCAAATGTTCCATGGACGCTGGGAGATTTGCATACAAGATGAAGTAGTCTTCATTCACAAGCCTTACGACAGCACGATCACGCATATCCTGCCCATCACACTTAACGCTGATGTTCAAAGCTGGCATCACTTCAGCAAGAGTATCCACCGTCGTCAACGGCACCCAGTGATGTTCCATTACTTGTCCTTCTTCAGTTATCGTAGCAGCATCAACCAAGGTTGGATTTCTTCCATCAGCATAAGTACATTTCACTTCTTCTGTGCTTTTAGTGAACCTGAGGTATACGCACAGAGGGTTGTAATATTTAGGTACTGGGTAAACAGCGACCTGCCACCAATCTCCATAGATGTCATGTATGACCGCTGCCTGAGCAAGGACTAAGAGAGTAAATACACTTAATATTTTCAACATGATTTGTAGAATATAGACACGACTGACGGTAAATCCGGCACTGAAGTTTATTTGGAACGTCTGTGTTTATATTCGAATCCCACTCAACTGGTTGCAATAACACCATTAACCTCTGCTTTGCTGCTGATAAATACGTTTCAATAATATATGTTGCATATTGTTGTGTATTTTGCGCATAACGGTCTGTTCACATCAAACCTCTCAGGAACATTCGCGACAGTATATGGATTTTTTATTTTTACACTACGACTCAATAATCCATGCTTTCAAGTTAAGGACATTTCGACAGACATCAGCGTCCCACAGTTGGGGCTCTTTCCCCCTCTCTGTGAGAGTTATAGGCCGTAATACACCACATCACGGACTCCGTGCAGGTTGATGGAAGGCATCTGATTTGTCTATTTCATCATTTGTTTTAAGAACAGCTATTAAAATTACACAGTACTGGGTTGTTACGAGTACATTATCTAACAGATTTTGACACATGGTTTCTTATACCCTATTTGTCTAAGAGTTTGTAAATTTTACCCACGATACAGTAAAAATTCCAAGTGATAGGAAAAAAAGTGGAATGACTAAGATATTGCAATATTACGACTACAAGGGTTAACAATTGAACATACGTAGTAATATATTTCTCACGTAGGATATTGACGAAAGCCAGAATTGTCCGAGTGTCTTTCAAATCTCTCAAAAGTGAACGCACCTTTACTTCTTAAGGAAAAAACATTCAGAACTAAAAATAACTTGTCCGGGGCAGAGAACTTGACAAAGTCAGAACACGCTGAACCTTCAACTGTTGATTAGAAAAATGTAAACAAATTAATTGAACTTTTAGTTTAAAACATAAAGAGATGGATAAGTTACATTTACATGCATTCTACACCATTGACATTTACCTGATTATTTTTTTTTTTAACATTTCATTCTTCATAATTTATTTGACATCCAGTCTTACCAAGGGGCACCATTTACTCAGCACTAACTGGGTTATTGGGATCAGATAAGCGGCCGTACCATGTAAAATGCTGGTATTAAATTGACCTTAATAAAACGGAGCAAAAGCTAGGCATATGTGATGATGACTATGTTTCATTTGGTATTAGCTGACCCACGCAACTTCGTCTGCGTCACATAAGAGGGAAAAAGGTACCTACTACAACCTACCTACCTACTACCTACCTGCTTACTACTACCTAGCTACCTACTACTACCTACGTACTACTACCTACCTGCTTACTACTACCTACCTACCTACTACTACCTACCTACCTACTACTACCTACCTACTACTACATTTTTCATATGTACCTTCTCCTGACAATAACAAACACAACAAAAAAAGAATTAGTGAAATCGGTCCAGGCGTTGTTGAGTTATGCGCTTACCAACACATTTTGCGATTTATTTTTATATTATAGAAGATTAACTGCTTCCTAGACTTTTTTTTCGCTTAATTTGCCTAAGTTTTTTCTGATTGGTTCAGACAAATTCAGGTCGATAAGTGCCTCTACCTCATTTGAAACTCCTTTTGTATAACATGAAGCATAATCGTTTGTTATGTAAAACTGTGCTTTCCTAGAACAACTACAAATGCGGAATCTTGAACCGCATTATTGAGAAACGCTGCAATAATTGTTACTTATAACATATGTACGTATTTAATTTCTATTGGAATGATCTGCTACTATAAAGAAAGTAGTCGATAATAGTTAACATAGCCCTATTAGTAAAACGCACACATAAGTGCAATGTTAAAAGATGACAACAAAATCATTGGTTATCAGCTATCTTCTACTCGCGTGGGAATGAACGTTCCTTTGCTCATTAACTTCATATTTCGAAAGAGAAAGACATACAAGCTGAAAGTGAATCGTCTCTATCATTCGGAACGTGAGACAAAAATGCGAATGAAACATGATTCACCTTTAGTTCTTATGTTTTTCATTTGAATCTTTTGGGAGTGCACCTTAGAAACGTACAACCACGTTCTGTCATCAGTCTATGTCTCATCAACTGCGAACACAAACGAGACTCCATTCCTGCTACTGTGAAATTTCGGCCAGTGGGTCGTCTTAGTGGCAGTATGAAAAACAGACGGAAAATTTTCGCAACCAATCGACCAATTTCAAGGCAGTGCTCGCCTGCAACTGCCGCAGTTCCACTCCCTTCGCTCGCTTGGACATCGTTTTTATGACAAACGGTTAGTCGGAACCAAAAAACATCAGGATACTTTTAGCCCTCTATTTAGGTGTTATAGACTATAGAATCGAGAAAATAAACGATTTGCGAAGAAATACTTTTTTGGCTAAATTTTTCAGTCCTCGCGCCTCAGCGCCCCTAAGGCTAACACTCCAACCGAAATGTGTGAAGGAAAAACCTAATAACACTTTCCCCGACCTGGCAATCGAACCCAGAATCAACCTAGCAGACTACTGCTAGGTTAGGCCTGTGGTCACTAGACCAACAAGCTAGTCAGGCACAGGAAAAGCTAGTGGTAATACCAGGTCCACTATTTTTGAACCTTGTATACAGACGCCAAACATCAACTTTATTGTTAAAATATAAAGTTCAAGGTTGATTGGGAAAACTTGGCAGTTTCGAGTAATACAAATTCTAAGATAAGCATAGGCCAAGGAACTTTCATTGAGATTACCATAAAATTAGTTTACAAAGTGATGTCAGTACCGTGACCCAGACTTCAACAAGGGGTTACAAATAATGATAACCTTCGTTTATTGTGAACAGTGCGACCGTTTTATCGATAGCAACTAATTAGTGAAAGGGTGCCATAGTTATGTCAAGCTAATAACAAACAAATAACATTCTGGCAACAGTTATACCTAGGCCACGTTCCGAGATAGACTGTAAACGCTATGAGCGTACATAAACCCGTTCCGAGATACCGTGAGCGCGATCATAAGCGCGATATCGATGTTCCTTGAGTAGTCATAGATGACGTCATGACACGCGCCATCTTGCTATTACACCGACCATGCCCCAAAGAAATATCACCGTGAGCGCTGTCAAATGACCTAATGACAGATCTTAGCTGTCATAATCGTGAAAACTAAAACTGTACGCAAAACATTTGTGTGACGCTGTGAGTGATTATATCGTATCTCGGAACGCATAGCTAGATACCGCAAGAGCATAAGTACTACTTAAGCATTTTATGCCTAACGCAGCGTCTGTCGCAGCTAGCTAATTTGTTTAAGGTGAAAGCGTCAGGGTAGCGTCAAATTTTGCGACACCTGTGTCGTGGACACATGTCTCGTTGCTTTTGTGGCACGGTGTGTAGTGTCCTTATAATTGAATGTATTCTGAATTTATTTTTGTCAGATTTGACGAGAACAGACCGCTTCACGCTTATCAGTAGCATGGCAGAGGTTAACGGTGTTATTACAAACAGTTGAGTGAGAATATAAACACAGACGTTCCAATTATTCTTCAGTGTCGGATGTACCGTCAGTTGTGTCTATACAAATCATGTGGAAAATATTAAGTCTATTTACTCTCTTAGTTCTTGCTCAGGCAGCAGTCATAGATGACATCTATGGCGATTGGTGGCAGGTCGCTTTTTATCCAGTATCTACACACACCCCCATTTGCATAGGCTTCAGGTTCGCTAAAAGCGAGGACGAAGTAAAGTGTACTTTTGGTGATGAAAGAAATGGAACCTTAGTTGTAGTTAATATGATGTCTGAAAAAGGACTCATAATGGACCGTCATATTATACCGTTAATGATGGTGAATACTCCTGCTGAAGTGATGCCGGCTTTGAACATCAGCGTTAAGTGTGATGGGCAGGATATGAGTGATCGTGCTGTCGTAAGGCTGGTGAACGAAGACTACTTCATCTTGTACGCCAACATCCCGGCGTCACTGGAACATACTCGCAGTGAGATAGAACAGAACTCAGTAATTCTTTTTGGTAGAAACCCCGTGTCTTCAGAACAATTAGCTTCTGTCATGATGAGTATTGAAGATTTGAAGAACAGAAGTGGAGCACAGATATGTGGAACATGGAATTATGGTGGATTTGAGAGTGATATCATAAACATTGTTAATAATCTTATAAGACTTGCAAATACAACTAAAGTAATTACATGATATTGACGAACTTATTTTTGTTGCGGATTTTCATTTGTCAGTTTTATTGAGTAGGTCACAGGTTTGATCTTTTTGTAAAGAGCTGCGTCATATCACTAGCCTTAGAGCACAGTATCTTCGAGCCTATGAAATTATGAGTTGCGTAGGCGACGCGGGGCCGGAGCGGTGTTGCAGCGGCGTCCTGTTTATGAAAATCAGTGGTATATGTCACATAATGCTACACGATGCACTCCGGTGCCGCGCATCAATGCGTTAGCACTTGTGCTCTGGAGCACGGAAACATGCCAATCCGTGCTGATGTCAGGATGTGGGTTTATTTATTTAAACCAAACGAGATCATTCAAAAATCATACAAGAATTCAAATGAGGTCACTTTGATTAGGGTTTTAATCGGTTCTCTATCGTATTACCTAACTTTTTAATCCATAATCTAAAATTACATAACTAATTGTTTTTGTCATAATCATCATTCGTCCGAATGATAATTTACCCGAACTTAAAATCACATAATATCATATGCCATAAAGTTGAAACGCCTAAATATAATAAGCCCTACATCCGTTTGTCATAAGTATTACAATCAATAATATACAAAAGACATAAAATCGTTTTCAATTAAAGTCATAAGTCCTATTCTAAGTAAATATTTAATCGTATGTAGGCGTTGACCTGCAATGCAAGCAAGCATGCAGCAAGCATACGTCATGCATGTAACAAGCATGCGGCAAGCATACAGCAAGCAAGCAAGCATGTATCAAAAAAATCAAGCATGTAGCAAGCCAGCAGGCAATGCAAGCAAGCATGCAGCAAGCATGCAACACGCATGTAATTCAAGCAACCATGCAGCAAACATGCAGCACGCATGTAGCAAGCATGCGGCAAGCATACAGCAAGCAAGCAAGCATGCAGCAAGCAAGCATGCAACAGGCAAACATGCAACAAGCAAGCATGCAAGCAAGCGTGCAGCATGCAAGCAAGCGTGCAGCATGCAAGCAAGCGTGCAGCATGCAAGCGTGCAGCATGCAAGCGAGCAAGCATCGTACAGCAGGCATGGTTTCTGTCACGGCGCCGGTGCTGCGGGGCTCCGGCGGCCTCATGCGAGCTTATCGTCGCAGATGGGTTTAACGCTCACCACCGCAGCTTCGGCTTGCTGGCCGGCTTCGCCGGCCAGCTTCAGCCGCGGCGTGGAGTGTTACAACCACCTGCTCCTCAACTCGCGGCCCGCCTCGCCCCTCCGCGCCTACGCGATTTTAAATAACACTCTTGGGGTAGGGCAGACAAGACCGCGTGGAGTCGGATTTACAGCAATTCGTTTCTGTTACTAAAACCTAACTCTTAGAGATTTTTTTAGCGACCAACAATTTATCCACTCGGACCATTCGAAATCATACACATTATGTGATACAATACTTAGGACATACAACTTTATGTATTGTAAAATTAGGAGATTCAATTATTATAGTATTCGATATTATGACAAAATAGTATTAGAAGTAAAGTTAGTTATGAAAAACATAATTTCGGTGTTTTGAACATTATGGTTACTGAAGTTTATAGCAAACGTGTTATGGATAATGATTTTCGGACAAAAAAATTTAGGAGAATCAAGGGAGTACCGTTTTAATCAGGTTCTTTTATGGACAACATTCTGGGTGCCTAGCTTCGAATTATAAACTATTTTGCACCTTGTGTCACTTATTTGCGGGACATCGCTGGAATGAGGTGTATTTAGGGACAGCTTCCAAGAAAAAATGATAGATGGCGCTGTATAAGAAGCAGTATATTTTTTTGATATTTATTAAGATAAGTGAAAATATGACTTACTCTTTGTGTAGTAGGATGTTTTCTCATCGGAAAACACCCATCTAATTTCATTACTTTCACACAAACTGGTATTATGTGACATCCGACATGTTTACAAACACGACAATCCAAATACTAATACTAAATCAAGGAAAATAATCATACTCCACTTGCGTTTTATTCAAATTACTGTCAAGCACCCAAGAAAATAACAAATAAAGCACCCACAGACATTTCTCGCAGTATTTTGTTTTTAAATGCAATGCTACGTATCACAATGGTTACGTATCATAATACCTAAGTTTATCTCAACTAATTTCATTATAACTATGATCCAAAGACCTACTGTTTAAAATACCTAAAGGTCGTGTCACAGACTTTTGTAATAACTAATGAACGAAATCCATAAAGGACTATTCATCTACGGTTTACTCTGCTACGGTTTACTCGTCTACGGTTTACTCACATAAAGGACGATTCACATAAAGGACGATTCACCTAACGGACGATTCACTTACTGCGTGAATTGACGTGTCTGTGTATGTGTGTGTGGATCACTCATTATAAAATTTATAATTTCATCGTGATGGGAAGCCGAGCCTGAACATTCAGTCTGCGTTTGGTCCTCGAGCGGAAAAATAAAATACATAAATAATCATAATTGCATAAGTTGATAAGTAATGGTTACAAAGGTCTAGTTCCTTAAATGTATATAACCTACAACTCCTAGTTACGGCATTATATTAAAAAAAAAACTAGCTTGACATTGTCATTATCTGACTTGGGGTGACATGGGGTGTTAGGTTCATTTCGTTAGGTTATTTTCGTTACGGGATTTCTGGATTCGGTCACCATGCTCAAGGCCCGCGATAGAAGCTATGCAATAGCTTAACAGTAATTCTTGACTACGGATTCGAACTAGGGAATTATAACCCACAAGGTAACCGCTGTCACCACTAGACTATCTACTATACTGACAAATTGGCTGAAATAGCTGTTCTCTTTTAAGACGGTAGTAAAACAGTTGAAAATTTGGAGTCCTTATACACACAGATGGCAGCACTATCTATGATAATTTTGTTTGAAGCCAATGTATGGAAGTTTCACCCCCCTGCCGGGCTAGCATGGGCAGGGGATAAAATTTTCTCCACCTGTCATTTCCACTGACTTGTCCCTTGTCAGTGGAAATAACCGGTGGAGAAAAGTTTTATCCCCTGCCCATGCTAGCCCGGCTGAACTAGACTGGGAGTGCGGCGCATTGCCCGGCACTCCCTCCAACGCGCATCCCCCACCACAGCACGCATAACTCATTTATTAAACGTCACAGTGGAATATAGCTGATATTCTACAGTACGTCCTTTTATCCTATTGTATCATCGTTCTGCTAACGATGACTTCCGAGAACCCAGTTCCCTAAATAACCGCGTCAACCAAGTAGTCAACGATTAACGTTAATTTCCCAATTCTTCGTAAATATCAAGTCAATCTTGCTTGCGATGACGTCACAGCGATGATTCAGAATCGAAGTAATGTGCCAAAAGCTAATGATTAAGTATACAGATCTGTGTACATAATCTGTTTGTTTAATTACATACGGAAGAGGATTTCCTCTTACTATGATTGATGGACTATGACGTACCAAGGCTTGACTCGTTTATAAGCTTCTATAAACGTGTTTAAATTGTAAAAATAGTCAAATAAGTTCCGAAGTTCGATGAGTGACTGTCTCGTTGGACTAGTGGTCGCAATTGTGACTGCTGAGTGTGAGATCCTAGGTTCGATTTCCAGCCTGCCGGGGGCTGCAGGACTGTTCGAAAGAGATACCGTGGCCCCGGAACATAAAGGGCGAGGAACGATCATGGATGGGTTTTAGTCAGTAAAAGTCTGACACACCCTCCCACTCCGCCCAGAGCGGGAAAAGTTATTTGATGATTTATCTCGTTATACACTGTCAGTCCGTCAATCACAAAACTGCTTCATAAGCAAGAGATTATGCATTAGACATCAGACAAGAAGATAATAAATTAAAATTCGCACGCAAGCTAAAAAAATATGTATTAGATAGTATGTAAGTGTAGGTAGGTATTTAGAATGTGAAAGGAGTCTATGTTATAGATGTAACTACTTGATATAAAGTTTATTGTAAAAGAAACTCAGTGATTGCACAGTCAAACTGCGTAAGCAGTTTTGTGGGGCAATGTATTTAGTTTTAAGATTTTTTATGTCAATAAATCATTCATTCATTCATAGAAACACGTCCTCTTTTCATTTTTTGGTCAGTTTTTTATTCATAAGTACAATAAAAGTTTTTTTATAAAGACCTCGGGAGGTGTTTTTGGGACCTTGACACCGTGAAGAAGGCTTTTGCGGGTCGGAGAATAAAATACCTACTTGATTTTTATTTGTCTGTCTGACATTTCTTTTAATGTTTTTTCAATACAACGACCAAGCTGACAAACTGCTTACGACATTTCGTCTGCCTCTGTATATTTGTGTTCTTGAATTGCTGAATAAATAAACAAACATATGTGGCATCTGGTATACAGTTGTACAGTCAGGGAAATTAATTGTTTAGCATTAAACTACCACTCTATGTATAGCCGTGTGATGGTGATCTCTCGGGAATGTTAGAGAATGTTATTGATGTATTAAATGGCTGTGAAAAGTGGGATTAATGGTTGAAACTAAAATCAAAGTTTTTGAAATAACATTACAATCTTCTATTATTTCCCCAAATGTTCAGGCAGAGGTCAATATTCAGTAAGAATGGTTGAACAAGCTGTTTGGTTTTACATTTTACAATGTAATTTGTGGGTTAAACTGTAAATCAAATGGCTTGTTCGGCCATATATCATATACTTCGTATGGTGAAATACAAACTATATTGTTGGATATTTTACTCAGTAAGAGACGAGCCTATTGGTAGGTTGGTACGCTAGGGGTATCGTATTACCTAATATTATCTGGGTTGTGGAGGTCAAATAGGCAGTCGCTCCGTGTCAAATACTGGTATTCAGCTGCATCCGGTTAGACTAGAACCCGATTCCAACTTGGGAAAAGGCTAGGCAGATGATAAAGAGACGAGCCTATTGCTCCTATCATACCAAACGTACACAAATCAGAGTGCACTACGGCTGTGTGACAAAACTGTACTGCACCTCTGAGACTCACCATAGATCAAGTGCACGCATTCAGACTCTGGACTGCAACTAAGTCTGATGATAAGACTCAATATCAAGTTTGTGAACAAACCCAGTAATAAATACTAGTGTAGCATACAGCTACAGGGCGCTACTCAACGAAATGTATTTATCATGTTCCTTTATGAATCTCATAAGTTATAATGAGCGTTGTCGAATTAAATGACAAAACAGCTGATGTGTCAATTTTATATTGTTGTGCGACCATGATTTTGTAAAAGCGAAGGCTTTCGTTTATCTCAAATTACATATTTTTGATGCTTTTCGTGGTATTTTCGCTTTTAATTTAAGTAGGTATATTAATTTAATAGTGACTAGCTTGTTTAGAGTAAACCAAAATTATATTGATTGACTGCCGTTGCAAACACTTTGATTGGGCATAAGGAAAATTATGTATTCGATGCTAAGGGTCCAAATTTACCGTTTTTTGAGATAATAATAATATGTATCATTTTAAGAATTTGAACACGCTAAAATTCTTGAAATGGTAACAGACGCAGTTAATATTTTCAATTATCACTGTAAAAGTTAAATAGAAAATAATTCGTTAATAATAGATCCTGATGAATCAGTCATCTCAACACTTTCCTCATCTCATTTCTTTAGTTAGTATTCCTCATTCTTTTACAACATAGTATACATTATTGTACTAGTCAAGCCCTATCATTTTTGATACCCATATTGAGAGAATTGTGAAAAAATAAAGGGTGTAAAACCGACTTCAGAGAAAACAAAAAAGTGAAAAATAACTTCAGGAAAAACGCTTCAGAAGTCGGTGACCTTTGTTTGATTGATTTAGTTTTTTTGTCACCGACTTCTGAAGCGTTTTTTCTGAAGTTATTTTTCACTTTTTTGTTTTCTCTGAAGTCGGTTTTATTTTTTGTAAAAAAGTTTTTATTTTACACTTTTTAGTGGTTCACATGTGCTTACCCCTTCACAGCGTACCGGCGTGATTTTAGGTTATGAACTAGTGTAAACAATAGACAGATATGAGATTTCGGCAATCCCAGTACATTTGCTATCATTTATTGAGGAGTTCCGTTGCGATATGTCCGAAGTTCTTCATCAGATCTTCATCAAATTGAATTGGGATCACTTCGAGAAAACTACCCAAACCGCTTCTAGTGTGCCTATAAAATGTGAAGAATTCTCTCTATTCCTCCAGAATCCCATCATCAGCTACTGATTTGATGATTATGAGACCACACAGGAAGCACCAGCTTTCAAATAAAATAAGAACGATCAAAATCGGTTCACCCAGTAGAAAGTACTGAGGTAACAAATATTTTCGAAATCGGGTGTATTTTACACATGTGCGTACCCCCTCAGAGCATACAGGCGTGATGTTATGTCATGATATAGTATAAACAATGAACCTACAAGCAATGGCAGCAATCACTGCAGATTTGCTGTGTATTTTTGAAGAGTTCCGTTGTATATCTCCGAAGATCAGCATCAGATCTTCAGCAAACTAAAATGGGACCAAACGGGAAGCACCAGCTTTCAAACAAAAAAAGAACCATCAAAATCGGTTCACCCAGTCGAGAGTACTGAGGTAACAAACACAAAAAAAAAAAAAAAAAAAAAAAAAAAATACAGGCGAATTGATAACCTCCTCTTTTTGGAAGTCGGTTGAAAACACCTCTTCATGAAGCCGAAAGGCACTAAGACTTGTAGTCCCCATCATTGCGATATTTTTTTTGTTCTACACCGTACCTGGGAACCTTCTAGTTTCGGAGATATGGGGGGTAAAACTTACAACTTTTAGACTAGTTTTTTTTAAATACAAGGTTTTTTGTAAGATTTTGACTTTTAACACCTCCACGACCCCCGTACTATTCAATCCATGCATCAGCACAATGTTTTAAGTGCGTTACATTGAGTTCTACCACAAAACATGACTAAAAAATAAGTTGTTTCCCAGCAATAATTTTTGCGTAAAGTTACTTAGTTTGATGTACAGAATGCTTGGTTAACGGCTTTGTGATGAGGTGGTTTACACCCTGTATGTAAGTAATCTAGCATTTTGTTGCGGCAGCCATCTTAGACCGATTTTGATCAAACCTAGCTAACACCCAACTAATTCACCTATCAAACAAAAACACAACCGAAATCGGTTCATCCGTTCGGGTGTTTCGATGCCACAAAAATACAGACACACGGATACGCCAAACTTATAACACCCCGTCGTTTTTGCGTTTACATAAATTAGATGAATACGTATATATATAAAATTGTCAAACACGTTGTATTACAATATAACGTGTTTTTTCTCGCGATATTGTAATGTCTCGAATTATTGTCAACTGAACATACGGAAGTATCTCTGCCCCCATAATCGGGACTTGGGGCACCCCCCCGTTAGGTTAGTTAGGTTCCTTTAAACCCTGCACTCGGAAATAGGGGCCCCGCGAAGCGGGGCTCCGTCGACTAAGCTTTTTAGGGGGAATATAAAGTGTTTTAAGGTTATGTTATATTAATCGGTATTTCTCAGGAATGGTGCATTATGTTTTCATGAGAGTTGTGCCACTGGGCAAGGGGGACCCCTCCTTCCCTCCACACCGCGTAATTTGACTACCATCGCATGCATTTCACGAAAAATAATGCGATTTTTTTTAAAGCAGAATGTTCATTTGACAAAAATTCGAGACTTTACAATATCGCTAGAGATATTACAATATAACGTACTTGACAATTTTACGGTGACATAATATATGCCGTTTTAGTGGACCATAAAAACATTGTAAATATTACCTTATCTTCAAAACAGGTATTCTTATAATTAAGTTATTAAGTTAACCCGATGCTAACCACAAAATGGTTAGATATTCGTAACTAACCGATCTCTTAAACAACTTATCATAATAACATGTATTTACTTATCATTGTAAAAATGTTTTCACTTGAACAATGACGTAGGTCGTTAGCAAATAAATGATAACTCGGTTTAATCTTATTTTTTTTTAACACATTATTTACCTACCTATGTTTTTTGTTTAAAATCATAAGGCTAAATTCAAATTGGTATACGTTTTTTGGGACGTGATTTGTATACCTGTTTTACGTGTTTTTTAGGGACCGGTCAATTTGCGACACTTGGTCCCGAGGCCTGCAGTGGACGTCTTTCGGCTGAGATGATGATACGTTTTTTGCAATAAGCAAGGGGCATGTTCTTTTTGTATGTTGATTTTAATTTGATTCGCGACCATCTCAACATATGGATTTACAGATTTCATAAACTTTAAGAGGTTATATATATTGGTCATTTTAATAATTAAAATTCTGTAAATGCATGCGTATTACGGCCGCAAATCATATTTTATACAGCATACAGCTTGACACTAAACGAAAAATTGCCAAAAAAACATATGTGAATTTGAATTTCGTGGACTTCGCTGGCGCATCCACCAGACGCTGATGCGTCAATCATCAAAATCATCAATACAATCCTCCAAGTTCATAAAGGTCGAAGAACAACGTTATCAAGGTCAAAATCGTTCCACGACCTCTGTAAACTTGGAGGGTTGTATTGACGATTTATGATTCTGTAACTACATACGTCTTACAGTCGCGAACAATATTTAAATTAATACACAACCTACGAGTAGCACTGGCCTGATAATTGCAAACTCAAACTCAAACTCAAACTCAAATCATTTATTTCAACTAGACCAGAGGTTCTCAAACATTTTTTCCTGGTAGACCACTTTGAATTTGTTTTGGTGTCGGTGGACCCCCTGTAGCATTTTCTTTCAAGCCCGTGAACTAAAAAAGAAAAGCAAAACAATATTTTTTTCGCACTATCTGTTAGGATTGCATGAGGATCGTTGTTCCTAAGATATTTTTTTGGCAAAAATCCGTAAATTGTAATCTTCTGGCTTCGAAATGTGTTTTTTTATGACTTAACACGACCTTTTTCACCGAAATACAAACTGTCATCACCGGAACATTTGATCTTTGTTACTCATTCTAGTACCTAGCTTAATATCTGGCTACATTGATCAAGCTAAGCCAACATTTTTGTTCTTTGGCATCGAACCCAGGTAAAATTTCGTGGACCTCCACTTACAGCTTGTGAACCCCCCATTTTCTTCAAGCCAATGTAGACCCCCGATGGGTCTCCCGTAGACCCCTGGGGGTCCACCTGGACCACTTTGGGAATCACTGAACTAGACCATTACGGCACTTTTGAATGTCGATAAAACGAAAAAAAAAGGCTACAGTCACAGACACAAGGCATAATAACTTGAGAATGTACTGTAGTTGCCCATTCCCTAGCGTAGATCTCTATGGAGAAGAACGGGCAAGAAACTCCATGGACACTCTTTTCAATCAAAAATGTTGTTACAAAATCTTGGTTACATCTTTCTTGTTGAGATTATACATATATGTGAGAACGATGTAGAAAGACGTGCACAATAAGAGCGTCCAGAGTAAAAAAAAGAAATAAATCAATAATTTATAAAATAAAGCAATTCAAATTATCCATGGCAGCTAAGAGATGACCAGTCCCGACTGACAGCGCCCGTTCACGAACATAACGCATGGATCAGCGCCATTCAATTCAACCATATTGAAGGGAACTAAATGACCCGACCCACCCGCCACCATCAGCAGGACATTTAAGCGAGCATGACATTCTCTCAGCCACCAAGGCATATTCAAGTCAATGAAAGATAACTAAATGCAAAAAACGTAAGAAAAAATTAATTTCGAGGGCTACCCTGGCGCTAAAAAAAACTTTACAAATGAAAAGATAACGCCATGGAAACTGGTAAAACCGTAACATTTTGTGGCGTAGCTACGTTCAATTTCAATATATTCAAGTGACGCATACATAAGCTTGAATAAGTAATTTTGCATAATTATGTTTTATGATTATAGCTAAAACAGCCACACGTGTAGCGCTATTATATAGAGAGCTATATAGATATCTACGCTAGGGAATGGGCAACTACAGTACTTTCACAGTTTTTATGTCTTGTGACTGGGACTGTAGCTACATTTAATTTTTATCTTTGTTTCCACAATTCAAAAGCGCCTGTAACTGGCCTACTTGAAATAAATGCTTTGATTTTGATTCTATTAAATAAGGAGGGATAGTCCCGAAAACCTGGTCACGTTGAAATAAACAATCATTGGTAAAAAACCCCGACTACTGGAAATCGCGTTCTAAATAAAGTCAGGGTCCTATGAGTTACCGACGTTACCGTAGGTCTCAATGTAACTCCTGCCGGGGTTGCGGGGCTGTTCGAAAGAGATACCGTGGCCCCGGAACATTAACCCTTTAACCAGTGTCTCAGCTGCTTGAAGGGAATGGGCACAATGGGTTCGGGTCCGTAAGGTCTTCAAGATCTGGTTACTCTTTAGAGATTGAAGGACTGAGGCACTGTCGGAGAGTACTTTTAATCCTTATACTTTCCATAAGGGTAATTGGAATTTTTTCATAATTTTGTTTTTTTTTTTCTTTTATGTAGCGGTTAATAAAAAATACCTGCTCTTCAAATTAATTTATTCTAATTGTGTGGTGCGAACAGTGTCGAAGTAAAATGGCTGCGCCTATCCGTCTGTCTGTATACAAATGTCGACCGGCACACGAATAGGACGAATCTAATATAGTTAAAACACAATAAATATGAATACAGCCTAGCATTAACATGATGTTTGTGTTGGAGATGAGCAATCTTGTAAACAGTTTATTCTTCGTACTGAACTTTCGAACAAAGTTAAAATTCACTTGTTGCTGTATGGTAATGGAATTAGGGAGTTTGTTTGTGAAGGGAATGTTGGAAATGTATGTTTTAATTAGATTAGCTACGCACATACAATTTGTTTTATGTTACTCCAATGCTCGTAGGTACTTAAGGCGCCTACAAGAGCAAAACGCGAGTTGTATAATGTGTAAGTATAAGATTCACTGCAATAAACAAAAACCAAAAAATTATGATATTCTTCAGGATATATTATGCTTGTATTAAAGTGTTTTGATAACATAATAAAATTAATTTTCCTCAATGAAAAAGTCACGAAGTTATCTCTAAAAAATATATTTAAACGTGTTAAAACCATACTAAAATAAAAGCGATCAATTTGATTTTTTTGAAAATAATTCTACAATCAACTTATTTACATCACAGTGTTTTATTTTTTTAGTCCAATCAAAAGATTTTTTGTAAAACGATTAAAGCCACTCATTTCGCATTATTCGGCCCGCAGCAACTGACGTTACAACCACTTTGCAGTCCAAGCTGATTAGAACTTAATTCAAACAGGATTTCAGACGAAGTTTTAACCACCATAAATAGAGTTGCTAATTTAGCTCATGTAGTCGCCTTAAAGCTTGAAGAAATAAAACGGTCTGTGTAAAACATCTTCAGTCAGTATGAAGTACTCTTAAAATATTAGAGCTAGCGGCAACAATGAAACAGTATGTTGTAGATAATTTACAAGTTAATAAAATAAAACAAATATTAATTCCCCCCCCCCCCCTTCCACCCTCCCACTTACCTCTACGTATTGCTTACCTCTCGATTTCGACTCTATTCATCGGCTTTCAGTCATTTGCAGCTAATTAGGTACCAGTATTTTGCATAAAATGAATGCCTATCTGACCTCCACAATCTAGTTAGTACCGGATAATACGATACCCCTCGACAAGGACTGGTTGTCAGACTTTTGGGGCACTGACTACCTGCAATACGTGTCAAATATCTACTCATGACAGCCGGAACCAACACCTTAACGTGCTTTCCGAGGCACGGAGGAAACTCAGTATGTAGCTAATGGGTAGTCAGGGTATATAAAACACGCACACCACTACCTACTACAGTTCTATAAAAATGTTTAAATATGAGTATTATTAGATTGTAAATTGCTTACTTTTGCCTTTGTAAATTTTTATTTTTATTTCCTTTATTCATTTCTTAACATATTAATTACATTTTTAAATATTTATTTATGACACTAAATTTAAACAAAACATTTAAAAATATAAAAAACAGTAGCCCACCAGCGCTGGGGACAGGGTCCGAGCTGCCGGTGGCCAGGACTCTTGAGAGAGGAACCTCCTAACAATACGTGTCGTGCCGTGTCGAGAAGTACTGCTTTTTATTTTTTATTATTATTATTCAAGTTCATATCTTTTTCTTTACATAAAATTACTTTAAAATGTTTTCTTAAGACATTATGATTTTAGATTTAAATTGTTGGTACACCACGTAACTTTAAGCTTTGGAAGAGCGAAGTGATCGAACGCAGGCAATTTTATCTAAAAGGTCACTTCAACCACTAGATGTAGTACATAACTTGTGAAAGAAAATAAATTATTTGTATTTGTATCTCCAGAACAACTTAGACAAGCACGGCTGAACCTAAAGATCGACCCGAGCGGCTGTTATTATTGAGCCACGAGCTCTTGTGGCCAATTTTTGACAACAACTTTTTAGCTAAAGATGCGATCAAGCGCAAGCGAGTCATAAAATTCAAATGAAGAATTTTATACTAGATTCCTTTGATTTACTTAATAAACAACAAATTCAGACAGTTATAAATCTGTCACCTACTTAAGAAAAGGAGCTGATGATACCAAGTCAATTCAACTAAAACTAAATCATTGAAATGGACTAACGGAATAACATTCCGTAGAAAAAACCCCGAATTCTCAACAAACAATAAACAAATAACTCATTGAAATGCTCTGCTTTGTTGACCTCTAAATTGAAATTCTTTGGTATTAGCAGATCCGGCCAATTCATGAGCTCAAAAATGTTGAATGCATATTATTATCTGCCTAGTCTTTTCCCAACTATGTTGGAGTCGGCTTCCAATCTAACCGGATGCAACTGAATACCAGTATTTTACATGGAGCGACTGCCTATCTGTCCTCCACAACCCAGTTAATACTGGGAAATACGATACCACTTGGTAAGACTGGTGTCAGACTTTTGGGGCACTGACTACCTATTCGACTGTCAAAGATGGATAAATGACAGAAGGGACCAACAGCTTAACGTGCTTTCCGAGGCACGGAGGAAACTCGGTATGTAAGGGTCACCCATCCACAGACCAACCTAGCCAAGCATGGTTTAACCTAAAGATCGACCCGAGCGGCTGATATTATTTAGGCACGAGCTCCTCTGTAAGGGTGGTCACCCACAAAAATGTTGAATGCATAATAAACATTATTAATACAAATTAATTTCTTATTCAATACCCATTTTACTAATTTCCAGTCGATCATTCTGATGGTGTGAATTTATTTTTAGAATGTATTTGTAAAGTTGACAGAAACACACTTTGGACAAATCCTAATGATTCAAATCGTTTAATTAACCTGTGTTTAAAATCATATTCTTATATACGACTTTCAAATGCGATTTTGCGACTTTTTGTTCACCGTAAAACGATAAAAACTATTGACGCATTTACTATGTGTTAAATGTATTTCCCCGGATTATAATGTTTTTCTTAAATATTTAGTTTTATTTAGCACTTATTTAATTATTGACAGAGAGCACACATTTTCTTTCACGATATCCGTTTTATTTGCTTTTTCACACTTCGTAGATAACAGTCGATTCAACTGGCTGCTAGTGTAAAGTACGATTTACACTGGCCGACACGTGTTGGGCCACATCGGAACGTTTATGAAGAAGTTATATGTACCGACGTAGCACTTAAGTGGCAGTGGGCAGGGCACATTGCTCGCAGAACGGATAAGATAAGATAAGATAAGATAAAAATTTATTTGCTCAAACATGTGTACACATACAATAATATATAATAAGTGTATGCAGGATAACATAAATAAAATTGGTTCAGACAATAAAAAAAAAAAAAAAAAAAAAAATTGGTTATTTGGTTGGTTCGGATGGCCGATGGGGCCGAAAAGTTCTGGAGTGGCGACCGCGAACCGGAGGACGATGTGTTGGAAGACCTCCAACTAGGTAGACTGATGACCTGGTCAAGGTTGCGGGAATCCGGTGGTTGCGAGTCGCAAGGGACCGGTCAATGTGGCGACACTTAGGGGAGGCCTATGTCCAGCAGTGGACGTCTTTCGACTGAGATAATAATGTGATATGTACTATTTCATGGAGTTTATACAGCTTGGAAGCGGGCGGGATCCGGCTGCATGCCGTGCTAGTCTGTAATTAGAAACATTCAAACAAATCTTCAAAACGTTGTATGTTAATACACAATACAAATGAAGGATATATTGTGTGAGTATGAAAGAAAAATAAGTAAATGATCCCGTTATGACAAACACACAAATAACACGGGACACACGCTGCAAGTTCATGATGATGTAAAATGCACTTCGACAGGGCCGAACGCGTGTCGTCCGATGTAAATCGTACTCAAGTAATCTCAGACTAATATTATTTACATTATTTACACATTAACTCTATAATACGAGTAGCAATAGAAATATGTACAAGTATCGAAAAGGGTAACATGACGTCGAAAAATGCGTCCACATCGCTATCAACAGGAAAAGTGACCAGACGGCTGGCAGCTTTGCCTCGTTGGAATTGCCATCCAACGAGGCAAAGCTGCCAGCCGTCTGGCGACGTTGATTCTTTAGACAAAAAATAAGCCCGCCCTGTGGTCACATGAAGAGTCGACCAACCGTTTGGCCATTTCCCTAAATACGAGGTGGGCACTCGAATCCTAGGCCCTAGCAGTCAACCCAAACGGCTCAAACACATAATTATCAATTATATTATTGTATTTGCGCCGTTTCAGATTTTCAGCACCAGCAGCAGCCGCCCCAGCGCAGCACACTGCGCTAGGATGGAGCAAGGGTGTCGACGCAAGTTGCATCCCACACCAAAGGCCCACCCAACAGTAATCTTAAGTCAAATCGGTTCCATGTTCGTTTATTAGTGATCAAGTTGCGAGTGCATTACCTACTCGCGAGGTAATTTAATAAATCTTAATTAAAATGTTCACGGTCTGAAGCAACTATGAACATTATTTTAAATTATGACATGCTGTTTTTAATTAGTACCTACATTCGCCTTTCAAAAGTGGTTATTGTCAGCCGTCACGCCTGTTACCTTTGGGAAATGGGCAGAGGTCAGCTGCAATACTTATATGCCATGTCAATTCTTGTTCTTACAGAAGTCAATATTACAGCAGCCTTATAAATCATAGGATATAATTGACTTACTATTAATACTCCGATTGTTATAACAAGGCAAAGTAAAACCTATAAGTTGGAGAAATACCTTGTTGTAGGTACTTCTTTCTTTTTCGTGTGGTTTTTGACCAACGTGCCCGCTTAGCATGACCACCGGAGAAACGAGAGAGACTCGACAAATCTTTTGTTCATCTGTCATTGAATCGACAAAATGACAAATGAATGAATGAATGAATGAATGAAATGAATGAATGAATGAGTGTTTGTCGACTCTCTGTCGTGTCTACGGTGGTCATGCTACGAGGGCTGATGTCAGAGTTGAAGGTGATGTGTTAGTGAAATTCTTCAAAACTCGTCCCTTTGAAGCCAGCACGCAAAACAGAAGTACACGCAGCGACACATCAAGCTTTTTATGGATTTGCGCTTATAATGGTTTTGTATACCTTGATTGGTCGTCCTGAGTACCATTTCGCCATTAATATATTATGAAATAGTTATGTAATGTAATAGATAAAGTGTTTGCGATAGTGGCCTTTTTTTTTAGGACGGGAAATCATCAAATGACTTCTCCCACTCTGGGCGGAGCGGGAGGGAATGTCAGACTTTTACTGACTAAAACCCATCCATGTTCCTTCCTTGCCCTTTATGTTCCGGGGCCGCGGTATCTCTTTCGAATAGGCCCGCAACCCCGGAACTGCAATAGTGGCCTTGAACTAAATAAAAACTGGAATAGAAAATTCAGTACGAAGAAACTCACATTATGCACTAGAAACGTAGATAAATAAAATTCTGATGCATATTATTTAGTAGGTGAATAACCCCAAAAACTAAATTGCTATCGATGATTGATTGCACTTTCGTTTATGTTCTTATTTTTTCAATGTACCTAACTGTGAAATTATATATTTTCAATCAATTTGTATTTATAATGGTCAGAGTTGGTTACCTCCATTTGGAATCATGTTGCTGCTGAGAGTAAATTCCAATAGCATCAGCATAATAAACCAATAACACAGAAGAGCAAAAACGCAGTATCTTTCCATTTCGTCATTGTTGCATAGGTATTTAATTTTGAAGCAAAAACTTCTTTAGGCGCGTTGAGCAGTTTTTGAGTGAAAAAAACCTTGAAACTCGCGTGCCATTCTCAATTCTCAATTCTTTATTGTGTACCATAATGTATAAGGATGGAAGGAAAAAAATATTAGACACAATTATGAACCCTGTCGGGCACAGCATAGATTTTGTAGGAGAGAAGAGGAAGAATACTGGCCGTTTATAGCACTTAGTAAATAATACTGTTTAATAAAGCAGAATTATACAACATTATTTTTTGTTTATACTAAACCCGAAAAGGGGTCATTGTACTCATCATTTTGAACAACTTTTGCTATGGGACGAACCTTGAAATCGCGAAAAAAAAATCAGCTGTTCCCTACATTTTGACGAGTTATGCGAACATAAATGTAGGGAACAGCTGATTTTTTTTTCGCGATTTCACGGTTCGTCCCATAGAAAAAGTTGTTCAAAATGATGAGTACAATGACCCCTTTTCGGGTTTAGTATAAACAAAAAATAACCCTGTATAGTGACCGTCACCTAACGCTTTTTTGCACTCGTAGCCGATTCGCTCCTGCGTAGCATGGGCGTGTGTGGGGTACAACCCGTAACAGATATATATTACTTTGTTTTCACTTCTACCGATATGAAATTATTGCCAGGCCGAAATAACTCTTACTTTTATGAGCAATAAGGTTTTATTTTCAATCTCTCCTTAAAATTTCGTTTGGGTACTAGCTGTACCCAAGGGCGCTCAAAACTGGTATTTTTGGTATTCCCTTTATAAATTATCTTTTCTGCACCTGTAGTACTACTACAGGTGTGCGCCAGTTATTTTTAGCAGGCGAGGTGAGCTCCTAGTCCACTGCGACCACCGTCACGGCGTATAACCATATTCCCTAGTATTGCACCGTTTAAAATGGCTCGACACGCTTTTCCGGCGGTTGTACAGTATCAGTCTTGGTGACGGATCCAGTTTACGGTCAGCATTATACGAGCTTTCCAATTAGGGCGTCGAGTTCGGTCTGAGTCAATTTAAGTATGCTGAAAGACTACTTTAAATCCGGACTGACCCAACCGTTGAAGGCTCGCACCTTGTTCCCACCTACATTAGGTACCTACTTAATTGTTAAATTAATAAACATACCTACTTCTGGGACACAGGCCGCCTATGTATCTGTTTGGGTGGGTCATAACTAGTCCGGCCACTACGCTCACCCAGTCCGGGTGGGGTGTATGCGAAATCGGTTCTAGAACACGATAGTTTACTTCACCGTCTCGAGAGCAGCGGTTATCAAACAAATGGCAGGATTAATGGACCTGTCTTCGGTATCAACAAAAGAGCTCAGACACAAAAAATCAGGGTCGTTCCCATTATATCAATAAAGTAGTAATTATGAAATAAAACATCATCGTCATGATGCCTAGCCTTGCTATTTTGGAGTCGGCTTCCAGTTCGAATGCAGCTGAATAGCGCCCTCCACACGCACAGTTCGGATCGCGCATCTTGGACTGCGTTCCAAACCGCAGTTAGATCTGTACAGTTTGGACTGCGGATCAAACTGCTGTGCTAATTACAATTAAGAATGCATTCACGGTTTGGATTGCGGATGGAACTTACATGATCTAGACAAACGTTCCGAACTGTGCGTGTAAATTGATTTTCAAGAGTCTGCAGTTTGGACTGGCGCGTGGAACGTTGTAACTTTTAAAAGTTTTTTACGCAGTAGTAAGAACACACTGAATTACACTCACTCACTCACAGACTGTGTCTACATTTCTTATCAGACTTTCCTCTCGCAGGTCTGCTGGAAGTAATTTCTTTTGAAATAAGCAGTACCTTTGTGCTCTTCTATGTTAATATATTGTCCTTTTATGTATTTTGTGTGTGCATGAATAAATAAATAAATAAAATGGACGATCGTTTGGAGCGAGGGATGGAACGGCGTGTAATGTTTCCCGCGGTCCGAACTTTATGTGTGGAGGGCGCTTATACTTGATGCGCGCGTAAAACTGTGAGATATGCACTCGCATCGATACGCCAGATCGGACTGTTAGACACGCACATCTACACGTACAGTTCGGAGCGAAAAATGGAACGGCGCGTGCTGTTTCCCGCGGTCGGAACTGTATGTGTGGAGGGCGCTAATACCAGTATTTTACATGGAGGGACTGCCTGTATGCCCTCCATAACCAAATTAGTATTGGGGAATATGATACCTTGTTGTCAGACTGGTTTTGAGCTGTCCCTACTGACATGCATATAGATCAACAAATGACAGCGGAAAACAACAGCCGTGCTCTCCGAGGCACGGAGGACACTCAGTATACAATTGGTTATCACGCATCTAGGAACCAACCTAGGCCAGCGCGTCGGCTGTTATTACCAAATAAAACACTGACAAAATTAAAAGTAATTTCTAATTCGATAAAAATAAATTAAATCAACAATTTGGTGGCAAGATAGCTTCTAGAGTTTGGTAACAAACTCTTTGAAAAGGAACTCTATCTATTCGTCATAAATAAATGACTCTAGACATCGTGGTGTTAAAATCATGGCACTAATGAAACACAATACATTCACTCATACATTTTCCATTTCTTTGAAAATTTCTCTGATTATTTCACGAAATTGTTTTCCTGTTCCTTCTCTACTCTAAGTCCTGCTTTATTATTTTTTTAATCTTATAATTGCACTCGATAAATATATGGCACACTTATGATGTTTTACCCAAACACAATCTTCCATCTTTATTTATAAAAAAATACTTTTACAAATTAAATATGAAATACCCAATAATGCCAGGATTTTAACACGATTTTTCACTTAACCTAAACTTAATACTAACTTAACTAGAACAAGTTATTGTCGAGTTCACACTTGATGTCTGAACAGCATTCAGGGTAAGGTTTGCTCACATCCTCTTTAGTGACGTAGCATTTGGGATCATCGGTGCCGACCAAGCCACATCTGAAAAAAAAAAGATTTAATTAGAGCATTATGTTTATTGCAGTTAACACGGACAACTATAAATTGTTTAAATACTTCTTTTTCTCTAGACGCTCTTAATGTGCACGTTTTTCTATATCGTTCTCACATATAAAGGGTGTAAAACACCTTTTCACGAAGCCGAAAGGCACTTGTTCTCCCCATCAATAAAATATTTTTTTTTTGTTCTACACTATACCTGGGAACCTTCTAGTTACGGAGATATGGGGGGTCAAAGTTACAACTTTTTGACAAGTTTTTTTTTTTTAATACAAGTTTTTTTGTAATATTTTGACTTTTAACACCTCCACGATCCCCGTACTATTGAATCCATCCATCAGCAGAATGTTTTAAGTGCGTTACACTGAGTTCTACCACAAAACATGATTTATAAACTCAAAAAAAAAAGTAGTTTCCCAGCAATATTTTTTGTGTAAAGTTACTTAGTTTGATGTACAGAATGCTTGGTTAACGGCTTTGTGATGAAGTGGTTTCCTTATGTTTAATCTCAACATGAATGATGGAACCGAGATTTCGTAACAATATTTTGATTGAGTGTCCATGTAGTTTGTTGACCGTTCTTCTCCGTAGAGATCTACGTCGCTAGGGAATGGGCAACTACGGTACTTTCTCAAGTTTAGTTTTTAGCACATTATTATGCCTTGTGACTGTAGCTTTACTCTTTATATTTTTGACTTTCAAAAGGGCCGTAATGGGGTAATTGAATTTAGTGCTTTGAGTTTGAGTTTGAACTCAGAACTGAAGTGCATAGGCGGCGTCTTTCCACAGACAATGGCCCTCGTTCCATCTTGTACCGAATGCACATCTGCGCAGCCTGATTCTTCAAATGCGCAGGTGTACAAGCAGTGTACACCTGCGCATTTGAAGAATGTGCTTAAGGCTGCGTCAGTCAATGGGATTTGGGGGGCTGAGTTTTGGGCTAAACATACTATTTTCTTTTTGTCATCGTCTCACTACGAAGACTACACTCTAAGGGTACCCTGGTGGGTACGAGCCTCGGCGAAGGGAACCGCGAGCCAAAGAAGAAGGAACTCTATACGATTTCGTAGCACGATGCCTTTTTATTATACATTAAAAGAGGTCTGCGGAACATGCAAATTTAATACAAACGTAATACCAAAATAATTTGTAAATCAAACATATTCTTAAGGTAGTATGTATTTATTTTGATTGGATTACAGAATATATAGGTTCTCAAACACATATTTTGAATGGACACTGATTTAAACAAGAGTTATGAGAAAAATACGTTTTCCATAGAAATTTTAAATTCCTCATAACTCGTCTTTATATCATTGTCCTTTCAAAATATTTATTTGGGAACATAGATATTCTATTATACAATCGAAGTATATACACACTATCTTAAGAATATGTTTGATTTTCATATTATTTTGGTATTACGTTTGTATGAAAAACGCATGCTCCGCCGGCCCCTTAAGTCGTAAACATGGATTTTGCTGCTAAGGAATCCATTGTGGTGGAGTACTACAAGGCACATTTTAAGATTTTCAAAAAATATAGGTACTTACGAGGCATAATCAATCATCATAGATGAGCAATATATCCTGTAGCAGTGTCCCAGGGGGGTGACGGTCGTACCAAAAGGAACCACGTCGTTTATCTCCTCGATGTAACAGCCTTCCTTGTGAGCTGAAAGGATAATGAAAGAACGTTAGGAAAACAATGGTATTTTATAGTTTTTAATGGGAATATCGTCATCATCATCATCAGCCTAATAATGATCCTACTGCTGGAACATAGGCCTCCTCTCTATGAGAGGGACTACAATACCAGTGCAGATTGGTAGGTAACATGTCTTCGAATTTTTAGCTTCTATCGCGGGCCTTGAGTGTGGAGACCGAATCCAGAAATTCCATAACGAAAATAACCTAACACCCCCTGTTAAAAACAAAATGCAATAGCTTTACCGTGGCAGTCCCCGAGTGCCACACGTCTTTTTTTGGTTCTTGGACATGCCACGGTTACCTCACGATGTTTTCCTTGACCGTTTTGAGAGCAGTGGTGATGAAATAAATTACACAGGGGTACGTGAGTTCTAACCCCAGCTTACTGTTCGTAAGTCGGGGCCGCCACCACTGGGCCACCGCTGCTCTCATCATTATCATTTGTGTCCCCCTGTAAGACAAATGCCTCCCTTCCCGCTTTCACTAATCCCTATCTAGTACTCTTATTTGCCATTCCTAAAATCAATCAATGCGAAGATAAGTTATTTGAATTACACTTTGGTCCATGTTCACCAAAAAGATGACAATCTGATTATCTCAAAACAACTGTTTAACACACATTTTTGGATGGGAATATGTCACAGTGACAGCTATTTTTAGATAATCAGACCGTTATCTTTTCGGTGAACATGGACCTTATTCGAATGATATTTGTGTTGCCGATTACTGCTGGTGAACTTATACCGTACTAGCGGACGTCATGCGCTGAAAGTACGGTGATAAAATATGCCTATGTTACTCGCTGATAATGTAATTATCCATTGCTGAATGATTTTTTCAAATCGGTCCAGTAGTTTTTAAGTTTATTCGTTACAAACAAAAATACGAATCTTTCCTCTTTATAAAATTATAGTGTTAATAGATATAGATATAGTGTAAGTAGATATAGATGACGGAGTCTTAAGTTGAGATCTACTTTATCAATAACTAGCGTCTGCCCGCGACTGCATTTGCTTGAATTTCCTGCTTGCAACATTTCTTATTGCTGCTCCGTTCCTATTGGTCATAGCGTGACGTTATATAGCCTATAGCCTTCCTCGATAAATGGACTGTCTAACGCAAAAGTAATTTTTCAAATCGAGCCGGTACTTCCTGAGATTAGCGCGTTCAACCAAACAAACAAACTCTTCTGCTTTATAATATTAAGTATAGAAGTATAGATTTAATCTTTTCACACAACTGTCAAACAACAAAACAAGCCCGATCTAGAGATGAGAACATGGTATTGAACATTTGGACATAGTAAGTGTTAATAATGGCGTTCGTAGATCTCGGTCTTATACTGTGGTTACCAAAACACTATTTTTAAGAACCTGAAAATCGTGGTCCACCTTTAATAAAGATAAAAATGTTTTATGAATTAGAGATAACATTTTTATTAATTAGGGTAATCGATTAAAGAAAACCCGTATTTTTTTAGACCAAATAATTTCATGCTAAAACATAATTTAAATTCAGATTTGTTTCAAATCAAAACAGAAAAATACAACTTGCGTCATCGTTACAATTCTGGTTTTAATTTAGTTCGAAATTAGCATGTTGTACAAACAGTCACTTTGAATTAAAATATTGGGCATTTTTCTTCATTTTTTTTTCCATAAATTACTATAAAGTTAGGGTTTGAGCCCAGTTGATGCCAATAGGCTCACCCCCTACTGCCCCCCCCCCCCCCCCCGTGCAGGCAGAAGTGTATCTAATAGTACTATGTAATAGTACTATTAGATACACTTCTGCCTGCACCTTCTAGATTACAGGCTTGAAGTTATATTACTTCATATCGTATTGCTCATTACTCATTTTAATCAAAATAATTATGGCAATAAACATCGACACATACATCGACCGATGTCTCGCGACCCTCACCAAGTCATCTATACTTCTAATATCTTTCATCATCATCATCATCGTCATCACCATCATCATCATTATCATCATCATCATCATCATCCAGAGCCCGAGCTCACCCACTGCTGGGTATAGGCCTCTCTTTTCTTGTGCCAATTTCCACGGTCCTGTGCCAGCCTCATGCAGGTTATTCCTTCTATACTTCATCACTCCATATCATAAAGCAAAGTCTCCCGCCGCGTTTGTCTGTCCCTATACATAGGGGCTCAGATCTTTAAAGCCGCGGGCATAGGCTAGTCTATATTATTATAATTATAATAATATTATAAAGAGGAAAACTTTGTTTGTTTGGTTGTAATGAATAAACTCAAAAACTACTGTGCCGATTTCAAAAATTCTTTCACCATTGGAAAGCCACATTCACCTTGAGTAACATAGACTATATTTTATCCCCGTAGTCCCACGGGAAAGGGACTACGCGGGTGAAACCGCGTGACGTCCGCTACTATATTATAAAGAGGAAAATTTTGTATTTTTGTATGTAACGAATAAACATAAAAACTACTGGACCGATTAGAAAAATTCTTTCAGCAATGGATAGCTACGTTATCAGCGAGTAAAATAAGCTATACTTTATCTTCGTATGCCCACGGGAACCGGAACTGCGCGGGTGAAACCGCGTGACGTCTGCTAATTTCACATCGGATTTCAAAAATTGTCACAACCTCTTGTTTATTAAACTATTTTTTTTTACAAATAGCTAGGTAGGAAGTGTAGGAACTATTTACTCAAACAGTTACACAGCGAAACATAAAATATTTTCATTATCTGGCAAAATAATAAATGACTAAAAAAAAGGACAAGACATGAAATTAATGTTATCCCAAAATTTATTGTTAAAAACATAAAAACGTAATAACAAACAACAAGGTAGACTGGATAGTAATTTGTAAATCTTTGACATCAATCACGAATAGTCAGAAGCCCGAAACTCGAAGTTCTGACAACCATAACACAGTTGGGAAAAGACTAAGGTGGATGCTCAAATGGAGTCCGTGAAATTCAAATTTTCTTTCGTTTCTTGCAATTTGGAGGGCAGTGCTATGTTGAAAATCATCAATACGACCCAGATCTAGCAAGGACCCTTTCAAGGTCAAAACGTTCCTAGATATATATAGGTATATATATATAGTTTAAGCACATGGAAAGTTAGTGTTGATGATATTGATAATTCATCATCATCATCATCATCATCATCATCATCATCATCATCATCAGCATATAATGTTCCCACTGCTGGGACACGGCCTCCTCTCAATGAGAGGGAATGGTGGGAATGGAGGGAATGGTGAATGAATGAATGGGCTATAATCTACCACACGGGCCCAGTGCGGATAGGTAGATGTCACATGTCTTCTAATTTTTGGTTCTAGGACATGCCGGTTTCTTCACGATGTTTTCCTTCACCGTTATGAGAGCAGCGGTGATGAAATAAATTACACAAAGTATTGCGCCTGTCTCGGTTCGAACCCACTACTTACACTACTTATATTGATAATTATAATTCTGTAACTACATACGTCTTTCAGTCGCGAACAATATTTTAATCAATATATACAACCTAGCACTGGCTTAAAAATTTCTAAAAACGTAACAAAATTGAATTTCCCGGGTTACTCTGGAGAATCCACCGTAAGTGAAAAAACAAAATTGAAACTTACCAAGTTCACTAGGTTTAGCGGGAAGCTTGCCAATCCACGTTGCAGCACTCGCTGTACCAACAACGAAGGCCAGCAATAAAATCTTTGACACCATTTTGAGCGGAAAAGTCCAACTTGATAAGCTAGAAACAATTGAAGTTCGCTCGAAGCTTAGAATAACTCGGAACTGATAAGTTTTATGCAAATATAAACAGTATTGCAATATTATTTAAGTCACGTTTGGTATGACTAGTATCGCACCGCTATTTATGTGTACTTTCAAGCGATCCACGGAGCCGAATGACCGCTTGGGAGCCGTGATCTTGTTTTTGTTCAAAAACATCCGCTTACACACTTACGATTTTAGTTGTTTAATGAAATTTCTTATTTTTATTTTTTCCACCATAAAATTAGGTCCTACCTACTACCTATCTTATAGGTACAGTCAGCAAAATAGTTAGGTTTACAGGCTAGCAATCTTCTTACTACTATTATAAATGGAAAACGGTTGTAATCAATCTGTTTGCAATTTCATTCAAATCCTTTCAGTAGTTTCTGCGTGAAAGTATAACAAAAATCGATCTTTACAGACTTTTACATTTATAATAGTCGTAAGAAGATTGTTAGCCTGCATACCTAACTGTTTTGCTGACTGTACATGCGCAAATTAATTTTAATTGAATTTGATGTTTAAGTAATTAGGATTACATTTTTCTAAAACCAATTATTCGTATACCTACGCGAGACACAATTTTTAATTATGGCTATAATTACTGTACACGAGTGATTTTATTGTTTTCCTATTTTCTTAATAATAACTGTGAAAAGTTGGATTCGTGATAAGTATGCGTTGGAGTTTTGGTTAAATCATGAATTCAGTTGACTATTAGAATATACTTGGTATAGAAAATTTAGGAATATACAATTAAAATTAAGCAACTTTGGTTACTTGATCCAGAGCATCAAATTATCAGTTGCTAGAGTCAGATAATGATAATTTCAGGCAGGTTTAGATTTAAACTATCTATACATATATTTTTGACTAGCGCTCAGCCCACGACATTATCCGCATAATTGTGATAGCTGAACTAACATCAGGGGGGTGAAACTTCCTTACATTTTGGCTTCAAACAAATTTTCATAGATAGTGCTGCCATCTGTGTGTTTAAGCAAACCAACTTTTCAACTGTCATAAGGAGAACAGCTATTTTAGACTACTTGTCAGTGAAGTAGATAGCCTAGCGGTAACAGCGGTCGCGTTGTGTAGCGTTCACAAGTTCGAATCCTCAGTCAAGGTTTACTTTTTTGTATTTATTTTGTTGAACAATAACTAACAGTGCCATCTAACAGATTAGGTACACAGTTTTAAAAACGAAAACCAGAGTTGTGCATCTATCTTGTATTGTATAGTATATTATCTATGACTTACATGCAAGATATAAATATAAATTAGGCTGTAGCACCTCAACGAATAAAATAGAATAATCTTTTTACCGGTGAAATAATTTTTAGAATTGAATCACTAGTTCTGGATAATACCACCTAATACAAACTTCCATACAAAAACCTCTCTTTAATATTAGTATAGACTAGAATTGTTAAATTGCGTTGTGATGTTCAATCAATCAATCAATCAATCAATTTTTTGTATATTTTGTTTTGTTATGACGGTAAATTGTGTGAACAAGCCAAACTGCTGGTTTGCTTATATTTAAAATAAAGCAAAATATGTAGGTACTGTATACAGTGATAACGCGGTTCTAATTGTACAAAGTTATTAACACCCACACGTTACTATTTTACTTCCTATCGATTTATCGAAAATAATTGTATGCTTTATTATTACAACACCAAAAATAAGTGGCATTGTGATGCAGCCTATTTTCTTAGTTCCTAATTAAGTGTCAAAAATACGATGTCTAAGTAATAAGCAAGAATTATATCGACACTTTATATCGTCAGAGTTCAAAGACATTTACTAGAACCAACATACGAGAAAAGATCTTTATTTACAGATATTATTATCAACTAAACTGAACTAGGGCTGGACTGGCCACGTCTGTTGCAAGCCCTAGCAATGGGCCAAAAATGCCACTTTCTGGAGCCCTCATACAGCCAGGAGGCGTCGCGGTAAACGTCGTAGAATATGGCGGGACGAGCTGGGCCAAACAAACGCCCAGTGGTCCAAATGAGCCCTGAATCGAAACAACTGGAAGACATGGGGAGAAACTTTTGCCCAGCAGTGGGATGGCACAGGCTAAGAACATCAGTATCCTGTTGAATCACTCTATCTATTTAAAAAACCTGCATCAAAATCCATCGCGTAGTTTTAATGATTTAAGCATACATAGGGACAGTCAGACGCGGCTGGAGACTTTGTTTTATAATATGTAGTGATTAATTGTATCTAAATTTAAATAAAAAAAATTACAGTAAGACAATTAGACTCACAAAAATGAATTACATTTGATTTTCCTAGATTCAAACAATAAATCAACAATTTAAAAATAATTAGTTCACATTTCATCAATATGTTCACATGTAAATGTAGCAATATAAATGAAGCAGTATTAAAATTTAAAGTAATAGAATAATGAACAAGAGATAAAATTAATGGATTGATATAGTTCATTAAAAATAGTAATATTACATTTATAGTCAGATCAATAAATCAGGATGAACAAAATCCATTGCACGGTTTTCTCAATAAAACTAAAAATTACAGTTCAATAAAATTACAGCTCTTCTATCGCACATAGACACTTATTCAATACGAATAAGACGCCATTTTTTAAGTTTATAGTTTAAGTTAGTTTAGTTTATTTTAATTTATAATTGTATGTAGCATTATTCTTTTAAATATTCAATAGGAATTCCTTTAGTTTCATTTTAAAGGTGCGACTGTACACAGCACTTTTTATGTCCTAAGGTAACCTGTTGAATAAGTTTACGGATATTTTATCAACTTAGGTACAGTACAATCGCAACGTGTGTAGCCAGCCTAACGAAAGTCGCCGAGAATCGTCGGAATGCGTACCTGGGATTTTCAAGTGATTCATCATATTAAATGTAAACAAACTTTTTTATTTCCATAAATGTCCTCATAGATCCGTGAGGTATTTTCGTATTTTTATTAAAAAAACAAGTAGCTGTCGCCAAATTGGCACTTTTTTCTCTTTCGCGAAGACGTTGTTAATTTGTTTTTATTGGCCATGTATTACCACATTCTTGCTTCTTTAGTAGAGGTCAATGTAAAGTTTACTCTGACATAACATTTTGCGAAAGCATGTCGCATGTAGCATGTGACTGTGTGTAGGTATTCTGTATGAAAGTCGAAAGGTGTATTGGAATTTTGTTGGTAATTCCCACTTTAAATGCGAAAGTTTTATGGTTTTTGTCTGAAATACATAAGAGTTATTTATATAGTTTATATTGCGCTTGTCACACAGTAGGCTTGCTGACCGCGTACAGGATCAATAAATATCGCTGGACATTAACACACAACGCCACCTAGTGCCACACTAAGCAAAGCTTGTGCTGTGGACACTAGATAGTTGATATACTACATATAGTTTACTTTTTTTGTTTGTAAATACATACTTATTATACATATAAACATCCATGACTCGGAAATACTTATCTTACAATCTATGAAAGACATTTGATGAAATGTTGATGTAAAATATATTATTATGGTGCATGTAGTAGGGGAGAGTCTATGGTCTGTTATGTTTGAAATTGTTTTCTGTCTGTCACTTGCCTACCTCCTCAAGGTTCATTAGAAGACCAGCGTCAGACAGCATCTCCTGTCTTGCATGAATGCTGAAATGGACCTTTTTGGCGCAGCCGTGAGGCACACAGTACAAAATAGGTATTTCATCTTTTTTTTTGTAACTTTTTTAATGTTATTGTGTGTGTGTGATTAAGGTGAAAGCGTCAGTGTGGCCCCAGTTCATAAGAGTCGAAGAAGGACTTTGACCGTGAAAAGTTCGTTCATCGACTCTTATGAACTTGGAGGGTTGATGATTTTGGTAATTATCTTATCTTAATATATATAAATCTCGTGTCACAATGTTTGTCCTCAATGGACTCCTAAACCACTTAACCGATTATAATAAAATTCGCACACCATGTGCAGTTCGATCCAACTTGAGAGATAGGATAGTTTAAATCTTAATATATGAGACGCAGACGAAGTTGCGAGGGTCAGCTAGTAATTCTATAACTTAATACGTCTTACAGTCGCGACCGATATGTTTATCAACATATTATAACTTAACACTGCCCTGCAAATTGCAAAAAAAACGTAAGAAAATTTGAATTCCGGGCTACTTTGGAGCATTCCCCTTAATGTACTGACGTCAAATAATATTTTTTTATTTCTTTCTTTATTGCCATGAACCAGGCACAATAACCAGACCTCGAGCTGCTGCTGAGACAGTTCTGATGAATAAACTCGATCAACACCCAACAAATACTTGCCGAATTAGGGCTTCCGCAAACTCGAGACGAGACTGTCTTGAGACAGACAAATACGCTTGTGTTGTTTAGTCCGTCAGTTAGGTTATCAAAAAATATTAGAACTGTATTTTTTTTTTTGTTAGGTAAACCAAAATTGACGAAGATACGATGCTTTTAAAATTCGCAATACGTCACGCCATCTTGAGTGCGTCTTGAGTTTTCATGCGTTTTATTTCTGTCAGTGTCAGTGTCTGTAACTATTCTGCCTAGACAAATGGGATCTGGGACTTTTGCGCGAAAGACATTTGCGCGAAAGACACTTGCGCGAACCCGTTTGCGCGAAAAGACAAACGCGCGAACGGACTTTTGCGCGATTGGACATTTGCGCGAACAGACATTTGCGCGCCAGGACACATGCGCGAATGGACTTTTGCGCGATTGGACTTTTGCGCGAACGGACTTTTGCGCTAAAGGACAATTGCGCGAGTGGAAACTTGCGCGAGAGGACATTTGCGCGACTTAATGGCCACAGAGGTTTACTCTGTGGAATAAACATAACATCACAATACTTGAAGGGGTTTTTGAAGTGAAACTTCTTTATCGGGGTTGGAAAAAAAATTAGTGTAACATTTTTTCGTTACGCGTCACATTTTTCCGTTACGCGCCATCTTTTTCAAAAATAATCTTTGTAGTAATAAGCCAAAATGAAATAATTGTAGAATTTGCATTTATGTCTTGGGGAGGTCGGGAAAAGGATGGGTGGGTTAAGCAACACTTGGAGGGGTCAGGAAAAGGATAGGTGGGGTTAAGTAACATTTGTTGAGGTCGGGAAAAGAATGGGTGAGGCTAAGCAACACTAGTTGAAGTTGGGAAAAGGATGGAGAGGTCGGGAAAAGGATGGGTAAGGTTAAGCAACATCTGGTGAGGTCGAAACAAAGATGGGTAGGTTTAAGCAACACACATAGTGAGGTCAAGAAAAGGATGGGTGGGTTAAGCAACACTTGGTGAGGTCGAGTAAAGGATGGGTGGGTTTAAGCAACACGAGGTGAGGACTGGAAAAGGATGGGTGGGTTAAGCAACACTTGGTGAGGTCGGGTAAAGGATGGGTGGGTTTAAGCAACACGAGGTGAGGTCGGGTAAAGTATGGCTGGGTTAAGCAACACTTGGTGAGGTCGGGTAAGGATGGGTGGGTTTAAGCAACACGAGGTGAGGTCGGGAATAGGATGGGTGGGTTAAGCAACACTTGGTGAGGTCGGGAAAAGGATGGGTGGGATAAGCAACACTTGGTGAGGTCGGGAAAAGAATGGGTGGGTTAAGCAACACATGGTGAGGTCGGGAAAATGATGGGTGAGGTTAAGCAACATTTGGTGTGGTCGAAAAAAGGATGGGATGGGTGGGGTTAAGCAACATTTGGTGTGGTCGAAAAAATGATGGGTGGGTTAAGCCACATTTGGTGAGGTCGGGAATAAGAACCCGGGTTAAGCAACACTTGGTGAGGTCAGGAAAAGGATGGGTGGGGTTAAGTAACATTTGTTGAGGTCGGGAAAAGGATGGGTGGGGCTAAGCAACACTAGTTGAAGTTGGGAAAAGGATGGGTTGGTTAAGTAACACTTGGAGAGGTCGGGAAAAGAATGGGTTAGGTTAAGCAACATTTAGTGAGGTCGAAACAAGGATGGGTGGGTTTAAGCAACACACATAGTGAGGTCAAGAAAAGGATGGGTGGGTTAAGCAATACTTGGTGAGGTCGAGTAAAGGATGGGTGGGTTTAAGCAACACGAGGTGAGGACTGGACAAGGATGGGTGGGTTAAGCAACACTTGGTGAGGTCGGGTAAAGGATGGGTGGGTTTAAGCAACACGAGGTGAGGTCGGGAATAGGATGGGTGGGTTAAGCAACACTTGGTGAGGTCGGGAAAAGGATGGGGGGTTAAGCAACACTTGGTGAGGTCGGGAATAAGATGGGTGGGTTAAGCAACACTTTGTGAGGTCAGGAAAAGGATGGGTGGTGCCAAGCAACACTAGGTGAGGTCGGGAAAAGAATGGGTGGGTTAAGCAACACATGGTGAGGTCGGGAAAATGATGGGTGAGGTTAAGCAACATTTGGTGTGGTCGAAAAAACGATGGGTGGGTTAAGCAACATTTGGGGAGGTCGGGAAAAGGATGGGTGGGTGAAGCAACACTTGGTGAGGTCAAGAAAAGGATGAGTAGGTTAAGCAACACTTGGTGAGGTCGGGAAAATGATGGGTGAGGGTAAGCAATACTTGGTGAGGTCGAGTAAAGGATGGGTGGGTTTAAGCAACACGAGGTGAGGACTGGACAAGGATGGGTGGATTAAGCAACACTTGGTGAGGTCGGGTAAAGGATGGGTGGGTTTAAGCAACACGAGGTGAGGTCGGGAAAAGGATGGGTGGGGTTAAGCAACACACATAGTGTGGTCAAGAAAAGGATGGGTGGGTTAAGCAACACTTGGAGAGGTCAGGAAAAGGATGGGTTAGATTAAGCAACATTTGGTGAGGTCGAAACAAGGATGTGTGGGGTTAAGCAACACACATAGTGAGGTCAAGAAAAGGATGGGGAAAAAATTTAGTGTAACATTTTTTCGTTACGCGTCACATTTTTCCGTTACGCGCCATCTTTTTCAATAATAATCTTTGTAGTAATAAGCTAAAATGAAATAATTGTAGAATTTGTATTTATGTTAACTTTATCTAATTTAACTTTATTTAACCTATTTCTGTAAAGTTGCATATAGTAAATTATTTTTTGAAAAATAACGTCATAAAGAAGTTTCACTTCTTTTTTATACTTTGATCATGGGTGTCATTTTCATAGTTTTTGAGGTAGCTGATTACGAAAATGAGGTCAAAAAGAAAATTCAAGATGGCACCCATGTTTTTTTTGTGGTTTTATTTCATGGGTGTCGTTTTCATGGTTTTTGGGGTTGCTAATTACGAAAATGGGGTCAAAAAGAAAATTCAAGATGGCGCCCATGTCTTTTTATGGTTTTTCTGTCATGGGTGTCCTTTTCATGGTTTTTGGGGTCGCTGATTACGAAAATGGGGTCAAAAAGATAATCCAAAATGGTGCCCATGTTTTTTTTGGTTTTTCTTTATGGGTGTTCTTTTCATGGGTTTTGGGGTGGCTGATTACGAAACTGGGGTCAAACAGAAAATTCAAGATGGCGCCCATGTTTTTTAATGGTTTCTCTTCATGGGTGTCGTTTTCATGGTTTTTGGGGTTGCTAATTACGAAAATGGGGTTGTTAAAGTATATTTAATTAATGGGGGTATTAAAGTACATATATTTAATTAATGGAATGTCTACAGCAAATCTCGCAACCAAAATAAGGTTTGCTGTAAGATAACCAATTCTGGGTAAAGCTCACCATTGTAAATAAGCTTTATTATTGCTAGAAGAAGCACTTAAACCTTCTTGATTAACTGAATTCAAAAAAGAAATTACTATTGAAAAAGGAAATCTTGATTAACTCAAAATTATGACATGGTGCTAAGATAATTAAGCGTCTTACGTTGCGCGACGGGGAACGGATCCGTGATTGTGAATGTTTATTTCGTTCAATTGATATTGTAGTTTAAACTCAGTTAAGTCTTTAGTCACTCATTGTAGAGTGACTGACTTATTTAAAAGGGAGAATATTTCTGAAAACATTCAGTGAAACTGAGAACATTCTGTTTCGTTATCAGCGACTCCGAATAGTCACGAAAACGGCACCGACGAAGGAAAAATTCAAAATGTTTGTTTGGTGCCATCATTTTGACCTTATTTTCGTAATCAGCGACCCCAAAAGCCATGAGAACGATACCCATGTAAGAAAAACCATAAAAAGACATGGGCGCCATCTTGAATTTTCTTTTTGACCCCATTTTCGTAATCAGCTACCCCAAAAACCATGAAAAGGACACCCATGAAGAAAAACAAAAAAAAACATGGGCACCATTTTGGATTATCTTTTTGACCCCATTTTCATAATCAGCGACCCCAGAAACCATGAAAATGACACCCATGACAAAAAAAACAAAGGAAAACATGGGCGCCATCTTGGAATTCTTTTTGACCCTATTTTTGTAATCAGCGACCCCAAAAACCATGAAAAGGACACCCATGAAGAAAAACAAAAAAAAAAACATGGGCACCATTTTGGATTATCTTTTTGACCCCATTTTCGTAATCAGCGACCCCAAAAACCATGAAAACGACACCTATGACAAAAAAAAACATGGGCGCCATTTTGGATTTTCTTTTTGACCCAATTTTCGTAATTAGCGATCTCAAAAACTATGAAAATGACACCCATGATCAAAGTATTAAAAAAGAAGTGAAACTTCTTTAAGACGTTATTTTTCAAAAAATAATTTACTATATGCAACTTTACAGAAATAGGTTAAATAAAGTTAAATTAGATAAAGTTTAATAAAAGGCTTTTATTATCATAGACATAAACACAAATTCTACAATTATTTCATTTTAGCTTATTACTACAAAGATTATTATTGAAAAAGATGGCGCGTAACGGAATAATGTGATGCGTAACGAAAAAATGTTACACAAAATTTTTTCCCCATCCTTTTCTTGACCTCACTATGTGTGTTGCTTAACCCCACACATCCTTGTTTCGACCTCACCAAATGTTGCTTAATCTAACCCATCCTTTTCCCGACGTCTCCAAGTGTTACTTAACCAACTCATCCTTTTCCCAACTTCAACTAGTGTTGCTTAGCCCCACCCATCCTTTTCCCGACCTCAACAAATGTTATTTAAACCCACCCATCCTTTTCCTGACCTCTCCAAGTGTTGTTTAACCCACCCATCCTTTTCTTGACCTCACTATGTGTGTTGCTTAACCCCACCGATCCTTTTCTTGACCTCACTATGTGTGTTGCTTAACCCCACCCATCCTTTTCCCGACCTCACCAAATGTTGCTTAACCAACCCATCCTTTTCCCGACCTCCCCAAGTGTTGCTTAACCCACCCATTCTTTTTTCGACCACACCAAATGTTGCTTAACCTCACCCATCATTTTCCCGACCTCACCAAGTGTTGCTTAACCTACTCATCCTTATCTTGACCTCACCAAGTGTTGCTTAACCCACCCATCCTTTTCCCGACCTCACCAAATGTTGCTTAACCCACCCATCGTTTTTTCGACCACACCAAATGTTGCTTAACCTAACCCATCCTTTTCCCGACCTCTCCAAGTGTTACTTAACCAACCCATCCTTTTCCCAACTACAACTAGTGTTGCTTAGCCCCACCCATCATTTTCCCGACCTCACCAAGTGTTGCTTAACCTACTCATCCTTTTCTTGACCTCACCAAGTGTTGCTTAACCCACCCATCCTTTTCCCGACCTCACCATGTGTTGCTTAACCCACCCATTCTTTTCCCGACCTCACCAAGTGTTGCTTAACCCACCCATCCTATTGCAATATAAAAAAACATATAAAAAACATGGGCGCCATCTTGAATTTTCTTTTTGACCCCATTTTCGTAATCTGCGACCCCAAAAACCATAAAAAAGACAAACATGACAGACAAAACAAAAAAAAAACATGGGTGCCATCTTTGATTTTCCATTCGACCCCATTTTCATAATCAGCGACCCCAAAAACCATGAAAATGACACCCATGATGAAAGAATAAAAAAAAACCCCTTCAAGTATGAGGCGTTATGTTACGTTTACTCCACAGAGTAAACCTCTGTGGCCATTAAGTCGCGCAAATGTCCACTCGCGCAAGTTTCCACTCGCGCAATTGTCCTTTCGCGCAAAAGTCCGTTCGCGCAAAAGTCCAATCGCGCAAAAGTCCATTCGCGCATGTGTCCTGGCGCGCAAATGTCTGTTCGCGCAAATGTCCAATCGCGCAAAAGTCCATTCGCGCATTTGTCTTTTCGCTCAAAAGGGTTCGCGCAAGTGTCTTTCGCGCAAATGTCTTTCGCGCAACTGTCTTGATACCAGACAAATGTAATAATTTTTTTAAAAGGTAAATAAATGAAAAAAAAAATATTTTTTACAAAAACAAAAAAAAACGTGTCCATTATTTTTCAACACCCTAACTGACTAATTAGATTTGCAATTTATTGATGGTGGAAACTAGCTTAGTCTCGCTCGCACTAGTAAAAAAAATAGTCTGTGTTCAGACAGTCTGTGTCTGTGTCTCTAGTCTGCGAAAGCCCTTAGGGACCAAACACAGTGGTAGGACTTCTGAGACAAGGAGACTGTAAAATTAAAAACTATACACACGTAAGCGGAACCTCTTCCATAACCAAAAAGTGAAATCAGTCATGTTTTTACTTTAATCCAATACGTCATCCGTTTTATAATCTGAGCACTCAAAATGACGACCTAGAGCTTCACAAGGCTGGAGAATCTTTCTTTCTTTTTTTCTTTCAACATGGGACTACCATCGTAATCATAAAAAAATAATCAGCTGCCTCATACATTTTGACGACTCGAATGGCGTAGTGGTAGTGAAGCTGCCTTGCGTTGCTCCGCTCCTAATGGTTGTAGCGTGATGGTATATAGCCTAAAGCCTTCCTCGATAAATGGACTATCCAACACAAATATTTTTCAAAAAACGGCACAAAAAAAACGTTTGTTTAATGGGAGCCCCTTAAAATATTAATAGTATTCTATTTTTATTATAATTTGTAATTATAGCGGCAACAAAAATACATCATCTGTTAAAATTTCAATTGTCTAGCTATCACGGTTCATGAGATACAGCCTGGTGACAGACAGACAGTGGTGTTAGGTCATTTTATTTAGGGTTCCGTTTTTCCCTTTGGATACGAAAAATAAGAAAATTTAATTGGCTTATGTTTATAATGCTCTTCAGCAAAGTCAGGTGCAGTATTTATAGACGTTATCACACCGGCGTGCGTGCATGACGACACATAAACGTGGATGATTATGATGTATATTGTATTAATTTTTGTTTAAATGACTTGGCCATTCTCGGACATTTTTTATTGTATGTTCCATTCATTTTTCCATTGACATGCCACTTATCTTCAATTTATAATATTATTGTTAACCAATTAATTATTTGCATGCCCAAATGACGGCAAAATGTGGATGCAAACATGGGTACATACCCATGTTTGCAAAAATAAATGATTTGATTTGATTTGATTTGATTTGATTTGATGAATCAAAATAAGTTTAATAGATCGTAATATGTAGGAGGCGCTTTGTAGTTTCGGCATGACTTGAATGTGCGGTTTCCTATCATCATCATCAGCCTATAATGTTCCCACAGCTGGGACACGGCCTCCTCTCTATGAGACGGAATGGGCTATAATCCACCACGCGGGCCCAGTGAGGATTGGTAGATGTCACAATCATGTCTTCCAATTTTTTTGTTCTGTTGTTGATATTTTTCTTCTCCGTTTTGATAGAAATAAATTACATAAAGTAATGCGCCTACTTAGGTTCGAATCGAACCCACGAATGACTGTTCGTAAGTTTGGGCCGCTACCACTGGGCCACCACTGCTCTAACAGGGCGTATGTCAATATTTCTTATTTTATATACCTTGCCCCACACTATGTTCCCCCTGTATCGTAAGTGTATTCAAAAAAATAACATACAGAAACTATCAGACCCGCACTGCAAGAACGTAGGACTCGCAGTACAAGTACCTACGTAAGATTTGATAAGACTCAGTAGATAAATTTGACAGTTATTCTCGATAAAATGAGTTTTTATGGAGATGGTGGACTGGTTATCACAAACTCGAGAATAACTGTCAAATTTATCTAATCGAGTCCTATAACGTACTTGCACTGCTGGAACAACTACTAACTACCTGTAGGAATGTTTCACCTCACCAATACACATAGGACTTAACTTAACTTGGCCTAAATAATCCGCGAATCCGGCGGTCCGGGTGAAAGGGGTCTTAGCCAGGAGATTGGTTCTGGCTACCGGCACAGCTAGCAGTGGTGGGCGCCGCCACCTCCACACGTATTGATCCGGCACCCACAGTTTCAGGTGCCGCAGCACTCCGGGGTTATGAGCTGCACCACGTAACTTTTTAACTACATACGCGGCGAGGCAGAATTCCCGGCGTACCCTGACCTCATTATACCCCACCATACCCAGTACAAATAGTGTAGGGTACATTAATGGGTAGAATGGATATACCCCATGGGTTGTGGAGGTCAGATAGGAGGCCGCTCGACGTAAATACTGGTATTCAGTTGCATTCGGTTGGGCTGGAAGGCGATCTCAACATCATCATCATCTCAGCCGAAAGACGTCCACTGCTGGACATAGGCCTCCCCCAAGTGTCGCCACATTGACCGGTCCCTTGCTACTCGCATCCACCGGATTCCCGCAACCTTCACCCAGGTCATCGGTCCACCTAGTGGGAGGTCTTCCAAAGCATCGTGTTCCGGTTCGCGGTCGCCACTCCAGAACTTTTCGGCCCCATCGACCATCCGTTCTGCGAGCAATGTGCCCTGCCCACTGCCACTTAAGTTTAGCAATTCTTCGGGCTACGTCGGTGACCTTGGTTCTCTTGCGGATGTCTTCATTTCTGATTCGATCACGCAAGGAAACTCCGAGCATAGCCCTCTCCATTGCCCTTTGGGTGACTTTAGGCCTTTTGATAAGGCCCATTGTGAGCGACCACGTTTCGGTCCCGTATGTAATCACTGGCAACACACACTGGTCATGGGCTTTCGTCTTGAGACACTACGGTAAGTTGGACGAGAAGATAGTTCTCAACATAGTTTGGGAAAAGTCTATTAACAAATGATATCTAAGTAAATGAATTGATAACAATGTTATGTCAAGAGAGAGGTTAGGTCTGAGACGAGGTTATCTCGGTGCCTTGACATGATAATGATTAACTCGTGTCTTATTACAATCCATAAAGATTTTAAATAGGTCACGGATGCCTCACAAACAGAGCAGATAAATCTGATTGCTAAGATATTGGTGAATATAAAAAACAAGTTGACATTTAAACTGTTTTAAGCTTCCACGGTTTAAAACTAAACTTACATTGACCTTACTTATTTTCTTACATTGACTTATTTTTTGTTTTGTATTGTTTTTAGTTATTATTTGTCTTGTTTGTCAGATATCCCGTAAGTGACATTTTTAGGCGTTTTAGCACCTACTGTGTAATGTCTCTGCATCACCCTTTTTTTGGATGGGAAATCATCAAATGACCCCTCTCACTCTGAGCGGAGCGGGAGTGAGTGTCAGACTTTTACTGACTAAAACCATGTATGTTTCTTTGTCGTCCTTTGTGTTCCGGGGCCGCGGTATCTTTTTCCGCCACTTCCTTTGCTAATGTCTCTGCATCTCTCTTAAGTACACTGGTAGAAAATGGGACGCCTCTAAACCTCTTGCTGCGATCATTAATGTACTATTTTGTTTTGTCCATGTAACATACGTGTGGTCAAACTCGTGCATCATTTTTTTTACTTGTCTTTAATCGCAGCGAGTGCAAGCCATTTTTTAGAAAAATAAAAACAGATTTATTTGCTATAAGTGTGACCATCTCTTACGACAAGTAACTTTTTCTCAACAACATTCTGTGAAAACCAAAATATCCCCCCGATATCGGACTTAATCCGGTTCAAAATTATGTACATGTCATTGATAAAGTATATATTTATACGTAAAATTATAAATCGCATTATAGAAGGCTAAACGGAGGTCAAGAGGGCAACAGGCGTTGAAGAAAAGTGTGTTGAACATGGTTTGGAGATGACTGGGGATATACGCTTCCTTAATCTTACTTATTGAAAACTTGAATGAAAGTTTACTGCATCCAGTTTGGGCTAAGTGTTATAACGTTTTTTCGTTAAGGCGCTTAGACGAGCTAAATTTGCAACTCTATTTGTGGTGGTTCAAATTAATTGGATTAAAAAACTGAAACAGTATCATGCTAATATATTGCTTGTAGAATTATTTGCCAAAAAATCAGAATGATCGCATTCATATTAGTATGTTTCTTATTGTTTGAAAGACATTTTTAGAGATAAGTTTGTGATTTCATTTTATCGAGCCAAATTAATTGTATTATGTTTTCAAAACAGTATCATGCTAGCATATATCCTGATGAATTTCATATATTTTTCTGGTCTTGTTAATAGCAGTCAATCATATACTTTTAGTAATAATAAAACTCGCGTTTAGCTCATGTAATCGCCTTAAGATAGGTTTTAGATTCAAACTAAGGGGCCCCGAGTCACTCAAAATCATTTTTCAAAACTCCCCTTTCTCCCCCTTTTCACACCTCCCCATTGTACCTCGGAAAGTGGGACACGTAGTGGATTTTTTTTTATTCTTACCTAAAGTTATTTCTCGACGGCATGTAAGGTAAAGTCAGAGGCCCATGGACAGCATAAAAACCTAAACTTAAACTTTAAGGTTAGTGACTAACCTGGGTTAGGCCCTAACGGTAAAGAAAGAAGATTAGGAATTTCCATTAGAATATATTAATTGTGCAATAATCACTGGCACTAATCTAGTCGCCGCGGTCTGTTTCTGAGGGACGCCCTAATAAATTCCAATCGCACTGCCTGTTTGAAAACGATCCCCAACCCTGTTATACCTACTACGAGTATTGTGACGCTGCTACACTACCAAATCATATTCGTTTTTTGGTAGAAATGCTTATATTTTGATTTATTAAAGAAAAGCACATCTTTCAATCTTATTTCTTACTAGCTGACCCGCGCAACTTCGTCTGTGTCACATAAGAGAAAGAGAGGGTTACAGAGAATGGGTCGTAAGCACCTATAATATAATTTTCAAAGAGCACATCACACACATCCTTCCGCATAGGTAATAAAAATGCGCGCGCCCGGTACCTATACATGATCATTATTTTGCTGCGGAGTTATTTAAAACGGTGTATCTCCTAAGATATGCATTGAAGTCAATTTACGTACCCAAGGGCAATTTTGTTCAAAATCAAATACTTGTGATTAACAACGTATTTAATAGAATAAGAATAAATTACCATGCTTATAACTTCACGCTTAACTGGCGAAGGTTTATACGGGTGACAACGTCCTGGTTCCTACTTAAAATGATACCCACCATCTACAAGCTAACGAATTAATATTACTATTACCCGCAGCGCAACACTAGCCGAAAATAGATGAATAAAATCAGCGTTTTCCCAATTATTATTGAAAATACATTTGATAGGACATTTTACGATCTCGTTAACCATTTTATTGATAGTATTTTTATTGTACCAGGCCATAAAGGACCATTTCCACATTGTGACGACCAAGCTATAGAGTATACAATTCTGATATATACCTATCTAAAATCTTCTACATATAAAATTCTTTTCAATAAATCACCGACGAAACCAAATTGACTGACGAAGCTAGTTTTTTTGTTACGTCTAATGATCGTATCATAAATAATATTGATGTTTTGAAACATGCTTTTGGTTACTACGGTGTCTATTCCGTCTGATTTATCACTTGCGGTTCAGACATTCCTTTGGAACTTGTTTCTATAGAGAACGACCTTGCCGTAAGTTTACACGGACATGCAACTTCGTATCCACTTTTTAAATTGATGGAAAGCAATTAATTGGGATACCTATTAAGTTTTTCTAGAAATATTTGTTTTTGGCATTTAATTTTATCTTCTCTAGTACCTACTGGTTTTGTTTTTCTGAAAGCGTATTAAAACTTAGCCTAGAAAACGCAATTTTGAGCTTACCAGCTAGAGTGATAACCTGAACGAGTTCAGCAACTGTCAAACACTTGACAAACGTCTCAATAAGACGAAAAACAGTTGGGAGCGGGATCGACTTAATAGTAAAAGCTGGTTCCACTATTCATTTCCACTGAACTCCACCTACACTTTTAATAACCTATCCTTACACTGTTGAAGTTGCTGATGTAGCAGATTTTTAAAAAAAGTAAGAAGCATCGAAGCAACAAAGAGAATTAAACTAAAGTCAAAGCAATAGCAACTGAGCTAATGCCATATAAGAAATAAAAAAAAACAGTGAAGAAACTATTGCTGATACCTAACATTTTTTAGGGAAAAACAAAAGCAACATGGAGTAGGTTTTTTAAAATAAAAAAGCAGGATGGGAAAACACGCCAGTGTTTGATAAATTCCACACATTCCAACGTAGTAGAATTCCAATAACTTTTTGTTACCACGCTAAACTTTTTTACAGATATTTTATTTTTGCATAAATCCTAGAGTTTTATTTTGTTATTCAGAGTACCTAGACGGACTTTGATGGTGTACGATACGTTTTCATAACATTGTATTTGACAATGACAGTGAGGGAAGAGAAATTGCTCCGGTTATTTCATCCGATGAAAAAACAAACGGAGGAGGTTATCATCTCAAGTCAACGCGTTTACTTATTTTTTTATGCATGACTACGCATAACTTTTTAAAGCGTAATCCGATTTTGACAATTATTTTTTATTGGAAAGGGTATACTTCGAAGTTGGTTCCATACAAATATTGTTATGATCTGATCATTGACTTTGGAGATTAGAACAGAACTCTTCAAATTATTGAAGACACAAATCTTACAGCAAGTCTGTCGTGATTGCTGCAATCGCTTGGATGTTTATTGTTTACACTACATCATAATATAATATTAAGCCGATATACTCTGAGGAGGTACGCAGATGTGTACAGTATACACACATTTCGACGGTTTGGTACCTATGTTAAGTACCATTTCAATGCGGAAAAGCCATATTACCATGACAATATGTTTTTTTTAATGCATAGCATATTTGTATTGAATTGACAACTGAAAAAGTAAAAAACTGAATCAAATAAACAAAAGTCACCGACTTCTGAAGCTAAAGTAATTTTTCACTTGTTTGTGCTTTTGAAGTCGGTTCTATTTCTACAAAAAAACTAATTGGCGGGACGAAGAGGAGAACTGCCCAGGAGTGGGACAGAGCAAGCTAGCAAAAAAATAAAAAAAAATGTGATTGCATTATGGTCTGACATGTCAGCCTAGAACTATAAAATGCCCAAGAATATTATAATGAGTTCCAATTAAAGGCTCACTCATGTGGACTGGGACTCATACGTGTTCATTTCAAAAGCTAGTCCATAGTTCAACGGTATTTTTTTTCGGAATTTCAGAAAATTTCTTTAACGAATGTTTCCGGCTGTCATTCATTGCTCCTTCACTGTCGTGACGGGTCGTCAGAATTAGCCCAAAAGTCTGACAAAGCCTTCAACGTATTTCTATACGAAAATATTGCCAAGATTCTCTCGCTCATAGAATCAGCCCCTAATAGAGGTGCTGGTATTCTGCTGCATTAGGTTAGACTCAAGTTGAGAAAAGACTAGACAGGCTCACCAATTATAAAACAAAAATCCGTGTGAGTTTGAGACAGCCAATTAATAAACATTATCAGCTACTGCAATCACGAAAAACTAATGAGTTTTTTTTACTAAAAATTCAAAACACAGTCGCGACGCCTTGTATTATTTTATTTAACAATAAATTATTATTTTCTATTCTAAAAATCAAAATGTCTGACATTTATTATTAGTTTCACAGCTTAATAATGTAAAGCGCTGTAAATTGGGATCTCCAGCTGTTTTATGAGTTAATAATTGTCAATAAATATGTTAAATTATTATAATTTAAACAATATTCGAATAAAAGATGGCGCGTTGCTTTTATACTTTATGGTTAGTTCTTAAAAAAATAAATTGGAGACCGACTTTTTTGTATATTGTTCTGTTTATTAGGCTACCTAAGACAAGACATTATAATATATGATGCTGTTTTGTCTAGGAATTATCATTATTATCCTTATTTTTTTTTAAGTAAGTTGCGATAGAATAAGCTTAATTGGGTGTTTCTGATTATTGCAACATAATTTTTCATAGTAGCGTCGCGATTATTTCGAATTTGCCTTATAAGAATTGAAAGAAAAAAAACAGATTTATACCTATCTGATCTCGTGAGCTGAGAAATCAATCAAAACTTGAACATGGTTTAAACACAGCTTAGCCTGTATGGAAAGTTTAAGGCGACTACAGGAGCTAAACGCGAGTCTTATAACTCCTGAAAGTATATGATTCACTGCAATAAACAAAACCAGAAAAATATATGATATTCTTTAGGATATATACTTGTATGATACTGTTTTGAAAACATGATACAACTAATTTTACTCGATACAAAAAAATCACGAAGTTACCTCTAAAAAAAACCTTATAACGATTAGAAACCATACTAAAATACATGCGATCATTCTGATTTTTTGGCAAATAATTCTACAAGCAACATATTAGCATAATACTGTTTTATTTTTTTAGTCCAATCAATAGATTTTCTGTAAATCGCACGTTCTTATTCCCGAACATAATATGTACGCATGTGTGCGTGAACGCCTGTGCACCGACAGTGCCGACCGAGGCCTGTTGCTGTACGGACGTGTCGCTCTTTTCGCCGATTTATTTTCACCAGTTTTGTTTAGTTTTTGTATAGTTTTACTTGGAAATTCACTGTTCTAAATCTTCTTTCAATAAATATTCTATTTCTTTTAAATATAAAATACTTTTTCATAATTAAAACTACGAATTTTAGAAACGTAAACATAAATACAAGTCAATTCGTAGTAAGAAAGTGCTGTCAATTTTCGCAATTCATTGTATCTGTTTATGTAGCACGTTTTATACAGGTATGGATTGATGTGCACTAAGTCCATGGTTCGTATCCCAAGGCGAGAATTTCTTTTTGTGACTTTGTACTGAATTGTTATTATTTTATTGTTTTTAGATATAATATCTGGGATATTTTTTAATATAAAAAATATTTAAAAAAAGTTTTTAAATATTTTTTTACAGGAAAAAGAAAATCGAAAATACCAACACGGAAGTTATTTTCAATGCGTAAGTACCTAGTTATGCAACCTGAACCACAACGCGTGATCACCGTGAGAGCGTAAAACGCACCGTTGCAGTTTAGGGTGGTCCGTCTGGAACCTTCCATGCATTTTTGTCAACTTAGCAGATAAGTAGTGTTAAGTCCCACATGTAACGACTAGACTTTAGTATTGAATATTACATCGGAGCATGCACTTCTGCTCATACGTAACTCTACTCTTTTATTTAAAACTCCCAAAAACTTGACTGGCGCAGCCGGGAACATCGCCAAATAGCGTTGCGCTGTCCTTCGCGATTTTCCGAAATAAAACTTTTTCGAGTAACGCGTTCGGGTGGCCTTGAAAGCAACTGTGGTGATTCTACGAACCAAACAAATTCGTCATGTTGGAGCTGAAAATGGAAAAGGCGAGCTGGTGAGTCCAAATTTTCACCTTCCTTTCCTATTCCCTTTTTTTTGTTATTTTGCGATTAGACGTCTCGCGTTATAACGTTATCTGGTTTTGCATAAAATCTGTAAGGCTAGTTTAGTGATAAGTAGAACAAGTTAATATTAGTGACATTATAAAAATAAAATACATATTGAAATATTGTCGAAGAATTTAAAATTAAATATTCCATTTAGATAAATAATTGTTTAAAGTTTTAATAGATTAATGATTATACTTATAACTTTGTATTAAAAAGTAGGAACTCTATATCTTTGTATTTTTGATTATATCTGTGTTAAATAAGCTAATTAATAGTGTTTAAAATGGAAGATCACGTAAAAATCACGATCATTCCGAATGAAATGATTAAAATTATTCCTATTTTTGACGGCGATAAGCGTCATTTAAATCTTTTTATACGTAAGAGCGAATATATCATTAATAAATACAAGGGAAGTGCCGAGCAAAACTTGTATGTAATGCATTCTATAACGAGTAGATTAGCGGGGAATGCAGCCGCGCTTATCAGCGAGCGCGAGGATATTGTTACATGGGAAGATTTTAAAGAGTTATTAATACAACATTTTGGAGACCCTAGAAGTGAAGAATGTTTAGCTATCGAATTGGAAACCATGCGTATAAGAAATGGAGAATCATTTTTGGAATTTTGCAATCGTATTCAATCAGTGCGTAGTATTTTAATATCAAAAGTTAATAGATTATCGAATAGTATGCGTGAAAGTAAAATAATCATTTATAACAATACTTCTTTAAACGTGTTTCTATATAACCTCCCAGAAAATATGGTGCGTATTGTGAGATTGAAAGCGCCGTCCACTTTGGAACAGGCTTTATCGGTCGTATTAGAAGAGGTCAACTTCCATGACCAATATAATGCCCGAAATAAAACACTGCTGCCGTCTTCCAGTAAAAATACTACACCAACGTTTAAATTCGGGACAAATAATTATATTACGCCTGCTAATAATAATAAACCTATTTTCGCGCAACCAAATACACAACCCAAATCGTATTTTGGAAACTTCCAAGGTCAACCAGTTGGGATGCGACCTCCACAATTTGGATTTCAAGGTCAACCCTTTGGTTATCGTCCGCAACAATTTGGGATACGTCCGCAACAAATAGGGATGCGCCCCCAACATTTTGGGATGCGCCCCCAGCAATTTGGACACCAACAACAACTTAATAAATCTCTACAACCATTTAGCAACCAAAACCAATCGACCAATAGACCGTTTCAGGCATCCGGTATTCAGCGACCTAAAATTGAATCTAGTGACGTCACAATGCGTACGGCACCTCCGGCCAAGGTCTATGTACAAGGATATAATTTAAATGAGCTTGACCTTGACCATTATGATGATAATCAATTTCCTTGCGATTACCAATATAACAATGAATATTATCACGATTTAACCCCTCTTACTGAAAATCAAGATGAGAATTATTCGGAAGAAATTAACCAAGAAATTTTAGCGGAAAATAATGAGGATTTTCAACTAGTGGCCCCGAAACAAATAGACAAATAATACATTTAAATTGCGATACATGTATTAAATTGCCATACATATATATACCAGAAATAGACGCCAAATTTATGATAGATACGGGTAGTACTAAATCATTTATAAACCCAGGAAAAGCCTATTATTATTTTAATGATTATATTTATCACGACCCATTTGAAGTGAGAAGTACTCATGGTACAAGTCAACACGAACTAGCACTTTCGATTCCAGCATTTCCGACTTTTAATGTTAATGAGGTTCACAAATTTCATATCTATGAAGTCGACCCTAGCTTCGATGGTTTATTAGGTAATGATATTTTACATAGTGTGGAAGCAGTAATAGATTTGAAAAATGAGTTCTTGAAAACCAAAACTACGGTAATACCAATTATGCGCGATAAGAATAAACATATATTAGAGTTAGCGCCTCGATCAGAACAAAGAGTTAAAATCCCTGCAAATTATCATTCCGGTGATGCTTTAGTAGATTTTATAGAATTTACTAAAGGCGTGCGTATGCCCAGCGCTTTAATTAAATGTAAAGACGGTTACCTTACTACCGTAATTCAAAATACCCTTGACAAACCAATTAAAATAGCCATTACTAAACCATTTAAAGTAGAACCGTATGAGAATTGTAGTAGTGATTGCGATGTTAATAACTTATCCGAAAATACTAAAAATATACTTGAAATAGATAACTTACAAAAGCTCCGCTTGAATCATATGTCAGCTGAAGAAAGTAAAGCCATTAGCACATTATGTTTAGAATATAAAGATATATTCTATTGCGACGGCATTCCATTAAGTTTCACGAACCAAGTCAAACACTGTATTAGAACGAAAAATGAAGATCCCATTTACGTCAAGCCATATAGACAGCCCCCTAGTCAGTCGCAAGAAATAAAAAACCAAATCGAGAAGCTACTTAAAGAAAATGTAATTCAGGAATCTTATTCACCATGGTCAGCCCCAGTTCATTTAGTTCCAAAAAAGACAGATGCATCTGGAGAAATGAAATATAGAATGGTGGTTGACTATAGACGGCTAAATGAAATTACAGTTGACGACAAATATCCACTTCCCAATATCACTGATCTATTTGATAAACTAGGTAAAAGTACATACTTCACTACATTAGATTTAGCAAGCGGCTATCATCAAATAGAAATTAACGAAAACGACAGACAGAAAACAGCATTCAGTACTGAAAACGGACATTTTGAATTTTTAAGAATGCCGTTTGGTCTTAAAACTGCTCCAGCGACCTTCCAGCGAGCAATGGATAATGTCCTACGAGGTTTACATGGAATCCATTGTCTGGTTTATTTGGATGACATTATAATATTCTCAAATTCACTTGCCGAACATATCCAGAAATTAAGAGCAGTCTTTGATCGTTTGAAGACAAATAACCTCAAAATTCAACTTGATAAATCCGAATTTCTCCGGAAAGAAGTTCTATACTTGGGTCATGTTATAACCAAAGATGGCCTAAAACCTAATAGTGACAAAATTAAAGCAGTCCTTAATTACCCACTACCAAAAACCGTGACAGAAATTAAAAGTTTTCTGGGCTTAATTGGTTATTACAGAAGATTTATTAAAGATTTTGCTAAGGTAACACAACCATTAACTAATTGCTTAAAAAAAAGGAACAAAATTATTATAAACCAAGCGTACATAAATGCATTCCAAAAATGTAAAGAGCTTCTAACTAATGCCCCTTTACTCCAATATCCCGATCCAGATAAGCCGTATATCTTGACTACAGACGCTTCGTCACATGCCTTAGGCGCAGTACTGTCGCAAGGCACTATAGGGACTGATAAACCAGTGGCTTACGCCAGCAGAACCTTAAGTGATACAGAGACTAGATACAGTACGATAGAACGAGAACTATTAGCGATCATTTGGGCGGTAAAACATTTCCGGCCATACCTTTATGGTAATAAATTCATTATCTATACAGACCATAGACCCTTAGCCTGGCTCTATTCCCTTAAAGAACCGAATAGCAAGCTCACTCGTTGGCGACTTCGTCTTCAAGAATATGATTTTGAAATTAAATATAAAAATGGCAAGCAAAATACAAATGCTGATGCCCTATCACGTATTAAGTTAAATGCACTAGGTTCAGATAAAGACGAGTTATCCATGAAAGTTAATATAGATGAGAAAGAACAGAGATCAAGAAAAATCCAAGCCACTCATAAAATAGAAAATTTAATTGACAATGATAGTGACGACTCTAGAACCATTTCTATCTCGGATTTGTCTGCTACGGTAACAGCTAGTTCTGAATATGATACAAATGAACCCATTCCATTTAATCCTGCGGAAGATAAAACATTCACGGTTCATTCAGCTGAAGACATGGAATCGATTGGTATTCCAATATTACAAGAAGCAATAGACACTAAACCCAACCAGATATTAGTCTTTACCTGGCATAAAAATGATATCCAAGTTAGAGATCTTTCCCGTGACAAACAAAAAGTTCTTGAAGTATTTTTACCAATAAATAATGATGAATTAATTAAACAGTTTTTAAAAGAATATGTTAAATGTAAAATCAAATACTTCATATATTTTGAAAGCATAGAGCATAGGAAACAATTTAACAAAATTATAATACAGTTATTTAAAAAGGGAATGGTAGAATTCATGGAATGTACAGAGCGTGTAGTTTTTGTTGAAGATGAAAACGAACAAAAAGAAATCATCTTACAACATCATGCAGGAAAAACGTGTCATAGAGGTATAAAAGAGACCATGACTAGGATAAGAAGAAATTACTTTTGGAATAACATGCAAGAGACGATTTCAGCCGTTATAAATAATTGTGAAGCATGCCGCAAAACAAAGTATGACAGAAAACCCATAAAGCCCTTTTTACAGTTAACTCAAACACAAAAAGCACCATTTCAGGAAATTTTCATAGACATTTTTGCTATAGAATCAGTTTATTTTCTTACATTAGTCGACGCGTTCAGTAAATTAGGACAAGCAGTAGAAATATCGAACAGATCTACACCCGAAGTAATACGCGCACTTATTAAATATTTCTCCATTTACGGAACCCCCAAGAAAATTAGCTGCGATCCTGGCAGTGAATTTAACAACGAATTATTGAAGGAATTAATGATAATGTACAACATACAATTACATATCAGTACACCTAATAACCCAAATTCAACAGGCATAGTAGAGCGTTTCCATTCAACTATCATAGAGATATACCGTTTAGCTAAATACGATCGAAAATGCACTGATGCAGCTTCCGTTATGACATACTCAATAATGGCTTATAATCATACCATACATACAACAACAGGTTTGACACCATTCGAAGTTGTTTTCGGTCATACTGATTCAAATTCTATATTAGGTGCAAATTTCGAGAAAAACTATACACAACAATTACTTAAGGATCATGCGAAGCGTACAAAACGTCTCTATAGTTACATATCAGATCAGATGATATCAGCAAAGCAAAAGATTAGAGATAGCAAGGGCGGTGAGACATGCAAAAAGTTTGAAATAGGTGACGTAATTTATGCTAAAGAGGTTAATAAAAGATTAAGTAAAGATAAGCCACGTTATAGACAGGCAACCGTTAGTGGTAATGTAGAACATAACGTAATTCCTGTTACAATTGGACCTAGAAACACAAAGGTCCCAATTAAAAATATTAAACGTCCTCCGCAGGTGGAGCCTCACGCTATTGGCAGTAGCGCAAATAACATGGGCCCTTCAACTTCAAAAGGTTGAGAAAAACCCCGGTATCCTTCCCGTGAGAAAAGGACAGGCATTTAAACAAGTAGATAAGTGGTTAATTATAAAAGTATTAAATTTAAATAGATTAGGTAACGATCTAGAATTAAGTCTAATTAAGTATAATGAGTTCAGTAAATTAGTAGATGTCAACAAACCGTACAGCCATGAGTTTTTAGGCATTCGTACTCAAACAGATTACCTAAGGGATAGAACTATCCAAACGTTCCAGCAGTTAGTACCATCTACAAGATTCAAGCGAGGACTAATTGATCCCCTTGGATCTATAATTAAAATCGTTACAGGCAATTTAGATCACAGTGACGCAATCCGATATGATTCCCTCATTTCTCAGTTAAAAAGCAATCAATTAATAATAGATAGAAAAATTACCTTGGTTTCCAAAATTATAGATGGTTTCGTTAACAGTACAGAAATCTTACACAACAATACATTAATTTTGGATGAACGTTTAAAACGGATTGAGAGATTAACTAAAAACTTGATTACTAAAGAAGAAAATTCTATTTACGCTACTTATATTTTAGGAATGTTTAATATGTTTTTAGCTAGTTTTAGAACCATTAATATAATTTTAAGTGAGATTGAAACGGCCTTAGCCTTCAGTAAGGTGTCTGTGCTGCATCGAGCGATTGTTAATTCTACTGAATTACTGCATATGTTACAATCTATAGCCAAGACAGAAAACCTGTTATATACTGTTAATGAAAATAATTTAGTTAAGTTTGAAGATTGTATTACTGTTAAAGCTTATATGAAACAAAACCAGATTACGTTCATATTAGAGATCCCACTAATTGAAAACAGTACTTATAGTTATTTTAAACTTTACTCCTTACCTATGTTTAACACAGATTTAAACGAAACTGTAATAGTCGTTCCTAAATATCCTTACCTTTTGGTGAAAGACTCAGATTACATACCAGTCGTGAAAGCCTGTGCAGAGATTGCAACAGATGAAAAATTCTTATGTACCGATGATGATGTGTTGACCCATAAAGAACCATTTTGTGAAGAACAGTTGATGAAGTTCCATTCTGATACTACTGCATGCGAGCAGCACGCCATTTACATTGAAGATTTGAAAGTTCAACGAATTGGCCGTGAAAGTTGGATTTTATATTCAAAATATAACATTATAGCAAACAAAAAATGCTTTGATGACGTCGTGAGCCACGAGTCTCTACAAGGAACATACATAGTTACTCTGAACGATGCTTGTACGTTTAACGTCGGGCACATACATCTTCGAAAACACCAATTTTCTTCCACACATCGGAATTGCCCAACAATCCCAATCGTTATGCTACCAGACCTGAAGCCCGAAAAACGTATCAATAGTGTCAGTGCAGTGGATACGAAAGGTATAAATCTAGATGAACTGAAAGAATTAGCTCAAGTGGTGAAAATGAGCAAGGTGAAATACAGTGAAAATTATAGTGCGGTTAACACGAAAAGCATTAGTTTAGGTACAGTAGTTCTATATGTAATTCTACCTTTAGGATTCATAACCATTGTTGTTTTTAAATATAAAACCAAATTGTTAAACTGTCAGCGAAATGATCAGAATCTTAACAATTCTGATAATTTCGTTCTTGAGGAAGGAGGAGTTATGCAACCTGAACCACAACGCGTGATCACCGTGAGAGCGTAAAACGCACCGTTGCAGTTTAGGGTGGTCCGTCTGGAACCTTCCATGCATTTTTGTCAACTTAGCAGATAAGTAGTGTTAAGTCCCACATGTAACGACTAGACTTTAGTATTGAATATTACATCGGAGCATGCACTTCTGCTCATACGTAACTCTACTCTTTTATTTAAAACTCCCAAAAACTTGACTACCTCGTACACATCTAGGCGATAATAAATACCTAACATTATTTTTTGTTTGTATAAAAACACGACGAAATAATATATGTATAGATTCATCATAAAATCATAGTACTTATCAGAGTACTTAGGTTGAGTTATATCGATTTTGTTTATAATAAATCAGAATTGTAATTAGGTAGGTATCTAAAATGTTAGGTTTATTTAATATTTTACTTGTAGCGCTTCAATTTTTACAAATACAAGTAAAACATCGCAATGCAATTATTTTACCTATCTTGTGAACCATAGAACTAGAAAATTTAGAACTGACATTTCCACGTAATTTAAAATGTTATAGATTGGAAACAGTGGTATCACAGAATGATCACGATTGTGAAGTTATTGATAAAACTACATATGCATCTAAACAAGTACTACACTGGACAGCAAATAAACCGAGCCACCCGCTATCTAGGCACTCTAATTCGATTTTCTCAAAAACTAAAAAACCTACAATCACAGATGACAGATAACTCACTCCATACAAAATGTTCAATACCTACCGCTATAATAGCCTACACTTTTAAGTCAATAGACGCTGCGAACGAAAATGTACCTCACCTTACAAACGTAAAGTGGGGTTTACTTTGTAGATCGCGCATGTAACGTTACAGTTTCCTGAAGAGGAAAACGTAAGGTTGCGTTATATAAAATAAGAAAAATGGCAAGAGTAAATAATAGCAAGATGATTTAATTATACTAAGGAAGCCGAGGTAACGTGAGGATAAGAGTCCAGGTCCGAAGCTCGCAGTAGGTAGAAACGCCTCGCCGCAGTGATAGTCTCGCTCGCAGACGCCAATCTTGCGAGGGTTCGAAGGTCGAGGCTCACCCGCTGTCAATGTCCAGGTTCTTAGAAATTGAAGTAGAAGCCTTTTCAAGGCCTACAGCGTCCAAGCACTCCGTAGTAGTGTAGCAGTGTAGTAGCAGCAGCTTTTCAAGGATATTAGAGTTAGACTTTGCGGACTTAGCGATCACATCAAATAGCTCAGAGCTCCGTCAAGCTTCTTACTCGCTCGAAGACCAAGGATAGACTGATTATTCAGGCTCGGCTTCCTGTCATCATGCAGTTATGAATTTTTATAGTGTTCTAGAACATAAAAGAATAAAATGGTACAAAAGAGGTCTAGCATCAAACGTATACAACCTACAATACTTAGTTACAGGAATAAATTAAAAAGAAAACTAGGCTTGTCATTGTCATTGTCATTATCTGACATCACAAAAGTAAACAAAGATTTGGAAACACCAAAAATGTACAGAAATGCTTTAAATAATACTAATTAAAAGGCGGAAAAGGCATGCCAAGCCTCCACATAAAAGCAATGAAGTTATTCGGAAATGGCATGTGATAATATTTTGGATTACAATAGTTAAAAAAGTAAGTACAAAAACACAAACATTACATTACCCCGAAAACCCCAGAAAATTTTTGAATACAATGAAAAAATTTTCTTTATCAATAAGAGCATTAAGAGAGCATTAAAAGCAGCTTAAATTACAACTTAAATGAGTATTTACAGTGTTATAGAAAGATTAAAAATTAAGATTAAGATTCCCCATAACCCCTGAAAAGTAACTAGACAAATTTTGTGGTTTTAAATAAGACCTTGCTCTTTCATACACCTTTCATCAATCTACCCCCCTGCAACCTTCCTCAATCATACATCACCAGCATACTTAGGGGATATGGTTCACATTCCATGACGCATACTCCTCAAGGAATTATTATTGGGTTTACGAAGGCTTATTTTTTTTAATTAGGTGTCGTAACCCGCACCTTTTTAATAACCCACTTAAGATTAAAATTAATATTTACAGATTTTCCTGCTTTCAGAAAAACAGTCAAGGCCTAGCATGAACAGCTAAAGAGAAGCCTTTAAGTCCAAGTTCAAGTTTCAAGGATACAAAAATACAATCTAAGTTATTATCTAAGTTAGGAGACCACTCCATAACAAAAAGAAAACAAAATCAAGAAATAAAGTAGTGGATAAACAAGCCAAAAGTCCAAAAGTTTTTGAAGGTAATATTATGAAACTTAAATCTAAATGGTTTTTACAAGAATTAAAAAAAATATATACATAAAACTGCCATTTTCTTTTTACCATTAAAAAAAAAATTAAGTAAAATTAAATATTAGCAAAAAAAAAAAAAAAACAATATTTAAAATAAGTGATAAAACAAAGTACAAAAGTCTGCAGAGGACTCCCAAATGAGTGAGTGTAAAAGAGGTAAGTCAAGAGAGGGCTCAAGTCGAAAGAGGGCTCAAGTCGAAAGAGGGCTCAAGTCGAAAGAGGGCTCAAGTCGAAAGAGGGCTCAAGTCGAAAGAGGGCTCAAGTCGAAAGAGGGCTCAAGTCGAAAGAGGGCTCAAGTCGAAAGAGGGCTCAAGTCGAAAGAGGGCTCAAGTCGAAAGAGGGCTCAAGTCGAGGGAGTGCTCAAGTCGAGGGAGGGCTCAAGTCGAGGGAGGGCTCAAGTCGAGGGAGGGCTCAAGTCGAGGGAGGGCTCTCAAGTCAAGGGAGGGCTCTCAAGTCAAGGGAGGGCTCTCAAGTCAAGGGAGGGCTAAGTCAAGGGAGGGCTAAGTCAAGGGAGGGCTAAGTCAAGAGAGGTCTCTCAAGTCAAGGGAGGTCTCTCAAGTCAAGGGAGGTCTCTCAAGTCAAGGGAGGTCTCTCAAGTCAAGGGAGGGCTAAGTCAAGGGAGGATGAGCACTCAAGAGTAAGACGTTTTAAATAATGATCTACGTTTAAGACTAAAAAAACATTCACCACGAAAACCCTTATAAGAAAATCGTAAAAATAGGTAAAATCGGAACTATCCTTAGTTAGTACCTATTTTTGCCACGAAAATGACTAGTAAACTCTATGGCCTGTTACTTAGCAACCATGTTAGCAACCATGCTTATTAGTAACAAGTTCAAAAATATATTGTCAAAAATGAAAATTTACGTAGTAAATCTTTAAAATGAGGACTTTCGAGTTGATGATTTCAGGTTGCACTATATGAAATTAATAATGTTAAGATGAGTTGATCAAGGTGAAGTATTTGAAATGAGTGTAATGGTAATTTTAAGGTTTGTGCAAACGTTTACAGGATACTCTCCTGTATCGGTCGTGAAGTACCCCAACAACCAACTTGGGAGTGTCCACGAATGGATTAACACATCAAGCGGCCATTGGGTACGAATACCAGTGGGTATTCGCTGTGGTGTGCAAGTCTGTGGGGATGCAGTGTCGTGGTGTTTTTGTAGGGAGTAAAGTATTAAGTGTCAAACGACTACAGGATATTGTCCTATAGCCGTCGTATAGTGACCGATCTCCTACCTTGGCAGTGCCCACAAGTGGGTTAACACCACCAAGAGGCCGAAAGGGTGCCAATTATCTTTCGATAATGGAGTGTCTGTGGGGATGTAGAGTTGAGTGACGGTAGAGTAGAATAGAGTGGTGATAGATGAAAAATGATGAAAAATATGTTACCAAATAAGATTACTTGTGTAAGTTTGTTTTTGAATTTTGGGAAGGATGAGTATTAAAGAGCACAGGGCGGGGTTTTAAAAGATGGGCGCCAAACTGTAACGTTACAGTTTCCTGAAGAGGAAAACGTAAGGTTGCGTTATATAAAATAAGAAAAATGGCAAGAGTAAATAATAGCAAGATGATTTAATTATACTAAGGAAGCCGAGGTAACGTGAGGATAAGAGTCCAGGTCCGAAGCTCGCAGTAGGTAGAAACGCCTCGCCGCAGTGATAGTCTCGCTCGCAGACGCCAATCTTGCGAGGGTTCGAAGGTCGAGGCTCACCCGCTGTCAATGTCCAGGTTCTTAGAAATTGAAGTAGAAGCCTTTTCAAGGCCTACAGCGTCCAAGCACTCCGTAGTAGTGTAGCAGTGTAGTAGCAGCAGCTTTTCAAGGATATTAGAGTTAGACTTTGCGGACTTAGCGATCACATCAAATAGCTCAGAGCTCCGTCAAGCTTCTTACTCGCTCGAAGACCAAGGATAGACTGATTATTCAGGCTCGGCTTCCTGTCATCATGCAGTTATGAATTTTTATAGTGTTCTAGAACATAAAAGAATAAAATGGTACAAAAGAGGTCTAGCATCAAACGTATACAACCTACAATACTTAGTTACAGGAATAAATTAAAAAGAAAACTAGGCTTGTCATTGTCATTGTCATTATCTGACATCACAAAAGTAAACAAAGATTTGGAAACACCAAAAATGTACAGAAATGCTTTAAATAATACTAATTAAAAGGCGGAAAAGGCATGCCAAGCCTCCACATAAAAGCAATGAAGTTATTCGGAAATGGCATGTGATAATATTTTGGATTACAATAGTTAAAAAAGTAAGTACAAAAACACAAACATTACACGCAGTCGCGTGGATATTGTGTTGTATCTGTAATCTGTGCTACAATCATCAAAGTTGTACCTACAGAAAGTGCGTTTCATGGTGATTAAAATGAAAGGAAACTCATTGGGTTTAATCAATATTTCAGTGTTTATTAAGGATTTTACAAAGAAGAGTCGTTTTCCAGTCGTGACAATCGTTAGTAATGATAAAGTGAAAAAAAAAATTGAAGCCAAAAACAAAGATAAAATCAAAAAAAAGTTTTTGATCAATATTCCGTATTCCCTCCCCTTGCTCGGATAACTGCCAGCAACCTTGTATTCATTGACCTTACGAGCCTGACGATAAAATCCTGAGGAATTGTATTCCACTCCTCTTCAATTGCGATTCGCAGCTCTGGAAGCCTTGTTGGAGCAGGTATCCGGGCTCGAACCTGACGTTTCAGCTCATCGCATAAGTGTTCTATCGGATTCAAGTCCGGGCTTCGAGCTGGCCAGTCCATCGTACGAATGCTGACGTCGCGTAGATACTGGGTCACCACATGAGCAACATGAGGCCGTGCATTATCATGCATCAATTGCATATCCTGTCCGATATATCCTGCGTAAGGTACCACATGGTCTGCGAGGATTTCAGTAATGTAGCGATGAGAAGTCAGTCCACGTGTACGGCCCGTCGGTTCGATGAAAACTAACGCTGTATGTGCTGTTAACGAGATGCCGCCCCAGACCATTACATATCCTCCTCCATTAGCAACAGTTTCCTCGATGCAACACTGAGAATAACGTTCTCCAGGGCGACGATATACTCTCTGACGTCGATCACTTCAATGTAGACTCACCCTGGTCTCATCAGTGAAAAGCACATTACTCCACTGCTCTAATGTCCAATCCCTATGCTCTCGAGCAAATTCAAGTCGTGCTCGACGGTGTGCTACCGTTAATGCTGGGCCTGTTGCAGCTCTTTTTGGGGTCAGGTTCCGTTCAGCAAGTCTCCTTCTGACGGTATCTGAACTTATTACCACTTGGCGTTCGTCCCGCAGACTTTGTTGGACTTGAACTGCGTTGAGGTGGCGATTTCGCAGAACAGTAAGGTGGATATAACGATCATCTGCTGCTGATGTAGCCCCAGGTCTGCCCGTACCTGGACGGCGATCGAATGCTCCAGTCTCTAGGTATCGTCCGTAAACTCTTTGCACCGAAGATCTGCTGATTCGAAGGTGTTGTATCCATTATTAATCGAAAAAAGTAGCAAAAACACACGCGTCTGACAACCCTCATTGTAAAGAAAAAGAACACTAATTTCAAACTCTGGTGAAAACAGAGCAAATCGTTAGCATTGTTTGTTGCTTGATTACAATGTGAGTTGACGGTACTTTCGAATTAATTTGTAGTCATTTTAATCACCATGAAACGCACTTTTTGTAGGTATAACTTTGATAGTTGTAAGTTTTATACTGTTTGAGAAAATCCAATCAGAGTTCCTAGGTAGCGGGTGGCTCGGTTTATTTGCTGACCAGTGTACAAGAAGCCTTTATTATTAATTGCGAGGAGGTTCGTATAGAAAATTATGAAATTTATAAAAAAAACAAAGTGGCCGTAGGTAGGTAGTAGGTAGTTAGTAGGTACTAGGTTAGTTAGTAGGTAGTAAGTAGGTACTAGGTACCTAGTTAGAAGGTAATTAGTAGGTACTAGGTACCTAGTTAGTAGGTAGGTAATTGGTAGTTCGTAGGTAGCTAGTAGGTAGTTCGTAGGTAGCTAGTTAGGTAGGTAGGTAGTATATTTAAGAGAAAAAAGTAGCAAAAACACACGCGTCTGACAACCCTCATTGTAAAGAAAAAGAACACTAATTTCAAACTCTGGTGAAAACAGAGCAAATCGTTAGCATTGTTTGTTGCTTGATTACAATGTGAGTTGACGGTACTTTCGAATTAATTTGTAGTCATTTTAATCACCATGAAACGCACTTTTTGTAGGTATAACTTTGATAGTTGTAAGTTTTATACTGTTTGAGAAAATCCAATCAGAGTTCCTAGGTAGCGGGTGGCTCGGTTTATTTGCTGACCAGTGTACAAGAAGCCTTTATTATTAATTGCGAGGAGGTTCGTATAGAAAATTATGAAATTTATAAAAAAAACAAAGTGGCCGTAGGTAGGTAGTAGGTAGTTAGTAGGTACTAGGTTAGTTAGTAGGTAGTAAGTAGGTACTAGGTACCTAGTTAGAAGGTAATTAGTAGGTACTAGGTACCTAGTTAGTAGGTAGGTAATTGGTAGTTCGTAGGTAGCTAGTAGGTAGTTCGTAGGTAGCTAGTTAGGTAGGTAGGTAGTATATTTAAGAGCATTGCAACGCATAGTAAGTTTCATAAATAATAATGAAATAATGGAATTTTAGGTGGCTAGTGCTGCTGTAGCAAGTGCAAAGCAAAGTCAAGATACGGATGGGTTTAATTATATTATAGAAGTAAGTGTTTCTGCTAATACATGCTAACTTATAATTATTTTAGGTTTCCATTTCATTTTACTATTATATTTATTTATATTTACAGATGGAAAACTATATTCCTGAAAAGAACATCCAAATTAGACGGAGAATTATTAACCTTTACTATTTTTTGAAAAGTTATATGAGATCTCAAATCATGGATCATTAGATTGCGGACTATCTTGTATCGAGTTAGTTGGATGGAAACTAAATTTAATTTATAAAAATTGATTTGGTTTCATATCAACATAAACCTGAAAAAAGCTTAAATTATAAGAGGTATAATTCAAACCTGAAAAAATGACTTAAAACTTAATGTGGTATAACGTAAATCTGAAAAAACTGGTGTCACTTCATTTTTTTTTTGTATTAGGGACTTTATGGATAAATGTTTTAAATTTAATTGAATAACTTTTATTTATCACACAAATCCTTAAATTTTCAAGTTCATACTCAAAACAAATACAAATAAATTAATAAGTCCCATCTAGTTGTTTGTAAGATCTATATCTTATTTACACGTCGCTGTTGTTAAAATACGCCATCTATTAAAATTTCGGGCGTAATCTCGCTAAAACGATAGTGTTATGAGTGTGATCGTTAGATGGCGTTCACGTCGATTGTGTTAATGTGTGCGTGCGTCGTTCAAGGTCAGTTAGGTCTACTAGTCGCCTTAACCTGCGTGATTAATTGGGAAAGCCTTAGCCTTTTTTTTTTGGACAGGCCCGCCACACACGCCCAAACCTCTGTAACTCCAGAAAACCAGAATCAACAGTGGCGACCACCAGAAAAGCGCCGAGACAATGAAGCTCGACGAAGTCCCAGATAATGAATTTAACTGTCTTGGATCCCGTAACGAAATTAATCAGAAAGTAACAAGGCCAATAGGCACAAAGGGACGTTTCGTACTGGGATATGCCCAGTTGCCTAGCACAGCGAATAAATATTAACGTTGGGTCCTAATTTGAGAGCTGTTATATTTGATTCCAATAAGAGGTATGGCAAAAACGCTTGAGCGCACTGAAATTTGCTCTAGTTTCTACAAGATCCGTACAGTTAATAACTCCGGATGTAACCTGTACACAATCCAACATAATGTTGCGATAATTTTGCCAAAGACTACACTCCCACAAAATGTGATGTGCAGATTGTTCATATCCGCAGTCAGACGTGGAAAGCCTTAGCCAGCTTCATCTGTGAAAAACCTTTACTCCATGCAGTTCTTACGGTACCAGTTATTTCGGAGGATTGTGGAGTACGTACGTAAAAAGGCGAGGTATACACTGAGGCTGTGGTTACTGGAGTCGCACCGCAACGTAAACTTCAAGGCGTTCGGTGTCGAAAACCGAATTGTAACCTGTTCCTGATAATGGAGGAAGACTTTTAGCCACTGGCCATTGGTCTCGTCCAATCCTTCTAAGTCTACTGCCTGTGACTGTAACAGGGCTCCGTTTTTTGTTTACTCCTCCACTCCAACAGTTACCACCATTATGCCATTAAATAAATTAACGTGGTGCAACCGAGCGATTTGATTTTTCTAGGAAAATAATTTTGCAAATACCTCAGTGTCAAATATCGACTAATAATTAAGTCATGTGGTTTTCCTCGTATACTAAGTAAAGAACTACCTGAATACTAATCGTTTTACTTGAGTACATTCTGGAAGTGTATTTTAGGTTTTCAAGCTTTACACCAGTTTTATCATAAACGATTAAGCAGAGATGTGTTTTGCACATTTCGCCTATTAAGTTTAGATCCCCTGTAATCCCCTATTCCAGGAGTCACCAAATGGCAGACCGCGGTCTGGATCCGGACCTATAACCTACCACTAGCCTGCAAATAGCAAAAAAGGGAAGAAATTTTTAATTTTGCGGGCTACCCTGACGCTTCCCCCTTAAGTTCGCCTTTGTAGTTTTTATTTGTGCATAAAATTTTAATAAATAAATAAAAATAAATTTTATTAATCCCACATTTGGTTCGTCTTTCCTCGACAATAAACCATTGAAGGCGCCAATATTGATGTCTTTATTGATCTATAAAGATAACATAGAAACAGAATAGATCCTATAATAAAATCAATCTTTTATTGCTCTTTATTGCCAAAAATTCCAAATATTTACCACATAGCCAAAAAAGGAATATGTTTATCTGACTAGGTATCATACGTCAAGCAAAAATTGAGTACCCAATTATTTTTATCGAGATTTATTTCGACCCATTATTGATCGGCGCATTTTTAAAATCTATTTTTTTTCACGATCAAGTATCGAGCAGTCATCTTGATTTGTAAGTTGTTACGTCCTCTAAAAAAAGTTAAAATATAAAAATATTAGGATTTAAAATAATAACACCTTTAACTCTAATTATTTATCCTTGTTCTAAAAGGCGTTGCTTGGATCCTGGTCAAATTCAAGGTTGTGTTACAGACCATCAAAATGAACAACTTTCTCCATAACCACCATCGTAATCGCGAAATATAATCAACGGCCCCATACAAAATTCCAATACCTACTCGATCAAATGTATGAAACAGCAGATTTTTTTTTACAATTACGTTGGTGGTCCCATAGAGAAAGTTATTGACCTTTTATAATTTAAAAGCATAGTCAAGCACATAAAACAAAACTGTATAATTATCTTAAAACTGTTATTAAAATTTCTGTTTTACGACAGTTTTTTTTTAAGACGTTCGATGCAATTCGTAATCGCCCTCGTGACTTTATATGATCGGGGTGTCACGTACCCCCCGCAATCGTTTACATAAATGTTTAGACACGGCCAATGAAGGTTTAAAAAACAAAACGATATCAGTCTTGGATGGCGCCGGACAAACAATCCAGAGTAAAAGTATTCGATATAAAAAGAAGAAGTAAACAATTTATTTAATACTAATCGTATGCTAATTATGTTTCGAGCCGGAATCGCGCTGTTTTGATAACGCTTGAACTACCTACTGAATATATTATTGTAAATAAATTGTCTGTTGTATAATTCCAGACATAATCAGATACGAAATGGTGGCGCCTGCATATTAAGAGATTTATGTTAATTTTTGAGTTCGCGAAATTGTTGTTTACATAAAATACCTTTTTAGAAATAGATCGACATATTGCATTTTTCTTTGTGCTATCGACGGAGAGGCAAATGTCAGATCTTACTTGAAATCAACCACATTATTAGTTAGTGACTGCTTATGAGAATTTCTCTCTTAATTCGAAGGATCTTGAAGGAACATAATTTCGCAAAAATGCAGAACCTAAATGTTGTGTTAAGGTGAAAGCGTCAGGGTGGCCCGTGAAATTCATTTTTTTTACGTTTTTTGCAATTTCCAGGCCAGTACTAAGTTTTATGTTGATAAACATATCGGTCGCGGCTGTAAGACGTACGATAATCAGATAATAATAATCATCAATACAACCCTCAAAGTTCATAAAAGTCGCAGAAGGACTTTGACCTTGAAAAATTCGTTCATCGACTCTTATGAACTTGGAGGGTAGTATTATGATTTAGATGATTATAATTCGCGTTAAACGTCACGCGGATTCACCCGCGTAGTTCCCGTTCCCGTGGGAAAACAGGGATAAAAAGTAGCCTATGTCACTCGGACATAGTGCAGCTTCTAATTTCAACAAATTTTTCAAATCGGTTAAAGTTTTTGAGTAAGTATATTCGTTACAAACATACAAAGAGCTCGAGTTTCGGTTCTTTTATTTTTTTATTAGTTTGATTTTTATTAGCTGGTTTTAATAAATGCTGCTAATTTTGATGTGTTTTGTCCTGTGCGGGCTAATAAATGCTTTTTCTTTATTTCAAACCTTTATAATATTTATTAGTAAAGAAGTATAGATATAGATGAACGTACGTCGTTCACCAACATTAAACAAATCATAACTTTGGACAGCTCTCTAAAAGCGTTCTATGCATTAGAAAGGGACGGATTTTTGAAAAATTTGCCCCAAACGAGATTCAGGGGAAGTACTAATAAGGGGCCCGTAAGGGCCGAAGCCTGCCGGGGCTGCCGGACTGTTCGAAAAAGATACCGTGGCCCCGGAACATAAAGTGCGCGGAAGGAACATGGATGGGTCTTAGTCTGACACTCCCTCCCGGTCCACCAAGAAGGAGTAACTTTTGATGATTTCCCATCCGAAAAAGAAAAGCGGGAGTACTAATTAATGACTGCTTCGTTGGTCGGGTAGTCGCAAGCGCGACGGCTGAGCACGGGGGCCTCGAAAGGTCAATTTCCGAGTTGGCTTAAACGTAATTAAGTCTATCCAGAAGGAATTTCTCTTGCCCAGTTAATGGCAATAGCCTCGTCCCTTATTACAGGGGACTTTAACACAACTGCCGAAGTGTGGGTGTACCTACTATTATGTATACCTCTGCATAACCCTTCTGGGCCTACCGGCGTGATGGTACCATGTACCTATAACCCATGTTTGCAAATATTAAATGATTTGATGATTTGATTTTTTGATTTGATACGTTATGTACAATGTACTATTAAGTTTTCTTTAAATTTTTGTGACGTTAATCAAGTCGTGCGACTCAAAATCGATCACACTTCACGTGAGTGATCGATTTAAACTATATTTCTCGTGAACGTGACTCAATAGACTTAGGTCCATGTTCACCAAAAACATGACGGACGATTATCTAAAAACAGCTGTTTAAAACACATTTTTGTATGGGAATATGTCACATTGACAGCTGTTTTTAGATAATCAGGCTGTTATCTTCTCGGTGAACATGGACCTTAGACTATTATCTACCGATTTGGTCGGTTTAGATAAAATTGGCTATAAATATGGTAATGATTATTATTGTACCACATCATGAATTTTAATGTACAATACTTTGTTATTTAAGTTCGAATACTAATTATAATTGGTCGCTCTCATAATGTTCTTTTTTTATTTACGCGAAATTTATTCTTTTGAATGTAGTTAACGGAATATTTTCTGTTTTTTTTTTTGTTGAACTTTTCCAATCGATAACTATAAAAATACATTAAAGATACCGTAGACTCGCCTATGTGACGCCTTGTTAGCGACATGTTGGCGTCAAATAGGTCGTTGGTTTGTTTTTGACATCATTTAATTTTGGGCTTTAGTTCTACCGGATGTAGGTAGATTATCGGCATTAAACATGAGGAGTCTGCTTAACTGGCCTCTACAACCCAGTAACTAAAATGTAATAAGATAGTAAGACTGATTATAAGACTTTCAGGCCTTTTTTTTCGGATTGGTAATTATCACCGAATGAGTAATGACCCCTCCCGCTTTCGGCGGAGCACGGAAGTCAGTGGCAGACTTTTACTGACCAAAACCCATCCATGTTTCATCTTCGCCCTTTGTATTCCAGGGCCGCGGTATCTCTTTCGAACAATTCCGCAGCCCCAGAAAACTTCCAGGCCTGTGACACAAAAAAAAAACAACAAATGTCAAAAGGACAAAGGACAACAAGGACTTTTTACCGGTTTTATGGAGGTTTACTAAATCAAAATGAAACAAAAATGGACATTCTCCGAAATAAAAAGTCTGATAATAGCTTAAATCTATACTATCTATACTAATATTTTAAAGCAGAAGAATTTGTTTGTTTGTTTGGTTGAACGCACTAATCTCAGGAGCTTCTGGTTCAAATTGAAAAATTATTTTTGTATTGCATAGTCAATTTATCGAGGAAGGCTTTAGGCTTCCCCCCTTTTTTTTTTTTTTTAAGGATGGGAAATCATCTAATGACCCCCCCCACTCTGGGCGGAGCGGGAGGGAGTGTCAGACTCTTACTGACTAAAAACCATCCATGTTCCTTCCTCGCCTTTTACGTTCCGGGGTCGCGGTATCTCTTTCGAACAGGCCCGCAACCCCGGCAGTAGGCTTCCCCCCTTCAAATATAATATAACATAACTTCTAACATCACGCTATGGCCATCAGGAGCGGATCAGGAATAAAAAATGTTGCAAAAACGGGGAATATTTATTTATTTTGTGTTTCTCAGAACTTTCGACTACGTGAACCGATTTTGATGATTCTTTTTTTATCTGGTTAAAATCTAGTGCTGATCTTCGGAAATATTAAGGGAACTCTTCAAAATTAGACGGCAGATCTGCAAAGATTGCTGCAATAGCTTGGATGTTTATCCAACATCATGACAGAATATCACGCCTGTATATTCTGAGGGGGTACGCAAATGTGTACAATACTCCCAGATTTCGACAGCTAGGTGCGTTAGGTTTCATTTATTGGGGATAAGTCTATTACCGAGACATGTACTGTTTTTTTTTTTTTTTTTTATTGGAAAGGGTGTACTCTAAGCGTAGTTTAATGAGTGTTTGGTTAGGTTTTGATTATGGGATCCATGACAAAGTAACGAAACTCTTAAATTCTTAGGATCAAATTTACGATACCCGGCCAAATCTTTTATAGGCTACCCGGATATTTTAGTCACCTACCATAACGTCGTTATTACCTAACCGACTTTAAAAAGGAGGAGGTTCTTAATTCAACGTTCCTCGATTACTCGAAGATGACTGAACTGATTTTGTTTTTAATTATTGTTTTGTGTTACTTCTGATGGGATCCTGGATAAAAACTTTTTTACAAAAAATAAAACCGACTTCAGAGAAAACAAAAAAGTGAACAAAAAAATAAAACCGACTTCAAAAAAAAACAAAAAAGTGAAAAATAACTTTAGCTTCTGAAGTCGGTGACCTTTGTTTGATTGCTTTAGTTTTTTTTGTCACCGACTTCAGAAGCTAAAGTTATTTTTCACTTTTTTGTTTTTTTTTGAAGTCGGTTTTATTTTTTTGCAAAAAAGTTTTTATTTTTCACTTTTTAGTGGTTCACATGTGCTTGATACATGGAAAGTGCACACCGTTACAATTACAACAAGCCCAAACACGACTATGGTACAGTGTCTCATTATGGAGTTCCGTGACTCTTGGCTTCATCATCAGATCTGATGGTAGAATGGTTCTTATCAAACGCAAATGCTTCGTTTGTTGCAGAAAATAGCAAAATCGCAACACGTTTTCATATAAAATTTGAAGAGTTCCCTCGATTTCGCCAAGATTCCATCATCAGATCTCGACTTGGTGGCTATGGGACCATTTGGAAAGAATACCCTTTCCAACAAAAAAAGATTTTTTCAAATCGGTTGGCAAGCGACGGAGTTATGCCCGAACAAACATAAAAAAAAAAAAAAAAAATAGAAACATCCGAATTGAGAACCTCCTCCTTTTTTAGAAGTCGGTTAAAAATAACTTCAGAAAAAACGCTTCAGAAGTCGGTGACCTTTTTTTGATTGATTTAGTTTTTTTGTCACCGACTTCTGAAGCGTTTTTTCTGAAGTTATTTTTCACTTTTTTGTTTTCTCTGAAGTCGGTTTTATTTTTTGTAAAAAAGTTTTTATTTTTCACTTTTTAGTGGTTCACATGTGCTTACCCCTTCACAGCGTACCGTCGTGATTTTAGGTTATGAACTGGTGTAAACAATAGACAGATATGAGATTTCGGCAATCCCAGTACATTTCCTATCATTTATTGAGGAGTTCCGATGCATATCTCCGAAGTTCTTCATCAGATCTTCATCAAATTGAATTGGGATCACATCGAGAAAGTACAATTCCTAAAACTACCCAAACCGCTTCTAGTGTGCCTATAAAATGTGAAGAATTCTCTCTATTTCTCCAGAATCCCATCATCAGCTACTGATTTGATGATTATAAGACCACACAAGAAGCACCAGCTTTCAAATAAAATAAAAACGATCAAAATCGGTTGACCCAGTAGAAAGTACTGCGGTAACAAATATTTTCGAAATCGGGTGTATTTTACACATGTGCGTGTCAGAGCATACAGGCGTGATGTTACGTCATCATATAGTATAAACAATGAACCTACAAGCGATGGCAGCAATCACTGCAGATATGCTGTGTATTTTTGAAGAGTTCCGTTGTTTATCTCCGAAGATCAGCATCAGGTCTTCATCAAACTAAAATGGGACCAAACGGGAAGCACCAGCTTTCAAACAAAAAAAGAACCATTAAAATCGGTTCACCCAGTCGAGAGTACTGAGGTAACAAACACAAAAAAAAAAAAAAAAAAAAAAAAAAAATACAGACGAATTGATAACCTCCTCTTTTTGGAAGTCGGTTGAAAAATAGAGGGAACTCTTCAAATTTTAGAGGCACACAAGAAGCGATTTGGGTAGTTTTAGTAAGAGTACTTTCTCGGAGTGATTCCGTTTTAATTTGGTACAGATCTGATTAAGAACTACAGAGATAGGCAACGGAACTCACTCCTCAATAACCGCAATGTAGCAATTTTCGGAAACATGAATGTTATGAACATCGCCGGTAGCACTACAAGTAGTATGAATGAAAACTTTAGGATGAAACATTTGGAAGACTGCCCTGCGTGGGCGGAGCGCCGCCGTGTCCTCGTAGCGGCGATCGGCGGCGGCGACCTCTCGCGTCCGGCCCTGGTTCAATCCATGGTCCGGAGCGAGACGGAATTGGAAGCCGTCACCGACTTCTGCGAAGCAGTCATGCTAGCGAAGGAGGTGGCGGAACGAGAGAGGGAGAGATCCTCTCTTCCCGGCCGCCGCGGGAGACGCACCGGGCGTCGGGGGCCACGTGGTGGCTACCGGCCACCGTAGATCGGACGCCTGTGGACGGTTGGCTATGGACTAGCTAGCCGTCCGTCCGTCTAACAACGACGACAGGCCGTGTCGACGGCGCGTTCGTGTTCCACGCGCGCCTCAAAGAGATGTCAGCATAAGGCAGCATCTTTGCCCCGGCATTCAAACGGTCAACATACGTAATTTTTCACTCTGTGTTTTAATATCAGTTATACAATACAATTTGCGGACAAACAGCAAATAATAGTGACACAGTGACTCGATTCCATTGCTTATGTGTGATTAACTTAAAAAAAACAAAAGTAAAGTGTATAATTTGAACATTATTAAGTGCAAACAGTTCCCAGTTTAAAAATTTAACGAATCAGCCGGTGAGTGAATGACAAGACACTTTACGCGCAGTACACGGAATTCGCACGGTTCGGCAGTGCGCAGAACCGTCACTATCGCATGCAGCGGCGTCCGATGACGCGGGCAACGGCACGCGCCAAAGATAAGTCAACGCAGATGGGACAGCACTTGATGCCTATTATAGACTGCCTCTAAGAAGACGACATACACACTTATTGTTATTGTTTCTAACTGCGGTATCGCTGTCATAACAAATAATAATAATTATGGCTGACAAAAATGCACAATGGGGTTGTTGCACTAATGAATGTGAAACAGGTTTAGACGCGAAATCCATAAAGTGCCCAACTTGTGCAAAGTGTTATCATTATGCTTGTATATCCCTTACTAAATCTCCTAATAAGAAGGCTACCTGGAAGTGTCCGTCATGTTTGAGCAAAACGCCAAAGTTGGGCAGGGACGACTCTACTCCAGTTCGTAACGTGTCTACGACCAGAGGCCCGAAAAGACAAGCCACTGAACCGCCTTCACCGCCTTCGCCTCCTTCCACGTCCAATGATACCGACGAACTGCGCTCCTTTATAAGTGAAGTAATTAAACATGAATTAAGCGAAATGTCGGCGAAGTTCAATAACACTATTATTACCACGATTAACAAAGAACTGGCACCAATTAAGAAGGAAATAGCTGATATTGTTGAGTCTATGTCTTTCATGAATAGTAAATTTGAAGACATAATGAAGGCGCACGAGTTGTCTAAGGAAATTATCACGAAATTGGAAATGGAAAACACAGATCTTAGGGTCACCGTAGAAAACCTCAACGACAGACTTGCAAATCTGGAGCAACATTCAAGATCAAACAACATAGAATTGCAATGTGTACCGGAGAATAAAAATGAAAATGTTTACAACATAGTAACTCAACTTGCGAGTGTGGTTAATTGCGAAATCAGCGAAAGAGATGTACTGCATTGCACTCGTATTGCTAAGGCCAACCCATCAAGTAACCGCCCTCGCTCTATAATCGTCCAATTGGCATCACCAAGGATGCGCGATCATCTTCTGGCAGCAACAATTAAGTACAATCAAGCCAACCCTAAAGAAAAGCTGAACTCTCAACACCTCGGATATGCTGGACCAATATCTCCAGTCTTTGTTACTGAACATCTGTCCCCGACGAATAGAGCTCTTCATGCAGCTGCGAGGACTAAAGCCAAAGAGAAGAATTATAAATACGTGTGGGTCCGAAACGGCAGAATATTTGTGAGGAAAACTGATGGCGCGGATCATATACAGATTAGGAACAAAAATAGTCTTAGTAAGGTCGAGTGATAATTGATGCGTATGTAATTGTTGTTATTATTTTTTCTATAGTAATTTAATGCATGCATTAGGTTTAAACCGCATAAAATTCAAAGATATCTCAATTTATTACCAAAATTGTAGAGGCCTAAGAACTAAAACGAATATTTTTTACTGTAATCTGTGCAATATGAATTATGATGTTATAGTATTAACAGAAACCTGGCTAAACAGTAATGTATTGAGCAGTGAATTGTTTGATGATCGTTATGAAGTTTACAGACGGGACAGAGAAACAGCTGGTTCTCAGCACAGCAAAAATGGAGGAGGAGTCTTTATAGCAATAAATAAAAAAATTAATTCCGCACGTATCGAACGCTGGCAAAGTAATTGTGAAGACCTCTGGGTCACACTTGACGTGTCGACATCTAACAAGTCACGCCAAGTTGCTCTTTGTGCCGTCTATCTGCCACCACCAGTGTGTCTCGCAACGTTGGATCATTTTGTGGATAGCTGCAACAGAGTGCTCGACTCAACGGACATCCCCTGTTACATAATTGGTGATTTTAACCTTAGTAAATTAAATTGGGATAAAACCACCGTAAATGATTCCTTACCCAAGGCTTGTCAAAACCTCTTAGACTTCATGAACGTGAATCAACTATCACAATATAATCACGTAAAAAACTGTTCTGGCCGAATACTGGATCTGGTCTTATCAACAGAGCAAACTTGTGTGGTGAGTGAGTCTATCAATTCTCTGGTAGCTATCGATAAATTGCATCCCCCCCTTGAACTAACTATGTCTTTGCTAAAGAATAGTAGTTTACCATATAACATGGACTCGAGACCCAACTTTTATAAGGCTAATTACACTGAAATTAATAATTACCTAAATAAGCTAAACTGGAATGAACTTTTTCTAAATACTAGTGATGTGAATGACATGGTGGCAATTTTTTACAAGTGTCTCCATGATGCTATTGGGAAATTTGTACCTGATCGGAAACCAAACAATAGTCGCTATCCGCCGTGGTTTGATATAGCATTAATCAAATTATTAAAGGAAAAAAACAGGTTGAGGTTACGTTACAGAAAATATAAGAATCCTTTAGATAATATTGAACTGAAACTGGTTACCAAGCGGTGTGAAAAACTAGCCATAAATCTATATAATGCCTATATGGATAAAATTGAGAAGGACATAAAAGATAATCCCAAACATCTCTGGAGTTACATAAAAGCGAAACGCGGTGGCTCTAGTGGCTACCCTTTGGCAATGACTAATGGACCGGTTGTTACATCTAACGGTTCTGAAATCTGCGACCTTTTTGCTAATCAGTTCGCAGCCGTGTACACGCTTGACAAAGATACAGAAATCAACTGCCGCACAAAGTACCTCCAAGCACTGCATAATAATAGTCAGGGCTTGAGTATTCCAGTGATTGACCGCGATTGTTTACTAAAAAAACTAAAAACCGTAAACATTAGTAAAGGACCTGGGCCGGATGGTATCCCACCCATCTTTATTTATAACTGTGCCACAGCTCTAGTATCTCCTTTACTAATAATATATAATACATCGCTGGATACTGGAACATTTCCATCTAAATGGAAAACAGCCAAAGTAGTCCCAGTACATAAGTCAGATGAAAAAGATAACGTAAGCAACTACAGGCCAATTTCAATTCTATCCACATTCGCAAAGATTTTTGAATCTATTATATGTCCGCACCTTCAGCAGCAGTTAGGATTGTATCTTAATGATAACCAACACGGTTTCGTACCATCCAGATCTACAGCCACAAATTTGGTGTCATTCACGGAGTCCCTGATACAGGCTGTAGATGAAGGCAAACAATTTGACGTGGTGTACACCGACTTTAGTAAGGCTTTTGATAAAATGCCTCACTCTATTCTGGTGTATAAACTAGCAGCATACGGTATTACAGGGCCTCTGTTAAGCTGGTTCAAATCCTATCTTGCGGACCGCGAATTTTTTGTTGTTGTAAACGGTTTTCGATCGGCTGCACACAAAATAACATCGGGCGCCCCTCAAGGATCTCACTTAGCTCCAATACTATTTATTATGTTCATTAATGACCTTCCTGAGTGTTTTCGTTACTCCGAACCTTTTCTGTATGCTGATGACTTAAAATTTGCACGAGTAATAGAGTCAAAAAGAGACTGCGAACTTCTGCAGCATGATCTTAACGAAGTTATAAAATGGTGTCACAATAATAAAATGCAACTGAATCCGAAGAAATGTTATCATGTAAAATATACGCGAAAACTTAAATCGATTGACACAGAGTACTTCATAGACCAAGAGCGAGTCCAAGAAGTCGAAACAATAAGGGATCTAGGAGTACACTTTGACAAAAAGGTCACTTTTGTGCCTCATATTGATAATATTATTAAAAAGTCGTCAAAAATGCTTGGGTTCCTACTTCGTAACACCAAAGGCTTTCGTAAAAGTGGCACCAAGATAATGTTATATAACAGTTTCGTACGGAGTGTTATGGAATATTGTAGTGTTGTGTGGAGACCTCACTATGCCACTCACATGTTGCGTCTGGAAAGGGTTCAGAAACGTTTTGTGTGGCATTTAGCTTTCAGTGATGGGAAATCTAAGCGTCTGCCCTCCTATAATGTTCGTCTGTGCCATTTTAAGATGCAGTCGTTGTCTATGCGTAGAGATAAAACCGATGTTTTGTTTCTTTACAAACTGTTACGCAATAAGATCGACTGCCCCGGTTTACTGAATCTTATTAGATTCCGTGCCCCTTCCAGATATCCTAGAAATAAGATAACACCCCTGTGTCCGCCATTTCGAAAGTCTGTGCTTGGTGCGAATTCTCCGATACCTAGATTGTGCAAAATCCTTAATGGCTGCAGTGACTTGGTAGATATACACCACGATAGTATAAATAAATTCCTACGAGCTTTTGTAAATAATTCCAATGGTGATTTAATTTAATTTTGATTTTAAATATTGATTTTTGATTTTAAATTTTAATTTTTATGTTGATCTTAATTTTTGTTTTTAATTTTTGTTTTTAATTTTAATTTTGATTATTATTTTAATTTTAGTATTGATTATTATTTTAATTTTTATGGTTATTTTAATTTTGTTTCTGAATTTTAATTTTGTTTTTATTTCTAATTTTATTTCTAATTTTGTTTTTAATTTTTAATTTTAATTGTGACTTTAATTTTGATTATAATTTATTTTATTTTGAATTTGAATTTAATTTTGATGTTAATTTATTTTGACTTGGATTTTAATTTTGATTTTGGTTTTATCTCAAACCTGTTTTAAACTGCGTTTTTTTCTTTTTTGTAATTTCATTTCTATAATCCAAAAAGTTATCACAATTTCATCAATTTCAATTAGCTTTTGAATATAATTCCAATGGTGATTTAATTTAATTTTGATTTTAAATTTAATTTTTATGTTGATCTTAATTTTTGTTTTTAATTTTAATTTTGATTATTATTTTAATTTTAATTTTGTATATTATTTTAATTTTGATTATTATTTTAATTTTATTTTTTATGGTTATTTTAATTTTGTTTCCGAATTTTAATTTTGTTTTTATTTCTAATTTTGTTTTTAATTTTAATTGTGACTTTAATTTTGATTATAATTGTTTTTTATTTTGATTTTGATTTTAATTTTGATGTTAATTTATTTTGACTTGGATTTTAATTTTGATTTTGGTTTTATCTCAATTCTGTTTTCAACTGCGTTTTTTCTTTTTTGTAAATTCGTTTTTATAATCCAAACAATTAGTCACAATTTCATCAATTTCAATTATATTTTTTATCAGTATTATATTTATACAGCATTGAATGAATGATTTGATAGCTTTAATTATTATTGTTTTTAATTTTAATTATTTCTTTGCATATAATGTATAAATAAGTTCCAATGTCAATAACATATAAAATTATGTTATGTTAAACCGTTTTTGTGCATGTGGTGTTAACCTGTAATTAATTGTTGCACTTGTAAATGTTACTCTAGTCATTAAGTCAGAAATGTACATTGTGTAAACAATTGTTGGTTAACCTAATTAAATAAATAAATAAATAAATAAATAAGGGGAGGGCCCCGCAAGGGCCGAAGCCTGCCGGGGTTGCGGGCCTGTTCGAAAGAGATACCGCGGCCCCGGAACATAAAGGGCGAGGAAGGAACATGGATGGGTTTTAGTCAGTAAAAGTCTCACACTCCCTCCCGCTCCGCCCAGAGTGGGAGAAGTCATTTGATGATTTCCCATCCTAAAAAGAAAAGGATGAAACATTTTAGGAAGAGTGATCATTCGGATTACAAATCATTAGGAAGAACAATTTAGGGTAAAGAACTTTAGGTGAGCCAAAATGGACCCCATCCACGGACTGACAGCGGCATGCCTTGCTTGAAGACTCATGCGGGACATAATTTTTGAGAAGATTCATAAATAAAACAAACGATTTAAGAACTAAAACTTTATAATTTTCAATATACAGGGTGTAAACCACCTCATCACAAAGCCGTTAACCAAGCATTCTGTACATCAAACTAAGTAACTTTATGCAAAAATTATTGCTGGGAAACAACTTTTTGTTTTGAGGTTATAAATCATATTTTGTGGTAGAACTCAATGTAACGCACTTAAAACATTGTGCTGATGGATGGATTGAATAGTAGTCAAAATCTTACAAAAAAAAACTTTTATTAAAAAAAAACTTGTCAAAAAGCTGTAACTTTGATCCTCCATATCTCCGTAACTAAAAGGTTTCCAGGTATGATGTAGAACAAAAAAATGATCGCAATGACGGGGAAAACAAATGCCTTTCGGCTTCGTGAAGAGGTATTTTACACCCTTTATTACGAATCTTGCTCCAGGGCAGCCCTGAAATATCTTTGACCTTGAAAAAGTCGTTCCTCGGCCTTTTATCAATTTGGAGAGTTGTATTTTGATACTTAATTATAATTCTGTAACTTAATACGTCTCACAGTCGTGAACAATATTGCACTGGCCTGCAAATTGCAAAAAAAAACGTAAGAAAATTTAATTTCGCGGGCTTCTCTGGAGCATTTAATCAAAGATTTCTTAGCATCTTCAAAAATATATCGACAGCCAATTTTCTATTTACAATAATCTTCTTTTAGTGCTCTCCTAAGTATTTTCCCGGACGGATTCTTCGGTATTTCTTTCAAGAAAGTAATTTGATTGATCTTCTTGTACGGTGCCACTCTTTTGGTAACAAACTCTATGATTTCTTGATCACTCGCTTTGACTTCTGGCTTTAAGACTATGAACCCTCGAGGTCTTTCCCCTGTGGCTGAATCTGGAACTCCAATAACGGCAGCATCTAATACTGCTGGGTGTTCTTTTAATACGTTTTCTAATTCAGCTGGTGGGACTTGATAGCCCTTCACCTGAAAGCAATGCAGAACCTTTTTAACAGACTTCCAAGGAAGTTCTCAATTCGTTGGAACCTGTTTTTTTTATCTATGTTTCCCGACTACTCGAAGATGGCTGGACCGTTTTTTATTATTTTTATTGAAAGGGTATGCTTCTTCATGATGGGATCCTGGAGAAATAGAGAGAACTCTTCAAACTTTATAGATACACATGAAGCGATTTGGATAGTTTTCGGAAGAGTAATTTCTCGGAGTGGTCCCCTTCAATTTAGTGATGATGTTATGAACAACTCGGAGATAGATAACGGAACTCCTCAATAAATAATAGCAAATGGACTAGGATTGCTGAAATCTCATGTCTGTCTATTGTTTACACCACTTCATGACATAGCATCACGCCAGTACGCTGTAAATGGGTAAGCGCATGTGAAACACAAAAGTGAAAAATAAAAACTTGCAAAAAACAACCGACTTCTAAAAACAAGTAGGTGACCTTTGTTTGATTGGATTCGTTTTTTTGTGACAGACTTCTGAAGCTAAAGTTATTTTTCACTTTTTTGTGTTTTTAGAAGTCGGTTTTATTAAAAAAACAACCTTTTCTGGTTTGAAGATAAACGAGACATCCACAAACTCAAATAAATTGATTGGTCGACGACGCTGATATATTCTCAATTAACGGCAGACAAATAAGTAAGTAGCTAAATCGAAGTTAAACTGGACCTTTTTTTTGGCAAAATGTTTAAATGTTTAAATCAAGTTCTATGTTATTTTTGGAAACAAAAATAGAATTTATCATTTAACATGTGTCCAGAAATAACATTAGCCTATTGAATTAATTTTCAATCATCAAAAATAACAAAATACTGGTCGTTATAGACACCTGGCTAATGGCTTTATTATAATTATTATGGACATAAATATTAAATTATGAACGCTTAACAGGAAATCGATTAAATAATGAGTGATTCTACCGAATGTTATTGTATCAAGCGCCTACCAGAATTGTAATAATTTTACACGTTTGTGTGTAAGCGAACTGATATTTCTCACAGGTGCTGTGTATCAAACATCGACCTGACACTACTTACGGTCTTACCAGCGACTACAAACAACGCTGTGATGTTTTAATGTTACAGCACCATGCTCAGTTATGAGGATTTTGGCCTCGTACAGGACGAGTTTCGTTTTTTTTTTTCATCTGTTTAATTTTTATTACTAAGTTTTAAATACTGATAATTTTGATTGGTTTTGTCCTGTGCGAGCTAATAAATGCTTTTTCTTTCTTTACAACACGGCATTTTTTCATAGAACATATTTCGCAGACCATCATTTTTACGATGAACATCATACCTACCGTTCTGCCTTCGTAATTGGAAACGCAGTAATCTACATTTTTGTGTTTTTTGTTGTCAATGGGCTAATCTTATACATAAAAATTATTTACATATTTTTTTCTACTAGAAACGTGTATTTCACGTAACCAAAAATGCACTACTTTCGCGAAAATATTGCTTTTATTAACAAGATCTGCAGCACTTAGCACGTGCTAGAAGGTTGTGCAGTACTTGCTACGTTTACTTCAACTTCATAGGCATAAAAGTTTTCTTAAAGGAATACTAGCTATATCCAAACGCAGTATTCTGCGTTTTAGTGACGAGAGTATAACAAAGAGTTATTATTGCGTCGTTAAAACTAAACGCAGTATCGTTCAGTGCTGCACCACTTCTCACTAGTAGACATGACAATGCTAACTAGAAACGCAGTTTGGAACACGTGTTAGGTGATTTTGCAGTAAAAATTACCAAAAATAGGACATGATCGCTAACTAGAAATGCGGTATGGAACACGTGCTAGGTGATTTTGCAGTAATACACGATAAGTGAAACTGTTTTGCTCGCAGAGACTTAAAAACACCTTCATAATGGTTACAGAATTATAAATGTTACATGTTGAATTGGTAACAGAATCAAATATGTAACACTTATAAATGTTTTTTCAATGTGTTAACCCAAAACACTTACAATTATAATTTATAATATAACAAAAAACATTATTTTATAATTTTATAACACATTGTCACCACTTGAAATATAGCTGTTTAGCTAAATCGTGCATTTGTAACAAAAACGGCCGTTTATGTTTTGAATGCACGATTTAGCTAAACAGCTATATTTCAAGTGTTGATAAGGTGTTATACAATTACGTTATTGCCTTTTCTACAGTAATAATAGAACATATTTTGTATTTTTGATTCTATTTACGAGTTATGACATTTTTTCGATTGGCGGCGCTAGTGGACTGTAAGAGGGCTCTTAAAGTGTTTTTTCTGTGGAAACTGTTTTAAAAACAGTGTTAAAAACAGTTTCAGTCCCTGAATGCTCGTAAAACCCAGATGATTAATGAAAATGCAGACATACGCATTTTCCAAATGAGACAAAGAAAAAAACATACGAATAGAAAGCATGATCTCTTTTTATTTATTTTTCGGTACAATTCAAAAGTTAGGTACCTAGCCATTGGCTTGTTGCTTAGTTTTCAAAAAAACCCTTCACAGCGTTTATCTCAAAACCGCCATTTTGCAAGTACTGCGTTTCCAAATACGAGGGCAGCGTTATTTTCAGTGTTGCGTAATCACATCAAATCTAAGAAAATATTACTCTTACTCAGACTTGAGCGACAGTCTATTAATGTTCAGTCAGATTCACGATGTAGTACCTCCCTTGAAAGCACGTACGTTCAAACTGGGGTACTGAGATACCCAAATGATGCAGCCCACTGTATCTTAATCGACAGCCGAATGGGTATTGTTTCTAGCGATTTTATGAAACTCCGTACAAAGCCGCATTCGCGGCACTTGTATCTTCGTCAATATAAAACTTCAAATGAAATCCACCTTAATAAGCTCCTTAAGCCTGTCAGAAATTGTGATGAGACCGGTTTCGTCGACCTTTGCTAAGTCCCCAGTTCTTAGCCACTCCTCATCCACAAACACTTCGTTATTAGCCTGAGGATTCTTCAAGTACCCCTTCATCACGTTTGGACCTTTCACCAGCAGTTCTCCAACCTGAAACAAAAGCATGCTATATGAGTAAGGAAAAGGAAAAGACGGTGGGTAGAATAAGTTTTGGCAGCACGACAGGTAGATGATCAGATGGCGCAGGCCAGAGTGGAATTGGTCCCACTCAGCCGTATGAAAAAACTACGCTGCTACTGATAAAAGAAATGGTAAAAATGTATCAAGTGGGTTCGTAGAAGTGATAATTCATCCTGGCATAAAACAGCAAGTGCCTGTTGGCTTGTGTTTGACCGCAACTTGCCTGATATGAACCGATGACGCTCCCTAGTGTGAAGTACGCTCGCCTAGAAGAAACCGATTCACTCGAACTTTGAAGAGATCTAAATTATAATAAATCCATCCATCTTTAGCGCAGGCGCGGGACAACTAATAAAAAATAAAAATATATATCGCGGGACATTAAACACACAGCGCCATCTAGTGCCACACTAAGCAAGGCTTGAGTCGTGGACACCAGATAGTTGATATACTACATATATACTTTTTTGTTTGTAAATACATACTTATTATACATACAAACATCCATGACTCGGAAACAAATGTCCATGCTCATCACACAAACATTTGCTCCTACCTAATGTACGTAGTATACGTATAATTGGTAGTATAGTAATGTTTTAAGGAAGTCAAACGGTGTATTTAGGTCTCTTCTTTCTTCTCTTCTGTATCGTGTATTTACTAAAGGTGATTAATTTTAAGTCCAGTCATGACTAAAACAAATTGTGCCATTGTAATTTTAGGTTTTCATTTTTTTGGTTGAGGTTTAATTTTTTGCTGATTGGTTAACATTTTAGGGAATAGATGTTATTGGTCACGAAGTTATAAATAGCCAATAAAACTGTATCCTCACCTCGCCAGGTCCCAAACTCTTCGTGTTTCCATCCACAATTTTCATCTTCATACTTGGCAGCAAATACCCTACATCCTCGTACGTCTTCTGACTCTTGGGAGTCAAGCTGACGAGAGGTGATGCCTCTGTTAATCCGTAACCTTGGCAGAACTGGATATCGCGCTGGAAATTAGAACATATGTACATCTAAGTGTCATAGTGTCATATTATGGCACACAATGTAGTCATTTTGTTTCGGCCACGTTTTGACTAAATTTATTAGTAATCATAATATCAAAACTCCGCTGCAATGTCATCTTATTTATTTTTTATTTATTAAAACTAAAAGGCAATTTAAAAGGCGGACTTAATGCCTTAGGTATTTTCTCCCAGTCTACCTTAGGGTGATACAGAGATAATACTCAGTAGGTGCAATAACCGAAAAAAAAGACTTGAAATTATTTATAACTAAAATATATAAGAATAAAATAAATACATACATACATACATATAGCAAAACATACAGTTAAGAGAGATAAGAAAAACGACAAAAACCTAGTTTTGAGACGAATCTGCCAACTCCTTGCGAATATGCTCTCGAGCCTTCATTTTGAAAGTGAAACGACTAGTCAACGTACTCTGAGGGAGTACCTGATACTCTGAGGGAGCGCATTCCAAAGGAAGACAGAAAAGGAAGATTTTATAAAGCCAGATCGGTGAGAAGGACAGCGTAGAAGACAGTTATTGGAGGAACGACGATTTTTGCTGCAGAGCATAAATATTGAAAATGGGAAGTGAGATAAGAAGGAGAAGTGGGTTTGTGAAGAAGGGAAAACAGTGTTGTTAAAGCCCTCAATGCTCTGCGCTGCCGGATGGGTAGCCACTTTAACAGTGAACGATGTGCAGAAACATGATCATACTTCAATACTATACAAGACGAATCGAATGCAGTAATTAAGAAGTTGGTCAAGTTTATTGAGCAGATCAGCATTCAGGTCATAGTAGCACACATCACCATAGTCGATCATGGGGAAGATTAGGGACTGTACAAGCATTGCTTTATGTGTGAAGGGAGAATATTTTTCAGCCGGTAGAGCGACCGCAACGTTCCGGTAACTTTCTTGCTCACAATCGCAACCTGCTTACGCCAGTCAAGGCAAGTGTCAACGTGCAAACCCAGATCCTTGACGTCAGAGCTAAACGGAATTATTGTGCCGTCAAAGGTAACCGGTGGTACCGTTAAGCCATTCAGCCTCCTCAGGCTATGGGGGCTCCCTATAATTATAGCCTGGCACTTGGTTGGGTTAACCGCCACACCGAAACGATCGGACCAGTTTTTAACTACGCGCAAATCCCGATTCAGCTCCTCGATCGCACGATCTTATCGCTGATCAACGTCTAGACGTTGATCAGAAGCCATGTTTGATACGTTCTAGAACGTATCAAACATGTATAGTATTTACCTCTAACGCTAAGGCGGCGGGCCATGGCCCGGAGTGGTAGGTACACGTAGCATCTATATCTGTTTTAATGCTAAAAGAATAATCTAATGTATCAAGGCAGACTGCAAATAAAAATATTTCATCGTCATTGCTCTCAAAACAGAGAATGAAAACATCACGACGAAAGCAGCATATTTTAAGACCAACTATCACCAACCCAACAACTAAAACAACAACGTAAGACAACGTGTGTCCAACTGTAAGACATGTAACATCTTTGCTGCAGAAATAGACCTTTATCTTTTTATTGCTGTTTGTAGTATTTAATTTTTGCTTGCATGTTTTATCTAACGTTGCTACAATAGGTTTACCTGCCCGGGACGCCCAAACTACTTGTTCGCCTTTATTCATCAACACAATAATGAAAAAGGGCTTGCTCTCAACCCAAAAAGGAGGATGAAAACATCATGAAGAAATCGGCATATTTTAAAATATAAAAAAATAAGACAAAACACACTGGGCATTATGTATCACGCTTTTTCACAGTAATGGGGTTTGCGTCCCAGCACTAAAAACTTTATATACTGAACTTCCTAAGAACCTACCTGTGCCTTTTCGAATAGCCTCTTGATGTCTGCCGAAGGCAAGGGTGCAGCCCCACACGTCACGCTTGTGACGTGCTCCAAATGCCTTGCCGTCACTTGAGCATATGATCCCAGGAACATAACTGAAAAGACAAAAAACCAAAATGACAAAAAATATTCTCTCATGCATACAAGAAGTGTTAGGCATGGGGCAGTTCGCAAGAAAAGAAAGTCACGGTGAAAAGTATATACGGTTCAACAGAAATACAGGTGGATTACGGATTACAACCATCCCTATCATAAAAATTAAGGTCTGAGTCCCAGTGCCAGCGGAGAGAATGTTAAAGCTGGTTACCTACAGTTATTGTTTTTGAAAAATGGCCAAAAAATAATGAAATTTGTAGATACCTATTATTATATAAAACCCCGTAGTGTCCCTCTATAGGACACCACGGGCCCTCTCAATGTTATAAGTATGTATATTTAGGTTAAGGTATTTATGTATGGGTCTTTGTTACCTGAAATAAATGGTTTATTATTCTTATTATAGGGCAAAAGCCTTTTTTTTTTCATTTTAATCTCTGTAGAGCCATTTTAGCCCAGCCAGGCGCCCCTATGCAGGATTCTTGGATACTGGGCCTGTCGAGACAAGATCCCTGTTCTTCGTAACCCAAACCCTAGATATTTTTGCCCAACTCTGATGCGACTTGCGGCACATGTGGCCTGCCGAGATCCATTTTAATTAAGCGGTTGTGTGGCCTTTGTCTGTAATTTGTCTTTTGGAACGAAGTGTACTGTTCCGTACACATTTAACTAAGCAGCCGTATCTACGATACGGGGCCCTGAAAAACGAGGGTTAATACTGAGGAATAAAATCACCAAATCTTCCCACAACCTCAAAAATTCTTTATGAATAAAGAGATAAAATGAAAATATTTTAACTTATTACGGTCCAGAAAGCTCCAATTCTCAGGATTCTATTTTTTTTTTGCAAAAGTCTTTTCTTTATTTGTTTGCCATTAATGATTTTCTCCTCTTACCGGGCTTCGTAAAGGGCCCCCAAAAGAAGTTTAGACTGGGTCCTGCTAGGACTGGCTACTCCACTGCTAAGCAGGGAAAAATACAAGACAATTACCCATAGGTGGTGCTAGATACAGCAGCTGCAGTCGATGTACCAGTAACGCGTTCAGGAACGTATCAGGTTGGAACTTCGGCAAGGTCACTAGCCTCAAGCCAGAAGACATTTTGTGCAGCATGCAGATACCAAGCCCGTAGGAGTGGAACATTGGAAGTACTACTAAGGTACTGTCTTGATGTGTTTCTGAAAGTTTTGGAATAAATACTACATTGCGCTGACCTAGAATTTTGTCCAAAATCCGGGCAAATTACTTTGTATAATTTATTTCATCACCATTGCTTACAAAACGGCATAGAAACGTATTGAAGAAACCAACATGTCCTAGACATAACAATTCGAAGTCATTCTGCAGGTCGTTCTATGTAGCACCAGATGCTGATGTCAACAACAGTGACCGACGGCCGTATTTTGTTCTCGCTAACGTCACGACAGCCGTATGCGACCGACCGTCATCACGACAAGAATTCAGGCCTCATCTGTGATCCCATTTCTTAACGAATTGTCTTTCACAGTGACCCCTGTCCATACATTGCTTCCATGCTTTCCTTCTCCTACTTTTATAGTCGTCTACATTCGTACTCAAACTTTTACTATGACATCCGCTCCTTATTAGCTCTGCCACATTTCAGTTTGACAATTCAATAATATTCATTGCATGTCTTGTGGTCGTTACTAACGATACGTAATTTCTTGTAATATTTTATGTTTTCCTTACCTGTAGTATACTCATATTGTCTAAGTTCAGTATTTTGTTGTTCACAATTTGAAATACAATTCCTATGTGTCAATTGCACTCCTTTCGGAAGTCCTGTGGTACCACTTGAATATGGTAAAAACGCTACATCATCATGATTTCTTCTAACTTCTTTCAGAACAGTCAAGTCTGCAAGTTCATCTTCAACTAACTCTTTGTATGAGATGGTTCTTTCTGGTAAACTTTGGGTCATGTTTAGTGATATTATTGGCAAGTCTTTTTTTGCTAGTTTCAGTGCTTCCTTTACTGTTGGTACTAAGTCTTCATTGGTGATAATCAGTAATGTCTCTGATAGATGGATTTGTCTTTCTATTTCATCTGAAAATGTTATTCAAGAAGATTTATAAACGTTTATGGATTTGTTTTTTCACACAACAATCATTAATCATGTAATTATTTGCGTGTTTTCTGAAAATAAATCTACCCAATATAGAAGATAGACAAAATGCTGATGAAAAATGTATAAATGCTCATTAATAAAAGTTTAAATATTATAAGCTGGCAATTTTTATTTGTCGACTTTAAACAAGGAAGTTGTTGAATACTAAATTACGAAAAATGGGCTTTGGTTATGTTGGCCTATCAACAAAAAACGTAGATATCGACTGGATTACATTGATCTTCTAGACATTATCTAGCAACTGTGTCTCTTATATCTCAATACATTTGTTTCAAGTAGCTTAATCATCAACATAATCTTTTGCGGCAAAACTAAAGCTTTATCTTTTTATTGCTGTGTTTGTGTGGTATTTCATTTCTGTACAATAGGTATACCTGCCCTGGGCGCCCCTACTACTTATGCTCTTTTATACATTAACACAATAATGAACTTACACGCAGTATAAATTGGGTTCATAGTCGTAACTACGCCACCAGCAGCGAGAACACCATACACGATAATGGGGTACTCGGGAGCATTCGGCAACAATACGGCAATAGTGTCGCCATCTTTAATTTTGAACTTTTTTCTCAAATTTGCGGCAAAAATTCTCGATTTCTTGTGCACTTGCTCGTACGTGTAACTTCTATTTGTCACTCCACAGACCTAGAACAGTAATTTATTTGGTATGTAGGTATTCCTGTTCCTCAAGTTGACCAAAGAGTTGTAGGTTTTTATCAGGACGTTTTACATGGATTTGTTCCCATTTAAGGTTCGAGAGCAAACCGATGAGAGAAGATCACGGACCGGCTGCGGACCTATACTTATACTGACCCTTACACTATAAAGGGTGAAAAACACCTCTTATCGAATCCGACAACCACTTGTCCTTCTCGTCATTGCAATGGCTTCGTGATGAGGTGGTTTACACCATGTATCTACTTTATTACATTTTAAGTTTGCAGCTGCGTATGCATTTGGTCCATAACGGTTTGACTAAAAGGTAATAACATTGCTGTTCTAAATCCAAAAACTCAAAAGTCCTTTGTCTCTATTTAAGGTTCATGTAATGGGCTGGCACGGGACCGGTCAATGTGACGATACTTGGGGGAGGCCTATGTCCAGCAGTGGACGTCTTTCGGTCGAAATGATGATGATGATGATGGTGAGTGATTAAAAAAAACATGAAAATTATACCCTGTTGTGTTGTGTGGACTTCTACGTTGATCCAGTGATTGCAAGCGCTACTGCTAGTTCTGACTTCGATTCTCAGGTCATGCAAAGTGATAAGATTAGACTTTTGACCTTAACCGATATGTATTTGTTTGAGGTATCGGTGTTTGTAAGGAAACATAGTGAATTTTTTAAATTCAAACGTGACAATTATACTAAACAGAGGCCAAGAGATCCAACAAAAATTATGATACCATTTTGCAATACAACACTAATTAAAAGGAATGTGTTTCGTGTATTTCTATTTTTAATAAATTACCTAGAAATATTAGAGAACTCCCTTTTAAATATTTTAGAAGTAAATTGCGCAAATGGTTGACAGAAAATTGTTTTTACAGTTCACAAGAATTTCTGCAACACAAAATTTAATTTAAGATAATAAGTATGAGAATTAATTTCGGGTGCAATATATTATGTGTTAAGATTTTTTCTATTTTAAGATATAGGTAATAGTTTCATTGTGTAATATGTGTTAAGGTTCCTTTTTTTTAATTTTATTTTTATTAATAATTATTTTACTTTACTTTTAATAAGCATAAATTGAAAACATAAATATGCATTACAAAATAATGTAAAATTATATTGCCATGCCCTATAAAGGCAAAATATGGTATGTGCCTAAACCACCGACTTGTGTTGGTAACACCTGTATTTTAAGCAAGTAAATTATTCTTATTCTTATTTTTAAAGCTTTTTCTTTTACGATCAGCGACAAATCTAATGAGTCTTTGTTTACGTACAGTGGCTGCCCTTTGACGTGTGCATACTAAATATATCCGATAAGTGAAAATATTCACGTCATGTTACACTTAACTTTAACCTTTGTTACCTGACAACTCAAGTCTTGGCTGTTATCATTTATTATTCGGTATCAGCAAGTTTTATAAATAAACAATTACGTTTGAAGTTGACTGAACTTTGATCGAACATCGAAGGATCGAACCATAACAAGCTACTCGAAACTGTCAAAATTTTTCCAATCAATATTGAACCTTATGCTTTAGCGGTAAGGTTGAAAATCTATTTAAGTATTTTGACAGTTTGTAGTATGCTTGATGTGCTGGCGACTGTATTATGCGTAGGTAGTCTGATAAGTACAAGAATTCTACATCACTACATATTATGAAACAAAGTTCTCCCCCCTGCATCTGTGTCTGTCTGTCTTCTGTTCGCGATAAACTCAAAAACTACTGCACCGATTTTCAAAAAATAATCAACGGTCAGACAGCAGATTATTTTTTACGATTACGATGGTGGTCCCATGGAGAGAGTTGTTCACTTTGATGGTCAGCTGTAGCACAGCCTTGAATTTAACCAGGATGCAAAGCGACATCTTGTACAGTCTAATAATATGTAAACACTTAAGAATTTTTTAATTGTGTTTCTCCTAATGTACTGATTAAAATTTAATGTTATTACGTATACAACATTATTTTTTGTTTATACTAAACCCGAAAAGGGGTCATTGTACTCATCATTTTGAACAAATTTTTCTATGGGACGAACCTTGAAATCGCGAAAAAAAAATCAGCTGTTCCCTACATTTATGTTCGCATAACTCGTCAAAATGTAGGGAACAGCTGATTTTTTTTTGCACAATGACCCCTTTTCGGGTTTAGTATAAACAAAAAATAATGTTGTATATTCTGGAACTCATATTTTTATGAAAAAGATCCGATCTCCTAGTTACAATCGTTATTTCTCGCGATAATAGCTTTAATATTAAGGAAAGTGTATACATATTATTAGACGTGACTGTATAGTCTACATCAACATTTACACTAATATTGAAAAAAGTGTGTGTGTATTTTTGTAATGAATAAACTCAAAAATTATTGTACAGATTTCAAAAATTCTTTCACCATCAGAAAGGTTCATTCACCCTGAGTAACAAAGGCTACATTTTATCCCCGTACTCCCACGGGAACGGAAACTAATGTGGGCGAAACCGCGTGACGTCGCTAGTATTTAATATTTTTACAACAGCTGTTGTTAGTTAAGTAACCAAAAGTAATTAACTTATTATAGACTCATAGACTCACTTGGCCTTGAATTTGTATTATTCTTGCTTTGGTCCGCGATAACCAGGTTAGATAAAATGTTTTATGCCCGATTAGATGTACAAAATAATTCCACGGGACTGAACCAGCTAAGCTACCGGGATGAATGTATATTGAAATGTTTATTTCTGTGCTAAATTTAGGAGTAAAGGCGAGACAAACAAACCGACTCAATGTTTTTATAACATTTGTAAAGTGGCTACTTACTCACTCCGTTCCCGTGGGAGCAAAGGGATAAAATGTTTTTTAAATGTTTTATTCGTTTCAAACATACAAATCTTTCCTCTTTATAATATTACTAGCTTCTGCCAGCGGCTCCGCCCGCGTGAAGTGTGATAATTGTCCCATGGGATTTTACTACCGGGATAAAAAGTATCTTATGTTTTAATCCAAGTTATAAACCAAGTGTGCAAAATTTCATCCAAATCCGTTCATAGTTTTCATCGTAGTTTTCGCGTGAAAGCGTAACAAACAAACTTACATTCACATTTATAATATTATAGGATTAAGTATGAAGTCTAAGTATAACAAGTATAGCCTAGGCAAGTACTTACCACAGCAGTTTTACTAGCCCATTTATCAATATTCTTGAACATATACTGGTCCACAGTCAACTTCGGAATCTCAAGATCCTTGTAAGACGAAGAAACAATCCTATCATTACTCCATACACTGTTTTCTCTAACAAACACACTTAAACTAGAATGTTTCAAACGAGGTTTTAATCGAGATATTATTGTAGACATTTTTCTTAATTAAAAAATGATGTTTAATTGTTCGCTTTATGATAAGAGCGTGCGAATAAACTCGGCGCCAAGCGTCTTCTACTGCTTAGCTATTTATAGTGAATTAATTTATTTACATTGACAATCGACAGAAAAATAACAGAAGTATTAGTTACACATACAGCGTGTACCAGAAAGGTGAGATCATATTTTTAAGTGTGTTAAAACACTTAAACCATCAACTAAACTGAACCACATTCTCAATGGGACCAATATCGTGTAAAAACAGCCCGCCAGATACATTGATTATTGATTTGACTGTTCAAGGCATTCAAATAATGTGTTAATATATATTTTTTTATCATGTTTATATTTTTTGTACCATAAGGAAAGTTGTTCAGTTTAATAGTCTGTCTCATACTTTGCAACACAGCAACACATTTCTCATAAACCCTGTTTGAAGCGAAGCGAAAACTTTGGCGCGTTGAGCAGTTTTTGGGTGAACAACACTCATAGAACTCGCGTGACCATTGTAACACTCGCTAGTGCTAGTGCTAGTGTGAGTGCTAGTGAGAGCGCGTGCGCGGAGCACAACCCATAGCAGATGTACTCGTAGATTACTTAGGTTTCACTTCTGTAGCAGTGGAGAGCAGCGGTGGCCCAGTGGTGGCGGCCCCGACTTACGAACAGCAAGTCGTGGGTTTGAACCCAGGCAGGCGCATTACTTTGTGTAATTTATTTCATCACCGCTGCTCTCGAAACGGTGAAGGAAAACATCGTGAGGAAACCGGCATGTCCTATAATCAGAAATTCGAAGACATGTGACATCTACCAATCCGCACTGGGCCCGCGTGACAGATTTATAGCCCATTCCCTCTCACTGAGAGGAGGCCATGTCCCAGCAGTGGGAACATTATAGGCTGGTGATGATGATGATGATGACTTCTGTAACAGTCCACAATGACTGCCGCATTTTTTTTAGTGATTTTAAATAGGGGAAGTGGGGTATTCGTGTTGATTTAGCAGCAACTTCAAAGGAATACATGCAAACAAACTCACGCCTTTTTCCCATGGGGGGGTAGCCTAAAGGCATCTTCTGGTTTCACCTTTTTGACAAGTTTCTTTTTTAACTACAAGTTTTACTATAAGATTATTACTTTAAACACCTCCACGATTCCCGTGCTATTCAATCCAACCGACAGCTCAATGTTTTGAGTGCGTTACATTGAGTTCTACCAAAAAACATGATGTTTCATCCCAAAAAAAAGTCGTTTCCTAGCATTTTTTTTTTGCTTAAAGTTGCTTAGTTTGATGTCAGTACATAATGCTTGGTTGACGGCTTCGTGATGAGGTTGTTTACACCCTGTATAGTGTATTAAAATTGAGGTACACAGCTAAGTTGGTGGCACATGTTACACTACTGTTCATCACCTTGTTTAATGTCACTATTTATGTGTTGTTTTGTAGTAACAAAACAACATATTGTTATCTCTTCATACAGATACCTTATATTATATTACGAGTATGTTATCTAAGAAATAATAAAACTTAGGTATTAGTTTATTATTCAATATTTGCATTTGGTAAAATGCCTATGTAGGGATAAGTATTTTAGAGAATGATAAGATTGATAAGGGCAGTTCGAGTTTTATTATTATTTTTACGTATCACGTATGTACAGTCGGGGAATTAGATAATGGTTCCAGTGACACTTTTAATTAATTTGCATTTTTGTTCTCATTTCATACAAAGTGTCAGAGAGCGGCAGTTCATCATCTGCCTAGCTTTCTCCCTATATTGGGGTCGGTGTCCAGAGCGACTGACTTATTTTGAAATTACACACTGACACTTTAATTTTATTATTTGTGTACAAATAAACCACTACCTACAACGCATTGAATGCTCAATGTGAACTGTACCAACAGAGATGAAGTTACCAAATTCCGAACACTAAGTATGTAATTTTAATATTATTATGATGTTTTTATTGTTTACCTAGGTTTTGTTTTGTACTACGATGTAGAATTACAAGTAGCATTAAGTACAAACCTTAGTGGTTTATAAATGCTATTCTGCCTAGACAAATGTAATAATTTTTTTTAAAGGTAAATAATGAAAAAAAAAATGACTTTTTGATACACGTTCACATAGGTTTTTTTTTTTTTTAAATATAACTTCGTTTCGTTATAGTAGATAAAAAACAGTTTCGAAATATATTTTATTTTATTTTTTCTCTGTACACCGTGATCTGTTTCGATTTTGTTTTTTTTTATTCATGTCGCCACGGATATCGTGATCAGTGGGTAACACGATAAAGAGGGAAACGGATAACGGTATCAGTGGATACAACTCGCCGTGATCAGTGGCTAACGTGATCTGATACTGTGATCGGTGGAGACATACCCACTATAATAACCCCCATAATCTAGTTAGTACTGGCTATTACGGCACTCCATGGTAAGACTGGCTATCACACTTTCCAGGCCACAGACTGAAACGACTGTCAAAGATCAACAAATGACAGTCGGGACCAGCGTGCTTTTTACATGCGTGAATGATTTAATGATGCACATCAGAACCATCCACAGATCAAACAAGGTAACGGTGGCATAACCTTGAAGATCGACCCATGTAGCTGTTCATTAATAAGCCACGAATCAGAAAATACAGTTATTTTCTTCAGGTTGTAATTTTGCAGTCAAAATTACAACCTGGTCCAGCTAAGTCTGAGTTACTGTAATTCCGAGCCATCAAAGCCAGGTGCCAACGTAAGTCAACCGAGTTGTGTGTGTGTGTGTGTGTGTGTTCGTGTTGTATGTTGTTTTGTGTTGTGTGTTGTTGTTGTGTGTTGTTGTTGTATGTGTGAGTTGTGTTGTGTGTTGTGTTGTGGTTGTTTTCTACCTGAAGTTTAATAATAAACATACTACTCGGGAATTTAATGGGCACAGCAAACATATCACTATCACTACATATTATTAAGCAAAGTTCTCTGCCGCATCTGTCTATCTCTTGGCGATAATCTCAAAATCAACTGCACCCATTTTCGTGCTATTTTCACCAATGGATGGAATTTATACGGGCGAAGCAGCGGGAATCACCTAGTTAAAAATAAAACATGCATTTATCTTTTGTAAAAATAGTTTAATATTCTTTTACCAATAACAAATTGCATACTTACAACATTACACATCACCTAAACGTCACAAAAAGAGAAGAATTGTTTTGGTCAATCAATGTCTTAATTATTATATTCTAATGGGTATATAAAGTTCTTTTAAATATTTTTTACATATTAAAGCTTTCTTAAAATATTTAGTAGAAATGCTTTCTGAAAATGCTACATTTCTTTTTCTTTGATTGCGTTTTATTAATCATCTTTGTTTCGACACTTCAAAAGTAACTGGCCTACTTGAATTAAATGCTTTGAATTTGATTTTGTCATTGATTTTATACATTAGGCCAATCAAGGTTATACAACTGATTTCTAAATAAGGCCTCCACATTTCTCCAGGCACTAAACTACTAATCATATTTACGTCAGTACAAACAATTAATACACAACAACAAAATTCCAATACTTGTGCACAATTCACCATTTCCATTTTTCAAGAAAATATTTCTATCATCTAAAAATATGTAATTCTCAACCTTAAAAACTACTTACGACAAACAACTTGACTGAATTATACCCTGCTTTAAGCTCTGGTCAAACTACGGCGAATCCCGCTCGGGATGCGGGATGCTTTGGTTGTTTCATGATCATAGCATAGTATAATCAGCCTATAATGTGCCCACTGCTGGAACACAGACCTCCTCTCAATGAGAGGGATTGGGCTATAATCCACCACGCGGACCCAGTGCGAGTTGGTAGACGCCACATGTCTTCGATTTTTTTTATTCCAGGACATGCCAGTTTCCCCACGATGTTTTCCTTCACCGTTTCGAGAGCAGTGGTGATGAAATAAATTAAACAAGTATAATGCCTGCCTGGGTTTGAACCCACGACTACTGCTCGTAAGTCGGGGCCGCCACCAATGGCTACTGCTACTTTTGTAACGATGCAGTTAATTTGTACACCGCCATCCGCACCGAATCTCCAGCGGGATTCGCTTCAGTTTGGCCAAAGCATTATTTCTACTCCTAACAGTACTGTTCCTTCAAAACCCTTCTTAGAATCTTCCCAGCTGCACTTCTAGGAACACTATTAACAAACGTTATGTCGTCTACATGTTTGTAAGCGGCCACTTTCTCATTAACAAACTCGCTGAGTTGTCTCTCAGTACATTTGTGACCGTCCTTGAGAACTACGAAGGCTCTTGGTGTTTCGCCTTTGCTTTGATGAGGGATCCCGATGACAGCTGCATCGTTGATTGAAGGATGCTCGCGTAATAAGGATTCTAGTTCCGCTGGAGGCACTTGGAAGCCTTTAACCTGTGGAAGAAATAATTCAGTGTTTTATTTCACTTGTATTTTTTTCCCTAAGTAGTTTTTTTTTATTAAATTTGTATTTATCGTTCAACTCTGCAATACGAGAATTGAGCCTTCCTGCTCTTTACGGATAGTTGTCTCTTGGTTGCTAAAATCCACCAGTCCCCAATTCACGAATACAGTTCTTATTAGCTGACTGCTTCAATAGTATCAATATCATTGTCTTGGAATTTATTCTATCCTTCAAAATTTACCTTGATAAGTTCCTTAAGCCTATCAGCAATGGTGATGATCCCGTCTTCATCACTGACAGCTAAATCTCCTGTTCTAAACCAGCCGTCTGCAGTGAAGGATTCGTTGTTGGCTTGAGGGTTGCCCCTGTATCCTCTCATTACTTGAGGTCCTCGAATGAGAATCTCACCAGTCTGCAAGATTACAGATGTTTTTTTTAAAGGAAGAATTCGGGTATTGTTTGTGTCCTAATTGGAACTTCTTCTGTTATTTACTTAGATTCCGTCATCTTCCTTTCATAGGTGTTCAAGAAAATAACTTCAGATTTACCAAATACATTTTATTTAAGTAATAGTTAACCTCGCAAATACCTGTCAAATATTAACCTGTTTTAATTAATTTTAAAATATTCCTGTATGGAAATAAGAAACGTCGCTAACTAGCGAACTAGAATATTGATAATGAAATGTAATCATTAGTATCGCAACACCGTATAATCAGTGTTAGATGTAAATAAAAACTATTAAGAAACTTTTCAAACCTAAAACGATTCAAATTCAGCGTTTTAACTGCATTTTCATTCACTATACATATATTGTAGTTCACTAGTTAGCCATATTTCTTATTTCCATACAGTAATATTACCAAATTAATGAAATTGGTAAATATTTGACAGCTATTTGCGATGTTGACAACATTCTGCATACGCGCTCTTAAAGGATTTAGTAAAGTTCACTAAGCTTGTTTTTCTTGTTCTTTCTACATCTTATCAATCCCATACAATCTGTTTCATTATTTCTAACATTGGTTTCAAAATTATTGCTTTCATTCGTAATCGAAGCCCAGCCTAGATGACTAACAGTGACAACGATATAAGAAAAATAAAATTGTATGGGACTGATATATACGAACCACCAAAAAGTGTATTCTAATCATTTTGATAGATGTAGAAATTCCAATCGATTTGTCAACGGTCGTCACTTGTCTACTATTCATTTTTACCTTCAGCCCGCTTAGCATGATCACAGTAGAAACAAAAGAGAAACACAAATATTTTTTATAAAATCGACAATAATGACGGATGAACAAAAGATTTGTCATATAACGCGGCTCGTTATAGTTTTACTGCTTGGGATTCAAATACATAACTAGAATATTGATTGCGATATTATCGGTACGATGTCTGCATCATAATGGTTTGCATGTTAATAAGCTTGCCTCTGTTGTTTCACAGAAGTTGTTGATACTGTATTGTTGTTTACATTCTCATGATTCTCATGGACTTACTAAAAGACAAATACGGTAAATGTCGCCTAAACTTAAATTGTGGAGTACTCGACATTTTACAATTTCCCACATCAGCATCTTGCTATATAATCTAATATGACTGAGGCATCATTGGAGGAGACCCCTTCATGTCGTGTCTAACAAACATACTTTACATAGTGTGTGCGTACGTACATGTTACCGTAAAATTGTAAAATCCGTTAGATTATAATCTATCAAGCGAGATTGTAAACTCTTGAAAGATTAAACTTATATTGTCACTTACGGGATATCTATCGTGATTATTTATTATGTTGAGCTCACGATGTTTCAACGCTGTTGCAAGCGTCAATATAAGTTTAGTTTTAAACCATGAAAGCCTAAAACAGTGTCTTGAAAGGTTGTCAAATGTGCCAAGTGTATAATTATCTGAGGTCCAACAAACCTCATTAGGTCCCAAGTTCTTTAAATCCTGATCCACGATCCTAAGTTCTGTGTTCGCTACCGGCGGCCCTGTTGCTTCGTAACGATTCAAACCTTTAGGGCTAAGGGTGACTGTCGGAGACGTTTCGGTCAGACCGTAGCCTTGTCTGAAGTCGATGTCCCGCTGGAAAGTAAGATAAACCAGCATTATGACGCCATCTCAAAATAAATAAATAAATCTCTGCTACGATAGTGGCAGGCTGGTCATTCGGTCTCCCAGATCGACAACGTGTTTGGATTTTTGCCCACTCACACAAAAGGTTTAAACAGACCCTTTACCCACCGTCAAGTCAAACATGCATTCCGATACCAAATGAAAGGACTTAATTAGTGGATTTAAAATATATGATATACAAGGTGTTGCTTTGCACCCTGATTAAATTCAAGGGCATGTGCAACAGACCATCAAACTAAACAACTTTCTCCATGGGTCCACCATCGTAATCGAAAAATAATCAGCTGTCAACATTTGCGTCATTTTTTTTGTGGCTGACATTTGGTCGAGTAGGTATGAAATTTTGTATGAGGTCGTTGATTATTTTTCCGCGATTACGATGGTGGTCCCATGGAGAAAATTGTTCAGTTTGATGGTTTGTAGCTCACCCCGTCACACCCTTGGAGTTTCTTGCCCGTTCTTCTCCATAGAGATCTACGTTAGGGAATGGGCAACTACAGTACTTTCACAGTTTTTATGCCTTGTGACTGGGACTGTAGCTACTTTAAATGTTCATTTTTTGTTTCGACAATTCAAAAGTGCCTGTAACTGGCCTACTTGAAATAAATGCTTTGATTTTGATTTTGACCCTTGAATTTGACTAGGATGCAAAGCAAAAGCATATTACTAGTTGAATTGAACGTAATACTCAGGTTTCAGTTTTTTTTTATTTGTTCTAAAAAGATAGTAAAAAGCTTTCCACCTTAGTTCGCTGCAACAGCCTTTCTGCGTCGCTTCCAGCCAAAGGAGCAGCTCCGTTGCATATGGCCTCCACGTGCTCGAAGGTTCTCTCAGTGGCCGCTGGATGGGAAGCCATCATCAGAACTGGAATAGATAGTAGATAAATAAAATGTTACTAACTATTAAGATCATTATCATCATCATTTCAGCCGCAAGACGTCCACAGCTGGACGTAGGCCTCCCCCTTTTATTCGGTTGGCAAATCATCAAATGACTCCTCTGGCTCTGAGCGGAGCGGAAGGGAGTATCAAGACTTTTACTGACTAAAAGCTTCCCTCTAGGGTCGCCACATTGACCGGTCCCGTGCGACTTGCATCCAGCGGATTCCCGCAACCTTCACCAGGTCATCGGACCACCTAATGGGAAGCCTCCAGAACTTTTCGGCCCCATCGGTCACCCCGCCCACTGCCACTTAAGTTTGGCTTTTCTTCGGGCTACGTCGGTAACCTTGGTTCTCTTGTGGATATCTTCATTCTTGATACTATGATAATAATGTGTAACAATGCTAAGATACTACAGAATACATAATAGTACGGTCGAACAAGCTATTTGATTTACACTTTACATTGGAATTTGTGGGTTAAACTGTAAACCAATTAGCTTGCACGACCGTTCAAGAACTAGTACATGGGATTTAAATAACGGTTACTATTAGGTACACTTCTGTCTAAGCCTTCGTGGATTAGAGGCGTGATGTTATGTAGGTACTTGAAGGACTGGCTTGGAGGATAGGGTGTTGTGGTAGAGGCTTAGGAGAGCCTATGCCCAGCAGGTGGTTACGATGGGCCGCCTTTGGTGAGGTCTACCCCTTCGTCTGTGAAGCACTACCGAATCGGTGCGACGCCATTTTTTAACTTTAACTGTATGCTTTGCTAACAGATGAAGGTGTCGCAAAAAAACGAGACAAGCTGAAATGTATTTTTTTTGCGCTTGCATAATAATGTTGTGCTTTTGGTCATAACTACAGGTTATGATCAAAAGCACAACATTATTATGCAAGCGCAAAAAAAATACATTTGATATATACTTTTATATGATAGATACTAATGTAATAAAAATCAGGAGTAGGTATGTTTTTCTACTTTTCAGCATTTTTTTATAAATACCCAAATAGAATAAAAATTGACATGCTTCGTTTAAAGATATTATTAGATTATACATTTTATAAGAAGCTTACGTATCTGACTGTACATCAGACATATTTTACGTCAGATTTACAAGGTCGCGCGAGTTGACAACAACAAAAATAATAAAAATCGGAAGGTGCCAACACATGAGCACTCGCGAAATTGTCATTCGCCAGTTGACGAATAAGCCTGCGCCCACTGAACCAACGAGATAGTTTGTTTATTTAAACATAAACAATTCAAAAATGTGCACAAAATATCTTACTCTCACTCATAGCCAGCAGGCCTGACTGTGCCCAAAACTCGTTTCATAGTACCTACAGTAGGTACAAGTTTTATAGAATCCGGACACACAAGTCTACGAAGCGACCTTGTGCAAAAGTAATCGCAAATTGCTTGAAGTAAACAAACCCAGTACCTATGTATGGAGATGCGTACGTAATACCTACCTTGCTTACGATTGTCAAGTTATTAATAAACTGGTTTCACACACCCACGGTTAGTACCTAGGTACCTACTTCTATGTAATTATGATAAATGATAAATGATCTTTATTTTGTAAGTAGGTTTTCACAAACACTTTTACACGTCAATTTTTTTTTAAACTAGATGGGGCCGGTGTTTCGTACCTGACTACTCTGAGAAGAAACAGCCGAAACAAACTCAGAGGTCATGTATAGTCTCTTATGAAGTCCAGACATAATCTTGCTCAATTCACATGAGTCTGTGTTTATTTATGTGTCTATGTGTGGGTTTGTTTACGTTATTGAGTTTTGGAGACAGCTATTTTTAGATCAAATATTGACTTTATCATGCTAGTTTTTGATAACTATCGGTTCGTTTCTTATCAATGTTTTTGAAGTTAGACAGACGCAATCGCTTTCAAAACTTTCCGCTTTTTTAGAGGATTGGATTAGGTTTTTCGTCCAGTTGAGTTGCATTATATTAGATATGACCAGTTTAAGTTTGCAGTTGCAGACAAGGAAAAATCCATCGATATGTCAAGCTTGGTACATTTATTTTAGTTCTGTGTTGTGTTAATTATGTTAGTCGACGTTTGCCTAAGCTAAAAGAAGTAAACTTAAGTTTATCCGAGTTAACAAAGTATTACAAATTTTCAAAAGAAATCAAATTAAACTTGAAGGTCTAGACCTTTTTTTAAATGGCGATTTGATGCTACCAACTTGGATGTAGCGCTCGCCGGCAAAACAAAATTACGCAAAAATATAGTATGAATGCGCTATCAAACAATAATCCTCTGCAATATATTTTGATTCCACAATCTCTTTTTGTTATGTCACTATCTTTATTTTATGTCTTATCATCATATGACTGTTAAATACACTTTATGACCACTTATCTGCATTCGGTAACTCTGAAGCATATCATATCAACCATCATTCTTAAAGCCTACAGAAGGTAAACATGATAAACAAATTACTGACACAGATAAACTTATATTGTCACTTATGGGACCTCTTCTGCGATTATTTATCATTTTGAGCTCCCGATATTTCGACGCTGTAGCAAGCGCCATGATCGCGATTTGACTGGAGAATAAATTGTAAGGAGCAGACAAATCTGTCTACCCTCTTTCTTTGTATTTTGATACAGGCACTATTAACTCGACACAGTCACGACAAAACGCACTCACAGTACCACCAACCCGCCTAGCATGACCACCGGAGAAGAGAGACACTCGACAAATCTTTTGTTCATCTGTCATTGAATCGACAAAATGACAGATGAACAAAAGTTTTGTCAACTCTTTGTCGTGTCTACGGTGGTCATGGTACGCGGGCAGGTTTTGTGGAGTCTTTATTATCATGCCGGCTGTTACTTTTGAGCATACTCAAAACTGAATTCCACAACAGCGTCAAAATATTGGGAGCTCAAAATAATAAATAATCACGGAACAGTGACAATTTAAGTTTAGTTTTAAATCGTGAAAGTTAGATAATACTTACTTATAGGTGGTGCCACAAACAATACGTTCGTCTTTTGTTTCTCCATGGTCTTCAGGAAAGTTTCTGAATGGAACTTTGCCAAAGCCACCAGCTTGGCACCAACGGACAGCTTGTGGAACATGAGAACTGTTGCTGCATAGATGTGGAAGAACGGCAACACGCCCATCACCGAGTCTTGGTGAGTGGCTGGAAAGAAACCATTGGAAGCATTTGAAATTCGAGAATCTAGAATTACATATCACATAATAATATATCTTAAGGCCGTAGGTCGTAGCGCCAGGGTAGCCGCGAAGTTCAATTCTTTAGATTACGTTTTTGCAATTAGCTGGTCAGCAACGAGTTGTATTTTGAACAAGATATGATTATCGATCGTATTTACTCAATTATAGTCATTAAGATCATAGATGCAACCCTCTAAGTCCATTTAATCCCTTTCAATAACTTTTCAAGGAAAAGTCATTCAATGAGATTCAATTAACTTAAATCTTTGACAGTCGGTACAGGTGGTACTGGGCTGAAAGTCTGACAGCAAGTCTAACCATCGTTATTATTCGTTATCGTAATATCCAGTACTGTGTTGTGAGTTCTCCTTGTAAAGTACTAGTATCCAGCTGCATCCGGTAAGGCCGGTAGAAGCCGACCAAGAAAAAAGGCTTGGCCGGTGATGATTATAATAATAAACAGTCAACTCACGTGTTGTTTCATTGTGCAACGCAATCAACGGATCATTGATCTGCTGGCAGTTAGCAATAATATTCCTATGAGATAGCTCCACACCTTTCGGTAACCCTGTGGTACCACTAGAGTATGGCAGGAAACATATATCGTTTGCATTTCTCCTAACTTGTTTCAACACCGATTTATCCGTGTGTATATCTTCGCTTAGTTCATTGAATAAAGCAGTGCCTTCAGGAGCGGGATTGCCATTTGTTTTAACTACGATTATTGGAATGTCTATTTTGGAGATCTTCAAAGCTTCCCTTATAGTTGGAACAATCTCTGGTAATGTTACTATAATTTTTGCTTCAGACATCTTTAGTTGCCGTTGTACTTCATCTGAAAGAAAAAAGAGATGCTTGTCAATTTATAAACAATAACAATAATCGTCGTCATTATCATCATCATCAGCCTATTAATGTGCCCACTGCCATGACACAGGCCTCCTCTCTATGAGAAGGATTGGCCATAATCCACCACGCGGGCCCTGTGCGTGTTGGTACATGTCTCATGTCTTCGAATGATTGGTTCTAGGACATGCAGGTTTCATAACGATGTTTTCCTTCACCGTTTTGAGAGCAGTGGTGATGAAAATAAGTTACACAAAGTAATGCGCCTGTCTGGGTTCGAGCTCACGACTTACTTACTGCTCGTAAGTCGGGGCCGCCGCCACTAGGCCATCACCGCTGCTCATCTTCATCAGTCTTATAGTATTTACGGGTGCCATTTGCCACCCATTACTGTTCTTCGATAGAACAAATGTCTCTCCTCATTTGAATCTATTTTATTTGTTGTTGTTTTCAATATTCCTGCCATAATACACACTGCAGTAAAACTGTCACGAGTATTCCTATGATTGCAGATTTTTACGTACGTGTGATAAAATTATCATAATTTACCTAAACATATAAATTGTATGCATTTTCCTTATCGCGATAATACAAATATCGCGGGAAAACAACACAGAAACGTACTTAATTTGTACTTTTAGTTTCGTCTAAAGTACATATATTATTTCGATGCATTGGATCTTTTTTTAGCAGTCTATGTATGTATGTATTTACAAGATCTTTCTTATTAACAAACTACAATATTATTTTTGGATACAGGCTTCCCCAATGTTGCATCGTCTATTTCGATTCGGAGGGATTGTATCAATGTGTCGATTTTAGAAAAAGTCAGAAATGTATTATATAGAGTGTGAAACACCTCTTAACGAAACCGAAAGGCACTGGTTCTCCCCGTCCATTGCGATATTTTTTTTGTTCGTTCATAGTTGGAACCTTCTACCTAGTTACGGAAATATTGGGGGTCAAAGTTCCAACTTTTTGACAAGTCTTTTTTATTGCAAGATTTTTACTTTATATACCTCCACGAACCTCGTACTATTTAATCCACCCGTCAGCACAATGTTTTGAGTGCGTTACATTGAGTTATACCCCAAAACGTGATTTTTGACCTCAAAAAAAAAGTTGTTTCCCAGCAATAATTATTGCATAAAGTTACTTAGTTTGATGTACATAATGGTTGGTTGACGTCTTCGTGATGAGGTGGTTTACACCCTGTAGATATGTCGTAAGTTAACAAACTTTTCGAGGGTGTAGCCAAGTTGTGGAAATCGTCAGATTACTTAGATCGAAAAAAAAAGTATATCATTTTATCAAAAGATCACTTACGAGCAGTATAAATAGGATTGATGCTGGTAATAACTCCTCCAGCCGCCAATATACCGAGACTAACTAGAGGGTAGTCCGGTACATTGGGCAGCATGACCGCGACGGTGTCTCCATCTTGAATCTTGAACTTTGTCCTGAGGTTGGCTGCAAATCTGTTGGATAGCTTGAACGCCTGTTCGTAGGTATACCCTCTGCCTGTAACTGCACAGACCTGGAATGATAAATTATTCTGGTTATTATAATGGCTATAAGACCAGAGGAAGACCAAAGAAACGACGATAGATAGACTGGTCATTTCTTAGTTGCCATGGCTTATTTGAAAGAATTATTTTGTTTTTGCTATGGACACTTTTAACGTGCACATCTTGCTACATTGTTCTCACATAATTTACCATCTCAACATGAATGATGTAACCAAGATTTTGTAACAATTATTTGATTTAAAAGAGTGTCCATGGAGTTTCTTGCCCGTTCTTCTCCATAGAGATCTACGTTAGGGAATGGGCAACTACAGTACTTTCACAGTTTTTATGTCTTGTGACTGGGACTGTAGCTACATTTCATTTTCATCTTTGTTTCGACAATTCAAAAGTGCCTGTTATTGGCCTACTTGAAATAAATGCTTTGATTTTAATTTTGATTTTAACTGTGTAAAAGATGATATGACTAGAAAGGTGGTGACTGTGAGATGAGGACTAAAAGAAAGACGGCATGCTGCGATGACCAGAATAAATGACGAAAACGACAAGGGAATGACAATGATGATGATTATAATGTCGATAACTGTGGAACGAAGAAAACCCCATGGTAAGGGTTTCCATCAGAGATATGAGCAAGGAGCGAGAGATGTGTGAAAACCAACCACTAATATCGCTGCTCGAGGTATAGGCTAGTTTCCACCATCAACAAATTGCAAATCTATTTAGTCCGTCAGTTATAGTATTGAATAATAATGGACATGTATTTTTTATTTTTGTACATCAACGAATATTGACAAATATAAAACACATCAAAACTCGGGAGTTTCTTTAAAGCGTCTATCTTTGTTAATTTTGGTTTACGTAACAATCTAAAAAATAAGGGTCAAATATTTTTTGATAATCTAATTGACGGACTTTTTTTTTCGATCTTGTCGACGATCTGACATTCTGGAGGCCTACCTCGAGCTCTTAACGCTATCCACTTTAGGACCTAAACTGAACTGTTCGTCTAATTCGTACCATGACGTCAGTTTAACGATCTGGATCGTTTGACACCTATTATACTGCGCTCCGTCGCTCGCTGACCAAATCTTGAGCTTGGACTTTTGTGTGCTTCTGTTGCTCAGTAGTAAGTGACAACTTTGCGCACCGTAAGTTAGGATGGGATGCACACGTCGATGAGTTTTCGTTTTCGTCACGGACTAACTAGATTTCTTTTGTCATCTACCTTATTCTAGTTATGTGATTGATTAGTTCCACATACATCTCTCGCTAGACTCGCTACGCATCCTCGCTCATCTCTGGTACAAACGCCGCCTTAGGCAGTGACACAGGTGCTGCGGGACTGTTCGAAAGAAATACTGCGGCCCCGAACGTAATATGCAATTGTAAATGGTTTTTAAAGAAATATACTGTACTGTAAGTGAAGCAGCGGTGGCCCAGTGGTGGCGGCCCCGACTTACGAACAGTAAGTCGTTGGTTCGAACCCAGACAGGCGCATTACTTTGTGTAATTTATTTCATCACCGCTGCTCTCAAAACGGTGAAGGAAAACATCGTGAGGAAACCGGCATGTCCTAGAACCAAAAATTCGAAGAAATGTGACATCTACCAATCCGCACTGGGCCCGCGTGGTAGATTATAGCCCATTCCCTCTCATTGAGAGGAGGTCGTGTCCCAGCAGTGGGAGCATTATAGGCTGATGATGATGAAGTGAAACTAAACGTTAAGATCGTGTCGTGTTTTTACAAACGTAGGTCATATAGGCGGAAGCGGCTGGGTAAGCCGCAAAATTCAAATTGTCTTGCGATTTTTGGTTTTTAGTGTAAAATTTTATTATACCTAATTGAAAAAATACAGGCCTATACCAAAATATTTATATGTACTTTATTTCTATACAATCAATGAAATCGTAAAATCTATTTAGCTACCCGATTAAATAACTACCTACATATTTAATGAAATCATGACTTTTGATATTTCTAACTTAAAAAGCTTTTTTACAAAAAATAAAACCGACTTCAGAGAAAACAAAAAAGTGAATAATAACTTTAGCTTCAGAAGTCGGTGACCTTTGTTTAATTGATTTAGTTTTTTTGTCACCGACTTCTGAAGCTAAAGTTATTATTCACTTTTTTGTTTTCTCTGAAGTCGGTTTTATTTTTTGTAAAAAAGCTTTTATTTTTCATTTTTTAGTCATCACAGCGTACCGGCGTGATTTATTTTTTTGAACTGGTGTAAACAATAGACAGATATGAGATTTCAGCGATCCCAGTACATTTGCTATCATTTATTGAGGAGTTACCGTCGCCTATCTTCCGAAGTTCTTCATCAGATCGTTAAATTGAAATGGGATCACTCCAAGAACGTACTCTTCCTAAAACTACCCAAATCGCTTCTGGTGTGCCTATAAAATTTAAGAAATTCCCTCTATTTCTCCGGGATCCCATTAAATGGAACTTAACACATCTAACTGTCGAAATCTGGGTGTATTGTACACTTCTGCGTACTCCCTCAGAGCATACAGGTGTGATGTTACGTCACTATGTTACTTAAGGCAACGACATCAGCTAAATAAACAACTCTATTTGTGGTGGTTCAAACTTCGTTTGAAATACTGTTAGAATAAAGTTCTAATTAGCTTGCACTACAAAGTGGTTGTTACTTCAGTCACTGCGGGCCGAATAGTGCGAAATGAGTAAGTATTTTCGATCGATTTAAAACTAGAACTTAACTATTTAATAATAATTAATCCATCAGTCGATGTAGTTAAGTATTTGAAATTTTATGTTATATTTTAAATTATAATTATCATTGTCAAGAAAAGAAAATTAATAGGTACGTTTGAAGATTTTTTTGGTGCATTAAAGTTTGTCAAATTATGTTTTGAGTTCCATCAGTGCATGCAAAAAGGACTCCAAAATATAAAGTTATTTTTATTTGTCGAAATTATTTACAGTTTTAGAGATACACTGCTTTTAAAAACCGCCTTTTGGACCGTTTTCAAGAAACCTCCGCCTTAAACAATAAACAACCAAGCTATTGCAGCAATTACTGCAGCTTTGCCGTGTATTTTTGAAGAGTTCCATTTATATCTCCGAAGATCAGCGTCAGATCTTAACCAAATTGAAATGAAACCACACGGAAAGCACCACCTTTCAAATAAAAAAAGAATTATCAAAATCGGTTTACCCAGTCGAAAGTTCAGAGGTAACAAACACAAAAAAAAAAAAAAAAAAATACAGACGAATTGATAACCTCCTCTTTTTGGAAGTCGGTTGAAAATAGAGTTGTATTGATGATTGTTGATTTAGGTGTTTACCACAGACAGACAGACACACTAACACACACACACAGACGCGTCAAACTTATTATAATACTCCGTCGTTTTTGCGTCAGGGGTTAAAAAAAGGAATGATTTTTTTGTGCGTGTGTTTGTTACCAATCAACCGATTTTAAAAATTCTTTCACCATTAGAGTATGCGCCCACTACGAAAATAAATCGTTGGGAAGAAAATTCGTCAATCTGTGAACACTTGGCCCCGTATTCACAACGCTTCGATTCGCTTCCGATTAGGAAAGTCGTATGTTTATCTCGGTCGTTTTCTTAATGCCAGAAGAAGACATATATACGAGTCGTCGAATCGGAAAAGAGTCGAACGTTTGTGAATACGGGGTAAGAAATGTACTACAATCTGCGCAGTCCGAAAAAAAATTGTTTGCGATTTGTTTTCGCACGTACGTATATGTGCCGTTTGAAGCTGGCTTCGCGCATTGCGGAAAAAATCGCAAGCGCAGCGGTCAGTCGACTTGATAATAGGTAAATCGTAGTGCGCGTAGGAATTATTATCGTTTGCGATTTTATTTCGCACTTTAAAAGTCGCAACAGCTTATTTTCGTAGTGCGCGCATACCCTTAGAAGCTACAACTTTACCGAGTATCGATCATGCAAATTTGCCGAGCTATCACAATTTTCGCGGACAATGTCGCGGGCGAAGTGCTAGTAGTGTATAAGAACAAAAACAATGTCAAGTGGAAAAATATATTTTCTTACTGTCACTCTGATAACCCACTATCACATCATATTCATCTGTTATCACTAATCTAAGTAACTAGGTACTTACTGGGCATATTTTTTTGATTATGATATCAGTACTGCAAGATTATTGTTGTTCGACATTAATTTAAGGTGATTAGACGAGCTAAATTAGCAACTCTATTATTTTGTGGTGGTTCAAACTTCGTTTGAAATGCTGTTACAATAAAGTTCTAATCAGCTTGCACTACAAAGTGGCTGTTACGTCAGTCACTGCGGGCCAAATAGCGCGAAATGAGTGGTTTCGATCAATTTACAAAAAAAAAACTATTGATTGGATGAAAAAACTAATACACTATCATGCTAATATATTGCTTGTATACCTAATTACTTGCCAAAAAATCAGAATTATTGCATGCATATTAATATGTTTTTTTTTTGTTGTTTGATATATGTATATTTATAAAGATACAGACACATACACACACAGGCACAGATTACACACAGTACAGGTTTACAGTTTAGCTACTATTAGTACTTTGTAAATTACAATTCATTATGTACCTTGTTGCTAATAACCACTGTATATACATAAACACGTGTAATGTCCAATATCCATAAATGGTAGGTACCTTAGTGAACATGTAAACAACCTCATTGTTGTTGATATGCTAGTGATGAGCTCTTTGGGGTCGCTTAGATTTAAAAGGCTTGTCTACTTGGCTAGCATTTTTTACATGACCTGCTCGATAACCAAGACTGCTTTACTGGAAGTGAATTGATCTAAAGCAGTGATTCCCAAAGTGGTCCAGGTGGACCCCCAAGGGTCTACGGGAGACCCATCGGGGGTCTACATTGGCTTGAAGAAAATGTGGGGGTTCACAAGCTGTAAGTGGAGGTCCACGAAATTTTACTTGGGTTCGATGCGAAAGAACATAAATGTTGGCTTAGCTTGATCAATGTAGCCAGATATTAAGCTAGGTACTAGAAAAAGTAATAAAGTTCAAATGTTCCGGTGATGACAGGTTGTATTTCGGTGAAAATAGTCGTGATAAGTCATAAAAAAAAAATTCGAAGCCAGAAGATTACAATTTTCGGATTTTTGCCAAAAAAAAATCTTGGGAACAACGATCCTCATGCAATCCTAACAGATAGTGCGAAAAAAATACATCGCAAATGTCTTGCTTTTATTTTTTAGTTCACGGGCTTGAAAGAAAATGCTACAGGGGGTCCACCGACACCAAAACAAATTCAAAGTGGTCTACCAGGAAAAAATGTTTGAGAACCTCTGATCTAAAGTTAAGCATTATACAGCGTTCAGCGGTCACACAACTTCTTTACTATAAAGGGTGTAAAACACCTTTTCACGAAGCCGAAAGGCACTTGTTTTCCCCATTATTGTGATCATTTTTTTGTTCTACACCATACCTGGGAACCTTCTAGTAACGGAGACATATATAGGTCAAAGTTACAACTTTTTGACAACTTTTTTTTAAGTACAAGTTTTTTTGTAAGATTTTAACTTTTAACACCTTCACGACCCCCGTACTATTCAATCCACCCATCAGCGCAACGTTTTAAATGCATTACATTGAGTTCTACCACAAAACATGATTTAGAACTTCAAAAAAAAAGTTGTTTCCCAGCAATACGCTTACCAGCAATACCCGCCGATCTATGGGGTCATTCTGTGGACGTGGCTAAATCTATTATAAACATTGTAGCTCCTTCTTTAGCAGTAATATTTAACGATTGTATTGACCGTGGTGAGTTTCCTGATCTAATGAAATATAGTAAAATAATACCATTATTTAAATCGGGTAGTACATCAGACCCCACAAATTATAGACCTATTTCAGTACTACCAACATTTAGTAAAATTTTTGAAAAATTAATTTTGGAACAAATGCAAAATTTTTTTAATAAACATAAGTTATTGCATAAAAAACAGTTCGGTTTTACAAGGGGTCGTTCAACTACTGATGCCGGTGTTGAACTTTTAGGACACATTTATAATGCTTGGGAGGACAAATTCGATGCTTTGGGAATTTTTTGCGATTTATCCAAGGCTTTCGATTGCGTTCTTCATGAAACTTTAATCAGGAAACTACACCATTACGGAGTCCGTAACGCCTCTCTGGATCTTCTTACTTCATATTTGAGTGATAGGATTCAGAGAGTTGATGTTAACGGGAAAAGATCTCCCGGATCCGTAGTAAGAATGGGGGTACCCCAGGGCTCAATTCTTGGTCCATTTTTGTTTCTCATTTATATAAATGACTTGCCTTACCTCATAAAGGATAATCATGATATAGTATTGTTTGCAGACGACACTTCTCTTTTATTTAAACTTAAACGTCAGCAGTTAGTTACGGATGATGTTAATAGCGCCCTGGCAAAAGTCGTTAATTGGTTTAATGCAGGGGCCGTACAACCCCGAATATAAGTTAATTCTTTCGAAAGGGTTACATGTTGTGCGGCTTCAGTCACGGAAAGGGTTACCTCTTGGAAGTGGTAGCCCTTTCATAACACTAACGTTAGGGTAACCCTCTCAACAAGTTAACTAGTACAAGATGTTACCGGCTCCTGTATGGTTTCCAATTGAAGAAGATAACCCCTTGAAAGGGTTTTGTCGGGGTAACCAAAGGGTTTTAAATCAAATAATTTTAAATTACGTTGAAGTTGAGAAAAAGGTATTGTTGACCTTGGAAGTTTGGAATCATATAGAATCGTTTATTAAGTGTTTCTTACTAGGACGGTGTTTTTTTTTGACCGACTTCAAAAAAGAGGAGGTTCTCAATTCGTGGGAACCTTTTAATTTTTATTTTTTTTGTTATGTATGCTCTCCGATTACTCGAAGATGTCTGAACCGATTTGGATTATTTTTATTTTGTTTAAAAGGGTATACTTCACAGGTGGTCCCATAATCATAAAGTCTGGATCTGATGATAGAATCCTGGAGAAATAGTGCGAAATCTTCAAATTGTTTAGGCACACATAAACCGATTTGGGTAGTTTTCGAAAGAGTACTTTTTCAGAGTGGTCCCACTTCAATTTGGTGAAGATCTGATGATGAACTTCGGAGATAGGCAACGGAACTCCTCAATAAATGATAGCAAATGGACTGGGATTGCTGAAATCTCATGGCTATCTATTGTTTACACCAGTTCATAACATAACATCACGCCAGTACGCTGTGAAGGGTGAACCACTAAAAAGAGAAAAATGATTTTGTTTGCAAAAACTAAACCGACTGCAAAAAACACAAAAAAAGAAAAATAACTTAAGCTTCAGAAGTCAGTGACAAATAAACGAAATCAATCAACAAAGGTTTTATTAAGTTACTAGCCGACCCGAGCAACTTCGTCTGCGTCTCATAAGAGAGAGAGGGTTAGACAGTGTGAGTCAACCTTCAAAGATAGACATGAAATGCTATCGCGGACTCGTTTTAAGAGGAACAATTCCGTGCTACATGATTGTTGCGTAACTTTAACAGCTTTAGCTCTCAAAAGGATTCACTGTTTTTGTAAAAAAAATCATACTCCGCTGAAAGTCATACTCCAGCTAGGTCTAAAATTCTCATCAAGGACCATGAAATGAGTCCAACCACGATGAAGATGCTGTGAATTCTTCAGGACCACTTGTAACTGCTTTCCCTCGTCACCGACCTTGGATGAAACTTTTACTCTTGTTAGGTTTAAAATTCTCATTAAGGTGCAAAAAATGAGCCCAAACATGGAAAAGCTTCAGTAAACTCCTGCGTAGATACCTCATGCAACTGCCTTCCGTCTCCATTGCTGACCTTCGATGACAGTCATACTTTAGGCAGCTCTTGAGTTCTCATCAAGGTGCGTGAAATAAGCCTAATAATAATATAGCTGCTGCAAACTGTTGAGGATATCTTGCATCTGCCTTCTGTCTTCATCGTTAGACCATGGATGACATTCATTCTCCAAGCAGGTCTTAAGTTCGTAAATCTAGTTCGTGGATACCGCACAATCTGCGGCGAGGCGAGACCATGCCGAATTTCCGCCGTAGGATCTGGAGGCGATAGTCCTCGCTCAGCAGACAGACTCCGTCGTGATCTCTGACTGTCGCAAACCCCGTGCAGGGCACGCCACAATAGTGGCGATAAGTCCCCTCTTTGAGGAGTGGCTTGAGAGGCGCCACGGCGTCCTCACCTTTCGCCTGACGCAAGTCCTCACCAGACACGACTGTTTTGTGAGGTTCCTGCATCGAACCGTTCTGGTTCTGGGGCCGCCCCTGTGGAACATCGGTTACGACTGGGTACTGCGTGCCGCCCTCCCCAGTCTGGAACTTAGTTTATAAGTAGAACGAATTGCCCTTTTTTGTTTGAATATCGGTGAAATTGCCCCACAAGAGAATACCGTACGACATCATGCTATGGATATAAACTTAACGGGCTGTCTCTAAATCAGTTAAATCACGAATTCTTCTAACGGCGAATGCTATGGAGCTAAGTTTTAAAGCTATTTGCATAGCTTCTATCGCGGGCCTTGAGCGTGGAGACCAAATCCAGAAATTCCGTAACGAAAATAACCTAACACCCCATGTCAGATAATAACAAGGACAAGCTAGTTTTCTTTTTAATATATTGCCGTAACTAGGAGTTGTAAGTTGTATACATTTGAATTTGATGTTAGACCTTCTTTGTAACCATTTTATCAACTTATGCAATTATAATTATTTATGTACACACATCAAAAGTGTCTAGGGATCAACATATATTTTTGCAATAACGTTTCTCCTGATTGATATTAATTAAAATTTTCTTTAAGGATTCATCAAATAAAGTGTTTTCGTTTGTCACAGTAACGATAAACCAAGTCACCTTTGCATTAATAAAGAAATTTGCCATTTTCCTAATAAAGGGATTTTTGACATTTGAACCACTAACACAAAAGTTCTAAAAAAAGACTGAAATAACAGTTTTCTTTAAAATTTTATTGGGTAACTTAAACAAATAATAATCCGTGTTTCTACCGCGAACACTAACAACACAAGAACATCGGTTTGGCATACTCAAAATGAGTTCATCCAAATCACGCTGTGGAATGGCCGCCCATGTTCGTTGCAACAACAAAAAAAGGTCTTCTTGCGACTGGATACCCTCCATATTCGGCAGAGCTCTTCTCTGTAGCATATCCCATGCATGCTCAATCGGATTCAAGTCTGGCGACTGAGCAGGCCAGGGCAGGACATTGATGTTAGCTGCGGCGAGAGTCTGTCTTACAACTCTTGCGGTGTGCGGTCGTGCATTATCATGCATTAACTGAAATAAGGGACCGATTTGCACTTGCAGAGGAACGATGACGTCTGATACAATCGTCTCAGCATAAATTTGAGCGTTGAGGTTGCCTCTGATCCAAATCAACTCAGTTCTTCCGCCGATCCAAATACCCGCCCATACCATGATGGTTCCACCACTATAAGGATGGACTTCCTGGCAGGATTTTAATCGCTTTTGGCGTCCAGGGGTTCTCCAGTGTCGTATACGTCTTGTATCCGGTCTCATACCAAAACGAGACTCATCAGAAAAGCACACGAAACGCCATTGTTCTTCTGCCCAATTTCTGTGTTCAAGAGCCCATTGATATCGAATCCTAAGATTGTGCATTACTATAGGTGGTACCCGTAGCGGTCTTCGGGAATGAAGGTTCACTTCATGCAAGCGGTTTCTGACTGTTTGGTCGCTAATTAAGTTCCCTGAAGAGTGATGAAGCCTCACGGCTAACATCATGGCGGTTATTGTTGGAGCTCTTCGAGTTAAGATTTGAATGTATCGGTCTTGTCTCCGTGTGGTGCAGCAATACCGTCATCCATGGCGCTCAGCCACGGTACCAGTGCTTCGGTAACGTGTCCAAAGTCGACTGATAACACTCTGACTTGTATTCAGAGCTAAAGCCACAGTACGTTGCCGGGAACCAGCTTCTATCATTCCCACGGCTCTGAGCATTTCTTCCCTGCTTAAATGACGTCGCCGCTTCATAATAACGTTGGTTTTAATCAGTAGTAGGGAAACAGTAGCACTAATAATGTCTTCAATGCGTTGTATGTTTTTATAGGGAAAATATTGACAGCTGATTTTCATCTTTTACTCGAATTTGATTCACAGTTCCTGATTCAAATTATGAAATGCACCAAAAAGGATCCATATAAATTTATAAAATCATAAATTTATTACAAAGCCACATCTCAATCTCAAGAAATCCGCATAAAAATGCTTGATCCCTAGACACTTTTGATGTGTGTATTTTATTTTCCGCTATTTGCCGGCTCGAGGACAAAACGCAGACTGAATGTTCAGGCTCGGCTTCCCATCACAATGAAATTATTAATTTTATAATGAATGTTCCACACACACATACACAGACACGTCAAACTTATAACACCCCGTCGTTTTTGCGGCAATCCGAACTCGATTTGTTTTTCGATTGACTCATGATTTTATTTTTATGTTTCTTGTATTCGCAATGAAAAGCACAGTGTTTACTTATTTAGTCCCTCGCTGTCGAAAATGTTTCAAACGGGGTTTGCAGGCTATCCTAGATAAGATATCATAATTATTTTAAACTTTAAATTAATTTTGCCAGTTTTGATTCGAATAAAAATAATGAATCAACCACAAATCATCGAGATAATGAAAATGCAATAGTCAGAAGACAAAACGCAATAATAAGCTTCACAGGTACGACTGTAGCCACAGGCAAGAAATAAGCAACTTTAAAATTTTTGAAACTTTGGCATCAAAATAGCCCAGCGCTATCGGACTATTTATGATTCCGTAAAAAAGACAAGATTGTATCATGTAGGAAACAATCCCGACTTTTCCAGGAAAAAAAAACATTGAACTTTAAAAACTCTGCTATAATAACTATAATCGCATGTGTAAGGAGTTGCTACTCATCGCTAGGGCCTAGACTGCGTGTTGCGACTTGACGCATTCCTGCCGAATGTATGCAGTTTAGTACTTTAAAGAAAAGACGTGAGAGATAAAATTACAATTCTGGTAGTCCGAATGGGTAACCTGTTCAACGGCTTTACAGTCGTTGAAGGGGTAACCCGTTCAAAACGACTTACCATTAAAAAGTATAACCCACCAAGAATGGGTTTACGAAAATACAGGTAATCATATCGAAAGGGTTTGGAAGAGGTTATCCATTGATGAGGGTTTTCGTAAAAAATGGTAACCAATATGAAATGGTTTTTAAAACAACACTTTGTCAAAACCCTATCAAAAACCCTTTCAATGGGTAACCAAAATGGTCCCTGGTTTAATGTTAACAATCTACTCCTGAATGAGAAAAAAACCAAATGTATTAAGTTTACGATACCCCATGTAAGACAAGTGGAAACTAGTGTAGTAATCAAGGATGAAGAGTTGAAACCGGAAGACAGCACAGTGTTCTTAGGCATAACTTTGGATGCCAAGCTTCAGTGGGGCCCGCATATACACAAATTGTCAAAAAAACTTAGCTCTGCAGCATACGCCGTTAGAAAAATTCGTGATTTAACTGATTTGGAAACAGCCCGTTTAGTTTATTTTAGTTATTTCCACAGCGTGATGTCGTACGGTATCCTCTTGTGGGGCAATGCCGCCGATATTCAGACTATATTTGTATTGCAAAAAAGGGCAATTCGTTCAATTTATAAATTAAGTCCCCGATACTCCCTCAGAGAAAAATTTAAAGAGATTAATATTCTTACTATGCCCTCTCAATATATTTATGAAAATCTTTTGTACGCACACAAAAATATTAATTTGTTTAAAAAATACAGTGATATCCACAACATAAATACGAGAAACAAACACAAATTTGTTATTCCTGCTACGAGGCTCAAGAAAATAGGGGGAACGTTCAGATGCCAATGTATACGCTTTTACAATAAACTTCCGAGCCACATTCAAGCACTTAGTCTAAATAAATTCAAATCGTTTATAAAACGGAAGCTATGCCTGAAAGCCTACTATCATGTTAATCACTACCTCGATGATAAAAAGGCTTGGGATTAAGCTGCTCCAACGAAATTTGCTCTGCGAATATAGAAATTTCGGACTTCGCTTGTTTATTATTGATTCCTTTCTTTTATACACTTTGACATGAATGCATATTATTATTATTTTTTTACTTTATTGTTTATTATTTTGTGTGTGTGTGTGTACTTGACATGAATATTTACTTGTGGTTTTTTTTTGACATTTAATGACTTGACATGAATACTTAGTTCAGTATTTTATTATTTTTTACATTTTTAGTTTATTTTTATTGTTTTATGTGTGTGTATTTGACATATCGTATTTTTATTGACATTCATTTTGTAAATTATTATTAATTTAATTTAATTTTTTGCGCTTTTGTGAATGTGAGGACCATGTGGGTTACATTTCATTTTATTTTATTTTATTTTTTTTACCCCCCCACCGTCTGGCAGTTTGAGTTCTATAAGCGACCTACCCAAATGTCCTTTCTTTGGTATTGTTCGTCGTTTCGTTGAGCTCCTTGTGTTATAAGTCGAGCTACACGATAACTGATAAATGCTTGCACTGACTGGACAGGTTTACTCAAATCTGTATGGTTCTTTCTTCAAAAGACCATCTCAGACACTAATATCTACATGATCCTCATGTGAATTGAGCAAGATTATGTCTGGACTTCAAAAGAGACTATGACCTCTGAGTTTGTTTCGGATGTTTCTTCTCAGAGTAGTCAGGTACGAAACACCGGCCCCATCTAGTTTAAAAAAAAATTGACGTGTAAAAGTGTTTGTGAAAACCTACTTACAAAATAAAGATCATTTATCATTTATTTATCAATATTTTTTGCGTAAAAGTACATGCTTGGTTAACGGCTTTGTGATGAGGTGGTTTACAGCCTGTATAGTTGGTCACGCACATCAACTCAAAGCCCCTTCAGAACTAAAGCTGAACAGTCATAATGTTTGACCATAAGTGTGTGGTAAAAAAATCTATCGTCCACAAAATAAACATAATAGCAAATAAGAGAATGTACATAATAGCAATGAATCGAAGAAAAACTAATGTGTAAAAATACTAGATCCTGGAATTATTGATTAAGAAACGCATGTGGCTCAAAGAAGATAAAATTTGTTGGATGTAGATGCAGAAGAAGACAAAAGAAAAGATGAATGGAACGTGTGAGGAAGGTCATGAATTTTTAATTTTTAATGAAGTGAGTCCTGAAATAGAAAGAAAAAAATATGTGGCTCTCACTCCAAAAAGATAAAGGCAAGAAGATGTCTTTATGATGATCAATCACACTCAGAAGAAGACAAAAGAATTAAAGATGAATGGAACGTGTGAGAAAGGCTATGAAAAAAATATATGGTGAAGAGAGTGCTGAAATAGAAAGAGAAAAACATGTGGCTTTCACTCCAAAAGGCAAGAAGATGTCGATATAAGATGTTATGCAGGTCAATCACTCTGACACAAAGTTTCAGGTTCTTATTATAAACGGAGATTCCAAGGTTTTATATACTATTTAACAGATAAATTAAAAAGGAATGAATACTCACCGAAGCTGTCCTTTCGGGCCATTTATCAAGATTCTGCCAAACATAATCGTTCAAAGAATAATTTGGAATTTCAACATCCTTGAACGGTGACGTGATCACTCTGTCTTGGGTCCATACACTGTGTTTTCTAATCACAACACTTGCATACTTTGAACTTTGTTTCACTGAGTTTAAAGTTCTTGTCATCGTTAACAAATTTTTGGCTACCATTGTCCTGCTCTGAATTGCACTCATCGAAGACTGAAAGTTTTAAAATGATGTATATAGTAGCTGATATGGGTATTTTACAAATGGCTGATAACGATGTAATATCAGTTGAGTAGAGAAGTGAAGGATAAACTTTGTTTAGGTATAAAGTCTGACGATTGTTTATTGAACTGCTGATTGAAGAATGATCATCCAGACAATGCTACGTGATCATAAAATACATGTAAGAAATCTACGAAAGCGAAAACTATCCCAGCTAGTGCCTATGGTAAATAACCTAACTGCTGGTATTGATCTCTTGTCTCCTATGAAATTATTATTGACGGAAAATTAATCTCAGAACAGTTTGAATTACTTTGATATTAACGGCAATGGGTTGATCGCCAACCTACACTGTATGTCTAGCTTTACTGTATGTCTCCGCATCACCTAAAAGTTGACTGGTTGAAACTGACTACGTCATTAAGTCCCCTGTCTTGTAGACTCTGTGCTTAAAGTGTTAAATAAATAAATATTAATTTATCACAAAAACAAACACAAAAAGACAAAGAAAAGATCATTATAGATCAGTGATGTTTTATAATATAATTATATAAGTTGTACCTACGTGGAAGACCACACAAGTACAGACGCTACTCGTTTTGTTAAGAACAACGAAAGGAAGTCAGCTATTAGAGTAATCGCCAGTCGTGACCAATTGCTAGCAGCTAATTGAGATCTAGATATTGAAGCAATTTGTTATTCTTTTGTACTGCTGCATGATGCTATAGCCTGTAGCTTATAGCGTGTAAAGGGTGTAAAACACCTGTTCACGTCATTCTGTGGACGTGGCTAAATCTATTATAAACATTGTAGCTCCTTCTTTAGCAGTAATATTTAACGATTGTATTGACCGTGGTGAGTTTCCTGATCTAATGAAATATAGTAAAATAATACCATTATTTAAATCGGGTAGTACATCAGACCCCACAAATTATAGACCTATTTCAGTACTACCAACATTTAGTAAAATTTTTGAAAAATTAATTTTGGAACAAATGCAAAGTTTTTTTAATAAACATAAGTTATTGCATAAAAAACAGTTCGGTTTTACAAGGGGTCGTTCAACTACTGATGCCGGTGTTGAACTTTTAGGACACATTTATAATGCTTGGGAGGACAAATTCGATGCTTTGGGAATTTTTTGCGATTTATCCAAGGCTTTCGATTGCGTTCTTCATGAAACATGTGACATCTACCAATCCGCACTGGGCCCGCGTGGTAGATTATAGCCCGATCCCTCTCATTGAGAGGAGGCCGTGTGCCAGCAGTGGGAACATTATAGGCTGATGATGATGATGATGATTCACATCATGTCCATGGGGTATCTATAAGTAAACTAGAACATTATCAAAACACCCTGTAATCCCTGAAGGTGTACTGTCTGTATAATATAAATAATAGCCTACTGAAACGAACCAGGCACAAATCTAGATTCCGAGATGCTATTAAAAATGCTGGAAATTCCTGATTAAAAACCCAATAACACTTTGTCCAACTTGGGTTAAAATAAAGTAAACTAGAACATTATCAAAACACCCTGAAATCCCTGAAGGTGTACTGTCTGTATGACCAATAATAGCCTACTGAAACGAACCAGGCACAAATCTAGATTCCGAGCTGCTATTAAAAATGCTGGAAATCTCTGATGAAAAACCCAATAACACTTTGTTTCATGAATCACTTTATTACGGTACGAGTATTTGGAAGAAATTTCTTTTCTCTAGTCATAAACACCTCAGTTCGCACACTTGGGTTAAAATAACTTAATTATAATCGAAGATTTTATTATTACTAAAAATAAAGGCATGTTGTTCATATTCGTAGTTAGATGATAATTTAAATAATGTTTATGTACTATGTTGTTAATGGCATTTTAACGAACTGATAGTGTTTTGATAAATATCAAGCCAACGATACCAAAGTGAAGATAGCGGTACTTAATGGTATGAAACATTACCATTAATGATGCAGTTAATTTTGTATATTTTATCTAATGGCTGAAAAACATCGGTTTTTTTTGGTAAACGAAATTATACTTTAATCTTGAATTATTGTCCAACATATATTAAAATTGCCCAATACATTTAACACAGACAAATGCAACTAAATTCATTACGGAGATATTTACCTGCTTTTTTTTTGGGATGGGAAATCATCAAATGACTTCGCCCACTCTGGGCGGAGCGGGCGGGAGTGTCAGACTCTTACAGACTAAAACTCATCCATGTTCCTTCCTCGCCCTTTATATTCCGGGGCCGCGGTATCTCTTTCGAACAGGCCCGCAACCCCGGCAGGAATATTTACCTGCTTCTGAATGACAATCATTTCAATGAACCGATAACACCATGGCTCGAAACACAACAAAGATTCCACTACTTTTTACGAGTAGCTTGGCTGATAACGTAAGATCACTACCCGAATAGCTTATACTTCTTCTATCACAAACCGTAGGGTTTTGAAGAAATCATCCCAATCAGTCCATTGTTTCGTCGTCCTACCGTTATACCAATTTCGTTTGGGGTCAGCCCTATAATATTATTATGTATCTTCCATACTTCTCTATGATTCGCCATTTTACACCGCAGACATTGGCCATTTGATCTTGAGGAACTATCCATATGTACGAGTATATCATGGTATTGTGTAATGTGAATGAATGTCTGTAGTCTGTCGACTGCTGCATACAGTCATCACGTATTTATAAAGGGTGTAAAACACCTCTTCACGAAGCCGAAAGGCACTTGTTCTTCCCATCACTGCGATCATTTTTTTGTTCTACACCATACCTGGGTACCTTCTAGTTACGGAGATATGGGGGGTCAAAGTTACAATATGTCGACAAGATCTTTTTTAAATACAAGTTTTTTTTGTAATATTTTGACTCTTAACACCTCCACGACTCCCGTACTATTTAATCCATCCACCAGCACAATGTTTTAAGTGCGTTACATTGATTTCTACCACAAAACATGATTTATAACCCCAAAAAAAAAGTTGTTTCCCAGCAATAATTTTTGCGTAAAGTTACTTAGTTTGATGTACAGAATGCTTGGTTAACGGCTTTGTGATGAGGTGGTTTACACCCTGTATAATAACTATCACAAAATCTCTATCACAAAATTATGCAACCTAAAAGACGTTATCATTTTCTGGTGTTGTGCATTTTTATGAAAGGAAAAGCCAGGATTGCACTTATTTGTAAAAAACAGACAAGGCTTAAGATAGTGAAAGATCCTTGAATGCAGTAAACAAGAATAGCGTCTTCTTTTTGCGTTTGAAGACTGTATCAAGTTCTCTTTATGATGATAATTAAGATAACACAAGTGTTTTATAAAACTAACCCTACTACCTACCTACTACCTACCTACTACCTACCTACTACCTACCTACTACCTACCTACTACCTACCTACTACCTACCTACTACCTACCTACTACCTACCTACTACCTACCTACTACCTACCTACTACCTACCTACTACCTACCTACTACCTACCTACTACCTACCTACTACCTACCTACTACCTACCTACTACCTACCTACTACCTACCTACTACCTACCTACTACCTACCTACTACCTACCTACTACCTACCTACTACCTACCTACTACCTACCTACTACCTACCTACTACCTACCTACTACCTACCTACTACCTACCTACTACCTACCTACTACCTACCTACTACCTACCTACTACCTACCTACTACCTACCTACTACCTACCTACTACCTACCTACTACCTACCTACTACCTACCTACTACCTACCTACTACCTACCTACTACCTACCTACTACCTACCTACTACCTACCTACTACCTACCTACTACCTACCTACTACCTACCTACTACCTACCTACTACCTACCTACTACCTACCTACTACCTACCTACTACCTACCTACTACCTACCTACTACCTACCTACTACCTACCTACTACCTACCTACTACCTACCTACTACCTACCTACTACCTACCTACTACCTACCTACTACCTACCTACTACCTACCTACTACCTACCTACTACCTACCTACTACCTACCTACTACCTACCTACTACCTACCTACTACCTACCTACTACCTACCTACTACCTACCTACTACCTACCTACTACCTACCTACTACCTACCTACTACCTACCTACTACCTACCTACTACCTACCTACTACCTACCTACTACCTACCTACTACCTACCTACTACCTACCTACTACCTACCTACTACCTACCTACTACCTACCTACTACCTACCTACTACCTACCTACTTCCTGAATTTTCTTTACTATAAACCTCACGGAGCCCGAGACCTTTCCAACGAATGCAAAACCGTGGAAATCGGTTCGTGCGTTCTGGAGATGACGCGTCAGGAAAGAAAACCCGACTTATTTTTATACATATAGTAGATTATGATCTCATGCTACAACTATATTTTCTCATCCTGGAAGTTAATCTTCTGAATTCATCTAGATTTTGCTGCATTTGAGTCACTTCGTTTATACTGCGTTTTACGATTTATCAGACAACTGAACATGGTCCGTTCATTCTATTAATAAGCTCTGTCGTATTACCAATACACGTAACTTCATGTAGGTATGTCGGTTTATATACAGAGTCTGATGATTCACAGGGGCATGAGTTGGCTCAAAGAACAGTGCAGATATTGTCCAAAAAATTATTATCTTACGAGGTCTAAGTAGTGTTTGTGTACTAAGTTATTTTATTCTAGTTTTGAGGTATTCGAAAATGAACGTTGCAAAATTTTAACAAATTACATTAGCCTAGATTTAGGAGTTGGCATAGTTAGAAAGAACCTTGAATTAAGCAATGACGTTAAAATTTTAAATACACCTCTGTTTATAAATGAGTATTGAACAATAATACAAGTTAAACATGCAACAAAGAAGTTTCAAGTGTTGTAAAACAAAGTGAACGGTTTTTTATCATACGTTTATAAATACATTTTATAAAAATAAACACGTTCATTCAAACAAAGGAACTTGCAATGGAATTTAATAAAAGATTATATCCAAATAAAAGCTTGTTTACTATATTCTATAGGTGATAAATAGCGCATTCGTAAGTATATCCTTCTTCATGAATTAGCATAACACACTCTCAAAAAAAGAAAGCCTCAGATATAAGATGTAAAATGGACTGCTTCGAGTAAGATGAAGTAGATCTCAAGATCTCAAATGGAGTTGGACAGGACACCTAGCAAGGCGAGGTGTTGGCAGGTGTGGAGCAAAGCGTTGACCGAGTGGCGTCTAAGGAATAAAAAGAGAAATGCTTTTCGACTGACTGCGGGATGAGAAGACGACATTGTTGCCACGGTGAGCGTAGAAATCGGATACTTACAAAGAGGGCCCCACTTTGTCTATATCACGCAGTGACTGAATCCCGACTGTGAATGATGTTGATGAAGAAACAAGAAAGACAGAAGTTTTGTACAATATTAAAGTATGAATGTGGACTGCGCAAAAGAGGAAGTCCTAATAAAAGATGGATCGTGTGAAAACTGATCTGGTTTAGGACGAAGTGAATTCTGAGACGACATCCAATAGACCCCTGTACGACGCCTAGACGTATGGAAGAGTAAGACGCTAGTATTATTACGACCTTAAAGTTCGGGTAATAAGAATCAGAATTGGAAAAACAATGCCAACAAACTCTCAAAAGATTGAGGATGGAAGAGAGACGCGTAGTCATTGTACAGTATTCAAATATGAACATGGTAATTAAAAATGAGGAAGTCCAAAGCAAAGATAGGTTGTGTAAAAGATGATTTATGACTTTTGAGGAAGTGAATTCTGAAACAAGGTCTAATAGAAATGCAGATATGGAAGAATAAGACGTTAGATTTGTGAAGACCCCAAATCAATTGGGTACAGGACAGACTTATGACGATGATTATAGAGTTGGTCCTGTTACTACAGAACTATTGTGTGTTCATGCGGATGATAAAATGTAATATTATGAGTATGTATGAGTATATCATGGGATGTGGCAAAATGTATGCAGTAACAATAACATTTAAAACCTTTGTTATCTTTCTCGCAATATTTAAAAGTAAAACATCCTGTTATTGTCCCACTTACTAGTGTGGGTATCCATAATATATTTTTAATAAGTTTGGAACAAATCGCAATATTTGTATTATATTGTACTGTTTACAAGTCACCTTTCTTTTCAATCAATAATTTCTCTGTTTATTTAATACATTAAGCATACAAAATGTACAGAGACGGACTTAATGCCAAAAGCATTCTCTACCAGTCTACCTTTATATTTTATTGCATTAATGGATTCAATGATTTGTGATAAGTAGACAAAATTCATTTGATTATGTTCATTCATCATCATTAACATCATTGGTAGCTTTGGTCGGTCCATCATGAGTACAAGCCTGTAAAGACATTATTCTGAATATAGGTACCACTGTATCAAGCAATTCAATTAATTCAATTCGCGTTGTCTTACAAGGTTTATTTTTGGATCAACGTCATCATCTGCCTAGCCTTTTCTCAACTATGTTGTGGTCGGCTTTCAGTCTAATCGGATGCAGCTGAATACCTACCAGTATTTTACATGAACCGACTGCCTATCTAACCTCGAAATATGATACCACTACATGTAACGACTGTCAAAGATGGTCAATTTTGAAATTGAGAATTGAAAAAGAGGCTCTTGACAGACGGACAACAAAGTGATCCTAAAAGGGATGCATTTTTGCCGGCTGATGTACGGAACCCCAAAAACAAGATGGCTGTTTTAGTTCTGATTACGGCCACACGCTTAAAGATCCATAAACAAACAACAAGCAATTAATGTTCGTTAGAACTGACAACATGAAAAACATTTCCATTACTACTCGGTCAACAAAATAGATCAATTTTTAAATTAGGTACTACGTTTTTATTCAGGCTCTGAGGCCCTACTCCCTAACGTTTCGCCCATACGGACGGATCTATCCGTCTCTATCGCACACGTCTACAGACGAATACGAGTGAGAGAGACGGATGGATCCGTCCGTATGGACGCCTCTGTGTCGTAAAAATTATAACGATGGCCACATGACGCTGGTGTCACTTTCGCTCCATATTTAGTATCTAATATTATAGGAACGACCTACACAAATTTGATAACCACATGAAAATTATATTAATGAAGACATCATAAATTGATCTGGCTATCACCTGATCTTCTTTGCATTGCGAGCGGGGACAGATATCGCACATGATAGAGAGGTTTGAAAGAAGAAAGGGGAAGCTTTTTCCCAGCAGTGGGACACATGACAGGTTAAGAGAAAATATATTTACTCGCCTATCACCTGAGCTTATCTTCTCCCCTATCCTCAGCCAGAAACAAATTCTTCGTTGTATTTTAATATTAGGAGGAAACTTGGTAATCCTGGTTCGATTGTATTAGGTTTTTCCCCAAAGTCAGAATTGTTACCCGGTTAATTATTTTAATCATGGAAATAATTACCTAAATATTGTGCATGTAACAGTCACATCTAACCATTTATTAAGTCTGAAATATTTGTTAAGAGGCCTCTTACAGTCCACTAGCGCCGCCAATCGAAAAAATGTCATAACTCGTAAATAGAATCAAAAATACAAAATATGTTCTATTATTACTGTGGAAAAGGCAATAACGTAATTGTATAACACCTTATCAACACTTGAAATATAGCTGTTTAGCTAAATCGTGCATTCAAAACATAAACGGCCGTTTTTGTTACAAATGCACGATTTAGCTAAACAGCTATATTTCAAGTGTTGACAATGTGTTATAAAATTACGTTATTGCCTTTTCTACACTAATAATAGACCACATTTTGTATTTTTGATTCTATTTACGAGTTATGACATTTTTTCGATTGGCGGCGCTAGTGGACTGTAAAAGGCCCCTTAAACACAGCTGTGTTCATGATACTATCATCTCGTCAGTAGAAGACGGTCAATGCCTGGATGGTCTATTGGCCGCAAGCACGACTGCTGATCATGAAGTTCTGGGTTAGATTCTTAGGTTAGGGAAAGTAGGTATTATTGGGTTTTGTCATCTGGAATTTCTCAGTAGCAGTCACGTAATCTGGATTTCCGTTTGATGGCAATAGGGCCGGCTTCTTTTACATGGCCCTGAAACATAACTGGCGAAATATTGGCACACTTCCCGCCTAACCCTTGGATTGGATGGACAGATAATGTTATATTAGGTTAGAAGACAGTCAAAAATAAGACAGGTCTTTGTTATTTGATGTGTCACTACTTTTATAACAACGAAAAATTGCGAGAATATTTGTATGGATGCCTGCAAGTCATCCATCTTACGCAAGAACTACTGAACGGATTTGGATGTTATTTGGTACACAGGTTGGTACAAATCCTGGATTAATACACATATTATGCTTTTTCCGACGGGACGGTTTCCGGGCTCTACGCGGACGTAACCGCGGGCATAAGGTACATTGTTGTTTATACGAGTATGTCGTGTCGTTGACCTCTATGTGGCAATGTTTGTTGTGTTTCTATTCGCGAGTCACAACACAGCGTATGTAGCAATGCATTTGGTATGTGTACTAATATACCTGTTTACAATGTTGAAAAAAATAGTCAATTCCACAGACCAATAGTTAAAGTTTTCTATGTTGTATTGTTCTGTAACGGAAAAAATACCAAAAGAAAAAAGACATCTCTCTGTGTTTTATTAATTAACCACTTAAAAACATTGCTTACTATTTTTTTTACTGCTTTTTATATTTTTGTGTTCCTATTAGCCCTTCCAAAAGTTTCCAGTTTTACTTTTGAGGAAAATTACTCCACCTACTGATTACGACGTCAAAGTTCAAAACATTGCACTCAGGAAGTGATAACGCCTAGATTTATCTATTTGTCATTACATTTGCAATGACATTACAACGATAAAATCTAATGTTTTGACTATTATCCACTAGTTTAGTTACTAAGCGACTGTCAACTTTGCCCAGCGGTCAAAAGTTGAAAACAGAAAACGTCAATTCTGGCGTTAGTTTGAAAGTTTCCACACAATACCCATATCATCTACTTACATATTTAACAGATACTTACATAATAATTACCTACTTTAAAACATGTAATCACTGTTTAAACACAACGAAGCACGCACGAAAGAAAAGAATAAATAAATATTTAAATTCGAGGGACAGAAAAGTCGCGACGCCCGTACGCGGCGAAATCGAGTCGTCTACTGATGGTTTTATAGAAGTTTAACTATTATGACATGAGGTTCGTTAATTAAAGATAGTTGGTTATCGCTAGCTATCTAAAAACATGTTTACACGGTGCATGTATTTACTTGCAAGTGTGGTGTGGTGTTGGCTTAAAAATAGATAGCAGTTGGTATTTCGTGGGTGTGTCTGTGTGAATGGAACAAGTTGATGTTGTCACAGTCACAGAATAGTGGAGATCTATATTTATTTTGTAGCCATAGAAAGAAAGAAATAAAGAAAGAAAGAAAAAGCATTTATTAGCCCGCACAGGACAAACACATCAAAATTATCAGTATAAAAATTACACAGAAAAAAAAAATCTAATATATATTTAAAGATTAAAAGAAATGAAACTCGTCTTGTACGAGGCCAAAAGGCTCCCATCTCAGCATGGTGCTTTAACATTTAAAAAAAATATTGGCGCTGGTGTCCATATACATATAGACCAACAAGTTTTTATATTGTTATGTTCGTGTTAGGCCCCGCTGCCACTATGTCGTGACGATTAAAGACAATGAGCAAATTGGTACACCCCTCCACAAGCAATGAGATATACCTACGTCGTTGGATAGGTATTTTTAAATGGAACAACATTTAGGGCTATTAGACATGGTCGCTAAGCCGGTAAAATCTTGACCTGGCTTCATAATGAAGTCCTGACGGCCTTGAAAACTGCTGCTGCTGCTGGTGCTACTACTATTGAGAGCTCAGTGATACCCTCGTGTCTGCGGACGAGTCCATGTAGTGTACGTTGGTTAACGTATTACCACTTCTTTTGCTTTTGATATACGGCCAGAAACATTTAGGATTTTTGGCGATTGAGGATTCAATTTTTTCCATATGAGCATCAAAACAAACAGCCTCTAATTCCTTAGCTCGGTTTCGCAAGAGAGAAAAAGAGTGATAATCGTATAAGTTGCCGTAATTTTTGTATTTGTTGTGGTATTTGTGTTTTTTTTATTGCCATATACGTAATCACCACCCCTGATAATCTCGGAATCGTCACTCATATTGTTTTTCATACATTTTCCATCGCACCCCAACAGGATGATGGTATTTCAGGTCCGCGACATTATATCTTAAAATCGTTACACCCAACCCTATACAAAATAAGAACAATACCCATGTTGATTTTCAAAATTTGTCACCCCCTTTAGGGGTTGAATTCTGAAAAAATTATACGACGCTAGAACTTTCCGTACGGTTCAGATGGAGTTTACACGAAAACAAAAGATGGTAAAGTTATATCCAACTTTATCATCCAGGCACGTGGACCTTGTTTAAGTCCATACAAGCATTTTTGTAAGAGACACACTTTGTTCTCTATACCTTTTATTTTAAAACCTTGAGGTTGCTCCATGTAGAGCTTCTCATGCAGATCTCCATTTAAAAACGCAGTGTCCACGTCCAAGTGACGTATTTTCAAATCCAATTCGTCTGCGAGAGCCAGGAGAGTACGCATGGAGGAGTGCCGCACGACAGAACAAAATGTCTCAGAATAATCTACACCTGGCGTCTGGGTGAAACCCTTAGCAACTAATCTTGCTTGTGCGTCTTGTACTTCACATCATTTCCTGATGGATCTTTTTTTAACTAATAAACCCATTGACATGGTAAAATTTTCTTGTTTTCTCTGTCAACCAATTTCCATGTCTTCAGCTTCATCGACGAATTATTCGTCATTACCATCTGCCACTTCTCAACATCATGAGCCAATGTGGCCTCATTATAAATTCTAGGCCCGTCAGACGCTTGACTAGAAACTTGGTTTGAGAAATAATTACGAGGTTTCCGGTCTCTAGAAGGATATCTACGTTGTCAATCAGTTTGACTAGTAGAAACTGCTGCTTCCTCAATTGCTTAAAAAAATTGATCAGTTTCAGCAGTCTGATCTTCAATGACAACAGTATGGCCTGAAGCTGGTTCAACAGTGAGCACTGGAATATATTCAAAAGACTCTAGAACTGTAATGGTTTGTTCCTGAATAGTCAAACTATTAGAAAGTACTAAAAAATCAGTAGAAGTCTTAGTGTTGTTGACATTTCTATTATTTAAAGAAATAATCTTCAGAAAATATTGTAACGTCTCTAGACTTTTGTTAGGTTCTAGGACTAGATGAATTTCTAAAAAGATAACTATTAGGATCTTCTGTATAGCTTACAAATATAGCTTCATCAGCTTTAAGATCCAATTTATTACGGTGACAAGAAGGTCTATGGATAAGAGCTCTGCCTGCATCCAAAAACTCTGAGATTACTTAGGTCTGGTTTGCAACCATTCTACAATTCGTAGGGAGGTTTATTCTTAAATGCACGGTATGGGCATTCTTCAGGTACACAGCTGTTCGAACAGCATCCCAAAAAGCCTTAGAAAGATCGCTTTCAGCTATAAGAGAGCATGCCTTTACTAAAATCGAACGATTAGAGCGCTCGCCAACACCATTCTGCTGTGGGCTATATAATACCGTTGTTTAATGCTGAATACCACAAGGTCTAAGATAACTTGAGAATTCACTATTGACGAATTCCTTCCCATTACCCGTCCTTATTGTTTTAACTTGAGCCCCAGTTCGTCTTTCAACCATAGACTGGAAGTGAAAAAATCTGTCCATAGAAGAAATAAAATATACAAAAATAGTTCTCGAAAAATCGCCTATAAAAACTAAACATTACATAATAACCAACAGTAATATTAAAGAGCCAACTGACATTGGTCCACAAGGTCAGAGTGGATCAGTTCTAATATTGAATTTGCTCTTTTTTAACCGACTTCTAAAAAAGGAGGAGGTTCTCAATTCGGATGTTTCTATTTTTTTTTTTTTTTTTTTTTATGTTTGTTCGGGCATAACTCCGTCGCTTGCCAACCGATTTGGAAAATTCTTTTTTTGTTGGAAAGGGTATTCTTCCCAAATGGTCCCGTAGCCACCAAGTCGGGATCTGATGATGGAATCTGGCGAAATCGAGGGAACTCTTCAAATTTTATATGAAAACGTGTTGCGATTTTGGTATTTTCTACAACAAGTGAAGCATTTGCGTTTGATAAGACCCATTCTACCATCAGATCTGATGATGAAGCCAAGAGTCACGGAACTCCATAATGAGACAATGTACCATAGTCGTGTTTGGGCTTGTTGTAATTGTAACGGTATGCACTTTCCATGTATCAAGCACATGTGAACCACTAAAAAGTGAAAAATAAAAACTTTTTTGCAAAAAATAAAACCGACTTCAAAAAAAAAACAAAAAAGTGAAAAATAACTTTAGCTTCTGAAGTCGGTGACAAAAAAAACTAAAGCAATCAAACAAAGGTCACCGACTTCAGAAGCTAAAGTTATTTTTCACTTTTTTGTTTTTTTTTTGAAGTCGGTTTTATTTTTTGCAAAAAAGTTTTTTTAAGTAATCATCTTGAACGGTTGTCGAGCTTGTTTCGCTTGAACACAAGCAACACATGGATATTTATCCACATCCTTAAGGGGCATGCGGAGCATGCAACTTTCATACAAACGTAATACCAAAATAATTTGTAAATCAAACATATTCTTAAGGTAGTATATTTATTTTGATTAAATTACAGAATATCTAGGTTCCCAAATATACATTTTGAAAGGACAATGATATAAAGACGAGAGATTAAAATTAAAATGTCTATAGAAAACTTATTTTTCTTCATCAGACCGTCATCATTTTGGTGAACATGGACCTAAGTATTCATGATCATGATGTTACCCCTAATGAAACTCCAACAAACCTGTGATCCTGGTAAGGTTTAATGGCCATAGACCACCATTTAATTAGATAGACATACTCGTTCCTACTTCTAAGTCTTCTAACACAAACCAGTGTCACACCGCGGTGTCTGCAGTTGGAACACAGTGCACCGGTTCTGTGCCTCTATAGTTTCCGCACAACGTTGGCCGCATACAAATAGTTGTGCGTGAAGTCTGTCATGTAATCACTAGTGTACCACGAAGTAGAAAGAAATGAAGTGTTTAAGTGAACACAACATCATCTGCCTAGCCTTTCCTAACTAAGTTGGGGTTGGTTTCCAGTCTAACCGATCTGGCTTCCGCAACCTAGTTGTCTTACCAAGGAGTATTGGTATTAACTAGCACTGAGTAACACGATACTCCTTGGTAAGACTGGTTGTCTGTTATTATTTAGCCACGAGCTTCTCTATTTATGTGAAATCAACGATGGAGATAACAGACGATAAGAGACGAAAGACGAAGAAAAACTTGCTCTGTATCTCGAGCAAATGTACCTGCTTATGTTCATAGATTCCAGCAAGATCATAAAGCCAATGTCTCCAAAAGTACCTATAGACTGCACTTTGCTCTAAATCCTAGCGTAGGCGCTTCGTAGGCGCAAACTCTACGATAGCTAGCGTAGTCGTTTTCGTGGGCGCAGGTGCTACGCTGGCGTAGACGTTTAATAGGTGAAGGGGTCTCGAAAACAAAGTTCACTTCGTATTGGTTGATCGGTACGGCACACGTTTGTACAGCGCCTGCACCAATGAATACTCCATTTTTAAATATTCCGTCATGTTTACAATTTGTTTAAGCACATTACGATATGCCATTAGGTAATGGAGTTTGTACCATGATAAAGCAGTGATGAAAATCAGCAGTAATGCACTTGATGGACATGTTCACTTTAAAATCAGCTGACACTACAGGCCACTAGTCGAAAATGTAGATATTAAGATAATTAAGATCACAACTGGAAAAACATGTCTCACCACAGTGTTTTTAATGAGTTATTTATTTGTACGAGTAAAACCAATGGTAGGTAAAATGACTGCATTATTCCGCCCCATTCTTTTAACAACATAAGTTATTTTTGAGTTGTGGAAGTGTTTTTTTTTTTACAAAATATTAACAAAAGTAAAATTGTATTTCAATAAATTGACTAACTAAATAATTATTAGCTTAAGCTACAAATCAATAATAACTTTATTCATTACTACATAAATGTCATTAATTTCAATTAATTAAAATAAAAGCTTTATTGTTCAAGAAAGCATTACACAAGTTGAAATATCACTAGCCTCCACAGTCCCTGTGTCGTGGAGACTAGTCTCCTCCGTCTTAAAAAAAAATAAACAGGATTATGCAGGTAAGATTTATAAGGTTACAGAAAAAAAGTGCATTTCCAGAGCAATATTATAATCTAAATAGAAATTATAAACTAATTATAAGTGTGTCGTGTGCATGTGTGAGGTGTGTAAGTGAGGTGTTGGTGTGTGATGAAGACCAAGCGATTAATAAAAAAAACATAAACCAGCCAATTGGGGCAGAAAGATTGCCACAACCATTATGTACAGTTGGCGCACACGTAAAACACCGGAGTCTCGGTACAGTGTGTCAGTTGAGAAGTGCATTATTTTCTCATAGGTTACCTTTAGAAGAGACCGTTGTGCACGTTCTACTTTTACTAGACGGGTCTTATGTGCCTCACGTTATAATACAGTAGTTGATGACAGATTGGCAGAATGTGTAGTAGAGCATTTTCAGAACACGTACATTAGCAATACGACCCATTTTTTTAAAATGTGAATAAGCTTTCTGATCCTACCGGTTACAGTTAAAGTGTTTATCAATGTAGACGCCAAGATACCTAATTTGTTTGTGCAGCTTAACAGATAGATTATCTGGGCAGGATATTCTTCTACTAACGCAAAAATATAGGACTTTTGTTTTATCTACATTAAGCGTCAGTAGATTGTTTGTGAGCCAACTGGAAACCAGTTTTAAACCTGAGTTAGCAGTTTCTTGAACCCTCTTCTAGGTTTTACCGAAGAAAACTATCGCGGTATCGTCAGTCAAATATTTTAGCTCGTCGAGTTCCAGTGTGCAGAGGGTATTTATGTAAAGGATGAAAAGGGTTGGCCAAGCACGCTGCCCTGAGGAACTCCGTAACTGAGGTTGGCATTACTGCTGCACTTATCACTCATACGGACTCTTTGAATGCGGTCCGTAAGATAGGACTGGAACCACTCGAGAGCTACACCACGAATTCCAATAGTTTCCATCTTTTTGTGAAGAATACGCCTGAACACCGTATCAAAGGCTTTTGTCAGATCAAGCAAAGCACCAGTACACTTATAGCCATTATGCATTTTATTGACTACAAAATCATCAAGGTTAGTAACTGCATCTTCCGTTGACCTGTGCTTGCGAAAGCCATATTGATTTTGTAATAACAGGCCATTCTTCTCAAGGAAGCTGAGCAGTCTGTTGTTCATAATTTATTCCAAAATTTTGGATAGTAATGTGAGTAAGGAAATTGGACGATAATTCGATGGGACAGTTTTATCGCTTGGCTTAAAAATTGGGCTTTGTTTTCATGAGCGTTGGTACTTACCCAGTCGCGATACTAAGGCCCGTATTACAGAACATCGCTCAATACTCAAGCAACGCTTGAGTTTTGAGCGATGTTCTGTAATACGGGCCTAAGATTGCACAAAAGGTGACTGACGCTGCAAGGTATTTTTTGCTGAGCTTAAGTGTCCTGTTCGTGACACCATCCCATCCAGGTGCCCAGTCGTCTTTGAGGTTTGATATGATCTTTCTAACCTCTACTTCGTCAGTTGGCGTTGCGAAGAAGGATTTGCTAGATGGGTATAAACCCATCTAGCAAATCCTTCTTCGCAACGCTGCATCACCGCGCTTCAACTCGTCGTTCGTCTTCGCTTCATCGCTCCTGGAAGGAGTTCATAGTGGCGAGTTCTTCTTCGGTCTCCAATGGAATCTGGGTATATGTGCAGTAGTTCTCGGCCACTCTGGCTTGATTTTTAACAGCTGCTCATGTTTTTTTACTGTCTCCAGTTGCATCTTCCAATAGTTTCCTTTCGCTATCTGTTTTAAAGTTTTGTATTCAATTATTGCAAAGGTTTCTATAGTTTTTGTATCGCTGCTGTATGATGGGATTGTCTTTGTTAGCGGGTGTTGTTTGTAATTAAATCGTTAACCAGCGACATCTAGTTCTCTTTCAGAAAAGCTTAAAACAGTGTTTACCAACCAAACTACTAGGTGGCGCTACTAACAACGAAAAATTTGGATGTTGACAAAATATTGTTATCATAACACAACCGGAATGTTCATGAACTTTTATCGCACTGACCAATTAAGGCCAATTGAGTTTTATCTACTATGACGCAGGTATGTGGTCAAAGTTCATCGCAATGAATATCACCTTATAAAATACCAAGATGTAAGTACATACATATAGTTACTGATATCTGAATAAAGTTTGAACCTCCGGTTCCTTATCTTGAATTATTACATAATCAAAGCCAAGGCTATTTTACAATTCAGTGACATAATAGTGTACTTTGGATGCAAATAAGTTCGTCCACGACCGCAAATCAGATTTATTTTTTAAATGTCGATTTTCGCGAATCAGCGACCTCGGACTAGTCACGATCTTCCAAGGTTACCTAATGCTTAACGTAACTAATATCAAAATAGATAACTAGTGGTAAATAGATATATTATAGCTACTACTATCAACTTGCCATTAAGTATCGGACTTCACTGTTGGACATAGGTTTCCACCTAGCTACGACACAACTCCCTCCCAGTACTTCGCCTTCCATACACTGTCTGCCCAGTCTACTTTGTAATGTCTTCTATCATTTAGCTGGTGGCGTATAGGTACGCTGGTCGATACACGGGGACCACTCTAGGGCCGGCGCCGGCGTCATAGATAGCGACAAAATCGCTTACTTTATTTATTCGTTACTAATTAGCGATCAAAAATTAGCGATTTTGTCGCTATCTATGCCAAGGACACATTTGCTGCACTGCTCCAGCCTCCACTGGAACTTTGACAGACATATAATTAGAGGTATCCGACCCACTGCTATTTCAACTTGCAAACCCAACCAATTTTGCCAGCGGTGCTGACTAGCCAGTTTCACGGGCCGTTGCCATAAATAGTTAATTTACCGATGACAGTTTTTTTAAAAGAGTAGTGTAATTTGTAAAAAAAATATTTTATTGAAAAATTGATTTATTCCTTAAAAACTAAAATATAAAAAGGATAACCTTAAAAGTACTTTGCACCTACCCACATTATCGATGGATAACAAACTTTCCTTAAAATAAGGCACTTCATTTACGATAGATTCTTTAAAAACAGTTTTTTTTTTACAAATGCATTAAATAAGTTGCTCTGAGGATTTTTAAAACAATTTACATTTTACCTGTCTTTTGTTAGTAGAGATCAATATTTAAATAATCCATTAAAGTCCAGTTTATGATTAGATTTAATAATTACCAAAATTTCGACGTTTTTATTCGAGGTTCGCCTCAACTCTCATTTTTTCATTTTCATATAATTTTAATCTTCCGAAAAAATGAAGATGAATCTACGAATATATAAATCTAGTCATAATTATGTTTTTGTGATGTTTCTTCATTTAAATTATATTTAAAAGTATTTACAACGCGAGGTCGTTCAAAAATCCTGCCATAATATTAAGTGGCAATATTACTATGATTTTATAACAGATTATCCCTCAAAAAAGGAACTAAGACAAAGAGAAAATGTATTTACACAATAGAACGACACAATTTTTGAACGACCAGAGGGTCTAAAATGGCCGCTTTATCAGAATCATAATAGGTTATTTAAAAACATGAATCACGTTAAAATTCTTAAAATGATCACAGAGGCAGTTAAAAATATGAATTGTCCCTTTGTCACCATTTTACAAATTGTAATATTATTTGTATTATTGTCCTATCATGATTCTGCTAAAGTGACCATATAAGACTCCCTGAAATTAACATGAAAAAGTTTTACAACAAATTACTTAACAATATCTTAACAATGTAAACGTCCCATTTACTATTCAATAATAAGGCACTTTACAAATTGCTAACTCTTCTACTAAAAGGATTTGATCAGAACTAGAGCCTACAAACTTTGTATAATCCGCTTAGGCACGCCAAAGTGATTTTTTCCTAAGAAGAGATCACCCAAGATTTTGTATTTCTCAAAAAAAGAAGTACCTAGTACCGATCCTTGAGGAAGTACGGGAGGACTGTGTTTTAAGGGTACCCTAACACATTATCTAAAGCAACTTGCTCTAGAATTCCTCCATTTAAATCTTGCGCCAAAAGCAGACCCATGGCACCTAGGGAGGTGTCATTGGACCTAGATAAGTGACAATAACTATCAAAGCGTTTGGTATTTCTACAGTTTTACTTTCAATCGTTGTTTTTATGCACTCGATGCATTTTCGACAATTAATTCATATCTTCGGTAGAATGTCAATTTGCTTGGTCACGCAAACTAGTTCTTGAACCCTCAAAAAAGCAGTAGAGTTAGCAAATCCTTTTCTCTTACGCATACATCTTCTTCAACTCCTTTCTCAAGATCTTTCCGGACGCTGTTTTAGGAATGTCATCAACAAACATGACTTCTTCTATCTTCTTGTATACAGCTACTTTACTCGCGACAAAGTCTTGGAGCTCTTCTTCGGTAATCTTCAAACCATTCTTTCTGATGATGAAGGCTTTGGGGACCTCGCCGAAGAACTCGTGAGGGACTCCGATAACGGCTGCGTCTGCCACTGCTGGATGAGATCTGAGTAGGCTTTCTAGTTCTGCTGGGGCTACTTGCATTCCTTTGACCTGGCGATGGAGGAAATGAGGTTAGATTCACCATATGGCTCTTTTATTGAAGTTATTAGAAACTATTGTATGAAGCGGTACTATTATCAAAATTAACAGATAAAATACTTAAATATAGAAACACTGTGAAGACCTTAATAGCAACAGACACAAATGTGTAAAACTATTACCAGAATATCCATAAATAACAATGAAATGTTCTAACAATGATGAATCTATCATTTTGTCTCTTACCTTAATAAGTTCCTTAATTCTATCAGTAATAAATAATCCGACACCAGGTTGGAAGTAGCCCATGTCGCCAGTCTTGAAGAAACCGTCCTTGGTCATAGTTTCTTCCGTTGCTTTAGGATTTTTGTGGTATCCCTTCATTACTGTAGGACTTCTGATGTACATTTCTCCGGACTAGAAACAAAATTAAATAGAATATCAGTTATTTTGTTGATTGATGTTATCGACCCCAACATAGTTGAAAAAAACTAGAAAGATAGACTATATAGATAAATTACTGAGCAGGCCTTTAAACCTATCATCCAATTATTATGTAATTATGCAATTGAATGGAGAAACCATAAGGAAGCATCGTCAACCAAATTATGTAGCAAGATAGCAATACTTTAAAAAGAACACCAGAATCATCATTATCTGCTAAACAAGGCCATACCTAAATTTTCTTCCCAAAGATCTCTACGACAAACTTTACTTCTCGTAGTAAAATATCAGTTCCATTGCTATACAAACTACTTACTTGTCCAATAGGAACCGTTTCGCCAGTGATGGGGTCAGCAAACTTCAGCTGGACACTGGCCATGGGGACCCCACATGCATTGAAGTTCACGTTCTGTGTGTCCTTGAAGGTAGATGTGCCAAGCGACGTCGTCTCCGTCATACCGAAACCTTGATTGAACTCGATGGCGTGCTGTAAGAGATAGATGCAAGCAGGTTAATTATTGAACATGAACAAGATTTACAAGATCTATCATCATCATTTCAGCCGAAAGACGTCTACAGCTGGACATAGGCCTCACCCAAGTGTCGCCACATTGACCGGTCCCGTGCCACTAGAATCCAACGGATTCCCGCAACCTTAACCAGGTCATCGGTCCACCTAGTGGGAGGTCTTTTAACGCGTCGTCTTCCGGTTTGCGGTCGCCACTCTTGAAAGTTTCGGCAAGACCCATGATAATCATTAAATCGGACAACTTGGTATGAGATTGATTAATACTACTAACAAAAAAATCTATCAGCAGATTGTAGAACAAAGTAGTCTGCTTCTTAATTCTCAAGAGATTAGACTTTAAAGGAAAATGGAGGATTGCAAGAGAGGGTGGGAGGATGTTTTTGGCATTACACAAGAGAGAAGAAGGTCAGTATGGGCAGCACAATGCTTTTGGTATTGCAAGATTCCAGGTTGGTTCAACATAACACACAAAAATCTAAATGGCCAACAACTATATCTAATTAGGTATTCAATTGTGTAGCGCTTCTTCTCCTTAGCTTGTCGAAAGCAAATTTTAATTAAATACAGTTGGCTCAAAATGATGCAGTTACAAGATCGTCAAGTGTGCAGGTATCAGGGCATGCGGCGCAAGATGGAATATGGGCAGTGGCCCATATTCGACAGACAGTGGTCTGTCGAGATAAGCCGCATATACACATTTGAAATCTGACCCTTTCAAAAACTTCATCTGAGAAGATTGTCTTTGCTTTGCTACGTCCGACCTGGGTTTTGGGTCTATTCAGACACAGCAACGCGCTTAAAATCAGTGTCATTTCGAACGTTGTAGTAGAATTGAAGATAGAGTCAAAATTCAGTGTTTGTTACTGTCAATCTCAAATAGCAATGTTATGATGCCATGGCATACAAGGACGAACCCATTGCCCTATCTTATTATAGCAATAGGCACGTCGGCGTAGTTAAGTTGATGGATCTTGATTTAAATAACTAGGACAAGAACATATTTGGTATTGGTAACGTTGTTTTCCTTAACAAGCAATTAGGTGCGAGTCCAAAGGTTGATTACGTTAGATGGGTCAGTTTCGATCTCTAGATGAACGAAGATATGTTACACTGTCTTTAAATTTTAGGCATTCTTGACGACATAATTAATTTGCAAATCATAGGATTAATACTTTTATGACCGGTCTTACCACCTGCTGTTACATTCCAACCAACTTATCTACGAGTAATATAGCAGATAGCGTCTATCCGGACTTAGAACAAACCTTTAATGATGGCATTCATAAAGTCTGATAAGCATTATTAATAACAATAAGAGGTTTAAGAAACAAAAGATAAGACCACTAATAAAACAATGCATCAAGACAAGATGACAAAAGTTCAATGGACACTTAAGTGATCAAGAAAATAATCACTGAAATGACATAATCATCAGTGTGGCAAATGTATCTAAATGATACCTAACACGATAGGGCTCTTTTTTATCACCAGTGGTCCATTAATAAACTTGTAGTATGTATGATTATACTTGGTATTTTTGTTGTCTTGTTTCTAGTTAAGTAATTAAAATTAGAAATAGATATTATAGTTTTTGTTTATGAATATTTCCATGCTATTTTATGGCGAAATGTGTCATCGCACTACAAGCTTTTTACCACCTTTTGTGCACATTTACTGCAAATAAATTATTTTGACTTTGAATCATCATCTGCCTAGCCTTTTACCTACGTTGTTCCCAACTATGTTGGGATCGGTTTCCAGTCTTACCGGATGCAGTTGAATACCAGTATTTTACATGGCCTTACTATTTTTGTTTTTTTTTCGTGCATTGCCTTTTTCAATTTAATTTTTCTCTGTGGTCTTCTCACTCATGTAAGTATACGTGCTTACGTAGGTATATTATTCATTGTCATTCTCTTGACATGTAAATAATATATATAGGTCGATTGAGTGACCGCATTCTAGTGGTGGACCCGTTCAGATCAATCCAGAAAATACCGGAGCATGACTAATGATGGCTGGATTACGTCAAGCGATCGAAGAAAGAGACTAGACCTTGTGAACCCAACTGTGGAACACAACATTTTGGCCGATGATAGCAACACGAGATTAAAGGATAACACAATTATTAGTTCCAGTCTGTGTTGTCCCACAACAGGACCAAATCTTCCCATTTCTTCTTCCACTGAACTGGATCCTGAGCAAATATGGACTAATCCCATCTTTAAGCGTCAAGTTCGTCCGGGCCATCTACACCTGGGTCATCAGCAATGCTGTGGAGCATTTCCAGGGATCCATGTTGTGGTGGTCTACCATGTATTATATGACATTCGGTAGATGTGTCCAGTCCAGTCCCACTTAACTATAGTTGCTGCTGTTGCTCATTGATCCACCTACATTCATTAAATTCCTTAACTTTGAAATCCAAAAATAAGCCTGTTCAAGTCTTAAATCGCCATAATTATATCGCAATATATTCTGAAAAAACGATACATGGTTCATTCATTTGTTTTGGTGCATAGAAAGAAACATTAGGAAAAGGGCAATGATCGGTATTGCTATCCTAACTGGCAGCACCTATGATAACAACAAAAAGAATTTCCGATACACTTACTTTACTCTTCTGTAAGATAGCTTCAACGTCTGATGCAGCTAATGGTGCGGCCCCGCAGATGATGTGTCTCACGTGACGGTAGTGAGCTTCATTCACGTCGGGGTGCTTACCTAGGAGGATCGCTGAAAGGAAAAATATGATTTAAATACTTTAGTTTAAGGTCAGAATACCATATGTAAAAAATCGCGAATGGCCGAGCGCTGAGCTGTTAGACCTAGCAAAGAGCAGAAATATTCGAGTTGATGATAAATATTTAGGCCAAAGAAGAAGAACCAAAGAAGTTTATATAAAACTACTGCTTTTCTGATCTCTTCTTGCATTATTTTATGTGGCACTAGGTATTTAAATAAATCTGCAAATTGAGTACAATATATCTTGTATTAGTACTAGATTCAGATACGATATTGATACATAAGAATTATGCACAAAAAATCGGAATACAATGTAAATTACTCGTATTATTCAAATGTGCGGCATATTCTAATGTGTTTGCTCTTGCGCAGTTTTTTTACAATTTTAAATTGCTGTATTGTGGTTATTTTTTATCAAAAAACATTCCATAAACTACTACTTGATATAATATTATATTTGTCATCTTTTATTGTCGCCAAGGAACTTGATTCTTCTTGTCTTCTTGACAAAAATCCCGTTAATGATACCTACTAAAGATACAATAAACTAACTTACCAACGGGAGGTACGATGTAAAGCAATGTAGTCTTCTGAGTCTTCAAGATATCCAAATACGTACTGGCAGAAAACTTAGCCATAGTGACCAGCTTACAGCCCTTAGAGAGATGCCCCATGAGACCGATCACGAGACCGTATATGTGGAAGAAGGGCAGGAACGCAGGGAGAACATCTTGGAAATCACCTGGAAATATGAGAAATAATTAATGTCCTAGCTTGAAGTTAAAAGAGAAAACATCATAATAGAATGTCATCAGCCTTTACAGCTGGGAGTGCTGGGACAGGGGATGTAGCCCACGGATCCGATAGTCACATGAGGTGGCTGTCATGATTGTTTTATTAAAAGATATGCAAAATTAGAAGATTTAATTCCGTGAAAAAGATTCAGGCCTAGTTACAGGATGCAACACTGCTCTCCCGCCCGAAAAAATATGCACATGCAGGAAAAGCAATCATAATTCGCATGCCTTGCACCTAAAATGAAGTTATTTAATGATTTCCCATCCGAAAATAAAAACTTATTCTAACTGAAAATGCACCTAAAATGTATTATTTTTCGCGGAATTTAATCTAATTTTGCATAAATGTAATGCATTTAGTGTCATGGATTTTCACAAAGTACAGCCTGATTTTATCTACAACGTGTAACAGAAAGAGTATAGTCATATGAAAGGGTGTGCTACAGACCATCAAACTGAACCATTTTTTCTTTGGGACCACCATCGAAATCGCGAAAAAATATAATCAACGGCCCCATACTAAATTCCAATACCTACTCGACCTATGTACTTATCTTGGTATTTCTGGTTGAATTATTAATTAATAGAATTAGTTTTAAAACAGACAGAAGCTGCAGAAAACAACAACTTTTATCTGGAACCATCACAGACATTGTTTCAAGTGTTTTGCATTCAATGTACTCATATTATTTTTCTCAGACCTCGAAATGTTTGGTAGGTCTAAAAATATGAACAAATTATTAAAATTTATTTCTTTACGTAGACACTTGTTTACTTCACAAATAAGCAATTATACTGATACTTATGCAGGGGCCATAGTTGAATTGGCAACTGACTGGTTATTTTTTGACTATTAAATGCGTTTGGCACGACTCCTCATTAAAAGGTATGGAAATTAAACTTACCGTGTGCCATGAACGGGAAACAGTTCTCCTTTTGATGCATAATCTCCATTCCAGCCAGTAAATTATCAAAAGTAATCTCAACGCCTTTAGGCAGTCCTGTAGTTCCACTTGAAAATGGTATACAAGCCACATCATCACCTTTTCTAGTTATTTTATCTAATAAACCAAAATCAGCTTCACCCGATTCTGCTACTTCAGAGTATCTTGTTACATCATTAGGAACAGGTTTGCTAGCATTATCAACAAGGATTATTTTGGCTTGTATTTTTGCTGATTTTAGAGATTTCGAGACGGTTTCGTAGCATTCTGGCAACGTTATGATGACTTTTGGCTCCGTGATAGATGTTTGGTGGGCGAGTTCGACTGTAAAGAAAGAAAAACATAGGATTAGTACTAAACCAATACCTGGTTGTCGCAGAAATCAGCGAATTCTCTGTAAGAGAGGCATTAAATAATTTAAAATGATTTAAAATTTAATAATGTCTGAAGTATTCGGTAGTACCTAAGTCGATTTTTTGCTTTCAATGATATTTACATAAGAAAACATTGTTAGTTTTTTCCTTGAAACATGAAACTCTCCGTCTACATCAATGTCAAAGTTGTCATTATTATTATAATGTGGTAAGGTGACTTCTTATTTGAAATGATCTAATGTTTCGAGTAGGTCCTTAGTTAATGCTAAATATAGAATCCTGTCTTAAGCATTATTATTGCTGGTTTTGGCTCTTGCGATGACGCAGTGGAGTGAGGTGGGTGGGACGTTTGCTGCAACCACACCCATAGATTAAGTACTACCTTATCAATGTCATGCTCACAATGTAGTGCATAATGTAAACAGCTGTAAATATTATATTAAGTATTATAGATTAGTTGATAAATATCGAAAGCCAACGTAATCTCGTCTAAGAAAAGACGTAAACAATAAAACTGTCATCATGTGAAAGTATTTAATCACTTTTCTGCTAAATCCCTATTTCGCGTAATGACTCAAGATCATAATACATTTTATATAAAAACATCAAGACAAACATTTAATGAGCCATAAATATTTCATCATTATCTAAATCCAAAAAAAGGCCTATCTTTATAATATAGCAAAGTATTTGAATTGTCACTACATCTTGCAGATATAATGCTTTTGCTAAACACGGTGAAAGATTGTGAAGTAAGCTTTTGTCTACATTGGGGGTTCTAAAATCACGTACTGAGTACGTGGTAAAGTTTGTATCACGATGTCTTACACCACCCATCATCAACTTCGTGCCCTACAAGGGCTATGTTACTATTTATGAAACACATTTTTTCTTTCATTTTCCCCGCTATCATTTATTACTATTTCTTTCATTTCATTCCTCACACGCTCACTCCATTCATCTTTACTTTGGTCTTCCTTTCCTTTTCCTTTTATCATCTGGTTACCTATTTTGTTTCTGGTTTTATTTCATCGCCTAGAAAACGAGGACTAGCACTACCATTTTTTTTTAATTCGGAATCTATATTTGCAATTTGTATGTCAATGTGAGATGTTTGACTAGCGCAATGGATACCCGCTAGGGGGCTACTAAGAGCAAAAAAATAATTTAAATGCTAAAATATTTAAAACAATATGCTGGAGGTATCAAATTATAATTATTTAAGATGACCAGAAAAATGAACCAAAGTTTTGAGGTTATTCGTTCAATTATAGCAATGATGAAAACCAAGTAGTTAAAAGGGGAAAAACTGCATTCCGCAAAAAATATAATAATGATTTCTATAAATAATAATTGAATGACTCGTCCTCTAGAAAAGAGCAAATAACTAGTAGTATGTATATTTGTGTAAGGACAAGCCTTGGACAAACAATAATTATAATAACAAATGGAGAAAATATCACAAGACAGTTTGCCAGCCTAAGCCTAAGTCTAAGTGGATGGTTCTAAGATTAGTGGAGCGCCAAAAAAACGACGGACTGTCTGGAAGAAAAAGACAAGGGCTAGAGAATGATGATATAACTTGGACATGGATGACACTAGACTTTTGCTCGAAAAAAATATAAAAACACGAGTACCGCGTTATCAAACGCCAACATTGTTTTACAATAGGGTAATGACATGATAAAAGTATAAAAACTTATCAGTTCCTATTGTAAGGCTTGTAAAACCGTTATCATCGCCGCTGGTGTCATTCGTCGGCGAATTTACCGTAATGTGCAATAAATGTCTGCGATATTAAAGAATATAATCTATTATCTAATCGCAGGATTCGGCACAAGTACTTTACATGATTTCTATCAGTTGCTCTTTGCTCTCTACTACGATAAAGACAAAACTTGAGTTTTCATTGACATCATGATGACCTGCCGTTTTTTAGTCTCACTGCTAGGCAAAGACCTCCCCTAATTCCTTCCACAAGCTCTTTTACCGTGCCTCCTCGAACCAGCCTCGTGGTATGCATCCAGATTGTCTTTCCAACTCTTTCTGGGCCGGCCTTGGCATCTTAGACTCACAAAATATAAAACCATGCATGCATATATGACTGTTTAGTGACAGTTCTCATATAAGGCCGTTGTCCAATTGTGCCTGACTACTAAAATTTTAAGCCGAGATGGAGAAGAGGACTGTGGCTCATAGGATGATGACCACAAAATACTACTGTTTGAATATGCTCATGACATGTAGTTCTTTAAGGTTGAGGTTTATCTCTTCCTGAAAGTGAAACAAAATAGTAGAAGAATGCCTTAACGAGAAGCACGACAGCACTCTCACCCTCTACCTCTCTCTCCCTTGATATTGAGATCATGTCTATTTCTTTATTGATAAACTTTATCATCAGCGCATATTCTCCGATTTCATATACTGAAAACAGCTAGTCCAAAATACTGTCTGAATTAAGGCGTTAAAATGGCCCCTTATCAAACAATTTTGCAATGTTAATATTTGACGAGTAGATAAACTAAGCTATGTCAATGACTTATCCTGTTTCTACGTCAAACTTTGAAGATTATGTAGGTGCGTAAGTACTCAATAATCATGTTTCTGCAATAGTATCCAGCGGTGGGGAATCTTGAAGCTTACATTTTCAATTAATCACTGTTCAGAGAATGCAATTACTGTGCTATTATCAAAAAAGTTTGTTTCGGCTGTTAGACCAGAAACAGCATTGGACCCTACACACCCCCCTGTGGTACGCTCCGCTGTCCGATAAAAATCTCAACTGTATCATTCTAATTTGCAAAAGGATATATATCCAAATTTTTTCGTGTTTTTTTACCAACAATCAGGACGTTATCTGCATGATTTGTAGAATTTTACCTGATTACAACATTGTGTTTTTACCCGTATAGAATTGTTACGAAAGTATATTGTAACTCTTTGAATACATGTATGTGTATTTTAGCAGATTTCACATTATCAGCTCACCTAAAACTATAGTTTAAAACTGTCAGTTTCAAAGTTCCATGCTTTGTTGCTGGCTTCGCCGAAGGTCCGTTTACATTCTGCATTCATTATTATACGAGTAGGTGTGCATGTCACACCATATTGTACCAATACTTTGTGGCAAATAAATCATTTTGATTTGAATAAAGTAAGTTTTATTTCTTGTAGCAATAAAATAATTTAAATTCCACCAACTTCAACTCCACAATAAATTTTGAAGACTAAAAACTATCCTTGCCTCATGTTTTAAATTTAATATTTGAGGTATTTGTTATTCTTGCAATTTTGCTTCTGCAAAAATAGTAAATACCTTGAGATTATATTAGCGCCTTGGAATAATTTAGCATTGTCATAATAATCACACGTTCAAACAACCAATCTCCAAAATAATCTTGAATTTATCACTATGGAATAAAGTCATATTATTATAACTATTTATATTTTTAATAATCTTATTAACTTTATTGCTTTGATTATCCTTGGTCGGACTGAAATATAAAATACGGAGATACGAAACATAAAAGTTGACCTGCAACCTCGATAGATGGCGTTGACGTCGAATTAGATCTCGCTATGGTTTCGTTACATCAGTTTGGTTGGATCGGGCGCGTGAGTCTGTTCGAGTTAACTTTGCGCAGAGGCAATATCGTAACCAATGAGGTTAATCCGAGGTGCGATTATTGCTAGTTGAAAACTTTACCAATACCCCGCCGTGTGGACGTGAAATACCGTCCGCGATGGCAATTTTTGAATGGCCGTAATTGGCCTAATAATCCTATGAAAAATATTGATAAGACACTGTGGAATTACCAAGACCCGCATGTAGTTATAACAGGGGATTTAGTAGTTTTCAGCACTCACTACCCGACTTTAATTATTTTTAGTTTGAATCTAGTTAATTGTTATTTTTTACATTTTTTTTAAACAGAACTGGCCAAGTGCGAGTCGTACTAACGCATGAAGGGTTCCGTAACATCATAGTAGAGGAGACCCATTACATTTTATTACTTGTTGTAATAGCAGCAACAGAAATACATCATCTATGAAAATGTCCAATGTCTAGCTATCACGACTCATGACAGACAGACGGATAGTGGAGTCTACGTAATAGGGTCCCGTATTTACCCTTTAGGTAAGGACCTCTAAATAATAATACTACGTCTACAGTTCAACAATGATAGAAAAAGTCCACCTCAAAACCAAGAACAAACAACAAAAATAAACTCACACTCTTTATAAATAGGGTTGACCGTCGTCAGCACGCATCCCGCTTGCAAACTCCCGAACGCCACGACCGGGAACTCGGGACAATTTGGCAACATAACCGCCACGACATCTCCAGGCTTCAAACCGAATTTCTTTACCAGTGAAGTTGCAAAGACTGATGTGTTCTTTTCCAACTGCGCGTACGTGTAAGTCTTCTTGGTTTCAGCACTTTCCTGTAAAGAAAACGAATAATTACGAGTGGTCCTAAGATTGTATTAGACTCACGTTCTATCGAATTATTCTTCTAATTTAACAGACTGACTTGATGATTTGGACTTGGAGAATTGATCCGTCGCGTCTTCTTCCCAATTAAGACAAAAGAAAGTGGTGAAGAGCGGGTGTTTTGGGAAGCTGTCCGAAAAAAAGTCGAAGTTCAAATATATTTGACAGCGATTCATAATTATTTTTAGGCCTGAGAAAATATTGGTGATGCATATGTTGATAGAAGCTGTGAGGCTGAGGAGACTCGTAACTAAATAATAAAAGCTGCAAATGTCTTCAAGGTTAACGATGTGGAAGCTCAAATGGACAGGACACCTGGCGGCCGCTTCCTTGCAAGAGATCAAAGTCTAGTGACAGATGTGATAAAACAAACACGTGGAAGTTTATCTTAGCTTAGGTTTTATCAAGCGAAACAAGATAAGAATTGGCATAGGAATTTCTATTTAAAGAACTCCCGCAAGTAAGCACACTACACAATTTTGGAAATTAGACATTATGAATGAGAATCATCCATCAGAGTATTTACGTAACATACAAACACGTTGGCAGCGTTATTTTGATAGAAAATTGGCAACAACATACAAATTGCTCCAACGTAAATGAAGCAATGAGTTTTTTTCCATTAAAATCTCCCGATTGTTAGTGAAAGTGTGATACCCAATTTGAATGCAGACATATTTCCGTTTTCGAAAAGGTATAACACCAAAGCCGATAACAAAACTACTGCAATACTATACGACTCGGTGAAGCATGAAAAACGTGGTTCAAGAAATACGTAATAGTAATCAGTTAAATAACAACACTGACGACTGTGCGGGCGCCGGCGTCGTTGATTGCACCGCACAATGAACCGGCAACCAATAATTATCGTGTTCACGTACACATTCAAGACATGTGCCATTTTCTTTTGACACGTAGGTGCCTACTTCGAGATTCTTATGAACGTATTCGTGCAAAAACTATGACCACATTCTACAGTAGTCTACGAATATGAGTTTTGCATTCCTGTCAGCTGCAGGTACCTAAGTGATGCTAGCTTATTGCAAACAGTACATAATGGGAGTCTTTAACATACTGAAATCATATCTATTTACTGTGCTTAAATGGATGTTTGATGTTTTGTAAGATGATCGTGAGCCGACACTTTTTACTCTTTGGTACTGGTATTTTTTGCTTATTCTATTGTTTTTTTAACTTATGTTGGTTAGTATTCTAGTTTAGAAAGTTAAAAATAATTTTGGTAGCGCGATTTTCTTCAACCTGTTCTCAAATGAATATAGCAGCTCGACCATATTTACAGGTTATCAGCATTACTAGGTGCTGTCTTGTTGGTTTTGTGGTTGCAAGTTTTCTGAGCATTAGAGAGGTTTAGAGTCAGGTGGGTGTTTTGTTCAGGAATTTCTCAGTAGTACCTTGAAGCCAAGATAGCTCATAGAATGGACATAACTGGCGCGAAATGTGGATGAGCTGTGGATGTTACTATAGGTACAGGTACACCCCTGGTCAACCATTCAAAGATGAACGGCACGTTGTGTTATGTAGATACAATCTAACTGCAAGCATGCGATGATCATCTCCTTCACACAATTATCAAGTTATCGATGATATTCAATGTCATTTTCCACGTGAAGCCGTGATAGCGTGTTAGTTAAACTGCAATTAACCGTGCTGTCTAGAGTGTGCAACCAGATAAACAAAGCACTTGATAGCGAAAAGACTATATTAATTAGCTGCACGAATGCTTCGTTGGTAAGCGGATCTAATCAATCTCATAAATATACGAGTATCTATGAATCAGTCTAGTAGAGGAAAGACGTGAAAAACACAAGGCTTAGGACTGTGTTTACCGTTATGTCAAACTGCACTATTCACCAATCTAATTCGTATGGTTGATTCCTTGGGCACGTCGGTTCCACCAGGATGTTTCTTTCAGAGTTTTGAAAGCAGTGGTCATGAAATAAATTACCTACACAAAATGTTTTTCTCAGACATTTGTCTTTTTTCTTCTTCTGGCCTTATCCTATATATATTTGGAGTCGCCTTTCCTAACCATTCTTCTCCAAAGATGTCAAGATTTTCCCAGACATTTGCCTGTTAAGCTATTCGTCACCGATTCCGCCAATATGCTTCCCCTGATGAATGAAAGACTTTCATATCAAAGGCCATTCATAAGCACATCCACAACAGGTTCATATGAACCACAGTGTCTTTCATTCAGCCATTGTTTTGCAAATGAACCCAAAGAACTTAAACAAACTTTGTAGATCTGACCCCGACCTGAGAGACCAAAGTCTACGCACACAATTGAGTATGTCAACATGATCAATCATGAGTATTGACTGTTCCAATTTGTATGACAAAAATGGGTCCACCCTTTATAGCAGAACTTTTTATGCCATATTATTACTTTGCATAACAGCGGATAGCATAAACTTCATTTCGCAGAAAATCGTTTGGCAGACACGCATTTATCATACATTCAAACTCATAATTTTGTAAGTCAGAATCATCTAAAGGCATAAATTTCATATGCATAAAAATTAAAAGTCGAACCATCTTGTCGCAGATAGTTGGAGGTCAGTATCATCGTTTTGCATAAATTTCATATGCATAAACATTAAACGTTGAACCATCCTATCGCAGAAAGTTTAGGGTTAGAATCATCTATTGGCATAAATTTCATATCAATAGTCATTGAATGGCAGAACTATCACATCTCAGGAAGTTTATAGTTTGAATCATCTTTTCGCATACACTTCTTATGCATAATTATGGAAAGACTATTTTCAATACCCACCACCAGCAAAGAGAAAAAAAGTTTTGAATAAAAAGTGCCGCATTGAAATTATATTAAATAATCAGTCAGATTACACTGAAACTGGATTTTTAAAGGCAATAGGAGCTAATTTAAGATTAGTTTAACGAAAATTGTCTATATATTTTATTTAACTCAATTAATTATCGTTTTGCATGTATTAATTATTGTTTTTAAGTGATTAACTTATTAGTTAATCACTTTTACCAATTTTACCAATGTTATTAATTTTGTACAATTTTATTGTTTTTTCTTAGTATATTTACGTCACTAATTTTATTACTGTTATGAATTTTATCCATTTCCCTATTTTGTAATTTTTGCATGTATTTTGTGAATATATTTTATAAATTTTATACGTTATTCAATTATACCAGTGTTATTAATTTAATAAAATATATCTACAATAATTTTACTTAGTTGGTACTAGTGCAAAATCTTTCGACGATATTATGTGTTTCTTTATGTTTTTCGAGCGTATAGCACTCGTGGCCTGCAGATGAAAATCATAATATTTTGGGTTTAACGGCTAAATAAACATAATTTTCTTTCTTTCTTTTATTAAAACAGTAGATTGAGATCATGTGGTTTTTATTTTCCTGTAAGAAGCAGGCAGACATGCAAACAAACATACGCCATGCATGCAGCAAGCATGCAGCAAACATGCAAACCTGCATACACCATGCATGCAGTAAGCATACAGCGAGCATGCAGCAAGCCTGCAGCAAGCATGCATCAAACGTGCAGCAAGCATGCAGCAAACATGCAAACCCGCATATACCATGCATGCAATGAGCATGCAATGAGCATGCAGTAAGCATGCAGTAAGCATGCAGCAAGCATGCAGCAAGCATGCAGTAAGCATGCAGTAAGCATGCAGCAAGCATGCAGCAAACGAGAATGCAACATGCAGCAGGCATGGTTTCTGTCACGGCTCCGGCGCTGCGGGGCCCCGGCGGTCCCACGCGAGCTTATCGTCGCAGATGTGTTTCAACGCTCACCACCGCAGCTTCGGCTTGCTGGCCGGCTAAGCCGGCCAGCCTCAGCCGCGGCGGCGAGTGTTAAAACCACCTGCTCCTCAGCTCGCGGCCCGCCTCGCCCCTCCGCGCCTACGCGATTTTAAATTACACTCTAGGGGTAGGGCAGACAAGACTACGTGGAGTCGGTTTTGGAGCGATTCGTTTCTGTCACTAACTTTTCTAGCACAACATATTGACTTTTTAAGATAATATTTTAATTTTAAATTAAGGTTAAAATGCTATTTTGTGGCATAAAAAAATGGCAATACTGCCAAATAAAATTATTCCAAATGAAATTCTGCAATCTTCATAGTATGCCAAGTGAAATTATATCAAATAATCGTCGTTATAAATAAACATTATTCTAAACGAAATTATGCGAAATTTGAACAATGCCAAAGGTAATTATGCCAAATAAAAAACTGCCATCTAAAAGTATGCCATTCGAAATTCGGTCATACACACATTCACCCAAACAATAAGTATATTTAAAAAAAAATATGCCTTTAATATATTCGTTTAAAGAAAATTATACCAAGTGTGTTATGCTAAATGAATTTCGGAGCAACAAGATTCTGCCAGATAGATGGAACCCGACAAAAATACCCATACAAATAGTACTTTGTACTTACAATCGATCAATGTTACAATGGATGTGGTCTATTGAGTGTGGAGTCTGACTGGTTCCAGGTGATCTCCAAGTTTGGATTCTGTTAATAGACTAGGTATTTTATAGCCGCTTCTAGTAGCTTCGAATACTTACTAGTGGTTATTAATGTGATCCACATTAATAACCACTCATAAGTAACTTGAGATTGTATATCAGCCAATGGCCTATGGGGCATTGGCTGATATATTCAAGGCAAGGTACTTGGCTATAGCTTTGGCTATGACTTGAAAAATATTAAGTGGTGGGAGTTGCTTGATTCCTACCTACATTCATACGCCATTTTTGTTTTGATTTTACTCATTTCGATGGAGTTATAGCAATCAATTAAAATTCAAATATATATTTTAACAACTAGGTTCAAGGGTTAGTTATACACTGTTGCGGGCCTATTCGAAAGAGATACCGAGGCCCCGGAACATAAAGGGCGAGGAAGGAACATGGATGGGTTTTAGTCAGTAAAAGTCTGACACTCCCTCCCGCTCCGTCCAGAGTGGGAGAAGTCATTAAAATTTGATGATTTCCCATCCGAAAAAAAAAGGGTTACTTATACAAAAACTTACAAACTATTGTTAGTAGGTACTTATATACAATTACACAGGACAAAACTCATCAAAATAATATAATCTAATCTGAACACAAAAATAAAACACCCCTGTCCTGAGACACCCCGCCCCATCAAGATAACCAATAGGGACGAAATGCCTCAAGACAGGTGCACGAACATCTTCAGCTACAGTTTTCAGGATACTGTTGTGACTCCCCCGCACCCTCCTAATAAGTGACACTACTTTTTTCCGAATGACGGCATGAAAATCGTCAGGATGAGCCTGCGCGAACATGTCGCAGGCACTGCAGAAACGAGGAAGTCCCAACATCATTCTGAAAATGTTATTGATTTGGACGCGCAGAGTGTCTATGGATTTTTTTGTATACATAGACCACCCGTGTACAGACCCTGAGAATACGCTTTAAATAGCGTGATTTTGAATTGGTCGGTACAGCGGGCGAATCTACGGGCCAGGATATTGCCACGGACTGACAGAGCCCTGCGCTCCCTCTTAAGGTCGACATTATCTTTAAGGTCGTCACTAAGGTGGGGTGCGATGCCAGAAGTCCTCCACGTGTGCTCGGCAGCTGCTAGTTCCTCTCGATACGTCTGGAGGAAACAGCAGCCGCTGGGCCGGTGCACCCCGGGCGCGGCAGTGTCCTTCCTCTTGGAATGAGAAGAAATTCTCATCCCTTGGGATTGGCACTGCCGCGGCTAATGAGTCTGGCATCATGTGTGGGGTCCTACACGGACCAACGGTGGGTTCCTCGGCGTACCCTCTGTTAAGCAGAGGGCACAGCGGAGGAGTGTGTTACGGCGGGCTCGGTGTGCACTTACCCTGCCGCCGAGTAGACAGAGAAGGATGCGTCCTTCTCTGTCACCGTTGATATCGTAATCCCGTATCGGAGTGCAGTGGATCACGTCTCGCGACTCCGAGTCCTTTTGGACAGGGACCGAGGGTCTTGGCTTAACCGCCTGGACTGCGAGGTAGAAAACCTCTATAAAAAGTTACCCCGAATCCCAAGCGGCGACGCAGCGCGAGGGGATGTATGGCTGACGGGTGTGCCTATTGGACGAATCAATCGCTACTGCTTATCCTCGCTGGGGTACCTGCAGACCCTCTGGCGAGTAATAAAAACTCAAAATCTGCCCTACTAGTTACAGGGGTCTCTGCCTAGTTAGGAGTTTATTTCCCCCATACTCGTGGGTTCAAATATGGAAAATTCAAACCAAAACCAAAACGCCGGTAACGGCAAAGAAGAGGAGAGGAGGAACGTGGTGTCGGAGACCGATGCCGCGTTGAGTGAGGTGAGTGCTGCGGGAGGCTCAGGGAGCTCCCGCCGCGAGGGTGCCGGGGCTGCTGCGGAGAACAGTAAGTTCTTCCGCAAGCGGTCCCGGAAGGACGGCGACCGTTCGTCGTCCTCAGAGGAGGAGCAGATGGCAACTGCTCGCAAGATCCCCACCAGCAAGCGCGGGGGGATCCGAGGCAAGCGAGGGGGGCTTTCTGCCTCAGAAAGGTCGGCACGACTGGCCGAAGAGGGGCGCCACCCGGGCATGCCTGCCCCGGGGTCTGGCGGCGAGTTTTAGTCAGTAAGAGTCTAACACTCCCTCCCGCTCCATGTACTCACTTTTCTTTAAGTTATAAATAAGTCCGTGTGTAAAAAAACGTTAATGTTAATTAAACTACTACGTAGATAGGTATACGTATTTCCAATTTATCAAGAGATGATCCGGAAATCTAAGTTATTAACATACTAGCTGACCCGCGCAACTTCGTCTGCGTAATACCAACAACCAATAGTTTCTAAAATTAGCGCGTTCAACCAACCTAACAAACAAACTCTGCAGCTTTATTTTAGCTTCAGTACAGATTGAAGTCAGTAACAATTTATTTTTTCTCGAATAGGTTTACATTAAACGCCAAAATATTCAACTTATGTTTTTCCAAATAAGGACTCTTCCCTCGACAGCCTTACGTTTCTATCCTTGGACACTGGACAATATCATTCTCTCTGTTCGAAAGAGATACCGCGGCCCCGGAACATAAACGGCGAGGAAGGAACATGGATGGGTTTTAGTCAGTAAGAGTCTGACACTCCCTCCCGCTCCGCCCAGAGTGGGAGAAGACATTTGATGATTTCCCATCCTAAAAAAAAAAAAAACAAAAAAAAGGTCCTCTGTCTTGGTTTTACATGCCATCGAAAAATATCTCTCAGGCATGCTGTGGTTTTCTCACGATGTCTTTCTTCACCGAAGCAAGTGATCTTTCCTTCCTTGTCGTGTTGTTGCCTAACCTGGTGTCAGAGTTTTTATGCTGCCCATGGGCCTCTGACTTGGCTTAACATGCCAAATGTCTCTCAGGCATGTTGGTTTGCTCACGATGTTTCAGCAAGCGATGATTATACAATACGCACATGAATTCGAACACAACTATTTTCAATAAAAAATGGGACAAACTTTGCTAAACACGCCTTTCAATAAAAATAATCATGAAAATCGGACTTTTCTGGAAAAAGTTATGCGTCATCATCATCATTATCCATAGTCCGACTTCACCGACTGCTAGGTACAGGCCTCTCTTTGTTTGTGCCAAGCTCCACGCTCTTGTGCCAGTCTCATCCAGGATATTCCTGCAATGGCAACAATATCGTCTGCTTATCTCACCGCTGGATGACCAAAACTTCAGTTTGGATTTCTAGAATGAATGCCACTTGGTCACAGCTTTACTCCACCTGACATCACCGCGCCTTGCTAGGTGTCCTGCCCTACTCCATTTGAATTATCATCATTCATCATTATTTCAGCCGAAAGACGTCCACTGCTGGACATAGCCCTATCAAGTGTCGCCACATTGACCGGTCTCGTGCGACTTCATCATTCGGTCATTTGATAGGCATAATATAGGTATCTACATAAAGAAAAACAGGCGTTGAATTGAGAACTTCTTCCAAAAAACCAAACTTGAGACATCTGACACGGGAGAAGTAATTCCCAGAGTGGGAGAAGTCATTTGATGATTTCACATCCTAAAAAAAAACAAAAAAAAGACATCTGACACGGGCGAATGCCAGTATCATTCTTTCACGGAAAATCATAACACCGTGATTCAGAAACTGGAGTCAAATGAGCAACGCCATTTATAGAGCACGAAGTTAAACTGCTAAAACATATGCATAGAAAGCGGTCGAAAGGACACTCTACTGGCTTTGTAGATTTTTAAAGCAGGGTCGTGTTGACTATTCTCTTCTTCTCTATCTTGTGATTTTATTCATTAGTACCATTTTGGTTTCATAGATGTCATTGCATGTATCCTTACATCTTGATGATAAGTTCTCCTTAAAAACTTTAAAGTCTTTTGATAGAGAGCACCGATTGCAAAGAAACAAAAATCAAAACTTTCTCTAACTTATGCACAATAATAATTGGTGCATTAAATCGAACCACATTGGTTTTATAATTTACACGTAAAAGGGCTACGTAGGGACATACAGACACAGACGGAAATTTAAGAAATTGTAGAAAAGGGGTTCTGTGTGTGATCCTTTAACAGTTTAAGCGCCATGTTTACAGATTTATTATTTGAAAAAAATTATTAGCAAACTGTCGTTTAAGTGTTAAAAAATATGTATAAAACAATGATTTGGAAATATGTAAGTTTAAAAAAAAAACAAAATGTTTTGTTACAAAAAGTGAAAACCGCCTCCCGGTTTTGAACGTGCGAACCAAAGTTATTATCGGAAATCTTACAGCATTACACAAAATCAAAAAGCATTTTATGTCTGTACTGAGGCTTGATCTTGCGACTCCCTGTTCGAAAGGTGGTTGCCGTCACCGACGGGCTATTTGTTCTTGTGACAATTTGTCTAAAATAGTTATTCTATTACAATGCATGTTATGACAGTTGTCAGTTGTCAAACAGTTGAAAACTATAGACAAAATGCAATATTGCTCATCCCCGTAAGCAATTAGCGTGATAATATATAGCCTATGTCCTTCCTCAGGTTGAAATACATATCCTTGCCGAATTTCATTACGATCCGATCAGCCGTTTTGTCGTGAAAAGGTAGCAGACAGACAGACAAACAGAGTTACTTTCGCATTTATATAATGGTATGGATATGGATTAATGAATGTTAATGTACCTATGCTTTATTTAAAATGTTGTTAGTAGATAACCTTCATAATTATTATAATAGTAAACGTATTCATTCGAAAATTCACAAGGTAGGTTTAATTAGTTGTGACACTGACAAATCATCAAAGTTCCGAACAAAATCTTGGAAGAATCATGTTGAAGCTTCTAAATGTTCTAAGAGTAATCATTATTTTAGGCAAAAGACGTCAATAGCTGGATCGATCCTGGTCTTCTCGCCTCCAGCGGATTACCGCGACCTTGAGCAGGTCATCGGATCCATCTTCCTTGTGCCATCAATATCGTCTCAAGACTGTTGTAACAGTGAACTGGGGACCAGGCTTTCTCTCTTGTCGTAAGCACTGATTTCCCAGCCCATCCCTGCTGACTGTAAGATCTAGGTTCAGCTGATCTATAACACCGTTTAGGTCCATTTCTTATCTCCTGGTTGTGTATACCAAAAGTTTTTCCAAACCTCATCAAATAGCCATGAAGTAAGTGATCGTCAAGTTCAATCTGTTTAATGTTAATTATCACTAGGAAAACCTTCATTTTCTGTACATATTTGTCGCAAATCTTGTTTGACCTTAGCTGAGTTTAAATGGACATAGACATAAATTATAATACTTGTTCTCTAAATATGGCTTTAAGCCAGTCTTTTCAATGATAATAGCCGTTTTCATAGAAACAAAACATCGTGGCTGGCTTCTAAAATACAAAGTTCCTTTTAGATTTTGATATTGAAAGCAAAACTTGACAGAACTTAGACATATTTGGGAGTGTTCTAGATTATCGAGCTCTATTGTCTGATCCATCCCAAATCGAATTAATTGGTATATATCTTTTGCTAGATATTTGTGTTGAACGGGAAAATCCTCGTGGATACCCCGTCAGGGGCGTGCGGAGGGCTATGTCAGACTCTATCCGACTAAAATCCTTCTGTTCCTATTACTACCATGTGTCGGGGGCCCGGGACATACAAGTAAATTCAAGCATTCAAGCAAACCGCCGACTGATATCAGCAGGCCAATCCCGGCGGGCCTAGATAGGGACCCTGCGTGTCACCGTCACCCGGCCGGTTGAACAAATGTGCTCTCCTGGAGCGAAGACTGCGTTTAAGCTTCCAGTTAGATGATCCATCGACCAAAGGCGACGTGGTTAGCCTAAACGCGGAGGACCGAGGACTGGGTTATATGCTAGCCTACTCGTATATCCAGCAGTGGACTGGAATAGGCATCTGAGAAATGCGGTTGGTTAAACAAGGGCAAAATACGGCAAGCCGACTGTGATAGAGAGTATGAGCCTGAACCTCCATCTGTTGAGCACCCGCCGAATCGGCGTGACGGCATTGTTTAACTATTGGCTGACGTTCTCTTAACCTATTGAATTAAAATGTGACCAATTCTAACTCAATTTTCCACCTTATTAAAATTCGCAAAACAAAATATGAATATGCGATTACTCATACTGGAACAAATAACTGATTAAGATAACATTGTAGGTACCTAATTAAAATGATCTATGACTGAATTAAAGTTTATCAATAATGGCGCAATTGCACTGATCTCTCGCAGTATTTGAGTGCATAATAGTTTAATGCTGTCTAGCAAGCAAGAGCAAATGAATGAAGATGCGTGCATCGTATTCAGGAAAGTTACTTCAACGTTTATCAATTACTTTTGTGCCTATGTTTATATTATAAAAAAGTAAAGTTCATATCTTTGTACGTTTCATCCATTCCATTCCATCTGAATCATCATTTCAGCCGAAAGACGTCTAGTGCTGGACATAAACTTCCCCCAAGTGTCCAGTGGACATTGACCGGTCCCGTGCGACTCGCATCCAGCGGATTCCCGCAGCCTTCACCAGGGCATCGGTCCAACTAGTGGGAGGCTTTCCAACGTAACATCTTCTGGTTCACGGTCGCCCCTCCGTAAGTTAAGTTTAGTTTAGCAGTTTTTTCGCAAGTCGGATAAATTTTGATCATAAAACCAATTACTAAAACAAATATCCTATGTTAAAGCACCTTGTGAATTTGTGATATGCAATATATCAGGTAAATCCGTAAGGTAAAGACAGGTAAAGACAGTAGAGATATATGGTTACCAACAACCAACAAATTAGCTGCAACAGGTGACTAACTAATTTTAACTTCAGCAGATAAACATTATTGCAGACATTCTTCTTTTTGCCAATTTATATATGTATGCAGTTCCACTGAGAATTCCGTTTTTTTATGTAAGTTTAGAATTATCATAATAACGTTACAATGTCTTTTTAAGGACTTAGTTCGAGGTCAATAAACAGACAAGTCACAATAATTTTCACGGTCATTGCAATTAATTCGGAGTTTACCGTGAACTTATCAGCCAATGCAAGATTACCTAAGCCCACTTCCTCAACTAAACGGTCAGAACAGTAAAAGCCAAGCGTACTATCTAACAGGAAAAGCTGATATATTAAGCATATGAAGTCCTTGTTTATGTAATATTATCAGGATCAGGACAATGGCTGCTTTTTATTATAACACCAGTCTTGTTGACAGTCTCAGCCTCTGGACACATCTTCGAAGAACAAAAGGGCATTCATCACCACATTCATCACTCTTGTAATTTTAAGACCATTTCTTCAAGCAACTACGAGGTAGACATATTCCAGGATTGTCTCTGGGATGGATAGATCAGATGCCTTCACTAAGTGATGCCATAGACAGCGATGACCACAGTTTAGATATCGGTGATAGGTGGGTAGTTGACATATGTGGCATCCATAGGTAGGTAGGTATTATCAACGAATAACAAAATTTATTTTTCAAATATCCACACAATGGATGACTGAAAAGAGACGGCGGGTGGCGCTTACTAGCGAGCCCAAAAAGAAGCAAGAAAAGAAAAGTGGTCTGGAAAAGATAAGGGGCAGGCCAGGGCCTAGCAGTGACACAGTCGAAGTAACCATAACACTAGATCCAATTTACAATGCAACCTTGTGATAGTCCAAATGCTTGTGATAGGCTAAACCTACAGATATATCCGCTTTGGTCCGTAATATCTAATATTAACATTTTACCTACGTCATTGGCGACCATGAGTCGACAGATGCACTATAATTTGATGAACTAGATTCGAAAACAGTTTTAGGTTGGCACTTACCTCTGACTTGAGGTAAACGATTGCTGGCAGTAACTGGAAAGGTCCACTCATAGTTGAATGTAATTCTGTGCTTAAAAGACTATTCCACAATAATCTGCTCGGTCCTCAATTCCTCACATGGCTTGACCAAGATTATATCACCAGCTTTAAAAAGAGACTGTGATCTCTGAGTTTGCTCCGGTGTTTCTTCTCAGCTAGAGTTGTCGAATACGAAAAACTGGCCTCGTAAAAGTGTTTGTAAAAACGAATTTAGGTACAGAATAAACACAATTTAGATTTTGTTACAGGGTTTAGTTTAGTTTTGCTTCGGTTTATTTCTAGGATTTTCTTCTGTAACCTCCGTTTCAATGCATGGCTAATTAAAACTTGACAAAGATTTTCTTTGTCTTACTCTTAGGACCTCCATCTATTGATCTGACTGAGGTTAAAACTGGAAGTCTACTTGATTCTTAGAAAATCTTTCATCAATCATCGATTCTTTCAAAATCTCATACCCGGCAGTGGCCTAAATTAAATTTTGCACAATAGTTGCTTTTACAGCGCCGGTAAGCACGTGAGATACTTTTTTGATTTGTTATTAACTCTTTCACTCGCTCACCGATGATAATCTATACTTATAATAAATCTGTAGAGAGGTCAATTCTGTACATGAAATATATTTACAAAATAACTATCGAGGGGTGATTAGTGATCGATACTGATGCCAAAAATGCAATCAGTAAAATTTTTGTCTGTCTGTCTGTCTGTCTGTCTGTCTGTCTGTATGTTATTTATAGAAAAAAAAAACTACTCGACGGATTTTAACGAAACTTGGTACAATTATTCTACATACTCCTGAGCAGGTAATAGTATACTTTTCATCACGCTACCATTAATAGGAGCAAAGCAGTGAAAGGAAATGTTGGGAAAACGGGAGAAGTTACTTGGTTTTTTTAGCTTCCGTCGCGTGTGCAGCCTTAATGGTTAAAGCTACATAGAAATCATGTATAACGGAAATATTCCACATAAAATTATATAAAAAATATCCCAAGACAGCATATGTCTATCTTTTATAGTTGACTCACAATAACACGTGTAACTCCCGATAGCTTAGCAGTTCGGAGAATAAATGTGAATGTAAGTTTGTTTGTTGCGCTTTCACGCGACAACTACTGAACGGATTTGGATGAAATTTTGCACACAGATAGTTTATAACCTGGATTAAAACATAGGATACTTTTTATCCCGGCAGTAAGATTCCATGGGACAATAATCAAACTTCACGCGGGCGAAGCCGCTGGCAGAAGCTAGTGTTGAATAAGTTAGTTTGGGAACCGTAATTTTGGCTGACAAGAAATCCAGGTCGCTTGCTGGGTTTGATTCCATTCTTTGGCTCCCTATCTCTGCTTTTGCATTTCTAGTCTAGCTATCTTCTTCTTGTTTACACGATACATTACTAGGGATTACTCATATCTATTTATGTAAAACATAAAATATCCCGAGGCAGCCGAGAAATATTGAGTTAGCGTGTACTGCTTTCAGTTCATTGAACCGTTTGTGCTAAATACGCTTTCAATTAGAAGATTTTCAGCGGTAATGAAGAGTGAAGTGATTTATGGTAATGGAAACGTCACACGTAAGCAGAAGGGTTATAACCTCAAACTCAAAGCATTTATTTCAGATAGACCAGTTATAGCCACTTAGTGTTTTGTTGAAAACAAAAAGACGAACGCTATAGACCTAGTTACAAGTCATAGGTAGTTTATTAACATCATGTACTGTAAAGTGATGGCCTGATACACAGGTTTTTATTAATTTAAACCTTGATCAGGCAGGTCGCCATCTAACATTATATATATTGTAGTTATAATTTTACTTACTAGCACTAATTATATGATTATTTAAGTAATAACACTTCTGCATCTAAATGTACACTTTTGAAATATCTTCTTTTTAATTTTTTCTTGTTCTTATGTATTTCCATGCAGCAAAATAGAAGTAGCGCCGGTTATTAGGTATTATTATAACATATGAAAACGGATATTTATCGCTAATTTACCTTAAATTTAAGTCAGTCTTTCAGTCTCCCAGCGACCACGGCTGGTGC